>OY728163.1:1531639304-1534139304 GCA_963277665.1 Viscum album | reverse complement strand
TTTAGTTAATAAACTGGTTAAGTTTACATCTGGAGTGTTAAGGTCATTTTATCCAAAACATCCTTGTGTGTTGACTCTTGTTAAATGGTCAAGGATAAATAATCTCTAGAATCTTAAAAATAATTTAATTATAATGTATATACATTAAATATACATTTTATAACCATCTACGTAAGGCGGTAATGAAAAATGAGATACATCATTCATGGAAATGGTAGTCCGCATGTATGCAATAGTAGCATTTTAATTTTTATAGTGAATAAAAGGATATAAGTTATATATTGGTTTAACTCACAAATTATATAATCATATTATAAATATGACATTTATTTATTAAATTCATCCTTATGACCATACATGTGAGACGATAATGAAAAATGAATAACTTCCCTTTGTGGAGGTGGTTGTTAACACGTATGCACGAGTGATGTTATCATTTTCCAATTAATGAAAAGGTAAGATATTAGATAATATTTTATATTTAAATAATCATAATTATTTTATAAAAGTAATATATATCCATTAACTACATATTTAAAAATATCTATGTAAAGTGGTTTTGAAAAACAAAATGCATGGCATCGTGGAGGCAGTATTCTACACGTATGGACGAGCAAAGTTTTCATTCCCATAGGATGGAAAGAAGATATAAAATATTTGTCACATAATCATAATAAAATTTCAATATATTAAATATTATTTTGTTTTTATGTTTTTATGTTTAGAATATATTTTAATGTGGTGTAAGAATAAATAAACTTGAATGAATTTGGTTAAGACTTATACCACATGTTTGGATATCTTCCTTTGGATTACACCTAAGTATTCTAAGATTGGAATTTTGTTGATACTATAACCCCTATAACATGTATAGGATAGTTGTGAAGGTATTTGTTTCATGAATTTGTAGATATAAATAGTTTAATTTGTTTTTATAATTGAATATAGGTTGTTCCTTTTTATGTTAAAGGAGTTCTACAGATGTAAATATAAATAATATTAAAATATAATAAATTTTTTCCCTAAAAAAATTTACTCCGAGGAACAAAAATTTATAATATCATATGGTTTAAGGTATAAATACACATAAAAATCATATTTATACATTTTTAATATATATTTTAATCCTTATCTCTTAGTATAACACCCCCAATACATGTTTAACCTTTATCATGGTGACAAACCATTACCATGGTAACTATTCTTTATTAAAAAATTGAAATTAAACTCATCTAAAATAGGAAAATTATAATAATAAATATTGAATTGATTTTATATGATTCATTTTCTATAAGTGGTAAAAAATAATTTTAATATAATTTTACAAAACGTAATGAAAACCATTTTTAGAAAAATGAATTTAAAAGAAAAAAATGAATTTTAACCAAAATAAAGTACAACTATAAAACACCAGGTAATGTTAATAATAAATAAAATTCAGGTATTATTAATATTCATGATTATATTTTATATATTAATATTCACTATACTAATTTTAAGTAAGTTGTAAGTCAAAAAAGAAATAGCTTTTTTTAACCAAATTGTATTTCATTACTTATTTGTTTTTATATAAAATTTAATTTAATACATTTTAGGAATTGAACATAATAAAATTGAATTATTTTTTATATTATTATTTAAAATTTATATTCAATTGTTTTTTTGGTATTATTCTTAAAATATTTATTTTTGAGTGAATAGTGAAAATGCCAATTTTTTACAAACTTGACATTTTTTTCTTTAAATAAAGTAATTTAAAGGCTTAATTATAGTTTTTATTTTTTAAAAAATAAAATAATATATAATTTATTTAATCTATTCAAATTAATTCCCTAGTAATTGGCATTTTTTATTTTTTTATAAGTTCATTTTTATGTTTAAAAACATTTCTTTTGAAATAAAGTGATTTTCATTGCGTTTTCTACACTTATATTAAAATTTATTTCTTTCAATTTTAAAAATTGAATCATAAATAATGGATTTAATTTTTTTAATTATTATTTTATAATTTATTAATGATTTTAATTTCATTATTTCACATTATGAATAATAATATTGGTAAAAATGTCGTCACTATGGTTAAATGGTAAAATAGGTAAATTAAGGTAAAAAATTAGTGATAAGGTCATATAATCATGTATTAATTATTATTATATGATATAATTCATAACCTTAACAACATATATTAAAATTTTAATTTTTTAATTGACACTAGGCCATGATATTTTCTTAATATTATTTTAATACATTGAATAATTACAAGAGTGTCACTCTCATAAATTATAAAATATAACCTATTATCCTATATTATTAGCACCATATGAGTTATTTTTCATAACAAATACCTTAAAATATACCTTTATAAAATCACTCTATATTTAATAGAGGTCTTGGTCTCAGTAAATTTAAAACCCTATAGTTTTTAATGTGTAAGACGTAGGTGGTTTTCAAAGAAGTGGTATAACTCTTTACCGAGTATTTTCATGTTTATATCTTCTTCTTCCTACATTAAATAATATTTTATCATGCATATATAAAAAAATAATTATAATAAATATATATATTTTTTATTATTTTTATTCTAAAACCCTTTTAATCTTCTTTCCCATTTTACGTAAAATGAAAACATCGCTCATGCGTATGTGTGAACTACCACCTCCGTGAAAAAATGTGTTACTTTTTTCATAAATCGCTCATATGTAAGGTCAAAATAAAAGATAAAATGATTATATATGATATTTATAAAATAATTATGATCATAAAAAGATAATATATTAACTAAATTCATACCCTTCCATATTTTGGAAAATGATAACGTCATCTATATATATGTGTGGACTACCGCCTCCAAGAAGTGATTTGATTCAATTTTAATTAATGAATCACACGTATTGTCATAAGGATGGAAATAATGAATAAATATAAAATTTATAACATATTTATGATTCAATAAAATAAAAATATTATAAAAATTATTTTTTTCTCACCTAGTAGAAAAACGAAAAAGTCATTCATTCTTACGGACGAACTACCGTCTCCATGAAATAATGTGTCTAATATTTCATGACCACCTTATATGGATAGTTTTAAAATTATATTTAATGAAAAAAAATATTAATTACAGCATTTTTAATATATTAGTTATGATTTATAAACAAAAACATCGATCATGGTTAGCATGTTGATGTTATTTTGATGTTATAAATAGAAAGACCCTAAAATGACAAACATGAACTTATATATTTTAGTAACTACATAAAATATAGTAATAAATTAAATAAATGGAACAAAAATAAAACAATGTTTCTTAATAATGTAAATAAATAATATAATTTTATTATTCAATAGTAATTAAATGTATAAATCTAGATGAGACTGAAGGTAATTGCTTTTCTTTAAAGCCATTTTTTAAATTATTACGTTGAAAAATTTCTACTACATATCCATGTTATTTAAAATGTTCCAAGAATATTATTATTTATAAATTAAATATTATTAAATTTCATTTTAAACAACTTTTAACTTTATTTAAAAAAATGATTCTTTTTAAAATTTATCATACAGTTCATTTTGATTTTTTTACCAAAGGGAAAATAAATATTTATATATATATACTCATTCAAACTTTTCCCTCCATAATATCCATTAGTCATTAAAATTATTCATATTAAATTTTTCACGTTTTTTCAAATAATATCCTATTTTTCATTTGGTATGTTTTTCATAAAAAATTTCAAAATAAAGGTGTATTTATAATGTTTTTATGAAAAAATATAAACTTCCTTTTATTAAGTGTTAAAATGAGTTTTTCAAGGGTCTTATAATGAAAAGGTGAAATATTAAAAAAATTACATGATATGGAACTTGAGAATTATAGATAATGAAGAGTGAGCATAATATATTTCATGATGATGGGTGAGCCTAATATATCTCTCTAATGAATTAGGTAATAATTAGTCTTTGAATGAAAACATTGAGAGACATAACCCAGTTTGTTACTCTTATAAAATTAAATATGCTTTAGTTATTTATGACATGAGTTAAAAATGAGTAATGAATATGATTATCTAATATATAATTTTTTAAGCGTTTTTATGAAAATATTATGATATTATGATGGAAAAAATTTATAATCTTATAAAGGGGAATGGTTTTTTTATGGAACGATTTCATGAGTTCTGATATACCTCATGTTTCCTTAAGGATTTTTTATTCTAATAGTGGGATTCAAATTTTTTATTTTATAAAAGGTTTATTTTATCATGTGGATATTTTTTATTTTTATGCCAAAATTTTTATTGTAAAAAAGGTAAATATTTTCATCGGTTTTATGCTTTTCACATGACTAACGGGTTTCATTTATTTTTATATCATTGAATAAGATTTTTTTTATTCATCACAATTTTTAAAATCTTGATCATGGAATCTAAGGATGACTAGATACTAATTAAATTTCAATATTTCAACAATGGTAACTCATATTAATGGTAGTAAAAGTAAATTTAATAAAACAGTCGTGTAAATTTATGATCCAATTTTTTGGAAAAAATATAGACTATGTGGAAATGTTCAATTTAGTATTTAATTGTTTTTCCAATTCGTAGAAACTATAAACCTAAAAAGGTACAAAAATTTAATAAAGTTTAACCCTTTTTATAAATCATTCAATAATGGTTGATTGTGAGATAGGGAGTTATAGTTGGTATTAAAGGAATGGTTTAGATACCTTTAAGGTTTTGGATAATTTTAATAGACACTCTTAACATATTTAAATATATTTGTATATTATCATGAGATATATTTTGGTTATTGATGTGTTTCATTATCTAACTAATATCTATTATGAATTATTTTCCATAGAGGAAACAATGAATTTAAAGTAGGAATACATCAAGGGAATAATAACCTTTTGAGTTAGAAACCTAGAATGGATGGAACAAATAATCTTGTTAAATTGTTAACTCAGTTGAAGAAAGCTATTATTGTTGGGACCCATGAAAGAGAGTGATTGAATTATCCATAGATGAACATGTCTATACTAGATAATTTCAAGAAATAACACCTAATTAATTTTGATATATATTCATACCTAGTGAAATCTAAAGGGTGGGAAAATGAAATGTATAAAATATTTAATGTTTTGGGATGTAAAGAAAATAAAAATTTAATTCTTTCTATTTATTATTTTGAAGGGGAATTTTATTGATGGCGGTATCTGATTAAAAATAATAATGAAAATTATTATTTGATTCAATGGATTAGATGTTATTTAAATATATCATCCATGAGTAGTATTTTAATAATGTTATTCAACTTCAAATATAATGAAAATTTCTGGAATTGAATCAAAAAGATGAAGACATGGTGGCTGTGTATGATTTAAATTTTACATGAAGGGCTAGGTATGCACTGAGTTTTTCTCTTGACCGTGAGAGTAAATTTGATATATTTTACACAGGTCCTAAACCAAGTATATAAATATTTTTCTCATACCATTAATTTAAAATTTATGGGGAGATTTTTTTTATGGTGAGAAAAATGTGATAGACTTTGTCGAAAACTATATACTTCATGAAAACAAGGGTATGAAGTGGTCATGATAATGAGTAATGGAGAAGTAGTGAAATAATAAACCTATATGTAAGGGACCAAAATATTCAAAATTCTGTCAAGGTTATTATAAAAAGTGGTTAATGGGATCAGAAAAGTTTTACCATTGTGGTAAGATCCATTTTTTTGTTTGTGAATACAATGAAGATTTCTTTTATTAGAAAATTAATGGGAAAACATATAGTCATCCAATAGTAAGATGTTTTAATTTCAATGACTTGATAAATTCTACTAAAGTATGTATAAAGTTTTTTACACAAGATAGAAATCATCAATATCATAAATAGAAAGGTGTGAGAAAGTATATTTCAACTAATACGGTAGATGTGGGACACTCTAATGAAGTGGTTACTTTTAAATTACTTATTTATTAATATTATTCCATTTTCTTTTTTGATTTGGTATCCACACATTCTTTTATATCTAAAATTTTTTCAAGAAGAATATAATAACCATATAAATAATTGAATACATAGATTTTGGTAAAATATCATGGGGGTGGAATTAAGGCACATATAATTTATAGAAACATTTCTATTATAATCTTTGGAAAAAAAATCTAAATGAATTTTTAATCTTGAATTCAGTGTAGTTTGATGTTATTATGGGAACGTATTCGATTCCAATTTATCATTATAATATATATTGAATTGATAAATAAATAATATTCAATTTTTATAGTGAGTTTTAATTTACATATAATAATGAGTTCATACATTTGAATACATATGAAGATGCTGAGAAACAGATTAAATATGGGAGGAAAAGTTATCTGGAAAATATTTTTAAAAATAAGGAAAATATTTAAATTTGTGGAATTATGGTAGTGAATAAAAATATGGATGTATTTCCTAATTTTTATCCATGTTTTATTCCTACTCGGTGGTAAAATTTACAGTTGACTTAGTACCTGATGTTAATTCAAAACACCCATATTGAATGGATCCAATAGAACTATTGGAATTCAAAAAGTTACAAAAATAATTTCTTGGTAAGGATTTAATCCACCCTACCACATCACCTTAGGTTTGTCTTTCTTTTAATATAAGGATAGTTTCATGAGGATTTTCATTTATTATAGGTTACTTAATAATATCATTATTATGAACAAGTATTTATTAAATTATATTGATGACTTGTATGATCATATCTTGGGTGCTTAGTATTTTTCAAATAATGATCTTGGTCTGGATATCACCAACTAAAATTGGATGATGAATATATCCCCAGGATGGCCTTCTATAATAGATTTTTCCATTTTAATTTTGTGTTTATGCCTTTTGGGTTGAAAATTACACTTACTTTTTTATGGATCTTATGAATATAGTTTTCCATGAGTATTTGGATAAATTTGTAATGGACTTCATTGATTGGATTATGGTTTATTCTAAAATTTATAAGGAAATTTAATATCATATAAGGATTGTTTTTCACATATTAAAATAGAATAATTTTAAGGAAAAATTTTAAAAATGTGATTTTTTGTTCGAGATGATTTATTTCCTTGGGGAAAGTTTTTATAAATATTTAATAACTATTGATCCTGCTAAAACTAAAGTGCTGTAAGAATTGATAACACCTATAAATTTCACTATAATTAAAATTTTTCATGGATTATTATATTTCTACCAATGGTTTATTGAAATATTTTCTCATTTATCTATTGCACTAAAAATGTTAGCTCTAAAATTGAGTTAAGTTCTTCAGGATAAAGTAATTTGATGAAATTTTTTAGAAATTGAGAATAAGATTGGTTAATTATCCACTATTATCCTTTCCAAAAAAATTGGTGAATTTTTTATATATATTGATGATACTTTGAAGGTAATTTTTGGTGTGTTAATAAAATATGATTAAGTAATTTTATATTTATCACATTAATTGAAACTACATGGGAATAATTACTCCATGCATGATCTTGAGATTGTAGTGGTGGTTTATCATTAAAAAAATTATAAGCCTATTTTATATGTCATAAAATTTTAAATTTGTACTAGTTATAAAATATTAAATAATATATTTACTCAAAAATAGTTGAACAAGAGGTTGAGAAGTTGGTTGGGACTGAAAAATAATTATGATTTCACGATTTACTATTATCCTAGTAAATAAAAAAAGATAGTCAATGACTTGTGTCAAAAAGATAATTTATCATTAACCATGTTATATTTATAACATGAACCATTGGTTAATGATATGATGAAGGTTGTCCTATAAATTATTCATATCATAACTCATTCTCTTTGGGTCCAGGTTTTAGTGTAGTCATCTTTTTTTGAGATAATTAAGCATGATTAGAAGGAAAATAATGTTTTGAAATAAATGTTGGAACATGTAAATCAAGGTAATTTTTATGAAATTCACATTTAAAAAATAAGGTTTTATGAGATTTGTAAATAGGTTTTTTCTTCAAAGTGATTCCCAATTGAAAAGGAATTTTTTAGTGAATCTCATAGATCTCAATTTGATGTTCATCCTTGAACCATTAAGATATAAAGATACATTTTGTTAATATTATTGTTGGGGTATACTAAAGATATATATATTGATAATTTTTCCATGAATTGTTTAAATTCACAACAGGTTAAATCTGGGAAACAACTACTGAAGATGATACTTAAGCCTTTTCCACTGACTGAATGGAAATGGGATAATATATCCTTGGATTTCATGGTTAGATTTCCAAATACATCTTTAGGTAATAATATTATTTGGGTACTATTGATTTTTTACTACATTTTTTTCATTTTATTCCTATTTTTGATATTTTTTCATTGGATCAACTTGATATACTTAATATTAAATAGATAGTATGGCTATATGGAGTTACTCACTTTTATTGTATCTGATCATGATCATATATTTACCTATCTTTTTTAAAAAAGACTTCAAAATTCATTGGGAACTGAATTGTATTTCAGTACATCATTTTATCCTCAATCTAATGGAATGTCAGAGCGAATAATTCAAACTTTGTGAGATATGATTCAGTATTTACCTTTGAATTATCAAGGAAGTTTAAATCAGCATATTTTATTGGTGTAATTTTTTAAAATTAATTATTTTCAATCCAATATTCATATGGACCATTTTTAGGAATTATATGGACGGAATTGTCAAACTCAATCATGTTTAGATGAAGTTGGTGAAAAGAAGTTTTTGGGAAAAAAATTGGTAGAAGAGATAGTTGATATGGTAAAGATGATTCAACACCATATAAGGGAATCTCAGATAAGGTAGTAAATTTATATAGATAATTGATGGAAATAACTCTCAATTGATATCGGAGATCATGTATTTTTAAAGTATCTCCTTGATAAATTGTTATTCATTTTAGTAGGAAATGAAAATTAAGTCCACTGTATATTATTCTATATACAATTTTAGAAAAAAGTGGAACCAGTTTCATATTCAGTGGAATTAAATATGAGTTTATCTTAGAAACTTTATTTGTTTCATTTTTATTTTTTATTGAAATATATACCTAATGAATTTCATGTCTTAATCCCATAAGTAATTTAGTTAGAAGAGAACATTTATTATGAGGAACAATCGATTCAAATTTTGGGATCATAGTGAGAAATATTTTTTGAATAATATGATTTAATATGTAAAGATTTTATGGAAAAATAATATTACTAAATAAGAAACATGGTAATCATAAAATTCTATGATGGAAAATTACTCTCACCTATTTATGTAATGAATAAAATTGGGAGGATAAAATTTCATAAATGAAAAATTTGATAACCCATGTAATATTAATAATAAATCAATTTCATGTATTAGTAATATTAATTATTATATTTTATAGTATAGTATTCAATGTATTCATTTTAAGTAGATTTTAAATTGAAAATGAAATAGTTTATTCTAAAAATTTATTTTTCATTAATTATATTTTTTAAAAAGTTAATTTTGAAAAAAATTTAAATTTAATTTCACAAAATGGAATTTATTTTGATATCATCAAACAAAATTTATATTAGGGTGAATTTTTGGGATATTTCTAGACTGATTTATTTTTATATGAATAGTGATAAATTTTGATTTTTGTAAAACATTCATTTCTTTTCTTTAAATCAAGTAATTTAAATATCCCATTATTATTAATATTTTTTCAAGTAAAATAATATTACTTTTATTAAAAATAATCTAATTAATTTTATATAAATCAATATTTTATTTTATTTTTCCATAAATTTATTTTTATTATTAATAACACATTTTTTCTAAAAACAATTTTACATTGAGATTTGTGATAATTTTATTTCATATGTTTAATCATTAGTTTAAATTTTTTTAATTAATTAAATGTCATTTTTTCCATTATAGAATTTTAATATTGGTATAAATTTTCTCACCATTATAAAATGGTAAAACAAGTTAATTAAGTAAAAAACTAAGTGATAAGGTAAACAAATAATATATTTATTCTTATTAGATGATATTATTTTAACCCTTATCAACTTATATTTTAATATTAATTTTTTAAGAACCACCTGACCATTATAGTGGCTTGATATTATTTGAAAACATTGAATAATTGTAATAGTTTCACTCTCCTCACTTATAAAAACACAACTTATCTCCATTTTTATTCACACTACTTGAGAAGATTATCTCTCCCATGACCTAATAAAATACAATCCTGATATCCCTCACTATGTTCTATAGGTTCTGGTATCACTAAAGGACAAAAAATTGAAGGATCAATGTGTAAGAAAAAGGATTGTTTCAAAGAAGAGGTATAACTCTTAACTAAGTTTCGTCATGTTTAGTTCTTATTATACCTCCCTAAAATATTTTTTAAACATGATTATATAATAAAATAAGTATATTAAATGTATTCATATTTTATTATTTTGATTTCACGACCCTTTTTGATATCCTTTTCCTTCTTATGGGAATGAAAACTTTACTCATGCGTATGTGTAGACTACCATCTCCATGAATCGATGTGTTTCATCAGATCATATAGATTGTTAAAATGATATAAAAATGAATATATATGATATTTATGACTTAATTATAATTCCTAAAATATAATATATTACTGACCTTCTTACCCATCTTTCTGTTAGAAAATGATAATATCCCTCATGCGTATGTTTGGATTATCACCACCATGAAGTGATGTGATTAAAAATTCATTACCGCCTCACATATATTATCATAAGGATGAAAATAATGAATAAATATACAATTTTTAACATATTTAGGATTATGTAAAATTAAAATATTGTCTAATTTATTTATATTCCACCAAATAAAAAATGAAATTTTCATTTATGCATATATACGAACTACCATCTCCAAAAAAATATGTGCATTGTTATTCATGACCACCATAAATGGTTGATTATAAAATTATATTTAATATAAAATATGATAATTATAAATTTTTTAAGATTATATATATTATTTAATAAAAACCAATTTGACCATGGTCAATACATAAATGTTATTTTGAGGTTATAAATCGAATGACCACAAAACAATCAATGTGAACTAAACCATTTTAGTAACTAAATAAAACATGGTAATAAATGAAATGAAAATATGATAATGGAATGGACATTAATAAGTTTATAAATATGTAAATAACTAAAATATTTTTATTATTCTGGATTTAGAGACTGTATGAAGCTAAATGGGACTTAACATAATGGATTTTTTTTAATCCTTATTTTAAACTATTCCTCTATAAAAATTCTCCTCCATATCTATGTTTATAAAAATGTTAAAAGAATATTATAATTTTTAAATTCAGGATTTTTAAATTTCATTTTAAAATACTTTTTACTTTATATAGAAAGGTTTAAAAAATGAAACTTTTTTAAATTTACTGTACGTGTTATTTCGGGTTTTTTTACCAAAGTGAAAAAGAATTTTTTTTAACATAAACAGTTGGTTAATACTTTCTCACCATCAGAGCCATTACTTTTTAAAAATATTAACCTTCATTTTTTGATGTTTTTAAAAATATCATTATATTCCCATTCTTATAGGAATATTTATCTTAAATTTTTTCAAAATAACGTATATTTCTGTGTTTTTTTATATGAAAATGAAAAGCTCTTTTTCTTAAGGGATAAAATCAGTTTTCCAAGGGTTTTATTATAAAAAAAGTGAAAGATTACAATTTATTTAATAAAATAGTACTTGATAATTATAGATGACGATGGTTGAGCCTAATATATAACATTACGATGGGTGATCCAAATATAACTATCAAATACATTAGGTAATGATTAGTATACAAAGGTGAAAATGGGGGTGATAATTATGTAAGTTACTTATATGAAATTAAATAGGCCTCAATTATTTCTAACATAGGATGAAAATTATATAACATAGGTTGTGAGTATGATTCCTCCTAAAACCTATTTCATTATTTCTAAGGTTTTTATGGAAATCATATTATTTCATTAGGAAATAAATGTTTATAAACTTTTAAAGGAGGAAAGTTTTTTTCTAGGAATGTTATCTTGAGTTCTCATAAACAACATGTTGCCTTCATGATTTTATATGTTTCTCATGGGTTTCAAAGTTCGTATTTTATCAATATTTTATTTTCTCATGTGGATATGTTTTATTTATATGTTCAAAGTATTTGTATGAAACACGTAAATATTTTCATTATTTTTTGAGATTTTCACGAGACTAATGGGTTTCCTATATTTTTATATCCGTTATCTAGATTTGTTATTATTGTATAGAAAGTGTTTATAATGGCTCTAAGAAGTGGGTAAATTTTAGTTTAAAAATTAAACTTAAGAAAAACACAATTCATGTTAAGTAAAAATGATCAGACTCATAGATCGCCTGATGATCAAAGCGTTGGAATAGAAACCGAAAATCATTTGATCATATCATACAGTTATTGGTCTCACGATTATACAGATAAAAAATTTGTGTTTTAAATGTAAGTATAAAATCAAATTTATAAACACATTCACAATGAAATATAAAATTATTATAAACAATAAATATAAAGACTTATAAAGGTAATAGCGTCGTTTATGATTGTAAAATATCTCACTCATTAACCATAAGAGTTATGGTAGTAAAAAATCTTGACTATAGATATCCAAAGTTTAATATCAACTATAAGGACTTCCTTCCTTACTAATAAATTCCTTAATAAAAATACTAGTAGCATTATCTTCCAATACCATGTAATCCATTGATACGATGATCGTTGTCAGATCAATCTTCCTAACCCCGAAATCCTTTGATCTGATGGATCATATTCAATTTTTTCTTCTTACCCAGGAGTCCCTCGATCCGTACCATGATGGGACAAGAAATTACAAAGGAAAATAGTTCTTAAGGAATTAAAATCCATACAAGGATTTCTTATAACTTAAACTCTCTAAATAATTTCAAACACATGGAATTATTTGTCACCCTAATCAATCTTTAGACAATTTGAGTTTCAAATTTCATCAACTCCCAAATCATAAAATGACATCTTATTTATAAGTGAACCTCCTATTTTCATATTCTATAGTTATTTTAAATAACCTCAGATACCTTTCACTTGATAGCTCATAGTGATCTCGATTAAATGAAATTTCAACATCATTTTGTTTAGCACCATTACAATTATATTTTTTATTCTGTACAATTGAAATAAATCTATATATTCCAATTATAAACATTTCATAATCTAATGGAATTTCTTGTTTTTTACCTAATAAACTAAATAAGGGTCATTCTGATGTATTGATACAAGTGATAGTCTAATGGTCATGATTTAATTTAAATAATATAGATAAGACGTGAGTCTTACCACTAGTCAAAACAATGTTTAGTCTAATTAGTTAGGAATTCCTTTAGTCTGATGGATCGAATTGAATAATAAAATTTTATATTTATTAAATATTGAAACTATTTCATTGTTTTTATATTGTTTTTTTCTAAAGAAACATACTAAAACACTTTGGAAATAAAAAAGTTTGTAAACATAGTTTAAGAATGTGTTTGTGATTTCCAACACTAAAGGAGTAGAAATGTAAAAAGTAATAATTTCAACAAAAAATATCCCTCTTTTTAGAAATCAAAAAAACGATAAGTAAATGTAATCAATAACTTTGAAATAATTACATCCTTTTATTATTTTATATCTTTAATGATATAATTTATATCTTAATTCCCCATGAATTTATTACTTTTTTATAATCCAATGGAAAGTAAGAAATATTTGGATTTTTATCCTTGTTAAAAAAATATATTTAGTGCTATTAGAACCTCTTCTACTCATATAATTTGGAATATTTTGAATATATGGATTGATTTTTTATAGTTTCTCTCATATATTGACTTCATTATTACCCATGTTTCAGGGAGGGTAATGCTTTGGTTGATAGTCTCGCTAGTAAAGGTGCTGATGGGGGTGTCTTTCTTTGTTTGATCAAATCCCAGAGGATGTTATCCCTATTTTTCTAAGGTATAAATGTTTTTTTTCATGATTTTAGACTTGTTTGACTTGTTCCCCTATTTGTTAATAGTGTTCATCCTTTAATTTGGTTGTTGTTGGTTTTTGGTTTTATTTTGTTTTTTTATTTTCAGTTCTTGTTGAAAACATTCCACAGGTTCCTATTTTAGTTATTTCTAACAATGTTGTGACTCCTGATCTTGATCCTTCTGGGGATTATTGTTCTAATTGATCTTTTACATTCTTTCTAATCAGGGGGATGATATGGCATTATTTTCATTTCAAGATTCTTCTAATTATCTCTGATGTGGCAGGATCTTTGTGCACTAATGCTAGATTTAGAAGCATTTCTATTTCAAAGGATTATTTTTCATTTAGGATGTTGTCAAAGATGTAGATGAGTCTAAACTGGAGGGATCCAGTTTATCTGTTGTTATGTGTGCTGGCCCTAAAGCGTCTTCGTGCGGAGTTCAGCTTGGCACTGTTTGTGTGATTTTGATGTCTGTGGTGTTGTGGGGGAGTAGAACAAGCTTCCTGCTCTATGATTTGTACCCCGAGGATCCTTCCAGGGGTGGTTCAATAGTCATCGGCCTCTGATGGTGGAAATTCTTAGATAGAGGCCTTTAGTGGCTCTCTTCTTCCTTCGAAATTTCTGGTGGACAATGAGGTGGTTTCTAGTTCCCCTTGTCTGTTGCAGGATATCCCGGATTCGTCTCCACATGGAAAATGGGATGACTTCCTACATTAGATTATGCACTTCTCTATGTTGATGATATTCCTAATCTTATCCACTTAGTGGATACATGTTTCAGATCTAATTTTTATTTTTGGAATGATCTGTATTTGTTTTATTTTTTATAAAATGAATGATTAATTTGATCAAAAAAATTATTTGTGATTTCTCATCCTTTTTAGAACTCTCCCCCTTAAAAATATATCCTAAAACTACTCCATAACATTCTCCCCTTAAACATATACATTAGTAAGTTTCTCCCCATTTATAAATTTATCCCACTTTGTTATTCACAAAATGAATAGTGAAATTTTATAACCTGAAATTTTAGAAAGAGATATCGTATGAAATAATTGTATTTGAATTAACTAACCATATAATAAATAAAAGAAATAAAATACATCCCAAATTAATTATAATACATTCAAACAAAATGTATTTGTATTAAAATTCATTCAGATTTATTGTAAATTAAAAGTGTTTTAAAAGTTTACATCAATAGTTCAAAATACAAATTCATTCTTTCTTCATTAAATTTTTTAAAATTTCCTTCATTTTCAGGAAAACGACATGATCCTTATGAGATTTTGAGACTAATGACTGAAGATTCATGATTTTTTCCCCCAATATTTATTACTTATAATCTTTTTAATTTAGTCATTTTACTTTAACAGTGATATTTTTATTTTCATCCTTATCAAGAAAATTTTCATCTTCACACATTCTAATTCTGAAATTCTGTAACTCTAGTCTATGAGACTTTTACTTTAAAACTTTTTCTTCTTCATTATGTTCATTAGTAATATCCATTAATTATTCCACAAACTTCACATGGTCAGAATCATCTGTTGATAAATTTTGAAAGTAATAAGACATTTATAAAGAAATTTTTCTCACTTCAACAAACTAATCATCATGGTATATGATTTCAGTAATATCTTGGGTAGACCACTTAAAAATATGATTATATTCACTTTTCTATACCTTGGTATTTTATTTGAAAATTTTTAATTCTACTTCAATGTTTACTAATGATTTAGTCAAAACATTTATAGACTCTAAATTTTCATTAAGACTATTCTGAATGATTTTACACCTCACTTCAATGTTGGGATAATATGGAATAGACTCACTAAAACTTCTTATAATTTCATAGATAAAATCAAACCCTTTTTTGCATCTAAATTTAATGATCCAGATAGTAATTTGGGAGATTTTGGTCTATATTATCTGACATTATGTTCCTCTTACAACTCAACATTATCATTTCATTTTTTAGAAACATTTTTTTTTCTTTTGATACTTTTACAATTTCCACTTCCTTACCTAATTTAACTTTTAGAAAAACAAATTGGTATGGGATTATTTATCCACTTCATCTGCCTTTGATGACGACTTTCCTTCCTCTTCTTCTGATGATTTTTCTTCTTATGGCCTTTATAAGTTAGAAACATTATCTGAATAAGAAGGTAATGAAGTTGAAGATGATGATGACTCTGATTTGTTTATTTCTTTAGTACGTTCATTAGTCACTTTTTTTATCTAGTTATTCTTCTTACTCCTCCTCCTTCACTTTATCTTTTTCTTCTTCACCTACTTCTTATTCCTCTTATTCTTTCTTTGATTCTTCTTCTCTTACATCTTCTTCCACTTATTGATTTTATTTTTTTTC
Source organism: Viscum album (assembly GCA_963277665.1). NCBI lineage: Eukaryota > Viridiplantae > Streptophyta > Magnoliopsida > Santalales > Viscaceae > Viscum > Viscum album. The sequence continues at coordinate 1,534,122,846 of OY728163.1, read as the reverse complement.
CTCTAAAAACCTCATGTTCTATCTCTAACTATCTATATGTTTTGAGAACACATTTTCTTACCATCTTAGAAACCTATTAGTTTTCTTCTTCAACTACATATTTCCCTTTCCCCTTATCATCCACTTAAGGAACCACTATAGATACAACTAAAGTTTCCACAGAATAAATTTTGGCATCTGGATGTTTCTCATCGGCATAAGAAACATTTCTTTTATGAATATCTAGATACACAACTAATTTTGAAGAAACTAGAAGAACTAGATTCTACAATGAAGTTTATACACAATTTATAAAATATTCTACAACATTAGGTTCTTCTAATATATTTTTCTATTTCTTATTCTCTTCAAATTTTTCAATTTATTTTCTATCTATATTTTCATGGATTTAGCCTCAATCATTTCAATCCTAAATTATGAATCCTCAAATTTATTCTTTTTATTTTGATCCATGATTTAATTGAATTATTTATAAATAATTATCATTAATTTACTTTTCTTTTTAGAAGAGTATATAAATCATTTTTTTTCTAACATCCTCTTCATTATTTGATGGTTAAGCTTTAGACTAGCACCATTAACTTTTATATAAAAATTATTCATCATAGAATAAAATATTATCTTCATCATTGAAATCGTTTATTCTCCAATAAATTAAATAACTTCTCTCATGATATAAGTTTTATTCTAAACTATTAAATATTCTATAAATTTCATGAGAAAATTATTTATGAAAGAATGAATCAATAGTATCTTCAACTTAATCGATTATTTATTAATAGAAACCATCATAATGAACAAAAATTTCACTAAGTTAGTTTTCCTTAAGTTCATCAAGTAATCCAGAAAAAAAATATATCATAAAGGTTTCCTTATCACCTTTTCTCGATATGAGGTAACCCTCTTTCCAAAGAGTGCTGACACTCGCATCCAGTGAATAATGAGAAAATCTTTTCACATTCTCATAAAAAGGGAGAAGATATGCATTGATCTCAATTTTAAAAAACATAAAATTCAATCAGGTAACTTTTGTTTGGGAGAATAAGTGTCACCATAAAAAAACCCACATTAATAGAAAAAACATTTTTATTAAATCATATACATATTAGAAAATAGAGTAAAATATACCTCTTTCTTATCACCTTCAGATAAAAACTCAATAGATGTATAAATTTTGTTTACAATTTTAGTGTAATATAATTCAATATCCTTGTATTTTTTTCAACACAAAAACTCTCCCATACATGATAACTAATAATAATTTTAATCATAGAATCATATTTTTCATACCATACTCTTTAAATAATTATTTCTCTAAAAACATCTATTTTCACAAAATCCTCAATATTTTCTATCATACAAAGAGTGATTAATGTTTTTAGATGAATTCAAATATTTTGGAAAGAGAACTTAAATAGGTGACGAGTGTTTGGAGTGAATCATCTAGAAACTGTTATGGGACACGAGGTGTCCAACCATTATATAGGTGTTAAAAAAATCAGTTCTTATTCTAGAAAGCATTCAATGGATCTGATTGAATATATTCTTAATCTGGTGATAGATATTCATCTAAATAAATTTTATAAATAATCTTTTGAACTCAAAACGTTTTGTAGAAAAAAATTATTAGAGTGAGATTCATTTCTATTGGGAAACATTTATGTTTGAAGGAAAATTTTTAAAACTGTTGAAAAATATTCAAAAATATTGATAATCTAAATCAATGGATAAGCATAAAAACTAAAATAATAGAGGTGTACCTTTCAAAGTAAAAAAGTCTTATCAGGTTGAGTTTCTATTCTTCTTTGTTTCTATAATATCAACTGATTATGATATAATTTATAACAAAATTATTGTCCATAATTTTATAAAAAAAATTGAGTCTATAAGTTTTTACTTTTTAAAAACATATATTATCATTTTTTCCATAAATTGTGAATTTGAATGTTTTGTAATAATTTTAGACATCGCAAAGATTTATAAATAAGATGAGTTTGATTAGGTTATTATTATAAAACATTTATAAATATAAAATTATTTTATAAAAACAAAAATATTTATGAAAACAAATTAAGAAAACTAAAATTTCATAGATACATAAAAACATATGTACTCACTTTATAAAAAGGAGTCTGTTAATGTAAAGATAATGGTAAAAATTAAGTTGATATGAATACTAAAATAAAATTTATCATTCCAAGATTATGTTTAATATATTGAAATCTATTATAAGTAGGGGGTTTTGTAAAAATATTAGAATGTTTTTCTTGTGTTCTGATGAATTGTAAAATTATATCTCCATTAAGTGTGTGATACTGATGAAAATGGTGTATTATATCTATGTTTTTATCACGTGATTGATGTGATGTATTTTTTACTTAGGGAAATGGAATCTATTTTGTAACACAATATTTGATATTTTTAGTAGACCTCATTCCATTGTTAGTGATTGTGTGTTGCATCTATCACCCTTGAGCACAATAACATTCACATGTTGCATATTCATCTTCATCAATGGTAGGTGCTTCTGGGTGTTGTTTCTTACTAGACCCAAAAATATAATGATCTCTTAATAAATGAAAAGTTCATAAATTACTGTTAATATCCATTATGCATCTACTAAAGTCATCATTTGAAATACTTTTTAGTTCAAAATCACTTTTAATAGATTAAAACAAACCCAAATCCATATATCCCATTAAGATAATAAAATAATATTTTAACATATTTAAGAAGGGACCCTTTTGAATTGGCTTAATATCATGAACATAATCGTACTGAAAATATTAAATCTAGATGACTACTAGTTATGTAAAGTGAACTTCAAATCATACCTCTAAATTTGTTTTGATCTACTAGTTTCACACCTTTATCAAGATCTAAAGTATTACAGGTTTTGATAAGAGTACTAATACTTTTTCTATTGTTATACTTGAATTCATTAAGAAGATAAGTTATATACTTATATTTTGATATAAAAGTTCCTTCTAGTTTTTTTGAAATTGGAAAACCTGGAAAGTATGTTAACTCACTCGTCATACTCATTTCAAACTCACCTTTCTTAAAATCAGAAAAAGAATTATTTAAATATTTTTTATTCAAACCAGATATAATGCCCTCAATATATATTAGTATAATCATTATATTTTTAATAACTTCTTTTATAAAAATGGTTTGATCTATATCTTTTTCAAAAAAAAATTGTGTTACAAAAATTCAGTTAACCTATCATACCTTCCTCTAGGGGCCTGTTTAAGTCCATAAGCTTCATTGGTATGTCTATAAACATGTTATGGATGTTTTTTATTTCGAAAACTAGGGAATTTTTATATATAAACTTACTTATTTATATATAAATTAAGAAAAGCACACTTCACATCCATTTGAAATAACATGAAATTTACAAATGATTCATAAGATATAGTTATATAAATATCTTCCTGTATTTAAACCAGAGGATATGTTTCTTAATAGTCTATTCCCTCATTTTGATTATTACCCTTCACAATAAGTTTATCTTTGTTTATTACTATTATTCCGTTTTCATAACATTTATTCTGAAATACACATTTTACTTCAATTAGAGAAGAATTTTTTTGGTCATTTAACTAAATTCATAACTTGGTTCCTTTTAAACTCATTGAACTCATATTGCATAGATTTTATTCAATCCTCATTACCTAAAACCTAATCAGGATTCTTAGGATCAAATTGGGATAAGATATCTAGATGTTCAATTTCATTTCACAAAGAACATCTATTCCTAACTGGTTGTTCTACATCACCAATGATTATATCACTATGATGATTCATAAGAAAAAACAGATTTCTTGGGTTTTAAAATGTCAATTGTTTTATAATAGGATAGAAGTATTATTAAGTAAAAACTTTATAAATATATTATTCAGTTATTTATTTACAATAAGTACTTTCAAACATAGTTTGAAAATCTGTTTTACAAATAACATATGATGATGTAGGTTGGGGTTGTTTGAAAATAAATTGATTAGTTTCATCAAACATAACATGTATTGTTTTCTCAATAGAACTTGAATTGTTATTAAATAATCTATAATACTTACTAGTTTTAGAATAAATTAAAATTATTCCTTCCTTGGATTTTAGAGAAATTTTATTTATGTTATCATTTTTATTTTGGATGAAAACTTTTCATCTAAAAACTTATATGTAAGAAAAATTTGGTTTTATTTATATCCACAACTCATAAAAAATTTTATCAACAAAAGTTATAATAAAAAATATATTTATATTATAATATGTAGTACTAACCACTTAAAAATAATAAAATATCCACTGAGTATTCAATCATTATGGTTCTAGTAATATTTTGAAGAAGATTATTTCTTATCTTAACTAAAACATTTTTCATTGGAGTTGTAGGTGAAAAAATGATAACTATAAAACCTTTCTTACTAAAAAAAATTTAATCATCAGAATTTAAAAATTCTCCACCATGATCATTAGGAATATTTATCATGGAATGGTTTTTCTCATTTTTAATTCATGTTAAAAAAGTTTTAAAATAACTAAAGGAATTATATTTTTTATTAGAAAATAAACGCATCTGTATCTAGTATAAAAATCAACTAAAACATATACAAATTATTTTACATTAGGACTTACAATTTTTATAGAACCAAATAATTCCATGTGCACTAAATAAAAATCATCAATATTTGAGACTTTACTAAAAGATTTAAAACTTTCATTATGATGCTTACTAAATTGACAAGGATCACATACTTTTTTAGAATCAAACAGATGTTCTTGTAGATCTTTAACAAGTCCTTTTTTAGTCAACTTATCTAAAGATGTAAGGTTACAATGTCCTAACCTTATATATTATAACCAAGAGTAATGTAGAGGTAAGACTTGGATCCTAAGGTATTCTAAATTTAAATTGTAAACATTTTAAGGTTTATTGGTAGAAATAATAAATTAACTTTTTGAACTATGTATAGTATATTTTTCATTCTTGAAGTTAACAAGATAACCCTCATCACAAAATTAAATTATGGTTAGAAGGTTCTGATAAAGTCCTAAAATTAATAAAAAAATTAAATTAAAAGTTTTCCATGAATAACAATTTTTCTTATACCAATTATTTCTTGTTACTAATTACCTCTTAAATTCAATTTACAGCCTTTCATATTGATAATATTATAAAATAAATCTTTGTTTCTAGACATATTTCAAGATAAACCACTATCTATGTACCTGATTTTTTTATTGTTGGTACTTTTTCTATTTTCCTGAAAGCAATGATATTATTATTTTCGAACCCAAACCATATTCGATCAAGAATTATCAAAAAATAATATTATTGTTAGCTATATTTGACCAACATTAATACATTGAATAAATTACATTTATTTAGAAAATTATGATTTATATAATCCTAGAGGAATAAATATATTAAAAGAATTTTTATCCTTCCAATGTACACCACTTTGACATTTAGTGAAAAATGGGTCACTTTTTGGAAAAAAAAAATTATTACTAAAAACATGTTTATTATTAGTAAAACACATTTTGATATTATCACGTTTAGGTATAATTTTTTTACACATGTTCCCAAATATTTCCTTAACAAAAGTAAATTTGGATAAAATTTTCTTCAATAAAATATTTCTAATTTTAGTTTCACAACTAATTTTTTATCCTCATTAGAAATAGTATTAGAACTAATTATTTCACAATCATTTTTCAAATTTTTGTCTCAAAATATGATTTTTCAATATCTTTAGAAATACTATATTCTTTAAATTATGTTTCATCAAGATCTTTAGAAATATCTTATATTTATATAGTTAAATTATAACTTCATGAATCTATATTAACAAGTTTAGTTTTGGAATTATAAAGTTATTTAAAAACTTTACAATTTTCCTTTTTAATATGTTTTGAAAAATTAGATAATTATTCAAAAATAGTTAAGGTATTTTCCCCATCATCTAAGTAAGATTCTTCATCGGAAGATGTAGAAAATTTTTCATTATCCCTTTAATGATAATTCAAATTTAAAATGATACTGGTAATGGATTCATTAGTTTGTACCTTTTCTATGAGACAATGATTCACCTATGGTATTTTAGAAAATAAACTAATGTTAATTTGTTTAGAACATTTATTTTCTACAAAATTATCCAATGATTTATTTCTACAACTTTCACTGCAAATTGTATATGATTTCAAAAAATTATTATACATAGACTTATAATTTTTCATGGAATTTCTGTCCTGATTTATTTTTTTTTATCATTCCTTCTGAGCTTAGAAAAATATGGTCAAATGTGTCCTTCCTTCTTACATTGATAACATATAACTTCTTAAAATTATTTACTTTAATTATTAGCCTTATAATTGTTCTTGTATCTTTATTGGAAATATATTTTTTCTTTGATTTCATTCATTCTTATAGAAATATTTTCTAACTCTATTATAGTATGTTCAGAAGAACTACTATATTACTGAATATTAATTTTCTTTTTCATAGAAGATTTCACTAATTTCTCAGCTGACTGAACTTTTGTTGAAATATTTGAATTAGTTTAAAATGTTACACCTCCATTATTATTTTTTATCTTTTCATCATCTCTTTTAATTCTACCATCATATTGCATGAGAGTTCCAATAAGATCTTATAAAGTAATATTGGTAATATTCCTTTTATCATCCTAGGTTATCCTTTTGGATTATCATTCATTAGGAATGATTTATATTATCTTTTCATCCAATATTTCATCGTTCATATCCTTCTATACATTAGAATGTAGACTATTTACATTAGTCATATATATTTTATGAATTTTTTCTACTGAATATCCAGGTACAAAATCAATACCCTGATATTCTGCACTCATCATTGCTCTTCTAGCCTCAATAACTTTTGAAGTACCAAAATTTGAAATTTATAACTTTTTTCATATTCTATTTTCTACTTTACATGATAATATTTGGTTGCATATGTTCTTAGAAATGGAACATAATAGATTATTCCTTACACTATAATTCACTTGATACTCTATCTTTTTATGAGTAAAGGTGGTAACTTCTTTATCATTAATTTTGTAATCACCAGAAATAATGAAAAAGTTATCAACTCTAGTATTTATACTAATAGATTTAATCATATCTCTCCAATAAACATAATCATTTCCATTTAAATTTTTCGATTGACTGGGATTTATTTTTTCTAAATTTCCAACATTAAAACCTGATATCATAAATACAAAATTAACACTTTTTCTAAAAATACATTTGTGTAGAGTATTTATAAACATGTAGTTTATAACAAAACTTATTAAACTTATTGTTCATAAATAAATTAAAAATAATCAAGTATAAAATAATTCTTTAATAAAAATTTATGGATCAAAATAGTTGGAATAGATAAAATAGGGGGTTAAATGTAGTTTAAAATTTAAACCAATACAAGAAAACAATTCCTCTTAAGTAAAAATGATCAGACTCACAGATCACCTAATTATCAGAGTGATCGAATTAGAACTAAAATTAATATTATTATATAAAAGAGTTATCAATATCATAGTTATATTGGTTAAAAAAATTATAAAGGTAATTATACAACTAACTTTCAAAAAAAAATTAATAATGGAATATAAAACATGTATAATCAAGAAATATGAAGTCTTATAAATGTAAGAATTCCTTCCATGATTACAAAATATTTTATTCTCTAACCATAATAGTTAATATAGTCAAAAATCAATACTAAAGATATTCATAGTTGTATACCTATTATAATGTCTATCATTCTTTATCATGAAATCCCTCAATTCAATTATTAGTTGCTCTGTCTTATAATCCCCTAAAATACCTTGACACAATGATTAGTGTCAGTTCAGTCATCTTAGACCTGGAATCCCTTGATTTCATGGATTGGATTCACCTCTATTTTATTATCCTCAGAACCATCGATTAGTATAATGACCAAACACATGATTACAAAATAAAATAGTCTTAAAGAAATACAATCCTTATAAGGATTTCTAAGTACTTCAACTCGCTAAATAATTATAAATACTAGGAATGATTTGTTCTTGAAGAGAATTTTTTAGATGATTTGAGTTACTAATTGCATCAGCTCATAACTCTTAAAATTACCTATTATTTATTGATGAACCACCAATAGTCATATTTCGATGTTAGTTGTAACCACCACAGATAGCTTTCACATGATATCTCATAGTGATCTGGATTAACTAAATGAAAAACGTCATTTTTTTAGCACCATTACAATTTTATTTTTTATTATATCCAATAGAAACAAATATATATATTATGTTTGTAAAAATTGAATATTATAATGGTATTTATTATCATTTTTCAATTTGATAAACTAAATAAGGGTCAATTTAATGTATTAGTACCAGTGTCATTTTGATGGTCATGAATTTTTTCAATTCTATAGATAAGACATAATTTTAAACACTGGTCAGAACAAAGGTCAATCTGTTTAAACAAACGAACCTTTAGTCTAATGGATTATATTCGACAATGAAATATTATATTCATTATATATTGGAATTATTTCTATATTCTATATAAATTAATGTTTTCTACAAAAAACTTACTAAAACAATTTGGAAATATAATAATTAATAAACATAGTTTTAATAAAGATTTTGTTATTTCCAAAACTAAAGGAACATAAAATTATAATGTAATACTTTCAACTCAATAGTTCTGAACATCCCATGTTTTCAAATGTATTTTATAGGATCTAAGGATCAATAGAAACTAAATAAAGGCTAAACTTTCTTCTATGGTGACTCATATTAAAGGAACAAAATGTGACATAAATCAAATAGAGGTATAATATAAAGAACAAATTTTTGTTGAAAAATTGTACCCTACGTGTAAATGTACACTTTATTATGTAATGTTTCTCCTAATTCTATAAAACTCTATGCAAAAAAGGGTCCTCAAAATGTAAGAAAGTGAAACTCTTTTTAGAAATCATCTAATAATTGGTATATTATAAGATATGGTGTTCTAATAATGCTTATTCCAATGAAATTATTTTTTTTATGTTAAATTAAAGTAGAATTATTTGACATTAAAAACAAACCAAATCTTAAAATATCATTATGAAAACTTCATTAAATGATAAGAACCAAAAATAGTTTTTATTGGAATAAAAATATTTCTGAGATTTCCAAAATAAAAAAATAGTTTTTGAAGTTCAAAACTATATTTTTAAAAACATTATATTACTTATTAAATATATATTTTATCTTGAAAAATAAATTCATAAACTTCCAAGTCACTATTTTATATTGATCATGTCATAAAATAATATTATCTGCAAAATTGTTATTTTTCACTATTAACCAAGAGATCTACTATTTTAGAAAAAACATGAAATTTCCCCTTAAGATTATTTTTACATGATAATTTCAAAAATGTAGTCCATTTTTTAAATTTTAGTTTCTATAATTAATATATTTAACATAGAAAAAAAATGGCTTTTTAAAAAAAAATCCCCCAACACTTAAAGAGTTCTTAACGCTATTTCAAATCATTTATAAATGAGTATGAATTTATTTGTTTTAAAATTTTATATTAATAATTTATCTATTTTCACCTTTAATTTTAATAAATTATTATTCACTTTAGTTTGGTTTTTTGTGTATCAAATGGTATTCTACAATATATTTACTTAATGTAATACATACACAAAATCTCTGAGTTTTACATCCCCCTAAATAAATTGTGTCTTCATAATTTTTATCTCATTTATAATGTAAAATCATTTAAAAGAATAGAATAAATTCAAAGGACTATAATATGACTTCAAAACCCATTAATTTAAAATGATCCCTAATAACAAAACAATGAAATAGAGTAAAAAGTAAGGAATTTAGAGTGGAAAATAAATATATATAGGTGGAAGGAAATCTATTTTAATCCTATCAATTGAATTTTTATTTGAAAATAAATTTATCGTATATGTTAATACAAGGAAACATATTTTCTTCCTAAATATTTCATAATCCATTTATTTACCTTTATGAGAATTGTACTTATGAATGAGTTTCAAAAAGAATACCTTGATAACTAAGAGATATTTTCCAAATAAAACTTGATAGATTTATCTTTCTCATACAAGTGTTAAAGTAATTATTTTTTCGTGATGATAGGGAAAAATATAATATATACTTACTTGATTTATTTCCATACTATAATTTTAATTTCATCATTTGGTTGTGCTTAGAGTAGTTTTCCATCTCTGATTCACCTCATATTCTAAATGATAAATAACCATGATGAATTTTTCATTCGTATGGAAATAAATATTTTCTTTTTAATATATCATAAGATTCATAAAATGATGAGAAGATATTCCTCCTATTTCTATCCATTAACCCCAAAAAATGGTAAGCACAAGTTAATATAATACCCAAAATTACTAAACCTTCATAAGAATAAATTATATATTAATCTCTGAAGCCTCAATAAAAACACCCAAATTTACACTTAAATAATTCCAAAAATAATTAACCCTATAACTCAATAAAATCTGACTTCCCAAATTTGAAACCCAAAAATATGTAATATTTTATCTCATATTCTTACAATATCAACATAGCATTTTTCCCCAAACAAAATTAATTACTCATAATGTCACGTAGTAAAAATGTATATTCCCTAATCATATAATCACCAGAATATTATAATATATTCAATAAATAAATTGAATCACCCCATATCCAAAATAAAATATATATGATTCAAAAGTTAATTTAATATTTATTCCTCAATTAATATCAACCACTTTTATTGAAACTCTCACAAAATAAAAGAATATCCCATTTAAAATAATTCCTATAATTCTCTCAAAAATATAATAACTCTTTATCCTAATTAACTGTAAATACCTCAACATCAATGAATGTATCTACCCTATAGTTTATCTATACTTTTCAGATTATGTCCCTAAAAATAGAATAACATTATTCCCCAAATAACAGTTACTCTAAATAACTTGTTATACCTAAGGGTTACATATATCTAAAACCTTAATTAAAAAACAAAAAAAGGATAAAATGTTTAAAAAATAGATTTAATCACCTCGCCACAAATTTACCATTCAATTATCAAGGTTATCATTACTTATAATCTAGAAATCAATAAACTCAATGTATTAATTACTTCAAAATCAAATCAAATAACAATCCAAATAGTTATATATATTTCAATCAAATATTTTTCCTAAAATCCAATAAAAATCTCCCAAAATATCAATAATCACCATGGAATACAATCACATAATACCTTAAAATGTGATTTTTTTATAATAATTTTATTTTTCATTTCAAAAATCTCGTTTGAGGGTGGAAGGGACCCCAAAATACAACTTCAAACAAGACAAGAGAAAATCAAGAAAGACACCGCACATAAAAATAGACTTACACGTCTTAATAGCCAATGTCTTCTCCGTAACCCATGCTGGATTCTCCTTCGCCAGTAGTCGATTCCTACTCCGGATGCCTCCAAGAGTGTCCAGTTTGCACCCTACTCCTATGTTGTTCAAGTGCAAGAAGATCTGGTGGATCTTTCATTACAACACTTCCCTTTTTCAAAGCCACAACCACCTCTCCCTTATGCTTAGATTTCGGTCTATTCCGCATTGGACATGGAAGGTAAGAATAGTCTCTCTTAGGCCTCCTTCTTGGTGTAGCAGATTCTGGTCATTCGCCAGCATCCATCCTCTTAATCCCACTCTGAACAATTTCACTAAAAGAACATCCAACTAGACCACTCGCATTTTCTTTACCTCCTCTAGTGCTCTTCATTCCCTTTCTATCTTGTTCCAACAAAGCAGAAACAGGACGTCCATTGACATTACCCAGCCTCTGATCTGGGGTATTACACTCCATCAACGGGAGCCGCAAGTCCTCAGTAAAAGATCCCTCCACCAACATGGGAGCATGATTATCCACAGGCCTACAGCCTTCCCCTTGACCGAGATTTCCAGCAAGTTTATCTTCCCTAAAAGCCCCACCGTTCAAATCCCCTCCTCCCCATTCATTACTTAAACTGAGTTTAGTATTACCATTAACAAGACTTCTAATCCTATTTATTAGAGAAATAAAAGGTATACATGAGTAATTGAAACCAATGCCCTCCCCTGATGGAGTAGCGTCTGTATTGGCACTGTCTTCTACACCCCTCACTGCCGGATCTGAAAGCATCACTCCACCGCTGTACATCTCCCTCCAAATAACCATATTATTTGAAGCCACAACACCTTGAACAACCTCAACCGACCCACTATTGAAATATATCTATTGAAATGCCACCTCTGAAGAAAGAATATCCCTACCTCTTCCTTCTGAACCCTTCTCCTCTTGAACTGATCTGACCCTTGCACCCACCTCCCACACAATCCTTTGTCCATCTTCCTCCCTTAGAGCAAGTACCGGGTCACCATTCACCAACACCCTACTAAAATTTCCATCTGCCACCTACAATTTCTTCCCATAACCTCCTTTTACCGTTTCAAGCTTCCCCCACCCTATACCATCCCCCAAACCACCCTCTGAAATCCTTCCCTCTGAAACTCCCTCCATTCGAGTGAGAGCCTGGCCATCATGAAGGAGAGCCTTCAACTTCCTTCATAAACCCTTAACCAATATTTTTCATATTATTCATTCATACTTACATTAAGTAAACAATTATTGAATCATGTCCGATGATTCATAAATATCAATATAATCATGATTCCTATATTAAACATAAGAAAAAATGTAAAAAAAATTCATCCCTTTTATATGTTATGAATAGTTCATTTTTCATTATTTGTATAGTATATAACACTGTTAAACCTTTATTCTTATGATCTTGAAGGTCACCTTCAAGATATTTCCACTTAGGAAATAAATTATCATAATTTCCAAACTCTCTATATTTAAAACATTCAATTATTCTGTAAGGAAGAACCACATGCTCCTCCATCGTGTTAATTTAAAAAAACTCCTCAGTAGTTTATTGATATATTCTCTCATTTACCACCTATAAGACATCTTCATTTTTTGAGACATTTTATTAGGTTCTTCTTTCCACATTCATAACAAGTATGAAGTTGAATTTTTTCACCTTTATAATCATTATCACCTGATCTTCGATGAACCTGCATTTGTATCTTATTTGGTGCATTAGGAAATTCAACTAGGTTTAGGTTATTAATCATAACCTGAGATAGGCGGTTAGTTATAACCACTAAATATTTTTTTCTAACTCATAAATTATTTGGATTCTAATTCACACAACCACTGCATTGTCCTTCACATCCATTCTTAATGTTGTTCCTATCAGTTCTAGACATTACTAAAATCAAAAATGTTTAGTGTGATCATATTAAATAAAATCATAATAAGTTATATTATGAAGGCGATAAATACAAAAATATACTTAACCATTATATCTTCAATTTCACTCTTTCGATTTGATATAAAATAATGATAGTTATCCATAACATATTAACCTTTACAGTTATATAACAATTTGAACTTATTATCCAAAATAATCATATTAGTTTCTGATGTTTAAAAAAAATAATGCTCGTTAAATAACATATAAACCTCTAAAGTTATCTAAACCATTTTTCTTATACCAACTATAAAACCTTGTAAATTAAACAACCCATATTTTTTATTTTCATAACATGGATTTCACATTCTTATATTCCCTGTATCTTTTAGGTTTAGAGTTTTATATAATTAGGAAAACCATTACATAAATAAGTGGGAATTTCCACATAGTGTAAATTTTTTCATAAACAAAGTTATTAAATTTACACCCCTACTTCATTAAATACACTTTTAGTTATTTTATATGAGTCATCAAAGAGGAAATATTGACCATTATATAGCTCATACACATCCTTATTTCCTATGAAAAATATTTGAAAATGTGGTATGTGAAAAAAAAATATCATTTAGGGATATGAAAATAAATGAAACACCTTAGTCTAGTAAAAACATGAAAACCCAAAAAAAATCATTTTTCATAATAAAATTTAAACATATAAATAAATCATAACAACAAGTGAAAATCAACCATTTCTCCAATAAATTTTTTAAAACCCATAGATATCATAGAAAAATCATGATGGAATATTGAAAAAATATGAGAACCCATGAAAATGAATTTTCATGAAAATAAAATCTCTTTTTAAAATATAATATAAATTTGTATTCAAATAATATTATTTCCATTAAAATTAATTGAAATAAAAGAAAAAAATGTAGTCAACTTGGGATATTTTATTTGAACTAATGTTAAAATCATTCATAGGTACCTTTCAATATGAGTGGCCTATGTGGTTTTCTCCAGTACATTTCTCTGAAGACTAAATAATTACCCAATTCATTAGCAAGATATATCATTGTCTCACATTTCATTGTCTATAATTCCAAAGTATATTATCATGAAAAAAATAAAATATTACAATTTTTCATCATAAACCCCTTGAAAAAACTCATTTGAACCCATATGAAATATTACTTTTAGTTGTCTCATACAAATAATAACAAATATACTTTTTCTTGAAAATGTGTTAAAAATAAAAATTCATAGAAATAATAGAATAATACCTTCTTTGAAAACACAAGAAAATTTTCAAATTAATCTTGATAAAGAATAATGGTTGTTATGGTGTGAAATGGCAGTCGTGTAGTAAATATTAGAAAAGGCTCTTTTGCACTTTGGTAAAAATAGTCAAATTTGACCCATATAGAAAAAGTTAAAAATAATTTAAATATTTAAGGATTGTTTAAAAATAATTTAATTTATAATTTTATTATATATAAGATATTTTTTTTAAAAATTTATGAAACACTGATATGGAAGGGAAAGGATTTCAAATGAAGACTTTAAAACAAGGTTTTTAAGAAAAATTATTTAACTTGTGTCCGGAGTCATTTCATACAATCTATAACCCCTTAATAATAAAATTAAATTAATAATTATCTTTCATAATAAATATGTTATAGTTTATTGTTATTTATTTTAATATAATTATGATCACATTTAATTTAGTTGTTAAATTGGTTATGTTTCTATCATGTATTTTAAGGTTGTTCGATCCAAAATAACTTCGGTGTATTGATTATGGTCAAAGAGATCATGGTTATATAATATCTATAATATTAAATATGTTTTAATTACAATTTTAATACATTAAATATACTTTATAGAACCATCCATGTAAGGCATTAATGAAAAATTAGATATGTCATTCATGGAGGTGGTAGTTTGCACTAAGGCATGACCGACGTTTTCATTTACTAATTGATAAAAGGAAATAAATAATATATATGTATAACTTTATGTAATAATAATTATATTTTCAATATCATATTTATCCATTAAAACATACTTATGAATATCCATGTGATATGGTAATGAAAAACAAATCATATCCCTTCATGGAGGTGGTAGTTCACACGTATGCACGAGCGACGTTTTCATTTTCCAATGAATGGGGTGGTGAGAATATAGATAATAATTAATCAATAAATGATAAAATTAATTTTATAAACACCATACATATATATATATATTAAATACATATTTATAACCATTCATGTAACTTGGTGATCAAAAATGCATCACTTTGGGGAGGCAATATTTTGTATGTTCGTGCAAGCGACATTTTCATTTCCCATTGGATGGAAAAGAAGTAAAAAATAGTAGTTACAGCCTCATAATAACATTTAATTATAGAAATTATATTTATTTCATTATTTTAGTATATATATAATATATTTTAAGGAGGTAAATGAAGAGATAAACTTAAAATAATTTAGATAATACTTATACCTCCTCTTTGGATATGATTCTTTATGTTACACATTAAGTCTTCTAGGATTGGTCTTTTTCTAATAATAGGATCTATATAACGTGTTGAGGATAGTTTTGAAGGTATTTTTCAATTAATATTTAATCTAAAGTCCTCTAATTGTTAGAATAAGTGAATATGATAGGTTCTCTTTTATAAGTGAGAGGAGTGACACCCTTGTAAATATTAAAAACTTTAAAATGTGATAAAAGTATTTCTCATGGAAAGTAGATCAAATGAAACCTAATTTAAAATTTAATATATAATATGGTAAAAATTCACTAAACAAATAATATTTTTGAAAACTAGTTATATTTTAATCTTATTCTCCAAGTTTATCCAACCATTTTAGCTTTTTTTTCCTTTACCAACGTGACAAACATTGACCATGGAAACTATTTATTATGACTAAAAAGTAAAAGTTAAACCCTTTCCAATTTATAAAATTTTGTTTCAAATTATTGAATCCATTTTCTAAGATTTAAATTCCATATGTGGTAATAATTACCTTTAATATAATTTAGGAAAACACAACAAAAATTATTTTTAGATAAATGCAATATTAAAGAATAAAAATGATTTTACTCCAAAATCAACTATAATATTAATTATAAATTAAATAAATAGTTTATATTAAATAATACTAGAATTTTTTTACTTTAAAACCAAACAAAAAATTAGGTTAACTTTGGGAAAACATGATTAAAAGAAAATAACCAAAAATAGTTTTTATTCGAACAAAAACATTACTTAGATTTTCAAAATGACAAACATCAATTTCTATGTTCAAAATTATATCATAAAAAAGAATTGGATTGCTTATGAAACTTATATTTTATATTTTTTAAAAATTTCATAAACTTTCAATTCATTTTTTTATTATGATATTTTCATTAAAGTGACAGTATTTGTAAAATCGGTATTTTTCACTATTCACTCAAAAATCAACTATTTTTTGAAAAATATAAAATTTAACATTTTTTTTATTTTTAAAAGATTATGTAAAGAAATTATTACATTTTATCAATTTTAATTTATAATATTAATGAATTTATGTTTAAAATAAAAATTAAAAATATATAGAAAACCCGCTTTAATAGAAAAATAAAATTTTTAAACATAAGATGTTCCAAATATTATTTAGTATAATTTACCAATGAGTGTCAATTTATTTGTTTTAAAACTTTATATTCACAATTTTTTGATTTTTACGTTTCATTTTTGTAAATTATTTCTTAGTTTAGTATGGTGTTGCATATATCAAACGTTATTCAACAAAATATTTACATAAAGTAATACATAAATAGGTGGTATTTATAAATACAAAATATCAACCAGAATAAACTATGAATTATCATACCAGATTCCATCACATAAGAAACCTAGTTATATAATCATATTAACTAAAGGATAATAAAACCAAAGAGAAAACTAAGGTAATCAACTACTAAAATTTATGTAGAAATACAATAACCCAAATCCCAAACTAACTCCAAGAAAAAAACCCAAAAGTATACCCTAAAATCAAAAAAATTACTTAACATAAACCTTAATACAATAAAATTTAATAAAAATACTAATGAATGGTGCAAAACAAACCCACACAATCCTCCATGAAGTAAATGAACAGAAAGCCCCATAATATTGGGTAAATTACACCATGCTTTAGTGGAATTCGACTAAAAATTTAAAATATATCATGATAGTATATAAGAATAGATAAGTAATGGTAAGAAGAGATAATAGGGTTAGTTTTAAATAAAATTCATCATGTAAATTACCCATGAATCCACCTTAAATCATGGGTCATTAATAGTTGTAAGTTAAAACCTTGATTAGGCTATAGAAGTGATCTCTATTAATGAAAGTAAGTGAGAATTGAAGTGGGGTAAGGGTAGATAAATAATAAATAAGGTTTAAATAACCATAAAACCCTCACTAAAATTTTACCATATAAACTACCAAGTACTTGATGGAACCCCCATGGCACCCTATCCTTTGGGCAATACAACAAGTACCCAGTGCCCTCGCACCGAGTACCCAATATAACATATAGTAGTAAAAGTTTAGTGGAACCTCTTTGTAGGTACCTAGAGATCCAAAAAATCTACCAAATCTCAGAAAAAAAACAAAACACACCTAAAAATACATCCTTAACCTATATCGTTGTGACCCCAGTTACCCAGTGTCGGTGCATTATTACATAACATTGGCATGATCACAAGGGATAAAATCTCGAAAGACCGATCATTTTAGTAGCCTTTGAAGTACTAGATACATTCATAAGTTTTATATTACATTATAAAATGAAAAACAACAAAAACATCGTCTCCATTTACTAGATTCATATCCCTTAGACTATCCCTACAGGTCAGTCATAATATACTTCTTCGCATCCTGGGAAAAATAAAACATAGAAAGGGGTGAGTTCAGATGCTCAGTAAGGATAAAAATATTCATGAAACATTCATAAATAAGCATGAAAATTTAAGGCAATTTATAAGACTATAACATAATCATTTTAAACATATACTTCTGAATTATATATCTAATATAAATCAAATAATTCTGTTTACTTATTCACATGGATATTCTACTAGTCGAAAAATCAGATTCAATAACAATAAACAATTTCAAAATTAGGGAATGCATAATGTCAGACTTCATAACCACATTTTCAAGGCCTTGTTCTAGGACTACAAAATAGATTTTGTCAAGGCCTTATGCCAAGACAGTAGTTTGTCTCATGAGACCTACCGATTCATCGAGGAGCTATAGTGTGCTCCACCTTTCACTTACTGGGTCCAATGCATTCCTCATATGAAATGGATTAAACATAACATAAATAATCATATTAAAACTAGAATACGAAATTTCAACACATTATCCATAAACCTTGAATGGCATAAAAATAACACATACACGGACAAAAATATCCAAGAACCTTGAATACAATATGGAAGATTTGTATCATAATAAATAAACATCAAAAAAATTTAAAATCCATCAAAGGATGTTGACATAGTAGAAAATAATTTTCAAAACTCATTGAGATAAATATCCATTTTTCATGAAAACATTTAAAAGTCACCAAATTTAGCAAAGAAGACATTTAAAGACATTTTTGAATCAAATTTTCCCATACCACTTTGAAACTTTTGAAAGGAATTAATATTTTAAAAACATTCATGTCCATATATATAAATCCTTAATAATATTTTGAAAACATAGACATTATTGAGAATGATTTAGAAGAAAAAATATTTAATCAATTTAAAATGATGATCTAGTTCAGTAGTTTCTTCCATAAAACCTTAAAATATTCCTTTTGAAAATATTTTTATGAAACATGGATGTGGATGATAAAGAGGACCTAGTAGATACTTATGTAAAAACAACCTCGAATAATGAAGAGATTGTAGAATTAACCCTTACCTTGTACTTTTCCTTAGTCGATGGTACGTTAACTGCTTGTATAATATTTAAATAATTGTTATTAAATTGTATAATAATCATATACAAAATTATGATATCTTATATTATCTTCTAATACTTCTTTGTTAAAAATATTTTAGTAGTATCATCGTTTTGGGTGTTAACTGACTCATTTTCCTTTATATGCTCGGTTACATAAGCCATGTTTGTTATCGATAAGATGTATTTGATTCATATCCCAGATGATATTAAGCTTTAAACATTATTTTAATTCATAAAATAAAAATTATTCTTGAATGATTATGAGGGGGAATGAATCTCATTGCGTTCGTGGAGACGGTAATCCGTACGTACGCACGAGCGACAATATCATTATATTGATGGTGAAACCGTATGTAAATGGATGGTATATAATATATACAGAATCATTAACATGATATATTTATCTTTTTACAACATTTATACTCATTATTATACACATAAAAATAATGATGTGTTTGAATAAAAAACTACACCATGACGTGGAGACGGTAATTCGTATGTACGCACGTATGGCGACTTTGTCATTTATAGGAGTGGTAGAATAATGAATATGGTTGTACCATATTTGTAATAACATCATAGTATGTAAAAGGTTTTGGGTTTATTATTTTTTTATGGAAACGACAAATAAAGAGGAAGTGGAAGAAGAAAAGAACATGAAAGAGGGTGGTGCAATTATTACCTCTTCTTCGGGTGTTTCCTTTTTAGTTGATCCAAAGTGCTCCTTAGGATGACTTTATGATCAATGTAATAAATCTAGATTGATTTGAGTGAAGTTGGGAGGATATTTGGGCATGGTTTGTCTAAGACAAGTGGATTTGGAGGTGTGAAACTAAGATAAGTTGAAGTTCCCTTTTATAAGAGTGGTGAGGGTCACTTTAGGAAAAGATTAAAATATTAATTTATTATACAATAATATTCAGTTTATAACGGCTCGAAATGAATTTATTTCAATAATTAGGTGGTTATGGGTCTAAATACTCTCATACAATATGTTTTAGACAATTTTTGGTTACCATTTTAACCTTATCTCTTATATTTAACTCTTAGTTAAATAGTTTAACTTTTACCGTGTCTTCTTGTATTATTACACTATATGGTTAATAAGCAAACTATAAACTTCCAAGAGAACATAAAGTGGTTCATTAATGACATATATAATATTATTTATGCACGTTTTCCTAACGTTATATTTGTATGAATATTATATCAACCAATAACAGTTTATTTGTTTTAAAAATTAATTTATGTCAATTTTGACACTATTTGGTATTTTGTTTTTGTAAAAGTCATAACAACCTTTTCACTTTGAAAAAAAATTATCTAATCAACCCTAACATGTCATATTAACCTAATAAGTTAGTGGAATTTATTAGAAGGGTAAATTTTCATTTATTTGGATATTTATAATATCAATTATTTTAATATTTCATCAATAAGGTAATTACTGCACCATCATTGTTTCATAAATAAATTAAATTATTTAATGTATAAAAATTATAAATAAAATACGATTATGTAGGAAATAGTTTTATATATTTAATGAATATTTATATCCGAATTTATATTGTTTGTAACCCAATATTAAAAATGGTTTAGTTATTAAACATTGAATTTAACACTTTTAACTCTTCTTTAAATAAAATAATAATAAATGTCCTAATCTAATACTAGTGGACCAAAGAGGATAATATATTATTCATAAGGTTTTTTTTTTGTTCGAATTACACTAATTCAATAGAATTATGACATGTTTTAGGGTAATTATAATATCATTTTTACCCTTAATTACCCTATTTACTTTTAACTGTGTTAAATAAAAGTCAAAAATTACTATTTACCCAAAAAATTCATCTTATTGAAACACATTTTACATACTGATTTGAATCGTGTCTCTCGGATTTTTTAAATTCAACTCATAGAAGCGGTAAAATTATGTTTTATGCAAATTTTCAAATCCTCCTAGATGGTGGGTAAAAAAACATTAAAAAGTTCAATAAAATTTTTTAAATCTAATTTTATTATAAAATTACTCCAATGAATTACATTGAAGTTATATAGGTATTATATATCGATTTTTACTTAAAATAAATTTAAATAAAATAAAAAATTATTTAAATAAAAAGTCAGTTTTAAATAAGAACACAGGGTTTTCACTATTCATTAAAAATTGAATGTTTTCAAAGAAATAACAAAAATTCACTCTAAGATAATTTTGATATTATAAATTCCAAAATTAATTCTATTTTCACAAATTAAAAATATAAATTTTTCATATATTAATTTAAAATTAATTCTCATTGTCAAAAACCAAAAAGCGGGTTTTAAAAACGTAAAAACTATCAAAAGATTGACATGTGTTTATGTCAAATTTAAATGTAAAATTAATTATAATGACCTATATTGTTTTAAATGGTAAAAATATAATCTAATTACACTTCCGAACCATTAAAATTAATAATTTAACACTATAAGGTTTTTCAATTAAAAAAGTTGTTTTCAATTAAAATTTAGTATTCTTAAATATTCATCAAAATATGAAAGTTATCAGAAAAGAAAAAAAAATCCAAACTAAATTTTTATGTCCCACATCTAAATAAGAATTTAATTTCATTAAAATGAATATATTAAAGTTTCAAATATTGGTTTTAAAAAGGGTTCTTCATTAAAAGTTGGTAAAATTTCATTTTTTTTAAATATTTCTTTTATCTAAAAAAATGAATTTTTTCTTATATTATGCTGATGAAAAACATAATATGGATGAAAAAATTATATAGATTATATAAGATTCAAAATTCAGTTAATATTATTCATAACCACTTTTTGAATGGCTAGTATGGTAAGTTGTAGTGCGCTCGAACTCGGTGTTGCGTGTAGCACAATCTATTGAATTATTTTCATGAGATAACATACTATAAAATATTGGGGTGTTTAATTCACCCCTCCTTTAATAAATTGTGTCCCCACAATTTGAAATTTTTATTCAAAAATAAATGGTTAAAAATAGAAAAATGCCTTTGTGGAAAACCCACATTAGAAACTGGTTTAAAAAAATTGCCTTAATAAGAGGTAAAGGGAAATGAAAAAGTCACCACCCAATTATGATATTGATTAGGATAACATTGGTGGAAATTAGAGAAACATAATTGGGAGGAAAACATAAATATTTATAGGGAGTTATTGAGGTCATCAATCACAAACAAGTGTAAAATTGAGGCCCTCAAAGCCCTCAATCTAAGATGATGTAAAATATCATTAATTCAACAAAACATAAGGTATTAAGATAACACATTTTTTTAAGATCCCTTCACTAAATTTTATGAATTAATTTATTCCCATAATAAGAGGGAAAAAATACATGATAAGTAGAGTTTCACGCTTCAACTAATTCCTACCACAAACTCACCTTTCACTCTAAAAGACAATAGTATTTAAAAATATTCTATTTATCCTAATATTATAAGGTTCCAAAAATAATGAAGTTATAATTCATTTGTCAGACCATTTAAAAAAAATTCAGTATACAAACCAGGACATCACGTAGGCCAGTCGTAGGTGATGCACCCCTATCTCCCTTCAGTTATGGGTTCAAGTCTCACGACCTTATCGGACGTGATGGGTTTTCAACCGACCTCTGGGTTGTCCTTTTTATGACAATTCAAAAATAATCTGAAGAAATGATTTAAATTTAACAGTAGTATCCAATGTCAAACATAATCTATTCCATCCTTTAGAATTATCCAAAATACTTTTGTCCAAACTCATAGTAAAACATTTATAATGTAAACTCAATGAAGATCCTTTTTTCCACATAATAACAGGTGGATACCTTCATCATGTATTCTTTTAAAACACTGTAACACCACAAATTTCCATAAAATTTTATTGATTACATTCATGCTTCTTTATACCTTATATAATACTGGATATACTCCTTCTATCTAAAAATGTTGTAAACTCCAACAATGATGTAATATACAAATCAATAATCATATTTCACGTAGTCAAGAATATCCAATATAATATATCAAATCAATCATATATTATTCCAAAATCACTACCTCAGTATCAGAACTATTTTATGGTTTATCTTTCTCTCAGCCATATATTTTTCAAAAAAATTAACCTACTATTGAGTCACTATTCTTGGTTATACACAATCTCAAGTCCTTAATGAAATAGTACTACAGTGAAATCCTAATATACTATATAATTCTTATAACATGTACACAATTAATACAATACTCAAATTACACAATAACATAATAACAACATAAGAACTCTAATCATCCCACTTCATCTTCGGTAGTATCATAACTTGATTACTATTCAATAGCATCATTTGGGGCATACTCTGATGATGTGGAAATTGATTCGAGTAGTGTCACAACTCCTTGCAGATGATGCAATGTACATTTGAAAACTTTTTCCTCCCATTGCAATCACATTCTTGGTGTCCTTTTTCTCCACACTTATAACAAATTCCCATTCCCTTCAAGAATTTACTTAAGTGATTCTTTCCACAATTCTCACATATAGGAAAATCCTTCTTTCCCCTCTTCCCTTTATCTATCTTTCTCTCTTCCATCCTTTTCTTCTCTTTCTTCCAATCAAATCCATTAAACACAGATAATTATTTACTTATCTTATTAATATATGATACTATTTCTTCACACGAAGAGAATACGTGGGAGAATATTTCCCTTTTAAGTGTCAGGTTGATACCTTGATATATATGATCATTCTTAATATTTCAATCATGAGTATTGTTGGAATTCTCATTCCTTCTACTAGGTGCCATTTCGAAACAATGACATACACTAGGTCAGTTTATGAATCGCGATGCATAACTCCAAACTTTTAAAATACCTAATGTAAATTGAAAATATTATGCATATAATCTATAATCATAAAATGCTTTCTTTGAGAAAGTATTTACAAATAAATCCTTAATAATAGCTTTAAATAAAAATGTGAGTAATTCATAAACATATCCCTTGTGTGTTTCGTAACCAAGAGCGTAGTAAGGCCCATTTTCGTGTACCAGGATACCTCAGGTCAAGCCTGAAACTCTTTATTGGAGTTTTCACTCTTATGTACTTCTGTTACAGAGCCGCCTCTACCTGCTCGTATCCAGACAGGGATGTATTGCTGGTAAAATACAAAAAATCTCTACATTACTGAAATTCTAGGAAGTTCTTATATACTAATTATCAAAGTATATCTTAGGGTAAGGTTATCTAATCAGAGTTTTTCTAAATCTAGTTTCCAATGTATGTACTAAACTTCCTACAATACCAATTTTAACACCCTGACCCTAGTTACCTAGAGTCAGTGGATTATTACATAACATTGTCATGATCACAAGGGATCAAATCCCGAAATACCGATCAGTTTAGTAGCCTTGGAAGTACTAGATACATTCATAAGTTTTACATTACATTATAAAATGAAAAACAACAACAACATTGTCTCCATTGACTATATTCATATCCCTTATACAATCCCTACAAGTCAATCATAATATACTTCTTCGCATCCTTTGAAACATAAAATAAAGAAAGTGGTGAGCTTAGATGCTTATTAAGGATAAAAATATAGCGGAAACATTCATAAATAATCATAAGCATTTAAGGAAATGTATAAAACTAAAACATAATCCTTTTCAACATAAACTTCTACATAATATGGCCAATATAAATCAAATAATTCCATTAAATTATTCACATAGAAATTATACTTGTTGAATAACCACATTCAATATCAATAGCCAATTTCATAATGATGGAATGCATAATGACAGAATTCATAACTACATAGTCAAGGCCTTATTCCAGTACTAAAAATAAGATTTTCTCAAGTCCTTATGCCAAGACACTAGTTTGTCTCCTGATACCTACTGATGCATCATGGAGCTATAGTGGGATCCACCCATCACTTACTAAGCCCAATGCATTCCTCATATGAAAAGGTTTAAACATAACATAAACATTTCCTCAAAAAAACATAACATAAACATTTGTATTAAAACTAGAATACGAAATGTAAATACTTTATCCATAAACCATGAATGGTGTAAATATAACACATCCATAGTAAAACATATCAAAAAACCTTCTATACATTATGGAATACTTGCATCATAAAAAATAAACATCAAAAAGGTTTAATGTCCATCAAAGTATTTTGAACTAGATGAAAATTATTTGTAAAAATCTTTGAGATATATATCTCCTTTTCATGAAAAAAATTAAAAGTCACAAAATTTAGAAAGGAATAAATTTAAATACATTTTTTAATGAAAGTGTCTCATACCAATTGGAAACTTTTGAATGGAATTAACTTTTTAAAACATTCATGTCAATATAAATAAATCCTTAAAACCCATTTTGAATATATGCATATTAATGAGAATGATCTATAAGAATAAATATTTAAACCATTTAAAATTATGATATAGTTAAATATTCCCTTACATAAATCCTTAAAATATTCCTTTTGAAAATATTTTTATGAAACATGGATTTGGATGATAAAGAGGTCCCAGTAGATACTTACTTAAAAACAACCTCGGATAATGAAGAGATTACAGAATAAACACTTACCTTTTAATTTTCATTAGAAGATGGTACGTTAACATCCTGTATAATAGTAAAATAATTTTTATTAAAATGTACAAGAATCGTATACATAAATATGATATCATATATGATCTTTTAATTAGCATTGCTAATAAAATTTTAGTAGTATCATCGATTTGAGTGTTAACTGACTCGTTTTCCTTGATATACATGGTTACGTAAGCCATATTTGTTATGTATAGAGTGTATTTGATTCATAAACAGAATGATATTAAGTTTTTAATCATTATTTTTATTCATAAAATGAACATTATTCTTGAATGATTACCAGGGGAATGAATCTCATCGCGTTTGTGGAGACGGTAATCTGTACGTTCGCATGAGTGACAATATCATTATATTGATGGTGAAATTGCCTGTAAATCAATGGTATATCATATATAAAAATCATTACCATGCCATATTATTTTTAACATCATTTATAATCATTATTTTACCCATCCAAATAATGAAGTGTTTGAATAACAAACTACCCCACGACGTGGAGACGGTAAGTCGTACGTACATACATATGGTGACTTTGTCATTTATAGGATGGTTAGAATAATGAATATAGTTATACCATATTTATAATAACATCAAATTATGTATAATGTGTTGCATTTATTATTTTGGTATGGAGACGACAAAGAATGTGGAAGTGGAATAAGAAAAGAACATGAAATAGGGTGGTGAAATTATTACATCTCCTTTGAGTGTTTCCTATTCATTTGATCAAAAGGGCTCCATAGGTTAGGCTTATAATAAATTTTAGAACTCTAGGATGATTTGAGGGAAGTTTATCATATATTTGGGTAGTTTTTGTTCGAGGAAAATGGCTATGTAGGTGTGAAATTAAGAGAAGGGGATGTTCCTGTTTATAAGAGGGGTGAGGGTCACTTTAAAAAAATATTAAAATATTAATTTATTATACAATAATATTCGGTTTATAATGTCTAAAAATGTATTTATATAAAGAATTATGTGGTTATGGGTCAAAATCATCTCAACAAATAGGTTATAGGCAAGTTTAGGTTACCATTTTAACCTTATCTCTTATATTTAACTCTTAGTTAAATAGTTTATCTTTTACCGTGTATTCTTGTATTCTTACAATATATGGTTAAAAAACATACTCTAAACTTCCAATAGAACATAAACTGATTCATTAATGATATATATAATATTATTTAATCCCTTTTTCTAAACCCTAGATTTTTAAGAATGTTATATCAATCAATAATATAGTATTTGTTTTAAAAATTAATTTATGTCAATTTTGACACAATTTGGTATTTTGTTTTTTTAAAAGTCATAAAAACCTTTTCACTTCGAAAAAAATTATCTAATAAACACTAACATGTCATATTAACCTATAAAATTAGTTTAATTCTTTAATGGTCTAAATTTACATTTATTTGGATATTTATAATATCAATTATTTTATTATTTCATTAATAAGGAAATTACTGCATCATCATTGTGTCATAAATAAGTTAAATTATTTAATGTGTAAAAATTATAAATAACATACTATTATGTTGTAAATAGTTTTATCTTTCTAATGAATATTTATAGTTGAATTTATATTTTGTGTAACCCTATATTAATAATGTATTAGTTATTAAATTTTGGATTTAACACTTTTAACTCTTCATTAAATAAATAATAATAAATGTCCTCATCTAATCCAAGTGGACCAAAGAGGATCGTATATTATTTCTAATATTTTATTGGTCGAATTTCACTTATCCAATAGAATTATGACATGTGGTAGGGTAATTATAATATCATTTTTAACCTTAATTACCCTATTTACTTTTAACCGTGGTTAATAAAAGTCAAAAGTTACTATTCACAAAAATTATTTTTATCATATTGAACAAAATCATACTTACCTATGTCAACTTTCACATGGATTTTTTAAATTCATCTCACAAAAATGGTAAAACTACGTTTTATGGAAATTTTAAAATACTCCTAGAAGGTGGGTAAAAAACATTAAAAAATTCAATAAAATTTTATAGATCTAGTTTTATTATAAAACGACTCCAATGAATTACATTAAACTAATATATTTATTATATATCTATTTTGACTTAAAATAAATTTAAATAATATAAATAATTATTTAAATAAAAATTGATTTTAAATAATAACGTAGTGTTTTTCACTATTCCTCAAAAATTGAATGTTTTTAGAAAAATACCAAAAATTCACCCTAAGATAATTTTAATATTATAAATTCAAAACTGAAGTCTATTTTATGAAATTAAAAACATATATGTTGTATTTATTATTTTAAAATTAATTCTCGTTGTTAAAACCAAAAGGCGGGTTTTTAAAAAGTAAAAACTATCAAAAGATTGATATGTGTTTATGTCAAATTTAAATGTGAAATTACTTATAATAACCTAAATTGTATTAAAAGTTAAAAATTTAATATAATTATACTTCCAAACCATTCAAATTCATAATTTTACACTATAAATTATTTCGATTAAAAAAGGTGTCTTCAATTAAAATTTAGTATTTTTAACTATTTATCAAAATATTAATGTTATCAGAAAAGTACCAAAAATTTATCCAAACTAAATTTTTATGTCCTGCTTTTAAAGAAGAATTTAATTTCAGTAAAATTTAATATATAAAAGTGTCAAATATTGATTTTAAAATGGGTTCATCATTAAAATTTGGTAAAATTTCATTTTTTGAAAAATAGTTCTTTTATCTGAAAAAATGAATTTGTTCATATATTATGTGTAAGAAAAACTTAATATAGATGTTAAAATTATATAAAGTATATAAGATTCAAAATATATCTAATACTTTTCATAACCTCTTTTTGAAGGGCTAGTTTGGTAATTTGTGGTGCGCTCGAACTCGGTGTTGCGTGTAGTGCAAGCTATTGAATTACATTAATGAGATAACGTACTATGAAATCATGAGGTGTTACATTCTCCCCTCCTTTAATAAATTATTTCCTCTCAATTTGAAATTTTCCTTTGAAAATAAATGGTTAAAAATAGAAAAAGGCCTTTGTGGAAAACCCACATCGGAAATTGGTTTAATAAAATTTAGTCTTAATAAGTGGTAGAGGGAAACGAAAAAATCACCACCAAATTATGATCTCGGTTTAGAGAATGTTGATGAAAATTAGAGACACATAATTGGAGGAAAACGTAAATATTTATAGGGGTGATTGAGGTCATCAATCAAAAACAAGTGTAAAATTAAGGGCCTCAAAGCCATCAATCTAAGGTGATTTAAATATCATCGGTTCACCAAAACATAAGGTATTAGGATAACACATTTTTGGTTTTAAGATCCCTTCACTAAAGATTAATATTTAATTTATTAATATAATGAGATGGAAAAATATACTTGATAAGTAGATTTTCATCCTTCAACTAATTCCTACGACAAACTCACCTGTCACACCAAAAGACAATAGAATTCAAAAATATTCTATTTATCCTAATCATATAAGGTTCCAAAAATAATAAATTTATAATTCATTTGTCAGACCATTTAAAAACTACATTATAAAACAAGGAAATAACGTAGGCCAATGGTAGGTGATGAACCCTTGTCACACTTTTGGTGTTGTTTTAAGTCTCACTACATAGCCAGACATGATGGGTTTTCACCTGACATTCAGGTTGTACTTTTTATGAGAATCCAAAAATAATCTCAAAAAAAGATTTAACCTTAACAATAGTATCCAATTTAAAACATAATTGATTCCAAACTTTAGACTTATTTAAAATACTTTTATCCAAACTCATAGACAAAAATTTATAAGGAAGTTAAACACAACGAAGATCTTTTTTTCCACGTAAAAACATGTGGATACCTTCATCATGTATTCTTTTAAAACACTATAACACCCTGAATTACCATAAAACCTTATTGATTACATTCCTGATCCCTCATTCCTTATAGAATACTAGATATTATCCTATCCAAAAATGTTGTAAACTCCAGCAACGATGGAATATAAAAAACATCAGTCAGATTCAATGTAGTCAATAATATCCAATATAATTTATCCAAATCAATCATATATTATTCCAAAATCACTACCTCAGTATCAGAACCATGTTATGGTTTATCTTTCTCTTAACCATATATTTTCCAGCAAAAATTAACCTTCTATTGAGTCTCTTTTCTTGGTTCCACACAATCTAAAGTCCTTAATGAAATAGTACTCTAGTAAAATCCTTATATACTCTATAATTCTTATAACATTTACATAATTAATTCAATACTCAAATGACACAATACTTTAATAACAACATAAGAACTCTAATCATTCCTCTTCATCTTCGGTAGTAACATAACTTAATTATTATCTAATAGTATCATTTGGGGAATACTCTGATGATTTACACATTGATTAACGTAGTGTCCCAACACCTTGCAGATGAGGCATTTTACATTTGAATCCTTTTTATTAACCTTGTAATCACGTACTAGGTGTCCTTTTTCTCTAAACTTATAACTAACTCACATTCCCTTCAAAAATTTACCAAGGTGATTCTTTCCACAATTATCACATATGGAAAAATCATTCTTTCCTCTCTTCCCTTTAACTATCTTTCTATCTTCCATCCTTTTCTTATCTTGCTTCCTTTCAAATCCCTAGAACATATAGAATTATTTATGTATCTTATTAACACATGATACTATTTACTCATATGAATATAATACATGGGATAGTATTTCTATTTTAAATGTTGGGTTAATACCATGAATGATATGATCCGTCTTAATTTTTTGATCATGCGTATTGTAGGAATTCTCATTCCTTCTAATATGCACTATTTCTAAATAATAACGTACACTAGGTTTGTTTATGAATCACAATGCATAATTCCAAACTTGTAAAATACCTAATGTAAATTGAAAATATTATAAATATAATCTATAATCATAAAATATGTTCTTTGAGGAAGTATTTACTCCTAAATCCTTCATAATAGTGTGTAATGAAAATGTGAATTATCTTAAGCATATCCCCCAGGAGTGTCATAACCAAGAGTGCAGCAAGGCCCATTGTCATATACCAAGATACCCTGGGTCAAGTCCAAAACTTTTTGTCAGAGTTTTCACTCCTAGATACATATGTGCCAGAGCGGCCTCTACCTACTCATATCTAGACAGGGATGTATTGCTTGGAAAATACCCAAAATCGCTATATTACCAAGATTCTAGGATGTTCTTCTATACTAATAATCAAAATCTTTCTTAGGTTAATGTTTTATAATCAGAGTTTTTCTAAATATAGTTTTAAAAGCTTGTACTAAACATCCTCTGATACCAATGGTAATTCCCTGACCCCAGTTAACCAGATTTGATGCATTATTACATAACATTGGCATGATCACAAGGGATAAAATCAAGAAATACCGATCAGTTTACTAGCCTTGGAAGTATTGGATACTTTCATAACTTTTACATTACATTATAAAATGTAAAACAACAACAACATTGTGTCCATTGACTACATTCATATCCCTTAGACTATCCCAATAGGTCAGTCATGATATATTTTTTCACATCCTGGGAAAATAAAACATAGAAATGGGTGATCTTATATTCTCAGTAAGGATAAAAATATAGAAAAAACATTCATAAATAAGAATAAACATTTAAGGCAATGTATAATACTAAAACATAAGCCTTTAAAACATAAAATTTTGCATAATATGGCCAATACAAATCCAATAATTCCATTTACATATTCACATGGATATTCTACTAGTTGAATAATCCCTTGAAATATCAATACCCAATTTCATAATGATGGAATGAAAAATGCCAGACTTCATAACCACATAGTCAAGGATTTGTTCCAAGACTACAAATAAGATTTTTTCAGGGCCTAATGCCAAGACACTAGTTTGTCACATGAGACCTACCTATGTGTCAAGGAGCTATAGTGGGCTCCACACATCACATACTAAGTCCAATGTATTCCCCATATGAAAATGTTTAAATATAACATAAACATTCATATTAATATAGCATATGAAATGTCAATACTTTATACATAAACAATGACTGGTATAAAAATGACACATCCACAGTCAGACATATCACAAAACCTTCAATACAATATGGAAGATTTTTATCATAATAAATCAACTTCAAAAAATTTTAAAATCCATCAAAAGATGTTGACATATATAAGAATGATTTGTAAAACTCTTTGAGAGAAATATCCTTTTTTCATGAAAACATTTACAAGTCACACAATTAATAAATGAAGACATATAAATACATTTTTTAATCAATGTTTCTTATTCCACTTTGAAACATTTTAAATGAATTAACATTTTAAAAACATTCATGTCCATATAAATAAATCCTTAAAACCCATTTTGAAAACATGGACATTAATGAGATTTATTTAGAAGAATAAATATTTAATCCATTTAAAATAATCATCTACTTATGGAGTACCCTACATAAAACCTTAAAATATATCTTTTGAAAATATTTTTATGAAATGTGGATGTGGATGATAATGTGGTCCCACCAGATACATACATAAAAACAATCTCGGATAATGAAGAGATTGTAGAATTAACCCTTACCTTATACTTTTTCATAGTTGATTGAATCATAACCACTTTTATAATAGTTAAATCATTGTTATTAAATTTTACAAGAATAATATACATAAATATGATATCATATATAATCTTCTAATATTTCTTTGTTAATAATATTTTAGTAGTATCATTATTTCAGGTGTTAACTGACTCATTTTCCTTTATATGCTTTGTTACATAAGCCATGTTTTTTATGGATAGGATGTATTTGATTTATATCTAGAATGATATTATGTTTTAAAATATTATTTTTATTCATAAAATGAATGTTATTCTTGATTTATTATGAGGGGGAATGAATGTCATCGCATTCATGGAGACGGTAATCTATATATATGCACGGGAAACAATATCATTATATTGATGGTGAAATAATATGTAAATGGACTGTATATTATATATAAATAATCATTAACATGTTATATTTATTTTTTTACATCATTTATACTCATTATTATACCCATCCAAATAATGAAGTGTTTGAATAACAAACACCACCACGACGTGGAGACGGTAAGCTGTGCGTACGCACTATGGTGACTTTGTCATTTATAGGATGAATAGAATACAGAATATAGTTGAACCATATTTATAATAACATAACAGTATATAGAAGGTACTGGATTTATTATTTTGGTATGGAAATGAGAAAGAAAGAGTAAGTGGAAGAAGAAAAGAACACGAAAGAGGGTGGTGAATTTATTACCTCTTCTTCAGGTGTTTCCTTTTGAGTTGATCAAAAGGGCTCCTTAGGTTCGCTTTAAGATCATATTAAGAACTCTAGGTTTATTTGAGGGATTATGGGAAGATATTTGGGCAGGGTTTGGCTGAGCCAAATGGCTTTGGAGGTGTGAAATTAATAGAACCTGAAGTTCCTTTTTATAAGAGGGCTGAGGGTCACTTTAGGAAAAGATTAAAATATTAATTTATTATACAATCATATTTGGTTTATATTGGCTCCAAATGAATTTATTTCAAGCCTTAGGTGGTTATGGGTTGAAATCCTCTCAACCAATAGGTTTTATACAATTATAGTTTACCATTTTAACATTATCTCTTAGATTTAACTCTTAGTTAAATAGTTTAACTTTTACCGTGTCTTCTTGTATTCTTACACTATATGGTTAATAAAAACACTCTAAACTTCCAAAAGAACCGAAAGTGGTTCATAAATGACAGATATAATATTATTTAAGCCATTTTTCCAAACATTATATTTTTAGGAAAATTATATCAACCAATAATATAGTATTTGTTTTAAAAGATAATTTATGTCTATTTTGACACTATTTGGTATTTTGTTTTTGTGAAAGTCATAACAACAATATCACTTCAAAAAATATTATCTAATAAACCCTAACATGTCATATTAACCTTGAAAATTATTTTAATTCATCATAAGTCTCAATTTACATTAATTTGGATATTTATAATATCAATTATTTTAATATTTGATTAATAAGGTAATTAGTGCATCATCATTGTGTCAAAAATAAATTAAATTATTTAATGTCTACAAATTATAAATAAAATACCATTATGTATAAAATCATTTTATCTTCCTAATTAATATGTATAGTCGAATTTTTATTTTGTGTAACCCTATATTAAAAATGGTTTAGTTATTAAACTTTGAATTTAACACATTTAAATCATATTTAAATAAAATAATAATAAATTTGAAAATCTAATCCAAGTGGATCAAAGAGGATCATATTTTATTCCTAAGATATTTTTGGTCAAATTACACTTATCTAATAGAATTAGGACATGTGTTGGGGTAATTATAATATCATTTTTAACCTTAATTACCCTATTTACTTTTAATAGTGGTAAATAAAAGTCCAAAGTTACAATTCACCAAAAAAACATGTGTCTTATTGATCCAAATTTTACTTACTTATGTCAAACATGTCTATCATATTTTTAAAATTTGACTCACATAAATAGTAAAATTAAATTTTATGCAAATTTACAAATGCTCCTAGAAGGTGTGTAAAAAACGTTAAACAGTTCAATAAAAATTATATACATCAAAATTTTATAATAAAATTACTCCAATGAATTAAATTGAACTTATATAGGTATTATATATCAATTTTTACTTAACATAAATTTAAATAAAACAAATAATTATTTAAATAAA
Source organism: Viscum album (assembly GCA_963277665.1). Classification (NCBI taxonomy): domain Eukaryota; kingdom Viridiplantae; phylum Streptophyta; class Magnoliopsida; order Santalales; family Viscaceae; genus Viscum; species Viscum album. The sequence goes on along the minus strand of OY728163.1, from coordinate 1,534,088,091 downwards.
ACATTGATTTTAAATAATCACGCAGTGTTTTTCACTTTTCATCATAAATTTAATGTATTCAAAAAAATATCAAAAATTCACCCGAAGATAATTTGGATATTATATATTCAAAAATGCTGTCTATTTTACCAAATTAAAAACATAGAAGTTTCATTTATTAATTTAAAATTAATTCCCGTTTTCAAAACCAAAAAGCGGGGTTTTAAAAAGTAAAAACTATCAAAAGATTGACATGTGTTTATGTCAAATTTAAATGTGAAATTACTTATAATGACCTAAATTGTATTAAATGGTAAAAATATAATCTAATTATACCTCCAAAACATTAAAATTAAAAATATAACACTATAAATTATTTTTATTAAAAAATTTGTTTCTAATTAATATTTATTATTTTTAACTATTCATCAAAATATGAAAGTTATCATAAAAGTATCAAAAATTTATCCAAACTAAATTTTTATGTCCCGCTTCTAAATAAGAATTTAATTTTATTAAATTTAATATATAATAGTTTCAAATATTGGTTTTAAAAAGGGTTCTCCATTAAAATGTGGTAAAATTATATTTTTTGATAAATACTTCTTTTATCTGAAAAAGATGAATTTGTTCTTATATTATGTCCACGAAACACATAATATAGATGTTAAAATTATATAGAGTATATAAGATTCAAAATGAAGTTAATACTATTCATAACCACTTTTTGAACGGTTAGTTTGGTAAGTTGTGGTGCGCTCGAACTAAATGTTGCGTGTAGCGCAAGATATTGAATTACTTTAATGAGATAATGTACTATGAAATCATAGGGTGTTACATAACCAACTGAATTATGATCCAAAAAATAAAATGAAAAATAACCCCTCAATTGTACCTAAACTTTAAATGATTTAATACTCTAGTCATATGAATTCCCCATTTAGGGCCTCAATGTCACCATAACTATGGTAACTGGGAAATGGATCTTTACTATCTATATATAGGAATATTGTGTTAAAAAATATAAGAATTTATTAATTTTGAATAAAAAGGATAGACTGTTTTTCATTTTGAGTTTCAATCTCAAATTTCAATGTATGAGGATGAAATTATCGGTGTTTCCCGGTGACATTTGTGGTCTGGTAAGTAAATTGGGAATGGTTTATAGGTTTCTCATAAGTTATTACATGGTACCATATTTAGTTTTAAAATATATATGGAATTAGTAACTCTGTAAGAGGTATCAGGTACTCCGTGAGATTGATAGATAGGAGAATTTTTTGGGTTCCACCGTGTACCTGGTGCTCATGTAATCAGACGAAGTAGGTCCAGGATAAATTTTAATTAAGAAAAATTTAATTTTTTTATTTTTCTTCTTCATTTAAACCATTAAAGGGGTTCCTTCATCATCATTCATTGCATACCAGTTGTGAGATCCAACTAATACTTCTCATAGCTATCTTCATACCCTCATTTTTTTAGGTGGTTTATAAGTGATTCAAGGGGGTACGTTATGATAAATTTAAGTTAATACTACATTATATTACTCTTCTTATACTTTAATATACTTTCCAACTCCTTAATTAGGTTTTTTTGGTTTTCAGTTTACTATAAAAAAGGTAAAATCACATTATAACTTAGGGGATTACTTATCTCTTATTTAAATAAATACCTAATGGGATGTTTCCTTTCGGTTGATCACTAATTTAATTTGATGAAATTGAGATATGATATGTATTATCGTATTTATGGTTTTAGGGGTAAATTAGTGGAATATTAAGTGGTTTTAATCATAGATTTATTCTATTTTACTTTCATGCCTTTTTTATGATTAATTTGATAAGGTTTAATTAGAGTTTAGTGGTTCAATAATTATACTGGATGATCGTTTTAGATTCATTATTTATGGAGTACTGATTTAATGGATTTTAGGGGATTCCTGGAGATCAATTGTATTGGTGAATCTCTCCATAAATCATATTCTTAACCCTTTGGGTGTATTTCTAGGATATGGGTTGGATATTTCTACCATGTATATTATAATTTTAATAATTAATCCTCAAAATTATTTTTGGAACTATGAATTGATATTCCATATGATTTATTTTGTTACAAAAATTTAAATAATTTGAAATTTATTTTGTAAAAAATTACGTAATGGTTTTCAATCCATTCCTTAAACCCCATGATTTTTTTTATAAATTTATCTATTTAAATTCTTAATTATTCAGGATTAACTTATTTACTTTTTATTCTATACTTTAATTTTACTAAAAGAAATTTTAAGTATATTTCATCAAATAATTTCTACAATTTTATAAATGTAGAAACTCTCCATGCCTTTGTAAATTGATTCCATTCCTAATTTTATATGTTTTGATGATTAAAAAAGTAATGGGTGTTATATATGTAGTGAGACATAAATAAAATAATCCATTCAAGATAATATTATGTTGCCTAATATAAATGAAATGTAGTATTTAACACTCTGGCTAGATTATTGTAACCAAGTCCTTTCTAGGCTTTCCCTTACATATATTTTATCATATTTTATTAGAGAAATCATTTATTTTCACCATTTCCATAATTATTTTTAAGTAAATTAACCCAACATAACCATGGTTAATAGTTTCATTAGAAGAAAGATAAAGGCTAAATTAACTAAGCGAGGATAGGTGACATGGTTCATATACAATATTGGTTTCCTAAACTAGTTTATCATCTAAAATATATATATAATTTATAAACACTAAATCATTTATTTTATATATAGTGTTAATATTTGTTTTGGTTTGTTTAAATATTTTATAATTTAATTTAATTTTATGAAAACAATCCTTATTTAGAAAATACCACTTCACTATATATTATTAATATATGAATTTCAATATAAATTATGTGTATTTATTTTAATGTAGGAAAAAGATAAGATGTAAATATCTTATAACACAAAAAAACTCTCTTTGAAGTAATTTATTAGTAAATTTAAGTATAGTAAGGTTATTTTGAAAAGGAAAGTACCTATGAAATAGTGAATTAAATTAACATTTTTGACCAATTAATCTTCATATGGGATGATACAAGTAGGAATTAGTAGCAAATAATATAATTTTTGATTTCATACCTAGTTTTCTACTAGTACATACTATTTATTATTCGGGATATAGATAGTTCCTTATTTGTATTAATTCTACAATACATTTTTTCTTTCTATGTATAGTTATTATGTTTTCCCATGATTTACCTTGACTAGGTGATGAAGGTTAATATTGTAAATGAGAGTATGTCTGTTTTTGTGGTAATGAACATGATGCTTCCATGATCAAAATGTTACATGATTTCTTTTACTATTTTAATATATTGAAGCTTTTTTAGCCTCATAGTATCAAGAATGTTTATTGGAATAGTTAGTATAGTTATCATGGTAATGTTTATTGCTTAAAATTTCCATGAGAAAACTAGAAGGGGTATTTTCTATATAAACTGTGAATAAGTGTGGATTATATGGAGTATGATGAATTACATGGGATCAAAAATTCCCGAATCATGTATACCCCTTTCCATATGCCCAATCGAATAGTCCCTCGATTCAATGACTATTGAATACACCTTCCCCTTTCCCTAATAAAGAGTTTTCCCCCTGACTACCATGGGATAAAATTCGATGTTCTTAGATTATAGGGATAAAAAAATAAATTTTACCTTCCCTACTCATCATATCTACCGAGTTGAGCTTAAAAGTAGGCATTTACATGTATGGATCCTTTTGGTATGGGGGGTAATTAGTTGTATGTCTGATTTCATCTTCCAGTTTCTTTTTTTTCTATTTATATATCTTTATTTGTAGTTATCAGTACATATTTTTTATTATATTTATATAAATTAGTAGAATATTTAATGTATAAATATATTTAAAAAAAATTATTGAGAAACCATTGGTTGTTCCCTACTGAGTATTTATGATTGCACCCATCATGGACACCTCAATGGAAATCCAAATTTACTTACTACATTTTAGGCACATGAAGGATCATAAGTAGTCACTGGATGATGTTCTAAAGAGTTGAGAGCTGGTATGGTTTTATGTCATCAGACTCCATATTGTAATGGAGAAAGAGTTTGTACTTGGAAAGAGTGGTGTCATCATATTTTTTGTTCCATAATGTTATGTTGTATCTATATACTTATACAATACATTAACTCTGAGGATTATATTTCCAAGTTTATATTGATTCCATTCATATAGAGATGTTTTTGGATCTCTTATGATACTATTTTATTAAAATAAGGTGTCTCATTTATTTATTTTGTAAACATGTAATATATGGAAATGTGCCACTAGTTCTTTATAAGGATCCAGTTATGACTTCCAGTATTATTCCAACTGGTTAAATCATTCCCAAATGTTAAATTTAGACCTTCGGCACACTTCTCTTGCCTCTTGGGGTTATTAAATTCTACTAGGTTAGTATTAATCTATTTTCATATCATTAGAGTATTTATGTTAAGGACCCTACAATCAGGTGATGGTTATGAAATATATTATGATTTAAATAGATCTGGTTTGGGGTGTGAACTTATTAAAGGACTCATTTTCATGCTTAATTGACCAAGATAGTTAAACCATATAAAAATACTACTCAATTCATGATTTTGAATTACTCATAGTGGTTGATGCATTAGAGAGATAGAAATTTTGAAAATTTTTCAAAAATTTCTTGGTATATACTAATCATAACAGTTTGATGTATGTCTTCTTAAAGAATGACCTCAATTTGTGATAGCAAAGGTAGTTATAGTATCTTAAGTCATTTGATTTTGAACATTTATATAACCTTAGAAAATGTAATATTTTAACAAATGCATTGAGTAAGAATAATCAAGATAAATAATTTAAGTAATCTAAATAGAAGTGAAAAATAATAGATTTGTTAGCTTATTTTCATTTATAGATCAATGAAATAAATAATAGTGTTCTTATTTCTTGTTTAAATGTGATTTTTGTGTTCTGGGATCAAGTGAAAGTCTTATTTTTATATCTCAAGATATAATAGAATGGAAGACGCATTTTATGGTTATAAGATCACTAATTTTTGGGGGAATGGAAAGGTAATTAAATATTTATTTTAGAGAGTGTATTTTCATTCTTATACCCATGATAAAATAATTCATAAAGATATTTCATCATTCTAATTTTGTGGTGAATCTAGTATTTATAAAGATATACAATGATATCAAATTAATGTTTTCTTTATTCTAGAATATGGAATGATATCACTGAGTATATTTATCGATGTTAAAATTTTTTACAAGTAAAGGTGGAGCATTAGGGACCAACTAGGTTATTGTAATCTTTACCCATACCAACCTATAAATGAAATGATTTTCTATGGACTTTTTGATAGTTTCACATAGATAACCCATGAATAATAATATAATTTGTTTCACGGTGGATCATATCATAAATTTAGCACACTTCTAACCTATTTAAGAGACTAATTTTGTTGGGGAACTTGGAAAGTTATATGATAAGGATATTGTTAAACTTCATGGAGTTATTAAAACTATATTTTTTGATAAATATCTATTTTTTATGTTAATATTATATAAGGGAATTCATAATGCATTGGATGCTTAATTAAAGGTGAGTGTGGCTTACCATACAAATTAAAATGTAAAAATAAATAATGCTATATATATTTTTAGAGGATATCCATCAATAATGTGTGATTGATTTTGAAATATTTTTGTAGAATAATTTATCCTTATTAATGTCTTCCTATAAAACAATTTTTAATTCCCTATGTCTGTATGGGTGTGAAAATTCATAAGAAAATTTGAATTTTAAAGTTTTGTGGATGGGTTGCATTTTTTTGATATTTAAAAGAGGATTATAATACCTTGGACAACACCCAGGTCCCGTCGTGGGGACCACCATGTCCAATATACCTATTCTACTAAATAGGGAGGATTCTTGAATATGAAATTATTTGTGACCCTATATGCTCTTTTCTTGATAGTAGTGAATAAAATCCATAGACTAAGAGTAGGGTCTAGCAACCCATCAAATCCCCTGACTTGAAATATCACTGATGTTGGACAAATTTTAATTATGTATGTTCCTACTAACTACTGTATTTGTGGAAAGCAGGTTTAAACCCACATAGAATGCAATTTTTTATCAAAACTTTTCTACAAATTTTCAAAAATTATACACTATTTTTAGCAGTGGGGTAGATTTTCAATGTTTTTAAGTTTATTACTTTTTTTTGTTTTTATTAAGTAGTAATGTGACATAACATTTCAAATCTTGTATCTAAACTACAATGAAGAATGAAATTGTTGAAAACATAGAAAAACAGAGATATAAAACACTGATAAATGAACAATCAAGTTAAACACCCAGGGAAAATTCTCCATTGTACTGTTTTTAAAAGTACTGCAATTCACATAAAATTTATTGAAGTGTACCACCATAAAAAGAATTAATTACCTTCATCTCCATAAGTTATGTCACATAGGATGATCGATTTCGGAGTTCGCCACTCCAAAATAAATCAACTATGAAAACTTTTATTCAAAAATGGAAACAGTACGCACTCGTTGTAAGTCCAAAAGTATTAAGAATTTATTATATTTTTTTAATGATGTATCCACGATCAATCTCACTGATTGATTTTGGTGTTTTGAAAATATGTTCTAGTGGTAAAAAGCAGTAGAATGAATTCAGTATTGATCTCAACCATTCAATACAGAACACTTTAATGTGCTAAATTAAAAAAAATGAATAAAATTTAACTAGTAGAAGTAGTAATTCCTAGAGCTCAAAGATTTATCAAACTATCTTTTTCATTATCATCATCATCATGTGAATTTTTCATAAAATAAAATAGGGCAAAAGCACATAAATAAACACAAAGAAACCCCCTGACCTCCTACCCCTGAATTCGAGAACTAAGGAGGTATGAAATATTGAAGACCTAGGGAATGCCCTCTTATTATGTCGACTCCCTCAGCCTTCAGGCTAGAAAAAGTATGAAAAAATACAACCTATGGGCCTGAAATGGCTTGATATTCCAGGTGGTCATCAACCTTGTTGCCCTCCCACCATGTTTAAACCACATTGATGTTGTTTCTGAGTTAATGCTGAATGTTCCTGATGACATATGTGATTGAACAAGGAAGGGCTACATGATCAAGGAGGTACTTGTGCACCGAGGATGATTCACTTTCTACTTCCATGATGATCATATTTCTCTGGCCGCATAAGAAGATCCCATAAAATTGTGTCAAAGGCTCATCCTGTAAGGATGATCCATGACCCAAATTTACCATAAAGGCCAAGTACACCGACCCACTACTATCACGCACAACCCCCCCCCCCCCCCCCTCATTATACCCTAAGCACACGATATGTCAGGGTTCAGCTTTAACCCTCTAGCTGTAGGGTTCCAATGAACCTAATTTTCCCAATTCCCGCGGATCATGGGCGCCTCCCGGGCCCTTGCTTGAAACTGTATGGGAGATGGGGCCACCCCCCAGTTGTGAACCACCCTAGCTAAGTGACATAAGATATTTTTAGTCCAAACTATAATAAATAGAGGCAATGTGATGATACCCTCTTGTCTCACCTTCTTCCTCACCATCTAGGGTTGTCCACCGGATCTCTCTACTCTGATTAAAGAGATGGTGTCTTCTATGAATGAGTGTATCTCACCTAAATGTACCTCTCCCCTCAATTTTGTTGCTTTCTTTTCTTTTAAATCCTACTGTACTAAGCTACACGTCTCCCACTTTTTCCACCGACTTCAAGTGTCTCTCACTTTCACACCTCACACGTGTGTTTTTTCATGAACCACACGTCGCAGTAGTTTTTCCCTCGTAACTAACCTCGGGTGCGGTAGTTGAATGTATGTGGATGTTTTTTTGACTGTACTTTGAACCTTCAAAGGAAAGATAAAAAACAGCTAAAAATAAAGGAAATAAATAAATAAATATTTATAAATAAATTATTAGTTTATTAAAAAAATATTTAATATAATTAATAAGTTTTAATGTAGATATTATTCATTAATTTATTTCATTAAAAATATTAGTAACATGTAATTATATTTTAGAAATTATATTAATATAAAAGAATAATGTTATTAACATAGTTATAATTATAAAAGTTAAATAATAATAATTAATTATATATTTATGTATTATTAATTTATTAAATTGGTTAATGAATACTAAATAAATCATCAGGAATATTTGAATTTGAAAATTTTAAGTAATTATTTATTATTTATTATTTAATTAATTAATTAACATATATAATTTAATTGATGTAAATTTTAGTTTCGAATAAATATATCTATTTGTTCATTATTGAATTAAATTAAGTTACTTCATTTAAATTTATTAATTGTTAAAATTTTAGTTCTAAATCTTATATTAAATATTTAAGTTGATATTTTTTAATTAATTAATAATGCTAATAAAAATTATTAAATTAATTATTATTTTGAACATTAAATTGTTAACTTTATTAAATAGATTAAATTATTTTAATTTTATTTATAAATTTTTATTATTATTATTTTAAAATATTTTATTATAAATATTTAGTTAGTAATAATAATTTATTTCATTTAGAAGTTTATTATTAATTTAGTTCAATAAAATTTTAATTAATGTTAATTATATTATTAATTTTGTAATATAAAAATTAATTATATTATATTAATTATATTTTTATAATTATTATTTTAATATTTTAGCCTTATATTTAGTTTAGTTTTTTTATACTTCCTTCTTCCTCCCCTAAAATCGGCGCAAATAGGGGGACAGTCTCTAGCTTCTTCAATAAGCTTCCAAGGCGGTCAGTAGGTGGTCAGATCTTCCTCACTCGGTGTAGTAGAAGAGAGAATGTTATTCTTCTCTAGGAGCTTCCCAAAGCATCTCCATTGTAGCATCATCCTCCCGGTGTGACGATGATCTAGATTTCAGCAAGCATCGGCCCTCCTCCGACCACCTACAGTGATGGAAACAAAAATTCTTCTCAGTGGCGCATCACATCAATGATGGAAGAGTCTTCTAGTGGATCGACATCCTCCTCACGGAGATTAGTGCGGTGGACTCTTCCAGGCGCAAGGATATATCCATGGTGAGGGGGGTTACATTAGTCTTGTTTTCTCCAGGGAAGACCGATGGTGGAAAGATCTTGTTCTCCAGGAGGCGGGTTTAGGATAGATCTTCCGTGGATTTCTATTTGATGAATCTAATTTATTTAAGATTGTTCAATATTGGTGTATCAATTTGTTTTGGAAGCCTTTATGCAATCAGTGTGATGATGCAGGGTTTGAACCATCGGCTATTTGAGCGTTGGTTGTGATGATAAGTGAATGGGTTGTGAAGGTAGAGGATGAAAGCGGTGTGGGGGAAGGATACATCGGTGGAAGAAATTGTGGAACCAATGTCTATGATCGGTGTTTTGTGAGACTGTGGGTAGATGGATGTTGTATTGGTGTGTGCCTGACACACCAATGGAAGGGTTACATCAGTGAGTGGAAATGTATTGGTATCGTTGAGTCGAGTTGTCTCAACGATAGTTAAAAAATAATTCACTTATAGATTAAAATAACAAGTCAAGTCACTGATAGATAATATAAAAAAACAAGTAATCAGTGTGACATGAAACCAATAAAAGGAAATGAATGGTGAGACAATGACTCACCGATAAAAAAAATGAATCACCATTAGTTAAATTAAAAGACAAGTCACTGATAGTTTAAGATGAGAGACTAAAGGCAATGCACATGAGAGATCGACACTGTTGCAAAGTGATCAGTGAGTCAACTCATCGTTAGTTAAAAAAACATCGGTGTATCACGACATTGGTTCCAGAATCTTAATCCATCGGTGGCACCAATGGTTAGGAGGTTGTCAGTGAGTCGACTCACCAATAGAACAAATTGAACTTCTAACAATAAAAAAATTAGTATTAAACAAATAATAAAATTATTAAAACCTTAATTAATTAAATTAAAAGAAAAATTAACTAAACTGTTAAAGACTAAATAAGTAACATAATTAAAATCTAACTAAATTATTAAAAAACTAAAAATAAAAATGACTTAATTATTAACTAACAATTTAAATATTGTGATTAATTAATTAAATATATGAATAAATACAAAACATATACAAAAAACATTAATCGCAAACATGACGTTAAAGTAATTATAATTAACTACTTTTTTTATGCAACTAAATTGATTAATTAAATGAAAAAATGAAAATTTAAAATTAAGAACATGTTATTTTATTAAACATTAACTTAAATTTTTACTTATCTCATAAACATAATAATTAGACTAGTTAATAAATAAAGTTAATTTATTTTAATAAATCTAATTTAAAGGGTAAGGTTTTAAATTAAAAAATAAATTAGATTAATTCAAATAAAAATGAACAATTGGTTAAATATTAACCATTTAAAATTATTAAAATATTACCCAGATTAAGATTAATAAAGTAGAAAGTAAGTTAATATAATTAAAGTAATTATAATGGATAAATTAACTATTTAAAAGACTAAATACACATATTATATAATAAAAAATTATTAATTAACAGATTTAGTGATAAAAATACAAAATTTCCATTAATTATGAAAAAGTGTTAAAAATAAATAATTAAATTGTTAAAATTTAAATAAAAGATGTAGAAAAACTATTTAAAAATATATCCACATCAAATTCCCCCACACTTAAGCATAGTTTGTCCTCAATTAATCCCATGTTTTTATGATCTTGTAAAGACAATAAAATGTGTTTTATATTATTTCGCTCAAAATTTAACATGTCTAGAAATTGTGAAACAGAGGAAATAATTGTCACTAGGCTTTTGAAAAGATATATTCAAATCAACTATTACCTTGAACAAGTTATCAAAGGCTAATCAATATATAAAAGATCATCTATTAATGAAGGTGTCCTGCCTCATATGTGATACTACATAGTGACTCATTTCAATACAGGCTTAAGTCCAAAGTCTATGATTGACAAGAGGTAAAATATTAGTGGAGTAAAAAAATTAATAGAGGAACCTTGTACTTTGAGTCGTCACTTAGGTTTCAATAATAAATATTTTTTTGAATCACCATATTGATACAACCTAAATGATTCCCATATAAACAATTTATCCCCTTCTTCATTCAGATTTCATCATTCCCCTCACCATAATGAACTCATTTTTGACCCTAGACACATTATTTTATTTTTCCGAATCCGTGTATCACGTTCTAAGCATTATACAATCCACTTATTCAATATTTACATATGGCTTATAGTAAATAGACACGCACCCAGTATCTAGGGTCTCAGAGACTCATTGTGGTATCCTAGATGTCCAAAATACTCTATTTTTAAAAGATTTTTATGAAAACCATTTACATTGGATCTATATGGTAATTGCATTGAATAAATAATTAAGAATCTTCCCCCCTATGATCAAAATCAAACTTCCACTTCCGATGGTTATTATCATAAAACAAATAATAGGTTACCCAAATCACTCTCAGAAGTAGTTCCTAAACCAAATTTACATTAAATAATTAAGTATACTCACTCAAGAATCATCCATCCACATTAATTTCATATTTAAAGCAGTTCTTAACTACCAAACATCCAACATCCTTAGGAAAGACCCAATTTGGTACAATGTAAAGCCTAAAATTATAAATGAATTTTGAAAAAAAATGAATTTGTAGTTTGAACTAAAGTGTTGACATTAAAAATAGATTAGCACAGTCAAGAATTAACCCCCTCTCCCACACTTAAAACCCAACATTTTACACAAAGTTGAATTCTAAATATGGATGAGAACAATTTTACAGTGTATGTTCAAAAAGATTTTTCAATTTAATAGATTTATGACTTGTTAAAAGGGTCTCAATGAAGTTCAAGAAATATTTTTTTCCGCAAAGATTAACTTACAGTAGGTTCAAAAGAAATTACATGCATTAACATTTAGGTTTAGTAATAAATATTTTCCATTAAAATTCAAACATGGAATGCAACTTGTGGATACTTAGTGGAAAGGGTGTAAGAAATTTGAGAAAGTACGCTTCAAATGAATGTACAATATAAGAGAGAGATTCATACTAGAACCCCATTGCTAAGCAGTTCAAATGAAGAACAAAACAACAAGCAAGCATGTACCCCCTCCCACATAGTTTTAATAAGTGAAAATAATTTAATAGAAATGAAATTCATTTTTCAATAGTGAATTACATGCCGAATGTTTTATTTACGTAGTGACATAAAATATACTTTCATTCAAAGACAATCGTAATTTTAAACATAAGCAGAATTTTTTATTTCAGTAGTAAGAGATGCAACATAAGTTTTAGTACACATGTTGGAGAATTTTCTAAAACAAGAATAATTTCAACATCAATAGCAAAAATTTATAAAGTAACAGTCATTGACTCACTGATAGTAATAACTGTGAATTAGCAGTGAATTTTATTAAATTGAACAGGATAAAAATTGAATATATGAACTAAAACACTTCCCTGAATAGGTTTTTCATTAATCCTAGGATAGGGAATCCCACTCTACTAAGGACACAACACCAGTATCTTTATAACCCTAGAACTGAACCAAGAGATCAAGAACAAGCAATAACAAGGACTTCCAAAAAATAGAGCAAAAAACCAGCACATTATTCAAGGGTAAAAATAAAACAACGTACAAACAAAAAGAACCATGGGTTTCCCCCCATGCAGCACTATGTTTTAAAGTCTTCATCCAGAATTTATTCAAGAACAATTCTCAAGATTAGTGAACGAAACCAAGCCCTTTAGTTGTCCCTCGAAATAAAGTTTCACTCCCTTCCCATTAACCATCATGGGTTTGTTTTCTTCACCTACAATTTCTAGAGCTCCATTCATCAGAACTCTTATTACAGTAAATGGTCCAAACCACTTGGACTTCAGTTTTCCAAGAAAGAGTTTCAGTCTAGAGTTAAAAAGGAGGACCTTCTATCCATGTTTAAAATATTTGGTTTGAATGATATAATCATGGAATATTTTAGTCCTCTATTTATAAATTCTTGAATTATCTTAACTCTCTCTTCTAATCTCATCCAGCTCTCTCATCTCAAGTAATATCTTCTCACCAACATTCATAAAATCACTGTTCAGAGCCTTAACTACCCAATAAAACTTTTGTTGAAACTCCATAGGTAAATATAAACATTTCCCAAACAACATCTTGTAAGGATACATTCCTAATGGGGTCTTTAAAGTAGTCTATATTCCCATAAATCTTCATCCAATTTAATGGAATAGTCCTTCCTAGAATTTGACATGGTTTTATCAAGTATCTGTTTCAGTTCCCTATTTGAAATTTCCTCCTATCCACTAAACTGTGTATGATAAAGAGTTCTAGTTTTATGAACACCTCCATATTTATCTGTCAAATATTTAAATTTATAGTTCTTAAAATGTGTTCCATTATCAGTTATAAAGCCCTTGGGAACTCCAAATCATGAAAAGATGTTCTTTTTAACAAATTTAATTACATAGTTGGCTTGGATGATGGGTAGTACCACTGCCTCAACCCATTTTGACACATAATAAACAGAAACAAGTATATAATCATTCCAACGAGAAAATAGAAATAGAACTATGAAATATAAACCCCAAACATCAAAATTATCTACTTCCAAAATTCTTTTTGGGAGTAACTTATGCTGCCTACCCACTTTTTCTAGACTCGGACATCTATCACAGCCAACCAAAAAGCTCCAAGCATCCATAAATAGAGTGGGCAAATAGAAATTGTACTGTATGACTTTTGAGAAGCCCTTTCACCACCATAGTGACCTCCCTAAGGTGAGGAGTGATAACTCTATAATATAGGTATCATCTCTTCCTCAACCACACATCTCCTAAGGATAAAATCAACGCATTTCTTAAAAAGTAGGGGAGCATCCCAAATATAGTATTTATGTTTATAAATGAATTTCTCCCTTTTTTTATTGGACTAATTTCTGGGAAACGCTTCCACTTCCAGGAAGTTGGAAAAATCAGCATACCATGCAAATTTCTTAATAGAAACAGTGAACAGATTTTTATCATGGATGAAAGAGTGTATTTAACTAGAATATTCATATTGAGTATTAGGAATCCTATAATGATTGTTAGAAACTAGATTTTCATCTCCCTGCTTATCCCTAATCTCTGAATCAAACTCTTGTAGCAACAAAACCCATCTAATCAGCCTGGGTTTAGTTTCTTTGTTAGAAATCATATACTTTAAAGCATAATGATCAGTGAAAACAATGAATTTTGAGCCTAAAAATACTTTCTAAACTTATCAAAGGTAAAAAATATATCTAACAAGTCTTTTTCAGTAGTGGTATAATTATTTTTGACCTCATCTAGAAGCATAGTATCATAATACACCACATGTTACTTCCTATCATTCCTCTGTCCAAGGAAAGCACCTACAGCTCTGTCACTAGCATCACACATAAACTCAAAAAATAACTTCCAATCAGGTGTAGTGATAATGGGTGATGTAGTGAGTATTTATTCTAATAGAATAAATGATATCAAACAATGTTTATCCAAGTAAAAAGGTTCATCCTTTACTAAAAAAGAACATAAGGTCTTAGTTATTTTAGAAAATTCTTTTATGAATCTCTGGTAGAAACCACCTTTCACTAGGAAAATTCTTAAAGCTTTAACATTTTCAGGAGGTGGAACTTTTTTAATAACATCAATATTAGTAGTATTAACTTCCAAACCACTCTTTAACACCTTATGACATAAAACAATACCCTATGTAACCATTAATTGACACTTCTCTGAAATAAGAACAAAGTTGTTTTCAATGCATCTTTCTAAGACTAATTCAAAATTTCCAAGACATGTATCAAAAGTACTACCCACAATGGGGAAATAATCCATTAAAACCTAAATAATTATTTCAATAGTATCTGAAAAGATATCCATTATAAAGCATTGAATGGGGGCTGGAGCTCCACACAACTCAAAGGGAATCCTCCTATAGGAAAATGCCCCAAAGGTGCATGTGAAAGTTGTATTTTCCTAATCATTTGGAGCAATAGGAATCTAGTTGTTACTAGAATACCCATCCCGGAAATAGAAAAATTCATTTCCAACAAGCCTCTCAAACATTTGATCCAAGAAGAGAATTGTAAAATTTTCTTTCTTAGTTGCTACATTAAACTTTCTATAATCAATACGGAATCTCCATTTTGTGGCTTTCCTAAATTGGATTTCATCATTCTTTTTATTTTTTACTATAGTGAACCAAACCTTATTATGGAAAACCTGAATATGGCTGACCTAAGCCCTATTATAAATAGGATATATCATTCTAGTGTCTAGCCACTTAATCACTTCATCTCTCAAAACTTATTTCATTTTTGGATTCAATCTTCATTGACACTCTACCCTAGGCTTATGGTTATGAACCATAGGTATTTTATACATGAAAAATGAGGGAATAATACCCTTTATATCATCTATGGTCTGGCCTACAGTAGATTAAAACTTTTTTAACACACTCAAAAATTAGTATTCTTGGTTTTCATTAAGCTCATCCAAAATTATGACAGGAAATGTGGAATTCTAACCCAAAAATGAAAATCTAAAATGTGGAGGGATTGGTTTTAGTTCAAGGATGGGTGGTTAAACACTAGAAGGAAGACTATTATCCCTAAAAAGACCATAGTCTTAAACATATCTCTTGTAAGAAGTATTTAATGATGAAATATTTTAAATTTCATGCTCTGATTCGTAAATAAGAGTTTTGTTGTCCACAGTGGATAGTATAGTGTCCAGAACATCCAGATCTTAATTCAATAAGTTAATAAAATAATAATCATCAAGTTGTATTATAAGTTCTATCCCAAAATCATGAATGTTCTCAGAATGGTTCGTGTTAATAGAAACACCCTCAAATTTACTCAAAAAGATCCTATGTTCAGAAACAGAGGAATCTTCTACAGCAGAAACAGGACAGTTGTCCAGTTCTGGAAAATTCTCTAGATTTGGTGTTTGAGTAGAATTTTCAACTTCTAAGACAGATGCAATAATATTTTAATCTTATAAATTATTTTTTTAGCATAGGCTTTATTTTTAGATTCTTCAGAGTTTCCAATTGAGTTCTCATCTTCTAAGGACTCTACCATTGAAAAGTTTTCAGAAAATGTTGGTCCTTGAAAATTTTTAAACACATTTAACTCTTCTTATTGTTCTCCAATTTTGAAAATAAGTTGACCCTTTGACACATCAATAACATCACTACATGTGTCCAAGAAGGGCCTACCCAAGATGATGGATACCTCTTGATCAAACTCTATGTGTAAGACTAGTAAGACTATAGGAAACAATAGTTTCCCAACCCCAACTAGAAGATCATCTACCATACCCACAGGATGAGTGAAATGTCTATCAACTAACTACATTATAAATATGGTGGGTTGAAGGTCACCAAACCTCAACTATCAAAATAGTGATTATGGGAGCAGATTAATACTATCACCTAAGTCACAAAAACAATTGAGATGATCAGAATTTCCTAGTGTATCGGGAGTGACAAATCTACTTGGGTCTTTCAATTTGGGTGGGATTTTCTTTTGGAGTACAGCACTGCACTCTTCGTGAGGTTGTAACTTTAAAATTCATCCATGGTCTTTTTTTAACAATTTTCTTATGATATTTCAAGTAATATATAATTTTAATTAATGCTTGAATAAAATAAATGTTTATTTGAATTTTTGAAAAGAGACCAAGGAACTGAAGAAGTTCAGCCTTGGTGTTGCTTTGAGGTTTCAACTCCTTAGGGAAAGATATGGGTGGGGAAATAATTTTAAGTATAGTAAGAATCTCCATCAACTCTTCATAAAATTTTTCTTTTCCTTTATTACAATGTTTTTTAAACGAATTACCAGTTTGTTCTTCAGATGAAAAATTCAGATTTCTAACATTTTCTACTAGTTACTATGAATTTTTATCTTGTGAATGAAGTAGATTTTTATTACCATATTCAAGAAGATTTACATTTTGGGAATTTTCAAGGTCATTTTAAGAAAAATATTGATTATTCATCCCACTTTTAGTTACTACTACAATGGAATTCTCTCTAGGGTTAAGTTCAATTGTACAAGGAAACCTACCTTTGTCCCTAAAATTCAAATCTCTAGAAAGTTGTCCTAGCTATGTTTACATATTCTGCATTCTCACATCATTTTTCATTTTATCTAACTCATATTGATTTTGATGTTTGGTTAGATGAGTCATGCATCTTTCCTCTTGAGAGTTAATTTTTTCCAAATTAATTCAATCTTAGAAGACATTTGGTTATCATTATTTTCTTATTCTTTTGAAGACTCACCCCTTTTTTGATTTTGAAAGTTTGGTCTTAGTTAGTTAAAGTAATTAGGGGGAGTGGATTTGTTTAATTAGACCATGATATTTCTAGGAAAAATATGGATGGTTCATATAACCTCGATTTTAATTTTTTTTAAAATGGATCTTCTTTGGGAGGAATCCTAGGACCATAATTAACAATGTTTGAATTTTCCTGTGGTTGAGCTGGCATATAAAAGTTAGGATAAAAGTTTTCAGTATGCCCAAACATTAAACATTTTAAACACTGTTATTTTAAAGATTTATTGGTTTTTTTATTGCCAAGTTGATTAACAGTTTTCTTAGTGTTTTGGTTCATTAATGACTGCAATTGACTAGTGATTTCATCGAGTTGAGTTTGAGTTTCATTAATTGAACTTTTATTTGGGTTTACATTTTTATTTAATATTTTCCTTATTGAATATTTATATTCAGAGTTCAGGGATAGGTTTTTAAATATTTTCCTCAACACTGCATCAGTATTATCATTGTAGTTTCCCCCAACAACCTGATCAACTAGATTCTTTCAAGATGAAGAAAGCCCCTCATAGAATGAATCCCTGAGCATATGGGATGGGAGTTGATGATGGGGACACTACCTAAGCAGGTCCATGAATCTATCACAATAATTATGGAAGGCTTCAACATCCTCTTGATAAAAACTAGTGACTTTAGTTCTCAGATGACCTTTTAATCTTTGAGGATAAAATTTCATTATGATAGAATTGTAGGCTTGATCCCAGTTTTCAAAAATGTTCTAATCTATACTCTGAAACTAGTTCCTAGAATTCCCTTTAAGAAAAGAGGGAAAGAATCTCATTCATAGATTATTACCTGTGAGTCCTAGAAGAGGTAATTATTTCATAGTTTTATAAAAATCTCTAATGAAATCTAGAGAGTCCTCACTAGATAGTCCATTAAATACAGGCAGTAGTAAAATTTGTGACTATTTTAGCTCATAGTTCCAGGGTCTAGGAGATAACCTAATGAAAGAAGTATTGCTTCAAACTTTAGGGAGTTGTAATTCCCTCATCCTATGCCTTTTAAATTCCTCTAAGTGTTCTGGTTGATTTTTAAAGTTGTTAGGTATAGGAACACTCTCCTCTAGATTTTCCATTTCAAATTTTTTTTCTCTCTTAGGGCAGTTAAATGTTTATCTAATTTCGGGTTCAAGGGCTCTAATCTATCAGTAGGAGACCCAGTCTTCATGAAATAACAGAAAAAAAATAAAATTAAGAACAAACAATAACATCAGTACCATAACACATAGAATTTGACAGAATTGAAGTTTTAAACAGTTTTCAAATTTATCATTTTTTTTGGATTTTTCTGTGATTTTTTTAATGTTTTTTAGAAGTGTAATGGATTCTGCCTTATATGGAAAAGATTCCAAAAACATGACCTATAATGTCATTGAATTTGGTCAAATTTTAATTATTTATATTCTTATTAACTATTGTATTTGTGTAAAGTAGTGTTGAACCCACGGAGAAGGCAATTTCTGAGCAAAACTTATCAAAAAAATTCAAAGAGACCCCACTATTGTCAGTAATGGGGTAGATATTATTTTTTTTCCTTTTATATTTCTAATTTTTTTTTGTTTTTATTAAATAGTATTGTGGAAAAGCATTTCAAATCTGTTTTCTAAACTAAATTGAAGTAAGAAACTGTTGAAAAGATAGAGAAACGGAGATATAAAATGCTGATAAATGATCAATAAAGTTAAACGCCCAGGAAAAATTCTCCATTCTACTTGTTTAAAAAGTACTCCAATTCAATTAAAAGTTATTATAGTGTTCCACAATAAATATAATTACTTACCTCCCTTTCTAGAAGTTAATTTACAAAGGCCAATCTATTTCAATGTTCGCCACACCAAAACAAATCAACTGTGAAAATTTTGATTCAAAAATGACAACAGGACAAACTCGATGTAAGTCCCAACGTATTTAAAATTTGTTATTATTATTTTGAAAGATGTATCCCTGATCCATCTCAGCAATTGATTATAGAGTTTTGAAATTAATTTCTAGTGGTAAAAACAGTTGAATAAATTCAGTATTGATCTCACTGATCAATACTGAAAACTTTAATGTGATAAAGTAAAAAAGGATGAAAAGTTAACCAGAAAAAGTAGCAATTCCCTGAGCATGAAGATTTATCCAACTATCTTGTCCATTATCATTACATAAAATAGAAACATACAGTAACATAGTACAAAATATTCAGAAATGAGGGAAGGAGAACTCCCTAATGATGTGCATTTCTCTTAGTCTCCATCAACTCCAGGGTTGTCCATTGGATCTCTCTACTCTCCGGAAAGAGATGGTGTCATATGTGAATGTGTGTATATCCTCTGAATGTACATATCCCCTCAATTTTGCTGCTTTATTTACTTTTAAATCATGTTATTCTAATCTGCATATCACCCCCATTTTTACACAAACTTCAATTTCCCCTCACTTTCGCACCTCACACGTGCGTTTTTTCATGAACCACACGTTGCATTAGTGTTCCCCTCCTAACTGTCCTCCGGTGAGGCAGTTGAATCTATGTGGACGTGTTTTTTACTTTTCATTGAACCTACATAGGAAAGATAAAAAACAGTTAAAAACTAAGGAAATAAATAAATAAAAATGTATAAATAAAGTTATTAGTTTATTAAAAATAATTTAATATAATTAATAAGTTTTAAAATAGATACTATTTATTAATTTATTTCATTAACACTATTAATAACTGGTAATTATATTTTAGAAATTATATTAAGATGAAATAATAATGTTATTCACATAGTTATTATTATAAAAGTAAAATAATAATAATTAATTGTATATTTAAGTGTTATTAAGTTTATTAAATTGGTTAATGAAAACTAAATAAATCCTCATGAACATTTGAATTTGAAAATTTAAATTAATTATTTATTATTTATTATTTAATTAAGTAATTAACATATTTAATTTATTTAAAGTAAATTTTAGTTACGAATAAATATATCTATTAGTTCATTAATGAATTAAATTAAGTTGTATTATTTAAATTTATAAGCTGTTAAAATTTTAGTTCAAAATATTATAGTAAATAGTTAAGTTGATATTTTTTAAACAATTAATAATGTTAATAATAATAATTAATTTAATTATTATTTTGAACATTAAATTATTAACATTATTAAATAGTTTAATTTATTCTAATATTATTTATATATTATTATTATTATTTGTTAAATATTTTATTATAAATATTTAATTTTCAATATTTATTTATTTAATTTAGAATTTTATTATTAATTTATTTTAATAAAAGTTTAATTAAAGTTAATTATATTATTAATTATTTTTTATAAAAATTAAATATCTTATATTTATTATAGGTTTACAATTATTATTTTAATATTTCAGTTTTATATTTAGTTTAGTTTTTTTTAACTTCTTCCTCCCCAAAAATTGGCACAAATAGGGGGAGCCTCTCCAGCGTCTTTGAGAAGCTTCCAAGATGGTCAGCTGGTGGTCGGATCCTCCTCACTTAGGGTAGAATATGGGGAAAGTTCTTCTTCTCCAGTGGCTTCTTAAAGTAGCTCCAATGTGGAATCATCCTCCCAGAGTGATGATGATCTATATTTCACCAGCGGCGGCACTCCTCTGACCGCCTACAGTGACGACAGTAAAAAATTTTCTCAGTGGCGTATCACAGTGGTGATGGAAGAGTCTTCCAATGGCTCGAGCTCCTACTCGTGGTGATCGGTGTGGTGGACTCCTCCGGGCTCAAGTGGATCTCCACAGTGAGGGGGGTTACATCAATATCATTTTCTACAGGAAAGACCAACCTTGGAAAGATCTCATTCTCCAGGAAGCGAGTTCCAGACAGATCTGTAGTGGGATTTCAATTTGATGAATCTAATTTGTTCAAGACTGTTTGAGATTGGTGTGTGGATTTTTGTTGGTAGGGTTGATGTGATCAGTGTGAGGATGTTGGTTCAGAATTGTCAGCTATTTGAGCGTTGGTAGGGAATATTAGTGAATGGGTCACGATGGTAGAGGATGAAGGGAGTACAGGGGGAAGGATACGTCGGTGGAATAAATGGTGGAACCAAGGTTGATGACTGGTGTGTCGTGAGACTATGGGTAGATGGATGTTAAATTGGTGTGTGTCAGACACACCAATGGAAGGATTACATCAGTGAGTGGAAATGTATCGGCATCGGTGAGTCGAGTTGTCTCACTGATAGTTAAAAATAATAATTCACCGATAGATTAAAATAACAAGTCAAGTCATCGTTAGATAAAATAAAAAAATAAGTAATCAGTGTGACGTGAAACCAATAAAAGGAAATGAACAGTGAGTCAATGGATCACCAATAAAAAAATGAATCACTTTTCGTTAAAATAAAAATTGAGTCAATGATAATTCAATATGAGAGACCGAAGTCAATGTGTAAGAGAGACTGACACCATTGCAAAGTGATCGGTGAGTCAACTCACCGTTAGTTAAAAAACATTAGTGTGTCGCAATATCAGTTCCAGAATCTAAAACCATCAGTGGCACCAATGATCAGGAGGTTATCAGTGAGTCGACTCACCGATTGAACAAATTGAACTGGTAATAATAAAAATTAGTATTAGACCACTAATAAAATTATTAAAACATTAATTAATTAAATCAAAAGAACAATTAACTAAAATATTAAAGGCTAAATAAATAACTTAATTAAACACTAACTAAATTATTAAACAAACTAAAAATATAAGTGACTTAATTGTTAACAAAAAATTTAAATATTAAGATTAAATAATTAAATATGTAAATAAAAACAAAACACATACAAAAAAATTAATCGCAAACATGAATTTAAAATTATTAAAATTAACTAAATATTTTGAAAAACTAAGTTAATTAATTAAATGACGAAATGAAAAATTAAAATTAAGAACATGTTATTTTATGAAACTATAACTTAAATTTTTACTTATCTAACATGCACAATAATTAGACTAGTGAATAAATAAAATTAATTTATATTAATAAATCTAATTTAAAGGGTAATGTTTAAAATTAAAAACAAAATTAGATTTAGGCAAATAAAAATGAACAATTGATTATATATTAAACATTAAAAATTACTAAAATGTTAACCAGGTTAAGATTATTAAACTAGAGAGTAAGTTAATATAATTATAATAACTAGAATGAGTAAATTAACTTTTAAAACGACTAAAAACACATATTTAATAATAAAAATGATTAATTAATAGATTTAGTGATAAAAATACAAATGTTCCATTATTTATTAAAAAGTTTTAAAAATAAAAAATTAAATTATTAAAAATTAAATAAAATATGTGAAAAAACTATGTGAAAATAGAGCGAGATCATCCCCTAAAGAGATAAGTATATTCATAGAAACAACTACCATTCTACGAATATGTACTATGTACTATAATCTCTTTGTATATAGATATCTAATAAATCAGGATTCACACTTATGTAATTTCCCTTTTCTTGCTTTATTATTTGTTGATCTATCTAGATGAATTTACCTTTAAGCAGATTTGGACAAAGACTTATGAAGGTATCACCATCCTGGTCAACCAAGGTTGAGATATAAAACTTCCTTAACTTGGAAGCGAAAAATTATTTCTTGAAAATTCAACCAATGTCATACCACCAATGACGCACCCAACACAATCTACCTTTCCAGGGTTTCAATAAAAATTTTTTTCCTAACATTAAAGTACGCTATCAAATGGTACACACTGGTAATGATCTCAAGTTATGTGACCAATATACATGTTCGTATATTGGAACAACCAATGACACCCAAAACTTGTGGTGTTCCTATTGGAGGTTCCACCCTCAGAATCTCACTACTAGAGATCACCAAGTGGGAACATCATGAGAATAAGTCTCAATGATTATGAGACCCCGGCACCTGATAGTCTAACATCCACTATGTCCAATCAATTTGATGCATCTAGGCCATAGGACCTTTATTTAATATTAATGTCATAGTATCTTGAGGATGTCATTATAGAATGGGATCTACTATAACCTTTAGATATGACAATTAATCTAGTACATGCCATTAAATAGTGTATTTAGAATAGTATAAATTGTAATGGTAAGAATACATCATGTATATCTAACTGTGTACAGAATATGGTAATCAAAAGTACTGCATAGTTGGGTCTAGGGAACCCATTGTTTCATCATGCCCACTTTAACTATATTCAACATGATAACCATGATTTTTATCTACTCACATGATGAAGATATGGTTTTTGTAGAGTAACAAATTTAGCTGCATGGTCTTCCATGTTTCCACCACGTGGTAATTATGCTATATGCAACCCCATCTCCTTGAGTAAAACTTCTCAAGAGATGGTATCCCCAATTATATTCTTTTTTTACACTCTCATGAATTAACATCTTAGCTAGTAAGAATATCATCATTTAAATAATGATAATACTATAATAGGTGTGATTCGAAGAACTATAACAAATCATTGGGTTTAAATTCTTCTTTGCATCCTCTGAAGCTGTAACATAATTGGTTTTGTAGATATTAATACCATTGGATTTTATGATCTTGACTCGCGCATAACCTTTTCCTAACTATGAAAAAGTATCTAATGAATCTAGGTAAGACTATTTTGTATCCCACCATAACCAGTATCCTTCTTCTCCACTATCCAGGTACATATGTTTTGTACTTTCCCAAGTACAATCAGATAGTGATAACTACTCTACTTGTAGTTATCTTGGATATAATTGACATTTTCCTACTATAATGTATATCCTTACAATATTAATTCTAGTACATATCATGGAATATGTGATTAATCCACTGCTAAAGTGTATGGAACTCAACTCACAAATTTAATCTCCTCTCATGTTCCGAACATGTCGGCCTGGATAGATTATTCCATATAACATTGGAAACAAATCTTAGCATGAATTATTCTAACGTGTATTTTTCAATACCATGTCACCATATGTATGATTGATTTGGTCCAAGAAACCATAAAATCTACCTTAGTAGATCCTATTTCCTATAACATAGGTTTCTACTTTAATTCAACCATAAGAGAATTATTTTTACCCTAGTTTTAATAAACTATAAGACCAATATTTTTTCCCCTATTTTTCCAAACATATTTCTCTTAGAAAAATATAGATCTCCTAATAAAATTAGGTAGCCACATGGAAAATATTCATTCAAAATTAATGATATAATATCTTGTTTCTTAAATTAATATAGAACTAGATTTCTGTAACTTGAAACCCTTATTGGCATCATATGAAGTCATCATCCATTTGGGGTTGTGTTGTTTAGACAACTTCCATGAAATAAGATCTTGACATCCAATTTACAATTAAATGATCTTAAAATTTATCTATGAAAACTAAAATTCTAATGTATTTAGGAATTTTGAATTTGTATAACCAATCGAGAATTATTGGTACCATGCTTGTACCATTCATGTATCAACTCACTTGAATAACCACTATAGTATTCCATTTATAATCCCCTTTGCAATTTGATAAATGGAATCCATTTATGAATTTCAATTAATCGTTTCATTCTTGGATAAATTCCATATATTGCTTACTTGTAGGAATTATTATTTACAAAGAATAATTTATCACCAGTCACGGTGAACTCAAAACCATCACCATTATTTTTAAACTTCCTACATAGTACGTGTATCTGGAATATACCTCTTCCATATACACTTGTGTAAATAGTTCCTATGCCAACCATTTGTTCATCTTGAGCATTGACTAAACCCAAATAAATCTTTATCCCACTATTACAAGTATAGATTTGCACCCTTTTATAGAAAAGCATATTATCACTTGACTACAAATTCTCTATCTTAGGGATTTATATAATATCCTATGAAACCATTAGGATAATTATTTTAATGCACAATTCATGTAGCTTGATGCATGTTTGATTATATCATAACAAACTCTTTTCATATTTAATACTTGTCTTATTGCATAATGGATTTCCACCATAATAGACTTGTATGATATTCATTTGTCATTTTTTGTTTTCATAAAAGTTATGAAATTTTTTCATTATTTTTAATGAACATCTTGAAATATCAATGATGTTTTTACAAGTTCTAACATTGATACTACTTGCATCACAGCTATGATGTATAAAATATGCATTTTGTAATTACTCCACGATACTTTTTTTTTATCAATGTTAATACGTAAAACTCATCCTAGATCCTCTATATGAACATACATTTTGCGATGTAGATAAGGTAATGTGAATGTAGGAATTACACCACACCACATTATCATGATTGACAAATACTTAGTCAAGATATTATTTGGATTACCATTCCAAAGTAGCTCATATCTTCTGACCATGCTAATACTACACTTTTACATTTTTTAATAACATAAAGGAATCTTATAAATTATTTTTACCACTATCATTCCATTGAAATAGTTCACTCTCACTTGTTTAACTAAATAAAAATCTTTGTGGCATAAATTTTTTATAAAGGTTTCTTTGTCCAAACTAAAGACATCAATAATACCTAACGTGTTTAGTTGTGACAAGAATAAATAACATATTGGGTATATCCTTGACATCTGCTTTTAGTTTACCTTGACAAAGAATTATCTTATCACAATTGGTTAAAAGTATTATATTTTTATATTCATCACTTATTTCTTAAGATTCATGTACCAATGAACTATTTTATTAGTATGTGACACCCATAAAAAATCATTCCTAAATTTGGAATAATGTATTATTATGTCCATAGGGTGTGTGAGATAAAAAAAATTGTTATACTCAAAAACTTGTTCAACTAGAATCAATCACTTGGATAATTGAATTTATGTGTACTTCTCACTGATGACATTGTAATCACCCTTTCTCATACGCTTGAAGAATATTCCGTACTTTTTGTATTGTTTCTAGTTAGTGGTACCAGAGATGCTCCTTGGTTGGATAAATTCATGTCAACCCCAGGTTTGATTCTATCAGGAGGCGAGATTCAATCCTAAGCTGGCTATGGGAAAGTTCCTGATACCGCACCCATGTTAGTTTTCCACTTTAGTGCATCCCATGAGTTTGTGATCTGTGTGGTATATGGTCCTTTTCGGGGTCATAACGGGTCCAACATAAGGACCCTTTTTAATATATCTACGCCACTAATTGGGTCGTACTCTATCCACCACCCCCCCCCCCCTCCATTACTGTGGATTGGGACATTGGGTGGTTATTCCTCCACATGGAAGGTACTTTCCTCAGGCCCTACATGGAATTAATAGGCCTCTCCCATGATTCAAACTTAGGAACTGAGGCCTAACATCCATGAGAGAGGGTCACGAGTACCACTACAACATATGGTGTAATGGTACTCATGATGCTCCCTGGTGGTTATTATCCCTAAGTTCCCAAGTTTGAATCATGGGGAGGTGTATTAAATCCAAGTAGGGCCTGGGGAAAATACCTGCTATATGTAGTCATAACTCCCTAGTGTCATGGTCCACAGTAATGGAGGGTGTAGGGGTGGCTAGAATACGTCCCAGATAGTGGCGTAGGTCTGTTAAATATGTGCCTTATTTTGGAAACGTTATTCTTCCAAAACATACTAGATACCCCACAACCCACTTACTCATGAGTACTCTAAAATGGGACACTAACCTAGGTTGGGTATCAGGAATTGTCCCCTATCCATCTAGGGATTTAATATCACC
Source organism: Viscum album (assembly GCA_963277665.1). Classification (NCBI taxonomy): domain Eukaryota; kingdom Viridiplantae; phylum Streptophyta; class Magnoliopsida; order Santalales; family Viscaceae; genus Viscum; species Viscum album. The sequence continues at coordinate 1,534,060,940 of OY728163.1, read as the reverse complement.
TCCCCAAAGAATTAAAATTAGGTCTAATTGGAATTTAGCCAATCAAGGAGCATCTTTGGTACCACTAGCATCCCAATATCGGTGTTTTGGACAAGGAATAGAGCTAAAGAGGTGTCCCAAGGACTATAAGGAGCCTCAGGAGAGGTTGAGTGGCTGTTGTAACATAAACTAAAGAAGAACCTCCAGTTATATGGTCAAAACCTACCATTAGTGGCCACCATTCAATTAGTTTTATTTAAATGGGAACGATTAAATTTCTACCCACCGACCCACCCACCCCCCCCCCCTCATATTTTATAATGTATGGCCCATCTTTATCCTTTTCTTGCGCACACGAGAAAAGAGTTGATCCCCCTCCTTCTCTTTTCTTCCCCTTTGATGTTGGGGTGTTCTAAAGGGAGTTTTGTGGTGATATAAGGTACGTGTTCACCTCTATTGGTTCCCACATTTATTAATCTCAATTCTTCCATAATTCTGGTTTCTTTATTAATGATTTTGGTACTGATTCCACTGGGGAATGGTCAAATTGATCGATATTCATGGGACTTTTGTTCATCCTAGTGAGATGATTTACAGATCTAATATTTTGGTGTCCTCATTAATTGTTTCATGAAATATTTGATGTCATGTGAATTTTTCAAAGGTTTTCTTTTAATTAAAGTAATTTTTTATTTAATTGTTGTGGATTTATCTCAACATAGGATCGGGGATGTGAGACAGTCCCTTATGGTGTTGATGAAGTTACAGCATGGAGACGGTGTTTTAAGAGAACGTATGAATTATAACTATTTTCTTAAAATGATGTATTTAATTATTAATGGTTATAATTAAATTTATATGATTCATTTGTGTGGCATAGGTGCAGGTAATATGGGTGGTGTCTAGTTGATCTAAGGTGATCTTGGGTGAATTCGGACAGTGAGTTGTCTGGATATGTACAATTAAATATGGATTCAAAATGATGTATGAGGTCTCACATTATTGCCTTTTAATTCATATTTTTTTAATGCGTCCTGTGGTTTTTGATCTCACCACTAGAGGTGATTCCAGTTTGGTTAACCCAGGTAATTAATTGCAATTAAATGATTAATTTTAATTAAAATATGAAATTTTATTGGACACCATGGGGAAACTAATTAAATACTAGGTCCCATGTGGGATCATGTGAAATAGTCTAGTGCCACATTCACTGATGGCTGAGACCTTCAATTTTGAGATACCATTTTAATTATGAACCACTTGAGGGGGTGACCGGACCTTATGATACATAGTGTCCCTAGAGAATAAACCTTGTACACCTCTTGAAAGAGGTGTGTTGTGGCTTAAGACAATCAACCCAAGAGGGATACATGAGACCCTTGATACACTTATAAGAAAGAAATTTGGTTTTATTTATAGACATTGTCATATCTAGTCCATAAATGCTATTTGGTATGCCTTCGAGCCAAGTGACACTTAGTATTGGTTGGGGGTGTGAACACCTTTTACCTTAGTGGTGACTTAGTCTAGGTAGACAACCTTAGTCTATAATAGGATTAGGTAGGGTGAGTGGACCAACTAGGTAGAACCTTAGAACTGAGATGGTCCATGAGCCATCTCACTAGACCAATGATTTATTTAATAGTATTTTTAGTCTATAATGATTTTTTATGTGCTTATACTTCTAGGATACATGATATTCTTGAGTGGTGGTACTTTTCCTAAGGGACTAGTTTGTTCCTGGGGATCCCAATAGGGATGTCTCCACTTACATACTGACCGAGTGGACCCAAGTGGGTTCACAATTGATAACCCTCCCCTGATTGGGTGCATGTGTTTGGGTAATGATGGTTGAAACTATAACATTATAACCCAAACCGACCTATATTCTCAATGTGGATGAGATGGTTATAATGATCTTGGTCGTTCATCCAATCCATATTGTATTTTTATTCATGTTTTTTCCTAATTCGTTTTACTACCCAATATTCACGTGGATCCGTCATTGGGCTTGAAATTGATGTTATTTTTTAGGATTGTTGAGAATTGGTATTGATATGGATGAGGCCATAGAAAGCCTAGTATTTTTAGGATACAGTCATATGGTATTTTAGGGGAGTGTGGATATTTTGACTAGGATCAAGTTTATATGGTTGATACAGTAGTGGATTCTGATATATGGTTCTGAGGATCCAACATTGGATCTACGTGATTCCATTAATAAATGAATTCCTGGTATTACAGGGATTCCTTTTATGTAGTGGGACAATTGTGAGTGCTCAGTATTTTTAGGATTCAAATGGAGATACCACTTAACCATTGTGAATTACTATGACTCTTGGGATTCAAATAGTGGTATGATGTGATAGGTGGGCCTATATGCCTAAGAAAATATGATGTACATCATGAGGGTGACTATTGGATACCCTCAATCAATGCCTTGGATAACCTCTAGGATCAAGAGGATGCACCAATTACGGATCCACTAAGGATTTATTTGATATTGGATTCTCATTTGATTAATCATGGGATCCAAGAGGTTCTTCCTTTTTATTCCTTGGGTCACTCCAGAATCAGTCACACCTAAATGAATAGGATTTCCTAGCCCCCACCCCCATCTTTGGAATCATACATCATCCTAACATTGATAATTTCTACTTACTATTGTGGAGTTTATTCTTGGAGCTTGAGGATGAATGATGCATGTGAATTCTAAATAAACCACAACTCATTAGTGGAGGTGTGGGAGTCAGATCCTCGTAGTGTGGATAGAGGTTCCCCTGAGATAATGCTCATACTCAGAGAGTTTTTTACATTGGTCAAAGTAGGTGTTGTCAATCAGTGTATCAAACCTAAGTATTGATATTAGTTACTAGGTTCATGGAAGTACATGGTTCCCCTTAGTATTGAGGTGGAGTCACGATTAGCGTGATGTTCTTAGAGATATTATGGAATTGGATGAATTAGGTATTTTGGGTTATTTATTTCATATGAGATTATCTCATGCATATATCATAGAAATTATGGTTACATACAAAAAATATATTGGTTGTTCCCTACTAAGTTATTCACTCACACCGTTCTTGACCACCCACTGCACATGGGTACCCATGGAACTCTCACCTAGTTATAGGTATAAGTTAGGATAATCATTGGTATTGTGTGTTCATGGAATATCTTGAGTAGTGTTAGAAGATTAGATGTGGGAACTTAAGCTGTAGTGGGACCACTTTTTTATCCTTATTTATTTTTTTCATTACCTTTTAAGTGTTATCATTCCAATAAGTGATTAGTATTCTATTCAAGATTTATTGTAGGGTCTTTATTTCTTCAAAATTTCTTAATGATTGTTGGATATGTTTTCCAACTCTACATACTATGATGTGATAATATGGATATTATTTTGTTATTTACCCATCATTTTTTAATATGATCATGGGGGTAGAGCCTCCCAATGGTGCCTCCTTATACCCTTGATACTAGTCATAAATATCTGGAATTTGGAGAGGCATGGCTAAGGTTATATGTCAGTCCGGTCCTATTACTTTTTAGAGTGAGTTGAACTGAGGCATTGAAAAATTGTATTATAGGATTATTTTTAATTTTTTATTATTTTCGATATGTTAGACAAGAAACATAGGAATGTGTCAGGGCCTATAATGGATATTGGATCGGTGCATCAAGAACACTTTTCCAGTAAGTAGTATAGGTTATCAAGGATTGGGATTTTGGTTCTTAGTATTCAATGTTATGGTTTTATATGATTTCCAACCTAATTGAATCAAATATATATTTGAGTTTATTTATTTATCATGAATTTTATCTCTTATTCTATAGAGTAAACAGTATTATCATGATCATATCCTTAATATAGGATTCATATGATATATAGGCCTGTTGGAGTGAATATCATTACTAATGACTAAGGATCAATATTTTGAAGTGTTAACAACTTCATATATGGTTTTTTCCTATATAATTACTTGGTGGAATTTTAATTAGCTTGGAAAAGTTGAATATGTATTCCCTTATAATGGTAGGTCATGTGGATTCATGGTCAAGAACATGATGATGACAGAGTAGTCTACATGCACTGGATGTGTAGTGACTCATAGTCAGTTGAAGATGGAACTTGGTGAAATTATAATGACCCCGCTGATTTAATATGGGAATATTAGACCTTAGTGTTACACCAATTATGTTGGTTTAAATGGTAAAGGTTTTTTATTTGAATTACTATTAACAATATATACATTGTTTTCCCATATTTCATGGAATGGAATTATTACTGACTAAATATATCAACCTTTTTCCCTTGGAACTGATCAACTTTGATGATGATGTGTGGGGTAAACCTGAGTTTTGATTCTTAATGGATAAATATAGTGTATGAATTCTTGATGAGAATTAGTGATTTGTATCTTATGGCTTGGAATGTGATGATAGTTGTATATTTGAGATCCTTGATAGGATTTTGGTGTGTGAGATGTCATATGGTTTGTATATGGGAACATGATATGTATCATGTGAGCTTTACCCCTAGTGAAACCTAGGTTTATGGGATAGTTGGGAGACCCTAGTGACCAACATGTAATACTACTTAGGTTTTAGTGATTTAGAGTCTTTATATTTTATGTGCAGGAAACCCACAAGAGAGGGGATATACCTAGTTTATTAAATACATAGGGAAGGGAATAATGGGTGGGTGATTCAGGTTATATGATCAGTGCATGTAGGTTCTATCGATTGTATTATATAGGAATGGTGTTTCAATAGTTTCTTGAGGATGTCACCATGAGTGCCAGAGCATTGGTATCAAGGATGGTATAAAGGGAAATATTGTTTGGATGTCTGACCCAATCGGTTTTAGATGAGTCTTGATATATGATTATAATATGGACAGATTCCATGGGTTTTTTGGGATGATTCAATAAGTTGGTGTTCATGTGAAGAATTCTTTCACTAGTAAGGTATGTGATTTTAAAGAGAGGTTCTAAGGGTACATAGGTTGACAAATAAATTTCCATGTTATAGGGTGTGGTCATCCTAGTTTGTTGATGTTTGACTCCTTAATTCATTAATTAGGTTATGTAAATTGGTCACAGTGGTGTGTGTGAGGTGGTACATGTTTAATTAATTTTAAAGTAGTGGTATAAATGAGGTTCTGCTGTGGGGAGTGCATAATTAGTTGTCTAAGGTTATGGAACTCATTATAAATGAAATATTGGATAGTACTATGGATTTCATTATTAGGAGATGAGAATAAGAGATAAGTTATTATTCTTGTTAGTGATCAATTACAAGAAGTATGACCACATCCAAAATTTAGTTTCAGTAATGAATAGAGAATAGGACAGTTGTTTAAGAGTTTTTTCAGAAAAGTGATGATAATGAAACCCTTATTGTAGGGAGTGACATGCCAGTTTTTGGAGAATTACCCAAGTGTTAGAAAGGTTTCAGGAGTATGTAGTTGGTCATGTGATGATCATGATTGAATTTGGATGTCAGTGTGCAAGGAAATCGATTTATAATTAGATTTATCAAGGAATGAAATAGGTGAATTAGATGTGATCACGGATCAAAACCAACTGTTCAATTCTAGTTTAGGGTGGATTTTAATGGTCATAGGTTTCTTGGATGATAGGAGGGTTGGTGTGTGTGGTGGAACATGATGATTGTTTTGATGGGTTAGGGATCCAAATGTAGAGTTACACCAGAATTCGGGCATGGAATTCAATGGGAATGTTTTGATGATCATGGGATGCCTTTGGTCATGATGGAATCATGATTGGGTAAGTGTTAATTCATCAGTGAATGGGGATATTCATTTCAAGATAGGTTTAAAATGGTGGTTTGATTGGTGTTCACATATGGAATTCGATATGCAGAGTTTCAAGTCACATAGGGAATGTATTTTTTGATATGAACTGTGTTTTAGGGAACTAAACTAGGATTTTCAAGGTAAATCTAGTATTATCATATCATTTTATAAATGGTGGTAATGTTACTATCTCATTGAGTTTTTGGAAATGACATCTAATACCAGAAAGTGAAGAGTGTTTTTGGGTGTGATCGTATATGGTAGGGTGAAAACCACATTTGGTGAGTCATTAGAATGTGGGTGTGATGTTTTTATAGGCAATTACAATGGAATAAGTACCACATTTTTTGTGTTGGACATTATGAGATAAGTGTTATGGTGGGGAGAAATAAATTCCTAATGATTAATTAAAAATGATGTGATCATGTCTTGTGACAAATATCCTTGATTAATCATCATCCATGTGTTCGTTAATGGTCATGATAATTAGTTTGAGCAGCAAACATTTTTTTCCATTTTTGAAAGCCGGTATAAAGGGGGACCGGTACACCAACATAAAAAATGCATACAATAAAGAAGAAACTTAAAAGCAACAGAACATCACAACATTACAAATCATAATAGATGTAATCGTCTCCAAAACCCATGCAGGATTCCTCCTCACCCGTAGTCGACTCCCAGTCTGGATGCCTCCAAAAAATTTCACTTTGAACCCGACTTCTAAGCTACTCCAGTGCAGGCCGCTCAGGTGATGCATCATTGGCCACTCTTCAGTTTATCAAAGCAAGAACCACCTCTCCACTCCTCTTAGAGGCAGATCTAGTCCTAAACGGTGGCGGAAGGTGAGAGTAATCATTTTGTGCTCTTCTTCTTGTTTGAGTAGACAAAGGATCACCACTTGTAGCCATCCTTTGATTTCCACTCTTAAGAATATCACTGAATGAAAGGCCAGACAGACCACTCACAATTTCTTTTCCTCCCCCCAAATTCTCCCTTCCATTACCATGTTGTTCCCTCCAAACAGAAACTGGGCATTCTGAGAAATTACCCAGCCTCTGATCTGGAGTGTTGATCTCCACTAAAGGGAGACTCCCATCTTCAGTCAACGCTTCTTCCACAGCCCTGGACAGGGTCTCATTCCCTTTATTATAATTGGACTTTCTCTTACCCCTCCTTCCCTTGGCCGAAGTATTACTTTCAACCATGCACAACTCCTTGGATACCTCCTCTTGTCCCAGATTCCTGAGACAAGTCTCCTCTCTAGTTGCTTCTTTACCCTCCTCCCCACCTCCTGAAATAATACCTAAAAGAGGATCAACATTACCATTACCAAGGCATTCAAACCTGTTGGATAAAGCAACAAAAAGCATGGTCGATGGATCCAAGCATCTTCCCCCTCTGTACATGAAACCTGCAAAAAGGGATTATTACTCGCATCCCACATTGCCTAAACAAATTCAGATCCCCCTCCAGTAAGCACCCTATCCACAGAAGCCTTAGCACCTTGTTTGTCCTCCTCCAGCACCATACTAACCTCAACCAATGGACCTTCCACCACCGGAGCCTGAGAAACTTTATCTTCCCCTTCTATTTCCTTCTCCTCAGCGGAAGGAGCAAGAACCTCCTCTACTTCCGCCCATATAGGATGGGATATGTGATTTAATGAGCACTAGGACTCCTTGGAGATACGAAGTATTGTGTTGGGGAATTTTTAATTCCATGGTTATATATAGGTGTGAAAAGTCCTAAGGGAAATTTAAATTTTGAGTTTATTAGATAGTTTGAATTTTTTATTGAGATTTAGAAGAGTATTTTGAGGGATGGATCATCCCATGATGCGTGTTTTTTATGAGTAATGAAGCTTAGGATCCATCCTAGGGGCTATAAGAATCCTTGGGAGAAGGTGGGTGTCCATTGTAGCTATAACTAGAGTAGAACCACTATCTAGTAAGTCAACACCCCAATCTCATCAGTGGTGTATGGAAATAGATTGTGCCACTTCCAATGTCCATCATCTAGCCTATGATATTTAAAAGGGGGGGAAATTACATTTCTTCCCCCATCCACCTATATTTTTAAAATGGTGAATCCCCTCCTTAACCTTTTATTTGTGTCTGTGAGTAGGGAGTCGAGCACCCTCCTTCTCTATTCTTCCCCTTTGATGTTAGAGTTTTCTAAAGGTCTTTTTGCATCACTTCAAGGTACTTGTTCGCCTATGTTGGTTCCCACTCTTCTTCATCTCTATTAATCCCAAATTTTATGTTATGGGTTTATGGATTTGATACTGAATCCACCTTATAATGTCATAATTGGTTGATTATCATGGTGATTTTGTTCATACTATCTAGAGGATGTCTCATGATTACATCTAGGTGTTTTCATTCATAGTTTCATCAAATGTTATATAATTTGTATGTTTTTCAAGGTTTTTCTTTTAATTCAATTAAATTTCCTATTTATTTGGTGTTTATTTTTGGGGAGTTTTCTTGGTATGTGGATAGGGATATGATATGGGAAACTTGGGTACTAATAGATTTGGTTCTAATGTTGTGAAATCATTCGATGAGTAATTAGGAGTTATTACTGTTTGTTAAAAAAGATTTAATTAAATTGAAATTGTTATAATTAATTATGTGTGATTCCTTACTATGTCATGTGTTCTTTGGAATATTTAAAATGATTGATTGAGACTATGTGAGATTTGGTGAGGTAGAGATGTAAGTTTTTGGGAATTTTAAGATGGAAAAGGTTTTTGAAATGAGGTAGGTTGTCTTGTATGCTAACCCTTTAATTTATATGATTTGTTTGTATGGCCTGAGAATTGTCATCTCACCACTATATGTGATGACCCTTAATTTAAATCAGTAATTATTTTGAATTAAATTTTTAATTTAAACTAAAATGGGGAAATTAATTTGACTCCATGGGTAAACCGAATTAAATGTAAAGTCCCACGTGGGGTCTTGTGAACCGGTATGATGCATCAGTCACCAATGGCCAAGGCATTTACTTTTGAGATACCATGTGAATTATTGAACCCTTTATGGGAGTGATAGGACCGTATATGACATAATTTCCATATATTAGGATCCTTTTCCACCTCTTAAAAGAGGTGTGTCTTAGATTGATATTATTGCCTCAAGATAGTCTGGTGAGATCATTGTGGCACCTCCAAGAAGGATGTGTTGTTTGATTTAGAGACCTTATCATGTCTCTGTATTAAAGGGCATTTGTTATGCCTCTGAGCTAAGGGGTTCATGGAATTATTTGGTATTGATCACATATTTTTCTTTAGTGGTGACTTAGTGTAACACCCCAATATTTAATAGTACATTATTTCTTCAAAGTAATTCAATAACGTTCACTACACACAACACCGAGTTCAAGCGCACCACGACTTACCAAACTAGCCTTTCAAAAGCGGTTATGAATAGTATTATCTGAATTTTGAACTTTATATAATCCTTATAATTTTAGCATCCAAATTATGAGTTTCTTAAACATAATGTAAGAACAAATTCATTTTTTTCAGATAAAAGAAGTATTTTTCAAAAAATGAAATTTTACCCCCTTTTAATGGAAAATCCGTTTTAAATCCAATATTTGAAACTTTTATATATTAAATTTTGGATAATAAACTTCTTATTTAGAATAATTACATAAGAATATAGTTTCAATAAATTTTTGGTACTTTTCTGATAACTTTCATATTTTGACGAATAGTGAAAAATACTATGTTTTAATTGAAAAAAACATTTTTAAGTGAAATAATTTATAGTGTTAAATTATTAATTTGAATGGTTTAAAAGTATTATTAGATTATATTTTTATAATTTAATACAATTTAGGTCATTATAAGTAATTTCATATTTAAATTTTACAGAAACACATGTCAATCTTTTGATGCATTTTACATTTTAAAAAACCCGCTTATTGGTTTTGACAACAGGAATTAATTTTAAATTAAAAAATGAAACATATATGATTTTAATTTGGTAAAATAGACTTTATTTTTGAATTTGGAATATCAAAATTAGATTAGAGTGAATTTTTGGTATTTTTCTGAAAACTTTCAATTTTTCATGAATAGTGTGAAACATCGCGTTATTGTTTAAAACCGCCTATTTATTTAGATAATTATTTACTTTATTTAAATATATTTTATGTAATAATATATATATAATACCTATATATTTTCAATTTAATTCATTGGAGTCATTTTATAATAAGTTTAGATATATAAAATTTTATTGAACTTTTTACCACCTTTCACCCACCTCCTAGGAGCATTTGAAAATTTGCATAAAACGTAATTTTACAGCTTCTGTGAGTTGAATTTCAGAAATCTAAGACACACAGTAGACATCAGTAAGTAAAATTTGGTTCAATAAGATTAAAATAATCTTTTTTGAATAGTAACTTTTGACTTTTATTTACCACGGTTTAATATAAATAGGGTAATTAATGGTAAAACTGATATTATAATTACCATAACACATGTCCTAATTCTATTATATACAAGTAATTATATCCAAAAAATTTAGGAATAAAATATGATATCCTAGGTCCAATTGGGTTAGATTAGGACATTTATTATTATTTTATTCAAAGAAGAGTTAAAAGTGTGAAATTCAAAGTTTATTAACTAAAACATTTTTAATATAAAAATATACATAATATAAATTCGTCTCTAAATATTCATTAGAAAGATAATAACATTTCCTACATAATAATATTTTATTTATAATTTTTAAACATTAAATAATTAAATTTATTAATGACACAATTATGATGCAGTAATTACCTTATTAATGAAATAATCAAATAAATGGTATTATAAATATTAAAATAAATATAATTTCTATGTTTTAATGTAATACACTAATTTTCTAGGTGAATATAACATGTTAGGGTAAATTAAATGTATCTTGTTCTAAGTAATCAAGTTTTGATAACTTTTAAAAAACCAAATACTAAATAGTGCCAAAATTGTCCTAAACGAATTTTTAAAATAAATATTATATTATTAAATTATATAATATTTCTAAAAAAATAAGGTTCGTCCAAAGGTATAAAATAATATTATATATGTCATTAATGAACCATTTGAGGTTATCTTGGAAGTTTAGAGTAAGTTTATTAACCATATAGTGTAAGAATACAAGAAGACATGGTAAAAGTTAAACGATTTAACTAATAGTTAAATCTAAAAGATATGGTTAATATGTTGACCTAAACTTGTCTAAAACCTATTGGTTGAGTGTTTTTTTGACCCATAACCACCTTATCCTATAAATAAATCATTTTTTATCCATTATTAATCGAAAATTATTTTATTATAAAATAATATTTAAAGCTTTTCCTAAAGTGACCATCACCCCTCTTATAAAATGGTACTTCCCCTTCTCTTAATTTCACACCTCCAAATCTATTTGGATCGGCCAAAACCAACCCAAATATCCTCCCAACATTACTCCTTTAATCCTAGAGGCCTTCCTTTGGTCATAAAGCCATCCTAGGAATCCCTTTTCATCAAATCAAAATGAATAATCTGATGAAGAGGTAAATATATCATCACCTCTTTCAAGTTCTTTTCTCCTTCCACTTCCTCATTCTTTGTTGTTTCCATTATAAAATAATAACTCCAGTATATTCTATATACTGTGATGTTATTATAAAAATTTTACATCCATATTCATTATTCTATACATCGTAAAAATTACAATGTCACCATACGTGCGTACGTACGGATTACCGTCTCCACGTCGTGGTGTAGTTTGTTATTCAAACACTTCATTTTTTGTATGGGTATAATAATGAATATAAATGATGTAAATAATAAATATAACATGTTATTGATTCTGTATATATGATATAACTTCCAATTACATACTATTTCTCCATCAATATAATGATATTGTCGCTTGTGCATATGTACGGATTACCGTCTCTACGACGCGATGAGATTCATTTCCATGTTAACCATTCAACGATGATTATAAAATGTACATCATTAATAAGTATGTAATATATGAAATAATAATTCTGTTGGAGATATATATGTATATGTTTATTTACTTACATATATCTTATTCACTTAGTTCCGTTCAATATGATATGAAAATGGAAACAGCCTTTATGAATACGTACGGCCTACTGTCTCCATAAACAGTGTTTTCCATTTCATAAATATGTCTATTATACATATTTATATTCTAAATATCTAGGATATATAAATCATGTTTTATATTCTGAAATTATGTAAATAACTATCTAAGTGATTCAATCATGAGTAACAAGTTAAAACAGGTACGATAAAGAAATCAATTGTTACCCAAAATTTTTATTTAACATGGAAATTATTATTAGTTGGGTAGTATAAAGTCATAAATGAAACATGTATGATATAATAAATATTAATATGGTTCTTTTATAATTTAATATCATAATATGTTCTTTATACAAGAGTTTAAATGAACCCTCGACTAAAGGAAAGTGCAAGATTAGGGTTATTTTCTCAATCTCATTATTATCTGATATTGTTTATGTGAATGTATTTACTGGGTCATATTTATCATCAAAACACCTATTTCATAGAATATTTTCAAAAGTAATATTTTAAATTTTTATGGGAGGGTCTACCTAACTAGATCATTGTTTTAAAAGTTTTAAATATTTATCATTATAAATCCTTTTAATTAATTTCCATGTTTTCAAAATGATTTTACGGATTTATTTATATGGATATGAATGTGTTCAAATTATAATTCTTTTCAAAAGTTTCAAAGTGATATGGGACCCTTTTTTTCAAAAAATATCTTTTAAATTTCATTTTTTATAAATGTTTTACTTTTAATTTTTTTTAAAAATATCAAGAAAATTTTATTAAAAAACAGAGAGAGATTGGTTACATGAATCAGAATGATGGTATCTTATTACAGTCTATTACTAAGTGAGGGAGAAGATCAACCGGAAAAGTATCACTCCATGTCATAGATTGGTTGAATACTTTATTGGAAAGGCCATCCACCACCATGTTTTCTTCTCGATTCGTATGGGAGGAAATGTATCTAATTTCAAGAAGAGAATTGAGGCAATTCATCAAGTGAGCAGTGAAAGGCCAGGCAAGGTGGATCACCCCATAACAAATAGCATACACAATGGTGGTGGAGTAACTTTCTATCAAGATGTTATTCTATACTTTTAGCTTTACAATAATAATTTCCTGAATCATCGCCAACATTTCTACTTCAAGAGTATAGGCATTTCCACAGCTCCCAAAGAAGCATCTGTGACATCGACCGAGATAATCTCTGAAAATGGCCCCACAACCCACAGGACCTGGGTTTCCTCTGGAAGCTCCATCTATGTTGATCTTTATCCATCGAGGAGTTAGAGCTTGCCAAAAACCCTTGAGAGAATTTTTCTACGTTGTGTAAATTCCATCGATTTTGAGACGTCGGAGTATCACAAAGTCCCCAACCAAACTGTCACAATAGGCTTTCTGAAGCAGGGCTTTTTCCCTAATGGCAATAAGGATCCTCCTCTGACCTAAATTAAGATTAAATGAGTATTTTTTGTGAATAATTGTGTTTCTATAATACCAGATCACATGTAAGATCTCAACAATAGTGGAAATGAAGAGGTTCTTTATTTTCCCAGAAGATTCATGTTCCACAAAATGTGCGACTATTAAATGATTTCATGAAAAATGGATATTTTTCTAAAATAGTTTTACAAATTATTTTCATCTATGTCAACATCCTTTGATGGATTTTAAAATTTTTTTAAGTTGGCATGTTATGATACAAATCATCCATATTGTATTTAAATTGTTGTGATATATTTAACTATGGACATGTTATTTTTATACCATTCATGGTTTATGGTTAAAGTATTGACATTTCGTCTGTTAGTTTTAATACGAATGTCTATGTTATGTTTCACCCTTTTCATATGAGGAATTTATTGGACATATTAAGTGACGGGTGGAGCCCGCTATAGCTCCTATATGCATCGATAGGTCTCATGAGACAATTAGACGTGTAATTGGCCGAGGCCTTTCCCAATTTGATATATGGTTTTAACCAAGGCCTAAACCATTTTTGGACGTCTTGGCTGAGGCCTTAACAAGATGTTTCAGATTGTCTAGCATTATGCATTCTATCATTATGAAATTAGTTATTACATGTGATTATTCTACTAGTAGAATATCTATGTTCATGTTAATATAATAATTTATGATTTATTTTAAAAATATTATGTTCAATATTATGTTTAAAAGGCTATTGTTCTTATTACACATATTTTCTTAAAAGTTTATATTTTTTTCTAAATTATTTACCCTTACTAAGCATCTAAGATCATCCCTTAATTATGTTTTATTTTACCAGGATCCAAAGAAGTGTTTTATGAATGAGATGTTGGGTTAAGCTAAGGGGAAAATGTCATTCTCAATGGAATATTTATGTTGTGTTTTATTCTAGAAAGTGTAATGTAATGTTGATATATATAATCTATTTTTCAAAACTGCTAAACTGATTGGTCCTTCAGGACTTGATTCTGTGTAATCATGCCAATGTATTAAAATAGTGTACCGATACTAGGAAATAGGGGTCGGGGCGTTATAGTTGGTATCAGAGGAAGTTTAGCAATAACCTTAGAAACTAGATTTAGATAAACTCTGATTAAAGAACATTAACCTAAGATAGACTTTGATGATTTGTATATAAGAACTTCCTAGAATCATGGTAATGTAGATATTTTGTGATATTTCCAAGAAAATAAATCCCTATCTGGATACGAGTAGGTAGAGGCGGCTCTGGCGCAGATGTAACTAGTGTTAAAACCCGAAAACACCACTTTGAGCTATACTCAAACAGGAAATGGTGCACGACAGCGGGCCTTGCTGCACTCCTGGTTACGACACTCCCAGGGGATATGCGTAGGATAATTCTCATTTTCTTTAAAATCATTATGAAGGATTTATGAGTATATACCTCCTCAAAGAAAATATTTTTTATGATTATGGATTACATCCATAAATTGTTCAATTTACGTTAGGTATTTTACATGTTTGGAATTATTCATTGTGATTCATAAACTGACCTAGTGTATGTCATTGTATAGAAATAGCGCCCACTAGAAGAAATGAGAATTCCGGAAATATGCATGATTGAAAGATTACGAAGGATCATATCATCCACGGTATTATTCCAACATTTAATAGGGAAATAGTCTCCCACGTATTCTCATCATATGAAGAAATAGTATCATCTATTCATAAGATAAGTAAAGAACACTCTGAGTCCTATGTATTTTAAGGGAAGAAAGAGATGAAAATAATATAAGAGAGAAATATGGATAAAGGGAAGAGGAAAAAGAAAGATTTTCCTATATGTGATAAGTGTGAAAAAAAATCAGCTAGGTAAATGCTTGAAGGGAATTGGTGTTGGTTATAAGTATAGAGAAAAAGGACACCAAGTATATGATTTCAAGGGTAATAAAAATTCTTCAAATGTAAAATGCTTCATCTTTAAAGAGTTGGGACACTACACGAATCAATATCCAAGTAATCAGAGTATACCCGAAATGCTTCTAGTAGATAATAATCAAGTTGTGATACTAACGAAGACGAAGAGGAATGATTATAATTCTTATGTTTATATTAAAGTATTGTTTCATTTTAGTATTGTATTAATGATGTACATGTTTTAAGAATTATAGAGTATATAAGGATTGTACTGTAGTATTGTTTCATTAAGTATTTAAAATTATATGGTTCTAAGAAAAGTGACACAATAGAAAGTTAACTTTTTTGGAAAATACATGGTGGAAGGAAAGAAAAATCTTAATATGGTTCTGATACTGAGTTAGTGATTTTGCAATAAGAGATAGTTGATTTGGATAAATTATATTTGATATTATAGACATCCTTGGAACTGATTAATGGTGTTTTTATTCCATCATTGTTGGACTTTACAGAATTTTTTGATATAATGAGTATATCCATTATTCTATAAGGAATAAGGGAGCATGAATGTAATCAATATGATTTTATGGTAATTCATGGTGTTACAATGTTTTAAAAGAATACATGATGAAGGTATTCAGATGTCTTTATGTGGAAAACATCATCATTATTGTGTTTACCATTCTTATAAATTTTGGACTGTGAGTTCAGATGGAAGTATTTTGGATAAGTCTAATGGTTGGAATCGATTAATTTTGAAATTGGACACTATTTTTAAGGTTAAATCATTTCTTGAGATAATTTTTGTATTTTCATAAAAAGGAAAACCCATAGGTTAAGCAACAACCCATCGCATCTGGTAAGGCCATAAGACTTGAACCCGCAACCGACGGGTGACAAGGGTGCATCACCTACCACTGGCCTACATGATGATCTGGATAATATAATTTACATTTTCTTTAAAAGTTATTATAGGTAAATTATAAATTAATTATTTTTGGAACCCTATACGATTAGTATTAATATAATTTTTTTTAAATCTTTTGGACTGAAAGATGAGTTTGTGGTAAGAATTAGTTGAAGGATGAAACACTATTTTTCAAATATATATATACAAATATATATGTGTTTTTTCCTATTATTCTTTGTAAAATTCAATTCTTAATCATTATAGAAGGGATATCAAAACCAAAAATGTGTTATCCTAATAACTTATGTTTTTTTGAACTGATGGTATATTAAATCATCACAGATTGATGGATTTGAGTCACTCAATTTTACACTTGTTTGTGATTGATGATCTCAATCACTCCATTTAAATATTTATGTTTTTCTCCAATTATGTGTTTCTAATTTCCACCAATTCTCTCTTAATTGAGATCATAATTTAGTGGTGACCCTTTCATTTCCCTTTTCCTCTTATTAAGAATAAATTTTATTAACCCAATTTCCAATGCGGGTTTTTCCACAAAGGTATTTTCTATTTTCAACCTTTTATTTTCGAAGAACAATTTTAAATTGAGAGGAAGCAATTTATTAAATTATGGAATAATGTAACACCCCAGGATTTCATAGTACATTATTTTTTCAAAGTAATTCAATAACTTGCACTACACGCAACACCGAGTTCAAGTGCACCAAAACTTATCAACTAGTCATTCAAAAGCAGTTATGAATAGTATTAACTGAATTTTGAACATTATATAATCCTTATAATTTTAGAATCCATTATGTAGTCCCTCAGACATAATTTATAAAAAAAATCATTTTTTCATATTAAAGAAGTATTTTTCAAAAAATGCAATTTTACCTCCTTTTAATGGTGAACCGTTTTTAAATCCAATATTTGAAATTATTATACATTCAATTTGAAAAAATAAAATTCTATTTAGAACTGGGACAGAATAATTTAGTTTCAAAAAAAATTTGGTACTTTTCTGATAACTTTTATATTTTGACAAATAGTGAAAAATACTATGTTTTAATTGAAAACAACTTTTTTAATAAAAATAATTTATAGTGTTAAATAATGAATTTGAATGGTTTTAATTATAATTAAATTTTCTTTATATCATTTAATACAATCTAGTTCATTATAAGTAATTTCACATTTAAATTTGACATAAACACCTGTCAATCTTTTGATAATTTTTACTTTTTAAAAAACCCGCTTTTTGGTTTTGAAAAAAAAAATTTTAAATTTATAAATGAAACTTATAAGTTTTTAACTTGGTAAAATAGATTTCATTTTTTAATTTTCAATAAAAAAAATTATCTTAGGGTGATTTTTTGATATTTTTCTGAAAACATTCAATTTTTGATGAATAGTGAAAAACACTGCGTTATTATTTAAAACCGATTTTTTATTTGAATAATTATTTATTTTATTTAACTTTATTTTAATTCAAAATAGATATATAATACCTATATAAGTTCAGTTTAATTCATTGGAATCATTTTATAATATGTTTAGATATATAAACTTTTATTGAACTTTTTACCTCCTTTTACCCACCTTCTATGAGTATTTGAAAATTTGCAGAAAACATAATTTTACTGCTTCTATGAGTTGAATTTAAAAAATTTGAGAGACACAGTTGACATTAGAATGTAAAATATGGTTCAATAAGATGAAAATATTTTTTGTTGAAAAGTAACTTTTGACATTTATTTACCATAGTTAAAACTAAATAGGGTAATTAGAGTAAAAATGATATTATAATTTCCCTAAATCATGTCCTAATTCTATTGGATAAGTGTAATTTGACCAAAAACAACCTTAGGAATAAAATATGATCCTTTAGGTCCACTTTTATTAGATTAGGACATTTATTATTATTTTATTCAAAGAAGAGTTAAAAGTGTTAAATTCAAATTTTATTAAATAAAACATTTTTAATATAGGGTTATACAAAATATAAATTCGACTATAAATATTCATTATAAAGATAAAATATTTCCTACATAATGGTATTTTATTTGTAATTTTTAGGCATTAAATAATTAAATTTATTTTTCACACAATGAGGATGCAGTAATTACCTTATTAATGAAATAATCAAATAAATGGTATTATAAATATTGAATTAAATATAATTTCAAAGTTTTTATGACATCCACTAATATTCTAGGTGAATATGAGATGTTAGGGTTGATTAAATGTATCTTGTTTGAAGTATTAAAGTTTTGATTACTTTTAGAAAAACCAAATACTAAATAGTGCCAAAATTGACATAAATGAGTTTTTAAAACAAATAATATATTATTAAATTATAAAATATTGCTAAAAAAATAAGGTTCAGACAAAAGGATTAATTAATATTATATATTTCATTAATTAATCACTTTATGTTCTCTTGACGTTTATAGTAATTTTATTATCCATATAGTGTAAGAATACAAGAAGACACGGTAAAAGATAAACTATTTAACTAATAGTTAAATCTAAAAGATAAGGTTAATATGGTGAAATAAAATTGTCTAAAAAATATTTGTTGAGTGGTTTTAGACCCATATACACCATATCCTATAAATTAATCATTTTTGAGCCATTATAAACCTAAAAGTATTATATTATAAAATAATATTTCAAGCTTTTCCTAAAGTGACCCTCATCCCTCTTATAAAAGGGTACTTCCCCTTCTCTTAATTTCACACCTCCAAAGCCATTTTTCTCAGCAAAAACCTTCCCAAATATCCTCAAATATTTCATCCCTTCATCCTAGAGGCATTACTTTGGTCATAAATCCAGCCTAAGGATCCCTTTTGATCAAATACAAGGAAGAATCTGAAGAAGAGGTAAATATTTCATCAACTCTTTCATGTTATTTTATTCTTACACTTCCCCATTATTTGTTGTTTCCATTATAAAATAATAAATCTATTATATTATATATATTGGGATTTTATTATAAAAATGTTACAACCATATTCATTATTCTATTCATCCTATAAATGACAAAGTCACCATACGTGCGTACGTATGGATTACCGTCTCCACGTTGTGGTGTAGTTTGTTAGTCAAACACTTCATTATTTGAATCGGTATAATAATGAGTATAAATTATGTAAATAATAAATATAAAATGTTAATTATTTTTTATATATGATATACCATCCAATTACATATCATTTCACCATCAATATAATGATATTTTTGCTTGGTATACGTACGGATTACCATCTCCACGACGTGATGAGATTCATTTCCACATTCACCATTCAACGATGATTATACAATATATATCATTAATAAGTGTGTAATATATGACATAGTAATGATACAAGAGAGATATATATATACATATGTACTTCCATATATCTTATTACTTAGTTCTATTCAATACGATATGAAAACAGAAACAACGTTTATGCGTAGAAACGTTGTACCATCTCCATAAACGGTATTTTTCATTTCATATATATATCTATTATACATATTTATATTATAAATATATATTATATATAAATCATTTTTTATATTCTGGAATTATTTAAATCATGATCTAATTGATTCAATCAATAGTAACAACTTAAAACACGTACAATAAAGAAAGTGATTATTACCCGAAATGTTATTTTAACATGGAAATTATTATTAAATGGTAGTATAAAGTAATAAATGTATCATGTATAATATCATAAATATTAATATATTTCTTGTATAATTTAATAAAATACTAAATTCTTTATACAGGAGGCTAAACATACCCTCGACTAAAGTAATGTTCAAAGTAAGGATTATTTTCATAATCTCGTTATTATCTGAGATTGTTTATGTGTAAGTATTTACTGGGACATATTTATCATCAATATCTATATTTCATAAAATGTTTTCAAAAGGATTATATTGAATTTTTATTGTAGGGTCTATATAACTACATCATCATTTTAAATTCTTTAAATATTTATCATTCTAAATCCGTTTAATTAATGTCCATGTTTTAAAAAATATTTTAAGGATTTATTTATATGGACATGAATGTTTCTAAATGATAATTATTTTCAAAAGATTCATAGTGGCATGGGACACTTTTATTCAAAAAAATCTTTTTAAAATTTCTTCTTTTATAAATGTGTGACTTTTAAATTTTTTCATAAAAAATGGATATTTCTCTCAAAGAGTTCTATAAATCATTTTCATCTATGTCAACATCCTTTTATTGATTTTAAACTTTTTTGAAGTTGATTTATTATGATAAAAATCTTACATATTGTATTGAATGTTTTGTGATATATTTGACTGTGGATGTGTTATTTTTATACCATTCATGGTTTATGGTTAATGTATCGACATTTCGTATTCTAGTTTTAATATGAATATTAATGTTTCGTGACAACCTTTTTATATGAGGAATGTATTGGAAATAGTAAATGATGGGTGGAGCCCGCTATATCTCCTCGATTCATCGGTAGGTCTCATGAGACAATTAGATGTGGAATTGGTCAAGGCCTTTTCAAATTTGATATATGGTTTTGGCCGAGGCCTAAATCATTTTTAGACAACTTGGTTGAGGCCTTGATAAGATGTTTTAGAATGTTCAGCATTATGCATTCCCTCATTATGAAATTAGTTATTACATGTTATTATTCAACTAGTAGAATTTACATGTTCATGTTAATATGCTAATTATTTATTTATTTTTTATATATTATGTTTAATTTTATTTTTAAAAGGCTGTTGTTTTTATTAAACATTTTCCCTTAAAAGTTTATAGATTCTGCAAAATTATTTACCCTTACTAAGCATCTAAGATCACCCCATTCTTATGTTTTATTTTCCCAGGATCCCAAGAAGTGTTTTATTATTGAGATGAAGGGTTAATATAAGGTAACAATGGTTTTCTCAAAGGAATATTTATGTTGTGTTTTATGTTAGAAAGTGTAATGTAATATTTATGTATATAGTCTATTTTCCAAATCTACTAAACTGATCAGTCCTTCGGGACTTGATTCCATGTAATCATGCCATTGTATTAAAATAATGCACTGACTTAGGGTAACAAGTGTCGAGGCATTACACTTAGCCTAGGTAGGTGACCTTAGGTTACATTGGGATCAGGTTGGGTGGGTGGACCAAGTGAGTGGAAACATGGAAATAATATGGTTCATGATCCATCACCCTAGACTAATGATTAAGGGACTGAAAATTTTAGGCCATGAGGACATTTTATGTGTTGACACTGGTGGAAATAATTATTTATCTATGTTCTGGGACATTTTCTAAAAGACTAGTTTGTGTAGAAGGGTCCCAAGATGGATGAATCCACCTATGTACTCACCTAGAGGACCGAATTTGGTCTTCATTGAGAGAAAAAGAAATTAAGAAGTTTCATGTATTTAGGTAGTTATGGTTGTAGGTGTCCTCTTAGAACCTGAATTGGTGTGTAATCTTAACAAGGATGAGATAATGATAAAGGTTTTGAGATTTCATCCATCCATTTTGTACATTCACTTATGTTTATTCTTTATTCTTTTCATTTACTAGGACACCTAGTAATAGGGCATTGATCCTAACACTGATTAAATTTTTTAGGATTCCCATGAATCCCTTGCTGAGATGGATGAGGCTTCGGGATGCCTGATTCATTTGGGATCTGGTTTCATGTAATTTTTGGAGGTAGATTCTTTATTTTACTAGAATCCAGTGTTTATGGTTTCTATAGTAATTTATTTCTATAGATGGTACCTTGGATATGACATCGGAGCTATGTGATTTCATGTATATAGAAATTACTCAGATTATTAAGATTTCATTGATATAGAGGAACCATTGTGAATACAACAAATTCTTAGGATTCAAATGGTGATTCCACTATATAATTGAAAATTCCTAGGAATATTAGGATTTTAATGGTTGTATAAGGTTCGTGGTGGGTGCATATCCCCAAGAATGGATGTTGGACATCTAGAAGGTGACTATTGGATCCCCTTAATTGATTTATAGGATACCCCCAAGGATCAAATGGATGTATAAGTTATGGTTTTTCTTAGGATACATGTGATATTGGGTTTCCAAGTGATTGACCACTAGATCTATGAGGGTACTCCTTTAAATTACATGATTTTCCCAAGAATCAATAATGCATATATGTATAGTATTTTTATTTCCTTTCCCCACTTATGAATCTAACATCGCAATGTCATCGAGAACACCCATGAACTACTATGGGATTCATCTATAGATATTAAGGATGAGGGATTCCTAGTGATTCCACAAGATCCACTACTCATTAGTGAAGGTGTGGGTATGGGATCACTAGAGGGTGGAAAGTTGTTCCCCTAGGTGATTCAAATGATCACAGATATTATGGAATTGTATGAAGTTGTAATGGTTGATTGGGGTCTTGGACCTAAGGATTGAAACATGTTACAAGGTTCAGGGAAGTAAATGGTCTTCCTAAGTGTTATAGTGATGGAACAGTCAGCGTGACATGATCAGAGAAATTTAGGAACTAACTAAAGTATGGTTTGTGGGTTGTTTATTTATATTTTCATTTACAATAGTCATTTTATTTATTTTAGCTGAGAATATCACATTAACACATCATAGAATTAGTGGTTATGTATAGGGTCGTGTTTTTTGTTTCCAACAATGTTATATACTCATTCCCTTCTTAGTCATCCACTGTATATGGTTACTCAAGAAACTCTCACATAGTTGTAGGTACATGTTGGAGTGAGGCATACTATTGCATGTTTGATCTATAGAATCTCAAGTGAAATCAGGATATTTGTGGTGAGCCCAAGATATAGGGTTTGGAACTCTTTGTTATCATTTTTTTTCTTTATTACCTTATATATGTGATTGGCCAAATGTGATATTATTCATGTATTCCATCAGGATCACTGGGACTGTATTACATCTACATTGATTTATTATTGTTTGATATGTTTCTCACCTCTTCTTACTCTGATTTTATGATGAAGTTGTAATTTTTTTACTTGTTATTATATACTCTTATACTTGTGATATATCCTCTCCACTGTACCACCTTAGACCCCCACTATTAGTCGGTAGCATCTGAGAATTTGGGAGTTTCAACTAAGGTAATAGGATAGTCTAGTCCGGCTAGTATTTAGAGTGAATTAGGAAGGGGTGTGAGATAGTTACTGATCCTCAATTATTATGGAATTTTTTTAGGCTTTATAGGTTAGGCCTTGTCAATAACCCATTTTTGGGTGGAATAATGTGAAAATACACTTGTTTAGTCAAGCATTATGTAAGAGAAAATAATCAAAATTAAATTTATTCTGAGGAATATGATGTTAACATAAAGTCAACAGAAACATTATTTAAATCGATAATAATATCCCTTGAAGTTTAGTGTGGGTGATCATATCTTTTTATGAGTGTTTATTTATTTAAGAAAAATTAGACTTGGTAAGGAAGGGAAGTTATAACTATGATTTGTGGGTATATTTGAAAATATTTTTAGGATTTATGATGTGATATTTTATTTGGAATTACCACCACACTATTATGTGGTTTATGATTTATTTTATTTATATCAATTGAGGATCATCTATAGGTTTCATCACATGTTTTTATTGGAAATAAATATTGTTGGAACCTTATATGACTTTCATAAAAATAACAATGTAAATTTTATATTGATAAGATAAATTACAGGTATGTTTATTCCGTTATTTAAAATATTGTTTCGATAATGTAATATCTAGGAAGAGACATCAGAGAGGGTATCTCATGTGTGGTAATAATATCCTGGAAGTATTTGAAATTGAGTAACTCTGTTAGGGTGGAAAACAATTATGGTAGAGAAAATTTTAACAACCATTTTTTGAGATTATTTAATAATGTTGATTATGGATTAGGTTTTTTAAATAATTTTTTGGTGATATAGAATACGGTTAAATTATTTTTAATTAAATATGGGATATTAAAATTTTTGTCTCATGTTTGTTGGGATTTAGATACTTATGTGGTATGAAGAATTAATTCATGGTAATTGATATGGGGATTTTAAAATGGAATTATGGTTTAAATGGTAATATTTATTCATGATATATTATTTTCATTAACATGTATTATATTGATATCTCATTAAATAATTTGATTATGAAAGGAATTTTAAGGATTTAATGTGGGTTTTTCATAAAAATAATGATGGGGGTTTTTTAGAGAATCAATTCTTGGAATTAATTGATTTTTTAGACATAGAATAATTTGAAAAGTATTAGTGTGGTCAATTTTTTTGAATTAAAGGAATTACTAGAGAATTTTTTATGTGGGTAAGGGAATGGATATTTTTATAAATTGAATAATGTAAAGGAGAGGGGGGAAGGAATTTAAGGAGGTAAGGGATGGTTGACCCTATTATCAGGGAGTTTCTATTTTGTGTTTTTATATAGAGTGGGAAAGAGTATTTATAATATAAAATGGAACTTATCTATTTTAACACATCCCGTTTATATTCATTCATATTTTAAAATGGATACTCATCCCAAATATTAGAGGTTTTTTGAATAATTGCGATTGAAAGAATTGAAGAATTTGATATTATTTGTTCTATAAATTTTATATGAATTATTAAAACTTTCTAGTATTATTTTGGTATCATAAAACTTATAATTTTGATTTACTTATGTTTTAAAAGTTAAATAATGTATTTATGATATTTGGAATGAATTATTATCATTTGAAATATAAGTTATTGCAATTATTATAAATTTCTACTATAATATTTTTTCTTCTATTACATGATACTATAGAGTTAATGAAGTTTAATTAAAGTTAAACAGGGTCTATTTCACTCTCCATAGGCTATACACTTTAAATAGGGAGTCACACATACATTATTTCAAATAACTTGTGTTTTTCCATAATGGAATGAGGGTCCTACAAAATATAAACATGTTTTGACAACATCCCTTATAAGATAATTGAAAAAAATTATAAATGATGATTTATATAAGAATACTATTTATTTTTATTAGTGATATGTTCCATAAAGATCACTAATTTTTTGGTTCAAGGATATTCTATGGAAATAATATCTAGGTAGGTAGCTTTGAACTACTCATTTCTTGAGTTAGTGTTTATATGGACTGTTAATGTATTTCCAAAATATATATTATTTAAACATGATTTATGATAAATCTTTATTCATGGTATTTAAATTATTATTTTTCTAAAAATATTAATTCATGATAATGTGGGGGGGGGGGTTTATATTCATCTGGTTTCTCTAAAAATTGTGGGTTTTTCAATGAAATGGTTTAACATGATATCAAATAATTTATTTTTTAAAATATTTTCAAATAGTGGGTTATTTTTTGGGATTCATTTTTAAATGTTATATTATTTAAATAGGTTTTCCGTTGTTTTGATTGTTAAAATATATGTTTTATAATTAATCAAAGAAAATGAGTTTTTGATCATTTTTCTAAAATAGGTAATATTATTTTCCATTTATAAATTGTTATTATTGAAAAAAAATGTGAGTTATGTTATATGGATTTAAAAAGGGTTAATGACCATGTTATGATAGTGTTTGTATAGTTGGGTGACAATATTTTCCTTAAAACTAATTAGGTGAGTGATGGTGCATTTAAGTTGGGTTGCAACTGCAATCATGTGTGTTTTCCCTTTTTAGTTTCACCTAATAATCCTTTGGGATGATATAGGTATATTAAATGGGTTGACCTACTTATGGTATTGTTTTTTTAGATGTCACATTTAGGATTCATTAACTAGGAAATTTAATATTACTCATAATGATTTTTAGGAAACATATAGTTTATTTATAATAGATTTATTATGAATATTTTATAAATTTTAAAATGGAGGATTGTTCTTATAAGTTATGGATTTTTTATTTGAAAATTGCTCCTTGATAATATGATATATTTTTATTATTAACAAATTAATAGTTTCTTTTCATTTAATGTTTTATTATTACACTATTTCCTATTTAATAAAGAGATGTTTACTCATAATGGTTTTGTTAAATTATTTATATAATTTTTGTAAAAATCAAATTAAACTTTCATATTTATGTTACTCAAGCATGGGATTATTTTAGAGTCTTAGTTAAAACTCCCTATGTTTATACACACCCACAACTCATGTATTTTGGTGGATATATAGATGATATTAAATATGATTTGAGAAAAAGGAATACTTCATCCTTCATTAGTTGTGAGATTATACTCACCTATAATTTGGTTTGTAAAATATAAATCTTTTCTTTTGTTATATTAAATGTTATCAATTTTATAAAAACTATTTTATATTCACTTCCACTTATAGTTTATGTTTTCAAATGTAAAATCATTACCCAATGAATTATTTTTATCCCTCAGTACTATTTTTCATATGTAGGTGATCAAGGAGCACACCTAAGGCCATATAGTCATCCAGTTTTGAACTTGGTATTTGGGTATTGGGTTCGGGTCGTTATAGGCCTTTCCAAGGAAAATTAAACTAAGGAGATACTAACTTATATAAGATATCAGTGTTTCACACTATATATACTTGGATTAATTCAATACTAATTTACCAAAGTTTTTCATTTAACTTTATCAAACTAAAAATTTAGTTATTACTAAATTCAATATCAAAAAATCTCAAAAACATGAGTGTCTAAAAACGTGGCCACACCCTTACCCTAATCTATAATGTTTTAAAAAAGTGTAAATGTAAATTCACATGGAGATCATAGTGATGGGGTTTTACTTTGGAATTCAGTGTATACCCTATCATTGTGTGTCTCATGTAAAAAAATGATGTTCTAATAATGTATTATCATCCTAGAACTCCTTACTAAGGTTATTCCCTGAAGAATTAGTAGGAACATGTTTTATAACAATTATCTATGTGGTTCTTAGGGATTCTAAATATTTTTTATTGTTAGGGAAACATTGTTCCTTGTATCATAAACATGGTTTTTATCCCTTATTTTTATGTGATTACCCCTTAATTAGTGTCTAAAACCATGAAACTCTAATAAAACTTTTTCTTTTTTTAATTACCCTCGAAAGAAGAATTGTAAGTGACTAGAATATAACTAACCTTTTTGAATTTTGTGAATGTGAGATAATCACATAGGTTATTATTGACATCTAATTAGAATAAAGAGATCATTTGATATATTTCAATAGAGCTTATCCAATACTATAAATCATTGATTTCCATGGTGATCATGAGGTTATTCTCAGGTATAACTTTGGTTTAACAGTTATCATATATAATAGAGTTTAATATAAAAAATATACCAACATAGTGATATGGGGTTTCATTAGAGATATTGTCACAGAAGTCTCATAAGATTAATATATTCTAGAAAGAAATTATTGATGATAAGATCATGATGAAAATTCCCCCAACCCCTACTGTTGGGGTTTCCTCATAGATAACATGAATAAAATTTCTTGAGTGTCCAC
Organism: Viscum album; assembly: GCA_963277665.1. Taxonomy (NCBI): domain Eukaryota; kingdom Viridiplantae; phylum Streptophyta; class Magnoliopsida; order Santalales; family Viscaceae; genus Viscum; species Viscum album. Next base: position 1,534,033,263 of record OY728163.1, on the reverse strand, counting down.
ATTTTATAATATTTCTACTACTTGATTCCCTAGGCTTATCACCATTGAGATTTGGAAACGGGGATGAAATTTTAATTAGGCTAACTATTGCATACAAATATTATAGTATGACTATATTAGTGTGATGACATTGAATAATGTTTTATATGAATATTCGTGACATATTTTATAATGTGGGATTCTAAAATCCTCTTTTTAGTGGGTGAAAGAGGAAAAGTGTAATACTATGATCTTTTCCAAACATCATATTCACACGCGAATACAATCTTCCACCATGATCTTATATACTTATAAATTATTATTTTCACTTACACATGGTGAATATTTATGTTTCTAGATATACTTTAAATTCTTTGGGATGTGAAAAAATATTGAAATAATGGGACTACTTTTAGAGTTTCTTTTGTAGTTAGTATACCAAGAATATTTCAATCATCATCCACTTAGGTGGTAAAATGTTTTCTATAAGTTATTTCATTAGTATTGTATGATATTATCATTGGGAATATCTATAATGTGAGATTAATTTTTAATTTCACCTAAATACATAATGGGTATTTAGTACTTATCCAATGCTTCCTATAATTCATCGTAATTAAATTTTTCTTAGAATTGGAGTGAATCTGACTTACTAATTTAGTGGATCAATTTCAAATTGATTTATTAAAAGTAGTAAATCCATCCATTATATATTAAATCCTTTCTAGGTTCAAATGATAAATGTATATAGGATTTATAATGGAATATATTTATCATAATGCATCCAATTATATGAATGTTCTATTATCATTTGATGTATTGAGATTGGACATGATGTGTGGAGAAACATAGGATAATAGGTAACTCTATCACCAACAATTATATTTGAATTTTTAAAGGTGGGATCCTAAATTTTCTCTCATGTGGGGGACCATGATAGTATATCATTATGAAATCCAGTTCTTATCAACATTGTCTAAGATATCAACACCTTAGCCTCATAGAATAATTAAGTAGAATTTTATGGAACAACCTCCCACATAAACACATTTATAGAGGGATTCAAGAATTATATATATCTCAATCCTTGAAATCAACAATACTCTATATTTTGGGTCTTTATCCAAAAATATAGGTTAGGGAATGTTAAATTTATTTCCCTTTCTTTCTATTAAATTTTGGATATCGATGATATTAGATACACCCACCTTTAAAGTCTCTTGTGGTTAATAGTTTATTGTTTTGGTGATATCTCTAACTAATTATCTCCTTTATTATAAATATATATTTTGTGATAAAAGATTAATTAATTGATATGGTGGAGGATCACCATGGTGATTTAATGATGTGTCACCATAAGGGGTAACTCCATAAATATTTATTGATGAATCTCAATAAAGTTAACCATCATGAAGGCAATATTATTATATGTGTTTATAACTTCTATGTTGGATTTTAGATGCATTATGGTGGTTATGTAATTTTATTATTGATGCTTTATGATGATTTATGGTGATTTATGGTGGTTATGGTTTATTTGATATGGTTATAACTTCTATGTTGGATTTTAGAATAAACTTCATGGGGGTTTATTGACTCAAATATATGGGGAGAATCTTTTTGGTAAGATATTGATACATCTAAAATGTGTGTACCGCCATTGTGGATGGTTTCTTCATCATGCATAGGAATTACATGGTTTTAGGGACCCTTTGAAGGAAAGGAATAAATTGGGTAGGTCACTAAAGCATGTTTTTTTTGGAAATATGGAGCTTATGTCCTAATATGATGATCAATTGTCCCTATAAAAAATATGAATTTTTGGGATATTTTAGGACTTTATTAGTATCATGGCGATAATACTACCTTATAATGGTGAGGAAATTTTTACCTTGGGAGGACATTATACTCAGTACTAGGGCCTATATGGTCTGGATAAAAACTCATTATGGATTATCTTGGTATATTTGAGCTATATGATGTCCTAAATGATTTTGGTTATGGGGATTCCCATTAGGTGAATCCCATGTAGTTTCTAAGGTAATTTATATTTATTATTTCTTTGTGTATTAGAGAAATGTGTTCATACATTCTTGAGAAAGACTACAAAAATGGTTTGAAATAATGATGGGGAGATCTATCCCAAGGACATCCTTTATCATGGATACAACTATCATGTATTAAGATCCTTAAATATCTTCCAAGTGATATTTCACTTCATGATTTTACCTTTAAATTCATACAGATGAACCATGGTGTCAATAACCTATTATTGGAGTAATTTTTCAAGGGAAATCCATCTAAATAATGAAAATGATAGATGAAAAATGTGGTATTATCTCAAGTGATATCGGAATATCTATAGATAAGTTAGGGAATTTTTATTTACCAATACTTTAGTAGTGGTTTACATAACACATCTCACCAAATTACAATTTATATCTATTTGTATTATATAGAAATGATATAAAAAAATCAACGCATCGATATCATATACAATATTTCTTTTTGTACAATTACTCAAACATTTTAAATGAATCAAAAGTATTTCAAATTGGGTTCATCGATTTTTCATAAATTTTACTTTCCCTCAATACTCTTTCCATTTATTTTTGAAAAAATATTCCATTTTAGTAATATACATGTCTAAATAAAGGGAATTTAAGGATGAATAATCATATAAAAGATATGTTTTTATAGACCAAAACACATTTATAGATTTAATACAATATTATCAAATTAATTTTGAATCCATAATTATAGAAATTTTTTAATTAACCACCTTTATACTTGAGTGGGGTGAATTCCTTTGATTAAAAGGTTGAGTAATATTAAAAACACAAATAGTACAAGTAATGAAATATTTTGATGCTTCTTACATGGGTATTATTATATTTTTCACATAATTAAAATTGAACACTTTTTCATTTGTAAAAAAAGTATAAAATAACTCTATGAATTATAACCTTATAATGAGGTTCTTTGAGAATTAAAAACATGGGAAGAAAGTTTAAATAAAAAAACTTATGGGAAGGAAATCATATATTCTTTGATGTATTTTCTCTCCAATGTTACTTCAATAGAAAAAAAAATATGGAAATCACTATTTGTTTTAAAAATATGATTTGAGGTTTGTAACAGTTACTTTGGTGGGAAAATACAACTAAAGAGTATGAACATTACTTTATAATTTGTTGTCATACAAGAAGAAAAAAATATTTCTTTTAATTTTAGTTCAATAAAAATGAATCAATGTTTGATATTGAATTTTGTCATATAAGAAGATGAAATATTTACTCTTGAATTCAGTTCCATACAAAAATTTAAAGGTTCACTCTAGAATTTAGTGTTTTCTGGGAAGAACAATGGGCCTAATATGAATTTTTAATTACATCCACAAATTTTATGATTCATTAAATTGGGGAGTATTATAAAATGGGGCCGCAATTTGGGGGTGATATGTGAATAAGAGGTCATCCTTTGGGTAGCACCCAATAATGAAATGGGTTGGGATATAATTTTATACTTCTTAGAAATAAAAAGTGACGATGATGTTGGGATTGGACCTTAAGGAGGATTTATATGTATCCTTTTTAATGCAGTAAAAACCTATAAAGTTTTATATAGACTGAATATAGTTTAAATCCATTTTTTAAGGCAAGACACTCATCATTGAGAAAATAATCTTTTCCATTTTAAGATACGTAAATAAGGAATAATAAGTAGTTAAATTCCATATAATAAATTCATAACACTCATCTATTAAAAATGAGTCTTTATTTTTAATACATGCAATTATGGAATATCATGAATTTTAAACCCATAGTATTAGGGCATAAAACTCATCTTTGAGAAAAAATTATTATTGTTTTAATCCATATAATAAGGTTTATCATGTAGTTAAATATCTTGTAAAAAGGAACCGTTTAGTTTAAGGTCATGTGGAAAGGACTCATACCATATAGTTTTAGGTTATATGGTAAGGAATAGTCTATATTTTTAAATTGCATGTGGGCTAGACCATGTGTGGAACTCATATAAGAGAAACACAGAAAGAACCTATACCTATAGAATATGGATATGGGTGGGAGAAATTTGTTAAATTGTTATGAATTACGTAAAAGTGTCCCATAATAAACTTTTATCTATAAAATATAGATACTAGTAAGAAAAAAATCATGGTATATAAATTATGTAAGAGGGAAAATATCCATGCTAGGGGACATGAGTGAGTGTGCAGAAGGCAGGACTTATGTTCACATTGACATGGTCACTATTACATGCATGTTTTGATTCCATCATAATCAGTGTATGAGTATTGAGCAAGTGGAATCCTCTATTGTATATTTTTAGGTTTCATGCAAGATTTCAGTTATGTTACTACGCAATAACAATGATGAGTTAACTTCAAATTAAGAGGGAAATGAGAGGATTTTTTTTGACATAAAACACCTTAGAAATTAATCCCTAAAATGATATCACTATAAGTATATAGTTTGAACTAATGTAAAGAGGTATTTAACATAATTATAAATCATTGAAAATTAATGAGCCACTTGTGCATATATTTACCGTTATTTTTCAATCAACAAATTCACATGTGGAATTATGGTATACCTATTAGATTCATTTTATCTTCCAGGACATTCCTATACCTCTAAAATGGATTTTTAGTTGTCTAAGATGATTTTAGAGAGTTTTTAAGTAGTTTATAATTGAATAAATGAGTTTTGAGATCTTGGATAAAACCATGGTATAGTTTAATCCTAGTTATTCATTGGTTAATTTGAGATTCTTATGGTTAGAGGTGTGTTTATGGTGTATTAGTTTATTTTATAGAGAAGTAGAGGTTGGGTTTAATATTTTTATTTTGGTTTTTGGTTATATCATGGTCTAAATAATGTTCTGTAGGTCCTCATTTTGTGTATTATGATTTTTGGATGAGTTTGATAGAATCATTGTTCACTATGATTTGGATAAAAACCCCATTTTATTCATAATATTATGAAATGATGTGTTTTGAAGATCACTAAAATATATTGGTCTTAAGGTTAGATATGAGGATTAAAGGACTATATAATAGTCAATAGTGGATACATCATTGACTTAGTAAAATGATCATTCAACTAAAGGAAATAACAAATTATATTAAAGAGTGTACGGGGTTTTAAAGGATATAGTTTTTTTATTTTCATTAATTGGGATAAACCATGATGCTATTTAGATCACCACACCATGGTTTTCCCATACATTATTTTTATTATAAATTTATCCACCCTCTTATTCCTTAAAATTCTTTGTACTTCACTCAAAAACTATGAAACTATGGCAGTTCTTCTTATTGATTTTTATTCCCCTAGTGGATCTCTAATATATCAAAATCACGGTATAAAGTTCTTGTGATTTAAGGTGATCTTCTTTATCACTTCTTCTATTATTCAAGTATATTTATCTCTCTGGGGGTTCTAAAAGATTTTGTGTTCATTATTTATTGAGTATGGATAAATTAATGACGTTGTATTGATGTTTTATAGGTTTTTTGGAAGATACTTTTATTTTTTTTATATTTTTATCATTGGTGTTGATCTTTTATTAGTGTCGTATTATTTTTATCTTTGTTTGAGGTGGGTGATTCAGATTATCTCTATTTAATTATTATATTAATATGGATTAATTTATATTTTTTAAATGGGTAAGGATTTGATATTAACCTAATAAATATAAATAAATAAATTGAAAATGGAAGTGGATCATGCGTGGTTTTATAGATTTACTTGTTTATTTCTTGTATAGTTGGTGTTTTTTTCACTAACATGCTCTTATGATTTAATAATTCATTTTTGATGATATTAGAAATTACTTTTTAATTTGGAATTTAAATTTAATGATGGTAATTTGATAAATAAATTAGAAAGATGTAATGAATTTATTATTGTTTTGGTTGATATAAGAATGAAATGATAAGAGCTTCATGATATGAAGGATAAATTAATTACATTTTTATTTTCATGATTGATTTTATTTTATTTTTTGTGATAGAAATTTATTATTATTTTTCAATAGTATTGTTGGTTATTTTTTCATATTTTTTATAGTGGAGGTAGATATTTTGTTGTTATTTTCTTATGGTAGTTTTATGTGATCGAATTGGATTAGTGTGGGTTATTTATGTAGAAATATTTTAGGTTGATGTAATGTGTTATTAGTGATTTTTTTTAGGTGATGGGGTGATGAGGTTAATTTAGTTAGTGTATGGTAGTTTTCCCATTATTTAAAGGTTGTGAATTAATGAATAGATACATATGAAGGGTATGCGAGTGTGTTTATTTAAATATTGAGTTAAATAAATTAAATAAAAGTGGTAAATGTTAAGTAGTAAATAAATATAAAATAATGAATTTTTGATAACTAATTAGTGGTTTATGTGATTCAATTAGTATTGTAATTATATAGTTAAAGAAGTTATGTGGTTATTAAATGAATTAATGTGCAATTATAAATGAAATATGAAATTTTTGGGTTTTGTTTATTTATTATGTGGTTGTGTGATGGATTAATATGTAGTTTTAGGTGGAAGAAGTCTTTCTTGTTATGTGATATTAGTGATTTGATAATGGTCCATGGTTTAAAAGATGTTTTAAGGGTGTGGGCCCTAGTTTTGAATTGTGTGTTATTTTATATCATATTTTATTTTGTTATTTATTTTTCACTTCAACCTCATTTAGGTAATATGAAAAAATCCCATACGAGCTTTTGATTTTTGGATATAACCTTAATATTCAAGATATAGGAGATATAGCTTATTGGCTACTCCCCCACTCCCACTCTCCCTTCTAAATAAAGTATTGTTGAGGTGTGATTCTTTCCTAGTGATGTGGGGATATGGTTATGGTGTTATCATGTGATAGTGATGTGGTGTTGTGGTATTGATGTTTTCATATCATAATGATGAGTTTTATTTGGTGGAAATGTGATATGATTTTTTTGTAGGGAGTATACAGTTTTGGTTATATAGTCCTGGCTATTATATAGTGTGAGGATGTGGTGTATGGATATAGAAGTAATGGATGGGATAACTAAACCATTTATTATTAGGAAATGAGGATGAATATATCAGTTGGGAAGTGGATGTAGACTACCTTATTGATATATTTTTATATTTTCTATATTATTCTTGTATGTGATTTTGGTGAGTGAGCCTTGTTGTGGTTGAGATAGAAGTTGATATAGGATAGGTAATGAGCTGGTTATATTATTTATTCATTTAGTCTTTAGTATTCATCTTATATATTATCATAATATTTTATTGTGATTAACATAATGAGTAAACTTGTATACTCAATTATATTTCTGTATACTATTTTTTTATATAATTATAGGGAAACCTTAGTGATTGGTATAATATTACAAGCTTGTAATGTAGTGGTGTACTAGAGTTTTTGTTTATTTTATATGAGTTATTTTCATCTGGTACTTGTCTTTGAATACTTTATGTTCCTATATAGAATTACATAAATTATATTATCATTATTGAAATTTTTGAGTTGTTTATATTTTACAAATATCATTATATTTGGTGGATGTTTATATATTCCTGGGACTAAAAAGGAAAATTCATACCATATGTATACTTTATACCTTTTGATCTAGTCACAATATCATGGCATATTATAGGTGGGATTTGAGGGTCAATATTGTCTTCACTACTAGCCTATGAGGGGTTTTAATGGAGGAGAATCATGAAAAAGTCATATTAGATATTTTGGATGAGATTTAAGATGATGTTTTGAGTTATAAAATACTTAAAATGCATTGGTTTTGTAGGAAAATGGTATCATTAAAACATTGAATAAAATATAGACAAGGAAGACTGAATAAGATGCATAAAGAGGATTTTTGATTAAATATAAAGTAATTAAGACTATTGAACATACTGAAGTGATATTATACTATTTTTTTGGTAAATACCTAGTGATTGTATATTTATCATACTTATCTCATTTGAGTTTGAATTATGGAAATTACCTAGGAAATTTAATTTAGATTAATTTATACCTTAAATGAAATATATATCATGGGATTTAGAGTGTTCGTTTTCATTTGTAAATATGGTTGGTTGTTTTTGGCCCCATCTATTTTATATTGTTAAATTATAAAATGATTTTCTTATGCATCATAGATAGATCAATCTTTAGGAGGATAATTCCTACAAGAATAAACTGTGTGAGTTTTGGGATCAATGTTTACCAAAGTATGAGGGGTTAGTATTTAGTTAAGAGATGGAGAGGTGGTTGGGGATATAGATATTGTATTGTTGATGGTTAAATCTTGGGTTGAGAATTATATAACTTTGGAATTCAGTTTATTATGAGCTACAACTAGGTAGTGGTGAACCCCCTTTTGTGGGTGATCATAATGTTTTATATGTGATGTGGGAGAAATTTTTGAGTTATTTTATTATTATTTTATATCTTCGATGATGGAAGGGTTGCAGTGGAAGAATTTTCACACCAATTTATAGTGGATTATACATTTTTGAAATCTGGGAGTAAGGTTCGTCAACATTATAAATTATAATCAAGATATTCTCCTAGATAATAGGATGACACCATAACATTTAGAGGAGTCTTTGCATCTAGATATCTGGGGTCAAGTCATCCCGTTTACAATAATGGTATATATAGAGGTACTCAAAAGGGTTAGGTGATCAAGAATATTATGGTGTAGATAGTTTTTTACTTATAAGGATGTTATTATTGTTTCATTAAGAGTGGTGATTTAGAGAGGATCTCTCGTTTTTCTAGACAGTTGAGGTTTCAGTCAATGATAAGTTTTCTCAATCTTATTTCTATCATCACTATAGAACATATAGTTCTTTGGATTATACTAGGATATATGTTGTGGATTTATTATTCTTTGGTGGATGTGAATATCAATATTTTCTATGTACATTCTTTCTTGGTGGTTAGTGTAGATCCAGTGATCATTTTTAGATATAGTGTTAATAGTTGCCAAGTATTCAGGATTTTGGATAGTAAAGAAATGATGAAGAATAATGTTTCTAACCTTGAAAAATTTCCCTTCCGTAGGTATTTAATGTGGTGTATATAAGAGGTATTTAACAACAATGATAGTAAAGAATATGTATAAGAAAGATACAGTTTCGTGTATAGAGTAGCTAGCATTGGGAAGGACAAACATCATTCAGTGTACTATTTATCCTTATTATACCATAGATTATGTTCTGACTAAATCAAGATATTTATACACCTTAAAAAATATTCCTTATTCTAATTATTTTGATATAAGGTAGATAGGATTCATGTTCCCTATGTGTTCACTACACCACTTTGAGGTCGTTCGAGTTTATTTAAGGTTTTCGGGGAGTGTGATCTGGTGATGGAGAAACATTTGTTAGTTAGAGAGTTTTTATTATCATATATATGAGCATGTGATATAATTGTCATCATGGACTGATTTTATTTATTTTATATCATCATTGATTAATATTTAATATGATTGGTCTTCTCTAACATAGGTAGTTCACATGCGGTGTTTTTTAACAAGATATATCATCATATTGTTTTTAGTTATCTCGAGTCTTTCTCATCTTGGTTGGAGTAATTAATTTTTCATTTTATGGAATTGTAGGAAGAATATTTTATAATTGTTATATAAGAGTTTAATAAAATATGTTTTGAAACATCCCCATTAAGATTAAATCATGTTTTGAATATAGATATTTCCTAGAGTTGATTTAATGTCTATGTCTCATTATAGGATGTCACAATCATAGCCATGAATGTTCTAGTTTGAGATTAATGATCAGTTATAGAAGGGTTCCATTTGACCCAGAATATTTCCTTTTTTATTTCAGGTGTTTCCTATAAATAAGGTGGATAGTAGTTTATCTATATATATTGACTATCAATAGTTGAACCAAATAGATATGATAAACCATTATCCTCTCCCTTTTTTGACAACCTATTTGATCTGTTCAAGGGATCCATTTGGTTTTTGAAGATTGACTAGTAATATAGTTAATATTAGATGAGGATGAACGAGAAATAAATACTAATAATTTCTTCTGAGTGTTGTTATAGATAATTTTAATTCATTTTTATTCCCTTTTACGTCTCAAATTCTCCATCTATATACATGTGACTAACGAAATTTGTGTTTAATGAATTACTAGATCTGATTGTGGTGGGGTTCATTGAATATATCCCAGTGTATTTAAGAATAGAGGAATGACATACTGAGAAACTGAGGGTTATTGTTGAGATCCTATGACATCATTATCTATATGGTAAGCTATAAAATTTCATATTATTGGAGTGTGATTTTTACTTACATGGGAATGGTGTGTATCAGTAGGCAGTAGTTGTCGATTCTTTGACGATTCGAGAATTTTTTTCAATAATGGAACCCATGAAAATTGTAGAGAATCATAGTTATTTGGTTTTCTAGGTTAATCAATCGAAATAAAATTTTATATTATTAAGAAATAAAGAGAAAAAACTTTTTTATACACTTTTAAATTATAGGCTATTATAGGGGGTTTGTTTCTAATTTCTCTTGAATTGCAATACCATGGGTAAATTTAACCCGAAAGGAATAGTACTTTGTACGAATATATTAATATTTTGTGTAATTTGATTATTTAAAGGATAAATTATTTCTTACCCATATTATTTTACTAATAGATTAAGGTGTCATGTTTAAGGTTTTTTACAATGCTTCTCATCTTATCCTAGATTTTTCATTAATATAAGATAAAATTGCGATATTTTCATGGCCATAGTAAATATTTCATCAAAATCATATTTATGATTCCCATTATATTGAGTTATTATTAGTGGTGTTTACTCTAAATATATAGTGATATTATCTCATAGGGGTGTTATTTTTTTCTTTACTAATCACAAGAGAACATACTATATCTTCCCTAAATAGGATTTTAATTTTCATCATTAGAGGAAAATAGAGATCTTTTAAGACTATTAATATGATATTTCTTATACAGAATAGAAAATAAATTAATTGCGTGATACTCTATTTATATATATTAAAGGTGATTTATCTTATGAGTCTAGAGATCGGTAGGGAATAATGAAGGAACATTTGGATTTTTCATGTTGATAATTAAGATGTTAGTAGTGGAACTTATCTATATTATAAAAAGATTCACTCTACCTAATTTCAACAGGTGAAAATGTCTCAATTGGGATATAATGATGTGGATGTGTATAGATATCACATGTTTTATAGATATTCCCTTGATGGATGGTCAAATTCAAGTGATCATCTTGTTTTTTTCATTGATAGTTGTTTGTTCTATCAACACTATAAGATTAAGTTATATGTGAGTTTTATAGTCCACCTCTAGAAGTACATCATGGCATTTATAATATGTATTATACCTTGAGAGATCAGTTTTTGTATCCAGATATGAATAGGTTTGTGATAGATTTCATAACTTAATATTTAGTTTTCTAAAAATATAAAGTCACGCATCAAGTTTAGGCATGTCTATTTCAAAATTTATATGTTTCCAAGTAGAAATGGGAGGATATTTTGATGTGTTTTGAGATAGGTTCTCTATGTTCTCTAGGAGGATATTATTTCATAGGGGTTATTATAGACCAATTAATAAAGTTATCTTATTTCATGGGGATAATAGAGTACAGTGCATGATTATTTAGCAAGAAATTATATGGATAAAGTGGTTATAATTTATAGTATTTAAAGGGTGATCATCTAAGATTGAGATCATTTTCAACTCCTGAGTATTTAAGAGTCTCTAGCTTTATTTTATCTCTCATTTATTATTTATCACTATATTCAATACTCATATGTATATGAAGATGGAATGGGAGATCCAAACATTAAAATAAATGATGTATTCATTTATTCTTTAGTTTGTAGGTTCATTCATGAATCAATTTTCATTGGTTGAGTTTTCTTAAAATAATAGATTCCAATCATTCATTTTCATGGATCTATTTGAGTACTTTTATGGGTATCCATGATGATATTTATTTTCTTATACTAAGGTTAGAGTTTCAGAGATTTTGAGACTAGATTTTTTGAAAAGTATAACAAATAAGGTGTATGTGATTTGTGAGAGGATTAAGTATACACAGGATCATTATAAGTTTTATTTAGATCAAAGTAGGAGACCTTTGGAGTTTGAGGTTAGTGATCATATTTTTTTGAAAGGTGATTTTCCTCATGGGAATTAACGTTTTGGTAGAGGTAGTGATTTTTCTCTTGGATTTTTTACACCATTAGAGGTTCTTAATCGATTTAGAAAGGTGGTATATCAGTTTGTATTTCTACCTCAGATGGTCTAGATTCATTATATCTTCGATGTATCCCTAGTAAAAAAATTAATTTCTAACATAAATTTTTTTATACTTTTACCATTAATTTTTAGTTGATTTTATTACTTATGACTTAGTAAATATAGTTTTAAAATTATTTACTAAAACCAAGATAAAAATATTTACAACATTGGTTATTATTCAAATGATTTTTTTTATAATTTTCCACATCATTTTAAAAAAAACTCATTCCAAAAATGGTCTTTCACATCAGTTATTTAAAAAACCAACATTGAAAATTATTTTTTAGGTCAATAATATAAATTTAAAATATTTAATATATATTTTTTAAAAAATTATGATAGAATAATAAACCTAGCTCAGTTTTTAAAGAATCTATAATAAAAATCACAATTTTATATGATAAAATAATTAGTTTGAAATTTATTAAAATAAAAAAATTGATGGAAGTTAAAAGATATAAGGAGAATAATAACAAAAATATTATTAATAATGATAGTCAACAAAATTTTAATGAGAAAAAAATATATTATTGCAAGGATTTTTCCACTATACCAGGATCTTTAATAAATCATAATGTTTAAAAAAATGTCATAATCATCATAGAAATTGATTCTACCATTCCTCACATTATATATTCCACACTATCTATCACTATAATGGGTATTCAGTCACAATTTAGAATCTATGAATAATAGTGATAGAATTAAAAATTTAGAAGAAAAATTGCATAGAAATTATATATTTGAAGATGGATGGAGAAATGGGTTTTTTAGAGGGATATGGAAAAAAGAGTTTGATGTAAGATATTTGTAGGTCGGAAAGGAACATTATGTGGGAATTATATGGGAAAAAATTTAATTTCCATGTGAAGTGGGATGAATTTATAGGAGAGAAAAAACATTTCACAGGTGTGATGTAGAAAAAATGAAATTTACATTTTGGTTTAACATTAAATATTTAAATAACCAATGTTAATGATAATATCCATACTATTATAAACAATGTTTATTGTAATAAAAATATAAAAATACCCTTATTTTAGGTTTTAAATCATTTGTTTCATTAACTAATGCTAAAATGATTCTAGAAAATATTTTTACCATCAATTGTGTCAATAAATGAAGTTAAAAAAACAAATGTAGTAGTCTTTTAGTTTGGTTACTTAATAAATGATATGAAAAATATTTTTAACATCATTTTTTAAATTTCCATCATTAATAGACAGACATTATAATTTATTTTTCTACTGGTTATTATAGATTTTGTGATATCTTTATGATAACTCTTATGTCATTTATTGGGGAGATTTTGACTTTTAGGATGATGAAATGTTATTGGATAATCCTTTTAAGTTAAAAGATCACAAAGACAGTGTTTTTTAGGATGTTTCATTATTTTGGTGTGAGTAATCTAGTGGCATAGTGGTTTAGAGAATATAAATGGAAGTGATAATTTTAGAAATGGGATTAGCATCCAAAGTTGATTTTAGTTTTTCTTCTTATTTAGATTTTGATTTTTTTAGTCTAATCATATATATTTGAAGTTTTTTCTCCTAATTTTTCATTATAATGTGTTTTTTATTATGGGATTACTATTTAAGAATTACCTTATATGGTGTTTGGTTTTCCAACATTCTTTATTAATCTTAACTTTTCTTGATTTTCAAAGATAAAAATTGTTTAAACATTATCTAATTAATAGGAATATATTTCTCTGGTCCTCTAGTTAGTTATTTTGTGGTTTTAATGGTTAAAAAGTAGTGTTTGGAGTGGTTTAGAAGTGAATATAATATTTTTTGGATCATAGAGAAAACAAATAAATGGTTTTAACCTCATTACATCATGGTACATTTGGGTTACTCATGGTTAGAGTTTTGGATATAGTGGTTTATTTTTTCTTCTAGAGAAGTAAATACTATGATAAATCATGCCATTTTTAGGTTGAATTATGTCATGGTATAAATTATGATGTTTTGTTCCCTGATTTAGGTATCATGGATCTTATATGAGTAGTGTAGAATAACTATTTTCCAAGAGGAGGAGGAAAACTGCTATTTTATTCATTATGGTGTGAAATTGGATATTTTATTAAGCACTATTTCTTAAAAAATCTATGGTTTGAAGGGATAATTAAGGGAAAAATCATGTTATGTGTTAGATATTACATGGTATTAGTCAAAGGTGTGTTTAAATAAAATAAATTTATAAATATATTATAGGTTATTGGAAATCTAAAGGCCATAGTTTTTGGATTTGTGTTGACCGAGCTAAACCACAACATGGTTTGAGCTACCACTCTGTGGTTTGGTAAGTCAAAAACTTTATTATAGATTCATCTTCTCTCTCTAATTCATTATTATTAATTGGTATTATCTCAAACCCTATGTGGTTTTTGTGTTTCTTCTAATTGATTTGGATGCCCTTGGTGGATATCTATGCACTTAGCTTCATGGTATCGAATTTTAGTGATCTAAGGTGCACTACTTCTTCCTTTCTTGCATTATTTATGATTTTTTCACTCTTGAGGGTTTATAGTACTAGATTATGTTCATTTTTAATGTAAAATGAAATAATTAATAATTGATAATTGATGTGTTATAGGTTTAAATGATGATCCTTGTGAGTTTTTTTGTGTTTAATTATTGATATTGATCCTTTTTTAGTGTCATATCATTTTGATCTTTATTTGAGATAGGTGACTTAAATTATCTATATTTAATTACTTTGTTAATATGGATTAATCATGCTCATATTTTCTTCGATTAAGTATTTGAGTTTGTACTAATGATTATAAATAAATAAATTTTAAGGTAAAGTTAGTGCAGTATTATTTTACATGATTTCATTTGATATTTCTTATGTGGTTGATTGATTATTGTGTTATCATGCTACTATGATTTAAGAAGTTTATGCCATTGATATAAAAACCCATGTAATAAATATAACAGTTAATTTAAAGACATTAATGTTATATTTATTGTGGAAATATTTATTTAATTGATTAATATTGTAATTTATATTAGAATAAAGTGATAATTGGTTTATGATATGAAGAATAAATTAATTAAATTATTATTGACATGAATGATTTTGTTTACCAATATAGAATAATTGTGTTGTTATATTTATTTTTAAGTTATGGTTATTTTAGTGTGGTTTATTTATAGTGGATGAGGTAGTGTTTTTTGGTTTTTTGGTAGTTTAATATAATTGATGTGGCTTAGTGTAGGTTATTGATATAGAGCTATTGTTGTTTGATTTACTGGGTTGTTGGTGGTCTGTTGAGGTAATGGGATGATGAGTTTGATGTTGTTAGAGAGTTTAAATTTCCTTAGGATGTGAAGATTATGAATTAATTAAACAAATGAAATATATTAAAATGGTAAAGGAAATTATTGATTTAAAAGTACAATTGAATAAATTTAATTAAATTGGTGAATAATGTGTTAAGTGGTAAAATAATATGAAAAATGAACATGAGTTATTTGATTAGTGACTTATCTGAATGAATAGTTACTAAAATTATATAGTTAAATAATTTATGTGGTATTTAATTGGATTAAAGTGTAATTGGGAATGAAATATGAAATGTGAAGATATTTTGTAGTTGTTCTATGGTTTTGTGGTGACTTTTTGTGTGGTTAGAGGTGGTAAGGATCATTATTGTCGTGTGGTATTGGTTATGTAATGACAGGTTGTGTTTGTAGTGTTAATGTTAGAGTATGGACCCTAGTATTAAAATTTGGGATATTATATATCATCTTATTTTTTGTTATTTATTATACACCACCACCTAAGTCAAGTAATATGATTGATGCCCATATGTGGTTTTAGGTAATGGGTGTGCCCCCAATATTCAGGATATTGGTTACATTGATGACTGACTAATCCCTTACTCTCACACTCCATTCCATATGTATCATGGTAGTGGGGTTGTTATGTGATAGTAATGTATTGATTTGGCATTGATGTTATGATATGGTAGTGGTGTGGAGATGTAGAGATGATGTTATGATGTGGTAGTGATGTGGTTATGAAATAAAAATGTGGTATTACGATGTGGAATGTGGTATGTGGATCTGATTTTTTAGTTGTAGTAATGATATTGTATAAGGATATGGTATATTGATATGGATTCTATAAGAGTTCCAAGACTTTTATAATTTGGACATGAGGGTGATTATATCATCGTGAAAGTAGATGAAAGGTAACTTTTTGATATATTTTCACGATTATATATTATAATTGTATTTGGTTTTGGTGAGGGGTCCTTGTTAAGGATTGTATAGTTGTTTACCTTGGATAAGTAACAAATTAGTTTCCTTATTTTTTCACTAAGGCTTCACTATGTCTCTTTCACATTTTCAAGAGAGTTTCTAAGGATGAACCTACTAAGTATACTTGTACTCTCACCACTACTTCTATATAGTCTTTTTATAGATTTCTAATTCAGATTTGGTGTTCATGTTTTATATTACTAGCTCATGGTGAAGTTACTAGTTAGAGTTAGTGTTTCTACCATAATAGTTGTTTTCATTCAGTATTTCTATTTGGTGACTTTATATTCATGTATGAAATTACATGAATTATGCTATCATTTTTGTTATTTTAGGTTTTTTTTAATTTTATGGAGTTCGTGTTTATTGGTGGATGTTTATCTATTCATGGGACTAGAATAGGGTAATTCCTCTCACATGTATATTATATACCCTGAGACCTAGTCACCAACCCATATCAAATTGGAGGAAGGATCTAGGGGTCACTCTTTTATTCACTAATGGAATAATAGGGGCTTTAGTAGAGGTGTTTTGTGATAATAATGGAGGATTTACTTAAAAAATAGAGTAATTTTTGAATTCCTTTAAGTTTTTAGTAAAGGGTATGTGTTATTTATAATCAAACTCTCTTATTTATAGGCATAATCCCAATGGTGTGTGAGTTTTAGTATTTGACAGAACCTTTGGAATAACGACTTAGGAATGTTATGAATAATCATAGATTTTACCATAGTTGTTCTCATTTAAGTGGGTATTTTCAAACAAAAATACTTGAACTTTGTGATTTGAGAAAACTATTCTTGACCTTATTTTGTCATATATTGGACACCTTTTAGTGGATACAACCACATAATAAATAAATCATAATAAATTCATTCAAACCATATATACTCATTTTAAACAGAAATATTTATCCTAAAATTCCAATTATTCTTATTATTTCATGCTAGTAAATTTTCAACAAAATGATAATATAAATCCCAAAAATTAATCTTATAATTTATTCTTACAGCATCATCTTCCACACATATTAAAATCATTAATATCATTGGGTAGTTTTTCTCCAATTACATAATTTATAAAATTATTCCAAAATTATGATTTCCTACGAAATAAATATAACACATGAATTTTAAATCAAAAATTTTTATTGTTGTTATAATATATATTATTAGAATATTTAACCACCACAAAACTAATAAGATCATATAAATTCACATAATATGGAAAAATCAAAAGTTTAGTATCCCCTAGACATTAAATTATAGGATCTCATGTAGAAAACATTTATAGATCATACACTTTAATACTCAAAATGCCTATTAATTATAAATAAAACTCATGATATATAAATTTAACCAATTTTCAGGCCTATTTAATTATTAAAAGATATATATTTAAGGTTTCATCGAGTAATCATAATAAAATTGATTAGTATATTTTCTTACATTTTATCTGAGGTATGATCTACTCATTCTATAAATGAATCCATCCAAATATGAAGAAAACCCTTATGAAATGTTTGAAAATATTACTATGTTCATTATAAATCATATAAAGTGTTTTCTATGAATAAGATAGAAGGTTTTAAGGTAGTTTAAATATTTAAATAATGTAACTTTATGAAACAATTTGATTAGGTAGATTGTGATAAAGAGTGTGCTCCTAACTGTGTAACCTCCATTACCTCAAAAAAACACATGAACGGTTAGATATATTTGGAAACAAGGAGTTATCTTAACCATGAAACATTATCTTCATCAAAAAACACACCTTAATTGTTAGATGTTATGGTCTAGAAGGTGTGATTACTTAACATTATTTTTATAAAAAAGTCTCTAAACTGTAATTTTCAACCCTAATTAAACCAAAAATACATTTATAAACTTTATACATTCTAATGAATCATTCTAAATTAATAGAACACCTACATTTCTCAAAAAACCATAAAAAGAATTATAGAACATCTATATTACATACCCTTAAAAAGTTTCATTTTCAAAAAAAAATAACAAACCTTTAGAATAATAAGACCAATCAATATATTATCCTAGTGTAACCTTGATAAATGAGGTATGCATTCGATAAATGTTTTCATATATTTAAATCATATATGTGATTTAATATTGAACAATTATTTTAATAGAATGATTCCTTAATTAGAGTTTATGATATTAACGAATTCTTCTCTAATACTGTACCTAACTTATTCTCCAAATACACCCATATTGTTTTGAGCAGTAGGAAGAACGTGATGACCTAAAGGAGTTATAGGAGCTTCCAAAATTTATACTAAAGGATCAATAAAATTCAAGATTCTAAGAATATCTTAGTCAAATATCATATTTAATTATGATAATATTTCCTCAAACATTAGAGATGTAACATTTTTATAAATATTATTTCTATCAAAAAATTTAAACATTTCATACAAAGAGAACCACTGTTTCATTTTCCTAAGAATCCTTTCATTAAATAAACCCATGTATTCTATATATATATGTTTTGAGTTCCAAGATAGAGTAAATTGAACTTCCTTATTAGAGTTATAATGATAAAATCACAACACATCATGTTTACTTCTGTAAGAAATAATATCTTACCCACTTATATAGATCCTATATTTTTTATCATTAAACAAGCATATAGAAAATGAAAATCATTATAAAAAAACTTTTTTTATAAAATAATCGCATCTAAAAGAGCATAAACATGCACTTAAATGTTTAGATATATATCATTAATTAAATTTTCTAAATTGAAAGTCATTTTTTATATGGGGAAATATCAATAAATCTGTATTCTTTACTCAATATAGACACTTGATGATAAGAAACATTGTTTATGAATTAAAGGGTTTTTTCAGTGATTAATAAAAATAATATAAAATATATTTAAAAACATTCTTGAGTAAAATTTCATTTAAATTTTAAAAATAAATTTTTAAAAGTAAAATTTTACAAAATATTATAAAATTACATTTATTTTAAAATAACCATTTATAATTATAAAATAATCTTCAAAATATTCGAGTGGTTATGATGGCTGAAAATTCCATTCATGTTATACAAATTAAAATGAGGATTCCTTTTAATTTTTCATTAAAAGACAAATGGTAATTGTTTTGAAAAATACATGAAGCTTCCATTAAAAAAATTATGAAAAGTAAAAATGGGTAAAAAATATTTAATAAATCATTTGGAAAATGTTTTAAAAAAATTCTGATTATAGAGACAAATGAAGTCATATTTTCTTAAAAAAATATCAATTACATTTATTAAAAAAGACTGGAAAATTAGTATTATTGCATGAAAATATAATGAATAACTATATGAGATTAAAATTAAATTGTTTTATTAAACAATTATCAAATAATTTCTTTCCACTGAAATTCAAGAATAAACAATATCGATTAGAATAATATTGTGAAATAAACCCTTACAGTGATCATAATGTTAAAGTGAGAATTAGTAAATGAATAAATTATGTATATGAACATTAAATTGAAATATAATAAGTGGAAATTAAAAAATAAGATAATAAAATTTCATTATACACATAATCTTATAATATCAATGAAAAATAATAAGTATTGTAACCTAATGAAATGAAATTGAGTTATAAAATCCTTTACCACTTGGTAATTTTCATGTCAAACCCCTTTGGATGAAATAATTAAAATTAAAACTTAATGTATCATGAATTATTAATAAATCATTATATAACAAGTCAAATGGGTAGTATATACACCATATAAAAGAAATTATGTCCATAACATTACAATATACCTTAATGAAATGAAATTTAAATGAAATCCATTATCTTGCATTTCCTTTTGGTTGAACATGATTTAACCTCATTTATAGTGGTTTTAAACATGTTATTAAATTATTATCAAACCATGATAATATTTATAATTTCATTTATTATCATTTTATAACATATTATCACCCTTCCATTTTTAATATTTTATTTTCATTATTTCGGGTGTTAATAGCCTTTTTCTCTCATTGGTGTTTCATTGTGAAAGATCTTGTTCTTTCACATATTATATAGTTGTATCATATATCTAACAATAATAATGACATAATTATAATATTTTTACACCAATTATACTTTTAAAATAAATAATAAAATATGGTTATAAAAAATTAACTATTTTACAATTGTAGAGACGTTAGGTCGTATATATGCATAATAAACGTTTTCATTTTTTAATGACCATTATGGAAAAGTGGTATGTAATAATTTATATTTATTTAATGATAATAATATAATAAATAACATATTTTCTTTTAAATATACTTACATATATCATACATTTGTTGTGTTGAGTAAAATAGAGTGACATCATTTTATGAAGGTGATAGTATACATGTACGTGAACAACATTATCATATTTCATTGAGTGAAAATGTATAAAAGAAAATGATATATATTATATTTTAATATTGATAAATATGTCATGAATATAATAAATATTTCATTTAAATCACATATAATAATTAAATTTATCTTTATCACCCTCCATGTAAAGGGTTAGTGAAAATCGAATCACATCGCCTCACAAGGAAGCAGTCTGTCATACACAGGAGTGACATTATCATATCCCCAACAGAATAGAAAATAAAAAATTTATAAACTATATAATGACTAAATAAGTATAATTATGTTATAAATATAATATATATGTATATATACTTTAAATCCATCATCATACCCAACCTTGAGAGGTGATAATGGAAAAATGAATGACATCAGTTCGCAAGGTTGTAGTTCGTTGTACACAAGATTGATGATTTATCAACTTGTTTGATGGAAATAGGGATGGTTTTAGGTCGTTAACTTAACATAACATAATCCAAATATATTTAATATAAATAGTATATTATATCACCATGGTTTAATATGAATTGAATAAGGTGGATGAATAAATAAAATAAAGACACTCGTTGAAGAATGTTGTCTCTTATTTGGGTATCCACCTTAGGGTTTCTCCAAAATCATTCCTAGGTTGGATTTATGCCAAAAATAAGGCTTTTAAAAAAATAATATGGAATTTTAAAACTGATTTAGTTAGATATTTTATGAACCATAAGTTTTTGAAGGTGTGAAGAATAGATGAGAGGGGTGGTCTTTTATAAATGAGGTGAGTGGGACACTTGTATTTTTTTTTGAAAAGATTCAATCATACACATAATTTTATTATAAAAATGCCTAAAATTGATCCATTATATAAAATATAATATATTAGGTATAAATATGTCCGTAAAATATGTTTTTCATATGTTTTTAGGTAATTTTTCACCCTAAATTCTTAGAATAACCTCCCAATAAATGCATTTTTACTTAAACTGTGGTAATTAATTTATTACTGATTTCAATATTAATTTTAGTTAAAAATTATGTTAAACTTATTAGAAATTATAAATTATTATTATTACAAATATTTAATCAATTTTTTAAACTCAATTCATAAAGGTGTAAATTTTTAATTTAATATTAATCTCATAGATGTGAAGAGAAAATAGGTTTTTAAAGAGAGAATGTTAAAAAAATTATAATGTTTTTTTATAAAAATTCAATATTAAAATGATTCCAATAACCTAAATTAGATTAATTTATATAAAATTTAACTACTTTTAATTTAAAATCGATTCGAAATTTAATTTTACATTATAAATTATTTAAATTAAAAGGAAGTTTTCATTTAAAATTTAGTATTTTTCACTATTCATCAATAAATAAAATATTTCATAAAAATATCAAAAATTAAACTTAATATGAATTTGATATTTTTACTTAAAATTTTATGTTTATTTTTTAAAATAAAATTTCTAATATTTTAAACACTAGTTTTAAATTATGTGGTCAAAGCAAGGTTAATTCGTCTTTAAGAAAAATATTGATTTTTTGAAAATATTTCTTTTTCATTCAAATGATTATTATTTTATTTGTAATAGATAGATAACCATAATTTTAATAATTTAATTAGTAAAATTAACAAACTACAATTTAATGGCTATTTTATAATGGTATACTATTTTACAGTTCATTTTGACTCAGGGTTTCATATTCTACAAGCTATCTTAAAAAATATATTTTGTGGGATGTTTAAGATCAGTGTTACATATCACATGAGATATTGAATACAATGTTCTTATTTTATAAATTTGGGGTGTTATATTCTCCCCAACTTAAATAATTTTTTACCTCACAATTTAAACATGATATTGGTAATCTGGGGTTTGACTTTTGGAAATACCATTGTTAAAAAACCCACATTATAAAAGGGTTAAAAAAAGACTCTTAATAAGAGATAAAAGGTAATTAGAAAGGTTTTATGGAATAACACATAATGAGGTTTCTAATTATGATAACATTTGTGGGATTTAATGATATGGACATTGAGTAAAAGCATAAATAATTATAAAGAGTGATTGAGATTGTTGATCACAATAAAGTGAAAAATCAATGGAAAGTTTAAGGGATTCAAAACCATTAGTATATAATTATTTAAATGGTCATATAATTTATAAGATATTAATGTAATAGGATAACATTTTTGATTCAAGATAATTTTCCAAAAGTTTAGTAATTATTTTATTATCTAAGAATATAAGGAAATATACATACAAGATATATTTTTATTTCATAAGAACAGTTTAATACTTTGGTTGTGCTTCAATAAATTTACTATTCATATCTTAATCTAAGAAAATAATATCTAAAAATTACTTATTTAATCTTAAATAAATATAAATCACTTTTAATTGATCATAAGATCTATAAAAGAGTGATAATTATTTTTTTCTATCTCTAACTATTTTCCAAAACCAATATAGTTATCACAAGCTATCAAATGTAATACATTAATCTATAAACCGCAAAAAGAGAACCTTTGGTTCATCACTAATATTTATTTTTTCAAATCATTTAACTAAATACAAAGACATTTTAACTATGAAATCATGTAGTTCAGTGGTAGGTGTTAAACCCCTATCATCCTTTGGTTGTGGGTTCAAGACTCACATCCATTCCATACATGATGGGTTGTCACCTGACATGTGGGTTTTCATTTTTATAAAACCATATTTATATAATTCCTATAATGTTTCCAAAAAATATGATGGAAATCCATGAAATAAAATTAATCATTAAATAGGATTTTGTTATGGTTTTAAATACAATTTATTTTTTTATTTATTCATAA
Source organism: Viscum album (assembly GCA_963277665.1). Classification (NCBI taxonomy): domain Eukaryota; kingdom Viridiplantae; phylum Streptophyta; class Magnoliopsida; order Santalales; family Viscaceae; genus Viscum; species Viscum album. The sequence goes on along the minus strand of OY728163.1, from coordinate 1,534,009,445 downwards.
AGTATAATAATCTTATTTGACTATAATTACATGACATTAATGATCATATATACCCTAAATTATATCAATACCTTTAAACTTATGTCAAAAAATATAAATTCATTATTCCTAAAATAAATTTTCCACTAAAACATATAATTTCCATAAATTTCACCAAAATGTCTCTAATCTTGGTATATTGTCATCACATAAAACCTAAAAATGGGATTTAACACATTAAATATATGATAAACCTAAAACTCATAGACCATGATGGTATCCATAAATATTAAGCTAATTAATAGACATATTATTATAAAATTCAACAAAAAAAATTCGAGATTATTATAACCAAAATACCATTGGTAAAATACTTCTACAATTTTAGTATTTGATCTAAATACACAAATATTTCATCAATATTATTTTAATTAAGTCCTTCCTTAGTCTAGGGTTAGATCTTTAGAATATGTAATTGATTTAGATAATTCGTAGGATTCCCATATTTAACACAACGAACTATAAATGGATCCTTAGGATGGGATTTATTTCCTTCTATTGTAATATTCATTTTTCCTCAGTAATTATTTTCTTTATACCATTATTTTTTATAAATAAATAATTTTATCATACCTTAAAGACACTTTATTGGGTGTATCTTTACAAATTTATGAAATGATGTAAATCGATCCTACATTCCTCTATGGTCTCCACCACTCTAGATATTAGAAACTTATATCCTTCTATTCTTTAGTGAGCCTAGGACTAGGTTAATGTATAATTTTGTTAATCATATTTTGGTAAAATATATTGGGCATAATCACAATATCTTTCACTCTAGTCATCGTCCCATTTGGTTTCTCAAAGTCACCATCTTGTCCTTCATGTTCAATTTTAACATGATTTCTTTATATTATAGAGATTAAAAAAACAAAAAAAAACATAGTGTGAGAAACAATAGACTTAGTGGGAAGACCATATAATCATTAATAAGATTTTTAAATAAATACACCATTTTTTCTAATCTATGAAACCTTAGGTTTATCCTAGGTCATCCATTGTCATCATCTATTCAAATCCTTCCTAATGGTTTGTAAATAAAATGTGAATTATCCTAAGAATATCCCAAGAGAGTGTCAAACTAGGTGCATGGTAAGGATCGTCTTCATGCACTAGGTAATGATCGGGTCAAGATCAATCCTAATTTTTTGGATTTATTACCCCTAGGTACATCTGTCCCAAAATCACTCCCACTTTTAGTATCTATATAGAGATGTATTTGAAGAAAAAAACACATAATATTTACCTTGAAAAAACATTGGGATGTTATTTTAGACTTATCCTAAAAGTATATCATAGTTTTAGGTTTCCTAATATATATTTTCCTTAATTTAGTTCCCAAGTTTTCTACTAAACTTATTCAGATACCAACGGTAGTGACCCCAACCCTGGTAGCCCGAATCTAGTGAATACATTAATAAATTATCATAATATATGAGGAATAAAATCTTGAAGGGGAAAATATTTTAGTAGTCTTAGTTAATTAGATACATTCATGATTCTCATATTACATTTGAGTACACAAGTTACAACATAAATGTTTTTGAGAAAATCATTATTCACTCTAGAATTTTAGTGTATATCATTCGTCGTACAATTCATGTATTCTTGGGAAAGGAAAAAAAATAATGGTTACCTCAAATTCTCGGTAGGGGATAAGTATAGTGTAAGTAATCATGAATCAATGAGAATAATAAACATGTAAAGGTAACTAACTTAAAACACATTCCATTTAATTAATAACATGATTGTCATAACAAGATAAGGCATGGTCAATATGGAAATTTAAATAACAAAAATTATATTTCATTTAATCAATAAAATGACAATTAAATACATATGTAGATAATATCATAATGAAAATATCATGTATAATAATAATTTAATTCTTAATGCAGGTCATGATTTATTATTAGAGGTTATATTTATTAGGAACATGTTACCTTAACCATCATGATCTATCCTCAAGACAGATTAAAATACATTGGTAGAAACTCGTTTCACTAAGGTTATACAATTGATTCATCCCATGAACCTATCGATGCATCAAATGGATTTCTATAACTAGGACCCACTCATTTTATTCTTGTCCAAAGCATTCTTCATATATCGAATAATCAATTTTATTCATAAACAATGTGCCTTATCATCAAATATCTGTATTGAATAAAGAATACAAATTTATTAATATTTCCCTAGATAAAGAAGTGAATTTCAATCTAGAACACTGTTTATTGAAATATTTTATGGTTTAAATAATAAAAATATACATAATAAGTAAAACTAATATTTAGTGAAAAGTTAATGCACAATGAACATATGAAAGTGAATATTTCAAGGGAACATTATTGACTAAAAAATAAATCATGTGAATTTCAATTCTATCCTTGGTTAAAATAATAATAAATCATACATAGGAAAAATAAGTATGGTATCAATACACATGTCCCCATTGGATTATATTTAAAATAAAGGGGTTTTTTTGTTCGTGAGTAGAAATACTATAAAAGGTATTTAAATACATTTTTGATGAAAATATCCTTTTCATTTTGAAAATCACTTTTTAAAACTAAGTTTTTGAAAAACATTTTAAAAATTATTTTATTTGAAAATAACCACTTAGAATTGTAAAATAATATTTAAAACATTTTATTAGTCATAAAAGATATAAATTTCATTCATTCCGTACACATTAAAACAAATATTCCTTTCACTTTTTTAGTAAAATCCAAATGGTCATTGTTTTGAAAATAAAATTAATATCTATTTAAAAAAAATTAAAAACTAAAAAGGGGTAAAATATATCTTTAATAAATAATTTTTTAAAGGGTTATAATCATTTTTGAAAACATTTTTTTGAAAACATGGTTTTGGAAGGAAACATATTTCCGACTAAAGATAGAAATAAAGTATGATTTTATTAAAAAGAAATTATCAATTATTTTTAAGTTTCAGAGAGTGTTAAAATGGTAATATTACAAAAAAATATCATGAATAACCTAATTAGAATAAAATTAAATGGTTTTATTATAAAATTATTATATAATTTCCATTAATTTAAATTCAATAATAAACAATCTTGATTATACCCTTACAATTATCATAACATTGATGTGATAATTAATCAATAAATTGATTATGTGTGTCAATAATAAATACAAATATAATAAGTGTAAATACAACATAAGATAATGAAAATTCATTATCCATGTAATCTTATAATATTAATGACAACAACTAAATATTATAACCTTGTGAAAATAAATTGAGATATGAAATCCTTTACCACTTTGTAATTTTCAAGTAAAATCCCCTTAGATGAAATAATTCAAATTGAAAATTTAAATACCATGATTTATTAATTAATCAGGATATAAAATATTAAATGGAAATTATATACACCATATAAATTAAAATTTTTTCCATAACATTACAATATTCCATAATTAAATGAAATTGAGACAAAATAACTTACTTTTCATTTCTTTTTTGTTCAACATGCTTTAACCACATGTATAGTGGTTTTAAACATGTTATTAACTTATTATAAAAATTTATTAATAATTATAATTTCATATATAATCCTTTTATAATATATTATCACACTTCTGTTAATAATATTTTATTTTCATTTTTTTGGGTGTTAATTGTCAAGTTTTCGCATGCGTGTTTCGTCGTTAAATATCTAGTTATAGAGCATATTATATTGTTATATCATATACATAATAAAAATCATGACATAATTATTATATTTGTACATAAATTATACTTTTATAACCAATCATGAAATATTGTTATGAAAAATAGACTATGTTGCAATCATTGAGATAGTGAGTCATACGTACGCATGACTAACAGTTTTATTTCTCAATGATTTTTATAGAAATAATTAAGTAATATTTTATCTTTATTTAATGATAATAATATCATAAATACCATATTATTTATTTAAATATACTTATATATGTCATAAATTTGGTTTGGTAATGAAAAGAGAGTCACATCGTTTTGTGAAAGTGGTAATCTACACGTACACCAACAACATTATCATCTTTCATTGAGTGAAACGGTAATAAATAAAATTATATATATATATATATATATATTATCTTTTAATAATGATAAATATTCTAGAAATTTGATAATTATTTAATTTGTATCACATATAATCATTAACATTATCCTTATCACCTTCCATGTAAAGCGTTAATGCAAAACGAATCACCTCGCTTCGTGAGGTGGTAGTATATCGTACACATGAGCGACGTTATTGAATCCCTTATTAGATAGAAAGTAAAAAATTATACATGATATAATGACTATAGATATATAATTATGTTATAAATATCTAATATATACTTTATATCCATATCATACACAATCTTCAGAGGTAGTAATGAAAAAATTAATGAAATCGGTTTGTGAGGTGGTAGTTCATCGTACACCCAAAAGATGATTTTGTAACCCATTTTATGGAAGTGGGGATGGTTATAGGTCATGAAAATAACATAAAAACATCCGAGTATAAGGAATATATTTATTTTATTATATCCTCATGGTTGAATAAGAATATATGGTGGTGGTGGAAGAAATATAATAAAGATGGACGTTAAAGAGCATTACCTATTCTTCGGGAATCCTCCTTATGTTTGTACCCAAAGCCTTCTTATGGAACATGATAGATTTTTTGATCCCCAAACTCCCCAATAGACTATTCTAATAGATAATTCCTAACCAGACACTAAATGAGTGGTTAAGGATCCTCCAATGGGTATTACACCCAATAAGGATGTGGTTGGTCATTCTAAATAGTCCCGTCATATGAGTGCTATTATTAATGCCCTATATGGATTTGTGGATGCTATTAATAATGCTCAATACACTCTTTTTATCTCATAATATTTACCTTCTACTAAAAAGTAAAAATATGGGACACAATCTTACTCTAGTGAATCTAACCGAGATACACTTTATCAAGTATGCCAAATCAAGGATGAATACCTGCACTCAAGTCCTAAAAAGGTAAGAAGTTAATTGTTGAACCATATAGATTTATTACTCCACCCCCAAGAATACCTAGAAAATATCAATTAATCTAAGCTGGATAGAACTATTTGCACCATATCCTTACAGATTCAATTGAAAAAATTGGTGATCCCTTTATATCCAAGACTTGGCAATGATCCCTCCTCATCATTGGATAAGGAGGATTCCTCCTCATAATTTTATGAGGAGGATTCCACCTAATCCACATATAAGGAGGAGTTATAGGATTCCATTAAGATTAATAATTACATCCATGATATTAAAGAGGATTTTAAGGAGTAATTTAACCGCTGGATCAAGGAAAAAAAGATGCAGTCCTTTAGAATTTATCTTAACAAGAAGATAACTATAGATGAGCATCTAAGTATCATATTGGAGATGATTGATATAGTGGAATTTGAATTTGAATGTAACCCTAATTTTAAATTTTTATGACTTCCATAGGAATAGTTTTTCTTAGATGGGAGATTACAAGGAACTGGATCTATAGATGTCGTTCTGGTTTTTTTTTTCTTGATATGTTATTGTTGTACTATTTCCAGCATCTTTTTGCATGATGAGTGATTTTATTATTGGAAATTCATGGGGGGATCTTATATTGTTTTTCATGGATTTTAATTAATAGAAAACTATGATTCAATGTGATTTGATGGTTTAAATTGTTCTTTTGACTATAGTTTAGGATAGTTTTGGCCTCTTTTGAGTTTTGAATCATGTAGTTCATGGAAGAGGTCATGTGCCTAAGGAAGTATATGAACGGGGAGGAATATCAATTTTCTTCCATCTCACACATAGTTTTTCCAAATTATTTCCTTATTGTTGTGGTTTTTATAGATCCTGATTTATATTTTCAACCAATAATTTTTTGTGGATATTAATGAAGTTTAGAGGATGTTTTCCCTAGATTTAATGTTGGAATATGATGAACATAACCATAATGGATGTAAGGGAGTTCTTAGTGCTACTTAAAAGTAGTGGATTATAGTTAAGAATGGATGGTGATGAGGGTTATTGACCTGATGATTCAGATTTTGAGGACTTCATTTGTATTTTCTTGATGTATAGAATGTATAGTGTAATATTACATGTTTTATATCATTCTGTAATTGTTTGTGATATTTCTAGAGAGTTCTTCCACTATTTAAACTGCAATCCTATCTAAGTAGTTTTTAGTGAAGGTTCTTTTTACAATTACACATAAAGTATTTAATGGGTTCCAATGTCTCCATTAAAACTGAAAATTCTTTCAATCATAAATTCAAGTTTCTTGAAGTAGAAGGATCAAGTGCCGCATATGTGGAGAAAAGGAATCTCTTGGATGTTATGAAAAAAAATTCACTAGAACTTTTATTACCCTTGTATAATATCATATGAATAGTATCCATATAAAATTGATGACTATGTCCTTCTATATCCTGCTCATGCTACTTAATTCATCAAGGAATGGACAACACAAATTTAGAGAGTGGTTTCCCATTAAAATAATGTCAATAGATTCTAAACACAACCACAATGGAAGAGAGGCACAAGATAAGATCCCATTGTGTTAGAAATTTGATATTAAATTTTGGATATGAAGAACTATTATCTCTCTCTTTGATGATGACTAGAATTTTATTTTTCAATCATTTTGTAATCACTAGGTTCCAAGTTGGTGAAAATTAATTACACCTTGCTTGATCACTATGTTGCTACTTTTTATTTTAATAAATATTTTTGGTATGGGTAGGGTAACCCCATTTTTCTTGAATTTTTTTAGAATAAGGGTGTGGATTTTTTAATAATAGATGATATAGGGTCGTCTTTAAAAGTGAGTTGAGTGTCACACTTATAATTTTTTAATAAGATTAAATCATACCCATGTTTTTATCATTCCAAAATCCTCAAAAAAGGGCCATTATAGAAATTAGAATACATGGATTCTAAATATGGTCATCCAATAAGGTTTTTAAAATATGTAGATTATTTTAACCCTTTTAATATTAATTTAATCCCTAGAAAAAACATTTTTACCTTAACCATGATTATTAATTTTTAACTTTTTCATTATTAATTTTGGTCATAAATTAAGTTGAACTTGTTAGAAAATAAAATTTATCCTTATTCTAAATTTTGAATCATTTTTAAAAATTAGATTCAAATAATTGGAAAAAATAAACTTAAAATTAATCCTGCAGATGTGACGAGAAAGCATGTTTTTAAAGAAAAATGTTCCAAAGTTTACAAAGATTTTATATCAAAATTAAATATAAAAATGATTCCAATGACCTATATTGAATTAATTAATAAATTATTGAACTAATTTTACTTTAAAAACAACTCAAATTTTAATTTAATATTATCAATTATTTAATCGAAAATGAGGTTTTCAATTAAAATTCAGTATTTTTCACTAATCATCAAATAATGTAATATTTAAGAAAAATTCCAAAACTTCACCCTAAGATAATTTTGATATGATTATTTAAAAACTTACTTTTATTTTTTCAAATAATTTAATTCAATGTGGTAATAATTAATTTTAAATTATGTTTGTAAAGCGTGACAATTTCGTCTTTTAGAAAAATACTCTTTCAAAAAACATTTTTATTTCATTTAAATGATTCTTATTTTATTTCTAATCAATAGATAAACATAATTTTCATAATTTAGCTATTAATATTCATACCCTCCGATTTAACTACTATTTTATAATGGTATACTATATTATAGTTCATTTAGACTTGGGGCTCTGTATTTCACAGGCTATTGAAAAGATTAAATATAAAGAAATGTATTTCTTTTGTTGTTTAAGCTGAGTGTTTTGTGTCTCATATGCAATTGAATAAAATTTAATTATCTTATAATTTTATGGTGTTACATGAAAAATATAGTGAGGGTGACCAAATTATTTTTCAGGATAAAATTATTATCCAAAATAAATAAATAATAAAATAATAAATTAATGGAAAGATAAAAAATCTACCAATCAATAATAATTGATTATTGAATATATAATGACACACATAGTGGTGTGTTATTAATTACCCTATTAAGACCATATTAAGGTATTATAGATGTACCATGGTTTCTAGAGTCCAATCAATATTACCCTAGTTGTAAAAATAATCATTTGGGGACTATTCGCCCTCTATAAGAATCAACCATTCAATAAATGAATATAAAATAAACATATAGATAAATAATTAAATAAAACTAAAACAAAAAATATTATTAACTCAATGTAACCTTATTGGTCCCCCCATTAATTGAAACACACCAAACCTCAAAATATATCCTCCCTGAATTGGAATGGTCATGTTTCTTAAAACCCATGTAGAATATGTAAACCAACTAACAAAGAAATAATATAAATAATAAATAATAGTTGATAAATACCTTCTCCATCCCCTAGTCTCCATAAGACCACAAATTTATATAATTATCATACATTCAAAAATTACCCAAAACCAAAAGCACAACAAAAAATTCATATGCACTGAGGTTTACATGAATGGTGGTAGCACATAATACTCGCTAAAGAGGAAGTATCAAACATAGAATCTCTATAGTAAATTAATTTTGTTAAATTTTATGAGTGTCGTGAGTGAAATGTAAAAAATAACCCCATTAACCCTTATAAGAATGATGTAATAACATTTTTAATACATCATTAAGACCCATATAATATATATAATAGGAAATATATCAATTAACATTTCCTTCTAACTATGCCACTATGAAACCATCTACTTACTTCAAGACTATCTAGGAAGAAATGTGTCAAGGGGAGCATCCTTACTAGTAATTTCATTTGTTAACATGTAATTATCAATGATTAATATCCACACATGGATGATTTTGTAGGTAATAATGTTAAACTATATAATTCAAAAAAATTGTAAAACAAAATTCGTACAACTAGGATAATATCATTCAATGAAAAATAAATCATGCCTATCCCACAACAATAAAAGGATTATACATGATTAAATCTACGAATTGAAATACCATGTAAAGGGGAGATTATTTATATGAAAAATATTTGGGGGATAATTTTATTGGGGATAATTCTCATTATTTGGCAGGAAATATTCTAAATGGGAGTATCTTCACACCAAAGAGGAAATGCCATTAAATGGGAACATCTATATGACATACAGGGAAAAATGTTATATGGTCATACCATATTCCTTAAAATATGAGTAACTTAGTATTTACTAAAAATTTACAAAACCAGTTACCATAAAATAAAAACCGACAAAAAATCCTTGATATTCAAGTAAAGGTTTGTATCATGGCCTCAGGTATGTTTCCTTGATCTCCATTGATAAAAAAATATTGTCGATGGATGAAATAGAATCTTTTATAAAACCATTTTCCATAAAAATAAGAAGTAACTGTATGAAATATAAGTGTAGATTTTCATAAATACCAAAACCCATTTTAAAACACATTTAAAATAAATAAAGTAACTAAAATGAATCAGAAACAAAATGGTAAAGTCACAAGTCATGACATGATAGAACCAAAAATAATTACAAATTATATTCACTTATATATCATATATATTATAAATCCTATAATGATTTGTATCCAAACACTACCATACTCATCCAAGAACAAATCAACAATGATTTATCATCATTTAACAAGTTATATTTCCATTTTTCTATATCATAAATAATGATATAAATTTGAAAACCAAGAAATGTGTGTAAGGGGGAGTAAAAAATACTTAATATGTTCTCCTGAATCACCATATTTCAACCCCATGTATGATTTATCCCAATACATGTATCCAGTTCCATTAGTAAAATATTTTTACATGTTTAAAACATTTTTTTACCAAACAGTTCACATTATATAAGAATCATTCTAAACAACTCACATGATAGTACTTCTATAATAATGGTAACCCCACTAGGGTCAACAAAGTAACAATGAAGTTTGTTATCCATATAAATTTCCAAAATCATGGGAAATAAACATCAATAATTTAATAAATTAATATATATAATAATTATATAACTTAGGATATGTAACTATATATTTTGGTGTTTTTTATTAATTTAAATCGCATGTATGTATCAAACACCTTATCTCTTCTTATACATGGAAATTTTTTATGTAACACCCGGAATTTTTATAATTTATTTTTTTGGAATAAATTAAATTTCTTTGATGTATTTTATTATATGAAACACCAATTTGATATTGAATTACATGAAACACCAAGTTAATCCTTCATAATATACCACACCAAGTTAATATTTAATTACATTCAACATTAGGTTAGTCTGTGTTTCACTTGACAATGATTTTTAACAAAATAGTTATATATTATTAATTTTATTAAAATATGACCATTATAACCAAGGAGTTAAACTTGGTGATATGAATATTAATATCTAACTTTTAAATATTAATTATGATGGTTTTATATAAATAAAAAATAATGATAAAATGGTATTTTATTTTTATAAGCATCGTTATATGTTTCGAAATACTATTTTCTCAAAAAACTGATTTTCATTTAGTTTTGGGCATAATATTATTATTATTTTTTACACTTTTTGGGAAAATAATTTGAAAAAATAAAATTAATTTTTTTAATCATCATATCAAAATTATTTTAGGGTGAATTGTTTTGGAGTTTTTTGAAAAGTTTCATTTTATGTTGAATAGATGTAAATACTGAATTTTAATTGAAAACTGTCTTTTAATATAATTTATTTATAAATATCAATTATACATTAAATTGGTTTTAAAGTAAAATTAGTTAAATTTTATATTCATCAATCCAATTTACTTTATTTAAATCAATTTCTTATTCAATTTCGATTTAAAAAAACTGTCAACATTTGAACATTTTATATTTAAAAACCTTGTTTCTCATCGCGTCTGTGGGATTAATATTAAATAAAATATTACCAATTATAAAATATTTAATTTTTAAAAATGGATTAAATATTTAAAATTATAATAATTTATATTTTATAATATTTTTAACATAATATTTTACCATAATTATTAGTGAAAATAGTTAAAAATTCATTATTGTGATTAAGGTTAAAACGGGGTTTTTTGCATTATGTGTTCTTTTCTTGAAAATAATTTTCAACACATAGAGATTTTATTTTATAAATTATATTTAATATTTATAATAATTATTTCCAAATTATATAAAAATACTCATTTTATTTTATGCATAATGGATAAATTTCCTAGGTTAAAGAAACTAGTTACTGTGGTGAAAATTAAAATGGTAAAAGTGATTAAAACCTAAATTCTAATGAATGATATTTTTAACACATGTGTATTCTTGTATGAAATTTTTATGGTAAATATAATACATAACCTATATTATTTATCAATTTTTATCTACATTATGTGAGAGTGACCTCCCATTATTGAATACTTTTAAGTATTTATAAAAATGAAACTCCTCCTCGATTATAAAAGGGAACTCACTCCCCTCATTTATTAACATATTTAAAGACACATGGATCAAAAAACCATCTCATATCAAAAAAACTTTACTAATCACATCATAGAAGACTTATTTTGTACATAAATCCAACCTATGACGTCTTTTGGTGAAAACTTAAGAAGGATACCCGAAGAAGAGGTAGTATTCATCAATAAGTGTTTTTGATTTCTTTCTTCTTACACCACATTAAATAATTATTATACCATGATAATATAATAATATTATTTTATTAATTATATTTATATGTTGTTATGTTTCATTCTTGACCTAAAAACATCTCCACTTCCATCAAATGGGTTACAAAATCATCATCTGTGCATATGGAGTACTACCACCTCGCCAACTAATGTCGTTTTTCCATTACCACCTCTCATGGTTAGTCATAATGACTGATTTATTATTTATATATGATATTTATGATATTATTATACATATATAATTATTATATTATGCATACATTCATGTTTTCTATTTTTTGAGAATCTGATAATGTCGCTCGTTTGTACGGTGGACTATCATCTCATTAAGTGATTTGATTCATTCACACTTCACATGGAATATAAAAATGGATGGGTTTAATAAAAATATGTAATGTATATGAAATAAAAATTATTCTATAATTATAATATATCATTTACATTTATTTATCTAAATACATTGAAAAAATGAAATTGTGATCATGCGTACATACAATCTACTGTCTCCATAAGCGGTGTATTTGGATTTCAATCTCTGTCTTTTATATATTACTATAAATAAATATATAATGAACATTTATGATATTTATATAATATTTAAAAGTTATATATATTATTTAACCATTTCCAAATTAATATGACCAAATATAATAAATCAAAACATGTATGAAAAAACAAACCGATTATTACCAGATTCCTAACATGAACATGAAATTTATAATAAACCAGTAATAAAAGGTCATAAGAAAATAATATATAATATGATATATAGAAATATTTTTCTATAATAGATTTATAATAAACATAAATTTTTTATAAATGAGGTTAGAATATGAATGATGGAATTCAAGACTTAATGTATGGGGATTTTGAGTCTCTCATTTTTTCTGGGAGACAAATGCAAATTCACCACTTGTTTCTTTTATGTGGTGTATATACGGTCCCTTGGAAAATTATGTCTGTAATATAATTATTTTTATTATATTTAATGTTTAATTTTATTTATTCTTTATTTTTTAATTTGATTTTAAATATTACTAAAGTGGTAAGGGATTTTTGTCTCAATTTTCCTTCTTTGAGACGTACGTTATGTTAATCCTTTATTATTTCATGAGGTGTATATGAAAACCCTTTGTCATGTAATATTATGAATTTATTTATCCTCATAATATTTTATGTTTCATATTATTTTATTATTTCATGGGGCTTATAATTCATATTTTCCAATGGGGTAATGATTTTATGTCACAATCTCATTGTTTATCATGATTTTTTAGGATTATGTTTCCGATGATAATGTATTATGATCTATATCTAGAGAAATCCATTAATTTTATTATCATCAAGTTATTCCTGATATTTTCAAATAGTATTATCATTTTCCACTCATTTTTAAATAAATTATAAATATTTATTAATAAAAATCAATATAATTTCTCTCTTCGGTCAGAAATATATTTTATTAAAAAATCCATGTTTTATAAAAAAGTTTTAAAAAATATTTTATTATTCTCTTTTTTTTAGACAGAATTTTTACCCATGTTTTAATTTTTTAAGAAAATGTTTTAAAAGGAATCCTCAGGATATTTTTCAATCAATACCTTCTTTTCTTTTACTAAAAATGTTATATAAACCTTTGTTTGTAATGTGTACTGCATTAAAACAAACCTCTCATCATCATGACCATTATTTTCTTTAAATATTACTTTATAATATTTCAATGTTCTTTTCAAAGGAAAATATTTTCCAAAAAAATATGTTATGAAATTTTTTTCTCAAATAATAAAGGATATTTTTCTCAAATGTTTTAAATTATCTATCAAAATCATTTTCCAACTAGAATGAAATCCATTGATATTACTTATTATATACTATGGATATGATTAAAGGATATCATTCTTATTATTTCTTTGAATATTTTATAATTACAAGATGTTTAAGAAAAATATTTCTCTTCCTTGTGTTATACCATGATAAAATTATTATGAATCCCATCTATTTTATATACGTTATGATATGATGAAATGGTTTATATAACTCATTTATTTTTATAGGTTACAATATGATGAATGTTTAATGATCTTGTGGAAAAAGATGTATGATTTTAATTATATGATAGGTGGGACATATATATCCCTCCAACAAATTGGGTAATGAAAAATATTCTATGATATCACAGGGTACATGAGTGGCTGGCCGAAGTACGAATATAAAACTGACCTTTAATAGCACTAGAATTGGTCTTTATTGGTTCCAGAAAATCACTAACGACATGAGCGAGGTTAAAATCCCTAGACTTTTATCAGAGCTAAAAAATCACTGATAAAGGGGTCCTTCACCAGCACTAAAAATATCACTACAAAATTGAACCTTTAGTAGCTCTTTAAAAAGAACTAATAAAGGAACTAATTATAAACGCTTTAATTTAGTATCACTAATGGAACCATTTATCAACACTTATAGTAGAGTTAATAAAGGGTATTTTATCATCTCTTTTATGATCGCTGATAATGTAGACCTTTATCATCACTGATAAATGGACATAGTATAGTGTGTTGTAATAGCACATTGCAACATCACTTTGGTGTGCTATAAAAACACACCGCAACACCAAAAACACACCAAATATCAACAAAAACAAGTCTCAATAAAAAATGTAAATGAAATTAAATTTACAAAAAAAAAAAAGAAGAAAAACACTATATTATAAACATTTCAAACATTGTTTCATACAATTACATAAATACAAATTAATACATACATTAAAAAACATTAATTCTCCTTTTAATCCTGACCTGACTCATGTTATTATCGAATAAACCACCCCTTCTCAGGAAAAATAATTCACCTGTATAAGAAAAAAATTATTTTAGTAATAATATATAGAAATAAATTAACAAAAATTGTTACTTTTACTAAAATTTATGTCAATTTTAAATAAAAAAGACACACTAAGAGTCATACTAGTCACACTATGCATCAAATTGAGGTGTGGCTAATTCCAACACATTACAAATGACTTATTGATCATTTTCTTAAATTATTTAAACAATTTGAATGTGTTTCATCTGTTTTAAGTAGATCAGTTATTCTATTTCATAAATTTGATTTCAATTTTAAATTAAAACATGATCTTAGAGTCATATCAATCACACTGTGCGTCGTATTGATGGGTGGATGATTCATGCATGTCTCAAATCAATTATGGAACATTTTCCTAAAGTATAAAAACAATATGAATGTGTTTTTTGGTTTTGATTAGGTCAGTGTGTCGTTATTTAAAATTAAATTCAATTTTAAATAAAGACGCAATTATAGTCATACCATTCACACCATGCATCGAATTGAGGTGCAGATTATTCCTACACGTTCCAAATAACTTATGGATTTTTTATCATAAAGTATCAAAAAATATATAAAGTTGTTTTCTTGGTTTTGATTATATCACTTCTTTTTTACTAAAATGTCATTTTAAATATAAAACACTCACTTTGACTCATACAGATCACATCATGTATCATTTTGATGTGAGACCAATTCCTAATCATCAAAAATGATTAATGAATCGATAACCTAAATTATTAAGAAAATATAAGCGTGTTTTCTTGTTTTTTAGTGAGTAAAAGTTTTTAAATTCAAATATCTATTTTAAACTCATAACAGACACATTGAGTCAGTTTTCTTTTTAACTAAAATTAATGTCAATTTAAAATAAAAATAATTAATTTAAGTTATACTGGTCACATCATGTGTTGGATTAAGGTGTAGATGATTCCTACAAATCCCAAAGTCTCAAAAAAATACTAACTGTCAATGTTACCATGATTTCCATTGACTTTATTTGTCTAACTACCAACACTGCATGAGCAGCTTTCAACAGACCACATCAACACTAAAAAAAGAATCCAACAATATAAGAAAAAAACTATTAGGTTAGTAATACTAAAAATAAATAAATTAAACATAAATATGAAAAAAAAAATACTTTTAATTCTATGGATAATGATTTTATTGTGAAAACATCAAGATTGACTCTATAATTGAGCAGATATAGCATCATTTCTCTTACTAAAAAGGCATTGGAGTTAAGTTGAAAGAAAGCGATAAACAAACCACATTAGATGTGAAATGTTTTTAAGGGAGAAGAAGCATCAAATTTGGAAAATCACCCCAACTCTATCCAAAGAATCAACCTATATATGAAAACAATTATTATATGAGTAATACTAAAAATAAATATGAAATAATATATTATTCTACAGACAATGATTTTATAGTGAAAACATCAATATTACCTTTATAGTTGAGAAGGGGAAGCATCGTTTCTCTTCCTACAAAGGCACTAGAGGTAACTTGAAAAAAAGTTACAAATGCACTAATTTAGGGGTGAAAAGGTTTCGAAGGAGAAACATCATGAAATATTAATAGAGAACCGCAACTCAAACAAAATAATCCACCTGTATAAGAAAAAATTTATTTATTAGTAATACTAAAAAGAAATAAATTAAACATAAAAATGAAATCATACATTAATTTTATAGATAATGATTTTACTATGAAAAAATAAATTTTACCTCTATAATTGAGTAGGGGAAGCATAATTTCTCTTCCTACAAAGGAAGTGGAGGTAACTTGAAATAAATTGATAAATGCCCCACTTCATGGGTGAAATGGTTTTAAGGGAGAAGAAGCATGAAATTTTGATAGAGCACCCAAAATCAAACAAAATAGTCCACTTGTATAAGAAAACATTTATTGTGTGATTAGTACTAAAAATAAATAAATTAAACATAAATATGAAACAATTAATTAATTCTATAGAAAATGATTTTACTGTGAAAAATCAAGATTACCACTTTAATTGAGTACTGGTAGATTTGATTCTCTTCCTGCAAAGGAAGTGGAGGTAACTTGAAAGAAAGTGATAAATACACCACTATAGGGTTGAAAAGGTTTTAAGGGATAAGAAGCATGAAAGTTGGACGAAGCATCCCAAATTGAAAAAAATAATAAACCTATACAAGAAAATATTATTATGTGAGTAATTCTAAAAATAAATAAAGTAAACATAAATATGAAATAATAGATTAATTATATAGAAATATATTTTTCAATGAAAACATTAAGATTACCTCTATGATTGAGAAGGGACAACATAATTTCTCTTCCTAAAAATGTGTGACACATGGAGAGTAATTTTCTAAAATAAAAAAAACACTACAAGGAATAATGACTATTAAAACAATGTTTCATTATATAATTTTTCAAAAAAAATAGAAAAAGTATATCGTAACATTACATTTACATCTTTTTTAAAGGGTTTCCTTCATTATAGTTTGTTCTTCCATCATGTTCAGAATACATTGTACGCATGAGCAGTTAAACATTTAATTTAGATTATGTGAATGCACTAGAGAACATATAATATTTTGAGGAAAACATAATGTCAAGAACCAACCTAGGTTAACCCTGAACCGGTCACCCAAACCGGTCTATGACATGTCCCAATGGGAATTATTGATCCCCCTGGGATGGAAAATAGTGTCGGGAATCAAAAAATACACTTTGGTAATGATTTTAGCCCAAAAGAAAAGTGACTAGGAATAGAGATATAAATGGAACAAACTAAAAATGCCACAAAGCTGAACAGCTGAATCACAATAAACAAACAATTAATTCATATACAAAGTAAAACAAAACAAACTGAAAACTAAAACAAACACAACTAAATTGTTTACCATTATCTCCATGTGACCTCTTGGTCACTCCAACCACAAGATCGACCCTACTCCACAACGATCATCTGACCCAAGAAACCAGAACAAAAGCTGAACCTATAAAAGAAATAGTAATGTAGGCATAAGAACCAAAATTCTCAGTAGGGATGCTAAAATAAACTATAGAATACATGTGTTTCCATTACCAAATAAGACCAGTGAAACTATCTTGAAATAAAATTACAAATATATGGTTTTCCATATTTTATAAAACAGAACTCAACACAAGTAATTTCCAAAACCAAAAGCCACTCTATAATCAAATTCCCATGCAAGGAGAACTAGGTCGGTTAAAAATGTAACAAGGAAACAATGAAGGTATAGAACTAGTATAGAATAAAGTATATAAGCAATATAAATAATAATGATGGTGACCCTAAACATCCCTAGACAATCCATAGACATACTCGTTTCGAAACCACCTACTGATGTAAGTTCAAGCCCCTAAGTCTATAACAAACTGGCCACCTTATCCTAGCCAACCAGTGGCACAACGCTCATCGCATGTATACAAGTAAAAAGGGTTCCAACCCATATAATTAGGGATGGTAAGATAACGTAACTCGATTATCTATAATATTCCTAGGAACCCATAGCGGTAATATCAATACTGTGTACGTAAAAGGCCAATGCGCACATGGATCATCTCACCTATCGCCACTACACTTGAATTCCCTAGACACAGACACCAATATATGATAAATCCTTAGGGATATCCCTCTTATAAATGTATCCCATATAAATATACATACATTTCATATCAAATGAGGTTCCAACTGTACCGCTATAGTACATAAACGTTCAAACAATTTCATAAATAATTTTTAGATTCCAATCGGGCACACACCTTTTCCAAACCATTACCCATTCTAAAATATATCAAAAATATCACATTTAAATTTGAAAATCAAAATGAGACTTTAGTTAAATATAGTCCAACAAACCATTCACCAAGAACATTTCCAAATCTCCATTTCTAAAAACCGTCAACTAGTAAAATTTTACAAATGGATCCTTCGGCCACACACTCACCAAAACATGCACATCAAAATCCAAACAGGCATACGCTCAAGGAATTCACATTCAACCATTCCTTTAAAAACACAAAAAGTAAACCCCATCCCTTATAATCTGAAGAATCATTTTACAAAACCAAGATTTTTTGCAAACACCATTTAAAGGTGCCATCATCTTTTGAGGGCACATCCATGTGTGCACCTAGTGCACCCATGGATGTGCCAACATCCAATGGAACAATAAAAAATCAGGGGAGAATTTCAAAACCATTTCCACAAGGACACTAATTTTTTTAAAACCTAAACCAATCATTCACATCCTTAAAAAAACACAACCCATCCTCTTAAATTCATGGAATCCCCTTCAAAAGAATTTGAACACACCAATCAAGCTACAATATTACTAATTTATATACACCACACCTAACTCAAAAAAAAATTAATAAAACAACATTGTAAAGGATTGAGATTTCATAATAGGCTCAATTCCATTTTATAAAAACAAAGGAATTTAAAAGAAAAACTTTAGGTTCCTTAAACCTGGTAAATTCATACAAAATTATTTTAAAAACTATTTTTTGGAAATAAAAACTTGTAAAAACATACTAAAAATATATTTGGATGGAATAAAACTTCAATGATAGGAATATTGAGGCCCTATGAGTGATCCTCACCCCCTAGATGCAAGAAACATGAACCAAAGGTTGTACAACCCCAACCCTAGGGTTTGACCAGGAATAAATCCCCCATAGAAAACCAATAAAAGTAGGGGGAAAGAGAAGGAGGAATAAAAATGACTCAAAACCCATAAATATTACCATAGATCCAATGGGAAAGCACCATGGAGGAAGGTAGATCCAAGGAAGGGGGTTTAGGGCCCATTTGGTTTTCCAAAATAAGAGGAAGGAGAGGAATCCCGACTTAGTATAAAAGGGAGGAGAGAGAAAATTGAAAAAATAAGTTTTTAATGACCTGGAGAACTAGTACGGTTTAGCCGCAAGGTTTTCCAAACCATGAGGGCCTCTATGCCTAAGGAAGGTCTACCGCACAGTTTCTTGGAACCTACCATATAATTGTGCACATGGTATGTGGTCAGTTCTGTCTGGCCAGCAATATTCGTATGGTGTTCGCATGGTTACAACTAATCATGTGGTAACTGTACTTTACTCACAAAACTCCCCAAAAATACACCAAAAATCAAAACAATTAACTGGGTCTCAAAACCAAACTTCAACCAAATGGTAAAAGACTAATAAAAGGATAACAATACAGAGTATCCAATGTTAGGTTATGAAAATTCTCCCCACTAAAGACACATTCCTTCCCTATAAAGTCACCACGTTGTTAGATAACCAAAACCAGAGTCTGCAACCAAAAAAATAGTGAAAAAATAAGGATCCTAGATTAAACACACTTTCCACAGGACATACCCGACCGATCCAAGAGAACCCACAACTCAAAATAAGTAGAGAACATGAAAGGATTATCCCCACCACAATAATTCCCTTGACACAAGAATTTAAAACTCAAACATACCACCCTGGGGAGAGGGAAGTGTGGGAACTCCCAACAAGAATTTATCTAACCTCTATCATGAACAAAAAAACTCCACCCCAAGAATAAAAACAGAGAACCTACTATGGAGAAACTCAAAATAATTAGGTCCCATAATGGTAAAACATCAAACAATGACCAACAACCCTCTATACAATGGTGAAGAACAACACCACCAATACTCAAAATCATTCTCCACACCGGCTAATTTTTCCATCACTGAGGAAAACTCATTAAGACAATTCAAATAGAAACTAAACAGAATATCAAAAAACCACTCATACCCTTAAAAAATGGTATCATTTCCCAAAAAATCACTTCCAATTCCAAAACCAAACCACACCAAAGCAAAACACACCTTAAGAAAATGAAAGATTTAAGAAACCATGTTCAGATAATGCAAAAAACATAGGTTAAAAAACAAAAATTTCCTTTCACTTTTATAATATAATATGAACAAAGAACAACCATAATGACAAAATTTAGGAAAAACGGCTGGGCCCCGAGAATCTAATACCCTAGGAAACTTTTGACTGTGCACGGGCTTCACTCTGAGACCTAAAGTCGGGGCTCGGATGGATGAAGCATCTTCTATATCAAAGTCAGACATCACATCCTCTTCCTAAGACTTTTTTTCAGAAAATTCTTCCTATAAAACTTTTCCAACTGACTTAAACATCCATATAGATGAAAATTCTTATGAGGAATACAACAAGATGACTTTGAGTGACCAAACCATCTGCACTTGAAAAATACAAGATAATGGAATGAAGAATTGGAAGTCAAAGCCAATGAAGAAGACTTCCCAAAAATGGGATCCTCTTGAATATCCCACTCACCATATAGGTAACCTTAATGAGAACCAAATACCATGGACTACATTCTAAAAACTATCTTAGCCATTAATGCCACATCCACCAACTTCCCGAAACAGGTTTCATCGGATGAGATCACTTTCTATGAAATTTTATGAAAGAGACCCGAGAAAAAAAGGGGATTTCATCTAATACTATGATGATACTTCCAAATGGAATGGAACCATATCTTTAAAATGGTAAACATAAGACATTATTAACAATTTACCCTACTGAACACCCCACAACTCTTCCACTTTCCTCAGATTATTCTCTTCTATCACAAACCTTTGGAAAAAAGTGGCCTTGAACACCTCCCACATCATCTCATCCTGCATTGATGATGGGAAAACCAAATCCCAATGGTCCAAGGCTGGACCCTCAAAAAAAATTTGAACTACAAAGACTCTAATGACTTTGGTGGTTTCCAATGACCTGAAAACACACCCAACTTCCTCATGAAACTCCACTACCTCAAGCAGGCCTCAATCACCATGAAATATAGGCAACACCTGAGATGGATTGAAAACAATTTATGCCTTATTATTGGCCTTGGGGACCTTTCTAGTTGGCATTTCAAGAGAAAAAAAATGCACAAGAGAAATATGACATCAAAGTGAGGAATAATTAAAATAAAAGTTTAATCCAAAAACAACAGAATTGAAGACTAGGAAAACATAAACAACACCAAAAAATAATTTTCAAAAACAAACATTCTCCTTTAAAATTTTAAAACTACCACCATCTAAGTCCAATTCACAAGTACCAAAACCCATTTTTCAAGAAAAAACATTTTCAAAAATTATTTTCTCATTCAAACCCATTTTAGAATAGTCATACCAAACATTAAATTCCAAAACCCCGCCCATGGAATCCTATGAACTATTACATGTGTGTCCATCCATTTATATCCTCATGTTCCCATATTCACATTCCACCCATACCCACACACATGTCAACATCCATAAAGAATACCGAAGACTACATCCATTCCACTTTCTCAACCCAAAACACTTTCAATTTTAAAATCAACTATTACAATTAAAAACCATTTGAAAGAAAGCAAATTTATTTTAAATTTATTTTCATTTGAAAATCTGAATTCAATTTTAACATTCTCTTACACCAACTGAAACCACAATAAAACACAAAAACCCGAGAACAACCAGATTGAGGAACTAGTTCCTATACCTAACCCAACAACATGGAAGTGGGATATTCCCTAAGTGAGGAATATGACTAAGAGGAACTGAACCGAGAACATGGATTCCACATGGTTCACCACCACATGTGAGGTTTCAACATGACATCATCTCACCTCCATTAACATTACTCAATCCAAAACAACCCAAGATAAAAGACACAAATCCCATACTACCCCTAGTGACTTTAGATTCTGAACAAGAAAGGGTTTATGATTCCCTTCATGTGCCTACCTTTCGAGTCCTAATAGTCCTAATCTCTATCTACCAGACACCCCAAATAACAAAAGCCTCCTCTAATACCATTTTCTCATGAACCAACTGAGTTTAACCCTGAACTAGTCACCCGAGCCGGTCCACGGCATGTCCTGAGGGGCATTCTCGATTCGCCCAGGATAGAAACTAGTGTCAGGAATCAAAACATACACTTTTGGAATGATTTCATCCCAAATGAAAATTTATAAGAACCATATATATAAACATAAAAACATAAAATTACTGTAAAGATGAACAACTGAATCATAATAAACAGACAACATATCTATATACAAATTACAAAAAACAACTAAGAACAAAAAAAACCCAACTAAACTGCTACCCACGATCCCCATGTGACCTTTTAGTCACCTCCAACCACAAGATAGATCGTGCTCTACAACGAGCATCTGACCCAGGAAACCTGAACAATAGCTAAACTTATAACTAAAATGGTAGGATAGGTGTGAGCACCGAAATGATCTATATGGATGCAAAAATAAACCAAGTAATCCTTGTGTTTCCATTCCCAAATAAGACCAATGACACTAGTTTGAAATACAATTACAAATATAGGGTTTTCCACATTTTATAAAACAAAACTCAACATAATTAATTTCCAAAGCCAAAATTCAATATATAAACAAATTACAAAGTAAGGAAAACCAAGGTAGTGTGAAAAGGAATTAGGAGAAAATACAGGTATAAAATTATTATAGAAAAAAGTAAAAAACCAATATAAATAAAAACCATGGTTGGTCCTAAAAATCCCTAGACAATCCCTAGACTTACTTGGTTCAGAGAAACCTATTGGGATACGGTGATGCCCCTAAGTCAATAACTAACTTTCCACCCTATCCTAGATAACTAGTGGCACAACCCTCATGGCCAATCTACAAATCCATAGGGTACCAACCCATCTAATCGATGTTAGTAAGATAACGTCACTTGGTTATCTATAATATTCCTAGGAACCCATGGTGGTAATATCAATACTGTGTAAGTAGGAGTCCAACGCACATGTGAATCAGCTCGGTTATTGGCACTATACTTGCCTACCCTAGAGACAGACACTTATAAATGATAACACCTAAGCGATATAAATCCTATAAACGTGCCCCATATAAATATACATAAATTTCATATCTCATTAAGGTTCCAATCGGGCTGTTATATTACATAAATGTTCAAACTATTTCATTAATAATTTAAAGTTTCCAATAAAACACACAGCTTTTCCAAACCTTTACCCTTTCCAAAATCTACCAAAGACATCACCTTTAAATTGGGAGATCCAAAAGGTCCTTTAGTTAAACTCACCACAAAAACATATCACTATAAACATTTACAAATCCCCATTTTGGAAAACATGAAATTAGAAAAACCTTCTAAATGGCCCCTTAGTTCACACGTTCACCAAAACACAAACACCAAAATCAAAATGGGCATATGCTCGAGGAATTTAATTTAAACTACTTCTTCAAAAACACAGATTGTAAACCCCATCCCATAAAATTCAAAGAACAATTTTATGAAACCATGATTTTTAAGAAACGCCATTTAAAAGTTACATCGTCATTTTAGGTCACATCCATGTGTGCACCTAGTGCACCAATGGATGTACCAAAATATAATGGCACAAAACACAACCAAGGGTTCATTTCAAAACCATTTACATAAGAATACCAATTACTTTAAAACCAAAACTAACCATTTACATCCTTAAAATAGCACAAACCATCCTCTTAAAGTCATATAATCTCATTATAAAGCGTTTAAACACACCAATCAAGCTACACCATTACCAAGTTATATAAACCACAACTAAATCACAAAAAATAATAATAAATAACACAATATTATAAAGGCTTGAAATTTCATAAGATGCTCAATTCCATTTTATAAGAACAAAGTAATCTAAAAGAAACACTCTTGGTTCCTTATACCTAGGCAATTCACGCAAAATTATTTTAAAAATTATCTTTAGAAAACCGAATAAATTATAAGGTTCCATAATAAACTAAACAAGGGTTACATGGTGGTGTGAAACCAATTTATAAATTTATTTAAAACACCAAACATCAATGCAAGAGACACATGAAATAAAAATTTGGAAACACCTTCCGAAAACATGTGTGGATGGAATAAAACTTCAAGAAGAGTGAGATTAAGGCCTTATGAGCAATCTGTACCCCTAGATACAAGAAAAAAACCAAAGGTTATCCAAACTTAACCCTACGGTTTGGCCAAAAAGAAATCCCCCAAATAAAAACATGAAAGGGAAGGGTAAAGAGAAAGAGGACGAACAATGACTCAAAAACCCTAAAGCTTACCTTAGATCCAAAGGTAATGCACCATAAAAAAAGGGAGATCCAAGGAAGGGGGTTTAGGTCCCCTTTGGTGCACCAAAATGAGAGGGAGGAGAGAGTTCCTAACCTAAGGTAATAAGGAAGGAGATGTAAAAGGAAAAAACAAGTTTTTAATGACCTGGAGAACCCGCATGGTTTGGACGCATGGTTTGTTAAAACATGTGGTAACTATGTGGTAACCATGTGATAGGCCACACAAATTCATATAACCTACAACACAACCATGTGCAGGACTTGGGTTCGGATCTTTCCAGCCATCAACTGCAGCATGGTGTCTACACAGTTACTACTAACCATGTGGTAATCGTGATTCACTCACAAAACTCCCCAAAAACTCCAAAAATAGCAATTTTCAAACGGGAATCAAACTTTAAACTTGACAAAATGATCCAAGACTAATAAAAGAATAAAAATAAGGAGTTTCTGAGGTCAGGGTTTGACTCATAATATATTAAAAAATTCTTTTACATTATCATTGAACCCTTTTTCTTTTTTAAAAGGTTTAATGGATTTGATTCCTCTATCAAGAATCCAAATCCCATCTTTGTGGTCACCATTAATTTACAATACATTTGGGACCAATATGAACTAATTATGATGTCCTAATGAAAGGGTTATAATTTATTGAATTTCCATCTAACTCAATATTTTTTTATTCTCTAGCAGGATAATCGACCAATTCTTGTCTGTTGGATTAGAGACATAAAATACTACACTACTTGTGATGCCATTATGAACGACTCGTCTTTTTCCCCTTCCACACTGGAATTTACCTTCACAAATCACATTTCATCAACATTCACTCATTGATATTGTCACCTCATTTTAAATGGAAAAGCGGAACTTGAAATGTTGTATAATTAAACTTATATATCTATTCAATAATTCCAAAATATGACATATTTGAATAAATTTTATTTCTATCCTTGGAACCAGATATGTTCATTCCTTCATCCACAAGTGTGACACCACTATTTTTCATCATACTAAAGTCATAATTCTATTTTGTATAGAATGTATAAATATTGATTACAAAACCAGTGTAAGATATAAAATTTTTATTTAGTCCTCTAGCTAGCAGTTGAAGTCGTTCAGCAGTTGAATTTGTATTTGCAAATAAATCGTTATAAATTTGATCTCTAAACCATCATATAAACTATTGATTATATATATTTGATATCAATCCTTTATCCCTTGATGGATTCAAATCTATAAGAATTTTTTTGTGGGCTTCAATGTATGAATCAACATCTTCACTATTATATAATTGTAAATATGTGCTTGATCCCACTTTGGCAATGTAATAGTAACAGTGTATCTTTCTGAAATCCCTTCTCCCATAAGGCATTCACCGTGACAAGACTTCCGGAGACATTTTATTTCTACATATGATTAGGTAATTAGTATAGAATTCAATATATTCTTTAACAATATATCATTATGCAATAAAAACTTCTATATGACTTTGATTCTTGATATACCCTTTTAAAATATTCATATACCATCCAATTGGTTAAATCCATCTTTAATGGAAAGGACCACATAGTTGAACATATCTTACCAATTAAATTATCAGGTGGACCATTATATCAAATAATGATGGAGGGAAGAACATCTATTATTCACATAATATAACTATAATCTTCTTACTCATGATGGGAAACATCTCTAGCTCTACAACTTTACTGTATATAGATTTAAAAAAAGGCATTGTCTATTAATTTATGTCATAAATTTGATGGTAGAATGTAATATAAATCATCATGAATTAAATCTTTCATCAAAACATGATAGTTGTGGGACTTTAGGCCTTGTAACTTAAAAATAGTCATTGACATGATATTCTTAATATTTTATAAATACCACTATGGAAATTTTACAATAGTAAGAAAAATGAAAAATTACAATTTTTCATGTCTAGATAGAGTATAAGAATATAGAGGAAGAAAGGTACACCTTTTACCCATCACTAGTGAAAATTCTTCCCTTATCCCCATTTCAATCAATTCCTGCCTTGCCTTAATGAAATCGTTCATTTTTTTAGAAACATTTAGTAACGTTCCAATGACACTATCAAATACATTTTTTTCTATATGCGTTGAATCAAGAAAATGTCTAATATAAAAACAACTCCAATATGAAAATTCAAATAAAATTAATCTATTATTCTAACCTGATTTTGTAAGGTTTTTTAAAAATGTTTTACCAAAAACATCATTTATATTTTTAAAAAAAATTACAGTTGATCACTCATTTCTAGAGAGAGTTTTGTACCTTGTTTGATATTCCCTGAAAATGTTTTCTTATATGATTGGAATTTATGTCATCAAGGTAAATATTTCTGTTGTCCTAAAATCATAGGATTTGAGGAATGTTTCAACTAAACATAGTATGTTAATTTTTTACAAAAGGGACACCCCAAAATTACTATAATGCTATAGCCTAATAAATTTCCATAAGAGGGGAAGTCATTTATCATTCTTTACAACATGACCCTCAATGTGAATTCTTCACTTCTAAGACAATAACAAATTTTAATATTATATCCCACATCAATTTCAGATCTTCGATCAATGGATCCAAATTGTCATCAATATCATTATTTGTTTGCTTTGGTCTAAATATAAGCAGATACAGCATTATGTATTTGTACTTCATTCATAAACATGGAGGAAAGTTATAATTTACCAATATGAGAGACACTATACTTTGAGTACTACTCTATACATCAAAATGATTCATTCTATTTATAGATAATGCAAGATGAAATTTATTGTCTTATCTCCAAATTCATAAAACTCATTATCAATTTTATTCCACTGAGTAGAATCTACTTGATGATGTAAGTTACCATCTTTATTTATTGTATATATATGTCATGTTAATTGTCTCATGTTTTCTTGAAATCCATATAGTCTTTTAAACCATGGAATGATAGGAAAGTACCATATATATTTCAAATGACTTGATTCATTTTTCTTATATCGATCTGTGACACACTTAATACATTTTATGAGTGATTCATAGTCCTTGAAAAACAATATTCAATCATTTGGACAAGCTTGTAATAATTTAGAGATAATTCTCATTGAACAAAACATTCTTTTAGAATCATATGTTCGTAAGGTAGTTCATTTTCTTCTAGTATCATATCTTTTAGAAGACCAAGTAGTTATGTAAAGCTGGTGTCACTCTATCCAATTCCAACTTTCTAAATGGTAATGTTGTGTATTTAGTACAACCGATATAAAATGGTTTCTTGGAATATCTATTAAAATACTCAGAAAACTTTGGACAATCATGAAGGTCATATTCAATTTCCATTGTCATTTATTCCATGCGATATACATTATCTTTTATAAAGGTATTCATATAAAATGATTCATAAACCATAGTATCATCCCAATCGATGTCCACATTTAGTTTTCCCCATGTTTATTCCAAAATTTAAACATTTGATCTATATCATGAAAAATAAAAAGTTCTTACAAATAATCTAGACTAATTTATCTCGAATAACAACAACGTAAACACAAAAATATTATTTTAAAAGGGTCATCTACATTCTCTATGACAAACTTGATAAACTATTTAACTCCATATTCATATTCATTTGTCAAACGATTAGCATTCATCCATATTCGGTTCATATCCATACTATTGGGTTCATAAAAGATTAATTTTATACAATATATAAATAAATACACATAATATATTCATTATCAAAAGTTAAAGTTAAAGAAAATTCTAATATGGAAAGCTCCACATTTGAATGTTTCAAAGAATTTAAGTGTGTTGAAAAAATGTGTAATTGAATTTAAGAAAAGAATTATTCCACATAAAATATTTCTTAAATCCAATAAACAAATGAAAATATAATATAGGAAATTCAGGAGTAATAAGAAACTAAAATATGATAAAAAATAATAATAAACTCTCATTTAATCAACTAGAAGATATAAAACTATAATAGAACAAGTGATGTAATAACCTAATGAATTATTAAATTTAAAATTAATATTATATCATTATTTAAAAGAATCTCAGGACTCTTGGGAGGTTATATCACCACACTAAACCATCCTAATGAAATTCAAGGTACTTCAACAAGATGTAAAATTTGCATTTACTAATGGATTACACGAATTAGAAGTTTACATCAAACAAATAGATAGTTTTCTCACTCTTTAAAATGATAAAAATATTTTAAAATTTAAAAATGTGATGTATTAATTGAAATAAGAAATATGATCTTATTATTGAAGTCTAGATGAATTACTAAAGAAACATTAATTTTAAAAAATGAGGAATTGATCATAATAGTTACATAAAAAAATTTGTGGATATATTGAAAGTGTTTATAATGATGGATGACATAATATTTAGAGGTACAAGAGATGAAAAATGATAATAATTTTCTAAATTAATAATGACCAGTGTTTAATTATTGATGATTAGTGAGTTGATATATTCCTTAGTTTATAGGTGACTCATAGAGTTCATTGGATATCTATTTCCCAATACATGTATATTAGGGAAGTGTTTTATTAATTTCAGAAGGAATATTGAAACCCCATGTCTAAACCCATTAAAAATTGAATAAAATTTTAAAATGTTATGGATGGAATGCCAATCTATATCATGGAGTGTGGTAGATTCATTATATGAAATCATTCTTGATAATAAATGGGTTTGATATGCAATTTTTATAAATGTCATTTATCTAGGTATCAAAGTGATTCCATGGAAATCCACTTGTTATTAGTTAAATAAATACTCTAAAAGGGGGAGAAATTCTTGAAAATCTACATTTCTGAGGAAGAAATATAATGTATTATAGTGTTATATAGGTTTTAGAAAAAGTTGTATAACTAGAAAGGGGTAATCTAAAAGGATATTTTTTTTGTAAATTATTGAGAGAGGGGGAGTAGGATAATGATGAAAAATTATAATGTAATTGGAAAATAGTACATATCATCAAGGTATAATATTTCATATATTATTATTAAAAGCATTTATAAATAATGTTGGATTAATCTAAAGAGGGAGAAAAATAAAATATATTTTTTAAAAATTGTAGAGCCATAGGAAGTTGGATTATTAAGAAAATATATTTAATAATAGATATAGTTTTCAAAACAAACCTAAGACAACAATATATTAAACACCCAATTTGGTCCATGATAGTGTCTAAGGGGCATTCTGAATCCCCCTCAGGCTAGCAACAAGCACCAGGGCATGAAAAACAACACAGTGGGAATGATTTGGCCTAAAAAATAAATAAAACTAGTAGAAATAAAATTTAAATAAAAACTTCCATGAGTAATCTATACGTTATATTCCCACACCAATCCAAATAAGTAGAAAATAGAAGAAACATATCATTATAATATAAAATAAATCCTTAAGCCTGCCTTTAGCTCCCTCACACACAAAATCCCCAGTTTCAATTTCCAGAATTTCACATGTATGGAATACCATTGATAAAATAAATAATTAAAATATTTATGATAGTTTTGGGATATCAATTTGGTAAATTTAAACAAAATAAAACAAAGAAATAAACTCTAGGTGACTCCATGTGTCACCATAGAGTCCAGAAATAATAAACTATCTATGGGCGATCAATAGTTGAATCAAAATTGGGAACGGAGAAAATTGAATGTCCTACCTCACTAGTATGAAATCATCGGACCACAAATAACAACATCATCAAAGAAGAAATTAAAAATGAAACCAAAAATACACAAGGAAAACTAGAAGGCCTACCTAGCTAGGTTAAAGAAAATCTAAAACCCTATATTGAAACCTTGACTTCAATCAAACACTGAATGTCAGATGAGATGTTTGAGAGGCATTCGAGTGGTGTGATTCAAGGTTCGATTCACTAAGTAGGATCACTAGAAGTGGTTGGATTCAATGGAAATATTCTGATATTGTAATGGGTTCACATATTGTTAGGGTTTTTTAATTAGATTAGGACATTTTTATTAGTGCTTACAAATAAGCACTATAAAGGTATGTCTTTATCAGTGCTAAAAAGTGCTGAAAAAATAATTTTTTATCAGTGATAAAATTATAGCACTGATAAATGTTAATTTTATCAGTGACCTTTTTTCGTTGAAAAATCCTCATCCTTATCAGTGACAAATATGGATGATAAAGATGCTTTTATTAGTACTTGTTACATAATCATTGATAAAGTATTTATTGTTATAATTATAAATAAAAAAATTGAAAATATTATATATACATAATAAATATAAATAAATACAATTATAGTCAATATATTCTTTTTTAAATATATTTATTATAATTTTATAATTATATATTTATAAGTATAGAAATATTTTTTAAAAATAATATTTATATCACTATATATATTTATATAGTTATACATATATATATTTAATATATATATATATGAATATAGTAAATATATTCATTATTTATGTAAATATATTATAAATTTAATAATTATTTAAATATATA
This sequence comes from Viscum album, assembly GCA_963277665.1. NCBI lineage: Eukaryota > Viridiplantae > Streptophyta > Magnoliopsida > Santalales > Viscaceae > Viscum > Viscum album. The sequence goes on along the minus strand of OY728163.1, from coordinate 1,533,978,172 downwards.
TATTTATGTATTTATAATTATATAAATACTTTTAAAAAAAATATTTATTTATTTATAATTATAAATATATTATTTTATAAATATAGTAAATGTACACTTATAAATATATTTATTTATAAAAATTTATTTACAAATATATTTATAACATTATTAATGAATATTTAATTTTAATTTCATGCATATATGTTAAAAATGAGTGAAATTGAATAAATTAAGAATAATTACACTTTAACGATATTGAAAAAATGGATAAGTTTTATGTGTGTGAATTTTATATAAAAATGTATTAATTATGCATATGTTAAATAAATATAACACATATTTGATCTATATATTTTGAATTTAAAAATCAAATGAAATTAAATTATATGTTGAGTACTATATGAACCCATGGGTGTAGCCTAGTGGTTACATCTTTGAGGGGTCTCTTGGGGGTATCCAGATCGAGTCTATCTGAGCACTTATAGGTGCAATAGTTTCTTTTTTTATTTGTATTCCCCCTCTCTGAACTGTTGTAATATGTCGAGTACTATGAAATTAGTCAATATTTTTACTTCATATTAATTTTTAATTATAAACCATTATTCAATAAATATATGAGTATTTAATGTAAAGCGCATAAATATTTTTTAATATATAAATAATATTTATATACATTAATATATACCTATATATTTAATATATATGATTTAATAACATTAATTATAATAATTATCTAATAAATAAAATGTTTAATATTTATTAATGTATAATCAATTTATACATTTTTATCAATAATTATTTAATTAATAAAATTTTTAATATTTTTTTAAATAAAATTGTTTTTATTTTTTATTTATTTAATTATTTAATTTAATTTATTTATACCTTTAGAAGAGATAAAAAAGTGCTGATGATAAATATATTTGTCAGCACAAAAAATAAAGCACTAATAAATGATACCCTTTATCAGCACTAAAAATAAATCAATGATAAAGGTTCCCTTTATCGGCAATACAAAAAAGTTCTAATAAAAGGTTAAATTTATCCGTTCTTTCCTTAACACTGATAAATATGTCATTTATTAGCATTTTTTCTAGCACTGATAAATACCGGTGCTATTAATTCGGGTTTTTGTAATAGTTAATCCTAAAAAAGAGGGTATATTGGTTATCCCAAGACCAACAAATAGAGTAAATGGGTGGTTAGTCGAAGCTTGAAGTAGGTACACGGGTAGCTATCCGAATCCCAACATGTTATAAATCTATCATTGGGTATCGTTGATATAGGATTTCCGATTATTTTTTATATTATACAATTCTGTATCATATTCCAATGTTATGCTCTCATGTATCATGTTCTTTGATTCACTTATGATTAATATCTCCTGAACTACCAGTCTTTATGTCATGACTCAAGATTGTTATCTTTGATATGCATTGTATGGTTTTAAAATGTTATGATGATGTTCTTGTACCCTTAAGTTCAATTTATTCTTACTTATCTCCCTTGTTTACCCTTACTGAACCTCTAATATCACCCATTCTTATGTTTACATTCCCTATGTTATGAAGAAATATTTTAAGTAGGGTATGTTGTGAAGAGTACTAAAGGGGGAGATATTAATGGGAGACATTGAATATCATTCATTAATTAAGAATATTGTGTTCCAAGTTTCCAAAACCATTAAACTGTTATGGTTCTCAAGTGTTTGTTTTTATAATGTAATTAATATTTATCTAAAAATATGTAATATCCATGTACGATAATCCTAGGTCACTATAGTTGGTATCAGAGGAAATGTTTAATTAAACTTTAAGAAATATCAGCTCTGCCTGGAGACTACAAGTGGATGTATCTCTATTACAGAGGTACCTAGGGGTAATAATTCATAAAATAGTGCATTGAGCTAAAATTTATCATCACTTGGTGTACAAAAAATGTCCTTGATTCACACCTAGTCTTATACTCCCAGGGTATATTCTTTGAAAATTCAAAAATTCTTTATAAACCTTTATAAAGGAATTAAATAAATGATAACTATGAATGACCTAGTATAAACTTATGGTGTTATATATTAAAAATAATGTTTCATGATTTAGACACCCTATAAGTGATTCATAATGATTATGTGGTTCCTTAATATGATTATTATTTCTTACACAATTCGTTTTAGTTTTAGTCAATAGTTGGAACCTACAGGAACCGTGTTAATTATAAATGTAATGATTGTACTCCCGAACAACTAAATGTTATGGGAGATAAAATAAAAAAATACATTTCTATACTCACACAAATTTCTCAACATATGACTTGTGATAGACTTCTAAATGAAAAAATGAGGGAACATCATTATATTTAATCCTTTATGAGGTAACACCCACCTTCTTTCAATGGTTCTGATGATCCTCTACTTGCTAAGAAATGGATAAGTACCACTGAAAATATATTTTTCATTCTATAGTCTTTAGAGAAGGAAAATATTATTTTGGATGTTTATCATTTGAAATGTGGGGAAGATCAATGGTGGACTCTTACTGAGAATACAAGGCAACAAAATTAAATTGACTTCATGAAGTGGGATGAGTTTAAAAGCCTATTTTTTAATAATAACTCTCCCTATATTATTCTTAAAAAATGGATAAGCAATTATTTGAGCTTAATCATAAGGATAATGAATTTTTCGATACCTATGAAGAAAATTTTCAGATATTTTTGAGGTACTATTCAGGTATTATAATTCAGCCGGAAAGTAAGGGTGACTTATCCTTCAGTGGCTTGAAATAAAATCTATAAATGGAGTTATTCCTAAGGGACTTTGGATTCTATGAAGAAATAGTTCAATGTACACTAAAAGTGGAAATGAAAGCATGAAATACTCTTGGTTATGGTCATTATAAAAGGAAAATGTGGTTGCATGGAAAATCTAATGATATGACACATGGAGATAATAAAAAAATTTCAAAATCTTAAATTCCAAAATAATGGGAAGGAGCACTTAAGTGAGTTCTTGAAAGGGGAAATTAGCTGTTTTGATTATGGGAATCCAAGAAGTAGAGAAAAATAATGTATAAGTTATTTTAAGATTCTAGTCTATGAAATAAATAGAGAGAGAGATCAACATAATGCACCACACACACTTTAGTATATCAAATTAAAAGAGTTTGGTCATTATGTGAATCAATGCACCAATCCAAGGGATAATATTGATGATCATACACAACAAAATCTGAAGAAAAAGGGGAAAGGTAAATATTTTTTAGTCACAATGGATGAACTTAATCACTGTAATTAGGTTACATTTATTCCCCCTCCTTAGTTGGGAATTTCATGTTTTATTTTGTATGAATTATCCTGGTGAAAATTTTATTATACATCTTTTAGTAAAATTTCATGTGATTATCTCCCTCTATATGGATTCTGTAATAATGAAATCACATTTTATATTCTATCATTACAATTATGAATCGAAGATTCCAATGAATTTTTTTTGTTTAAGATAAAAGAATACATAAGTAATAAAGTTTGAATTAAAATTTGTAAGTGTGTGTTTATCCATTTAAGATTAACATAAAGTTTATTTATACCATCATGGGTTTAATACTTTAAGGTTGATCATATGTTCAAAATCATTAAAACCCCTTATGACTTTTTATGTGATAGGATTTTAACAAGATTAAGGATATTTTAGAGACATTTTTTACAGTAAAATCCATTGGTTTTGTATATGATTTAGTGATAAATTCATTTAATGATGAAGTTATTTTAGGGATATATGATTAATGTTTTTGGTATCCTTTAGGGTTTATCTTATCTTTTATGTTGTAGTAATTTTGGGTTGTAGTTGATCACCTTAAGAAGTATCTGCACTTAGTTGTTACCAAAGAATATTTACCTATGGATCCTATTACAATAATATATATTAAAGTTGGTGAAAGGTTTTGTGGGGCACAATATTAAAATTGTATCTGATCAGGATCTAAAATTTACCTCAAATTTTTGGCAAATTCTATTGAAATATCTTGATATGGATTTGAGTTTCAACATTGTGAGAACAATTCAAACCCTATAGGATTTGATAAGATCTTATTCAATGGATTAAATTTTTTTTGTTATCACACCTCCCTCTAGTTGAGTTTCCATACCAAAATAGATTTCACCCAATCATTCATATGTATCCTTATCAATCCCTTTATAATTTGGGAATAAAGTTGCATAAAGAAAGCTATTTGGACCTGAGCTAGCGGATGAGATGGAAATTAAGGTTAGGTCCATTCAGAAACACATTAGTATTGTAAAAATTTTACAGAAATGTTATGCTAAAAATCATTGAAGTGACATATAATTTGAAGTAATTGATAAGGTTCTTCGATGAATTTATCTATGGAAGAAATAATGGTAAATTAATCACTAGATATATTAGTCCCATTAAAATACTTGATCATATCGGGACAGAACCTTATCTTTTGGATATTCCACTAAACCTTTCTCAATTTCATGATTTTTTCCATGTATCACTTCTAAAGAAGTACATACAAAATCCATCATATATACTGAACTCTGAGGTCATACCGCAGGAGCATGATATTTCTTATGAGGAAAATCTGATTGATATTCTTGATAAAATATAAATAAAATTCTATGAAGAAATAACAATTAGATATTCAAAGTTTTATGGTGAAACCTCCATATTAAGAAATATGTGGGGGAACCTGAGGACATAATGAATAAGTATCATCAATTTTTAGTACCAAAGTGTTGAATTTTTAGGGAGAAATTCATTTTAACGGGGGTAGAATGTGACACCATGAATTTTTAAGTATTTTTTTAAAAAATTGAATTTATTTGATATATTATGTTACACACAACGCCAAGCTAATATTTTGTAACACATAACACCAAGTTCATCTTGTACTACCCATAAAATTGGGTTATCTTGTGTTACACATTACACTGAGTTTTAACAAAACCATGATATATTATTAATATTATTCAAACATGATAGTTATAACCTAGTCTTTAAAAATAGAGATATGAATAGAAATAACAAATTTTTAAATATTATGTATACTTTTTATATAAATAAAACATATTGATAAAATTGTGCTTAAGTTTTATAAACAACTTTATACATTTCAAAAATATTAATTTATCAAAAAAAATTATTTATTAATTTTTTTGCACAAGAATAAAATTATTTTTTTGGAAGTTTTAGAAAATGAATTTTAAATAATAAAATAACTTTTTTATATCATAATATTAAAATTATATTAGGGTTAATTTATTTATTTTTCTAAAAAGTTTCATTTTTTGATGGATAGTGAAAATAGTGAATTTTAATAGAAAAATACCTTTTGTATAATTTATTTATAAAGATAAGTCATATTTTAAATTTATTCTACAGTAAAATAAGTAAAATTATATATCTATTAAGCCAATTTATTTCATTGTAATTAATTTCATATTTAATTTTTATATAAAACCTTTTAAAAATTTTGAACATTTTCTCATTAAAAACATGCTTTCTCGTCATGTCTACAGGATTAATTTTAAATTAAATTTTGAAAAATAAGTGAATAGAATTTGGTAAAATAGAATACATATTTTTAATTATAATAAATTATATTATAATATAGGTTCAACAAAATATTCTAGCAAAATAATTAATGAAAATAGTTGAAAATTAATTACCATGATTAAGTTTAAAATGGGGTTTTGCGCATTATATATGCTTGAGTTAAAATTAATTTTCAACTCATAGGATTTTTATTTGATAAATTTGATTTCATATTCATACTAATTAGTTACAAATAATCTAACAAGAATAATTTTATTTTCATCATAATGGATAAATTTCCTAGGTAAAAAAATATAGTTACAGTAGTGAAAATTAAAATGATAAAATTGAGTAAAACTTAAAGGATAAGAAATTGAATGTTTAAACCATATGAAATTTTTGTTTTGGGGGTGTGTATAGGATATATAATCCCTCCCCACTAATAAATGTAAATTTTTTATCCACATTAGGTGATAGTGACCTCCCATTATTAAATACTTTTGGGTATATACAAAATTTCATTCCTCCTCAATTATAAAAGGGCACGCACTCCCCTCACTTCTCCAAACCTCTCAATAAATTTTTATCATAAAAAACCATCCCAAATATCATAAAAAATAATTCATATCATCATATATGCCTTATTCTTTACATAAATTCTACCTAGAAAGTCTTTTGATGAAAACCTAAAGAGGATTCCCGAAAAAGAGATAACGTTCATCAACAAGAATTTTTGTATTATTTCTTCATAAACCCCCTAAAATTATTATTATAAAATGATGGGATAATAACCTCATTATATTACATATAATAATATTTTTTATGTTAATTTCATGACCTAAAACCATCTCCGCGTCCATCAAATTGGTTACCAAATCATCATTCATGTATACAGAGGATTACCGCCTCATGAAATAATGTCATTCATTTTCCCATTACAACCACCCACGGTTGGACATAATGATGGATTAATTTTTATATATTATATTTATGATATTATTATTCTTATAAAATTATTATATCATATATATATTTATGATTTCTATGTTGTGGGAATGTGATAATGTTTCTCTTGTGTATGGCAGATTACCACCTCGCAAAGCAAGTGGATTCATTCATACTTTACATTGAAGGTAATAAGGATGGGTTTAATGAAAGTATGTTATAAATATTAAATAAAAATTATTATTTAATTATAATATATAATTTAACTTTCTTTATTTCAATACATCAAGAAAATGGAAGTAGTATTCATGTATCCGTACGGTCTACTGTCTCCAAGAATAGTGTATTTCATTTTCAATATCTATATTTTATCAATAACTATAAATAAATATATAATGAATATATATGATATTTATATCATGTTTAAAATTTTTGAGATTATATAACCATGATCAATGTTATAGGACCAAAAATAACAAATCAAAACATATACAAAAAAATAAAGCGGTTATTACCTAAAACATAACTTTAACATGAAATTGAAAGGTCATAAGAAAATAATATATGGTATGATATATATAATGTTTTTTTGTAATAGATATATAATAAACTTATATTTATTATATAGTTGTTTTGAAAATGTATGACATAATTCAAGACTTAAGGTGAGGATATTTATAATCTCTCTTTTATTTATGAGAGACATATGAAAATTCACCACTCATTTATTTTGTGTGGTGTATATACTAACCATTTGAAATATTATGTCATGAATCCTATTATCTTCATGTTATTGAAATTTTTGTTTGATTTTATGATTTATTGGGGATTGTGATTCAAAATATTAATAAATCTATAAGAGGTTTTTCTTTAATTTTCCTTCTTTGAGATGTACGTTTTGTTATACAACTATATTATTTCGTGAGGTGTATATGCATCCCCTTAAACATTTAATATTATGTATTTATTTATCCTCGTGATATTTTAAGTTCAATTTTATGTTATTCCTTCATGGATGTTATCATTCAATGTTATCAATGTGTTAATGATTTTATGCCACAATCTTATCGTTTATCAAGATTGTTTATGATTCTGTTTCTGATGATGAAATATTATGATCCATCTCTCAAGAAACTCATGAATTTTATTATTATATAATTATTTGTGATATTTAAAATTAATATTACCATTTTTTACTCTTTGGTAGATAAAATAATTGAGAATATATTTTTAAGAAAATATGATTTTATTTCTCTCTTTGGTCATAAATTCGTTTTCCTTCAAAACCATGTTTTCTAAAAGTTATTTATAAAATGTTTTATTATTCTCCTATTAATTTTAAAATAAATTTTTAGCCATGTTTGAATTTTTTTACAAAAAAAATTCAATGAATCTTCATGTTATTTTCCAAACAATTCTTGTTCGTATTTTATTGAAAATGTGAAAGGAGCCTTTGTTTTAACATGTATGGAATGAAACAAACTTCTAATAATCATTACCACTATTTTATTTGAATATTACTTTATAATATTTCAAGTTTATTTTCAAAGGAAAATATTTCAAAAATGTTTTATTTTTTAAAATGTTTTTTTTAAATAGATAAGGATGTTTTTTCTAATAAATGTTTTGAATGAGCGATGAAAATTATTTTCCATCTAAGATGACATCTTTTGATGTTATATATACCTTATTAGGGATATGATCTAACAATAACATTATTATTGTTTATCTAAATGATTTATGATGAAAATATGTGTATGAAACCCATTTCTCTTCCATGGGTTATACTATGATGACATGATTTTGAAACCCATCCCTTTTCCATGGGTTATTCTGTGATGAAATGATTTATGAAACCCATTTTTCATGAGTTATGATATGAGGAATATTTTATGACCTTATGGAACACATTTGTATGATTTTCATTATGTGATGGGTGGGACCAATATCTCCCTCCAATTCATTGGGTGATGATGAATGTTCTACGTGCTCAAACGGTGCACAGGTGGTTAGCACAAGACTGAAGTAGGTACATGGGTGGTCATCCCAAGACTAATATGTTATGAATGTCTTGGTGTGTATCCTTGAAATAATATTTTCTATGATTACATATATTCCACAATTATATTTTTTATGAAAATGATATTCTCTCATGGATCATGTTATTTGATTCAATTATGATTCATATATCATGAACTACCAATATTTTTTAAAAGACATAATATTATGATCTTTGATATGCAAGGTATGGTTATCAAATGATATGCTCATGTACTCATACACATAATTTCATGTTATTCTTACATATCTCCCTTATTTACCCTTACTGAACATCATATCACACCCTTTCTTATGTTTACATTCCCCGGGTTATAAATAAAGGTTTTAATTAGGGTATATTGTGAAGAGTACTAAGGGGGAAGATCTTTATGGGATAAATTGAAGATATTTCATGAATTAAGAATATAATGTACCAAGTATCCTAGGGTGATAAACTATTATGGTCATCATGTGTTTATTTGTATAATGTATTTAATATTCATCTCAAAAGATGAAATATCCATGTATGAGAATCCCCGGATTCTATATTTTACACCTATAATAGTTACTCAGTGAATCTTTCCACTTTTTACACTTCCTTATCATTGATCATATCTAATATTTACTATTTTACCAAAAACCATTAACTTATCTAAATGATTTCCCCTTCAAAATATATAGAAATATCATATCTTAAATTTTGAATGAAGTTTTTATCATATCACGTTTCTCTGAAAAAACCCCATTTTTTACAAAATCCCACGTTCTCTAAATAAAATATCATGATTTAAAAATAAAAAAAATCATTATTTTCATTAATAACAGAAAAACACCCAATTTTTACAATTATAGATCCATTAATTTTAAAAAATATATATGAATACTTATTAGGTATGATTCATATAACTATAATGTAGTTTAAATGAAGAAAAATCACATATCATTGAATCATAATCAACTAAAAATGAATAGGAACTACTTTCTATAAATTATAAAAATTGTAAATCACATAGATTGGGATTCAATAAGAGTACTCTCAATATTATCCATCAAAATATAGAAATAAAAAATAAATATCACGATTCTTTCATTATTGATATAATTCTTAATTATACTGTCACTCAAGATCTATCCACTATGATGTATTCTATAGGATGGGTTGAGAGATAGAGATATTTATGAACCAAGGAGATAAAAGACCTCTTTCCTTCAATCCATCAATAGTTCACTCAATATTAGGTATAATCTTCTTTATCTATGTTGGATAACCCCCAAAACTATACCAAGGAAGATATAATCATGGTTATATTTAGTTTATATAATTAATAATGGTCAAAGTAGTCTAATTAGTGTGTTAGAATACAAATCCGAAACTTTTTACCTTACTGCATTTTTTTTCATTGTTTCCCTAACTGGGAACCTAATCATGTAGGGATCAATATTTATGATTTTTGGTATACGTGGTTTTAACAACCATGTTATTAACCATTAATATTTATCTTCCTCAAAAATAGGATGCACTATTATGACATCCATGATTAGGTCTAACAAAATTGTTCCCTTATATGACCTTAGGAAAACTTCTCTATATTCTAAAGTCCACCTACTAGTGGTGAGAGACTAATAAATTCATGGGGTAATGATTACCTTAATATAAATTCATAAGGATCATGCCTAAATATATGGAAAATTTTCATGAACTATTTGCACATCAAATATACCCAGAACCTATAGGAAAAATAGTTATTCAAAGTGCTATATCATGGTCTAATATATATAATTTAATAGTCTACATGATGCAACACCTATAAAATAACATAATAGTATATGAAAATACATCATAGTAGGAATCATAAGATAAATAAATTGATTTACCCTTAACAGGTATATATATATAGTATAATAAAATAATAAAATACAATTTACTTTGGCCTAACTCATTGCAAAATATATTGATGATCCACTAGATGTAATACCTCTTTTAATCTTAATCCTTATTTTTAGATACATATTGATACCTATACCATCAATGAAATATAATTCTTAACCACATACATCAAAACTCATTATGTGAATGTGAGTGGGGGTGATTCCAATGACCCAGTGGGATTCCCCCAGTCTCTTCAACTCATTGAGTGCTAATTATCAAGTGGATACATGTGTGAGTCTATAGTGAGTATGGGTCCATAGTGAGATCCACTCAACCCACCCAAAAATATAACCCATGAATTCTAATGAAATATTTTCATATCTTTGTGTCCTTATGGTGATGAAGACACATACACCCCAATAACATGCACCAATTCGACTCAAACTATTCTAGGTATCCCTTACCTATGATTGATGGAACATAAACACTAATTACATAGTAAGGTATACCATACATCCAATCTCTTCTCATTGGATACAATCATCAAGAGGTGTCCTATAACATCAGTAATGGATCACCCAAAAAATTATCACTTAACCCATCAATTATCTTTTTACCCATCAAATAATTAAAACCTAGAATATCATGGGAAATGTCAAGAATCACAAGAATAACATAAATGTACAGTTATATAGTGCCCAACCATTAATGAAAATTTAAAAATGATAATGAAAAAAATGTCTCAAATTAATAAATAACAATATAATCGAAATAACATGATAAAAAATGGGAAAATAAATAATTGGACCCAAAAATATAAAATAAAAAACCCATCTCCCATACCATACCTCATTATACATCATCATTCATTATTTGATCTATCTTCCATACTACCCATAGAGCGCCTTAGGATATATCCTATCAATCACAAGTCATCATAGGGGTAATCTCCCATTGCATGATCATATAACACTACAAAATATAAACTAATCTATATTATTTAATATATAACATATTTATTAATATTATATCATGTTCCATGGATGTAGTTTTACCATCAAGAATATTGATGGAATAAAACCCACCTCAAAGGTAGGTATTTTTATTTCTATCAATATAATCATCCTTCCCTCTTAGATACAAATCTTTAATGACACTATGTACAATTTCCTATAAGGAATAAAAACACTAGGATAGGAAACATCATTAAATAATCACATCATTATCAATACACATGAACTAAAAAAGGAAAACAAGTGATAATCCACTTTTTCTTGATTGCAATACTTGTGGTTATTTCCCACATCACCTCCCCATTAGAATCATATCTTGATGCATGATATTTTTTAAAATGTCACTTCCATAATAATTTTTAGCTATTAATCCAAACCTTTCCTCCCTAAATATGTTTTCACACACTCTATGTCACATTGAAAAATCCAAACACAATATGAAGGGATACCTATCTTCCCTTGCCTTGTGATCTCAGTCTTATAATAGATCATTAAAACACCAGGTCTGTCTTTCCAAAATATCCTAAGACTTGAAAAAACAACTATAAACAATAATTAGTCGTGATTTAAAACCCAGTTTCTATCTCTCTATACCACCCTTTACTTTGAACCAAAAAAACACCCAGTCTAAACCCAAACAAGATTATCACTACCCACAAGGTCAATAGTGAACACACTAACCATAATCAATCTAGAAAAGGTATCACATTCCATATCAAATTCATATAATGAGTTGATCAAAACCCTTGTTTGATCACTCACATACCTTATAGGGATCCCTTAACTTATATCTATGCAGTAGTGTATGCTAATAATCCTAGACATTATCACAACCCCATTGGGTTCCTCTCAAGGTCTCTTAAACATACCACTATAAAAAAATTACAAGACATTACCAACCAATTATAATCATCATTAAATAGGTAAATGGTTAACATAAATTATATACAATATCATACTTCATCAAGAAACATAACATAACCAAGGTAGTCATGCATAAAAACACCCTCCCCCACATCAATAGATCACATAAAAGAATACCCTATTTGAAAATGGGGCACCGCCATATGTGGTCAATGAGACCAAACTATTTTCAGTTAAAATAGCTATATAATACTACTAATAAAAGATCAAATGGAATCCCATAACAATTTTACATGCTCATGGATCTTCACAAAATCACATAGAAATCATTTTTGGTAAAAACCCATTTTCCTTTGGATGTCATATTTTAATTAAACATATTATACAACCATTTTATTTGGAATAACTATTTCAGAATTTCAATCTCATTATGAAGGTGAAACTATTTAGTTTTTTTAAATCAATTTAAGAAGAAACTCCCATCGCCATGAAAGCCACAAACTTATCCATTCTTACACATTCGACCTAGGTGATACCAAATAAACCTTTTAAAAGGATTTATAATCCATTAGTGGATATTAGATTGATAAAAATATATCCCATATATATATTGATATCATATCACAAAATAATTCTTGATATAATAGTAATAATTATCACACAAACATAAAATAAATAGAAGGTAATTTCACAAAAGATAATTAATAAAGAATCACAATGAATAAATTCCACTTACCTCAGTATGCATCCCATTTATTATACTAGATCATACTAGTATTTCTCATATCCATGTGAACCTTTAGCACTAATAATAATCATTTTATAAATCAAAAAATAATTTAATAAAAAATTCCACCTTTGACATAATGCTTGAAAACTCACTATATAATATATCAATTTTGAAACCCTATATAATGGGGTATATACAACTCACAACATAAACCAATTCATACTATAAAAAATTCGAAAATTTATAAACTTGGATGAATTGTTAATTTAATCCTAATTTAATGGAAAATACATAATAAATCACCATGTTACTCACCTTGAGTGAAACTATGAGAAACAAGATGTGGTTTTCCTATTTCAACATCCATTTTCTCCTACACACAAAAGTCCCATCGATCAGAGTGGTTTAACCATATTTTTATGAAATAAAATAATTAAATCCCTAGAAAAAAATACTAAAATTATAAGAATATAAGAAAATGAGGAACTAAGAATATAGGGGAAGAATATACCTTTAATTATTAAACAAAGATCATCCAATTTTCCATGATTTGAATGGAAAATATGGGAGGAAGTAGTGACGAATAAAGAGTATCTCACATACTATTTAATTTATATGATAAGGAATGTACCAATGGTAGATTAAAATAACCCCTTCTGAATTATCATCATTTCCACACCTATTATGGGCGTTCAGTAACTCCAATAGACTCCCTCTAGACCCTAATGGCATTCTAGTGGGACACAGGGGTCTATATTCCCTCTTATTGTATTTATAGTTATAGGTTCAGTGGGACTCTCCCACTATTAAACCCATCAAACTCCCAGTGGACTAATATTTCGGTATCGGTGGGCTTCTATTATAGCCCATTGATCTTGATGTTCCCATATCACCATGAAACTTATCCTCCAAGATTTGTTGAATTCCCCTCCTTATCCAATACATATATTTAAATAATAAATGAATAATTAAATAAACACCTCTAGATCTACTTCCACAATTTAAATCATCTATAGAGTCCAATTTCACAAATGTATGTCTTTTCTACAGTTTCATTGACACACGAAGTCATGAATCATTAAAAAGATCCCACCATAATGAATTTTTACTTAAAAATAAAAATTCATCATTATCCTAAAATCTTTACATGTATTGGTCATTAAATCATAACTAATTTTTTATGTTTTATCCCAAAATACTCATCACATGTCTTTTATGCATCTTTAAACACTGAGAATATTATTATCTAAAATCTATGTCACTCGAACTCCATGATTCTTATTAGTTCCTTTATGATATATTATATCACTGGAATAATATTCTTTCTATAGATCATACAATATCTCATGATACAATTTGTATCACTCAGTCACTTTTTTCATTTCCACTACTATAACCCCGTGATAGAGAATAGACACTCCCACTAGTCCTAAAAAATATGACAATAGATCTATCCATGGTCTCATGGATATTTCCACCATAAAATCTCACTATAGAAAACTGATCCACCTAATAGTTCTCCCTATCATAGGATTAGCCTATAAAAAACACAATATTCTAGGACCAATCCATGATACTGATAAATCCTAATTCTAACTACTCGATACCTACTCTAAACAACCATCCATGATCCCAAATCACACAATTATCTCCAATTGGTCATAGAAAACATCTTAAAATATAAAATTCAAAATACATGATTAACACCTAATCAAGGCACTAAAATCAATTAAATAAGGTTACACACCACGATTTTCCTATTTAGAAATTTGATCAAGTTATTTACACACACCAATACTCACCTGAGTTTTATAAAAAACCACTTTAATGTCCAATGATTTTCTATTAATAAAAAAATAATGAAATATCTATCATGGAAGTTCTTTTTCCAAATATAATTTTTTGGTTATAACTATTTTATATGCACTTAGAAATTATACTAGAGCTTGATTTTAAAAATGGAGTTTTTACTCAATTTCCCATTATATTTTAAAAACACATAATCTATGACCATTTCCAATGAGACCAAATAATAAACCATTTTTACCTATTACTTTTTCAACTACATAAGTTTTAATTTTTAAAACACCATTTGGAAAATATCAAAAATGTTTCCTTATAGAGTATAAGAAATCATTGGAAACAAGAAACTCGTCTAATCCAAATTAAATAAGTACCCCCTAATAATATATTTGTGAAAATTTAAATTATATTATAAGGTTGTTTTTATTAATATTGAATCGTTTCATTGAAGTATATAAATCAAAAACATCTAATAGTCACATTTACAATTCCCTAATCAAGCCAATATCATGATGGATGACTAACAAAAAACAATATACTTGTATATCCTTATAAATCAAGGATGAGTCCAATACATTTTTCATTATAGGGATACAAATAAAAATATCTCACTCAAAACTAAATTTCGTACTCTAAACTCTAAACATTCACTCACATGGGTATTAACCAAATACATTCTAGATTGACATGCTCATGGTCTGCCTCCCAAGTCATGATATCTTATATCCACCTCTAACTGAAAATTTCCCAATAATAAATACAATATTATACCATTTTGTCACCTCCCCCATCCCTTTTCACTTTAATGAAGCTCAATATATATCATTATATATCCTTAAGTGCACCTCTTCATATTCTAGAGGCTTCCAACTACTGGTGAGATCTTAATAAACAAGTTTCATTTCTGAATATATGAAATATTTGGTATTCTCCATTAATAATTTATACATATCCAAAAAATCAGAAACAAAATAGGGATCCAAAGGTTATCCTACAATCTTGTTTATAATAATTTGTATGATCCAACACTTAAAAAATAATACATCTTTCAATAAACATACATCACAGCAAGCATGATAAAAAAATTAATAAGTTAGGACATTTAATGATACATATATAATATAATTAATGAATAAAATACAATGGATTATGGCCCAAATAAATGAAAATCTATTTCTAATCTACCAGACTCTATAATATTACTTTTTTATATCCATGTTTCCAACTCTATGTTTAAACCAATATATGAAATGAAACAAAATTTATACCCATGTAAATCTAAACTGATAATGTGTACGCGGCTAGGGGTGACTCCAAAATCATAGTATGATTCACCCACTCACCTTAACTCATTTAGAAGTCGGTGTATGTGTAAATTTTTGGTGATTTCCATTCAACCCACCTTGTAATATAACCCATTCATTCTAATGAACTATTATGATACATATGTGTTGTCATGGTGATTAAGATACATGCACCTCAAAGACATACCCCAATGTTCCCAAAATGAGGATATGTCCCCCTACCTTTGATAAAATACATAGACACCATCATATCCTAATAAGTTATACCATACATCCACTATCATCTCACAAGATTAAATTGTCAAGTGGTATCCTCTTGCATACACAATAGCTCACTGAAAAACTTTCCACCTAACCAATAGATCATAGCCCTACTCATCAAATAACTAAAACCCGCAATATCATAAAAAGTAATGATTTTCTCAAGACTAACCACAAAATTCAATCAATATTTCCCAATAATAAATTAAAATAATTAAACAATAATAAAAATGATATTTATAGTGGTTCTAATGAATAAATAATAGTATAGTGACAACTTTGTGATGAAACAAATGGGAAAACAGTGAATGGGGCCCAACTGCATGAAATAAAAAACCAATATCTCATGTCATACCCTCTCTCACCTCATTAGTCCTCACCAAAGATATCCTTCAGACCACCCATATTGAACCTTAGGATCTTTTCCATCTATCATAATACATTAAATAGTCTAACTCCCAATGCATAATTATATAACACTACAACTACACATTGATATATAGAATTGAACATATAGAATAATCCTAAATAACATCTTATGATCCATGCCCATGACATTACTTTGTTTAATATAGATGAATGAAAAGCATCCATTGTGGTAGGTAATATCACTCTAATAAATATAATCACTATTTCCTCCTACAGTTACATATTTCATCACACTACATCAAATCACCTAAAAGGAAGAGAACCACTAATAGAGGAACCATCGTCAACTGAGCATATGACTATCTATGCACATGAACTCGCATATAAAAAATAAGTCACACTCTCATTGAGATCAATTATGACCCATGAGGTTATCTACTACATATTCATTTTTACTCAACACTAACCTATATCATTTTTAAACAAAAAGCATTGATAAAGGGAAGGACTTTTATCAACACTAACTAAAAGCACAAATAAATGTACCCCTTCATCAGTGTTTTTATTAGCACTGATAAAATCTCCACTTTAACAACTCTAAAAACATGGATAAATGGAAAAATAAATGATTTAATTTATATATACTTATATATATTTTTAAATATTATTTATATAATAATAAGTATATATATAAATATATAAATATTATATATATAAATAGGATTTAAATAAAAATGTTATATAAAAAATTATTATCAATATTATTTTCATAAATTTATATACATAAAATATCGAATTTATAATAATCTATAAATATGATTAATAATATATTTATATATATTAACTAAAAAAATAAATAGAAATAAAATATATTAAAATTTTATTAAAACAATTATATAAATTTATAAATGAATATATATTAATTTAAATATATTTTATATTTGAATTTATATATTTATATTCATATTAAATAGTTTAAAATATATAAATATATTTTAATGTATGTGTATTCATGTGTATATATGTATATGTATGTGTACATCTATGTGTGTGTGTGTTTGAATGTGTTGTATGTGGTGTATGTGTTGTATGTGTTGTATGTGTTGTATGTGTTGTATGTGTTGTATGTGTTGTATGTGTTTGTGTGTTCTGTGTGTGTGTGTGTTTATATAGATATATGTTTGTGTATGTTTATGTTTATGTGTACATGTATATATGTATGTGTGCATATCTATGTGCATAAGTGGGTGTGGGTGTGTGGGTGTGGGTTTACATATGAATGTAAGTGCATGTATATGTGTATGTATATGTATGTATGTGTATGTATATGTGCATATTCATGTGTATATGTATATGTATGTATATGTGTATAAGTGTATATGTGTATATCTATGTAGCATGTGTATGTTTATGTAATATATGTATGTATGTATGTGTATGTATATGTATGTATATGTTCATGTGTGTATGTGTATGTGTATGCATGTGTGTACGTGTATGCGTATGTGCATGTGTATGTGTATTTGTATGTGTATTTGTATGTTTATGTTTATGTGTATGTGTATGTGTATATGTATGTGTATGTGTATGTGTATGTGTATGTGTATGTGTATGTGTATGTGTATGTGTATATGTATGTGTATGTGTATGTGTATGTGTACATGTATGTGTATGTTTATTTGTATGTGTATGTGTATGTGTATGTGTATGTGTATGTGTAACATCCCAGGTAAATAAAGAACATGACATTTTTCATATTTATTAATATTTGTGAACTAAATATTAATTCTACTTTGAAGGGGACACTATGTTAAATGGTTTACCCGATATGCAACAATGGGTTTCTTTGAAATATTACATTGCACACTAATAATATAATATTATTATTTTAAATGGTAGTTAACACCAAGACGTTGTAATGGCGGGAATGAAAAAAACTAACTACAAAATTATTATATATGTTTGTTAAATGTTTTTACATTTGTCCAATAAAAGTTAGAGGCTTGAAATATGAATGGATCTAATTTCAAACATAATTTACTTTAAAGGGTTGATTTACCACATTTTAATGGAGAACCCTCTTTAAATATAGTTTTGGTCACTTTTATATGTTCCATTTTACAAAATAAAATTCTTCTTTAGAATCAGGACATCAAAATTTACTTTGGGTAAATCTTTGGTATTTTTCTAATAATATTCATTTTTTTATGAATAGTGAGAAATAATGTATTTTAATTCAAAACTACCTTTTAATCTAATATATTTATATGGTTAGATTATATTTTAAATTGGTTTTCAAATGTAATTAGATTATATTTTTACCCTTTAAACCAATGTTTTTCATTAGAATTAATTTCACTTTGAAATTATATATAAACAAGTGTCAATCTTTTGATAGATATTGTTTCTTAAAAACATGCTATTTGTTTTGACAATGGGAATTAATTTTAAATTAATTAATCCAAATTATACGTTATGAATTTCTTAAAATAGACATCATTTTTTAATTCGGAATATCAAATATAGCTTATTCTGAATTTTTGGTATTTTTCGGTAAGACTTCAATTTTTGATGAATAGTGAAACCACTAAGTAGTAGTTAAAAATCCGAATTTTTAATTTAAATGAAATTTACCACTTCTTTGAATTGTATTTCAAAAATCTGAGATACATGGTTGTTATTAGTAAGTTATTTTTGGTTCAATAATATGAAAATAATTTTTGATAAATAGTTACTTTTGACTTTTATTTACTGTGATTAAAGGTAAATAGGGTAATTCAAGGTAAAAAGAATATTATATTAATATAAAATTACCTTAACACTTGTCTTAACCTAATGGAATGAGTAATGGCCTACCATGGTCATCCTTGGGTCAATTTTGGGACCCCATGGAGCCACATAATAATGAAAATGACACTTTATGTTAATTAACTTAAATTAAAGACAAAAATGACATTAACAAATATCTTTTAGTATATCAATGTTTACATGGGGTTATATAAGAAATATTTTATACAATAAATAATCATTGAAAATATAAAAATATTTCCTGCATTATGATTGCTTTTTTTAAATTTTTATACATTAAATAAATTAAATTATTTATGACACAATAAGGATGTATTATTTACCTCATTAATAAATGATTTAAATAAATATGATTATTAAAATTAAAATAATATCCAAAACCTGTCCAATTATTATTGGATGATTTTAGTTCGACCATGAGTCCTCTTATCTTCAACTTTAATTAGTTTTGGACCTTTAAAACCAAATATCACTATATAATAAAATAATATTTTCACACTTTCCTAAAGAGACCCTCCTCCCCCTTATAAAAGAACACCATTTATAACCCATTCCAC
The DNA here is from genome assembly GCA_963277665.1 of Viscum album. Lineage (NCBI taxonomy): Eukaryota > Viridiplantae > Streptophyta > Magnoliopsida > Santalales > Viscaceae > Viscum > Viscum album. The sequence continues at coordinate 1,533,958,072 of OY728163.1, read as the reverse complement.
AGACCTATCAGGCCCCTTGGCTCATCCAAAACCTACCAAAATAATCTATAAATATCCCCCTCTTCCTCCTCGAAGCCTCACCTTAGGATGAAGGCACTTCAATAAGTTCTTTTTGTCTCAAACCAAAGGAAGTTACCCAAATTAAAGGAAATTCTTTCTCTTAAATTCTTTTGTTTTATTTTGTTTTATTTTACTTCTCCAACCCTTAAACACTTTTTATTACCTTATTTTATAACAAAAACAGTGTCCTAAATATACTATAATGTTTTTATTAGAAGGATTAAGACAACACTTACACACACCTTTATCTAATGGGTGAAGAACATACAGTTTATGTGCATTGAAAACTAACACCTCACGAAACGATGATTGTTTGATTATCTCCTACCGCCAATCATGGTGGTAATTAATATGGAACTGTCTTTATATATGATATATATATTATGTTTATGTTTTCTTTTTGATTCTTTATTTTCCATTTATATCATTATTTTATGGTTTCCATTATGGGTAAAATGCGATAATTTCATTTGAGGATGTGCGGACTACCACCCCCTCAAAATGATATGACTCATTAATGCCTTATGTGGGACGTATAAAGGATGGAATTAATGATATTATAAATTATATTATACTGGAATTATAATATACCTATGTATAATTATGTTTTCATTCCATTAAAATACAAATTAGAAATGAAAGTAGCGTGCATGCGTACGTACAGCTTACCGTCTCCATGAATGGTAGATTTCATTTCTTATCTCCAAATGTTATGTACTATTATAAATATATATATATATACTGAATATTATATATATATATATATATATTATATCTAAATAATTTATATCATTCTAGAGATAATGGACTTTTGACCACATTGAAAAATAGTAATTATAACACGTTCATTTTTTACTCATGTTCCGAACATCGATAAAATATCCAATATGAACTCAAATAAATAACTAATTATTATAGCAAGGTAATAAGTGATATAAATTGAATAATAAACTTGAAAAATGTTCTTAACCAAGTATAAATTAACTTAATATTATTATTCATGAAGAACAAGGAACATACAAGACAAGTCGGACTTGGGGTAAGGGGTTTCTTATCTCACTTTTAATTCTGTGAGATTTCCATTATTCGCCACTTATTTATTGCATGTGGTGTATTGTGTACTGACATTTGATATATATTATCATGATTCTCTTTATATTCATGGAATTTTGTGATTCATTTGGTGGTTATTAACTATTTTTCATAGGACTCGATTGATTAAAACGAAGTAAGTGTTTTTCATCTCACTTTTATTCCCATGAGATTCATGCTACATTTTCCACTATTTCCCTTTATGTGGAGTATATACAACCCCTGATTGTATTATTTTTGTAATATAATTTAATTTATTGGTATTTACATCTTCATTGTATCATACTTATTTCATGGGGATTATGATTCATAAGTTACCAAATCGGTAAGGGAATTTCAATTTTCAATTTCCACTCATTGGGCTTTACACATACTTCATTGATTATTTTACTCCATGATTATGTGTGGAATCATGATTTATTATTTGTGTAATAATTTCCACTCCCCTTTATGCGGATATAATTTTGATACACATAATCACTCCATTGATAAATTCTCAAGTCAACGATATGAACTTGATAAGAGTAATTTTAACTCAATCTCCACTTATTGAGTTAAACATCCAATTCATTGGTGTTATTTTTACAAGAATATGTGTGAATTTCCTCTGATTGATTTACACTTAATATCCAATAATATTGAGTGTATTTAAATTTTTCACACATAATTATGTCGTTGATATATCCTTAACCTAAGGATATTGTCTTTATAAGGGATTTCCTCTCAATTTACATTCCATTGAGACTTTTTTGTTGTTATACACCAATTCACTTTTATATGGTGTATATATTGTACTTTGACATAGTATATCATGAATCCCTTTATTATCATGATATTATAATGTTTTTATTACCTCAATTAATTTTATTCATGTGTATCTCTTTTGGTTAGTAACTCTGACTAAAATATCATTTTAAATGTTTTAAAGCTTTATTATTCTAAATATTTCTCACTAATGTCCATTTTTTAAAAATGGTTTAAAGGATTTATTTATATGGACATTAATGTTTTAAAATTAAAATTCCTTTTAAAAGTTTCAATGTGGTATGGGACACTTTGATTCAGAAATCTATTTTTGAACACCTTATTGACAAATAGTGTGAGTTTTAAATGTTTTCAAGAAAAAGGGGGATATTTCTCTCAAATAGTTTTGATGATTATTTTCATCTATTTCAATGTCCTTCATTATTATCAATTGAGGTTAATATGTTACAATAAAATCTTTCATATTGTATTGAATGAGTTATGTTTGACTGTGGGTGTGCTATTTTTATACCATTCATTGTTTGTGGATAATGTATTGACATTTAGTATTCTATTTTAATACGAATGATTATGTAATGTTTAAAACTTTTCATATGAGGAATGAATTAGACTTATTAAGTGATGCGTGGAGCCCTCTATAGCTTCTCGATGTATTGGTAGGTCTCATGAGACAAACTAGTGTCTTGGCACAAGGCCTTGACAAAATCTTATTTGTAGTACTGGTACGTGGCCTTGAATATGTGGTTATGATGTCAGGTATTATACATTCCATCATTATGAGATTAGATATTGATATTTCATGTGGTTATTGGACTAGTATAATACCCATGATTGTGTTTTATTATGGCATTATTTACTCATCTCATTTTCCTGCCATAAAGTGTTTATGTTAATTATTTGTAAAGGCATGTGTTTTCAATTATTCACAATACCTAATGTTTATGTTATCTTCTATTGTATTTCTTACTCTTACTAAGCATTTGATATCACCCCTTTCTCATGTTTCATTTGCCCAGGATATGAAGAAGTTAGTTATGAGTGACTTTCAGGAATGATATTGGAAGCTTGGATGTTTTTAATGGAATAAATTAGTGATGTTTTTCTTTTCAAGTTATATTATTGAAATTATGTATGTATCTTGATTCCAAGACTACTAAACTAGTCGGTCCTTCGGGACTTGATTCCTTTTAATCATGCTAATGTAGTAAAATAATGCACCGGCTCCTAGACTCTCAGGTCGGGGCGTTACAGTATGTGTATGTGTATGTGTATGTGTATATGTATGTGTATGTGTATGTGTATGTGTATGTGTATGTATTTATAAATGTATGTCTATATGTATGTATGTGTATATGTGAAAGTATGTAATGTGTATATGTGGTCATTTATTTAATATTATTTATTCATTTTTAATATTTACCCATTTTTAATATTTTTTGCAATTGATTTATTTTTAATATTTATTCATTTATAATAGTTGTTCATCTAATATTTTTTATAATATATTCAATTTAGACAATTATTTATGCATTTTTTAATATTTATATATTTAATAATATAATAATATTTTTAACTATTATCAACAATTATAAAGGTTGATAATTAATTATATTTTTATATACAATCAATACAATACAAACATCAAAATAATAATATCATTTATTTATTCATTTTTATTGATTTTTTTGTGTGTCTAAAATTCATATAATTAAGGTTATAAATTTTCTTTTTTAATTATTTTCATAATATAATCAATTTTATTTATTCTTTTTTAATATTCTTTTATTAAATATTATTTTTTTCATTTTTAATATTTATTAATTATTAATATTTTTTGAAATTTTTTCATTTTTTAAAATTAATACATATTTATTTACTAAGTTTTAATATTTTCCATATTCTTGTCATTTATAAGATTAATATTTATTCATTTTTATTTATTAATTTTTAATATTCTTAATATGTTTCAAATTTAAATAATTGATCCATTTGAATTCTTCTTAATTTTTATAATTTTTTAATTTAAATAGTCAGTATAATTCCTTTTCAATTTTTTTTTTTTGATTTTATAGTTAATATTATTCATTTATTCATTTTTATGTGTTTTAAATTCATTTAATTAATTTTATGAAATAAATTTTTAAAATATTTTTTTTGTAATTAATTCAATTTTATTTATTTATTTATTTCTAATATTCTTTTATTTAATATCCTCTCTTAATTTTGAATATTTTTGAAATTTATTCATTTTTGAAATATTTATTAATACACGTTTATTTACTGTGTATTGATATTTTCAATATGGCTGTACTTTATAAGAACAATATTAATTTATTTTTATTTATTATGTTTTAATAACTTTATATTGTTTTAAATTTAAAGAATTGACGTATTTAAATGTATTTTTCAATATTTTTGTAATTCATAGAGTTAATATAATTCATTTTTAATAATATTTTAATTTATATAATTTAAATTTTTCATTTTTTTCATTTTTTTTCTTTTTTTATGTGTTTACAATGCATGTAGCTAATCATATAAATTAAATATTTTAAAATTTTTAAGATTTATTAAATCTTATTGATTCATTTTTAATATTTTATCATTTAATATCATTTATTCATTTTTAATATTTATTAATTTTAAATTCTTTATAATTTATTCATATTTTGATATTTATTTATAAATATTTATTTACTATATTTTAATATTTTCAATATGTCTATAATTTATATGATTAATATTTATTCTTTTTTGTTTATTAAGTTTTAATATTTTTAATATGTTTGGAATTTATATAATTAATTTATTTAAATTTATTTCTTAATATTTTTTAATTTAAATTGTTAATATTATTCATTTTTATTAATATTGACATTTATATAATTAATATTATATATTTATTCATTTTTATTCATTTTTATGTGTTTGTAATTTATATAATTAATTTTATGGATTCACTAATTTTCATATTCTTTAAATTTATTCAATTTTATTTATTCGTTTTTAATATTCATTCATATAGTATTATTTATTTATTTTTTATTATTTATTTATTTCAAATATTTTTAAAATTTATTTATTTTTTAATATTTAGTTATACATATTTATTTACTATGTTTTTTTATTTTCAATATGTTTTTAATTTAAAAATTTGGTTTATATAATTATATTTTTTAATATTTTTTGTAATTTAAATAGTTTGTATAATTAATTTTTAATAATTTTTTTATTTATATAATTAAGATTCTTTATTTATTCTTTTTTTTACTTTTTCGTAAGTTCTACATTAAATGCTGATAAAAGTGTATTTTATCGACACTAAAAATTATGCATTGAGAAGTACCACTTTTGTGATCATTAAAGGTATTATTTTATTAGTGCTAGAAAAGCATTAACAAAAGTGGTATTTCCCAAGTATTATATTTTTAGCATCGATAAAATTTGATTTTATTTTCTCTTTTCAGTAACTGCTGATAAAAATATTTTCCCTTTTTAAAATTAACCTTAATGATCACTTCTCCTCCCACCACATACAAACTCTCAACGATCTAAACCTTTTCAATAGCCGAAGACATTTTTTGTTTTGTAAAGAATATAACCTCAAAACCATTGGTATAAAATTATAAACTTTTTTTAAGTATTCTCAGTTTATCTTTCATGTGTTCTTCACAATATTTTTAGTTTTTCTTCCCATGCATGTCTACAAGAATTGGACTCATTTATTTTGGTAAAATTGATCCTCTTAACTGAATGTTTGATATTCTGAACTTATTTTTAAGGATTCACATTTGATCTTTTATGTGCTTTTCATGATTTTTTTGATTATATCGTCCCCTCTTAATTTGTAATGGTTCTTCCCCTATGTGTTTATCTGTAATCAGTTTTTCCACTATTCTTTCTTTTTGGGGGATGAATCGACTCTTTTAGGGTGCTTTCCATTTTGGTTCACTGATCATTCTTTATTTTCTTGATTTTTTTTTGTTATTCCTCTTTGTATATATAAACATAGACTATAGATAGGGATTTCCTATAAAATAATTAAAAAATTATTATTTTATATTAATTGAAAAATTATATGTGGTTAAATGGAAGAAAAATGGTTTTTGTCAATTAGGTGGAGAATTAATATCATTGGGTAATTTTTAGATAATAAATTAATGTTCGTAATGTTATAAATAAGTGTAGGAATTATAAATATTAATGGATTCAAGATTATTCATTGGATTATGGTTTAGGTCAAACTAGTAACTATATTTGAAATGAAAATGATTAAAGAGTAAGATTAATGGTTTTTTATAGAAACATGACATGAGATATGAAGTTTTCTTATATAGATATAAATATGTGTGTGTGTGTGTGTGTGTAAAAAAGGTTGAGGTCGAAGACACATTTTATTATTAAAGAAAATAAAAATCCTCTTTAAACTAGGTTGAGGGAGACCCATTACTTAACCTGGAGGCCTAGTGAGTATATATCCCACTACATGGCCCGTAGGCCCATATTGTTTTGGCCCAAGGACCATTCTGTGAATAGTACTGTTATAGGACCAGCCTTCTGTAGTACTCGTCGTTGCTACAGTGCCCTACTGCCGCTATAGTTCCTGTTGTTTCTATAGTGTTTACACTACAGTACTGCTATAATAACCTACGCCCAATGGGTTTTGAACCCCCATTTTCATGTAGGATTACGGGGAGCTTACCACTAAGCCAAACCCCAACTACATATATGTATAAATGTGTGTATATATATATATATATATATATATATATATTATGATTGTTTGATTATTTATATATCTATGTCTGTGTGTTTGTTTATATATTAATATTAGTTTATATTATACTTAAATACTTAAACTTCCATGGAAAATATCTTCACAATATATCATCACATTGTTCAAGAATATACCTACCCCGCTCTAGGAAAACATTCACACCAAGGGAAAAGAATTAATTCTTTCTAAAACATAGGCTTTGTTATATAATCACATATGTGTATAGATCAACTGGTACATAAGAAAGTGGTGGTTTATGGTACTTTTTACCTTCACATATGATATTAATATATATATATATATAAATATTTATTTCTAATGAAACACAAATACTGAATCATTTAAATGTTCCAAAATATCCATTAACTATACAAAAAATCATCTTGAAAATGTTATTAAATTAGTTTAACTAAATTTAAAGAGGGAATAACTATGTAAAGAGTTTTCCAACTATTTAAGGGGGTGTGGTATTGTATGATAAACCACTCATTTGGAAACACCATAATACAATGTTTTATTAAAATAAAAAAGACAATTTTAAACATGGTTCTAATAATAAAAATTTAAGATTGAGCTTCTTATATTAATTTGGGATTATGCTCTAGAAACAATAGCATTCATAGTTAACCAATTTCTATATATGAAAACTCAAAATAGACCATATGATATGTAGACTTGTAAACATCTAAAAAATTTATTTAGTTGTTCTTCAAGGTGACTTCCAACAATTTCTAATGACCTTGAAAAACATTGATGAATTGAACTGACTGTAGATAGTGATCTCTGTTTAAAAATATTATATTTATATATCCTTCCATGAATCCATTTCAAAAAAATTATTTATGATATGTGACTTATTTTAATAAAAACTATGTAATATAATACTTTAAATTCATATAATTATTTCCCTTTAAATATTCTAATGATTTTTTGACGCAATGAAAATTTATATCAAATAAGATGACTATAAATATGTGTGTATAAAGAATAACCTTCTATGATTATAAGATCATACTTTTTATATATTTAGTTTTTTTAATGTTAATATTATTGAATCAAATGGGATGGATATAAATTATAAATGGATGCATTAAAATCATATAACAAAGGATTATAAGGATGGGGTTAAAGTGCTCATCAAGGTTACAAGATATTTTTTATAACCCCTTCTAAAATAATTTGTTTGTGTTTACATCATTTCTATTAAATACTAATTACTCCATTTTATTTAGATGAAAACATGATCTATCATAGAATATATAAAATTTATAAATGTTGGACTAAACAAGGAGAAAACTGAATGTATCTAGTGACTGGGATAACACTACATTTTATGGATCATCTGATATGATTATAAGTGAAAACGATGATGAAAATTATATTGAGTAAATCAAAATGATAGTTTTTAATGAACTTCATGATTCTACAAATATATTTATAAAGATAAATAAATATTTACAGATGTAATTTTATGTTGGTTGTACTAAATATGTAACATTTTTAGCCATATTAAATCTATATAGTGTAAAATATGGAAATGGATGGAGTGACGACAACATTATTAAACTACTTTATGTCTTGAATGATATTATACTATAATATAATGAGATTCCTTTCCAAAAATATAATTCTAAAAAATGTTACATTCAATGGGTATGATCTCTGAAAGAATACCTTTCTATCAAAATGACTGTTTATTGTTTCACAAGGACCACAATTCACATAAAAATGCCCAAAATGTGGTTCATCTCAATACAAGAAAGTTGAATCAAGTCCTTCAAATGTTGTATGGTAATTTACAACAATTCCAAGGTTTAAGAGAATATATAGAAGTGAGGATACTAAAAGAAAATTTATGTGTCATGAAAATACAAGAAATAAATATGGGAAACTTCATCACCTAGTAGGCTCTCCTCGGTGGAATAAAATTGATCATGAGTATCCTGAATTTGGAAACAAGTTGAGAAACCTTCATTTTGAACTATTTATAGATAGAGTGAATCATTTTGGTGTACAATGTATCACTAATAATATATGTCTATTTATGTTTTTAAATTATAACTTTCTACTATAGTTGTGCATGAGGAAAAATATATTATTTTTTCTCTACTTATATAAGGACCAAAACAACAGAGTAATGATATTTATGTTTATTTGGATCCATTGATCAAATATATGAAATTAATTAGGGGTTCATGTGGTACGTTGTATGATGACTATAGAAATGAATATTTCACATTGACATATATATTGTGTCGGGTGATAAAGTACATTATTGATTATGGAAATTTTTCAAGATATATAATTAATGAAAATCAAGGGTGTCCCATTTGTAAACAAGGTACACAGTAAAATAGATTAAAAATTTCCTTGAATACTATGTTTCTTGAACATCATAAATTTCTACCTCGGTGACATAAATAATGATCATGGATGACATCATTTGATGAAAATTTAGAATGAGATAAATCATAGCCTCCACTAATAGGTGATCAAATGTTTGAGAATGTAAAGGATATGGTCACCATTTTTGGTAAAAAAAATATTTAAAAAACATTACTATATTATAATTTTTTGGGTGATAGAATTTTCTTTATGTTATTCTTGTAGAAAAAATATGTGTGATAGTGTCATTTTCATGTTACTAAATTCACCCAAAAAATGGTATTAAGTCTTTGATGAACATTATTAACATGGGGATATGGGAAGAGTTAGGACCAGTTAAGGGTAAAAGGTGGAATTTTCTTACACCATCTACTTACACTCTTTCTAGGAAATAGATATATTGGTTTTTCAACTTTCTAAATGATGTTAATGTTCTATATGGTTATTCATAAAATATCAAGAATATCATGTCAATTACTAATTTGAAGTCAAAGTGCTTGAAATCACAAGATTATCTTGTTTTGAGGAAAGATTTAATGCATGTAGCTTTATATTTCATATTGACTAAAAAATTCTATCATACATTTTTTGATTTCCACCAAATGAGCATTGGAAATTTCATAAAGGAAGACATACCTGAATTTAGGTATTATGTTCCCCACAAAAGAAAATAAAGAATAAGGTGGTTGAGATCGTTGGATCACATAAGCCTCCAAGGAATATGTGATCGCATGACCATCATTAGATTACACAAAGGTACCATACATATAAAATATCATGCAAATGGTCCAATGAAGTCCCTTAGAGAAAATCCTTCTGCTCTCATTAGGTCACCCCAGATAATCAGTGGTTGTGCGGTGACATCCAGATAAGCTCCCCCAGGTCATGCGGCTTGTCTATCGGTGGGCACTTGAAAAACCATCCAAAATTCCTTCATGAATATGAGGAAAATATCCAAAAGGTCGAAGAATATTATGGTTGTGATGCTCATGAAAAAAATCACCAATGAGGAGAATGATTGTCCTCGACAACAATAAAACAAACTCACAAACTCCGCAAACCATTGTAAAATAAACAAATGAAATAAATAGGGAGGATAAGTGAGCCTCTCGTGGTCGTAAAAGTCATGTGATGTGCCCCTGGATGTCTTTAAGACACTATAATCCTCTGGCGATATGTCTTCCTCATCTCATGAAATCCATTTAGCTTTTCATCCTAGTCGCACGAAGGGCCTCAGGTATATCCAAGAAACTATGTTCTCCCACTTTGGCTCCTTAAGGACAAGAAGGTGGAATATTTTATGAAATTATCATGCATCTCTATATGGAGTTTTGTGGTCACATGGTGCATTTCCAAGAGGTAGGTTTATTGTCCCTGAGACCACCCAAACAACCTCGCGAAATCCCTAACTTTTACAAAAAAAAGGGGGGGAGGTGGAGGAGGTGGAGGAGGTGGAAGCATCTTGCAGTCGTAAATCTCATGTGGAATGCCTAGGTTGTCTGTAGCATGGTCTCCCAAACCCCTCATCAATTCATCTTGACCTCACAAAGGAACCTTGAAAGTACATCCATTTCTAGAAGAATGTCCCATACAAGTAACCAGAGGTCATGGTAAGGACTTCTAGAGGCACTTTGATCTTGTGAATTCCCTTGGACATGTTAACTTGAAAACATGAATGTACATTGAAATGTCCACGTGATTGAGAAAAATCCCCATTAACTATAAATTATCCAATAAATTAGGCATTTATGGGATGATCCCATGGTCTCTGAAAATCAGTAGACATCTATGGGGATATATATGATAGGACCTTGCGAAGAAGCATGACACTAAGGCCCTCCACCAACTCTAGCCTAGATTCATATGATACACATTGCATGAAGTGGAAAACAATCAGGTTGTATAGGCATATAAATCCCCCAACTCTAGTATGAAAAATCCACCAAGACTCTTCGGATGATAAGTTGTCCTTTCTTCATCCAAGCACCATAGAGGATTTCATGGAGCATCTGATCTCAGCGATGTTCTTGGTCATCACCTATTTATGACATCGTGATTCTTGTTGGGTTTTTTCTTTGGCATTTTGTTCCTTGTATGTATACCTTACTAATTTATAATAAAAAATTAATTTTAAATAATAAAATAAGATAACACTGAACAAATCTATAGCGTTCTCAATATGAGGGCTTGAACAAAGACTAAAGGTGGGATAATTTTTGAATAACATATACATTTACCCTTATGTGCTTCACATGAACAACCCAGGACACATGGTAGCACCAGGACACGTTTTCCATATCTCACGATTCTCCATCAGTATACTATTTGGGTCATGAGAAGTCCTCTATACATGTCAAATCAAGTTATATAGTGCTCCTCGGTCAGTCCACATGAGTCTCATGAAGCCCTACAGGATTTTCATTCAAGCCTTGTGATGTCCTTATGATGTGTTTTTAGATTCATATGGTGGTACAAATCTATGTCATTTGATTCTCATTGTAGCACCAGGGTATGATAGCCAGCTCCTATGGCGTCCCTCAAACATGCCAGCCAGGATTTTCAATGTCCTCCATACATGTCAGTTGGGACATGAAACAACCTCTGAGACATGACGCATTGACTCTTGTGATTACCTTGAAGTATGTAAATCATCTCTCATGATGATACTAGGGAATTCCAGTTGGATCATGAAACACCCTCTAGATAAGACATTTGATATCATGTGATGGCTTTTAGGATCGACCATCTAGTTATCATGATGTCCTCCAAACAAGACAACATTGATCATGTGATAATCCTCAAAAATAACATCTATGATATGTGACATGCCTCCAAAAAGCCAACTGGATCATGAAATTGTCTATGGAAATGTCTGGAAAACATCCTCTAACATGTCAGACAGACAATCAAGTAATGTCAAGTAGGCAGCCAAACATGTCAAGAAGACAAGCATGTCAGGTCATAGGGCATCCCAGGGCTTGATAATTATTTATACCCTAGTTGTGTAAGCCCTAACAAAAAGTCAATGTTAGTGTGTAATCCCCGATTAAATAACTATGAGGAATCTGATTCCTTCCATAAATGGGATACATAGGATTCCTCTTAGAGGGATTACATCTATATTAATCATCTAAAAAGTTTTTTTAGTGCCTAAGTCCCATGTCCAAAATCAATGAGACTAATCATTTTTTATCCCATATTTCTCACAATGAGCATAGATCACATGGGATTTGGGAGTTTCAATAATAATATCATTTTACCATAAACCTCTATCAGGAAAAATGGCATCCCAAGTTTTGATAATTTTTCCTACCCTAAGTATGTAACCATAGATCAAAGTGAAACATTTGTGTGTAATCCCCAATTAGGTAATTATGAGGACTCTGATTCCTTATATAATTTGGTTAGGTAGGATTCCTCTCTAATGATCAAGATCTATGTTAATCATCCAAAGGGTTGTATTTGTAGCTAAGCCTAACATTCATAAGCAGTGAGACTGATCATTTTCTACACCTTGTTTCTCACATAGATCATAGCTCAAATGGGATTAGAGAGTTGAAATAATAATATTATTTGTACCATAATACTCTATCAAGGAAAATGGAAATTGTAGTGTGTATGTCAGAACCAATGTCATAATATGACATGTATCATATAAAAGGAAAATATTAGTGTGTAAGCCCTGACCAGTTGAACTATGAGGACATTGATTCCTGCCATAACCAGGATATGTAGGATGTCTTCATAAGGACCATGTCTAAGTTCAAAGGGTCATCCACCAAAGTGTAAGTCCCACCGTGTCTCTAAAATTTTAACCATAAAGACCCAATCATCCCCATGGGCTGACCATTCTATCTCATCCCCCAGTGGATTGAGTAATCAATGAACTAAGATAACTCTGATTCCTTCCATAATCAGGATACATAAGATTAACCTATGGGGGCCAAGCTCTATATTAACATCCTATGGATTTATTAGTACATAATCAATAAACCCATATAAAATGAGTTTGATCACTTTCTACCCATTTTTTCTCACACCAAGCATAGCTCACGTGGGATTAGGGAGTCGTAATGAACACATCATTAGCATCATGAATCTCCACCAGCCAGGGAAATCAAAGTATATAAGCCCTAATGAGTGGAAAGATATAAATATCCCACATAACTTAGTTACAATCCCAAGGGAATAAGCAAACTATGATAACTATGATTCCTACAATAACCTAGATACGTAAGAAGTATCCTTGAGACTCACACTCAAATATCTGATTCTAATGTGGATTCACATATGTTCTCTTAGTGTGATGTTAAAGTACATGGATTTAATGAACTATGTGGGTTTTGATTCCTATAATAAGGATGATACATTTGATGCCTCAAAATGTCTCAATCACATCCACAAAATATTAACCACCTCCCTGTGATGTGGTAAATTCCTAAGTATTCAACTATATGACTTCAACATATAATTAAAAATTAATTAATGGAAAACGTCTGAATAACCTCAGATGCATACTGATGGATTCAATAATGAGATCCTTTTCTTCTGTATATAAAAATGACTTAACCCATAAATTGTTTTTTAGGGTAATCAGTCCCATATTAGAATTATAAAGATATTCAAGAACATATCTTAAATCTATAAGAGAAACCTGAAGAAGAAAAAAATTTCCCCAAAAAAAGTTGAGGAGCCTAACCACCCATCCTGTTGACCAATATGAGTCCCCAAGAATTATTGGTTCTGAATCCCCAATTGACCACCTACCAATGGAAAGTAGTTCCATACCCATTTATGGATGATGGAACCATTTGAAATTTCTATTAAGAACAAAAATGGTGAACCAATATTGGTAATTGTGTAATACGGTAACCCTTAACAACCAACCATCAGGCCAAACTGAATCCACCATGGTGGGGGTTCCAGATCATCTCTTCTTTGATGATGCAAAAATGGTGAACATGATGTGAATCTCTTAATAGCAATATTATTACGTTATTATCTATTGGAACTTATTTTAACTCCATAATAAAGAGAAATGGTGAACCTTATATGAATCTCTCATATAGTAGGTTGGTTGGATTACCATGTCTCAGACACAGTGTTGGCATGTCAAAAAAATCTGATAAGCCTGACACGAATCTTACAGCAGATACTCTATAATTGGGGGTCCTATAAATAATGATATCCTTACTTTCAAATTTCCAATTGAGAAGAATGTATGGATCAATAATAAAAGAAAAATAATGTTAACCATGTATATCTGATTGAGCACACATCATTCATAAAATATTGAACTAATCAGTGACCTTTTTCCTTATTATCTATGTGAATTCAGATATTTCTCCCCTCAACAACATCCCCACCTGTGATAATGTATTCATCATCCAGCGACCATTCCAATAAATCACCTATGGCTATAGCCCTAATAGGTTTAAAAATGAAATCACCTTCTCGACAGCTCCAATTCTAGGTGGCGAACATAATGTTCTAGTAGTACCACTGACATGGTCCGATCCCAACCTTATAAGCTATCAGTAAGGTTCCCTAAGCATGAAACTGATGAGTCCACATCATCAAAGGAAAGTTTCAGCTAGGTCAGTGGCCCTCATCACCACATCCAACCACATTGGGAGCTTATCCCCATAGTGTGACAAATTCCACCGTCAATATCTAATGAAGGTAAACCAGGAATCAAAATACAACTATATTCTAGTTTAGGGGCCTTCTAGGAGGGATCATATCAACCATGATTACCAATATCATCCCACTAGTACCCGCTAGTCGCCTGTTGAGGGTGCCACTCCACACACTACTACCTTCGACACCCATGCACGGGCCACAAGGAAGACACTTTAGGTAAGGAATATTGTAGATAATCATTGGTGGGATCATATTCCCACTCATGGTGATGATATCTAATGGTATATTCTGGAAGCATCCAGTGAGCATGCTCATATCTCTACTCACTCGAAAAAATTATATGGGTATATTCCCATAGTGGGCATGGGGGATGCACATTTCCCTACCCCTGTGCATTAACTATGTCAGCATATTCTAGTGGAACAAGTAGGATAGAAGTGGGATCATTTCCTTACTTAAATTGAAGTCATCTTCCAACATATAGTGGAGATATAAAATGTGTAGGCTTATATCGATACACACACTTTGATAAAATGAGGATACATCTTAAAAACAGTTGATGATTTCCTCCAGCATTCTCCTGCACCGGTACCGATATAGGGACATATACATATTCCCATCCTTATAGCCAGGACAACCCTACACTCTAATTATTGTGAACAAGTGGCTTCTCTAGAGAAAGAGCGCATTCTTAATCCCATCCATGAGGATTATCAACATATTCTGGTATGTAAAAGGTGTCAGACTAGGCTCATATTCTTGATCTAACCGGGGCTCAGCAAGTGAGAGTGGCACATTCCTCGAGATAGGGGCACATTCCTATCAAAAAAGTATAGAGGCATATTCCAAAGGACAAGGATCACGCTCAATCTCAATTTTGGATAAATCACACCATGTGAGAGTGGAACATGCCTCAATATAGGATCATATTCCTGTCATATATGTCTTGCAGCATACTCAAAAGACTATAACTGGGAATATATCCTTGTTCTGGCTAGGGATAACCAAGTGATAGTGGAACAAAACTTAGGACAGGATTATATTCCAGTTAGTAAATCTACCAAGAATATACTTTATGATCACGGGATCCAGATGCATATTCATACTTCTACCAACAAATGATTTGACTTAAATCATTATGAGGAAATACTTGAGAAATCTCATATCCCTTCTCCCATTCTGAAGCTATGTCGGCATATTCCAGCCTGGAATATATATTCGGACCATGTTCATATTCCTACTCAAATCGGGGCTCACCATGTGTGAGTGGCACATGCCTTAGGGAAGTGTCATACTCATTCCAAGAAAGACTAGTGGAATATACCAAAGGCTCTATATCAGGATCATATTCCAATATTGAATGAGGCTCACCAAGTGAGAATGGAATATGGCCTAGGGCAGGGTCATATTCGTGTCGATAATGAGACATCTCATCAACATATTACAGCAATCAGATCATACTACCACAAAACCGAATGATTATAAACAAGTTCCATAAACCATATTACAACAGGCTCATATCCCTACTCAATTCAAAAAATCTAGTCATCATATTCAGACCATGACATAGAACATAACCCATATTTCTAATCTGTTCAATTTCAGTGTCCCTGAAAGTCATTCAAGACACATTCTCAACACCCCAAGGGTTCGTCAACTATTTAAATAAATTAGAAGATGATCATTACTATGATAGTCCTCCTTATGGTAGTGTGGAGATGGATCACATGGACTCTACTCCTAACATCCACCATCATCAACCTCTCCATGATGATATCTCCAACAAATAAAAAAATCCTCCCCTTTACCAAAAACCTTCTTATAAAGATGCATTCAAAACATTGACTCCTTCATATAGAGAGGTTATAAATACATCTGGGTCAACCACATATATTTCCCTATCAACTTCCAAAAGCACTCACCTCCAGTCAGTAGGTGGACCTTAGAATCATCTTCTATGGTCTGACCAGATGGTGGCATGTAATCCTGATGAAGAGGAGGAAAACATTGACATATAGAAAGAGTTATCCATAAAAAACCTCAACATCATTTTCTGGACCCTCACTACTTCTGATTATAAGACCCCATATAAGCCAGAAAATTAGTGTATTCCATATATACACCAAAATATATGGGATAAACATAAGTGATTAAAAGATAGAAATCTACCTTATCCAATATACAAGGGTTACCTTCAAACCATAAAAATACTCTATTTTAAGTTGGACCTAACCACTATCTCCATGGACTGGGATCTAAAACTAGAAAATCACATCACAAATCTTCAAAATGATTTCCATAATTGCATAAAAACTCTTTGGTAGATGATCTCCCAATCCATTTCATGCATCTGTATTTGAGGATGGGGAGTGTATGGAGTAGTACACTTTTTCTCACCTCTAACACAATAGAACCCTTCATATATGTAATCCTTCAAAGTCATAGATTCTGGTAAAATTAGAGGATCAGGTAACACTTGGTCCAGTTTTTCACTACAACAGAACTCCACCACTTCAACAATGCTTATAAATCATGAATAAAAGGAGTGTATAGCTGATGATACTTCAAACTAGGGCCCTCAAAGCAATAGGAATACATTTTAGACATAGAGATTGAATTTTAGATCACCCAGACAACTTCCCACAAAGAATGATTCCCACCAAGGGTTTCCCTCGAACCCAACTCCTATGTGATCATTGTTGCACTGCATAAAAAAATAGTAAACAAAATTTATTGTTGTGGACGTTCAGGAGTAGACCCACCTCTCTAAACTGAGGGAATATCTAGCACTATATCCACCTATTGTGTCATAAAATCTCAATAGGATTCAAGATATACCTACAAAATATTCAAACAAACCCTAGCCACCAGGAATGGGGGGAATTTATATCTCAATCACCATCACCAAGTTCATCATCCTTTAAGAGAGTCCTGGGGAAATCAGAAGTGATTCCATATCAACCTCATCCTACTGGTTTGGGGAATTTTTATCTCAATTTCCATACTAATAATCATCTAGTCCCTAACTAGAATCATTAAATCCTCAACAATACGATTAGTTGACACCAATTAAGACCCTGAATAACCACCAATATGTAGGACAAGGGGAATTTTTATCATCATCATCACCAAATATGGAATTATTCTTCTCCAGGTTGTGTGGTAGAAATAAATGGTTGGAATCTCCCTTGTTCCTCTTACTAGAAGACAAACCTCTGTTTTTTGGGGCTCATTCAGAAAAAAACTTGAAACTGACTCAAGTTCATTGTTCATAGACTAAGATAAGAGAAGCATTTGGTGTAGGTGATCAGACCCTGCTAGGGTCACAAAACAAAAATAGATCAATATAGAAAGGGGTTTAAATGGAATCCCTAATCTAGGTAGTGAAGAATCATCATGTTGCATTAAAAGTAATCTTACATCCACTACCACTCGATAAGCCTCTTTGAATGTTTTCACTGTCAAAAAAATAGATATAGTGGATCAAGATGAAAATATAGAGGGCTAAAACATGGAAACCCTACCTTGAGAGGATGGTGATTTGGGTACACTTATTGAGACTGTGCACACCTAGAACAAAATAAGGCTCCAAAATTTGGAACCTCTAAATACTGATTTTACGCCTCTATGATGGAACACTACCAAAAATAAATAAAAAAGTGTGGATACATATCAATCACCACATAGAATATTTGAGGTTCATTCAATGGAGTAAAAAATGTCACAATATGAGAGTGATATACAAACTCTCAAACAAATCAATGAAGAGCTACTCAGGGGAAATATTCTTATTGGGTATCTGCTTCAGGATAAGGTGAATATTCTCCTTCCCATAGCAGATCTCTCACCAAAAGTAGTATCTGAGCATCAAAATGGCTCTAAATTTAGGATAATGGTCCACATTGATGATTAAGTCAAATATGATCATGGTTTCTGTCTGTTGCAGAGTCATCCTCTCCCTCACCATGGTAATAATTTGATATTGGAATGAATTGAGAATCAGTGGGAGATAAAGGTGGCACCACCTCATATTTCCCCACATGCTCCCTGTAGATGGGAGGCAGCTCAGACAATAGTGCCCCTAGAGCATATTAACATCACTAAGCCCTTGACAACTCTAATTGAATCCATGGAAGGATGATGTGAACCTATGAAGCCTGAGAGGAAGTCATATCCTTAGTGGGTGGAAGACACTTTACCTCTACCCAATTTCGATAATCCTACCTTCTCCACTTTTGAAGGAATAAGTAACCTGGAACAACATATCACACATTTCATATCTTGATGTGGGTCGATAAAAGGCCTTCTATATCAATAGGAGACAAAAAAGATAAGGTGTTTTGTACAGACTCTGATAGGGCCAACCTTTCTCTGGTACAATTTTCTACTAGTGGGTTCTATTATAGGATGGGAAGACCTTTGTCATCAATTCCTTTATCATTTTAGCTCCACACAAAATAAAATGAATTTTCTCAACCTAAAAAATTGAAAACAATGTGAAAATGACAGTTTGTCTGACTTCATCACCATATGGAAAGGTTTAACCTATTCAATAAACATCCCTCTCTTGTATGATAAACTATTGAAACTTTGTGATAAAAATATCTAGGATGAGTTGCATACATCTCTGGTCCCAATGAATCATCTAGGTGGATTCTGTGAGTTCGCAAAAATAGAACAACATCTTGAAGAATCCATTCAGAGAACCTGATCCCAACCTCAACACATGCCCGCATCATAGGGAAAAAGGCTAGGAAAAGCTGAAGATGCAGTTTTCACTCTCAATCCAGCAATGGTGTCCATCCAAGAACCTAGGAAAGTCCCAAAAATCCCAGTACCACTTATCGAGCGATGAAAACTATAGAATCACCCTCATCCAAAATCACAGAGAAATCAGGGTCATGCAATATTTAATAAATGAATGAATAAATAATACACCTTATAAAATTAACAACCACGCAGTTATTTCATGGAAGCTATGGAAAATAACCTACTCACTCTACTATATCCTAGGATTACTAATGAGGTAAACATTATTGACCATCCTGGCTATAGCCCTTTACATAGAAAGCTAGGTCATAATATCTAAGACTAATTCATCTTCAAAGACATCCTTCAAGTAATAGTCTAATCTTGATAGGTGGTGTTAGATAACTCCTCATATCAAGTGGAATACATAAACATTTCCCACTATGGAGAATAGGGTGAGTGGTAGAAATTTTTGGCTAGGCATGAATGGACGTTCAATAATTGGATGACTCGAAAGATAGTTGATAGAGATCTTGAAATCCTAAGAGAACAGCTACACAGAACTGAAATATCTCCACCACCATGGGAGGTATAATCATATATTCCTCCCAAAAGTGGGAATGACCACATGAAGTAGGAATAAATAGAAGAGGATAAGTCATATTCTACTCCAACATAATCTCTAACTATTTCATATTTCTTCTGTATAATATCCGTAGCATGGGAACTACCCCACCAAATATAACTCTCACTAGATGAAGAGATCATTTTTTATTATGTCAACATGATACTCTTGATATAACCCTTCTCTAATGATGAATATGCCTCAAAATATTACTATATTATGCATAATTTGGGAACAAGATGTTGCACGTATAGAAATTGAGGATATAGGGGACAAAACGGGCATGGTCGGACCAAATATTTCAGTCACTTCCTCTTAGAGGACATATATATAGCTGAGAATCATGGTAAAGTGAATTAGTAGGCCCAAAAGATACTTGAAGGTGTCTCAAAACCCTCTAGAGATCATCCCAACCCGGTTGTCTTACATGATCACCTAGTAGGGGTTCGATTATCCAAGCAACCCAAGCAATGGTGAAGGTTGGTGTGACCTATGGCACTAGCTACATATTCTACCTCAACCTATGCACAAGCAACAAGTGAATCCACTTCTAATACCTCAGCTCCAGATCCACTCATTAGAAAGAATCCCCACATCAGGAAGCACCGACCTATGGCACAAAAGTAAGACATTCTAAAATAGCTTGCAGTTTCCCCAGCCAAGCTCTAAATCCTGTATGTGCTCCATATTTTAAAATAACATATGGATGTATTCATTGAATCCCTCTAAAGCCCATAAGAATTTGAGATATAATTCAATGAATCTGTGGTCTATTAAATGGAGACAATGCCATCAGAATTCCATGTTGCTATTTCATTCACCAAACAGTGTTAAGAAGAGGTCATCCAAGATCACACCATGCCCCTATATGTTTTGAACAGACTCAATATTGATGATATCGAAAAGGCTCTGATTGATAATGGTTCTGAGATCAACCTCATCTCGGATCTAAGCCTCTGATGTTTGGGATATAGAAAAGTGGATTTGTCTCCCAAAATTTGATGATTTAAGGGTATGATAAAAATGATAAAAGACATCTAGGGAAGATCTAGATTGAATCTTAGTTTTAGGATCTCACATATGATATTGAGATTATGTTTATCTAGTAAGACAACCCATACCACTTCTTACTTGGAAGGCACTAGCTCCATAGACACTTGAATATACCCTAAAAATTTAATCAATGTTATAAATACCCCATTGATGGAAAGATAAAAATACTACATGGTGATAGCTACCCCTTTGAGACTTACAACGCAACATATTCTGAAGTATATTTCTAGAAAAGGGGAGGTAAATAACCAATAGTGGATGATAATATACAGGTTGAAAATCCCAAAGGCTTGGGGAATTCCCCTGAAAACCCCTAGAGTATGCTCGATAGTGACTATGTTATCCCCATAAATCTAGTAAAGGTAATATACTTGACCCCAGAGGTCCAATATCATCCTATCCCTAATGAAAATATAGAATACAACCAGTTCTGGTGTATCTTTGTAGTAACTTAGGCGGTATGGGATGATTATTTCCTTTCTCACAACCTCTCTTACACTGATAGTAATAGAGAATCCCCCAAACTATCAAATCCTTCGGAGGATGTCTCCATATATTCAAAAATGGAATTATATGAGTACTACCATAGAAAATATCTTCATGCATTCAAGGAAAGTGTCTCCACCACCATTGATAAGCTCAGATGGATAAATCTGGGAACATAAGAAGGGCCACGACCTACGCTGATTAGTGCCTCCATGACCCTCAAATAGAAAGATATATATTTTGAATTTATGAAGAAACAACAGTATTTGTTCACTTTTAACTATATAAAAATTCCTTAACTCAATCCATATGTGGCTACAATAACACCAGAATATTTTGTGAATAATTTTTTTTCAAATTATCTTAATCTTTTTTATGTTTTACATTTCACACAACACTATATGTAACACCAAGATAATAATGCACTACACACAATATAAATTCTATCTTTCTATACACATAACATTGATTTTATCTTGAATTACATGCAATAATTTCTTTCCATTATGGCTTGTGTAAAATGAAAGACTGAGTTTTACCTAATAATTATATGTCATCAAAATTTTATTGTTTAATAGAATAGGATATAACCAAAAATTTAAATTATTATTTATAAATAATGTTAAATAATTTATGAAAATACATTTTTTACACCAATATAATATGAAATTATAGGTTACCAATTTATTAGAAATGAATATGTAAAGCGATTGAAATATTATTATTTTTATGGTCACAAAGTTGTTTTATCCTAATAAATTAAACTAATTATAATTATTGAGTGATATTAATGCAATATATATTTTAAATATTAAATAAAATATTTTTTATATTCATACAATATATTTTATAAACATAAGATAAGAACAATCCCAATTTTATGCTTAAAACCCAATATTTTTTATAAAGGTATTTTTACCACCTTTTAATAGAGGACCTATTTTAAATACAATTTTTCCACCATTATAGATTTAATATGTCAAAATAAACTTCATATTTGTAATAGAAACATAAAAATTATGTTTGGATAATTTTTTGGTATTTTTCTGTAAGGTTTCATTTTTTAAATGAATAGTTAAAAATACAGGATTTTAATTCAAAACTGTATTTTTGTCTAATTTATTTAAAAGGTTAAATTATGTTTCAATTTGGATTCAATGTTTAAATAGATCATATTTTTATCAATTAATCCAATTTATATCATTATAATAAATTTAAATTTGAAATTCGGTATAAAAACATAGAAAACAATTGGACTTTTTTACTTTAAAAACCCGTAGTGTCGTCCGTT
Source organism: Viscum album (assembly GCA_963277665.1). Classification (NCBI taxonomy): domain Eukaryota; kingdom Viridiplantae; phylum Streptophyta; class Magnoliopsida; order Santalales; family Viscaceae; genus Viscum; species Viscum album. The sequence continues at coordinate 1,533,935,146 of OY728163.1, read as the reverse complement.
CAACGAGATTAATTTTAAATTAATTTCTATCACTTATGTTATTAGAGTTTGGAAAAATGTATTTCATATTTTTAATCATCATAATGTATAATTTCTAAAAATTTTAACTTTTTTTTTACTAAAAATACTTGTGAAAGTGATTAAAAATAATTACACTAGTTAAGAGAAAAAATATGTTAATAAAGTACTAAACCTTAAATTTAAGACCCAAAACGACCTAGAAACTTTTAAAAACCACATTTTAAATAAATTATTAGTACATTAACCTAAAATTAATTGTTTTGGTTTTTTTATGATTTTGTTTAGGTATAAACGTGGGTATACCTAACTTGTTTCCAAAAATGGAAAGTGTGTCATTTCACTTCACTATAAAAAAGCAACCACCTCTCCCTCTTCTTCACACATCTCAAACCACTTAGGTCCATCAAATATCTACCCAATACACATATAAACATCCATAATTTACTCCTTCAATCCTCTATTTGGCACAAATTCTTCCAATTAATTTTTTTGGTGTAAACCAAAAGCAGTTACCCGATTAAGAGGTGACATCTTCTCTCAAGCTCCTCTATTTTATTTTCCTTCTCCACCACATCCACATTACTTATTACCTGATTGTATAAAAACCAGTATATTAAATATAATATTATTTTTTATTATAATATATAATCCTACATGTACAAACACCTCCATCTAATGGGTAACAAACATATTCTTTACGTGTATGACGAACTATCGCCTCATTAAATGGTGACTGTTAATTTTTTTCCTTTACCGCCTCTCATGGTAGAAATTATAATTGAAAATATATTTATGTGTGTCATATAATATATTTATCATGTATTTAATCTTATTAATTTTTTTATGACACATATCTTTTAACATTCCATTTTGTATAAATACAGTAATTTTGTTTGAGGAAGTGTGGACTACTGCCCCCTCAAAGCGATGTGATTCGTTCACACAATACATTGAATGTATGAAGGATGGTTTAGTGAAAATATATGATATATATATATAATTATAATGATAATTTAATTATATTATATACATATATACATATATTTCATTTTATTTCTTTCTTTCAATACGAAAATAAAAACGGAAACAACATTCATGCATATGTATGACTTATTGTCTCCATGAATGGTGTATTATATTCCATACTTATATATTATATGGGTTATTATAATACACATATATTGAATATAAATAAAATTTATATCATTTTTTAAATTTTTTTATCATGATATAAGTATAAGTACTGAAGATATAACAAATTAAGACACATGCAAAGAATAAAGTGAATATTACCTAAAGTGAAACCATAACATAGGATTGTTAACAAGAGGGTAATATAATATAATAATAAAATTATATATGATATTACATATAATAATATGATTATTTGAAATATTTATAATAAACTTACCTTTATTATGCATTAATATTTTACGAGAGCGAAGATAATCAAGACACAAGGTAAGGGAATTTCATCTCACTTTTTACTTCTGTGAGATACATGCTTTATTCACCTCCTATTCCATTTGTGTGGTGTATATACATACCCTGTATGTGTTTTGTGATTATTATAATTAAATTTATGGGTATTTAAATATACATTCTATGATATTTATTTTATGGGTTTAATGTTTCAAAATTTACCAAATCGGTAAAAGTAGTTTTGTCTCAAATTATCATCTTTGAGACACATGTTTTGTTGTGAGCCTATGTTTTTTAATGAGGTTTATATGATTATAATTGAAATTTTATATAATAAATATAATTATTTTCATGATATTTTATGCTTAATTTAATTTCAATTTCTTACATTAAGAGTATGATCCCAAGTAACCAAGTGGAAAGAGGTTATAGAAACAGTCTAATCACTCTTCTATATTTAATGATTATGCTTCATTTGATGAAATATTATCATCCATCTCTCGAGAATATTAATTATCTTAATTATCCTATTTTTTTCAAGATATATCCATTTATTAGTACCATTTCTCAACTCTTTGGTACTTAATGTAATTAAGAAAATTTTTTTAGGAAAAAATTGATTGTATCTCTCTCCTATATCGAAAGTATGGTTTATTTCAAAACCATGTTTTTTAAAATGTTTTCAAATAATATTTGAAGACCATTTTTAAGGTAAAAGGATTTTAAAAATGATTTTATGGTTTTAAAATCTCTTTTTATATGTTTTCAAACTTATTTTCAAAGAATTTATTTTGAAAACTTTTTTAATCTTTCTTAATATGTTTTCAAATTTATTTTCAAGGAAATGGTTTTAAAAATATTTTCAAGGTTTATATATATGTTTTTAAAGTAAAGTTAATGAAATAGTTTTCAAAATGTTTTCAATGTTTCTTTATAAGTCTTCAATGTGTTTTTAATGATAATTTTTTTTAAAATGTTTTTAATGTTATTATATAATTTTTCAAAGAAAAAGGTTTCCAAAATTTATTCAAGATTCTTTTACAAGTTTTCAAGGAAAAAGGTTTTAAAAATGATTTCATGCCTTATTAATAGTTTTTAAAATTATTTTCAGATAAAATGGATTTCAAAAAGGTTTTATTCTTTAAAAAATATTTCAAAGAAGAAGGGATATTTTCTTCAAGAAATTTTTTCAAAATATCTTTCCAAGTTATTTTCCATCTAAGATGACATCTATTAATGTTAATCAATACATTATAAGAAATGATGAAAAGGTTCCATTCATAGTATTACTTTAATGGTTTATGTTTTTTTATGGAATAATGCTTATTACACCCATTTCACTTCCATGATTTATATGCTTTTGAAACCAGATTCTCTTCATGGGTTATGTTTTGATGTTATAATTATGAAACTTATCTCTTTTCTGTAGATTATGATGTGATGAACTGTTAATGATACCCATTTAATTTCATGGGTTATGATTTGATTTTTATAAAACCCATCTATTTTCATGGTTCATGATATGATGAATGTTTTGGGCACAAGAATGTATGATTTCATTATGTGAAGGGTGGGACCTATATCTCCCTCTAATGCATTGGGTAATGAAAAATGTTTTATGAGTTTAAAGGGTACATAGGATAGTATACCATGCCCAAAACAGCAGGGAATGAAGTAGGAAATCCCAAGACTAAAACACGAGGGAATACAGGAGGACATCCCAAGCCTGAAACAAGAGGGTACACAGGAGGACATCCCAAACATGTAACAAGAGGGTACACAGGATCACATCCCAATCTTGAAACAAGAGGGTAAACAGGAGGATGTCCCAATCCTGAAACAAGATAGTACATGGGATGACATCCCAAGACCAAAACAAGAGGGTAAATGGGAGGTCATTTTAATCACAAAGTAGGTCCACAGGTGATTAAACTAAGCCTAAAATGTTACAAAGGCCTTGGTTGGCTTCCTTGACATATGATTTTTATATACTGATGTGTTTTCCACAATTCCATGTTATATTCCTATATTATGATTTCATATATTGTTTTCATTATTTTCTTATGAGTCATGTATTATGAACTTCAAATATTTATTATGATATCTGATATGAAGGGTATGATCTTCAAATTTTATACACAATTTCTATACCCTTTTATTCATGTTATTCTTAAGCATTTCCTTTATTTACCCTTAATGGGCATCTGAGCTCTCCCATTTCTTATGTTTCCTTTCCCCAGGTTATAAATAATGTTTTTAGGTAGAAGTAATAAAGTTGGTTATTTTTATGGGGGATGTCGAAGACATTTCACCAGGATAAAATATTTTTTTCCAATGTTTCCAAAGACACTATACTATTTCAGTCCTTGGGTATGTATTTTTATAATATTCTTAATATTCATCTAAAAATATGTAATATTCATATATGTTAAGCCTAGGTCTCTATAGTTGGTATCTAAGTAAAGGTTTCTTTAGTATTTAGAAACTAGTATGAGAAAACTTTATTGATATCCCTATGTATATTTCTAAGGATATTTCTAGGGATGTATCTAATGATAAGTATAGGGATGAGTTAACATTTCGGAAATATGTCCTATAATTTTGGTAAAGGATAGAGTGAGTGTATTCCTAGTAATAAATCCCTATCTTGATACTACAAGTGGATGTGTCTCTAGAAAAGATATACCTCGGAGTAACAACTCTGACAAGATGTTTCTGGTTTTACTTGGGGTAATCTAGTACAACATAATGGGCCTTGCTGCACACCTAGTTTGACACTCTGGGGGGATTTGATTTTGGAATTCATGAACTATTCATAAACCACCATGAAGGATTTAAATGGAAGTTGACAATGAAAAAACTAGGAAAAAACTGAGGTTTATTTGATTAAAAGATAGGTTCTATGACTTAGAAATGTTATATGTAATTTTTCATGATTATGTGGTCTTCTTCTATGATATGTGTTTCTCACCCCATGCATTCTAGTTTTATTCGATGGAGATAACTAAAAGAAACATGGTTAACATTAAATTTTTCATATGTGTAAAGTATGAGAATTATAAAAATCAATTTCACAAGTATAAATATCGTAAAGAGAATAAGTAAGGTGGTATGAGTATTGGTTATACTAGTGAAGATAATTAGATCACAAATTACATGTGAAACGTATGTGATGTTCTTCTAATATTTTTTACTTTAATCATAATAATCTTGATTAGATTCAGGTAAAGGAACCTTAACACATGGTTCATATTTTATATTCTAGGAAAGAGGTATAAAGGAATGAGTTTATGAAACCTGAGTAGTGGTTTAAGAATAAAGCTAGATGAATGAAGTAATTATGTTTTGAAATTCAAAAAATTATGTTATATGAATCATGAAATATAAAAGTATATCCAGTATAAGTTATCATTAATTAATGATTTAAAATTAAATTCTTAATGGTGATGAAGGCTTAGAAAAGTTATATTTTTATTAAGGTGAAGAAACCCTTATTGTGATCAATATACTGAGAAAATTGTGTTTCGCTTGGATAAAGAGATGATTGATTTGTATAAAGTAAATTAGATGGCACTGATTACCCTAGATCTATTTATTAATTGATTGAAAAGGTGTTCTATGTCATCAATGACGATGTTTAAAACTTATTGGATTTAAATAATATATTTAGTAATCATTAGAATAAGGAAGAATACATGTTTTCCAAAAGGACTTATGGTAGTAAAAGGAATATATGATGAGTGTATTAACATATTTGTAATGTGCCAACAAAGTTTTACTTTGTGATATATGGGGATCAATTTTAAGAAGATTTCATGAATTTCTTCCTAAAGTATTGAATTTTCCTCATTCATAATCGTTATAAGGTTAACCATTAAGGGGATGTTTAAGTTAATCTTCAGATGAATTTTGTGATATTAAAGTATTATCTCACCACATGATAATTCTTTCACATTGGATAACCTACTCTAACAATTTTGGGTTGATAGTAACTTAATAGATATTATATGACTTTTCATGGATCTCATGATCTATTGGTGCTTTAGGAATTAAAATTTTAACTCCCTTTTTAGAGAAAGAGGTGAAGTTGATCAAGTAACAACAACGGGTGAGATTATCTTGAAATCATTAAAGTATATCTTTTCATGAAATTTCATTAGCTTTAGGAAAATGATCTAAAAATAAAATTTTATCCCAATGCCTTTTTTTCCAATGAATCAAATAGCCTCTTATATAATCACATATTTATGACTTTATGATAGTTATCTTTATCATAACCTTGTTCTATATCACTCTCCATTATAACATGATGGTTATATTTCTCTTTTGTGTCCATGTTTTCTCTTTCCACCTATGTTCTCCCATGTGGAAACCTAGTTATATGTTACTTTGGGTAACCATTATGTTTCCAACTATCATTTCTAAAAGGAAGTTTTAGTATTAATTTTTAATACATTCATTTCTAATAAATTAACATTCATTTATTAATCCTTTAATAATCGAGATGAATTTTGGGGGTGAAATTTATTTTAATGAGGGTAGAATGTAACACCATAAGATTTTGTGAATAATTTTTTTTCAAATTAATTTAATCATTTTGATATTTTACATTTCACGCAACACATTATGTAACACCATGTTAATAATGCACTATACACAACATAACTTTTATCAAGCTTTATATGGAACACTAACATTAGCTTGTGTTATATGCAATAATTACTTTCCTCAAAGGCTTTCATAACATGCAAGACCGAGTTTTACCGAACAATAATATATCATTAAAATGTTATTATTTAATATAATAATATGTAACTTAAACATTAAATTAGAATTTATGGGTATTATTAACTAATTTATGAGAATATGTTGGTTACACAAATATCATATGAATTCATAGGTTTCAAAATAATTATAAATTAATATGAAAACCGATTGAAATATTATTATTTTTATGGTCACAAAGTTGTTTTAACCTAATAAATTAAATTTAGTGTAATTATTGAGTGACATTAATGTAATATATATGTTCCATATTAAATAAAATATTTATTATATTCATCTAATATACTTTATAGACATAATATATGAACAAGAACAATTTTTTTCTTAAAAATCTATATTTTTTATAAAGTTGTTTTTACCACCTTTTAATGGAGAAGCATTTTTAAATCTGATTTTTCCCCTTTTATAGTTTTAATATGTAAAAATAAAATTATTATTTGTAATTAAAACATAAAAATTTGGTTAGGATAAACTTTTGGTATTTTTCTCTATGGTTTCATTTTTTTAATGAATAATTAAAAATACTGAATTTTAATTCAAACACCATTTTTGTCTAAATTATTTATAAGGTTAAATTGTGTTTTAATTTCGTTTAAAAGTTTAATTAGATTATATTTTTGTAAATTAATACAATTTAGGTCATTATAATCAATTTCACACTGAAACTGGGTATAAAAACATAGCAAGATTTTGGATATTTTACTTTAAAAAATCGTATTGTCGTTCCGATAGTATGAATAATTTTAAATTAATTTCTGTCACTTTTTCATTATAATATAGAAAATTTTATTCCATATTTTTAAAAAATAATAATTTATAACATATAATAAGTATAGCATTTTTTTAGAAAAAACATTTTTGAATGTGATTAAAATTAATTACAATAGTTAAGAGAAAATTAGGTTAATATACAAAACCATAAATTTAAGATCCAAATAGGACCTATAAACTTGTCTAAAACCTATTTTCTAGACATTATTCTTACATTAACCTTCCATTATTTAGTTTTTTTTTGTTTTTTATGACTCTCTTTTGGTATAATCATGGGTACACAAAACTTGTTTCCAAAAATGCCAAGTGTGTCCTTTCCCTTCCCTATAAAAGTCCACAACCTATCCCTCTTCTTCACACCTCTAAAACCACATATATTTGGCCAATATATTACCAATACACCTAAAAACATCCCTAATTTATTCAATAAATCCTACCTTTGTGTATAAATTCTTCCAAGGAATCCTTTTTGTGCAAACCAAAAGGAGTTAACTGATTAAGAGGTAACGTCTTCTCTCAAGCTCCTCTCTTTTATTTTCATTATCCACACCATACACTTTATTTATTACATAATTGTATAAAAAACCAGTATATTAAATATTATTGGAGTTTTTTATGCTACGGTTTCAACCGTACACTTACACACACCTCCAACTAAGGGGTAACGAACATACAGTTTACGTGTACGGTGAACTACCAACTCACTAAACGATGATTCTTCATTTTTCCTTTACCACCTATCATGGTGGAAATTATTATAGAAAATATATTTATATATGTCATGTATTATATTTATTAACTCTATAAGATTATTTATTATTTTAAAACACATATTTTTTTACTTTCCATTCAGTGTAAATATGATAATTTCTTTTGAGGAAGTGTGGATTATCACCCCCTCAAAGCGATGTGATTCATTCACAAACTACATGGAATGTATTAAGTATGGTTGAGTGAAATTATATGATATGTATAAAATTATAATTATAATTTAATGATATTATATACATATATACACATATTTCATTTTCATTCTTTCTTTCAATATGAAAATAAAAACAAAAACAATGTTCATGTGTACATACGACTTACCGTCTCCATGAACGGTGTATTTTACTTCATACTTCTATGTTATATAGATTATTATAATACACATATACTGAATGTAAATGATATTTATATGATTTTTTACATTTTTTAATCATGATATAAGTATAAGTACCAAAGATATAACAAATTAAGACACATGCGAAGAACAAAGTGAATATTACCTGAAGTGAAACTTTAAAATAGGATTATTAACAAGAGGGTAATATGAGGTCATAATAAAATGATATATTATATTATATAAAATAATATTATTTTGTAAAATATGTATAATATACTTACATTTATTATACATGATGATTTTATGAGTACGAAGAGATTTAATACATAGGGTAAAGGATTTTCATCTCACTTTTTATTTTTGGGAGATACAGGATTGATTCACCACTCATTCCTTTTGTGTGGTGATTATACTATACATGGATGTATTATATGATTATTATACATAAAATAATGGTTATTTAAATATCCATTATATGATATTTAATTCATGGGGTTAATGTTTCAAATGTTACCAAATCGGTAAAGTAGTTTTGTCTCAAATTTCCTTCTTTGAGACACATGTTTTGTTATGAACCTATGTTCTTTAACGAGGTTTATATGATTAAAATTGACATTTTATATAATTAATCTCATTATTATCATGATATTTAATGCTTCATGTAATTTTATTTTCTTACACGAAGAGTATGATCCCATGTAACCAAGGGTAAAGTGTTTATTGAAACAATATCATTGTTTTCATGATTGTTAATGACTATGCTTATTTTGGTGAAATATTATGATTCATATATCAATAAAATCATTATATTCCTTATACTATGTTTATTAAATATATATCCACATATTAGTACCATTTTTAAACACTTTGGTACTTAAGATAATTAAGTAAAATGTTTTTATGAAAAAGATGATTGTATCTCTCTGTCTTCAATTAGAAATCTTGTTTATTTGAAAAACATGTTTTAAAAAAAATTCAAATGATATTTGAAGAAAATTTTCAATTAAAAAGTATTTTAAATTTTTTTATGGTTTTAAAATATTTCTTTTCAAGTTTTCAAAGTTATTTTCAAAGAAATAGTTTTTAAAACGTTTTTAATCTTTCTTTATAAGTTTTAAAAGTTATTTTTAGAGAAATGGTTTTCAAAACATTTTCATGATTTATTTATAAGTTTTAAAATTATATTCAGTGAAGTGGTTTTAAAAAATTAATATTTATTTATATGTTTTCAAATTATTTTCAAATATTTTTTCTAAAATGTTTTGAAGCTTATTATATAAGTTTTCAAAGAAAAATTTTTTCAAAATGTTTTCAATATTCTTTAACAAGATTTCAAGGGAAAAGGTTTTCCAAATTATTTCAATACTTATTTCTAAGTTTTAAATCTATTTTAAAATAAAATTGATTTCAAAAAAGATTTATGTTCTAAAAAACTTTTTCAAATAATAAAGGATATTTTCCATGAGAAATGTTTTCAAAATATCTTTCCATGTTATTTTCCATCTAAGATGAAATTTTTTTATGTTAATAAATCCCTTATAAGAAATTATCCAAATGTTCCATTCTTATTATTTCTTGAATTTTTTATGTTTTTATGGAATAATTATTATGACACCCATTTCACTTCCATGGGTTATATACATTTGAAACCCGCCTGTCTTCACAGGTTATGATTTGATGAAATAATTATGAAACTTATCTATTTTCCTTAGGTTATGATATAATGAAATTTTAATGATACTCATTTCATTTTTTGGGTTATGATTTTATGTTTATAAAACCCATCTCTTTTCATGGGTCATGATATGATGAATTTTTTTGGCATAAGTATGTATGATTTCATTATGTGACGGGCGTGACCTATATCTCCCTCTAATAAATTGGGTAATGATAAATGTTTTATGATATAAAGGGTACACGGGAGGGCATCCCCAGACCAAAACAATAGGTTATATAGAAGAAATACCAATCCCAAAACAAGAGGGTATACATGAGAACATTCCAAGCCATAAACAAGAGGGAACATGGGAGGATATCCCAAGCCTAAAATAAGAGGGTACATGAGAGAACATAACAAGACCAAAATAAGAGGGTAAATGGGAGGAAATCCAATGCTCAAAATAAGTGGGAACATTGGAGGAAATCCCAAGCCCAAAATAAGAGGGTACACGAGAGGTAATCCCAAGCCTGAAGTAGGTACTTAGGTGATTAACCCAAGAATAAATTATTACAAAGGCCTTGTTAGGCTTCCTTGTCATAGGGTTTTTATATTCTTATGTGTTTGATACAATTCCATGTTCTATTCCTATGTTATGATTTCATGTATTATTTTAATTATTTCCCTATTATTCATCTCTTAATAACTAAAAATATTTATTATAATCTTTGATATTTTGGGTATGATCTTCAAATGTTATACTCAATTTTCATACCCTTTTCTTCATGTTATACTTACACATTTCATGTATTTACCCTTATTGAGCATTTGAGCTCACCCCTTTTCTATGTTTCCTTTCCCTAGTTTATGAATAAATATTTTTGGTAGAATTACTAAAGGTGGAGATATTTATGGGAGATTTTAAAGATATTTCACCAGTATAGATGATTTTTTTTTCATAGTTTCCAAAGACACTATATTATTTTGGTCCTCAGGAATTTATTTTTGTAATGTACTAAATATTCATCTAAAATGATGTAATATCCATGTATGTTTCACTTGGGTAACTATATCTTTGAACCATCCCAGATTTCCTAATGATCATTGGGGCTTCAATTAGGTATCTAAGAGGATTCACCCTTCTCAAGCCACCAATGTAGATGTGGAAGTTGAAAAACTAATCAAATCCAAATTTTTCAGGGAAGTGAAATAACCAATAAAGATCTCCAACATCATATCTATTAATAAAAAGAATGGGAATATTATATCCTTATCGATTTTAGAGACTTAGTACTGCTCAAAGGAATATTTCCCATTTCTAATCATAGAACTCTTGATTAATGCAACAGCTGGATTCCAAGCCACTTCTTTTATGGATGGGTATTTAGAGTACAATCAAATGAAGATCTTTAGATGAGAAATCCACTATCTGTAGAGTGCCTCAGGGGATATTTTTCATCCAATGTGTTATTAATCATATATTTAATCCATTATTGGGAAGGGTGTCTAAATATTATGTTGATGACATGGTGTTCAACTCACAATAGTGATGTGATCATTTCACATACCTTCAAATAATTTTTGATAAGCTATAACAGCATATTCTGAAGATGAATTCACTAATATGTGCCTTTGGGGTAACATAAAGGATGTTCTTTGTCATTATGGTATGCACCAACATTATCAAGGTTAACCCATAGAATACTAGTGTTGTCTTAGCAATGTCACCCCCCCATAAATCTCAATGAACTGCGGAGATTATAAGTTAACCTCAACTATATTTTATGATTCATTTCCAACATCGTAAGAAAATATCTCCCTTTCACTATGATAATGAATAAGGTAATCACCTATCAATGGGATGATGACTACTAAGAAGTATTCAAAAGTCTCAAGTAGTATTTACTACACCCACTGGTTCTAATGGAACCGGTGGAAGGGAGGCCACTCATCTTGTTTGTGGCCTATATGGAATTCTCACTAGGCACCCTCATCACATAGAAAAATGATTTAAGGAGCGAGAATAGTCATTAATACCTCATCTGAACAATTCTAGGTACTGAGACCTGATACTCCGATGTCGAGAAGAACTGTTTTGCACTCATCTTCACAGTGAAAACACTAAGGCATTACTTGCAGCCCCATGAGTTTCATATGGTCTCTCGTATTGATATTCTCAAGTATATCCTTGGCCATCCTATTTTTGACTAGTAACTTGGACCAATAGTAATTCATCCTATAGCAACATTACATTCAGTTTATATCACAGAAGTTAGTGATAAGTAAATCCCTGGCTAATTTCCTCACAGCACATACTACCCTAGAGAATACACCAATGGACACTGGGCTTCTTGATGATTTGTTATTCTATGACAATGACACTCCCCAAACATTAGAGATGTATTTTGATGGATCCTCTCAAAGTACTATTCGAAAAATTATGGAAAACATGAAGCTCAATCAGGTTAGAATAGTGATTGTATTTGTCTCTCCAAAAAAACATGTTTGCCTTACTCTTTCTCATTTCTTGAAGGTTGCACAAATAAAATATGGAATACTAAGCCCTCATCATTGGATTGGAATTATCCATATAGCTTCATATGGAATACCTAAATATCAAAGGGGATTCAGAACTAGTGATAAAAAAATCAATGGAGAATATACCATCTAAATGGAATAATTGACCTCTCTCACTGGCAATGTCAGAGGAATGATGGAAGGGTTCCCTTTTGATCCCATGTTGCATCATGTTACCTAGTCATAGAATGCTAATGCTAATGTTCTAGCTAATTAAGCCATTTTCTTATCCAATCCTAATCAGGAGGAAGAAATATTGCATATCATGCACTAAAGAATGGTCTCATCTGTCATCATCTGCGATATGAAAGAAATAAATCAGGTCAACACTACCCTAGACCATGATGTATAGACATCCACCCATATATATATGGATCCCATAACCGGTTATCTCCATAATGGATTTATCTCAACAGATTGAGCTAGGAGAGAATAAATTTGGTGTCGAGCAGTGAAATTTACCCTTCAGAATGGTCTAAATGGTCAAAAGTCCCTCTAAAAGTGTGGCTTTGACAGAATCCTCATCATATTTATAGAATAATGATATATTTTCACCATCATGTAATAAGTTCATGCAGGTTCATGCGGTGCTCATTAGTTCAGGACCAGGCTCTCCCACCAAATCAAGAGGCTGGGATATTAATAGAAAACCATGACACATGACTCTGTGGAGTTCTCTAAGAAATTTACTATGTTCCATAACAAAGAAAACTTCATACATAATCCCTTTTAATAGCTACATAAATCTAAATATTTCTGGATATGTTCTGTTTGGGGAATAGATGTCATGGGGTCATATCCCCCATCCACGGATAAGCAGTTCAAGAATATCCTTACTGCTGATGACTTATTTTCTAAATGGTATGATTCTATAGTCCTTAAATAATTCAGTATTAAAAACATCATAAACTTCATAAAGTCCCATTTCATCACCATATTCAGTGTCCCTCACACAATATTGACAGACAACAGCACCAACTTCTACACTATGGATTTGAATAAAATGTACTAGGAGTACAATATCGAGTCTAGAAACTCATCATGATATCATGTAGGGTAAAATAGATGGATAGAGGAATTAAATAAGACTCTTTCAAATATAATCTATAAGATGGTGATAAATCCCATCTAGACATGCTCCTCTGTACTTTATGGTCCTACTATACCACTATGCATACTACTACACAAGTAATGCCATGTTCATTGGTGTGTGGGACTAAGGCAGTCTTACCCATAGAGTTTCATCTTCCTTCACTCTAAATAGACATTTTCGGATAGCTCTAAGATGATGAAAAATCACAAAATAGGATAAATGAATTATAGAATCTTGATGGTAACAGGTTTCATACATTACAAAACCATGAAATCTATTAGAATCGGATCACATGAGCCTTCAATAAAAAGGTTCCCCTCCATTAATTCCTCCAAGGAGAACTGGTGTTGGTCCTCAAAACCCCAATGAAACTAGGCAAGAAGCCTATAAATCTAGAACCCGAATGGGAAATACCTTACATCATACATAAGTTCAATCATAATGGGGCCTACTCATTGGCCATAATGGATGGGGAGCATGTCACACCCCCACCAATGAAATATTTCTCAACAAATACTTTTCATAGATATCTTCAATCATTAATCCTCCTGATTTCATGACATTAAACTACACAATATTTTCATGATAGTAAGATGACAAATTGTGAATCTTCTTATGTCCTAACAGCAAGAATCTAAACTACACAATATCGCACGTTCTGACCATAAGATATTAAACTATTCAGATATGTCCTAACAACAAGATAATAAACTGCTTGCAAAATTTTCTAATAACACAATGATATATTGTATGGTACTCACCCTTACCAAAAAATGTTAAATTGCACAACTAGTGTCATCACTATAGGAAATTAAACTACATGAGTCTCTAGAACTATATATGGATAGATTCATACTATCACAGGATATATAGTGATTCCTAGACCTCTATTATTGAGACCAACCACTGGATTACTTTCCTTTCACATAGGGTGATCTATGTCCTTACCATAATATATTAAAATGCATGGATAATTTCCTTTATGCAAAAAATTAAAATAGATGGGTATTTCTAGAACTATGTACATCTTGATTCTCATATTCAATGAGATACATAGGGATGCCTTGATCCTATATCTTGGTTTAGCCCATACATGATATGAAATTCTCATTTCTTATCCTTGATCGCCTATACATAGTAAGGGGAATCACTTCTATTCCTTGTTTCCCACATCGATCGTAGCTCACGTGAGATTAGGAATTATAGTAAGGGATTTCATGCACAAACAAGGCATAAAAGCTCATGATGGTCTTATCATGGTCCAAAATGAAAGACCATAAATGGAATACCATGATTCTTTGCTAAATAATGTTACACTAAACGGTTTATGCCCCCTATATGACATGAAACTGTGCATTTTTATGTACCACACCCAAGAAGACCATTTTTTTTGTATTGGTATCCTACAACACCTCCACTCAAGAACAACATGTGGCTTTATTCCGGTCATCACAAGATATGTAGTGATGCATGGATCACCAATCTTGTGCCTAAATAAATGGTAAAAATTCCCACCCTCATGTATGGGTCAGACCTATATATATCATTTCGCATTCTAGAACTATGTTTGACATGATTCCTAACCTCACAGGATATGTCATGATGCCCATATCTTCAATCCTAGGTCCAGTCATAAAAACAATTATAGAAATTCCCCCCTCTTTGCATACGAGTTAGACCTATGTAGGGATCATCCTTATGAACTATGTTTGGCTTGATTCCTATCACAATGGGATACATAGGGACACACATTATTTCATTCATGGGCCAAGATGCAACTTTACCATTTCAAATTAGGAATCCAATGTCCTTACCATATGATGTTAAACAGCACGAACCCTTAAAAACTATGTGTGGCTTGATTCCTTCCATCACAGAATATATAGTGATTCCTGAATCTCCAATCCTAGGTATATCTACAATAATCAACAAGAAAAATGTGCCCCATAATTCATAGGTTCTGAGTCATACAAGATCAATTTTCCTACATATTAGACATACCTATATATGGTTGTCTTGTTCACACAATATATCATGTAAAATTTTTCATGTTGGTTCCTATGCCCTTACCACATGATGTTTAACTATAAGGAAACGTTTTTACTGCATGATGTTAAAACTGTAAGGAATCCTGTACACCCTTTATACCTAACGTTAAACTGTGAAAACCATAAACCATAAACATTCCTTATCAAATTACCACAAGATATTTTCCCTGGTCAACTAGAGTACAGGGTGCTAATATCATATATTAAGCACCTAAATACATAAATCAAACTTCATGTCTTGAGTACCTCAAGTTGTCAAAATCTTCCATGGACCTTGGAAAATAAAGTCGTCTTCAAGTGACCCTTTTCTTGACTATGCATGTATGTCTATGTCTCATGTATATGTACTTATGGTCGTCAACAAAATATATCACTCTTCAAACAGTGATTTTTAATCCTTGTGAGCCTTGATATCACCATGTAAAAACTCAACACCTCAGTGTGTTCTGAACTACTCCTAGTATGACTATCCCATATCATTACTCATGACCTGAGGACCTCAATCCATGATTTACTACATTTCCATATCCCACTAAGAAGGATGTTGGAGTACTCTTGACCCTAGTTATCCTAATTGGAATCTTGTGTATCACCCACATATTAGGTCCACATTCATCATGACCTTAAAGATTATTAACTATTTTTCAAAGTTGTATGACCTTTGAGAATACCCAAGTGGGATCAATGAATCACTGAGAGGTGGGGTGAATCAATGATATATTTTTCTTTTAATTTTTCTTCCTTATGAAACAACATTCACCTCCTATTAATGAATTGTTACCTTACTTAAAACAAAACCAACACACATAAAAATCAAAACAATAATTTACAAGGTTCACTACTCAAAAAGAGTGGTTATTTCCTTGGTATGATTTGTAAATAATACAATACCACACAATCCATTTGAAAACAATCCTTTTCTATTGAATACAATGAGTATATATACCCTTACACTTATATAGAACTATGTTCAATACAACGGTGCATGTTCTTCATGTATCCTGAAATAATGTAATAAAATTTGTGTAACAAACATTCCATTATTCTTATTGATCAAATTTCCTAAAATATGAACTTCAAAACAACTATTCACTTCCTTAACCAACAATAGGAAAGAACTAACCTATATTATATAATGATACTCAGTCCGATTTCCCAATATGATTCCCTAGTTTTATTTCTTAATACCGAAATATGATTCTATCATAATATGGTTGAGAAAATTATGAACTTCTTCTTCTCTAGATCGAAAAAACCCAGTCCAATTGCTCGATCTGATTCCAAAAACTCTGATTGTAATCTTGTCTCCTCTCCTTTATTATTATATCCAGAAAACTTCTTTAGGAAAGAGGAGTTAAAAAACATATTCTCCCTATAACTTTAGACATTCACTCTCTTATTTTAGAAATAGTACTTATGGCATAAAGTAAAAAGTACTTATCCTTTTACAGGTGACCCAAAAAATGGCTTGTAAAGGAATCTAAAAATATTTCCCACTCAACCAAATTTCCCTAAGCTTCAATTTCCTTTAAATTTGGGGAATACCTATTAATCCATCAATTCTTCTCAATTATTATCTTATATTCTAAAATCTTCTCATAGATTTATATTAATTAATACTTTATTCAACAACTCAAGTCTAATTCTGAATTTCCATTCAATTTTTCCCATTACAATGAAGATATAAAATTATTCATAAATTTTCTCTACTCCAACTTAAAAAACATATGTCTTATCATTATTATTCTCAGAAACAAATTCTCATTCTGATTTCTTCATTACAATGCAGATATAATATTACTCATTATAATGGAGATAGCATATTCTTCATTAAATTTATCTAAACTAAATGAAACGTATGAAAACTATTCTTTAATACTCTTCAACTTCTTCTATTATCCTCTTTATAACACTTTGAAAAGATTCAAGAAATTATCATTTTCTTCTTTTCTCAAACTGATGATCATGTGTCTGATGATGTTTGTCGATATTGGTATATGTCTGCCAGATCATTTTTTGTGTCTCTATGATGGATCAGTGTCATATCTAGCCTGATAGCTCTTGACCCATTTGAAATTATAATATAAAAGATATTATTTATCATGAAACAAATGAAAAAATATTGGTGTTATTATTTTTTTTACCCAAGACTATCCTTAAGTATCCGAGGTGCACTAAGGATATGATTCTGGTTTACGGAGGAGAAGAGGAAATAGTCATCAGAGGAAATGTAGATTCTAGTTTCCAGACTGATCAAGATGACATGAAGTCACAGACTGGATACATCTTTAGTTTGAATGGAGGTGCAGTGATCTAGAAGAGCTCAAAGCTAGGTGTGGTCATAGATTCTATAGTAGAGTCCGAGTATATCACAGCTTCTGAGGAAGCTAAGGAAGTAGTATGGATGTGAGGCTTTGTCCAAGAGCTGGATCTAGTACCTAGTAGTTAATATCTCATCACACTATATTGTGATAATACTGCAGTGGTGGCACTTGAAAAAGAGCCAAGGTCACATCAGCGGACAAAGCACATACTTCAAAAGTATCATCTCTTGAGGAATTTTTTTCAGAGAGGTAAAATTTTACTGAGCAGTATTCCCACGGAAGAAAATGTGGTGGACCCCTTGAATAAAGCCTTAATTGAGCAGAAACATGATCATTATGTGAGATCTAGCAGACTAAAAGTTTTAGGTAGTTGGATCTAGTCCAAGTTGGAGTTAGTAAGGCTTGGTGTCCTGAGAACCAAGTGTTTTGTAATTTTATTACATGAATGTACACTTATTATATATTGTTCATTGTTCTGCATGACTATAATATAATAATGTCCTGGAATATTTGATGCATTGATAAGGTCGTGGAAGATCCCCGCTATGATCAGAAACTTGAAATGCTGTAACAATATTATTAAATAATGTTCTACAGTTGGCTGACATACTATGATATGACACATAGTATATAGACCATCATGTGTTAGTACTCGTAAGGAGATGAGACTCTCTCTCATGGAGTTTGCACTTGGTAATCTCCAAGATGGGAGATTATGTGAACAGACCATCCAGTAGTAATTCTACATGTTTTCGTGTCATCAGACATTTCTATCTGCGAGCGTGTGTAATGTTCCTTAGACTGGAAAATTATCATTAACTCATGTCATGAATTGTGCACTTAGATTTGCTGATGAAAACTGTCCTGAAGAAAGTTGGTTGGAAGTAGGGTACGTTGGGTGCATCATGAATGACATGTTGTTAATGGATAATTCAAGGAAGTATTTGTCCCTTCCATGTTTATGGAAGTAAATATCTTGGTCCCTTTGATTGAAATATAATTGTCGCCAAAATTGAATGTCCATGGTGTAATGATGAGTTTATTTCTGGATTTCAAAGAATGATAGATAAATCATATAGATTTATGACACTGCCAGATGAGATATTAACACAATGGGATTAATTTACATGGTAATAATTCGTATGACTTCACACATCAATGCACTATAAACTTCTTTCTCTTGGGTTCCTTGACCCGTTTCTAGATAGTAATCTTAGACTTTAGGCAAGCCTGCCAAATGCCAACGAGAAAAGGTTCTAGAGGGTCACACACTAAGTGTATCCAAGTATCTCAAGTAAAATAAATGTTATTCCCATATGTGGTTTAATAATTATTCAAGGAAGCCTAAATCATTTTAATGTTAGAGGAAGAATAAAATAGAAACATGTACACGTTGTGTATTAATGATTACACACCATGTAGTTTTTATTTTGAAAACAAGTACATGCCATGTATTATTGAATGTACATACCGTGTAGTTTTCATTTTGGAAAGGAAATGAGTAAATGAAAACAAGATATACACACTGTGTACATTAAATGTACATGCAGTTTAGATTTAAATAAAAAACAAGTACACGCCGTGTATTTATGATTACACATCGTGTAGTTTTTTCAGTCGGGATTTTGAGGAAATAATATCATTTTATTAAATGATATTTATTATAATCAGTGTGGGAGCATGTAAAGGAATTAATGAATCGACATGGGGTTTTCAAAATAATTAATGAAATAAATAAATTGCGTAAATCATTTATTTATTGTCATATCTATACAACCTCAGACCCAATTATAAATATTATCACAACCCCAACTCTTTTCCAAAAATAATAGTTGTGCACAAAAATTCTGTAGAATTATCTCAAGACTGAAAGAACTTCATCCTCCAAGAACGATCTCAAGATTGGGAGAGATCCACCTACATCGGATCAAGGTGATCAAAAGCAGAAAACGCAAGTAAAGGCTTCTCCATGCTAGCACCTAGAGATTCCTTTAGTGACGTCCAGAGATATGTGATGCATTTGTGGATCACCGCTAGAGGAATTATACACTTGGCTTCTGCGACGCAACGACGAATCACATTGAAATGTGATCGGAAAGATCAATGAAGAATTAATGCCATAAAAGTTAATTCTTGTCAATTAATTAAATAATAATAATCAACATGTGATGATCCATTCTTTATGGTTTTGTGACTTTTCTTGTTATTTTTGTATTTCTGTGATTAGATCCGTGGAGACTGGCGTTTATCATCGTATTGATCCCATATTGATCATTGCAAATGACAAAAGTCCAAGTGGGCACATCCACCCACGAGCTTCTTCTGTGCTCGGAACCTTCAAGTGGTATCAGAGGAGGTCACAATGTTTATTTTTGTTATTTAATTTTCGTTGATAATTTACGCATTTATATTTGATTCAATTAAAGTTAAATAGTTTTATAAACTGAATGAATGAGATCTGTTCTTCCTCCATCATTTTTCGATTCACATCACAGAAATGAACTTTTAATTTTAATTTTTATTAAATTAAAAAAAAGGAACTCATCTGGAGGAGCCACTTTTTCTGTCTGTACAACACAGAAATACACAGCGTGTAGTGAAAACTACACGCCGTGTACTTTGGTTCAACGAACCAGTACTGGTCCTCCAAACCACGTTGTGTGAATTGATTATACCTAATTATTTATTACACCATGTTGACTAGAAATGAATGGTGCATGGGAACCGGAATACACTACATGTATGTTGAATCAATACACTGTGTATTCTGATCAGACCCAAGTGAAACTGTGTTCAAGGAGAAGTCGTGTTCCGTGTACATAGGATTACCAGGATAGTAACTGCGTAATAAGGAAGTACACGCCATGTTAGATTAATCTATACGTTGTGTACAACAAAATTTCCAAAGTACAAAAAAACACACCAAATCCCCCAGTGTGTACTTTGGATAAATGATGAAAAATACACGTCGTGTAATATAGCCTACATGTCGTGTAATATAACCTACACATCATGTACTTTCCAGAAATAGAATTTCACCATGTTTCCTCCAAAAGTAAAAAAGACATGTACAAGGAATAAGGATGAGAGGAATCTCAAGGAAATTCAGAAAGGAATTTAAGAGAAATAATTGATTAATTATAAGATCATAATTAATTGAATTGAATCATGACTTGTCTTGAATAATATAATGATTAAAAGAATTTGAATTCTAAATAAGCGTATATGTTGTTGCATGATATGGATGATCATGAGCTAGACAAAAGACCATTTGTATGTGTGTATGGTTTCATTTAAATTTTTTTAATTTAAATTCGTCGGCCTGTGAGCCTTCTTCTAATAAAATTTAGGGCATGTGTGCCCATAGTTTCTTTAATGTAAACCCCATGTAATAGGGGATCTTCCAATCTAGTGGATATTGTTCAAAAATCCGAAGCTAAAGTGAAACCAACCCAAGAAGATGCAAAAGTGGACAGATGCGAGCTGCAAAACACAAACCATCAGGTTCAGGGTGTTTTCCATAGGTCATGGTTAGCTTATCAAAACCACTAAATAAGCTAACTAATAGAAACAAAAAATCATGTCATATTATTTTATTTATATCTAATTTCATGGTTTATTTATAATGTGTGTATTTTCGCATTCACATAATTAATGAAATAAACAATCATGAAAAGATGAAATAAAATAAAAACTGGACTGTGTGTAAACATTATCAGAACATGGTTAATCACTTAAGCAAGCACCACTTAATATTAACAAGAATGTGATAATGAAAAACTATCCATAAGGAATAAAATCCCTCAAATACAATATTAAGTCAGACCAACCCTTTCGTTACTTGATTTAGGGAAAGACTCAATAAAACTATGTGTTTGACCAACCCTTGTTGGGATATTTACTTTTATAAAGGAATATCTTATGAAAATTTTGGGTTGACTTAAAAATTTTACATCAAGAGGAGTAACATTTGCTAGTCTTGTTGTAAAATGGAGGCAAGTGTTAAGGAAATTCAAGTTAGTATTTTAGGATTAGGGAGTCCACTCAACAGATCAAGGAATTTTAAGCTCATAGTTAGCAAAGACATGCCTACCTAAATACCTTCAAATAGCTTGACAAACCTTGTTGGGGTTATGTGAAGGGGAATATGGATCCTTGCCACTAGAATGTCAAATAAACTTCACATTCTGAGTTCAATGGTGAGGTCCATTGGGACTTGATAAAATAGTGGGAAACGTAATAAAATTTATTATTTCTCTTAAAATGTAATCAAGAATGTACTGATTAATCTTCTCTTTTAATTTGTATAATCATTATGACAAACTCTTCAACCACCTTTTCTCTACGATCAATTTTGGATAAAGACAATATCATCACCGACAGTAACTTTTAGGAATGTTTTAGGCACCTTCAGGTTATCCTATTCCATGAACGAAAGTTTTACATGATGGAGTCCTCATTTCCCGATTCTCCTTCCCAAGGGGAGAGTGGTGAAGATTTCATAGTCTATGATCAATATTTGAGTGATGCACTCGACATTCAATGTTTGATGCAATCATCAATGTCAAGTGAGCTCATGAAGTCTCATGAAGACATTGATTCCTACAGCATGCTCGAGAACCTCCATGGTTTATACCATAAGAGATCAAGATAAAAAAGGTTTGAGATCTCCAAGGCTCTATTTCAAATAAACCTTGGAGAGGATGCCCCATTTGGGCCCCATGTAGTCAAGCTCATTGGATACATTGAGCGCTTGGTGGTTCTAGGGTTTAAAATCCCCAAAGAACTGGGTACCAATTTCATTCTTGCATCACTCCCCCATAGATTCTCTAACTTTGTTGTAAATTTCAACATAAAAAAAACATTGATAAGTATCTATCTGATCTTCTTATCCTCATTCACCACGTGGACAATGATATGAAGCGTGAAAATCCTTCTGTCTTTATGGTGAATAAAAGGAAAGGGAAGGCGAAGAGCTTTAAGCCCAAAGATTCTTCAAGGCCTTCCAAGAAAAGGAAGATCAGAGGGGAGTTAAGAGAACAGGAGGTTGTTTTTTTCGCATGTGGCATGAAGAGACATTTGAAGAAAAACTGCACCCAGCCAAGGAAGCAAGGGGAAGCTTTGGGTGTGTTTGTTATCAAATGAAATATATTTGTTTCTACAAATTGGGTATTAGATACAGCTTGTTGTGATCACATTTTTATCCAAATATAGGAACCAAGTAGATTCATGAGGATTGATTGAGGGGAGGTAGATCTACGAGTAGCCAATGGATCCAGACTTGGTGTTGTAGCTATTGTATACTACCACCTCACATTGCATACTGGGATGGTCTTGGTATTAAAAGCATTTTATTATGTACCCTTTGTAGCCAAAAACATTATTTCAGTATCTAGATTAAATATTGATGGATTCATCTTTAAATTTGGAAATGAATCTTGCTACATTTATAAGGATAGCATTTGTTTTGGTATGGCACATTTATATAACGTCCTGTATGTGTTAGACTACACAAAGCAAGTAATGGAAATCGATGACAAAGATAATTCACATGACTCATACCACACCCATCTTTGGCATCACCGGCTGGGTCATGTCAATGAGAAACATTTAAAAAAATTACATCAAGATGTTTATTTAGATTCTTTCGAACTAAAACCACTTTGTGTATGTCATGCGTGTCTACAAGGAAGATTGACCAAATCCCCATTTAGTGGGAAAGGTGAAAGGTCTAAAGATCTTCTAGAATTAGTTCACATAGATGTGTGTGGACCATTTCCAGTTGAAGCCAGGGGTGGGTTCTGGTAGTTCATAAATTATACTGATGAATTTAGTAGATGTGGTTATATTTACATAATGAGGTATAAGTCATATTCTTTTGATCTATTCAAAGAATACAAGAATGAAGTTGAGAACCATCTTGGTAAGAAGATTAAGAAACTCCACTCAGACAAAGGATGAGAATATCTTAATCAATACTTCATTGATTTCTTATGGGAGTTTGGGATTCTATCTCAACTCACTCCTCCTTACATGACTTAGTGGAATGGTGTGTGTGAAAGGAGGAACTGCACCCTGTTGGACTTGGTGAGATCAATGATGAGTCATGCAAGTCTTCCAGTATCCTTTTGGGGATATGTGTAACGACCTGGACCCGAACAACCACTCAAATAGTGCTAAACGGGTCAGGTGCTACTACCTTAGGCGCACCTCCTCGAACGCCAAAGGATGTCGACTAACAGTGAGGGTCTTATAGGTATAGTGAGGAGACAATACCCTCTCGAAAGATAATAATAATAGTACTGGTCCCAGTATAACAGTAGAGATGCAGTGGAATAAATGACTCATCATACTTGAACCAGACCCACCGAGCGGACGCACATTCAATCTCAATAAACAGTGGAAGCAATAAATATAACAACAGCAGCAGAAATAAACAAAACAGCATGCTGATAACATGGAAATACTACTGAATAATAAAGCATGCATCCAAAGCAGGTCATACATATATGAATATAAAAAAGTGTCAATGTCTAACCAATTGTAGCTACAACAAATAAGCATGATGATATATAAAAGAAAAAAACATAGTAACTCCAGCTAGGTAAGACCTCAAGATCCATACCATTTTCATGAAAGAACTAATGCATCCCCGGTCTTAAATCTAGACTCTTTCCTGAACACAAATCCATAAATTCTACATGCGTTTCGAAGGTTCCGTGCAAGGTGTGAGACAAATCTCAATAGGATGCCACCCAACAGTGCATACCTAATATAAGTGTTTGTGCAGGAATGCATTTGTAAGGAAAAAAATAAACAATACGATTCACAAATAAACACAAACTCCACTAGTGCTCAGCGGCCACCATGGAGTGTCACCTACTTCGGCCAATGCCGAAATCTCAATCGTGTAACCCAGAACCATGTGCCCCCTGACACTGCGTGTCTTAAGTTCCGACGTCTTGAAGGCATGCCCAAGAATAGTAACCCAGCACCCTGTGCCTCCTGACACCTCATGCCTCAAGTACCGACATCCTGAAGGCACACCCAAGAAGTAACCCGGAGGAACAGTGATGTCTGCCCTCAAATAAAGTTTCTGGAGGGACATCGATATCTTCCCTCAAATAATGACGAGCCTTTTCCCCTAACCCGATATCCTTAATGTTATCCCCTGAAGTCTCCTCACCTCCCACGTGGATTTTTACAGCAAGCACCCCCATCCAAAATACCTAAACCGCATCTACGGGGGACTCTACCCACACGAGTGGCCAAAACCACCTCCTCACGGAGTATCTCTGTGTGCACACTACTCAATGGTTCGAGTGAGAGGTAATCACCAAAATAGTAACTAAGCCACCACACATCTAACACCTCGTGTCCCTGCGACCATGCCTCTCATGTCTAATGGGCTCGTCATCCAAGTAACTCGGACCAAGCCTAAACTGACAGTCGTACTGCCTCAAGCTGACATCCATGACACCCAATCTCATGGTCAAAACCACCCAAAGTAACCCAGGCCAAGCCCAACCTATGATCAGCATCACTCAAGAATATCTGGTCCATGCCCAACACCACCCAAAGGTTCTACAAAATGCAATTCAACACGTACATATAAAACACATTTAAACAGAACACATATAAGGAAAAACCATCTAAACAGAAGAATTTCACTAAGAAAGTGTTGTCCCATACCAGCACTGAAGTTTCTAAGGTCTCCAAAAATTCATATCAAGGATTAAATAACTAAACCTAATAGTTTAAACCAAAACAGTTCAAGTATTAACATTTTGGAAACCCCGGACAAAATTCCCCATGTGAGCAATGGCCTCTCGCCTGGCCCTACTCAATCAAGATAGGACAAAGGGCATACCCAAAAGTATCCCATAGGTCTAATAAGCAATTTAAATAAGCAGTAACATATAAATTTGGGTCTCTCTCAAAATACCCAAAAATGCGCAGAAGGCCACGCTACTCAAATGACCACGAAAACAAAAAAAATAGGTATGCACCACCTACCTCATACTAGTACGATGTTACTCCTCTGATGAAAGCCTCCAATTAGGTCTAAAACATGGTAGATCTACAAAAGAATCAAAACTGCTCGAACCCCAAAACTTGTTCTAGAATAGAAATCAAGAAAAATAGCTCAAGGGGGACCAAGGCCTTACCGAGGGGGTTCCAACAGATCAAATGGTGATGAAAACAATGTTTTGACGAAGATCTGGGAAAAATTTCACAGTCTGATCGGCTCTCCTTGTGCGAGCCACAAGAGGAAGGAAGAACGAAGAGAAGAATGGGAAATCCCAAGTGGCCCGAAACTTAAAAACCCTAAAATTAAGTGGTTGCATGGTTACCCCACACGGTTTGGCAAACTGTGCGCCAACCGTGTGGTTAACACTTCCTCACCCAGAGAATACACACATCTTGTCGGCATGGTTTGTTCAGACCATGAGACAATCGTGCGGTTCCTACTGTCTTACCGAGGGACTTCACATGGCTTGCCCGCATGGTTTGTTCTGACCGTGCGCCAATTGTGCACACCTGCACAACCTCCCCAACTTTTAAAAAAATTTCCTAAATTTTCCCAGTTTTCTCAGAACAATCCAAAAATTAAAACAGGGTCTGATTTTTGACCCGTTCCAAAAACCCAGGTTCTTACAATCTCCCCACCTTAACATAGCTTGTCCCTGAGCTATCAAACGGAACCCAGAGATGGAACTATACATACAACCACGATCAAAATAACTCGGACTTCCCCGGTCACAAGGTTATGGCTAAATTCCTCAAGGGGCTCCCCACATTAGGAATCACCTAACTCAGTCTCAACACGACAAAACGCAGAACAATAAAAGGTCAACTAACCTGTTTCTAGACTCAAAGTCCTCCCGTGATACATCGTCACCCCTGCGCCTCATTGGTTCCCTCATGCCACTTCCAACATCCAACATATCCCACACCAAATCGGTGTCTGCCTCCATGAGGTCCTACATCCCATGGATGCTCAAAATGGACATGGTGCCTAGCACCTCAAGTAACCCGCATCCTTGATGCCCTGATGCCAAAGACACCTCAAGTAACCTGCATCCTCGATGCCCCGATTCCAAAGGCATCTCATGTAACCTGCATCCTCGATGCCCAGATGCCCATGGAACCTCAAGTAACCCGCATCCTTGATGCCCCTAATGCTACTCATATCATACCTATATATATAAATATATCATGCACCTGATATCATGCCAATCCCACTGACTAGCATCTAGTCAGTCCACAGAGATCATGTGCACCACATGCACTCAAAACGGACATACCTCTACAAGTTATTCCAAATGGGAACAAGGAAATCATTGCCACACCCATGGTTTACCTATAACTGTTTTCGGATCACCAGCCTACTCGACCTCTAGAATCTCCACGGCATGCACCTAGCCTGAAACACGGCAGAATAATGCCTAACCTCCATGCGGTGCTGCTCTAGTCACCGGCCATTGACCCCTCAGTTGGATTCCACTGTCTCTGTCACGTCCTCTGTGTGTAGCTGAACCTTAGCTACCCTCTCCTGGTACCAAACTTCAACCAAATCTAGATGCCACCGTCTGTCCTGGTCCCTACCTAATGGTTGTCTGAGAAGGATACCTACAGAACCTCTCTAGATGCCCGACCTATCCACATGCTCGGCACTCATTTGGAGGCCTATCGCACTAAGTCCGAACATGTCATGGCTTCCGACACTGAAATCAAACCACTTATGAACTACTATGATGTGGTTTAGTTGAGTCTTTAGCCTGACTTCCCTGTTGGAACTCATCCCATCCTCGCTTCCTTTTGTCTGAACCATCACCTAAAACTATTCCCCGGCTAACCTAGGGCCTATCCCTCTGGTTTTCCTTTGCTATAAGCGCCTGATTCACCGCCTATGAAAAAGAACCCAGCCTAAAGATATTCACCTGGATCTGAATGGTGTGTCACAAGCCATCCTTAAAGCGTCTCACCCTAGTCGCGTCATCGCTTACCATACTGGGTGCAAAGTGAGACAACTCAGTGAAAGTAGCTGCATAGTCCATGACAGACATGTCTCCCTACTGAAGACTCAAGAACTCCTGAGCTCTCTCTGCTCTCAATGTCTCCAGGTTAAAGTGCTCAAAGAACATGTCCTCAAAGTCCTTCCATACCAATCCCTCATGCCAACGTGCCTAAACCTGCACATACCACCAACTCTTTGCCGATCCTCTTAGTATATATGTCGACAGCGTGACCCTCCACCCTGGAGGTGTCTCGAGCTGCTCAAAGATCATCTGCATGCTCTCGATCCAGTTCTCATCCCCCTATGGACCACCCTCACCCTGAAAAAGAGGTGGGTGTAGCGATTGGAACTCCCGCGTCAAATATGCCATAGATGGATATGTACGATGTGTGCCTCTGTCGATCCCATGAAAGACACATACCAATATCACTCAGATCTGCTCGTCGAGTCATGGCCTGAACAATGCCAAACCCGGCTGTTGTCCTTCCTGCACCGGATCCTGAACCTGATCCAGTGTCTAAAGCTGCACCTGCGGCTCCTGCTCTACCTGCACCAGATCCAAAGCCTGATCCTGCACCTATGGCTTTGTACCATATCCCGTCTGATGCTCCATCTGAGTCGACCAAAAAGAAACCTGCTGAATACCATAAATGGTCAGACATCCCATATATATATATAAAAATATATATTCAACATAGATAAGGAAATTAGTAAAAGGCAGTGCATAACTACTACCCTTACTCTCCCCCACTGCAACCCATGCCTCCTGGCATCCTGGCCTCATGGCCTCCTTACCCACCCCTATCAGGGCCAAGTATCAAAAGTACCTTGGGTTGTGCCCGTCCTGACAACTAACGTTGCCTCAAACCGACGATTGAGTCACCCAATCCTGGTGATCAAAATCATCGCAATGATAGTACCTGCCTGCTCGTACATGATCCAGACCCAAATATACCACCACATGAAATTATACAAATATAAATCATGGAATACCAATTGCAACAACAAGAAATTTTATCATGAATTTCCCTTATTCACATTTCAAATCATATAAAGCATGGAAATTGATTTTTATTCACATGGTATTATAACTTCACAAAGCATACATGCAATTATGAAATTGAAATACTTTAAAAATGTGCCTATAAAAGCCAAGAAACCTAGCCTTTCCATACCGGCCCAAGGTCCAATTCTCCCTTACTGCACCGGTCAAGGGTTACATATCACAATCAATAGCATCACACACAAAGTGAGCCACCAAGGTGGAAATCATATAAACTGTAATCTGAGCAAAAATAAAACAGTAATTCCCACCCATGGAAACTTGGTCCATCCCTCATACATGGGGATGCAGGCACCCAAGAACAAGCTAGAAACCAAGTTCTAGTAACAACCTATCCTCAGTCTACAATATCTCAAATAGTAAAATTAGTAGAAAATAAAAGAGAAGTCTAAATCTCATTAGTATCCAGTAAAATTCTGTTAATAAATCCCTATCAAGAACTCCTCTGATACCACTTTGTAACGAACCGAACTCGAACAACCACTCAAACAGTTCTAAAAAGTTCAGGTACTACTACCTTAGGTACACCTCCCCGAATTCCAATGGATGTCGACTAGAAGCGAAGGTCTTATAGGTATAGTGGGGAGGCTATACCCACTCCGAGGAAAATAATAATAATGGTACTGGTCCAAGTATAACAGTAGAGATGCAGCGGAATAAATGACTCAGCAGACTCAAACCAGACCTGCAGAGCGGAAGTGCATTCAATCTCAATAAACAGTGAAAGTAATAAATATAACAACAGCAGCATAAATAAACACCACATTATGCTGATAACAAGGAACTACTATTGAACAATAAAACATGCATCCAAAATCATGTCAAACATATCTGAATATAAAAAGGCGCCAATGGCTATCTAACTGTAGCTATGACAAATAAGAATTTTGATACAGAAAATAAAACAAAAATGAGTAACTCTAGCTAGATAAGACCTTAATGTCTATACCATCTCCATGAAACAACTAATGCAGCCCAGCTTCTGAAGCTGGACTCTTTCCTGCATGCAAATCCATAAAGTCTACACGCATCCCAAAGGGCCCATGTAGGGTGTGAGACAAATCTCGTTAGGATAACACCAAACGGTGCGTACCTAATATAAGTGTTTACACAGGCATGAATTTATAAGGAAAATAGTAAATAGTACGATTCACAAATAAACACAAACTCCACTAGTGCTCAACTGCCACCATGGAGTGTCACCTGCTTTGGCCAGCACCGGAATCTCAGTAGTCTAACTCGACACCATGTGCCCCCTGACACTGCGTGTCTCAAGTACCGATGTCCCGAAGGCATGCCCAAGAATAGTAACTCGACACCTTGTTCCTCATGACACCTTGTGCCTCAAGTACCGACGTCCCGAAGGAACACCCAAGAAGAAACCTAGAGAAATAGAAATATCTACCCTCAAGCAATGTATCCGGAGGGACAGAGATATCTACCCTCAAATCAAGTCACTAGAGGGACAACGATGTCTTCCCTCAAATAATATATCTGGAGGGACAACGATATCTGCCCTCAAATAATGGGGAGGCTCTTCCCCCAACCTGATAGCCTCAATGTTGTCCCCTGAAGACTCCTCACCACCCACGTGGATTTCTACAGCAAGCACCTCCAACCAAAGTACCTAAACTGCATCTACGGGGGCCTCTACCCACACGAGTTGTCAAAACCACCTAATCATGGAGTATCTCTATGTGCACACTACTCAAAGATCCAGGTGAGTGGTAATCACCAAAATAGTACCTAAGCCACCACACATCTGACACCTTGTGTCCCTATGACCATCCCGCTCACATCTGATGGCCTCTCCATCCAAGTAACTCAGGCCAAGACCAACCTGACAGTCGTACTACCTCAAGCCGACGTACATGATGCCCAATCTTGTGGTCAAAACCACCCAAAGTAACCCGGGCCAAACCCAACCTGTGATCAGCATCACTCAAGAATATCTGGGCCATTCCCAACACCACTCAAAGTTTCCAGTATATGAAATTCAACATGTACATATAAAACACATTTAAACAGAACACATAACAGGAAAACCCATCAAAACGGATGAATTTCACTAGGAAAGTGATGTCCCATACTAGAACTGATGTTTATAAGGTCTCCAACAATTCATATCAAGGTTTAAATAACTAAACCTAATAGTTTAAACCAAAACAATTAAAATATTAACATTTTGGAAAACCCTGCCAAAATTCCCCATGTTATCAATGACCTCTCGCCCGGCCCTGCTTAATCAAGACAGGACGAAGTTCATACCCAAAGGTATCCCATAGGTCAAATAAGTAATTTAAATAAGAAGTAGAAGATAAATTAGGGTCTCTCTCAAAATACCCAAAAACATGCCGAAGGCCGCGCTACCCAAATGGCCTCGAAAACACAAAAAAAGGTATGCACCACCTACCTCATATTAGTACGATGTTACTCCTCCGATGACAGCCTCCAATTAGGTCTAAAATGTGGTAGATCTACAAAAAATCAAAACCTCTCAAACCGCAAAACTCGTTCTGGAAAAGAAATCTAGAACAAACGGCTCAAGGGGGATCAAGGATTATCGAGGGGGTTCCAACAGATCAGATAGTGATCAAAACGGAGTTCGGACAAAGATCCTGGAAATTTTTAAAGGTCTGGCTAGAACTCCCAACGTGATCCACAAGAGGGAGGAAGAATGGAGAGAACAATGGGAAATCCTGAGTGGCCCAAAACATAAAACCACTAACTTTAAGTGGCTGCATGGTTACCCCGCACGGTTTGTACAACTGTGCGATTTCTATTGCCTCACCTAGAGACTTCGCATGGCTTGTCCACATGGTTTGTTCAGACCATGCGCCAATCGTGCAGTTACTATTGTCTCACCCAGGGACTTCGCACGGCTTTCCCGCATGGTTTTTCAGACCGTGCGCCAATCGTGCACACCTGAATGACCTCCCCAACTTTTAAAAGTTTTTCCTAGATTTCCCCAGTTTTCTTAGAACAAGCCAAAAATTGAAACAGGGTCAGGATTTTGACCCGTTCCAAAAACCAGGGTTCTTATAATATGCATTACAAATAGTAGAACACATACTAAACCAAGTACCAACTAAATCGATAAATGGTGTTACATACGAATTATGGAGTGGACGCAAATCCATGTTATCAAATTTACATTTGTGGGGTAGAGAAGCATTTGTTAAATCCTCTTCAGCTAACAATCTTGCACCCCGATGCACAAAGTGTATCAATATAGGATATCCCAATGAAACAAGGGGATGATACCTATACAACCCCTCAGATAAAAATGTAACAGTGGAAAGACATGCCATATTCCTTAAGAGGAAGCACATCTCTAAATGAGATAGTGGGAGTGAGATAGACTTCTATGATTTTGAGGCACAAGATACACTAGAGTTGGTACAAGAAAAAATTCCACAAGGCCCCGTGGAAGAACAATCTATTCTAGAGACACAAGAACTGTGTAGGAGCACGAGAGAGGTGAGAGAACCAGAACGATATGGTTTTCTTTTAATCGAGGATGGTGACTTGTTATTGGTTTACAATGATGATCCTTATACCTACAAGGAAGCAGTTGAAGGCACAGACACTGCCAAGTGGCAAGAAGCCATGAATTCTGAAATGGATTCCATGTACCAAAACCAAGTCTGGATTTTGGTAGATCCTTCAGTTTATGTAAATCCCGTTGGTAATAAATGGGTATTCAAGAAGAAACTGGACATGGAGGGGAAATTCAACACTTATAAGGAAAGACTGGTTGCAGAAGGTTTTAGACAGGGTCAAGGAATTGACTATGATAAAACCTTTTCACCGGTTGCGATGCTAAAATCCATCATAATCCTATTGTCCATTTCCGCTTACCATGACTATGAAATTTGAAAAATGGATTTCAAAACAGCATTCCTTAACAGTAACCTCTTGGAAGATGTCTACATGGCACAACGTGAAGGATTTGTGACTCCAAAGGATGCCAACAAGGTATGCAAGTTTCAGAAATCCATTTATGGATTAAAGCAAGCATCAAGGTCATAGAACATTCATTTTGATGAAGCTGTAATGGAATTTGTCTTTGTTAAGAACGAATGTGATCCTTGTGTCTACAAAAGGTTTAGTGTAAGTGAATTTTTTTTTATAATAGTATATTTTGATGACATATTACTAATTGGAAACAATGTACATGTCTTACAGTTAGATAAGGCATGGTTGGATAAATTATTCTCTATGAAATACTTGGGCGAGGCAGTATATATTCTTGGGATCAAGATCCATCGTGATAGATCCATGAGAATGTTGGGATTGAGTCAAAGTACATACATTGATAAGATACTAAAGATATTCAATATGGAACAATCCAAGAGGGGATTGTTGCTAGTGTCACATGGCATTCATCTTTCCAAGAAACTTTGTCCTCAGACACATGAGGAAAGAAAGAAAATGGAAAGGATCCCTTACACATCCGTGATTGGTTCAGACATGTATTTTATGCTATGTACAAGTATAGATGTTTCTTACACATTGAGTGTGGTAGGAAGATATCAATCTGATCCCAGAGACTGCCATTGGATGGCAGTCAAGTCTATCCTTAAGTATCTGAGGCATATTAAGGATATGTTTGTGGTTTATGTAAGAGATGAGGAACTAGCCATCAGAGGATATCTACATGATATTTTCCAGACTGATCAAGATGACATGAAGTCGCAGAATGGATACATATTCAGTTTTAATAGAGGTGTATTGAGCTGGAAGAGTTCAAATCATGGTGTGGTCATTGATTCTACAACAGAGTCCATGTATATTGTAGCTTCTGAGGCAGCTAAAGAAGTAGTATGGACGAGAAGTTTAGTCCATGATCTGGATTTAGTACCTAGAAGTAAAGATCCTATCACACTCTATTGTGATAATACTACAATGGTGGCACTTGCAAAAGATCCAAGGTCACATCAGTGAAAAAAAGTACATACTTCGGAAGTATCATCTCTTGAGGGTTTTTTCTTAGAGGTGAAGTTGCAGTGAGCAGTATTTCCACAGAAGGCAACATGGCAGACCACTTGACTAAATCCTTGACATAGTAGAAACATGATCATCATGTGAGGTCTAGTGGACTAAAATTCGTAGGCAGTTGGCTCTAGTCCAAGTGGTAGTTTCTAATGGTTGGTTTCCTGAGAACCAACTATTTTGTACTTTTATTACATGAATGTACACTTATTATGTATTGTTCATTGTTCTGCATGACTATAATATAATAATGTCCTCGAATATTTGTTTCATTGATAAGGTCATGGAAGATCCTCACTATGATGAGAACCTTGAAATTATATAACAATATTATTACATAATGTTCTACAGTTGTATGACATAGTATGATAGGACACGTTGTATATAGACCGTCATGTGTGAGTACTCGTAAGAAGATGAGACTCTCTCTCTCTCATGGATTTCGCACTTGGTAATCTCCAGGATGGGAGATTATGAAGAAAGACCCACTAGTAGTAATTCCACATGTTTTGGTGTCATCAGACCTTACTATCTGCGAGCGTGTGTAATGGTCTTTAGACTGGAATATAATCATTAACTCATGTCATGACTCGCGTACTTATATTTGCTGAAAAAACTGTCACGAATATAGTTGGCAGGAAGTAGGGTACATTGGGTGCATCATGAATGACATGTTGTTAATGGATAAGTCGAGGAAGGATTTGTCCCTTCCATTATTATGTAATTAAATATCTCGATCCCTTTGATGGAAATAGAACTGTTTCCCAAATTCCATGGCCATGGTGTAAGGACGAGTTTATTTCTGGAAGTCAAAGAATGACAGATCAAGCATATAGGTTTATGACACTTCCATAAAACCTGCTTGATGAGATATTGAGACAAAGGAATTAAATTACATGGTAATCATTCGTATGAGGTGACACATCAATGCGGCGTCAACTTCTTTATCTTGGGTGCCTTGACCCGTTGCTAGACAGTAATCTTGGAATTTAGGCAAACCTGCCTAATGCCAATGAGAAAGTGGCCTAGAGGGTCACACACTAAGTGTATCCAAGTATCTCAAGTAGAATAAATATTATTCCCATACTTGGTTTAATAGTTATTCAAGGAAGCATAAATCGTTTTAATGTTGGAGGAATAATAAAATAAAAAAAGTACATGTCGTGTATTAATGATTATAAGCAGTGTAGTTTTTATTTTGAAAACAAGTACAAGCCGTATATTATTGAATGTACGTGCCAAGTAGTTTTTATTTTTTAAAGGAAATGAATAAATGAAAACAGGATATACACACTGTGTACATTGAATGTACACGCCATATAGTTTTCAATTAAAAACAAGTACATGTCGTGTAATTATGATTACACGTCGTGTAGTTTTTCTAGTTGCTATTTTGAGGAAATAATATCATTTTATTAAATGATATCTATTATAATCAGTGTGGGAACATGTCAAGGAATTAATTACTTGACATGTGGTTCTCAAAAGAATTAATGAAATAAATAAAACATGTAACACGTTTATTTATTTTCCTAACTCTACAACCTCATACTCGATTATAAATATCCTCACAACCCCAACTCTTTTCCAAAAAGAATCATTGTACACAACATTTCTGGAGAATTCTCTCAATAATGAAATAACTATGTCCTCCAAGAACTCTCTCAAGACTGAGAGAGTTCCACCTCCATCGGATCAAAGCGATATAAGGAATAAAATGCATGAAAAGGCTTCTCTACACTAGCACCCGGATATTCCTTTCGCGACGTATAGAGATGTGTGGTGCATGTGTGGATCACCACTAGAGGAAGTCTATACTTGGCTTCTGTGATACAATAACGAATCACATCAGAATGTGATCAGAAATATCAATGAAGAATGAACTCCATAAAATGTACTTCTTGTCAATTAATTAAATAATTATAAAAAACTTGTGATGATACTTACTTTATGGTTCAAGTACTTTTCTTCTTATTTGTCTATTTCTATGATTTGATCCATGGAGAATGGAATTTATTTTCATATTGATATTGGATTGATCATTGCAAATGAAAAAAAAAATCCAAGTGGGCACATCCACCCATGAGCTTTCACAGTGCCCGGTACCTTCATATCCGACATGATTTCAATTATTATTTTAGATGAAATTTTAATTAAGTGTCTTCTTCTTCAAAACTACTACTTATGAACTCTTCATTGTTAATTGTTGCAATAAAATTATTATAAGACTTTTAAATAGAATTTTCATATTTAGATTCACTATCTTATTCTTCAACATCTTTATATAAGAAACATATCATTTTGGATTTGTATAATTCTATATCCTTCCATCTGGAATAAGATTTGTCCTTATCACCCTGTTTCATCCATGATATTCTCTGGCTTTTATCATCTTTCTCAATATCCTATTATTTATTTCTTCATGGACAATTAGTTGTAAAGTGACAAATGGATCCACATTAAAAACATTTTAAGGGAAGTTTCCCTTTATATTTACCTGTACCTATTCTCATATTTTTAAAAAATAAGGATAAAAATTCATCAAGATTTTTACATACCTATTTTTATTAATCAAAATCACCATCTTCTTTTTCAATAATAATATTCTTTTACCTTTACTTATTGACAACCCTTAAATACATTTCCTTATCAAATTTGTATTTTCCCATCATAAGGTTTTCCTTTCTTAATTCTTAGGTAATTATAGTTTTATACAAATCATCTGAAGATAATAATTTTAGATCGTTATCTTCCAATGAGGAAACATTAGCATAAAAATTGTTAGAAAGAATCCTCAATATCTTTTCAACAACTTTGGAATCTTCTAACTTTTCACTGACATCTAATAGTGATAAAAATTTCATTCACCCTATAGAATAAGTCATCAATGGATTCATACTCACCCATATTGAGATCTTTATACTCCATCCTCCCAATTTTTAATTTTTCCACCTTAAATTTTTATATTACCTAAATAAATATGTTTTAGCTTATCCCATATACTTTTGGAAGTTGAAAAACCTTTCACGCTTAAAAACTCAATTTCAGAAAGTGATGATAGTAAAGTATTCTTAACTCTTCCATCATTCTCATGATTCTTATTATCAACGGATATAAGAGTAACTTTATCATCAACAGGAGGAAATAAGACTATTATAGATTCAATAACATCATAACTAATAGACATAATATAATAAAACATTCTATCTTTCTAGATATGATATTGTGTACCATCGAAAACCAAAATCCCTTTACTATTTACACAATTCAGATTATATATCACAACGTCTCTTTCAAAACATCAAAAAAGATTAAATGATGGAAATATTCATCTTTGATACTAATTGAGAATGCCCAGGAAGGATTAATGAATCACTAAGAAGGGAAAGGGTGACTTAATGATATCTTTTCCTTTTAATTTTTCTTCCATATGAAACAACTTTCACCTCATGTTAAATATTTTTTACCTTTCTGAAAACAAAACCAACACACATCCATAAGAACACAATAATTTACATGGTTCACTACCCAAAAATAGTAGCTACATCCTTGGTATGGTTTGGAAATAATAGAAAAATACAAAATACACTAGAAAACAATCCTTTTTTTAATACAATGAGTAGGATATTCCCTTAAACCCATGTAGCACTATGTTTAATACAATAGTGCATGTTCATTGCATAGAATGAAATAATTTAATAAAATTTGTGTAACCAACATATTATGATGTTGTTTGATCAAATTTCACAAAATATAAACTTCAAAATAATTTTTTACTTCCTTAAATAATAGTAGCCAATAACTTCCCAAGAATTCATAGTGATACTCAGTCTGATTTTCTAATATGATTCACTAGTCCTATTGCTCAATATGGAAATAAGATTATATCAGAATATGGTTGAGACAATTTAGAACTTCTTCTGCCTTAGTCTGAAAAAACCAGTCTGATTACATGGTCCGGTTTTTGAAACTCTAATTATAATATTGTCATTTCACCTTTAATCTTCTTTTCGGAAAAATTCCTCTTGAAAGAACAATCCAAAAACTTATTCTCCATATAAAATTGTATATTATCTATATTATTTCTCAAATAGTACTTATTTTAGAAAGTACAATGTACTTCCTCTTTTATAGGTGACCCAAAAATGGTTTCTTTAGGATTCTGAAAATATTTCATGCTCAACCAAATTTCCTAAAATTTCCATTTCCTTTAAATTTCAGGAACATATTTGACTCCTTCATAACTTCTTAACTCTTTTCAAATCTTATAAAATCTTCTCACAACTTCAAATTTCTTCATACATTATTCAATAACTCCATTCTGATTCCAATTTTCCACTCGAATTTTCCCATTACAATAAATATAGGAAATTAATCATAACATTTCTCCACACCAACTAGAAAACAAACATCTTTATTCACGTTATTATTCTCATAACAAACTTCTCATTGGGATTTATTCATTACAATGGAGATAACATATTATTCATTACGTTGCTCTACATCAAATGAAACAAATGAAAAAAATTCTTCAAACTTCTTCAGCCACTTCTTTGATCCTCTTGATAACACTTTAACAAGATTAAATAAGTTCTCTTTTTCTTATTTTCCCATACTGATAATCTTGTGTTCTATGATGTTTATCAGTTTAAGCCAATGTCTGTCATATTGGTTTTTGTGTCACTCTGATGGATCGGTGTCATCGTTGGTCTGATGGTGTTTGAACCGATTGAAATTATAAGTTAAAATATATTATTTCTCATGCCACAAATGAAAAAATATCATATTTATTCTTTTTCTTGAACAACTTGATAATGAAAGAAAAGTTTCCAGTTGAAAAAAAAATCAAAAACTCGTCTTGATAAAAATGGTTGACTATATTGTTGATTGATCTCTGATTTTTTTCTTCACATTGGTCCCAAAAAACATTTCTTAATTTCTTATTTATTGGTCCCAATATATCCAAATTTTTTTTTTTTGGTTCTAATAGTTTCCCACAAAAAAATTATGCCTTTGATTTTCATATGATGATTGATGTCAGTATGACTCTGATAATCAGTGGCACACATCATTTGATGGACCGGTTCCAGCAACTTCAACTTCATAAAATTATTTCTTTATCTGATTAAAATCTGTATTGACTAGTTTCATTGAATATTTATTTCTCATGGATTATTGGTCTAACCAGAAACAAGTATCATTATAACTTCGTGTTCCTATCAATCTTCTTAGTCAACAACCATTTATACATCCAATGATCTCAGGCCAATGAACTCAGACTGAAAATAATTGACTTCACAAACATTATTCTCCTCTAAACTTCATATTTTAACCATGACTTAATTATAACTTTGAATTTGTTTAATATTGTCATATAATCATTTGATTTATATTGGGAGGTATTTATGACTTCCCATTATTTCTAGTATCATCTTTCTTTCCAACCCTCAATACAATTGGAAGTACTCTCCCTTTCTTTTAACAAATATTGCATCACAATTTTCTCGGAATACTTATTGTTTATTTTGTATTAAAAAATATAAAAGCACCATCTGGTAAATATCATATCCATGCGGAATTCGATTCTCTTCCTCATTAAAATCATAACCTCATTCTGAACCCAAGGTGGATCTGATGAATCTTTTTTTTGAAAAACATCTTCTCATTACGATGGATGTTATTAAGTATTTTTGAGTTTGATTTTATGAATATGATGGTCAGTCCGATTATCAAAACTTTAAAAAGTGAAGTGAATTATTTTCTTATTTGACAAAAAAAAAAGATAACCTCTTCAACACAAACTTGTTTCAGCTTCAAAAACAACTTCCAACCAACTTGATCTCAACAACCTTAAACTCTAGACTATAATGGTCCAAATCGTAAGACCATAAACTACAAATGAAAGAGACACAAAACTTGTCTAGTTGAAAACCCAAAAAGGGTGTCTAGAGAAAAAAATAAAGTCTTCACTCTCTAAACTCTTTATATTTAGAGTTTAGGAAAAAATTATGGTAAAAATAGATAAGGTATAAAGAACATAGGGTCTACTCTACAACCCTAGTTAAATCCAAGCTATGCTCGCTAGACCCCCTGGTTTAGGAAAAAGTTAGAGTAATGATTTTTCACTTCTCCTCACTATGAGAATGCATTCTCCATCTCGTGACACAACTTTTAGGGTGTTCGAACCCATACTTGATATTACACTCTCCGTAAATCACACTTCATGATTTGAATTCCTCGGATCACCACAACCTTTCATGGCCCTTGAGAAGGATAATCGGCTTCAAGTGAACCTTTTATTGACTATTCATGTTTGCCTATGGATTCTACATATGAACCTATAGTTTTCAACCAAATGTGTCTCTTTAAAAAAATGGATTTACAATGCTTATGATTCCTAACAACGCAGTAGTAGAACCCTACACCTTAGTGTGTTTTGCTTCATTCCAGGTATAACTATCTTGGACAATCCTCATGACCTGAGTTCTTTGAACCATGATTTAAAAATTTCATACCAAAATATTCAATCAGATTCGATATCTACATCATTACATCACCATATTTTGTACCCTTTCTCAAGGTTAGAATGCAAGAATCATTTCCCGAACCTTTAATGGCATATGCCTTGTGATTTGAAACCATATGTAATAGGGTTAGAGCTTCACAATTAAGAGTTGAGCTACCCAGGGGTGCCAAAAACCTTCCAAGATAGCTTTCTCCCCATACCCAACCTCATCATCTAGACATTTGAATTTTCAAAAATATTTCATGGACCTTAGAAAGGAGTGGATATCAACTTTTCTTGGCCATGCTTTCGATGCATAAGGTCTCTAACCCACCAACTAAATACATATACTCCTTTCCAGAAAGGAGCTTCAATCCTTGTGAGCCCTTCCAACACAACCGTGGAA
Source organism: Viscum album (assembly GCA_963277665.1). Taxonomy (NCBI): domain Eukaryota; kingdom Viridiplantae; phylum Streptophyta; class Magnoliopsida; order Santalales; family Viscaceae; genus Viscum; species Viscum album. Next base: position 1,533,894,350 of record OY728163.1, on the reverse strand, counting down.
TCTAACACCTCATAGTGTTATGGTTCATCCCTGACATGCCTACCACATCTCATATTCATATACTAAAATTGTATGGGTTATCACTACTGGAATTTGTGCTATTTACAATGAGCTATTTGCGACGGGATCCCGTTGCAAATAAGATTTAGCAATGGGGTCCCGTCACAAATAGCCCGTTGGAGAAAATGGCGTCGCAAATAGCATTTTTTGTGACGGGTCCATCGCAAATAACTCTCTGATTATCTACATTATATATAAATGATTTTTTTGTGATGGGCCCTTAGTTCTGTCACAAATAGTATTTAAAAATATATATGTAAACTATTTAAGATGGGATCCCGTCGCAACAGGTCCCATCGCAAATAATAACCAAAATAATAAAAATATATTTAATAAAATAATAATTAAAGAAAAAATAATATTAATATAATTAAAATAATGAAAATAAAAATTATTAAAATTATCGATATTTTCAATAAAATATAAAATATTCATAAAATATTATTATTATTATTATTATTATTAAAATAAGGAAACATTAAAAAAGTATAATTCTAAAAGAAATATTTAATAAAATTATGATTAATGAAAAAATAATATTAATATTATTAAAATAATAAAAAAATGTTAAAATTCTAAATATTCACAAAAAATAAAAAAACTCATTAAATATTATTATTATTATTATTAGTAAAATAAAGAAACATTAAAAATATAATAGTAATAATACATAATAAAATATTAAAAAGAAAAAATAATAAATTATGCAATATTCACAGCAATATAAAAGAAAAAAAAACTGAAAATAATTCATATTACAACAAATCATGAATTAAAATGTTTTTAACATAAAAAAATCAATGGGGGTCATCTTCTGTAGGAGGTGGAGGAGATGTAGTAGATGGTGGAGGAAACTTCATCCCTAATCTACGAGTCAGACGATGCATGTACTCCATCTGCTCATGATTCTACTGCTACTATTGACGTATCTCCTCATCATGATGTTGTTGCTACTAAAACATCTCTTCATGCTACTTCTACAAACTCTCTATAAGCTCAGACTGACTTCGCAACTACTCATGATATTTTGAGGCAGAAGATGATGCCTCTCCATGAGCTCCTCTCGAGGTTGACACCGACATTGCAGTAGTACCATAATAAGTACCAGAAGTCACATGAGAGATGATACCCACTACTCGGTCCATCTCAAAGACATAAAGAGTCTTCTGCATCCTTGCTGTCTCCTCGAAATGGTGGGCACTGGTCTGATTAGTTGCCTCATCCAGACTCCCAGCCTGTGTCTGAGAGGTCACATCCTCATATGACTCCTTCAATTCCAATTTCAAATAAAAATTGTGAAAATATTATATGCAGTTAACTTTCAAACAGAGAAAAATAATACTAACCACAATCCGACATTAGGGATCACCCCTAATCTCTCCAGTGGCTGGATCACTGTACATCATCTAATATACGTCGTACACCGTAATATCAGGATACTAAACTTCTTATAAAAATATAAAATAAACCATTTATATTTAAAGTTATATAAAATATTTAAAAAAGATACTTACCAGATGCTCTCTATGAGTACTGAATATACTGCTACTAGCTCGATGTGTCACCTCATGTCTCCCCCGTTTCCGCCGACCCCCTGAATACCTCCTCTAAAATCCACCACCCAACCAGTGTAAACATAATCCATCCCAAATGTGGGATGAAATGTACTATAGTTGGTGTTCTCTACACGACTCATCAAAATCTGTCACTCCTACTTTCTTAATGGTCATCCTTCTCAAATTGTGCAAAAATTGATGAAAACGGTCACGCATAGATGCCTCTCATGCCACGTGGATAGCGTCGTGCATGATATCATCGATGGGATACCATCAACCATAAAAATAATTTATAATATCAAGTTATTAATAAAATAAATTTCAAAATAAATATTATTTATTTATGTACCAGCCAATGATTGAACATGACAAGGTTCACATCAATGAGAATTTGTTCCCATGTGATCCATAGCTGAGAAAAATAATTGTACAAGATAGCTCTCCCCTATCAAATAGCTACATGTGAAAAACTATGAAAAAAGAATAAATAATACAACAATATGTATATATAAAAATAAATTAATGAAAGATAACTAAAATACACAGGTTACCATACCTCTTTGTGCATGGATCGAATCCAAGATGTGGACATCGCTCGGGGATAGGGTCAGGAATCATCAGTCGCGCAAGACCACACCCCCTCCGCGTACCCCCTGAACTCCTAGTTGGTTGAGGGTTAGATGATCCCAAATCCCCCTCATCCAAAGGTAGATCAGCCTCCTGTGACTGAAGAAATATTTCAGTGTCCGTTTGAAACACAAAATTATTGTTGTTAGCAGATATTTGAAAATAACTATTATATATAGATATATATTAGTTATGATTATAACTAGAATTTAACTGTATCAATGGTCACCTTCATCATCATCTTCTTATCTGAAGATGTCAATGTATTTTTATTCCTCTTCAGTATCATCAATATCTATATGAGTTTCAGTTTCATCATCTCTTGTCATTTCAAATTCATTTGTAACATCATTAACATCTTTGTCACCATAGACCCTTAATTGTAGGGTGTCATCATAGATATTCATGTATATTTGTGAAAAATATGTATTTTGAGTAGTCTCTTAAAAAATTGCAATTCCTTTCACTTCAGCGGAACCACATTCATTTTGAATAAACTGATTTTCTTGAGATTTCCTTTTTATTATGCTCCACCAATCACTCAGCTCTCTTAAAGTAGCACAGTACATTGCATAATAAATTTGATGTACTTATTGATCCAGTAAAAATTGTTCATTTACTTCAAGAATTATTTTATATTTAATATTGACGATTACATGAGTCGGATGAACATGAAAGACTCTCTCAGTATCTAACCACCAACATTTAAACATAACTATGTAATTTTATCCCAGATATTACGGCTCAATAATTTCATCCATAATGCCATAAAAGTCAACTTTGGTTTCCCTATGATGCGATCCTCTCAAACAAACTCCATTATTCATTCTTTTTTTGATTCCCCATATGCACGTATATGAAATAGAAAACCATCCACCACATATTCGTTATAATATTTAACCATTTTGGATGGTGGGTTACTCAATATACACAGTCGCTTATCAATTTTATCAAAATGTTGAGACACTTGAAAATTTGTAAAACAGTAATCAATATAATAAATAGTAAACTGGATTGATATTAAACTATCAATAATTTATGTTACCAGTTTTTGAAACCATTGAGAATAAAAAAAGTTGTCTACATTCTTCAAGAGAAGCTGTTGTAATTTGTGGAAGTTGTTTCATGATATGGTTATAATATAACCTATCAAAAAAATAAGTTTACATACTGTAACTTAAATTATAGAATAAGTGATTGAAGAACTCACACTACAAATGATGTTATTTCTTCACAGTTGAGAAGAACATATATATCAGCTATGTGATGTTCATCGTCTGAAAGTTATCGTTCATGAACTCCACTATAGGCAAGATTTTTCTGATTAAAAACTATTAATTGACTGTCCATTTCATCATTAAAATTTCCCTCATTCCATACCATGTGTTTTTGTTTTGAGGGATATTCAGATTCAAAAAAGTGAGAGTAGAAAAAATCAATTTCCTCTTGAAAATAAGCTTCAGTAATTGATCCTTCAACTGATGCTTTGATGCGTACTTTTTTCTTTAATTTTTTCATGCATATCTCGAATGCGTACATCCATCAAAACTGTACTGGACCTCCACATTTAGCATCATGTCTAAAATTTAATATCAGATGTTCCATTGAGTCAAATAAAGCTGGAAAAAATATTTTTTCCAGTTTACATATAATTACAACAACATCTTCTTATAGTTTTCATAGTGAATCTTAGTCTGTTGTCGCTGCACAAATGTCTCAAAAAATATGATATGTCTGTTATTTAATCCCAAATCATAGAATTCAACAAACCTCTAAATCCATTCGGCATAAGTCTTTCCATTATAACATGAAAATCCAGACATTTTAATTCGGTTATATGATCATTCTTAAAACATCTACCCAAATTGGAAACATATCCATCAGGAAGTCTCAAATCTACAATACACTGACAAAATAATAAGCGACTCTCTTTTGACAGTGTATAAGATTCTTTTGGCTTCATTAACCTTTATGATCTAACATTTTCAAATTGTTCAAGTTCTGGTCGCCTGCAAATTTTGGCAAGATCTAATCATGCTTTTACGGTATCTTTGGTCTTACCTAGTGTATCCAATTCTGTATGAAATAAATTATCAAAACTGTTATTCTCAATATTCATGAAATCCAACATGTGGAATACTAATAAATCAGACCAAAATGGAAGATCCCAAAAAATGCTTTGTTTTATCCAATAATGTTCTTATCCAAAGCCATGGATTTTTTTTTGGTTTACTGTTGGCCCAAATGTGATGGGAGGTAATGAAAATACAACATATTTTAACTATGTACCTGAGATCATTTTTTGGAGGTTCATCCGTTTCAATTATGCCTTTTCTAAAATGAGATTTGTTCCTTAAAAAATGATGGTTGGTTGGAAGAAATCTATGATGAAAGTCAAAATAGCAAGGTTTTTTCCATTGATGAGCATAAAGGATTTGTTGTCTTTCATATAGTAAGGACATGATTTTGGACCATGTGGACTCCATATAGATAACATACTATATTCTAGAAAGTCACTAATCATCCACATCAATGCATCTTTTAATATGAAATTTTGTTTCGCAGCAACATCATATGTACTAACACCATTACTCAACAATGAATTTAACTCATCAATCAATGGTTTCAAATAAACATCAATATTCTTTTTCGGATGTCCTTGGATTAATAAGGACAAAAAGATATAGGGTGTCTTCATCAACATCCATGGAGGTAAATTGTACGGAGTTATAAAGACAGGCCAACATGAATACTAACTACCATAAGAACCAAATGGACAGAAACCATTAGTAGAAAGACCCAATCGCACGTTTCAGGCTTTTAAAGAAAAAGATTGATGAAAATGGTAAAAATGTTTCCATGAATCACAATCAGATGGATGGTTCAAGCTTTTATAGGTTGAAATATTGGTTTTATTCCATGACAACATTGACGCTGTGTTCTGAGACATAAATAAACATTGCATCCTGGGTGTAAGGGAAAAATATCTCAACTATTTTACAGGAATCGATCCAGACTTCCTTGGTTGATCTTCTTTATACCTCAATTTTCCACATATGGGGTAACTATCCAATGACTCATTTTCACTATAATATAAGATGTAATCATTTTCACATGCATGAATCTTCAGATAACTAAGGCTCAGATTACAAACCAACCACTTACTCTCATAATAATTTGCAGGAAACACATTTCCTTCAGGTAACAGTGTTTTAACCAAAGAAAATATCTAATCAAAATAGTTGTTTGACATTTCATTATCTGATTAAATAGCCATAAATTTTTTAATTGATTCTAATTTTCTTATCATGAAACAAGGATATAATTCATCCCTAGCAAACCTCAACAACTCATAAAATTTGGATGGTTCCATCTCAGGAGTTAAATGGATATCATCTTGAGTTTCAGTTTGTTGAACAGATGGACCTTCAACATCATATACTAAATTTTGAAACTGTGATGGATATGGAATCAATTTATTATTATCTTATCTATAATTATGTTCATCGTTTTGATACTGAAAAATATAATCTGTTTGACAACCAAACCGCAAAAGATGTCCTCCAACCTTTTCAAATGTGTCAAACGTTCTTAGAGAACATTTTTATAAGGACACATAATTGAGCCTTCTAAAACATATTCTGGTTTTGATGATTCAAATGGTATGAAATCCTCAACATCCTCAATATATTCAGTATTTATACCAAAATCTATTGGATTTCTCTGCTGATTTATCCAAGCAAGGTCATCTAATAATGAATGATGTTGATTTCTTTGTTCTATATTTTTCTACAAAATATAAAATCATCACTCTTTTTTAATAATTTGAAATTATAAAAACATTATCTGAAAAAAATAAAAATAATTACAACTATTTTTTAATAATTACCATTAATTTTGGGCAACACAATTTCTAGTGGATTGATGACTACTCTTTTGTCCGACAGCTCATTTACTTGTAAGTTTCTCTCACTGAAATCACAATGAGGAATCTACTCAGAGGTACACATATTCATTCTTATTCAGACGAGAATGCATAAGTGTGCCTCTGAGCAGATTCTTCATTGTGATTTTAGTGTGAAAAAGATGCAAGTAAATGAGTTTTCAGACAAAAGAGCCCCCTTTTCATCGATGAATCGTCTTCTTGTAACTATCACCACCTAAAAACATTATGAAAAATGTGATCCTACGAATTCATATTCAAACTCATGCATATGAGATTGGATATGCATACGTATAAGCATACTTTTCATAATGTTTTTAGTTAGTGAAAGTTGAAATAAGAAGAGTCATCGAGCAAAAGGAGTGTTGTCAATCCACTGGAAATTGTGCCAATTTATTAGAAGTTATTACAATTTATTATAATTGATATTATTATTAATTATTACTAATTATTACTAATTATTACTAATAATTCCTAATTATTACTAATTATTACCAATTATTACTAATTATTAATAATTATTACTAATTATGCCTAATTATTCCTAATTATTCTTAATTATTCTTAATTATTCTTAATTATTCCTAATTATTCTTAATTATTCCTATTTATTCCTATTTATTCCCATTTATTCCTATTTATTCCTAATATGTCTTATTTATTCCTATTTATTCCTATTTATTCCTATTTATTCTTATTTACTACTATTTATTCTTATTTATTCCTAGTTATTCATCATTATTCCTATTTATTCCTATTTATTTTTATTTATCCCTACTTATTTCTATTTATTCTTATTTATTTCTATCTATTCCTATGTATTCTTATTTATTCCTATTTATTCCTATTTATTCATAATTATTGATAATTATTCCTAATCATTTTTAATCATTGTTAATTATTGCTAATTATTACTAATTATTTCTAATTATTGCTAATTATTGCTAATTATTGCTAATTGTTGTTAATTATAGCTAATTGTTCTAAATTATTCCAAATTATTACTATGTATTTCTAATTATTACTAATTTTTACTAATTATTACTAATTATTACTAATTATTACAAATTATTACTAATTATTTCTAATTATTTCTAATTATTCGTAATTATTGCTAATTATTCGTAGTTATTGCTAATTATTCGTAGTTATTGCTAATTATTCGTAATTATTGTTAATTATTTTTAATTAGTGCTATTTATTCGTAATTATTGCTATTTAATTCTATTCATTGCTATTTATTTTTATTTATTGCTATTTATTCATATTTATTGTTAATTATTCCTATTTTTTTGATAATTATTCCTAAATATTGCTAATTATTACTAATTATTACTAATTATTACTAATTATTCCTAATTATTAATAATTATGACTATTTTTTACTATTTATTCCTATTTATTACTATTTATTCCTATTTATTACTATTTATTCCTATCTATTACTATTTATTTTTAATTATTCATATTTATTTCAAATTATTCATATTTATTTCTAATTATTGAAATTTATTTCTAATTATTGCTAGTTATTCTTAATTATTGCTAATTATACATATTTATTGCTAATTATTCCTGTTTGTTGTAAATTATTCCTATTTTTTGCTAATTATTCTTAATTGTTTCTAATTATTCCTATCTATTACTATTTATTACTATTTGTTACTATTTATTAGGAATTATTCCTCTTTTTTACTAATTATTTCCATTTATTAATATTTATTACTATTTATTAGGAATTATTCCTATTTATTACTAATCATTGTTATTTATTACAAATTATTGCTAATTATTACTAATTATTGCCAATTATTACTAATTATTGATATTTATTACAAATTATTGCTAATTATTGCTAATTATTCATAATTATTGATATTTATTAATAATTATTGTTATTTATTACTAATTATTACTAATTATTACTAATTATTCCTAATTATTTCTAATTATTCATAATTATTCATAATTATTTTTATTTAATACTAATTATTCTTAATTATTCCTATTTATTACTAATTATTCCTATTTATGACTAATTATTTCTATTTAATACTAATTATTACTAATTATTCCTATTTATTACTATTTATTACTGTTTATTTCTATTTATTGCTAATTATTACTAATTATTCCTATTTATTACTAATTATTCCTATTTATTAATATTTAATACCAATTATTCCTATTTATTACTATTTATTTCTAATTATTGCTATTTATTGCTATTTATTTCTATTTATTGCTAATTATAACAATTTATTTTTAATTATTACTATTGATAACTAATTATTACTATTTATTACAATTGATTACTATTTATTACTAATTATTCTTATTTATTACTAATTATTCAAATTTATTACTAATTATTACTAATTATTTCTATTTATTCCTATTTATTACTATTTATTACTATTTATTCCTATTTATTACTAATTATTTTTATTTATTACTATTTATTCCTATTTATTACTATTTATTACTAATTATTCCAATTTATTTCTATTTAATTCTAATTATTGGTATTTAATTTTATTTATTGCTATTTATTGCTATTTATGGCTATTTATTACTATTTATTGCTAATTATTACTATTTATTACAAATTATTACTATTTATTACTATTTATTGCTAATTATTCTTATTTATTACTAATTATTCCGATTTATTACTTATTATTCCTATTTATTAGAAATTATTCCTATTTGTTATTAATTATTAAAAATTAGTACTAATAATTTCAATTTATTATTACAGATAAATACTAATAACAAAACAATTTAAATCTAAGTTAATTACATCTAATCAAAAATAATTAAAATTAACATCAACAAAATGAAATAAATCCTAAATTAAATAAAATATAAATACATTTAAACTTGATCTCTTATTAATGTAGACGGGTTCACAACTTTTTCGTGAAATAAAACTAACTCACACAAATTTTCACTCTGAAAATAGAGTTCAGAGAGAGAGTGTGTGTGAGAGAATTGAGAGGAGGATATGAAAAAAAACGGATGGGGCATATATATAGGTTGGATTAGTTGCGACATGACTATTTGCGACGGGCTACCCATCTCAAATAGTATTTGTTGCGACGGGACCCATCCCAAAAACCTTCACCTGCATTAATTACAGTCGGCGGCTAAAAGAGTATTTGTGACGGGACCTATCGCAAAAGGTACCTACAGACACATTTTTTGCGACGGGAGAACATCCCGTCGCAAAAACCTATTTACTGTCGTCGAGTATTTGCGACAGGTCCCGTCGCAAATACCCTCCGACTGACGCACTATTTGCGACGGGGGAATCCCCCCATCGCAAATAACTTTCCAGTGGTTTACCGTGCAAACCACAGCAAATTTTTTACGATGGGACCCCAAATCCCGTCGCTAATAGCCTATCGCAAAAAGCTATTTTTCTCGTACTGTATGATTTACATCACCCATATTCCAACTATCCAGGCAGACCTAGCATCCCTATCATTTCTCCCACAACCGATATTACCCCCATAAAATTTTTGTGACCCATGCAGAATAATGGAGACACCTCTATTTGGAAATCATACTAACGTATAAGGGTTATGGACCAACAACCACATGCATATCCTCCTTGCAAGAAATGGGCTTTGATCCTCGTGAGCTTCAGCAACACCACGATAAATCCAACACCCAATAGTGTTTTGGGACATTCCTGGAATGTCTTCACTATATTCCATGGTCAATGATTAGGTCAGAGCTAAAAGAACCTCAACTATTGCAATAGAAGTTCTAAAATAAAATATCCTAAACTAACTCAATAGAAGTTCTGAGCTAAAACACCCTAAACTAAAGCAATATATTGTATGAGCTAAAATACCCTAAACTAAAATAATAGAAGGTATGAGGTAAAAGACCCTAAACTAAAGAAATAGAAGGTCCAAGCTAAAAGACCCTAAACTAAAGTGATATCAAGTTCAAGCTAAAATACAATTAAATAAAGTGATTGAAGGTTTGAGCTAAAAGACCCTAAGCTACAGAAATAGAAGGTCCACTATAAAAACCCCTAAACTAAAGCAATAGAAGGTTCAAGCTAAAATTCCCTAAACTGCAATAATAGAATATCCAAGCTAAAAGATCTTAAACTATAGTAATAGAAGGTTAGAGTTAAAAGACCCTAAACTACTGCAATAGAAGGTCTGAGATAAAATACCATAAACTAAAGCAATATAATGTTCAAGCTAAAATTCCCTAAACTAAAGTAATAGAATATCCAAGCTAAAAGAACCTAAACTAAAGAAATAGAAGTTATGAGCTAAAAGACCCCAAATTAAAGTGAAATTAAGGCTGACCTAAAAGACCCCAAACTAAATCGATAGTGGTCCGAGATAAAATACCATAAACTACAACACAATAACGCTTTAGCCTATAAAATCTTGTAAGGCCCACCATATAGCCTTAGCGAACATCCAGCTGCTCTCGCCAAGCCTATCATCTTTGAAAAAAGATATATCACTCTCCCTCCATGATATTTATTCTACCCATTCATCCTTCTTTGTGTTAGGTTATCTCAAGATATATGAGATAGATATATCAATGAAGGATATCATTTCAGTGGTAATTCATGAGATTTTCTCAAGGAGAATATGTTATAATTTATACATTTAATTGTAGGCATTCATATTTACTTGATATTATGCAAGGGATAGGTATTTTTTGTGATTCATATATTTTCATGGAATCAAAATTTCATGCATATCATGAATAAAAAAATTAGACAAAAAATGGAAGGATAAGGAAAATTCATTCATTGATAACGTAAAAATATTAAGGAGTTTCCACATTTTAGAGTCCCTCTAAGAATCTCAACAAAAATAGAGTATATAGATTTAAAATAAGATTCAATCTTCTGAACTGTTCATGTTAACAAGAGTCTAGTAGGAAACATTGACTGAATTCATGAGTACCACCCATCCTTCCTCTTCTACTTCTTCCCTAGGAAGGAGAGTCTTGACTAAAGTAGTCATCTCCCCAAATCTCTTTTGAGAAATTTCGAATGAGGATGATGTTGAAAAGATATCATACCTCGGGTGAGCTATGATTTTCTCATATGTTCATATTTTCATAGCCCATACATCCATATGGGATTGAAAATTAGATATAAACTGGTAACTCTACCCGAGTGCTTTCGAATCCTCCTTTGTATATCTAGCGAGGTGAGGCTCATCTTCAAAATCATGCAATTCCCTCTCATTGGTTGGAAAATCTCATTGAGTTAGAATTTTTTGTTTCTTGATTTTATATAGTGTCTAGAGATCAAATCCATATACCCCCAGTCACTAAACAACAAATGAATGAGTTCTACAAGATCATGAAATGTTTCTAAAGGAGTCTTAGAAATCAAGGCAAGAATTTGCTGCCAGGTCAGCCTACATCATATCTAAGCCTCTATGACTAATGGGATGGGTACACTGGAAGAAGTAATAGTTAGCTAAGCTGAAAAGGAAAAATAAGTGTCGGATACACATGTCACCACCTCAACAGAAGCATCAACTGTTTGTTTACCATGACGGAGGGCTGATTTCCTCGATAGATTCACTCCCACCATCAGGATAATCATTGTTAAGACAAGGGAACTTCCTAAAAGTCTCACCAATGTCCTGTATTAACTCCATTGTTTCCATAAACATAGGGGTTGGTGAAGTAAATTTACTATCCACAAGATGGACCAGTCAGCTTAACACACCACTTGGGTGGGATGCCACCCAAGACTAGGAAAAATATTGGTTAAAGAATGTGGTAGCATTGGTAGGTAGAAGAATGATCTCAGCATCAGTATATTCATGTGCCAACATCATCCAAAATTGGTGGATGATATTAGGGTGTCTCTCTTCTCATACGCTAGCCAAAGGAAGAGGGAGACCCTTTAGGTGCAGCCAAACTGATGAGTAAATCAATAAGGTGTATATAGATCATGGATGATCAACTCACCCACCCTAGCTATAAGAACCTCATCTTAAAGAGAGATTATATAAAACCTTTCATCTAGGGAACTGCTACCATTATCAATAATCGGTCCAGTCAGTGCATAATAATGGGTAAAATCAAAGTTATTGGAATGGATCAATGCATCCCTAACTTAGTCAGGGCTTAGTGACATGACTCCAACCCCATATATGTTCAGAATTATGGGATGGGATAAAGCATCAGGGATCCTAGTGGAATTGTAGTATTTATAAAAATGGAAATGCTCTCCTGCCCATCAAATCAAAAAACTAGAAAGGACCACTAATCCTGTAAGGGATGTTGCCTTGTTTAATGTGGCATAGAAGTTGGTAAAGGTATTAAAGGAGTGACACTTCCAAATTGAGGCATTTTACTTCTTCCAACTGTGTTTCCATCACCAATATGCTGACCCAGATCCTCGAACATGAATCCCCAACCAAAAAAATCCACCCATTCAAAAAAAATTCCATAAATCCTACCATCCTAAGGCTTAGAGATATCTCTGAGTTCGCTTGGTATCCCTATGAAGCATAGTCACCAGCTTCCAAAATGGCCCAATATGAGATGGTTCTATCACGAACTTTCTGGGAAGGGCACCAATGTGGGCGTATGGTAGTTGACCTAACCCCACTGCAATAAAAGCAAATATTGATCCAATCCCTAAAAGAGATGACCAAGAACATCGTCATATCTCTACTCATCTTCTCCTTCACAATGGTAATCATTTCTATCACCAAAATAGGAGTCTATAAGGGATAATCCCAAACATCATCAGTTGGGAGGGACTCATCATACATCTCTCCAAGATGGGGAATCCAACCCAGTTGGTGAATGTCCCATAGGTTTATTCCCACTTCAACATGGGAAAAATGGAATGTGTTGGTACCATGCCACTAATGGTTGATCAGTTCCTAAAGAATCTCAGTCCAATTATAGATAAAAAATTACAAAATCCACACATCTTTGTAAATATGGACCCTTAATAAATGATCAGCAAACACTATACAGCTTTTCCGGAACCATAAAGGAAATTCCCATTCATCAAATAAATTACCACCAGGACAGAGGTCCTATTTAAATCTATATCCACTACACATATTTCTCTTAGATAAGTCCAACATACTCAATTAATTTTCATCAATAGTATGATGAGAGAAATCACAGCCATTTGGAACCAAGGGATGGTTTTTCAACATATAAGAAAAACCCTACGGTTGATCTTTGACCAATTGTCCTTCCATGGAAATTGACATCTGAATAAAGTCAGAAGAAGTTAACACCCATAAGGATATAATATTGAAGTCTGAAGGAGGGATGAAAAAATCATCCAACAAACCAAAACCTTATAAAGGAAGCTTGAATGATATAGCAAAATATAGAAACATGTATGAGAGGACCCTCTTTAAAATCTCATTATCATAATACACATAATAATGGGTTTAAAAATTGTGGTTTATGGAAATCATTTCCCTTTGATTGGATGTACTAGAATAACTTTGACAAGAACTGGAATCCATCTAAAAAATGTAAGTGGCATGTGTTAGATAGATAAAATAAAGTCTTGTCCAAAGAAATGAACCAAAAGTATCATGAAAATCGCATGAATCAACAAAGGAATTTATGAATTTATTAGAGGTATCGTGAACCTCCTGACCCCCATAGATATTGTGAGTCGCATGAACCCATAGGGCATCTTATAACTACATGACCCCTCAAAGACTTGCAATCATGAGACCTGAACATGGTTACCAGAGCTGAATGATAGCCAGGGGATCACATGATCATAATAGTAGACCCCACAGAATCCTCAAGAAAATCACATTTCCATATCCAAAGTTCAAGAAATTGTTGAATTATATTTCATAGTTGGTTTGAGAGGGCACTTGATAAAAAGCGGTCTTGTAGAGAAATTCTTGCAAAAAGGGATTGTGGTGGAATTTTGCGACTGGGACATACAAAACAATCTTACGAGAAGGACACATAATGAATTAAAGTAAAAGAGAGATCTAAATATTGAGTACCTAGTGAATGATTCTAATATTCTCTCCCCTATATATAGGAAATTACGTGGAATATCAAACATCACCTGGTAGACCAAATGTCATCCAAGACACCGGTTCATGACAATGCCAAAGATTTAGGTGGGAATTTACATTCCTCATAATCAATCCCTTTTCCCTATGAACATCAATCCTGAGGGGGGATTTATTGATGTCTACCAAATGATCACCAGAAAATTCACAAAGAAAGAAATAATTTAATATGAGTATTATGTTCCCCACAAAATCCTAGGAAAGATAAGGTGGTTGAGACATGCAGATCACGTAAGTATCCATACGATACATGATTGTGTGGCCATCATGAGATCACATGAATTCACCTTGCACAGAGAATAGCTTGTAGGCGGTCCCATGAATTCCCTTTAACACTGTTTTTCTGCTCTCACGAAGGCACCCCGTATAATCAGTTGTCACACGATGGTATCCAGATAAGCTACCCCAGGTCATGTGGCATGTTAATTTGAATATTCTCAATAAACCATTAAAAATTACATTGAAAATCATAGGAAACTATCCAAAATTTGGGAGACTCTTTTGTTCAAGAAGCTCATGTGACACATCACCAATGAGGAGAATGATTGTCCGTGATAATATTCAAAAAAACTTGCAAACACCCCAAACCTTTGTAAAAACAAAGGAAATAAATATGGAGGAGGTGGGAGCCTATCATGATTGTAAAAGTCACATGATGCACCCCAGGCAGTTTGCAAGACATTGAAAGCCTCTAGTGACATGTCCACATCATCTCATAGAAGACCTTTGTCTTATCATCCTAGTCGCATGGAGGGCCTCGGGTATGTCCAGGAAACCATGCACTCTCCCTTTGGCTCTTTAAGGAAAATTATGTGGAATTGTCTATGAAATGCTCTTGCATATCCATAAGACATTTTTTCATGAAAATAATCACCAGGAGGTAGGGTGATTGTCACTGGTGGCACCCAAAAAACCTTGAAAAGTCTCCAACCTTTGTAAAATAAACAAAGTAAATAAGAAGGGGTTGGAGGAATAATCCTCTCATAGTCGTAAAACTCATGAGACATGCCTAGGCTATCTGCAGAATGGTCTCTCAAGACCCCTTTTCTAGTCATTATGACCTTGTGAAGGCCCCTTGACAAGCTATCCTTTTCTCGTGGAAAGTCCCATATAAGTCACCTGAAATCACACAAAGGGCTTCTAGAGGCACCCCAATCTCATGAAGACCCTTGGATATGTTAACCTAACAACATAAAGTCCCCTAATATGTCCATGTGATTAAAAAAATCCAAACCAATTGAGAATAATCCAATAAAGGGTGAATTGAGGTGGTGATCCAACAGTTGTTAAAAATCATGCGATATTTCTAGGGTTACCTACGATAAGACCTCACAAAGACGCGTGATGTCAAGGACCTATGCTGAATACAGTGTGGATTCACTCAATACATTCCAGGAAAATAGGAAAACAATTGGGGTTTCGAGGCATATAAGTACCCCACCATAGAATGAAAAATGAACCAAGACTCTCCAGATGAGAATTTGGACATCTTGTATCCAAGCTCTATAGTGGATTTGTCTAAGCGGATAATCTCATAATCGGCAAGTTTCCTATCAGGTAAGATACTAGTGAACTTCCGGAGAAATAATGCATCATGCATAAGAACTTCACATGATCACTATAGATCATGTGAAGGGCCTATGGTAGGACATGCGAAGAATATCCCATGCATCTGGTAGATCACACGAGACATAAAATAAGATATCACAAAATTAATCTATGGAATTCGTAATATGAAGGCCATAAAAAGACTAAAGGTGGGATAATTTCGTGAAGGAAATATATGTTAACCTTCATGAACTTTGTGTGAATCATCCAGGACACATGATAACACTAGGAAACATCACCCAGATCTCGTGATGCTACTTTGGTATACTATTTGGGTCATGAGAATTCATTTAGACATGTCAAATAAAGTCACATAGTTCCCCTCAGGAATTCCACCCGAGTCTTAAAAATCCCTTCACGGTTTCCATTAAAGACTCATAATTTTCTTTTAGATGTGTTACTAGATTCATATGGAAACACCAACTCATGTCATATGAGCCTCGTGGAAGCACCTGGGCATGACAGTCAGCTCTTGTGACGTCCCTCAGACACACCATCCATGCTATGCGATGTCCTCCAAACATGTCATCTAGGATATGTGACACCCTCATAGACATGTCTCTTCGACTCTTGTGATTCCCTTGAAGTGTGTTATTCTGACCTAAAGATGACACCAGGGCATGTTAACCAGATCATGCGACACCCTCAACACAATCTAGCCAAGATCCTACGATGGATTTCAAGATCAATCAGTCAGGTCTCATGATGTCCTCCAGACATGAAACCCTTGATCATGTGATTACCCTTAAACATTCCATCTCAGATATGAAACATCCCTTAGACAAACCAACTGGATCATGTAATTATATCTTGACATTTCTGGAATAAATCCTCTGACATGTCCAACAAACAATCAAGGAATGTCAAGCAGGAAATCAAGCATGTCTGACAGACATGTAGGCTAGGTCATAGGGCATCCCAGGGCTTGATAAAATTTTTCCACCCTCAGTGTGTAATCCCCAACCTAAGGGAAACATAAGTGTGTAATACCCAATTAGGGAACTATGAGAACTCTAATTCCTACCATAATGGGGATACGTAGGATTCCTCTTCGAGGCTCGTGATCTATATTAATCATCCAAAGGGTTGTCTCAGTACCTAAGTCATGTATCCATAAGTAGTGAGATTGATCATTTTCCATACCTTGCTACTCACATAAATCATAGCTCATGTGGTCTTATAGAGATTCAACAATCATATAATTTTCACTATAAGCCTATATCAAGGAAATGGCCATCCTAGGTATAGAAATTTTTTTCCACCCTCGGTATGTAACACCCAGCCAAATAAAAATGTCAGTGTGTGAGCCCTAATTAGGGAACTATGAGGACTCTAATTCCTACTATAACTAGGATACATAGGACACCTCTCTAATGCCTATGCTTTGTATTAATCATCCAAAGGTTTGTCTCAATACCTAAATCCCATATCCATAAGATGTGAGACTTATCATTTTCCATCCCTTGTTTCTTGCACTGATCATAGATCATGTGGGCTTAGAGAGTTAAAATAATAATTTCATTTGCACCATAATACTATATCGAGGAAAATGGAAATGCTAGTGTGTAATCCCCAACAATCATCATAATATGATATGTGCCACATAGAATGGAAACATCAGTCTGTAATCCCTGACCAGTTGAACAATGAAGACTTTGATTCCTACCATAACCAGACATAAGACACATTCCTAATGCTCGATCATGAATTCAAGTGGGAATCCACCTTAGTGTGAGTTATTCCATGTCTTTGAAATTTCAACCATCAGGACCCAATCATTCCCATGGGCTGACCATTATGTATCTTCCCTTAGTGGATTGAGAAATCAATGATCTATGATGACTCTGATTTCTACCATTATAAGGATACGTAGGATGCCTCTCCATGGTCTAATATCTATATTAACATCCAAGGGTTGTCTCAATACATAATCCCTCGACCCATATACAATGAGTTTGATCACTTTCTACCGCCTGTTTCTCACAGCCAGCATAGATCACATGGTCTTATGGAGTTGTAATAAACACATCATTGGAATCATGAATCTCCACCACCCAGGTAAATATCATTATGTAAGCTCCAATGAGTGGAATGGTATAAATATCCATCATACAAGGGAATATACCTTTAGGATAGTCCCAAGGGAATGATCAAACTATGATAACACTAATTCCTAAAATAACTCGGATATGTAGGACATATCTTCATGACTCAAGCTCAAATGTCTAGTTTTTAAGTTCCCACGCATATTTTCTCTCTATATGTCATTAAATTGTATGAGTTTAATGAACTATGTGAGTTTTGATTCCTATAATAACCATGATATATAGGATGCCTCATAATGGCTCAATCCCCTCCCCAGAATATTAACTGCCTCCCTGTGTGGCAATAGATTCCAAAGTATTTATCTATATGACTTGAGCATATAAGTATATATTCTTTATTGGGAAATGGACGAAGAACCTTGAATATATACATATAGATTCAATAATGAGATCCCCTTCTTCTTCATATAAATGTTACTTAACCCATAAATAATTTTTTAGGGTAACCAATCCTGTGTTGGGATTATGAAGAGATTCATGAACATGTCTTAAATCTATAAGATTGTATCAAAGTATGCAATGATTCACCCAAAAAAGGGTATGATGAGCTCGACCTCCCATCCTCTCGACCAATGGGATTCCCCAAGCATCATTGGGTCTGAAACCCCAATTGACCATCAGCCTTTAGAAAGTAGGTCCATACCTAGTTATGAATGAAGGAACCATTGGGATTTTTGGTTAAGAACAAAAATGGTGACCTGATATTGGTAATTATACAGGACATAAAACTTTCACAACCAACCATCGGTCTAAACTGAATCCACCTCAATGAGGATTATAGTTCATCTCCTCTCCAATGAAGCAACAGTAACCAAAATTTGTTTCTTTTCCAAATCTATATGCAGTAAAGTTATAGACCCAGAGAAACTACCCACTTTGTAAAAGGAAATTTTTTTCATATTATATGAATTAGAGGTGTTCGTCCCATAATAATTTTTAGAGATGATGGTTCACTTGGTTAAAGATATCTTTCTATGTGAATTTATACATTATAGATGGATATACCCCATATAATGGTATATGAATATTTTGAAAGTGTATGTCAAAAATCAAATTCATTCAGAAGGTTTTATTATAGAGATGTGTATTATTGAGGAAATCATTAAATCCTATACAAACAACCTATTTGATGATAAAATAATTGTTCTAGCAAACTTTTATCACAATATATTACATATGGTTGAAGGAATTTCTAGAATAGATATTGTCACAGTTACTATTACAGAGCAGGAGTATACTCACCTTTATGTTTTACATAATAGTATAGAGGCTTAGACATATTTTAAAACCCAAAAAGTAATTCATGGTTATTTGAATCCATTAAGGGATGAAATTTGGATATCAAATATGTATAATAGATAATTTATAGAATGGTTTCGTGATTATATTTTTAAGGAGTCAACTAAAAATCTAAATTTAATTTCAGAAAAAAAAAATTAGTGGCTATCTAGAGGAATAATTTTTCATGTATTATCTTATAATTGTTAGGTAATTAATGGATATATGTTCTACATAAAGGAACAAGATAAATGTAGTATCATGTAAAATAGTATAGTTTCTCTTATGGTAGAAGTGGTGCATGTATCTAGTACCAAGGAAAAAATCCGAATTACTTGAATATGTCATACTTTGAAATTATCAAACAAATATGGGAGTTAGATTATATTACATTCAAAGTTACATTTTTTAAATTCAAGTAGGTTGATAACAAGAGTGTAATTAAAATAAATGAATTGTGATTTTTGAAAGTTTATTTTAGTAAAGAACGGTAAAAGTAAAAACCATTCATAATAGAATCACAAGAAGTACAAGTATTTTTTGTCTCAAATCATGAAAATATAAATTTATCAAATATTTTATTATCAAACAAATCATTATGGGTTCAAATTTCAATTCAACTGAGGATGAACCTTTCATTGGGATGTCACAATAATTTCATGATTATCCCAATATAAATAGGGTCTTACACATTAATGGAGACCACAATGAGAAGATTTTAATAGTCAATAGAAAGGTAAAATCCTTTTCACATTTTAAGAGAAAAAGTAAGATTTCAATAATTCGGTTAATTGTTTAAATATAAATCATTTTACCTCATATTATTATGTTTTCACTACTTTAATTATATAATCTCAATTAAATGTTCTACTAATTATACAGATAATGTATTCTCTACATGTTTATGCTCTCAGTCATGGGGAACAATAGGTTTCTCAACATGTTATTGGTCCCAATCAAGAGGAACAATAGGCTTCTCCATATATTGATGCTACCAAAGATGAAGAAAAACATATTAACAATATTGAAATTGTGGAAAATGTCGAAAGTTGAAATACCTATGTCTAAGAAAAAATAGAATCATTATAGCATTATAGTATTAACAAAAATTATTAAGGTAAGAATACAATGAATAAAATTAATGGTTGGATGGAATACACTTAGTCGGCCTGTTAACCCCAACAAGTTAATTTTTGTTTGTTAAATTGGGGTCACCACTTGGATGAATATGTATATTGATATAGATATGTGGAACAATGTTTTTCCCACATGAAGTCACTAGTTTGGGAAGTGACTAGGGTAAAATTATGATATAATTTATCTATTTTACTAAAAAAAATAAAATAAAGAAACAATGATTGAATATTCATTATCTCTTATAGAGTGCATTTATACTAGATGATTTTGAAATTTAATTTGTATTAATGGTTACTAGAAAGGATCATAGATCCTTTCAAACAATTATTAGAAAGAATCGTCTAAGGGATATTGAAGGTAAAGTAATCTTTTACCCAACACAGATATATGCACACACGATAAACCAAGAAATATGGAATACATTTATTAGTCGTCAGGTGGAGGTATCATTTTAAGAACATTTTGAATTGTAATAATTTACCTGTAAATACATGTATTGATCAATTTTATTAAGAATTTTTATTTTATGAAACTATAACTGAGTTCTAAAAATAAAGAGTGTATACCAAAACCAACATACCCCTACAAGTATGGATAGGGTACGCTTTAGATGAAAATGGTATGTATTTTAAATATACAGTAATAATTTTATGTGATATAAAAAATAATAATTGTATTCCTTTATTAATATGAAAAATTATGAATCCAAATCCAAATTCACTTCCATACCATGTCTTGAATTATAGAAGGAAACTCATGTAAATAAAGATAGAATATTAGTAGATGAAAACACATAAAGAGTATGTGAATCATGTGTCTATATGAGAAAACATAAATTTGTTATACTTTCAATCATTATTATATAACAATTACTACTTATTTTATTATATTTTTTATCTAGTTTATATAGAAGAATATTCATTAGTTATACCTACTGAATGACTAATTTTAGTGGCCAAAATGCATCCAGAACAATATGGCTACATCAAACATGTGATTTTTGGAGTGTCATCTCAAATATATTTTAAGAAAATAAATTCACAAAGGGGTAAAGCTAATAAAATGGATAATATTTATTTATAAATAAATATTCTATAAGAAAAAAATTATTGAAAATTTTATTTGTTAGATAATGATATGTGAAGGAATTAAAGATGAGAAATAACAAAATAATAACCACTACTTGGAGATCAACCCTCCCCCCATATATAAGTCTGTGATTTCCCCTAAAAAGTTTTACTTACTAGAGGTAATAATTTTTTAAATAATTTTTTAAATTTAAATTAGGTAGATATTGATTCCTTTATTGTAATAATATTATACATGATGAAATTGATTGTGATTTATATCTATCAGTACCCACTCATTGCCTTATTGTGAAGGGTATGATTTAAAATATCTAAGGAGATATTCTACAAAACAACCAACTTCCAAAATATAATTTTAGAGTATGGATTTGCATATCTTAACAACCGAGTATTGGGCTACCTAATCCCTTTGAGGATCTAGATGTTCCCATGACCAAACTTATTATTGGAACTTTCATAGAATAGTCATTTTATCTTTTCAAAATACATTTCAACAATGAGGTATGTACTTTCCAATTTATTTTTTATTTAGATACTTTACCAATTAAATAAAAACGTCATAAACTATGTAATGTTATTACATATCGTGAAAATGAAGGGGAAATGGAATGATGAATTAAAACAATCTAAAGTATTAACCAATCAATCAAAAATACATTTGAAGAGTACCTTTACCCCTCTAGATAAAATTTTTCATTTACTAATATTATATGTTTATGATGATATAATTTTCAAAGATGGTAATATGAACACCATTGATTTTAAAGAAAAAATGTACAGAGATTCCATAAAATACTTTCTTGGTCTTGATAATGTACATGAAATCCTCAAGTATGGGTTGTTGGGAGTCTTAATTATAAATTTATACATGAGGTGAGTTGTCATAATTTTTTTATCGAATAGCTAATCTATAATGTTAATTATAGTTAAATACTATTCTTATTTTTTCTATAACATATATCATTACTATTTGAAGGGAAAACATTATAAATAAAAACTTGGCCTTTTTAGTCCTCACCTCACTTGTACACAATTAAGTTCATTGGAATAAAATTAATATTTAGAAATAGTGGACCAACCAATAGTGATGTCTGAAAAGAAAATTATATATGAAAAACTCTTATT
Source organism: Viscum album (assembly GCA_963277665.1). Classification (NCBI taxonomy): domain Eukaryota; kingdom Viridiplantae; phylum Streptophyta; class Magnoliopsida; order Santalales; family Viscaceae; genus Viscum; species Viscum album. The sequence goes on along the minus strand of OY728163.1, from coordinate 1,533,871,742 downwards.
AATACCCATGATTTAGGGTTAAATCTATAAAATCTAATCATATCAAATATATTTTCATTTCTTTCATCACATGATCCTTTCTGTTTTGTTGGGGGAATTCGTTGCTCTTTGTAATCAATTTGGATACTCCAAAGATTTATTTGTTTGATTCAATGCATGGATTACCAAAAAATAAACTATACATGATGATGTTTATCAATTTTTAATACACTACATTAAAATTTTAACAAAAAAATTCAAGTCATGTGTTTTATATAATGTTTTAATGAATATTTTTTATGATAGAGAAGTGTTTAAATATCATCAAAATCATGGTATAAGGATGGTCCATGACCAAAATTAATCTATTTAATTTTTAAACAGGATAATTATTGGGGTATATATAATAATATTTCACTACCAAAACATATATTAAATCAAATTACTTATTTTTTTAATGTTTATATAGTGTTTAAAAAAACTAAAGGAAAATATTGTGGTTATTAAGTTTTTATATTTATGAAATATATCATCTTCTAACAAAAAACTAGTATCCCCAAAGATATATTTTCAATGACAATTACAATTTCATTTAATAATTTTATTAATCATTTGTTTATTTATATTTTTCTAGTATTATAATGACTTTCGATGGTCTATGTATTCAAATGAGGAAATAGATTTTCTTAGAAATGAGTGGGAAGAATACATAGTGTCATAATGTATACAAACATCATGAGGATTTTGATTCTTAATAATTATTTAGTTAATTTTCTCATCATTTTTTAACTTCTTCTTTAGTTACTTTTCTTATAATTTTTTTTTCTGATTATTTAGTTAATTTTTTAGAGATCATGAAGAAATGAATTCATCAAGAATTAATTTTTATCCAACTATTTTATACTTAATAAATAGAAAAAAATAGTTCGAAAAAATAAATTATTGACTAAGTATTGGACAAGGAATATTCACATAATTATTATTCATTCTCTTTGTAAATTTATTTTTTCTTTATTTGAACATTTTATGTTTAGTGGTGTTTTTTTATTTTAAAAATGACTCAAATCATGTGTTTTTAGTTTATAAATGAAATTGTAGTTAAAAATTTTTGTCACTCACTAAAAACTAAACAAACACGCTCATAAAATTTTGATACTTTAAGAAAATTACCCATAATTCATTGGTGACATGTATAAATCATTTGTATGTCAATCTGGAACATGGTGTACCTGGTATAACTCACAGTGCATGTTTTCAATTTAAAATTAATTTTTCATTAAAAACATTTTCCACTCACTAAAAACTAATAAAACACACTTTTATTGTCTTTATAGTTTAGTAAACTGATTCATAAGTCATTTTTTTATGTGTAGGAATCAGTTGTATGTCAATATGATATGTGGTGTGATTAGTATGACACAAAGTGTGTGATTTATGTTTAAAAAATGAAATTTTATTTAAACATATTTCACTCACCAAAAACCAAGAAAAAACACTCATTTTTTCTTTTTATTTAGTAAAATTATCCATAAATAATTTATGATGAGTAGGAATCATCCACATGTCAATATGATACATGATGTGATCGGTATGATTAAAAGTGCTTGTTTCTATATAAAATTGAAATTTTAGTTGAAAACTTGTGTAACTCACTAAAACCCTATAAAACACACTTTAATTATATTTATACTTTATTATAATGATCTATAAGTCTTTTTTTGACATGTAAGAATCAACTGAATGTCAATCGGACGTACGGTGTGGCCAGTATGACTCAAAGTGCATTTTTTATATTTAAAATTAACATTTAAGTTCAATAAATGTAACATACTCAAAATATATAAAAATATCATATTATTTTGATACTTTATGAAAATTATAGAAAATTAATTTTTGATGCATAGGAATCGATCGTACCTAAATCTAATATATAGTGTGACCAGTATGACTCAAAATGTGTGTTTTCAATTTAAAAGTGACATTTTAGTTAAAAATGTTTTTCACTCACTAAAAACCAAGATAAAACACTTTCATTATATTGATTGTTTAGTTAAAACTATTTATATGTCATTTTTGACATGTAGGAATCAATCGTATGGCAATATAATACATGGTGTGATCGATATGACTCAAAGTACATGTTTTTGGTTTAAAAATAAAATTTTAGTTAAAAATGTGCTACTCACTAAAAATCAAGAAAAAACTTATATTATATTGGTATTTAATTAAAATAATTAATAAGTCATTTTTTATGTGTAGGAATCCACTGAACATCAATCTGATACATGATGTGACTAGTATGACTCAAAATGCATGTTTCTAGTTTTAAAATGAAATTTTATTTCAAAACATATTTCACCCACTGAAAACCAAAAACAGATAACAATAAATATATTAATACATTATTAAAATGATCCATATATCATTTTTGACATGTATAAATCAACCATGTGTCAATCAGACACACGATGTGACCAATATGATTCAAAGTGCATGTTTTTATATAAAATTAACATTTTATTTCAAAACACACATCACATACTCAAAACAAAACAAACACATTCATATTATTTTTACACTTTAGTAAAATGATACATAAGTCAGTTGTGATGTGTAGGAATCATCCACACATCAATCAGTTACATAGTGTAAAAAATATGACTAGAATTGTGTGATTTCTGTTTAAAAATGGAATTTTTGTTAAAAAAATGTTTCACTCAAAGAAAAACAATAAAAAAACACTCAATTTTTTTGATGCTTTAGAAAAATGATCCATAAGTCATTTTCATGTGTAGGAATCATATTTAAATAAATATTATACATAGTGTGATTGTATGACACAAAGTATGTGATTTCAGTTTAAAAATGAAATTTTAGTTAAAAATGTGCTACTCATTGAAAGCTAAGAAAGAACGCTAATATTTTCTTGATAATTTATGAAAATGATTCATAAATAATTTGTGACAAGTAGGGAATAATCTTCACATAAATATTTTGCCTCCTCATTATTTAAATTTTAAATCAAAAAATCCCAACAATCTCCACCTTGATTTAAAATAAAAATACCTCACATTCATCTCCACCATCTTGGCCAATTTGAACACCAACTCCACCAAACTCTGAATGTCAACCAATGAATGGAACATGCCGCATGACACCTGCGGCCAAGAAGACTTTCGATATTCCAGCAACACCGTTGATATCGTCGTCATTTTCCAATGACATCCGAGTCCTTGATAAGCTGCTCCACCAGATGCTTTCCACCGTGCTCTGCAACCAAGCACTTCAACCTCCCAATGATTCCACTGTTGGGGCTCGGAGCCCGACGTCGTAACAGAAGTAGTCATTGCAGAAAACACAGAAGAGGTGAAGATTTCACCCGAAGGCCTTTTATCACCCGAATTCCTTTTATCACGCGAAGGATTTTTACACATCATATAGCATCCCGTCTTTTTATAACATAACTTTCATTCCATTACACGGAACTGAGGATCTTTAAGGTTTAGTGTCTTGGAAACAAGGAATATAAAACATGAAACAAAAAAAACATTATTCCTAAACAATTGAAAGGATTCTCCTCATGTTCACCCTAGGCTCATTATTGCATCTCATAACCTGGGGACATACATCAAAAGAAAGGGTGAGCAGAAGGCCCAGCAAGGGAAACAAGTGAAACATTTTACATATGAACTTGAGATACATCAATAAAGTCATGAAAAGAACTTTAAGGCATGAAAATTAAATCATGAGGCATATCATAATAAAAATAAAACTTTTTCATAACTTGAAGATGTGGCTACAACATTTAATATTGACAATCATGAACATATCACCAAGGTCCATCCCCAAGGTGTCATTTGAAAATTACCAAGGTTATTCACCAAGGTATCGTGAAAATTGTAATCTCTAGTGGTTACATCATTACCCAATGCATTGGAGCACTATCAGGGCGCACCCTTAAATTTGCCTTTATTATCATGTTAGCCACATATATCATCATCAAACATTTCATAAATAACCCATATAGCATAAAATAAATGGTTTTCATTTCATAATCATAACGTTTTAAAAACTGATTTAAAGACATGATCTTTACGTCACTTTAAACCCACGGAAGGGGAGAGCGGGTTTCATGTCTGTAAATCCCAGAATTTAAAATAGAAAATTTTTGTATATATGTGAATAAACCTGTAGAAATAAGAGCTTTGAGTATTCACTTAATAACATAAAATAACCTTAGAAAAAGAGAGAGACATTTTGAGACGGAAATTCTGCAGCATAACGGCTATGTTACGAGGTTTTAGAAGACATTAAAAAGAGATGGAAAATGGGTCAAACATTCATAAATGACCCATAAAACAGTAGATGGACAGAATAAGAAGGATACATGACCATGGTAATGAAATTTCAATGACATACCATTTGAAATGAAAAACATGGAAGGAAGACAAAAATTAGATTTCTCTTATGAAAGTTCGGCAGCCTAACGGCGTTACTTAAACTTCAGACAAAATGATTTGAAAAGATCAAATAGGGTCTCTCATCATGTGAACATAAGAGTTCAGTATGATAGATATAGAGATAATTCCCCAACATAATTAAAAAGGAACTTGAAATACTTGACATGAAAGTAGAATTTTGAAAAGAAAGAGAAGGGTGAAAGAATCCCCTAAAAAATTCGGCAGCCTAACGGCGCCACTTAAAACTTCAAAATACTGAATTGAAGAGATCAAATGGGGTCTCTCATCATATGAACATAGGAGTCCAGTATGATAGATATAGTGATCATACCCCAACATAACAAAAAGGAACTTGAAATAATTGACATGAAAGTAGAACTTCAAAAGGAGAAGGGTGAAGAACCACTTAAAAATTCGGCAGCCTAACGGCGCCACTTAAAACTTCAAGATACTGAATTGAAGAGATAAAATGGGGTCTCTAATCATATGAACATAAAAGATCAGTATGATAAATTTAGAGATCATACCCCAACATAATAAAAAGGATCTTGAAATACTTTACATGAAAATAGATCTTGAAAAATGAGAAGGGGGAAAGAATCCGTTACAAAAATTTCGGCAGCCTAACGGCGCCACTTAAAACTTCATAAAACGAAATAATGAGAGTAAGAGGGGATCTCTCATTATATGAACATGAAAAGGGCAGTAATATGAGTATAAAATAACATCCACCAACATAAGAACATGGAGCATAAAATAATTGACATAAAAGAAATCACTTGAAAAGAAAGAGAGGGGTCGGATCCCTTACCTTAAAACGTAACTCTTAAAACTCAAAGTTTTGGACCTTGAGGGCTTGGGGGAACCTTGGGAGGACTCCTTGGGAGGTAAGGAGACCATAACTTCGTTGGGGGAGAGTGGGGAGTCGAATGTATGAGAGGATGGCTTGGTATATATAGGGAATGTGAGGGGACAAGGCATTAATGGCCAAGGGACACCTCATTAGTGGTTTTGGCAAAACCATGGGCTTTCCCATGGTATTTGCCCATGGTATTGGCCACTTGGGACACCTCATACCTTATATTACTATTCATAAGTCGACCATATTGATTATATACTTAATACATCATTTAATGATGTCATTAAACACCCGTAACTTAAAAACTGTATTTTCACTATTCATCGAAAATTCAACTTTCTCAGAATAATCCCAAAATTTCACCTTAACCAAATATCAATGCTCTGATTTCAAAAATAAAATTCATTTTATAAAAATAATTTTCTAAATATTTTTAATTAAATTTTTAATTAAAAATACTATTCATCGAAAATTTATTTTTTTCAGAAAAATCCCCAAAAATTACCTTAACATAATATCGATGCTCTGAGTTCAAAAATGAAGTCCATTTTATAAAAATAATTTTCTAAATATTTTTAATTAAAATTTTAATTAAAAACACTATTCATCCGAAAAAACTAATACTTGAATAATAATTTATGAAACCATTATTTAACCATTTTATTGAATCACATTACTTAATCAAAGTGCCTAGCTTATTTTAATACTTTCTTTAAGTGAGATTACTAATCAATTTGGACACATTATTAATCCTAATCATAAAATCACTATTCATAATTTACTATTCATCAAAAATCAAGTTTATCTTTTTAGACTCTAAATTTCATACTGAACATAATTGTAGAAGACCATTTTTTGAAAATCATTACACATTTTTAATTATTTAGGGTTTACATAAACATATTTAAAATATCCTTTTTCTAAAATTCATCAAAAATATGCATACTATATTTATCCGGTCATTTGAAAATTCATAAAAGAAATCGAAATTGTTATTTAACACAAAGGATTACACAAGACAGTTACGGTCTCCTTACATAGCCCCTTATCACACCAGTATAGGACCTAAGTGTAAGGTGTGCTAAGGTGAGAGAATCTGAGGGAGGCTCGGCCAACATCGCACGAGTAGTAATTTCTATTAGTTTGAACTTCTCGCGAAGGCGATCCCATTCTAGCTTTATACGATGAAGTTCAGCTTGGGTTTGGTCCAGAGCAAAGCCCAGTGGTGCTACCTCCTTCCCAAGTTCTGTTAGATGGGCTTCGATCGGTCCAAGACTACTGGGTGAGGCCATCGAATCTTCTTTCTATATTAATTAACCAAGATTGCTTGTATTTAGAGACAATAGTCAAAGCGTTTAGTTTCCAGCGGTCATATTTACCAATGGTCAAATAACAGTCAAAACCCAACAGTCTCATTTTAATTATACTCATGTTATCAAATGAAACATCTTTGTTGAGTATAAAAATAAAATAAAATAACACATAAAATTAGGAAACAATATTTATTTAAAATTTCGGGTCGTTACAATCTTCCCCCCTTAAGAAATTGCGTCCTCGCAATTTTTAAAATTGGGTTTTGAAATTTCATTGAAAGTCCCACATCGGAAAATGAGTCAGTAAAACTATTACTTTAAAAGAAAGAAAGGGAAGTACAAAGGTCACTCGAGTTAACCCACACTGTGATTCCATGTAGGAAAACATGGACATGGAGGAGAAAACAAAGGGTCAAGTTCTGAGGGAGAGTGATAGAGACCATGATTAGGAGAAAGTTAACCATAAGAAAATCCCAAACATATGATGTGTGTAAACGGTATTTGATTACCTAGTAGGAAAAGTAAACCAACAACATTTTTGTTTTACGTTTCTTTTCATAATTTTTAGGAATTAATTTACTACATAGAACAAAAACATAAGAAAATATACCTACCTTCAAGTAGAGTTTCATCCTTTAATAAGTCCCTACCAACACTAATCTTTTCTCCAAATGATGAGAATTCAAAAGAACTTGGTCTCATAAAAGCACAAGAATCATCTTCTAGAGAATCACATAATCTACAAAAGATTAACTATCTATTTCTTCTATCTTTAAACATTATCCCAAAAACAGAAAGGTTAAGGTAAAACAACTCTTCAAAAAGAAAGAATCCCATAGGAATGGAAACTACTTTTAAATCTTCAAAGGTCCATGGTACTACCCAAAGTTCATCATAGACCATTCCATAAATAACAGTCCTCAAAATTCCTCAAAATAAACCAAACTAAGATTGAAACCCAAATACAAGAAGGATTTGATAACATAGTCTTCCAAAACAACTTCATTGTTCATCTCCAGACAACATCAACCACTCCTAACATCTTATAACAAAAGTAGCTAACCTAAATATATTTTACCCAAGATAGGTTAATCATTCCCATAAGTAACCTAAATTACTATAAGTCCACCTTAAATTCATCAATTCTTCAAAATATAAGTCAACCTTACTTCTCAATGAAAATATTATAGTATTCTATTTACCTCGATCATATAGGGTCCCCAAAATAGTGAACGTCTTCCAAAATAATAATCATCTTTTAATCCCCTAATCATCTCTGTCATATTAATACGGAAATTGTCACATTTCCTATCACATTGGTTGTTGGGACACGTTATTCCATTTCCCACCATTAACTAAGAAGAGAAAGTATAATTAGAGGCGTAAATACTTAACCAATAATCATGAAAAGGAACTTAAAGCATATAAGGATAACTTGTAGAATAAAAGTATACCCTAACTTGTGATCCCCTAGGTTCCCATATAGGTTATCCATGATCATATATTCTTATGTGAATCTTTATTTTATTTTATCTTTGTTCCTTTAACAATGGTTCATACCAAGCTTATGAATTTACCAAAGCATATCCCCCAGGAGTGTCGTAACCAAGAGTGCAGCAAGGCCCGTTGTCGTGTACCAGTTCCCGTTTGAGTCTAGCTCAAAGCGGTGTTTTTGGGTTTTACCCCTATGTACATCTGTGCCGGAGCCACCTCTACCTGCTCGTATCCAGACAGGGATGTATTTGCTTGGCAACCCCTTACTCAATACTCACCAAAATACCAGGAAGATTTCCTATATTTAAACTTTTCTATAGGGTTCTTCCTAGAGTTTTCATAACCTAATTTCCACAAATAACTAAACCATCCTTTGATACCAACTATAGCATCCCGTCTTTTTATAACATAACTTTCATTCCATTACACGGAACTGAGGATCTTTAAGGTTTAGTGTCTTGGAAACAAGGAATATAAAACATGAAACAAAAAAAACATTCTTCTTAAACAATTGAAAGGATTCTCCTCAAGTTCACCCTAGGATCATTACTGCATCTCATAACTTGGGGACATACATCAAAAGAAAGGGTGAGCAGAAGGCGCAGCAAGGGAAACAAGTGAAACATTTCACATATGAACTTGAGATAAATCAATAAAGTCATGAAAAGAACTTTAAGGCATGAAAATGAAATCATGAGGCATATCATAATAAAAATAAAACTTTTTCATAACTTGAAGATGTGGCTACAACATTTAATATTTACAATGATGAACATATCACCAAGGTCCATCCCCAAGGTGTCATTTGAAAATTACCAAGGTTATTCACCAAGGTATCGTGAAAATTGTAATCTCTAGTGGTTACATCATTACCCAATGCATTGGAGCGCTATCAGGGCGCACCCTTAAATTTGCCTTTATTATAATGTGAGCCACATATATCATCATAAAAAATTTCATAAATAACCCATATAGCATAAAATAAATGGGTTTCATTTCATAATCATAACGTTTTAAAAACTGCTTTAAAGACATGATCTTTACGTCACTTTAAACCCACGGAAGGGGAGAGCGGGTTTCATGTATGTAAATCACAGAATTTAAAATAGAACATTTTTTTATATATTTGAAGAAACCTATAGAAATAAGAGCTTTGATTATTCACTTAATAACATAAAATATCCTTAGAAAAATAGAGAGACATTTTGAGACGGAAATTCTGCAGCATAACGGCTATGTTTCGAGGTTTTAGAAGACATTAAAAAGAGAGGAAAAATGGGTCAAACATTCATAAATGACCCATAAAACAGTAGATGGACAGAATAAGAAGGATACATGATCATGGTAATGAAATTTCAAGGACATACCATTTGAAATAAAAAACATGGAAGGAAGACAAAAATTAGATTTCTCTTATGAAAGTTCGGCAGCCTAACGGCATTACTTAAACTTCAGACAAAATGATTTGAAAAGATCAAATAGGGTCTCTCATCATGTGAACATAAGAGTTCAGTATGATAGATATAGAGATAATGCCCCATCATAATTAAAAAGGAACTTGAAAGACTTGACATGAAAGTAGAATTTTGAAAAGAATGAGAAGGGTGAAAGAATCCCCTAAAAAATTCGGCAGCCTAACGGTGCCACTTAAAACTTCAAAAATACTGAATTGAAGAGATCAAATGGGGTCTCTCATCATATGAAAATAAGAGTCCAGTATGATAGATATAGAGATCATACCCCAACATAACAAAAAGGAACTTGAAATAATTGACGTGAAAGTAGAACTTCAAAAGGAGAAGGGTGAAGAACCACTTAAAAATTCGGCAGCCTAACGGCGCCACTTAAAACATCAAAATACTGAATTGAAGAGATCAAATGGGGTCTCTAATCATATGAACATAAAAGATCAGTATGATAAATCTAGAGATCATACCCCAACATAATAAAAAGGAGCTTGAAATACTTTACATGAAAATAGATCTTGAAAAATGAGAAGGGAGAAAGAATCTGTTACAAGAATTTCGGCAGCCTAACGGCGCCACTTAAAACTTCATAAAACGAAATAATGAGAGTAAGAGGGGATCTCTCATTATATGAACATGAAAAGGGCAGTAAGAGGAGTATAAAAGAACATCCACCAACATAAGAACATGGAGCATAAAAGAATTGACATAAAAGAGATCACTTGAAAAGAAAGAGAGGGGTCGGATCCCTTACCTTAAAATGTAACTCTTAAAACTCAAAGGTTTGGACCTTGAGGGCTTGAGGGAACCTTGGGAATACTCCTGGGGAGGTAAGGAGACCAGAACTTCGTTGGGGGAGAGTGGGGAGTCGAATGGATGAGAGGATGGCTTGGTATATATAGGGAATGTGAGGGGACAAGGCATTAATGGCCAAGGGACACCTCATTAGTGGTTTTGGCAAAACCATGGGCTTGCCCATGGTATTTGCCACTTGGGACACCTTATACCTTATCTTACTATCCATAAGTCGACCATATTGATTACATACTTAATATATCATTTAATGATGTCATTAAACACCCGTAACTTAAAAATTGTATTTTCACTATTCATCGAAAATTCAACTTTCTCAGAATAATCCCAAAATTTCACCTTAACCAAATATCAATGCTCTGATTTCAAAAATGAAATCCATTTTATAAAAATAATTTTCTAAATATTTTTAATTAAATTTTTAATTAAAAACACTATTCATCCAAAATTTATTTTTTTCATAAAATTCCCCAAAAATTACCTTAACATAATATCGATGCTCTGAGTTCAAAAATGAAGTCCATTTTATAAAAATAATTTTCTAAATATTTTTAATTAAAATTTTAATTAAAAAACACTATTCATCTGAAAAAACTAATACTTGAATAATAGTTTATGAAATCGTTATTTAACCATTTTATTGAATCACATTACTTAATCAAAGTGCCTAGCTTATTTTAATACTTTCTTTAAGTGAGATTACTAATCCATTTGGACACATTATTAATCCTAATCATCAAATCACTATTAATAATTTACTATTCATCAAAAATCAAGTTGATCTTATTAGACTCTAAATTTCGTACTGAACATAATTGTAGAAGACCATTTTTTGAAAATCATTACACATTTTTAGTTATTTAGGGTTTACATAAACATATTTAAAATATCCTTTTTCTAAAATTCATCAAAAATATGCATACTATATTTATCCGGTCATTTGAAAATTCATAAAAGAAATCGAAATTTTTATTTAAAACAAATGATTACACAAGACAGTTACGGTCTCCTTACATAGCCCCTTATCACACCAGTATAGGACCTAAGTGTAAGGTGTGCTAAGTTGAGAGAATCTGAGGGAGCCTCGGCCAACATCGCACGAGTAGTAATTTCTATCAGTTTGAACTTCTCGCGAAGGCGATCCCGTTCTAGCTCTATACGATGAAGTTCAGCTTGGGTTTGGTCCAGAGCAAAGCCCAGTGGTGCTACCTCCTTCCCAAGTTCTGTTAGATGGGCTTCGATCGGTCCAAGACTACTGGGTGAGGCCATCGAATCTTCTTTCTATATTAATTAACCAAGATTGCTTGTATTTAGAGACAATAGTCAAAATGTTTAGTTTCCAGCGGTCATATTTACCAATGGTCAAATAACAGTCAAAACCCAACAGTCTCATTTTAATTATACTCATGTTATCAAATGAAACATTTTTGTTTAGTACAAAAATAAAATAAAATAACACATAAAATTAGGAAACAATATTTATTTAAAATTTTGGGTCGTTACACGTCACCCGAAGGATTTTTAACAACACCTGAAGGCCTTTTACAGCACACCCGAAGGATTTTTCACTCAACACAAGACACCTATGAACGTACCATTTTTGTTCGTATCGCCGATCATCACAACCGGGACACATCGCTTAATCTCCGCAACCAAGAGGACTTTCGATACATGGCACCGTCATCATCGTCGTTTTCCATCATCGTCGTTGACACACCATCGTTGTTGTGATCACCATCTTCACTTCGCCCCGATTACCGCAAACGCGGCAACCCCTTCGCCGCTCTATCTTGGTGGCAACATCTTTGCCAACCCACATTCTAAAACACGCTACTGCATCCTCTTATATAGACACCAAACTCATATCTCCAATTAATGAGGTCAAAATTCATAATTCCATCATTATTTCATCAATTAATATTGGGAATAACTTTTCATTAATGTTGGGAGAAAATCATCCATTAATGTTGAGAAAATCCCTCCATTAATATTTTCTCTCTCCTCATTATTTAAATTTTAAATCAAAAAATTCCTACAATCTCCACCTTGATTTAAAATTAAAATACCTCACATTCATCTCCACCATCTGGGCCAATTTGATCACCAACTCCACCAAACTCTGAATGTCAACCAATGAACGGAACACGCCGCATGACACCTGCGGCCAAGAAGACTTTCGATATTCCAGCAACACCGTTGATATCGTCGTCATTTTCCAATGACATCTGAGCCCTTGATAAGCTGCTCCACCAGATTCTTGCCACCGTGTTCAGCAACCAAGCACTTCAACCTCCCAATGATACCACTGTTGGGGCTCGGAGCCCGGTGCGGCAACAGAAGTAGTCGTTGCAGAAAACACAGAAGAGGTGAAGATTTCACCCGAAGGCCTTTTATCACCTGAATGCCTTTTATCACCCGATGGATTTTTACACATCACCTGAAGGATTTTTAACACCACCCGAAGGCCTTTTACAGCGCACCCGAAGGATTTTTCACTCAACACACGACACCTATGAAGGTACTATTTTTGTTCGTATCGCTGATCATCACAACCAGGACACACCGCTTGATCTCCGCAACCAAGAGAACTTTTGATACATGACACTGTCATCATCATCGTCTTCAATCATCGTCGCCGATACACCATCGTTGTCGTGATCACCATCTTCGCTTCGCACCGGTTACCGCAAACGCGACAACCCCTTCGCCGCTCTCTCTTGGTGGCTACGTCTTTGCCAGCCCACATTCTAAAACACGCTACCGCATCCTCTTATATAGACACTCAGCCCATATCTCCAATTAATGTGGTCAACATTCATAATTACATCATTATTTCATCAATTAATATTGGGAATAACTCTTCATTAATGTTAGGAGAAAATCATCTATTAATGTTGTGAAAATCTCTCCATTAATATTTTTTCTCTCCTCGTTATTTAAATTTTAAATCCAAAAATCCCAATATGTAGAAGCTGGGAATCTGAGTGAATTAAAGACTATGCGTTCTCTGGGTTTTCTTTTTGTTTGATCCTTGTAGGTTTTGGTATCGAATGATGCGGAATATTGCGTGCGTGAGGATGAAGTGATGTGCACAGCAGGTGCTCGACCAATTGTCGGTGATGATTTGTCCATGTGGTTCAAGCGAGGTCTAGGAGGGGAGGTCCGAGCTGTAGAGCTTGATCAAACTCCCTTGAAGATGGATGAGGCCGCTTGTCCAAGGGTGTACTGACCCCATGAAGCTAAAGGGAGCTAAGGTTGATTGAGTTTGGTTCAAATCTAAGCTGAAGATTTGAAAAGCTGTTACCTCTTAAACCAAACCCAACCATCTGAAGCCCATTGGCCTACCCAAGTTCCTTAGGAGGGCTAGGCCTACATCTTAGTAGAGAACCGTCTCTCCTCAAACCGATTTCATTGGAGATGGGGTGATCAAGTCAGCCGCGTGTCTGTGGAACAAAATGGGAAGGTGAAGCGTCCTCCTGGTAAAAATTTGCTCTAATTATTTTTTCTAAATTCCGAATATTCTGAAGAGGGGATCTGGTGTTTATTTAAAGGGAGGGGTAGATAGAATTAGCCATTCCCCTCTTATAGGAGAGTGCTTAATGATTGGATTTTTGTTTGCCTGTATTCTTTGCTCTTCTGAAATAATAAATTAAGTTCTTTGGTACTCTTTTTTTCTGTAACTTCATTACTAATTCCATTCTAATCATTGTTTGTGTGTGTTGTCCATCTCACCCTCATCCACGTTTTTTCGTTCTCCCATCTCCATCTGTTCTTCTCTTGTAATTTTACTCCCAGCTTGGGTTTCCTTGCTTTTCTTTGTTCTGGGTCACTTTCTTCTTCTCTTGTGCTGTGATCTCAAGCCTGAATTAATGAAGGGATAACCCACGTTTCCGGGCCGAGGGAGCATGCTTGAATTTGGTTTCCAGTTTGAAATACCTTTTTTATTATTTCTTTTGCTCATTGGTTCTATGCTTCCGGTTTATGGTTCTTTTCAAGTGGTGACAACCCGTGAATTCCAATTGTTGATTACTTCTTATTCATTCTAAATTTTTTACTTCCCTTTATTGGCAGAACAGAGTGAATTATGAGTGGGGAAGTGTCATGGATTGCTCTGGGCATGGGGGAAACTTCATGGCACTTGTTGGAAGAGTCCGCTCAGAACTGGGTGTTTTAAAAATTTCTAAAGTACACAAATGACCATTCAATAAAGTTGTCGCGTGTCCATTTTTTGCGCCGTTTTCAGGGATCAAACCCGGGTCACCAGTGTGATAAGCAAGAATACTCCCAACTATACAACAACAGTCATAAATACAACACCCTTTTGGGGGTTTAAACCAAAAATTTCTCTCCTTTCTCCTTTGTCTTAATTTTCTTTTGCTTTTCCTTACATGTGATAATTCTTTTACTTGGCTATTCTTCGAGATTGGAGGTTGGATATCTGCTGCACATCAACTAGAAATCAGAAAACTGCTACTGTCTTTTCCTAGAATAAAGCTCCTGGGTTTGCTTTCTTCTTTGTTTTCATTTTTCCTAAAGTTTTCTTGGTTCTTCTGTGTAGATTGATGAAGCAGGCAGTGGTTGTGCACCAAAAGAACACTCAAACATGTCGTTGTTCATAGATTCTTCGTAATAAATCCAGGTTGTATTACGCCACTTCATTCTCTCATATTGCTTGAAAATTCTTTTTACCTGAATTGTAAATATTTTGTGTGAAAGCATGACCGGCAATGCATGGGATAGGTGTGGGGGTGTTCTGCCTGAGTCTTTAGGGTACATTTTTTATGTATGTTTTCTCTTTCTTTTTATGGTTTTACAATTTATTTCTTGAGCTGAAATAAATATCTTTCCTTGTAAATTCTTTGAGGCTTAGTAGCTGAAATTGTTTGAACCTTGATTGAAAATTCAAATGATTGCTGATTTGGGATTCCCTAATTTTAAATCCTTGTCATCTTTGAAACCCATGGAGTTTATCTGTCCAATGTCAAAATCACACACCTGAGAGGTTTCTAAGACTTTTTCAACTTCTTCTGATTCCATTTTTATTGAGAGTACTGTCATGCTTACTAATTAGTGAAGGTTCTGGGTGCAGTGAAAGCGTGTGATGGGTCGTGCCCAACTTTGTTTTTTGTCATGATCAATCATCAATCCGAGATTTACATGATGATGAACGCTTTGATCAACAAAATTGAATCAAATAAAACCGACCTGAGATTGAACATCGGAACCAAGTGCAGGATCATCACATATTATTTATAATTAATTTAATCAATTAAAGAATTACATTGCGTGAATTCTTTCTTTGTTGATGGATCTGACAACAAATTTACGTTGTACCATCGTTGCATTGTAGGAATCAAGAACAAATGTCCTCTAGCGATGATCCACACTTGTTCCATAAATCTTTGAATGTCGCCATATGAATCTCTGGGTGCTATCATGAGATCTCATCGCTTGCGTTGTTTGTCTTTGATAGCCACGAGAATCACTTTCAAAGCGTTTTCTTTGATCTCTCTTAACTCGAGAGTGAGAGGTGGAAGAAGATCGTTCTCCGTGTTTGGGAGTGTTTTTGGAGAAATGAGCAGTTTAGGACTTGAGAGGATTCTCCAAATTCATTTTGCACAACAAACAAATGAATTGACTCTTGAAAATAATATAATTGGGTTATATATCGCCAATGTTTAGAAAAAAATATTCGCAGAAGTGCCCTTTAATATTTATTTAATCCATGTAGAACCTTATGTCAATGATATTAATAATATTATTATTTTTAGACATACGTTTAACTTGCGAATTAAATTAAATATTATTTAATCAAATAATATTCAATATATATTATTTCTCATCAGATCTTTAAACTCAGTTCGTCATTCCTCCACAATATTTATCGAATCATGAATAATGAATTTTTATTTAATAAATAAATACCACTGCATTATTCGGTAACAAATAAATAAATATTATATTTACTAAACAACAAATAAACATTTATTAAATATTTCGCTCACATAATATTTTCCCGAATAACTGGTAACAAAATATATGCGATCAAGCAAACATGAATAATATTCTCTCGACTAACCGGGGCTAATATGCATAATTGCTTAGTTGACCCGGATTAGAAGAAACAAGTTCGTTTTCCAAAACAAGATGACCCAATATTGTATTTGGGTTGGAAGAGCCATTGAATGGATGAATTAATGGAAAGTGAATGATGCAAGACACTTGTTGGGTAGCACTCGGCATGAATCCCTTTGTTGGAATCCCCCTAGAGGGTTTTTATCAAAATCAATATGGATGCGGCGATCTCAGCTAATTCGAGGTTAGGTGTTGGTCTCATTTCCCACCACAACAATGGCCAAATTGTGGAAGTGCAATGGTTGTCCAAGCCTCCTAGAGTCTTAAGGTGGCAGAGGCATATGCTATCCTTCAGAGGATCTTTCTTGCTCGCTCAAAAGGTTGGAATCATATTTTGGTGGAATCAGATTTCCTTGAGGTGATTTCCGCTTTAGCTAAGGAGGAGGAGGATTTCTAGCCATTTGGGCTTATTCTGAGAAAGATTTGGTCGCTGAGTGAAAGCTTTACAGAATGAAAATTTTCTTTTATCAAACGCGGGGGTAATCTGGATGCTCATCATTTTGCGCAACATGGGAAGTCTTGGGGTGATCATTGTTGGTTTGGATATTTTCTTGAGTGGATTTGTAGGTCTGATGCTTCTGATTAGTAATATATTATCTCTTTTGCTTCAAAATAATAATAATAATAATAATATATTATTTAACTAAGATTCTGGATACAATTAGTGTGTGACCCTTTATGCCTCTTTCTTATGATATTAGGCGAATCAACCTAAAATTTAAGGATATCGTCTAGCAACACGTCAAAACACCCATAGAGAAAGAAGTTAATACCCCCAATGACATAATACCTCATACAAACACTCATTGAGAAATATAATCATTTTATCACGATATCTCTAATCAACCAGGTTGAATGCTGGTGTCATCAACCTAAGTGGTCGATGCCTCCTTTCATTTTTTGGAAATCGAACATGCTTATAGAACACAGTGACCATAGATTTATTTAGGTTATATCATTTTCATCAAAGGGTCTGAGATATCAACTTCTGTTAAAAAACAGAAGGGACAAATCATTTCTTGCAATATTTGTTAATGCAGTAATACTCTTGATGCACCTGACATATCCTACCTCGCCATGAACATATGTCGTCACAGTTTTTGTCAATATATCAAAGTACGTAACTTATAATATTCATTAATAATAATTTTAAAGTCTAAGGATCAATACCCATATCCGCAGATAGGAATATCCAATGACATATGGATATAGATTTTCTACCGATGAGTCTCGTTCTCATAATACCCTACACTGAATATTACTAATGGTGTACACCAAGAGAATGTGCCTTAAATTCATGAGTTTCCACTCTTGATAGCTCGTATAATTTACGTCCCTCAAATGATATCATCTGGCTATAGAACATAAATTTAAGAATACTGTCGTGACACCTCTGGGTTCTCATCATAGCAGAGAACTGTTATGACCTTTTAGTGCGACAACTACTCTTAGGAAATTATCACATACTATGTTATGCAGAAGAACAATCATGATGTGATAAAAAGTTTATTAATATTCAAAACTATGAATACATGTTATCATAAAATACCCAGAAGTTGATTCTAGGACACTAACTCTAACAAACTCCCACTTACACTAGAGCCAACTGCTAACAACCTTCAGTCCGCTAGTTCTCACATGATACTCATGCTTCTGCAGATATAATCCTTTAGTCAAGGGGTTTGCTATGTTCTCTTTCGTTGGTACTCTTCTTACTGCAACTTTATCCCTTTGATCATTTTTTTTCAAGAGGTAATACTTACGGAATATATGCTTTGTCGGTTGGTGTGACCTTTGCTTTTTTGCGAAAGTCACCACTGCAGTATTATCAAAAAACAATGTGATATGATCTTTACTGTTAGGTACCACATCAAGCTCATGGACAAAGTTTCGTATCTAAACGACTTCCTTGGATGCATGAAAAGACGCTATATACTCAGACTTCACTGTAAAATCATTGTTAATTGGCTACTTTGAACACTTCCATCTCACAACTCCTCCATTGAGAAATAAAATATATCCTAATTACAACTTCAGATCATTTTGATATGTTTGAAAACTAGCACCAGTATAACCCCTAATGACTGGCTCCTTGTCTCCTCCATACACCAGGAACATCTCATTAGTTCTCATATACTTGAGGATAACCTTAACAGCAGACCAATGCCATTCTCCTGGATCTTCTTGAAATTTTCCTTCCATGCTCAATTCATATACAACATCAAATCTAGTATATAAATTGACATACATGATTTATCCTATCGTTGAAGCGTATGAGATCTTACTCATTCTCTCTTTCTTCTGTTGCGTCTGAGGACACATTTTCTTAGAAAAATGTATACCATGTGACACTAGAACCAATCCCATCATGGATTGTTCCATACTAAATCTCTTTAGTATTTGGTCAATGTATGTACTTTGATATAGTCCAAGCAACCTCTTTGATTTATCATGAATGATCTTGATTCCTAGAATATAGGCTGCTTCACCTAATTCTTTCATGGGGAAACACTTGTTTAAATAATCCTTAACAGCATGTAAGACTGATTTTTCGTTTCCAATAAGTAATATGTCATCAATATGTATTGTTAGGATAACGACCAAATTCCCACTAAACCTCTTGTAAACACATGACTCACATTCATTCTTAATGAAACCAAACTCTTTTATAGCTTCATTGAATTGAATGTTCTATGACCTGGATGCTTGCTTCAATCCATAAATGGATCCTTCCAACATGAATTTTTTTTAGCATCGACTGGAGTCACAAACCCTTCTGGATGTGTCATATTGACATATTCCTGAAGGTTCCCATTAAGGAAAACATTTTTGATGTCCATCTGCCAAATCTCATAGTCATGGTAAGCTGCTATAGCAAGTAGATTTTTGATGGACTTAAACATGACAACTAGTGAAAAGGTTTTATCACAATCAATTCCTTGGCAATGTTTAAACCCTTTAACCACTAGCCTTGCTTTATAGATATTTACTTTACCTTATATGTCCATTTTTCTCTTAAATACCCATTTTCACCCTATGAGCTTTACATCAACTGGCGCATCGACCAAAACCCAAACATAGTTATGATACATGAAATCTATTTCAGAATTCATGGATTCTTTCCATCTTGCAGCTTATGAGCTCTCTATCGCCTCTTTGTTTGAGAGAGGTTTATCATTGTCAACTAATAACGAGTCACCATTTTTAGTGACTAGAAACTTTTATCTCTCTGGTTATTTTACCTCTCTTGTGGTCCTACATAGTACTTGTGTTTTAGGAACTACTTTCACGGGCTTTAACAGCGCTAAAAAAATCATTGTAAAGCTCAGTGCTGATAAAGGTAGCCTTTATCAGCACTTAAAAAGCGCCGATAAATTCCCTGCCTGCTGTAACATAAAATTCTGCAGCAGCACACCCAAACAAGACCTGCAAAAAAATCAGCATATCAACAAGTATACCCATACAAAATTAACACATAATTCATAAGGTAATTACAACAAGTATACATATTCAACAAGTATACTCCCGTACACCATTAACACATAATTCATATGTTAATTAAATACATAATGAATTCAATTCAGAATTCAGGGGGTTGGGGGCTGTTCAGGGGTTTGGGGTGGCTGTCCAGGGGGGGGGGGGGGGGGTAGGGGGTGTCCAGGGGGTGGGGTGTCTTGGGGGATGGGGGTAGGGTGGGGGGCTGTCCTGGGTGGTGGGGGGGGGGGGTGTCCACGGTGGTGTCCGGGGGGGTGGGGTGGTGTTTAGGGGGTTCGGGGGGGCTTTCCAGGGGTGGAGGGTGTCCAGGGGGTGGGGGTGTCCCGGGGGTGGGGTGGGGGGGGGTCCAGGAGGTTGGGGGATGTCCAAGGGGGGTGGGGTGGTGTCCATGGGGGTGGGAGTGGCTGTCCATGGGGTGGGGGTGTCCAGGGGGTGGGGGTGTCCAGGGGGTGGGGAGGGGTGGGGGTGTCCAGGAGGGGTGGGGGTCGTCCAGGTGGTTGGGGGTGTCCGATGGGGGGGTGTCCATGGGGGTGTCCAGGGGGGTGGGGTAGTGTCCGGGGGGGGGGTGTTTGGTGGGGGGTGGGGGTGAGGTGGGGGTGGTGGGGTGGTGTACGGTGGGGGGTGGTGTCCATGGGGGTGGGAGTGGCTGTCCATGGGGTGGGGGTGGCCAGGAGGGGTGGGGGTCGTCCAGGTGGGTAGGGGGGTTGTTCAAGGGGGGTGGGGGTGTCCAGGTGGTGGGGAGGTGTCTAGGAGGGGTTGGGGTCATCCAAGAGGTGGGGGCCGTCCAGGGGGTTGGGGGGTGTTTAGGGGGTTGGGGTGTCCTGGGTCGTGGGGGGGGGGGGCTGTCCATGGGGCTGTCCAGGGGGGTGGGGTGGTGTCCAAGGGGTGGGGGGGGGGGGTTTAATGGTTTTAATGGAATGAATTTCGTGGATTTTAAGATCATTGGTATTTTTAAAATGCTTTTGGAATAGTGTTTATTTCAATAGTATATGTTTCTTTAGGAAAAAATGAATGCTTTTGGTGTGTATGGTAGGAAGGGGGATTTCCGTACGTCAGTTGTTGTTTTCACTTAAAATTCTGTCCATTTTAAACAAAAGAGAGACACATTGAGTGATACCAGCCACACTATGCCTCAGATTGAAGCGGCGTTGACTCGTACACATCACACATGACCCATGGATAATTCTCCTAAAGTATTAACACAATCCAAATGCGTTTGGTTGGATTTTCATACGTCAGTTGTTGTTTTCACTTAAAATTCTGTCCATTTTAAACAAAAGGGAGACACTTTGACTGATACCGGCCACATCATGCCTCAGATTGAGGCTGGGTTGACTCATACATGTCACAAATGACCCATGGATCGTTTTCCTAAAGTATCAACACAATCCGAATGCGTTTGGTCGGATTTGCATACATCATTTGTTTTTTTCACTTAAAATTCTGTCCATTTTAAACAAAAGAGAGACTTTAAGTGAATCGGCCACACCGTGCCTCAGATTGAGGCGGCGTTGACTCGTACACATGAAACATGACCCATGTATCGTTCTTCTAAAAGTAGGGTTGACTTTTACACGTCACAAATGAAAAATGGATCGTTCTCCTAAAGTATCAACATAATCAAAATGCGTTTGGTTGGATTTCCGAACGTTAGTTGCTGTTTGCACTTAAATTTTTTTCCATTTTAAACAAAAGAGAGAAAAATTGAGTGACATCGGCCACACCATGCCTCATATTGAGGCAGTGTTTACTTGTACATGTCACACATGACCCATGGATCATTATACTAATGTATCAACACAATCCGAATGTGTTTCATTGGTTTTCCGTGCGTCAATTATTGTTTTCACTTAAAATTATGTTCATTTTAAACAAAAGAGAGAAAATTTGAGTGATACCAGAAACACAGTGCCTCAGATTGAGGTGGAGTTGACTTTTACTTGTCACACATGACCCATGAATCGTTCTCCTAAAGTATCAACACAATCTGAATGCTTTTAGTCAGATTTCCGTACGTCAGTTGTTGTTTTCAATTAAAATTCTGTCCATTTTAAACAAAAGAGAGACACTTTGAGTGATACCGGCCACAACGTGCCTCATATTGAGGCAGGGTTGACTCTTACATGTAAAAAATGACCCATGGATTGTTCTCCTAAAGTATCAACACAATCTGAATGCGTTTGGTCGGATTTCCGTACGTCAGTTGTTGTTTTCACTTAAAATTCTGTCCATTTTAAACAAAAGATAGACACTTTGAGTGATACTGGCCACACCGTGCCTCAGATTGAGTCGGGGTTGACTCGTACATGTCAAACATGACCCATGGACCATTCTCCTAAATTATCAACACAATATGAATGCGTTTGGTCAGTTTTCTGTATGTCAGTTGTTGTTTTCACTTAAAATTCTGTCCATTTTAAACAAAAGAGAGACAATTTGAGTGATACCGGCCACACCGTGCCTCAAATTGAGGCATGGTTGACTCATACAAATTAAAAATGACCCATGTATTATTATCATAAAGTATTAACACAATCAGAATGTGTTTGGTCAGATTTCCGTACGTCAGTTGTTGTTTTCACTAAAAATTTTGTTCATTAAAAAAAAGACACTATGAGTAATACCGGTCACATTGTGCCTCAGATTGAGGCGGGGTTGACTCATACATGTCACAAATGACCCCTGAATCATTCTCCTAAAGTATAAACATAATACGAATGCTTTTGGTCAGTTTTCCGTACGCCAGTTGTTGTTTTCACTTAAAATTCTGTCTATTTTAAACAAAAGAGACACAGTTTGAGTGATACCGGCCACACCGTGACTCGGATTGAGGAGGCGTTGACTTGTACATGTCACAAATGACCCCTGAATCATTCTCCTAATGTATAAACATAATCCGAATGTGTTTGGTCAGTTTTCCATACGTCAGTTGTTGTTTTCACTTAAAATTCTGTCTATTTTAAACAAAAGAGAGACAGTTTGAGTGATACCGGCCACACCGTGACTCGGATTGAGGAGGGGTTGACTCGTACATGTACAAAATGACACATGGATAGTTCTCCTAAAGCATAAACACAATCCAAACGCATTTGGTCAGATTTACGTACGTCAGTTATTGTTTTCACTTAACATTCTGTCCATTTTAAACAAAAGAGAGACACTTTGAGTGATACTGGCCACACCGTGCCTCAAATTGAGGCGGGGATGACTCGTACACGTCACACATGACCCATGTATTGTTTTTCTAAAGTATCAACACAATCCTAATGTCTTTGGTCAGTTTTCCGTATGTTAGATGTTGTTTTCAGTTAAAATTCTCTCCTTTTTAAACAAAAGAGAGACACTTGGAGTGATATCAGCCACACCGTGCCTCAGATTGAGGCAGGGTTGACTCATACATGTCAAAAATTACCCATGGGGTTTTCTCCTGAATTTTCAACACAATTAGAATGCATTTGGTTGGATATGAAGGTATTTTGGAGATTTTACTGGGTTTTTTTATCCAAAGCCGAAAAAAGTCATTCGTCATTCTTGCATGTTGCTGGTGCATTTCATATGTTAAAATGAACAAATGACTCATTGAAGAAAGGATTTTTTATTTAATAACAATTAAAATTTTCCTACGAACATTTACATACAAAAATGTTTCATCTTTTGATCTCCTTAACCCCTATCAAAAAATGGCCACCAATTGTACACGTCCCCAAATCAGATCTTCATGCTATTTGTGTACAATCTTCTATCAGGTATGCGAACCACTCATTTCTGAACAAATATATATCTTCTTGTGAATATGAGGCTTTCGACCATCATAGTAGTACTGAAAAATATATAAATAAATAATTAATAAATAATTTAAATGAAGTAGTAGTTGTTTATGAATATACCTCTTTAGGGATGCATGTTTGTTGATGGAAAACGATCTCTCTCATAACTTTACAAACATAATAACCACAATCATTATCGTTTGTTTGTTTTAGACACTACAAAAAATTTTATCATTAAGAGAATAAGTAAATTGTTTTGATATGTGTTTGGATAGTGAAATTTTATTATATATACTATGATATTTTTCCATACGTAGTACTTTCTTGCCTCCTTATGCTTAGCCCTTGTCCTCATTCCTTTATTTAGACGATATTGATACACTGCCCTATCATAACATAATCCTCAGTAAAAGATAATATAAATTATATTATTTGATTTTTAAACCTAAAACGTAGGATGTAGTGTCTTACAGATTCACAAACTCCATCATGTCTGGTCAGTTTCATGGGATAAATTATTAGAATATTGATTACCATGACTAAGACAGCTCTTTGAGGGGAATGGCTCACCTCAAAGATGGTGGGGGTGGGGTGAGATCTTCACACGCTGGTTGTTCCTGAGTTGTGTCTTTTTCTTACTTCCCACCCATAAAAGTTTCTGGCAACTCTCCCTACCATTGAAATTGTTCTTCAAGAGTTTCTAGTCTTTCGCACATTTGTTTCATTTCCTCATTTCCATCATCCATTTGTTTTTTATCAAAATATACTCGGGGTGTCACCCCAAACCCCACACCTCTAACACGACCGTATTGTTCTTGCCGCTTCAAAGCCGTCGATAATAGGTCTGCATCCACTACAGGAGTAACTGATTCCTGTGACTGTAGGATATAGGAAAATAAGTAATTATTATTATGTAATAGAGATTTAAAACAATACTTTTTATCGTGTCATACTTACACATATTTTCTAAACTTTTTGTGTGTTTTTATCTACTAGCTTCTCTTCCTTATTCCCACGTGCCTCCTTTCATAGCACATGACTCATGATGGAAGTGTCTTTGGCTTTAGACTCATCAATCTACATATAAATATAGAAAGATAATTATGATGTTCTTTCTTGTCACGTAACAATATTACTGTAAATTTAAAATCCGTACCATTTTCTTTTCTAGTGAAGCGTACCCCATCCTTGCTTTACGATAGGGGTATGCTGGTTTTGATGCATGTTCTTTATTTTCAGTATTGAGTTGCTGTTTCATAAATGAAATATTGACAATCAAAGTGATGAATACACATATCCTCAAACAACGTATTATCAGCCACAATTTACTTGAAACTTGTCATCCCCATGACGACCAATAAATGCATCCCATGCTTCTTGGGATACCAGGAGAGTGTAGACAAGGGGTGGGTGCAGGTTTATTTTACCTTTGGAATCTTTTAGGTGACATTTTGTTAAAATAGTGCGAAAACCTCGATGAATCCTTATTTCAAGCCTTAGTACATAATTCTTGTGTGAATCATCTACTATAAATGTACTCTGCAAGAGATTGAGAAGAGTAAGACACTGTTTTATTATTTTATTTTCTAGTAAATTAAAGAAATAATAGCATAATGTTACCGTGATTTCTTCCCAGATCACAGCCTTCAGCCCGGACACAACATGGTTCCATGAATCTATGTAAATCAGCATGTATTGTCGAGTGACAATTCCAATGTAACTACTAAACATAGCCTTGTTGGGATTCACATGGTGGTCTTGTGCATTCCATATGATATCAAATTTGATGCATTTTCTTTTCTCCGTAAGAACATTGGCTAACAATGTCAAACTACGATACACCTGTGTTTTCTGTGACGTCGGTCCTTCATCCCGACCATTTCATCGATAACAACATCATCTATATGTTCATCCGAAATGGTAGCAACGACATGTGATGATGGTTGTTGGACCACAACACTATGAGCAACAACAGGTTTATAAACTTGTTGTTGCTCTGCATTGTGAGCAGCAGCAACAACAACGACATCTTGAGAGACTTGTTCAGCCTTGAGGTTAGAAGCACCAGACTGTACAGAAGTCATTATCTGCAAAAGTGGTTGAACAATTAATTTAGATTACATAAATTCGGTAATGATAAGATAATAATATGAGATGAGAAGATCTATATTACAAACAAAATATAACATGTTTATTGAATTATCTTTTTTCTTCAAAGGCTGAATGGATTTTACACCTCTATCGATTATCCAAATCCCTTCATTGTGGTCTCCTCTAACATACAAAAAATCATCTACATTGGGACCACTGTGAAATGATTGTGACGTACCACTAAAAGGATCGTCCTCAACTAAATTTTCATCGGACCCTTCAGTAGTTTTGGATGATAACAGAATAATCAACCACTTTCGGTTTGTGGGATATGGAACATAAAATAGTAGTACCGCTTGTGATGCCATTATAAACTGTTCGTCTTTGTACCCTTCTTTACTAAAATAAACATTCACAAATCTCAATTCATCTATTTTAACACCATTGTTGTTATCAACCCATTTGCATTGAAAAATCGGCAATTGAAATGTCATATAATCCAACTCCCATATTTTTTTTGATAATGACAAAGTATGACATATTCGTATAAATTGGATTTCCGTCCTTACTACCAGAAACATGCATTGCTTCAGCCATAAGTGTAACTCCACTATTTTTCATGGTACTATCTTCATCATGTTCATATGTATAGAATGTATAACCATTAATTACATAACCATTTTAAGATAATACATACACACTTGGTCCGACGGCTAGCCATCGAAGTTGTTCTGAAATTGAATTCGGATTTTCAGCTAACTCCTTAAAAATATGGCCCCGAAACCATCCTATAAACTGGTGATTATGTGTATTTGATATCCATTTTCATCCCTTGATGGATTCAACTGCCTAATAATTTCTTTATGGGTTTCAATATATGGAACAACCTCCCAAATGATATGCAAAACATAAAGGTGGGCCGGCTCCCGATCTGTAATATTGATTGTCACAACATCTCTTCTAGAAATTCCCTCACCCTCAATGTGTCCAGTGTGATGAGATTTCAGGAGACCAATGCTTTCCACATCAGATAAGTATTCGGTACAGAATTCAATGGCTTTCTCAACAATATATCACTCCACAATAAACCCCTCTGACCGACTTCGATTTTTGACATACCCTTTCAAAATCTTCACATTCTGTTCAACGGGGTACATCCATCTATATTGCACAGGACCACAAAGTCGAATCTCTCTCACCAAGTGAACCATCAAAAAAACCATCATATCAAAGAATGATGATAGGAAGAACATTTCTAATTCACATAATATGATGAAATTTTTTTCTTTCCATAGTTGGAAATTTCTCTGGGTCTAAAACTATTCTATATATAGTTTTGAAAAAGAAACAAAGTTTAGTTAACGTATGATGAACATTCTTGAGAAAAATGCAACGTAAAGCTATAGGAATTAAATCTTGCATCAAAACATGGAAGTCATGTGATTTCAAACCTTTTACCTTCAAATCATTCATTGACACAATGTTTTTGATATTTGATGTAAATCCCTTTGGAACCTTTACATCATTAAAGAAGTTACAAAACTAATATCTCTCCTCCCTAGAAAGAGTGTAAGCAGTTGGAGAAAGAAACATTCGATTTTCACCCTTCACCGGAGCCAACTTTTCTCGTATTCCCTTGTCAAACATGTCCAACCTTACCTTAATTCCATCCTTTGTTTTTTCAGGGGAATTTAGTAACATTCCAATAACACTATCACATACATTTTTTTCCACATGCATCACATCAAGAAAATGTCTGACGTATAGATAATTCCAGTATGGTAATTCAAAAAAAAATGATCTCTTTTTCCAACCGATTTTCATAAGGTTTTTCGAAAATGGTTTACCAAAAACAGTGTTCACATATTTTACTTTCTCAAATATCCAATCACATGTTTGTGGAGATATTGTTGTGCGTTGTTCTAAACTTCCATTTAATGATGTCGTCCAAGATCGGTACTTATGTCGATGAGGTATAAATATATGATGTCCTAGAAATACAGATTTCGATGAATGTTTCAACCAAATTGATTCTGTATCTTCTTCGCACATGAGACACCCTTGAGTTCCTTTAATTCTATAGCCTGACAAATTTCCATAAGCAGGGAAACCATTTATTGTCCCATACAACATCGCTCTCAACATGAAGTATTCACTTTTATATGCATCATACATTATAACACCTAAATCCCACAACAAATTCAAATCCTCGATCAAAGGAGACAAATAAACATCAATATCGTTACCTGGTTGTTTTGGTCCTGTTATAAACTTAGATAACATGATGAATTCTCGTTTCATGCATAACCAGGGTGGACGGTTATGATTTACCAATATAACCGGCCATGTACTATGAGTGCTGGTTTGAAAACCAAAAGGATTCACTCCATCTATAGATAACGCAAGACGAAGGTTTCTCGTCTCATTTCCAAATTCAGGATACTCATGATCAATTCTCTTCTATTGAGGAGAGTCGGTCGAGTGACGTAATTTCCCATATTTATTTCTTTTCTCTACATTCCATGACAATTGTCTTGTAGTTTCTTCACTTCCATATAGACGCTTAAACCTTGGAATGATTGGAAAGTACCATACAACTTTCACAGGACTGGATTCATCTTTCTTGTATCGGGAAGCACCACACTTTGGGCATTCTGTAACAGATTTTTTCTCCTTGCGAAACAATATACAGTCTTTCAAGCAGACATGTATTCTTTTAGAAATCATACCCATCGAGCGTAGCATTTGTTGAGCTTCATATGTCAGGATTGGGAGCTCATTATCTTCCGGGAGCATGTCATTCAAGAGAGCAAGTAGTTCCGTAAATCTGGAATCACTCCATCCATTGCCTGATTTCAATTTATACAACTTCAATACATCCGACAATGCTGTATATTTAGTGCAACCGGTATATAATGGCGTCTTTGCACAACTCTTTAACTTCTCAAACAATTTTGGGCAATCACGAAGTTCATCTTCAATTGTCCTTATCATTTCCTCGATATGATATTCATTATCATTGATATCTGTAATCACATATTTCATATGGTCTTCTTCATTATCCATATTTGTAATCATTGATGATCCATAAAACACAGTTTTATCCCAGCCAGTAGCTACATTTTCTTTTTCTCCATGTTTATTCCAACATTTATAACTCTGATCTATTCCGTGACATATCAAATGTTCTTCCAACTCCTCTGGAGTAATTAGTCTAGAATAACAACTACATAAACATAGATAAAGGATTTGAGAAAGATCATTTTTGTGATCCTTTACAAATGTGATGAACTCGTTCACTCCATTCTCATACTCTATTGTCAAACGATTAGCATCCATCCAATCTTTATTCATCTCCATCTTATTTGAATGTCAAATATTATTATTTATGATTCAAATACACAAAAAAATACTTCCAAATACAGTAAAAGAAAACCACTTATAAAAATAGTGATTAATAGAGCCTAACCATTTCCAATAAATATTTGGAAATCAACAGAACCGGGATATACCCCCATCAAAATCAACACACTTTCCAACCCCCTTACCAATAGTTCTAGAACCCACCACCCTTACAGAAAAACATTAAACATCCTTTTAACCACCCCTACCAGCCACCTCATTCATAATAAAATTACCACATTAAACAACCCAAAACTAGTGACCAAACTCAAATAAAATGAAAACAAGGATACAATTTTGATGAGAAAACTAATATAGTAGATACATTTCCAAACACAAAGGGGTTCGTAGTGGAGACAAATAACCTAGTTTTATCCAAAATTATTATATAATATCATAGGTTTTGTTACCTAAATTAACATAAAAATTAGAAAATTGAGGTTAGTGAACACAAATTCTATCATCAACATCTAATGGATATGCAATAACTCTCCCCCACCTTCCCCAAACTTGTAACTAATATCCACAGACGCGTCTTACATTCATTCTATAAAACATCACATTCCCATTCAAAGGGATAAACAACAATCCCTTAGTGTTAAAAAACTCACACATGAGGGAGAAGGACCACATCGACCATCCCTACCCAAAACTCAAACCTCCTCTCAAACCTCCTCTCACTAACTGTTAATACCTTCCATAATATTAATACCTACCATAAATAAATTATTTCCAAAAAGCATGACCTTTAAATTAGAAAAATTATCATCCATTTAGGTAAAATAGAAATATGCTTCCTTTTTTTCTTATGAATCATTAAATTTGGACAAACACACTAACCAACTCAATAAAATTCACATTTTCATAGGAATTTGAAAGTAAAGAGAGATAAATAATTCTATTGAAAATAATTCAATTGAATCTTTTTGTATCAATTGAAAGAGGGTATTGGTTAATAAAGAGATGAGGTCAATAACTCAGGACATAATCATGCCTAGACTCTCAAACCAAACTCACCACATCCAAAAATTTATCAATTAAAACATGAACATCCGACTAAATAAAACTACACCTTACTGAAACCAAGAAACACCATGAATCATGGGGAACTCATACTACTGATGCCCCACTACATCACCGTTGAAATATATCAACAATACAGTTATGGTACACCTTGAGATACTCAACCCTAGGACATAATCCCCACCCTACATCTAGAAAATATCATCACTCCCTTATTCCTCATTCCATGAGGACCACAACTCAAGGCACCATTTTTAGCCTTCTAAGAAACTCGAAAAAACCCACTATTGATAACTTCATCATAATCCCTCATCTACAACCAAAACCTCAAACATAAACTCGCAACCTTCCTTAGAATCTATAAACTCAAAGATGACTCAAAATTACAGGATTTCATTTATTTATCAACCAAGTGTTCTAAAAACTAGATCCTCAATGCACAAATGTGAATCACAAGGGAAATAACACTGTATCCAACTTGATTGAATTCCATGATATTCTATATACACTCATACTTCTATATCTAGGGAATAAAACTCTTCTAAAAACCAATTTTGACTGAACATGATTTTCCTTCCATCATTCTCATACCACCCTTAAAAGTAATCCCAATACTAAGTAAACCCATAAATGAGCTAGAATAGGTTCAAATTCAAAACCCTCTTCAACTGCTTCTATCCAATTCTTAACCTTAGGACCCAACACCTAGACAATAAACACCAACACCTCCTACTATTGAAATTTGACAACACTCTATCTCATGTCTCTTTCTACTTCATACGCACATTACCATGATAATGTTTCAACATGTATAAGCATAAAAATTAATAAATTTAATCCAAAAAATTAATTAACTTACCAACACCAAGAGATTCTCTTCCACACTAAAAGAATCATATATACCCCAACACTTATAAACTGCAAAACCAATTCACAATCCATTAAAAAATATTATATTCCTATGAAATCATCACCAAAGATCAAATATGGTAATCCATGAATCAAACCTCGCTGAAAGGAATCCCAACAACTTGAAGTAGGGTTCACGGGGAGTAGGGTCCAGCGGGGAGAAGGAGAAATAGGGTTCGCATGGAGGAGGATCCGCAAAAGGGGTTTGAGGGGGAGGATAAGGCGTAGTGTTGGCGGTGGAAAAGGGCTATCAGCAGAGTAGGGATAACGACGACATAGGTTCGACAAAGAGAAGAGTGGTGGAGTAGGTCTAGCAGCGGCAGAGGTTCAGCAAAGAGAAGATCGGTGGAGTAGGGCTAGCGGCGGCAGAGGTCTAACAAAGAGAATATTGGGGGGAGGGGAGTTTCCATAGGGGTATAGTCCTGTGAGAGCTTTAGGGCATGATAAACAGAGGTCACTATGTACCCCATTTTATAAAATGGGACTACGGTTTTATCAGTTCTAGAAAAACGCTGATAAAGTCACCCTTTATCAGCTCTTTTATAGTGATGATAAAGGGTGCGCTTTATTAGCACTAAAATTTTAGCACTGATAAAGGGTGATCTTTATCAGGTCTTTTCTAGTTATGATAAAGAATCCATTTATCAGCACTACAAAAGCACTGATAAAGGCACCATTTATCAGTGCTAAAATTTTAGCGCTGATAAAGAATTAACTTTATCAGTTCTTTTTTCTTAGCGCTGATAAAAGATGGCGCTTCCCTTGCCTGTTTTTGTAGTAGTGATAGACCTGCCAATATGAATTCTACATGTTATGTGTCATTTAATATTCCTATCTATGGAGGTGTGTTATCCCTTAGACTTGAAATTATTATTAATGTATATCACGAATTTTTTATTTTGTTGTATTGATGAAAATCACGATGAAATATGCTCGCTACGAGGTAGGATACACTGGGCGTGGCATAAGTATTAACAATGTTGGGATTTGGCTTCTTGTTCCAGATAGAAGGAATCCCATCCTTCGTACTTATCAAAGGAGGGGAAAGACCCATAGTGTCACTGATGTGGTGGGGGGAGTTAGTTAACTCCCTTGCTGCATAGTTTTCTTTAAATTAGGTGTTAGGCGTTATGAAGGGGGTATTTTGTGGAATCACATTCTGTTGGAGTTGGAGTTGAGGAGAGGAGGACTCTCTCTTGGAAATTTCTTCTACACTCAACTGGAGGCAGAGATTGGAGGATGTCTTTCTAGGATCTAGTTCTAAAAAGATACGCATAGGGCACAAATTCATTCTTTACTTATTTCTATAGATTGTAATAGAATAGACAAATGGTTTAATACATTGGATGATTTTTTTACTCTTAAATTTCCACATTGAGTTACACTTGTTAGGATATAGATACCTAATGATTTGGTGCTTTCATTGAGAAGATTGTGTCGAGTTGAGTTTGAGTGCAAAAAAGGATGAAAAGCAAGGTTGATTTGTTGGAATTAGCGCTAGAAACACAACAACAGAAGGGATATGATTTAGAATTATTAATCGCAACAATGCAATCAAACATTGAAAAGGTTCTAATCGGGAAGATGCAAAATAAAATAATGATGCAGGAACAGATGTAGGAAAATGTGTAAATAACATCACGTCAGATTCATGATTTGGAAGAACAAACCGTGGAATGGGTTAATGAAATGAAAACATAGACTAATCAGAGCTCAGTGTAAGGGAATCATGAAAACAGGATGAAGACCTCATCTAGACAAGGAGGCGTTGGTGATGAGTGCGATACGAGACAAGGAGTTAGCTTGACATCCAAGGATGCATCATTGAGTTAGAGTTTTAGGGATGTAATGAAATGTGTCGAGATGCCTTATTTTGCTGGAAATGAACCAATTAGATGGATAACCAAAGTTGAAACTTACTTTTGGATAAATTTAACTCTAGAAGACATGAAGTTTCCATTGACGCAACTTTGTATGGAGGAAGCTTCATTATACTGGTTTCTGTCTTGACAATTCTCTAGTTTGAGGTTAAATTGGGAATAATTGAAATCATATATAATGGAACACTATGGGTAAACAACTGAAGGGGATCCAGTTCAGGTCCTTAAGTCACTACA
Source organism: Viscum album (assembly GCA_963277665.1). Classification (NCBI taxonomy): domain Eukaryota; kingdom Viridiplantae; phylum Streptophyta; class Magnoliopsida; order Santalales; family Viscaceae; genus Viscum; species Viscum album. Next base: position 1,533,838,419 of record OY728163.1, on the reverse strand, counting down.
ACAATAAGGTACAATGGATGAGTATGTTGGAGAATTCAAACGAATAGCGTTAAAGATTTTATATTTCTCAGAAATGTGGTATACGAGCCTATTCCTGGGTGGACTACAACCGGAGATAGAAAATGGGGTGTTAAATCATGATCCTACTAACAAGAATAGGTTGATAACCATTTTTAATAAAATAGAGCATGAAATTGATTGGAGAAGGCCTGCTTCATGGAGAACGTGTTAAACCAGCATTAGCTCCACTACCACGGAGGGCATTTCCACCTACACCAATGATGCCTTTTCTGAGACTCGCTACGGATATGAACAAAATTGAGGAGGAAACGAGGTGTATTTGGGTTGGAGACAAGTGTAATGGTGTCAAACTAATCAGAAGACACACAAGAGATGAATGTAAACTAAATGGGTTATGTTTTAGATGTGGAAAACCATTTACTTCTCTACATCAGTCTCCTAATAAGTGTTTGTGACTTTTTGTATGGAAGATGGAATAGTTGGACATAGGGAAAGAGTCTAGAGTATAATAGAATCCGTAAGAGGAACAAAATGTTTTAGAAATTTTTCCGTAAGGAGAGATAGTGGAATTCAGAAGTATGGGGGAGGGTAAGGCAGAATCCCTATTGTTTGTTGGAAATATTTCTAAAATACCAGTGTTGGTCCTCATGGACAGTGGGGAAAGTCACAATTTCACACCCAAATCTCTTATTAAGGTGGGAAATCTGGAAGTCAGCATAACCTGCCCATTTAGAATTAATCTCAGTGATGCCAAGCGAGTTATGTCGCAAGGGGTGTGTAGAGAGATTGAGATTAGCATGGGAGAATTTAACCTCAAAATTTAAGCCTATTTTTTTGACATTGGAAGTCCATAGTTGGTTTTGGGAATGAAGTGGTTAAAAACCTTGGGGTAGTGTTAACAAAATGGAGTCTCAATACGACGCAATTCATTGGGGGGGGTGAACTAAAATTAAGCTATAAGGAATTATTGAGAAAGAAGAAAAAGATGAAAGTTTGTGATTGATGCTACAAGAAAGAGAGGTTACAGTAGATGGATGGAAGTGGAGAGTTGATTTATCACTTTTCGAAACAATGAAAGAGTTGGGAGTGGAACAACAACAATTGGGGAATGTAATGGGGAAATTCCTGACACTTTTTGACGAACCCAGGGACTGCCACCTAGAAGAACTACTTACCATGAAATTACTTTGGTAGAAGGAGCAGCTTCAGTCAACATACATCCCTAAAAATTAGCGCATTATTTGAAAGATGAGGTGGAGAAAAAAGTTGCTGGCATGCTTGATAGGGGAATCATCAGGTACAGTACAAGCCCTTATGCAAGAACAATTAAGCCAAATCTTTGTATCCACAAGACTAGTGAAGATTAGTGGATTTTGGCTCATCGATATAAAGTCGGTGTGTACTCTTTGGATTCAGACCAGTGCGGGTGAACCAAATAAAATTCTTGTGTCTTGTGTGCTTGATTGCCTTATATTTTGCAAGACGAAAATTAGTTCATGTGGATTGAGAGATCATAGATCTTATCTGAATAAGGCTAAGATAAGTGCATCCGTTAATCAGATCATCATTCAATAGGTGATCATAAAATTAACCCTACTAATATGTGAGGTCAAGATCGATTAGAATAGTTAGTGTTTCACATATACATGAGAAAGTGAGAATGAGTTTCATACCCTGATTCACCCCCTATCAGAGTATCTCTCACTAGAAGTCCCATGCAGGTCCAATGATTGGTATTAGAGAAAATGTTTCTCTTGTTGAATTAGTTTTGACCTAAAGTAATCTGATTATATTTTTAAATATGATATCATACAATATGGGAAAGATAAAGAATATGAAGAAGAAGAACTCCAAAGGAATTCCATATAATGGATTTTTTAGAAGTGTGAGATCGAACTAAAGGATCTCAGTGGATCAAAAATAGAAGGTATGGATAAATATGGTTGTTTATTTAATTTATCGTAAAATGATGTTACAGGTCTATCTATGGATCTTGACATACCAAGCAATGTCAGAACCATTGATGATGATTATAATTCAAGAAATTCAAAGGCAGAAGTTGTTGAAGATTCTAGGGTGCATAATCAGGTGATGTAGGAAGAAAATATGGAGCTGAAAAAGAAGAATGAATCTCAAGGGATCCATGTTGATGTGCCGAAAATTGAGGTAAAAAAACTGAAAATCCTCAATCAACGACTAATTGATTTGGCCACTAATCTGAGGGAGAAAAATGAATCCCAGACCAAGGAATTAGAGGATAGGTCTTTCAAACTAAAAGAGTGTAAAGATAGTTCCAATGACAATATCCTTATATCAAATGAGGTTGAAAATTTGAGGACCAAGAATGATGAATTGGTTGCGCACATGGAAGAGTTGGTTGAGGAGAACCGAAGGATGATGCAAGTAAAGGTGGCCTAGAATGATTCTAAAGATGAAGAACAGCAAAAACTCAAAGATGATGACAAGAGAAAGAATCTTAACTCAAAATAAATTCAGAAGTTAGAAGCAAGAAATAATGATCTTTCTATACATCTCTAATAAATGGTTCCGGAGAATGCACGCCTTAAAGTTTCTTGTTGCTCATATGAATTAAAAAATAAAGGATCATGGTGACATTATGGATAAAATATCCCATACATTGGAAGATGATATCACTAGTGGTAAGACTCGAGAGTGAGAACATAATTCCCAACTTGAATCCAGGGAAAAGAAGGTTCAACAGTTGGGAGAAGATCTTGAATCATTCCAGAAAGAAGTGGAGCAATCTAATTCCAAAGGAAATTCCAATCTAAAGAATGGTTTTCACTTACTATTTGACAATCCATCGATAGGTATTACTGAAATGAAAAGAAAATATGCTATTTTAAAGGAAAAGAATGAAATGATTTTCTCATCCCAAAGGCTATGCAGTTTGGGAAAATCTAGTTTTGGATATGATGAACCCTCTCCCATGCATGATAGGAAGAGATCAATGAACAATTCCAGCAATAGGGAAAATCTAGCAGGTGCTGGAAAAATACCTAAAAATACTTATAAAAAAAGTGATGAAAACATGTGCTATTTCTATGGGATGCATGGTCATAATTCAAGTTTTTGTTTGAAGCACTATAATATATTTCATGTTGTGAAGACAGAAATATTTCTAAATATGAGAGTTAGGAGATGCTTCTTGAGAAATATAAAAGAAGAATCTCTCAAAAGAAAATAGCCATGAAATTATACTTTCGTGGAAGACCGAGACACACTGTCACAACCCATCCCTCAGGGCCCATGCTGTGACTACCCCTAATCCTGCCTTCCATAGGCCAAGGACTGGTGACTAGCACCGAAAGACGTATTCCATAAAAACGGGAAGACATTTCCTTTATAACCTGTAAACTCACAAAACTAAGCACAAAGCAGGATACAAGATCAAAGTAAAACTATATAGTAAACAAGGTGTGTACAGAAAGTAAAAGGGGCCAGAATATAATCCCAATTGTAAAGTTCAAGTAAACTGAAAAGTACAAGTAAAACTGAAAATAAATCACTATTGGAAAGATGATCTTTACCAACAGTTCTATACCAACGGTTTGTAAAAACTGTTGGTATAGCTACCATTTCCCAACGGTTCACCAAAACCGTTGGGAAAGCCATAGATTTCCCCACCTTTCCCAACGGTTTGACAAACCATTGGGAAAGGGTCACTCTTTCCCAACGGTTTATGCTAAACCGTTGGGAAAGGGTGTGTTTTGAGCCTCTTTCCCAACGGTTCACCAAAACTGTTGGGAAAGAGTGACCTTTCCCAACGGTTCACCAAAACCGTTGGGAAAGGGTGTGTTCTGAGCCTCTTTCCCAAGGGTTCACCAAAACCGTTGGGAAATGGTGTGTTTTGAGCCTCTTTCCCAACGGTTCACCAAAACCATTGGGAAAAAACACCCAAAAATCCGGCCTAAAAAGACTCAACCCACCCCTAACCTATCCCAACAATTTTGAAAACCGTTGGGATAGGTTATTTAATTTTTTTCCAGATCTACTAACCGAGAACATTATATAAATCAAAATTTTAAATAATTATGATAATACATATATATATTTATGAAATTATGTTTACAAAAGTGATGTTAGCATAGTGGTTAAGTTGTTCGATTATAAACGAGGGGTCCTGGGATCAAATCCCAGCGGATGCTTTATTTTTGGAATTTATTTACCAACAGTTCCATTACCGTTGGTATAGATTTCATATTACCTATACCAATGGTTTCCAAAACCGTCGGTATAGACCTATCCCAACGTCTTACTTGGCTACGGTTCTCCAAACCGTTGGTATAGGCTATACCAACGGTTTGGAGGCCTATACCAACGGTTCCAAACCGTTGGTAAAGGTTCATTTTCCAGTAGTGACTCATGTGAACACCTGCCAAGGATCATACCTGAAGGGTAGTTGCAGCTCTCGAACGATCATCTCTATGGTACACCTCATCTAAAGTCCACCTTCCTGCTACCTCCAGTCCTAGTACCCTCGTCCTCAGTCAGCACTGTCTGTCGTCTGCATTAAACATAATAAGGTGCGGGCGTAACCCGTGTGTGGGTGAGTATAACGATACCCAGTAGGGACCCCGAGATCCCGTAGGTCTCCTAGAGTTCCACAAAGGAAAGACCACAAAGCAAGAGCCCAAATATACTTAGTTATATGCCCCTAAATATACCTAAGTTATAAAGCTATACTCATGTCATACATATGAGAAGAATACCACGAAGGTAACACCACAAATGTGAAGTATCACATAACATAACCTCAATCACAAGCACAAAGTAAAGACAACTCACACTATGATTTATTCTAGGGGTAGTAACAAGTAACATCCCCAGTTACATCACCAAACACCACAACTGCTGGAGAAATCCTCCTCTATCGAGTACAGTGGGTCTGACGTGTCACACAAAGACACTTCCCACTAATCTTGGACTTCTGAGGTACTCCTCCTGTTGAGTACCATGGGTCTGTCGTGTCACACAGAGGCGCTCCCCACCATGGGTCTGCTGCGTCACACAGAGGCGCTCCCCCTCTTGGCCTGCTTAGGTACTCCTCCTATCGAGTATTGTGGGTCTGTCACGTCACACAAAGGCTCTCCCCACTATGGGTCTGCCGCGTCACAAAGAGGCACTCCCCACTGGGCCTGTCGAGTCACTCTGAGTCATAATGGTCAGCAATTATCAGATCTCAGCCTGTCACAGGGTTCCGTACATAGCGCACTAGGGAGAACCACCCCCCAAGACATTGGTCATACTTCAAATGCCCTGAAGTCCCATGATAAAGTATCCCAAAGGTCAGTTTTGTCTTAAGGGATCCATCGCAACAGACGTCACGTCAATCGAACGTCTGGTCTGTAAGTTATTAGCGTTTCCGCTCTGAGGGCCCAGTTGGATTCGGGGTCTGATCCAAACTGGTCGTACTCCAACCATATCCAAAACTCAATTGGAGTATACCAAAAGGACCGTATCGATCTAAGGATTCTGTTACCGCAGACTGTTCGTCAAACGGACGCCCGATTTACATGTTATGGCCACGAAGGCGTAACTGGGTCCAGATGGGCCCAGGTCTGGTTCGACCCGGTCAGACCAACCCGACCTGGGCCGAACCGAACTGGTTTGGGTCGACCCGGCCCGATTCGGTTCCGGCTCTGCCCGCAAAGGGGACGGCCTGACCCAGTCCGTTGGCGTGGTCCAGTGGCGCGGATCGCTGGCGCGACCCGCTGGTCGTGACTTGCTACGGTGTGACCCGCTTGGCTGGCGATCCGTCGAGGCGGGGTCCGCCGTGACCGACACCGGGGGGGGGGGGTGCCCCCCCACCGGTCTTCTCGAACGGTTTGTGGACCTTTCGGCTGCTGGAACGTGGGACATGCAGGGGGTCCCACCTGGTGTGGTGCGGCCGGCCAGAAGGTCAGCCGGTCTTCCTCCCAGCGGCGTGGTCACACACTGCTGCTCCTCCATGGCCGATCGGATGCTAGCTGCTTTAGGCCTCCGCTGCGGCCAAGCAGCCGTGACCTCTTGCTCCATCGGTGGCACTGACGTGCACCGCCGCTCCGCTACATGGCTGGACAGCGTGCCGAAAGCCACCTCTTACTTCACTGCGGCTGATGGGCCGCGACCTCCTGCTCATCCGGTGGCGCGGACGTGCGTTGCCCTTCCTTCATGCGGCTGGCCAGGTGTCAGCCGCCGCCTTCTTCTGCGAGCCACTACGACTTTGTTCCAAGCCTGAAAAATTAAACTATCGCATATTCACGATCCTTTCGTGAAGGGTTCTGTGTCCATATATTGCACTCAACAAAACTCTGTGTTTCCAGCATCAATAAATATTAGGCGTTGAAGAACGCCCGAAGAACGCGCGAAGAATAAAAAGGAGGACCAAGGTTTAAGTGCGAAATGATGACCATGTTCGTTTGGCCATCGTCGTCATGAATTTAGGATATGAAGAATCAATATAATAGAATTCAACGTATATGAAACCCCTACCTTGTTTCTTAGAGACGACATGAGGAAGAAGACGAAGTCAATGGAGGGGACGTCGACGTTCTTCGCTTCCGCAAGATGCTTCCGATATGGGGCCAAGCATTGTCCTCATTCTTCGTTGGAGAATTTAATTTGTTGGAGAATGTGTTATCCAAAGATCTCCATCCAAGTGCTCTGATTTCCAAAAATTCTACCAACCCAGAGAAAGGTGAGGAGCCAACATATAAATTAAACTAATTGAGTTGACACAACAATTATGTTTAAGTTGGCATAATTAATTTGGGGGAGAAACCAAGAGTCACCCCCCACATTAAAGATGGAGTTCAAGTGTCGGATGGTCCCCACAATTAATTTAATAATGGGAGGTTTCAATCTTGGGTGGTCCCCACCACTGAATTCAAATGAGAGGTTTCACAAGGAAAAATAAAATAAAAGATGTTTTATTTTATTTTTATTCTTTTAACACACCCACAAAAAGTCCAAAAACTAACTTTCACCCTCGACCTACTACGGTCGAGGTGAAGGTCTCCTTATGCGAATATCAGCACTGCGAGTTCAATGGTGTTCTCAGATTTCAATTCCGAGCACCGATTCAAAAGTTACAAAACGCCGCTCGCGCGTTTACTGAACGTACCTGAAAAAAAAGTTCAGAAATTTATTAATAGTCACGCTCGAGCCGCGCCAGTTGAGGTTAGACTCTGCCTAAGTGAAAAACTCCCCAAAGAACCCAACAATACTCCTGGATTTCTAATCCGAGATACCGTTTAAATGTTATGGATTTTACAATAAAATAATTGTCACTTAATTATTTTATTTACAGCCAAAAAATAACATTCATTGGTGACCTGTGCCGTCTAATATTAGTATCTTCCTAAAGAAAGCATAACCTCACGAGTTCAGAGGTGGCCTTAGATTTTTAATTCGAGTTATCGTTTGTGAGTTATAATCATTTCAAAAATAAAATAACTTTTTTTAATTATTGTATTTCCGGTTATGCCATTTTCGGGTTTTCTCACAGGAGGCCCACATCGAGTAAACTTAAGTCTCACCTAGGGTAAACCCACCATCCTGAGCACAACGATTCCCTCAGATTTCTGATCCGAGTAACCGTTTAAGAGTTATTACAAATTTTCAGGAAAACTGCTTACGCGCGCTAATTAAAACTTAACAAAAATTTGACGGATCATTCCGGGCACTACAGGCCTTGAAATCGTGCATTGTCAGATTTTTGCAGTCTCGAAATAATTACATATAATTAAAAGAAAATTATGTAGAATTTCCAGGACGTTACATAGAAGACATACACCGTTGATCGAGGCTGAGGGAGCTAGGACTGTATGCTGTGTAGAGGTGGACCATTCGACGAGACGTGATGCAGAGGAGACGAATGGACGTGGAGTGCTGAGGAGGTGATATGTACCTACCCTTCCGGTAGGATCCGTGGTGGATGATCCAGAAGTTACTTTTCACTTTTCAGTTGTATTTGTACTTTTGAGTTGTACTCATACTTCCAGTTGGGCTTGTATCCCGACCCCTTTACTTTCAGCACTCTTTTTACTACAACAGTTTACTTAGTGGTTGCTTCTTATTGTGTTCTTCTCTGTATATATGTACAGGTTTAATGAAAATGCCTTCCCGTTTTAGGGAGTATGCCTTTCGGTGCTAGTCGCCAGCCCCTGGCCTATGGAAGGCGGGCTTGAGGTAGTCACGACACGAGCCCCGGGGGACGGGTCATGACAAAGTGGTGTCAGAGGAGGAACCCAGCCTTAAGTGCGGTGCACTGCCTAGGTTGAGTTGTAGGGCCCACAACGAGGACGTTGTTCTCTAGGGGGGTGATTGTAACACCCCATAATGATAAATGGTTAAATGACTAAATGATATAACTCATGTCAACAAGGTGCACCTTCTTTTTCAGGAGCCTACCTGATTAGAACTCCACAATTAAGCGTGCTTGGCCTGGGGTAGTGATTAGGATGGGTGACCTTCTGGGAAGATTCCCATGGTGTGTGTGAGTGAGTACAAAACACACTAGAAAGGACACGTGTTGGCCTGTGGTGAAAATCATTAGTCATATGACCCGTTCAGGAGTGTGGGTGGGCCCCAGAGTGGGGACCACGTGTCTTCAAGGCAACTGGTGGTACCTGGTGGGCCAGGACCCGACAGCCATGTTAAGGTAGGGTGGCTGTGCAGTCATTGGGATCCATTTGTCACACACACCATGAGTATGTGTCAAGAATCTTGAGGGCTCAATGTTAGAAGAAGAACTCCAATTGTGTTAATATCTCAACTAAGAAATGATGATGCAAGGTATACTTTTATCTTGAGGGATCAATGTTAGAAGAAGAACTCCAATTGTGTTAATATCTCAACTAATAAATGATGATTTAAGGTATGCTTTTAATGAGGATACACAATGATTGACCTCAGGAATTGAGAGCTGATATATCAATTGATGTTAAGTGGTATCGAGATCCATGAAGATGATTTTAAGATCATCTGATATATCTGACATCAGATCATGAAGATAGACAAACATGGAAGTAGTGACAAGATAAGTTCTCATGTTTTATTTATTCTTGATCTGACATGTGATATCATATGACTATTCTCAGGATATCAGAGGCTGCAATGGATAGATAATTCTTAAGCTGGATTTTTATTAAATATTATGTGAAAAACTGAGAAAATTAGGGGATGTTTTGAGATGAAAATATAACATGTGGTATCCCCATAAAATAAGGAAATAAACTTTGTGGAAGAAAGATGAAATGATTTACCAGAGATGAAGAAGAAATATAGAAGAATTCATTGAAAGGAGTTAATGGTCTATAGTTGGTTGAGATATATGGAAGTGAGTGTAATGAATAGTGATGATGTTGTTAACTTTATCTATTGTTTCCTATCCTGAGTTCTGACTTAGTAGGCTTAACATGACCATTATACTTCAGGAGCGATGTCAACATCCCCTTCTCCCGCACTAGGTTTTTCCTCGGCGGTGGTCTGGAGGGGGAAGGTTGGTTTCTCCCCCATCTCCCCCTCCCCCCACTTTGCTTCATCCTCTTCTTTTCCCCCTTATTGCGTTGATCCTTGAGTCTAGGCTTGTTTCGATTTCTCTTTAGTGTTCTGTTACTTGGTTTCTTCTATGGTGGTGATGTTTCTTGGTGAAAGTCCCTCATAGATGTTTTATAATGTGTTAATCATAGGAATTTGGTAGGATATTACAGCTGGAAGAAATCAGGGAAGAAAATGAAATCTAAAATGAGATCCCCAAATCTGATGATGTATAATGAAAAAACCTACATTGGAAGAAAACCCACAATGTTGAAAAATAGGATTAATGTTTCTGAGAAAAAGGGAGAAGTTTATCCTATTGAAAGTAAAAAAGGATATATACGTTCAGTGAAAGACTCATCCCCAACAACAAAGATTGAGGTGACTCAGAAAACTGATAAAATAAAAATTGATAAATAATAACTAAAAAAATTCACGTATCATGCCCCAATGCATGAAGAGAAGGAAAGAGAAAGAGCTCTCCAATGGAGGTCGAAGAAAGTGCAGACGACCAGGGAAAATATTCCTACTTAGAGAAAGGTTCATGAAAAATGACATATTGGTGGAGCATCAAAGAAGTAAATTTGTACAAGTGGGTTTAAAACCCAAATTTCTCAAAAGGCCACACCAAAAGAATCTACATATCATAAAAAGAATGAGCTTGTGGGTAAATAAAGTTGAGTTATATGAAAAAAACAATTAAAGTTGACTTGGTAGTTGGAACAGAAAAAGAGTAGTACTGTGCAAGAAAGTGTCAAAGAGTTGGTTCATTAGAATCAACCATAATCCTCTTCTTGAGGGTTCTAGAGGTATCCACTCTTTCTATGTGTTTAAATTCTAATAAATATGTTCAAGTGTTTCAGGTTCTAAGGAAGATACAATCCAAGGGGTAGTTTCATAAAAAAAATGCAAAGTGGTGATGTGATGTACTCTATAATTTCAACTGATTCAAATTAGTAAATTTTTTGAAATATATCTAAAATATCAATGGACGAGAATTGTAGAATAATTCAAGCAGTAATGCGGAGCCATAATGATTGACCTTAGGAATTGAGAGCTGGTATATCAAATGATGTCAAGTGGTATCGAGATCCATGATGCTGATGTCAAGAGCATCTGATCTATCTGACATCAGATCTTAAAGATAAAAAAATGGGGAAGTAGTGAAAAGATAACTTCACATGTTTTATTTATTCTTGATTTGACATGTGATATCGTCTAAATTTTCTCAGGATATCAGAGGCTACTATGGATAGATAATTCTTAAGCTAAATTTCTATTCAATATTAGGTGAAAAAGTTGAGAAAATTAGGGGGAGTTTTGAAATGAAAGTATAACATGTGGTATCCCCATAAAACAAGGAAATAAACTTTGTGAAAGAAAGATGAGATCAGTTACCTGAGATGAAGAAGAAATATAGAAGAATTCATTGAAAGGAGTTAACGGTCTATAGCTACTTGAGATGTATGAAAGTGAGTACAATGAATAGTGATTATGTTATTAACATTATCTCTTGCTTCCTATCTTGAGTTCCAACTCAGTAGGCTTAACATGACCATTAGAATTCAGGAGCGACTTCAGCATCCCCTTCACCTGCACTTGGTTTTTCCTCGACGGTGGTCTGGAGGGGGAAGGTTGGTTTCTCCCCCTCCCCCACTCTCCCCCCTCTTTGCTTCATCCTCTTCTTTTCCCCCTTCTTGCGTTGATCCTTGAGTCTGGGCTTGTATCAATTTCTCTCCAGTGTTCCATTCCTTGGTTTCTTCTATGGTGGTGATGTTTCTTGGTGAAATTCCCTCATGAGGTTATGATTACCCAAACGATGGTGATTTGCTGTTGAATCCCCCAACCTCCACAATCTTGCTTTGACCTCACGTTCCATTGTGCCTCTCCATGTTAGATCTGGGGAAAAGGTAACACATGGGTTTTGGGATTTGAGGTTTGGTGGTCATCGACCTTCTTAGCAATCCTTTGTTGGCTCGTTTTTTTTCTTTGGTTATGGTTTCCATCTCACCGTAAGGTTGACGTTTAGAACCTCGAACTTTCATTTCCCTTCCACGACCTCAATCTCTCTGCTCCTATCCTAGTCGGATCTGGAGCAGTGGTTTCACTAAGGTTTTGGGATGTGAGGCTTGGCATTGATGGTTCTCCTTGCGTGATCTGTGTCAACTCTCTCTTTTTAATGGCATTCATCGGTCGATTTGGTTTAGTTCTGTTCAACGAATGTTCCTTTTCGGGTTTCTAGTTTATCCATGTTTGGTTTTGTTGGTGGCTGTCAGTTCACGACGTTTCCGTGCGAATGGTTCCTACATTCTTATTTGAGGTGAGATCGATCTATTTAGTGGTTGGTTGATTATGGTTCACTGGGGATGACAAGGACATGGTGAATGATGTTTTAAGGTGGCTATGAGGTCTTGTGTGATCTGGTGTGGTGTTTGAACGATGACGACGACGACTATGGTGATTGGATGGAAAATTTTACAGTAGTGTCTCATGATGGATGGAGACAAGATTTGGCTGACACGGGTGAATCCTGGATAAAGATCTTATTGGGTTCGGTGTTCCCATGTGGGTTTTGAATTTCGAATTTCGAATTTAGGCTTCCTCTATTTTGATTCCCACGTGGTATGTTGGTTACCGCTCATCCAAAAAGTGGTTAATTGAAAATCAAATAAAAATCTAATTTTTAGTCAGTAAGATTAACAGTTTTGTTGATGGCTCTTTGCTAAATGGTAAGTTCACTCATAGAAGATCTTTTTGAAGTAAAATACAACCGGAAAATGTTATTGAGCTGGAGAGTTTTCTCATACCTGAAGTCACATGTGAAGAAATGATGCAGGAGAAGAAGAATGTTTTTGGGTCTGAACATTGGTCCTAACAACATGAAGAGTTTCATATCACAGGGTGACATTCTCTTTCTTAATTAGATGCAAAGACCATGTGGACGAAGGGGGAGAAATATAAATAACCCCATGCATATCATTGATAAAGGAGACAATGTTCACTCTCATAATGCAAGGTCTCAAAGGTTTAGAAAGGATGAAAGTTTATGTTGTTTAACATAAAGAAGGCATGGGGAGAGTAATAACTTTGTTGAAAGTGAAACTCTTGTTTCAAAAGGTACAAATTTATAATGATTCTATACTTGGTGCATATGGTATGAAATATATTTTGGATTTGATGTCAATGGGGGAGAAGGAAGGATCATGAATCCATGTGCGACTATTGTTCAGAAAAAGAAAGGACCACAAATCTTTGTGTGTTCTTTCCCATCCTCTCCTTGGGGGACCAGGAAGCAAAGGCCCAATATGATGATTCTAGTGATGTTCATTCATTGAAGACAAATTACGGAAGGAGTTCGTGATGAAAGAAATTTGTAAGGGGGTTGAAGATATGAGATTCTTATATGCCACACAATATGCAATAGCAGATATCGATTGCCAACAACAATCAATAAGTGGTATTGGAATCTATGGATAGTCAAGGTTTAAAAAGGTTCATCAGGTGGTATAAAATGTAGAGGAAAAGGGTTCATGAACGTGTTTCCAAAAAATTGAAAGAGGAATATTGTCACGAACCGTCCTCGGGACCCGTGCCGTGATTACCCCAAGCCCGCATTCCATAGGCCAGGGGCTGGTGACTAGCACCAAAGGCGTAAATCTCGATAAAAAGGGTAATACATTGCCTTATAAAGTAAACAAACACCACAGAGTAAGCCAGAAGAAGTAAAAACTAAGTAAAACTGGGTACAATAGTAAGTGCGGAAAGTAAATAGGTCAGAATAAAAACCCAAACTAAAATTAAATTACAACAGGAAAGAAAGTACAACAACTGAAAGTAAAGCAGCAACGTCCAGCCGTCCACTGGAAGTCCCACCTGAAGGGTGGGTACAGATAGCCTCCTCAGCTCCTTGGGTCCAGCCGTCTGCTCTGTGTACATCCCGCCCAGTGGTCCACCTCCAGGTACCGACCTGCTCCACAAGCCTCAACCACGATCATCACTATCCGTTGTCTGCATCCAACACAACTTAGTGGGGTATAGCCCGTGCAGGGGTGAGTATACGGTACTCAGTAGGGACCCCGAGACCCCCGAAGGTCTCCCAGAATCCACAAAGGATAATCCACAAAGGAAAGATACAATCACCAAGTAACATCCAACACTACTTAGGTATATTCCCATACATATACCTAAGTTATCAATTCCAGTTTGGCTCCTAAATCCGAGCCCATGTCCGATCACGTACACATAGGATAGTACAACACAATCCACACAGGAAAGCACAACACAATCCACATAGGAAAGAAAGTCAATCATATCAAAGATAATGATTGAAAGTCAAGACTCAACTCACACAGGTATACTTCTTCGTAAGGTGATAGAGATGATCAGATGTGGCCACTAATTCATCTAAGCTGGGACCCACGTAGGATGCTAAACTAGCTAAGCTGTCGGAACCACGTAGGATACAAGTCCAGCTACTTTGTCAGACCCACGTAGGATACTACAACCGAGGTCAAGTACTGACAGACCCATATAGGATACAAGAACAGTAATACTGCCAGACCCATGTAGGATACAATAATAGTAGTCATCACTGTCGAACCCACTGATGATTTCAGTGTGGCCTTCATCGCTGCCGAACCCATGGAGGATTTCAGTGCAGTCATCATCGTCGTCGCAGTCGTAGCCAGCTCTAGGGTTTCCGCACACAACATGCTCATTTCCGGGAGAGTCTGCTCCACGAGCCAAGGGGGTCAATAAATCAACTGACACGTAGTCTGAAGTTCATGTATCCCAAAGTTTCGTCTTGATATAGGGAACTCAACACGACAGACGGCGCGTCACTCGGACGCCCGGTCTGAGAGTTATTGGCTTTTTAGTTCTAGGGGCCCGGTTGGTTTTTAAGTCAAAACCAAATAGAACCTACTCCAACTGCATCCAAACCTCGAGTGGAGTAATCCAAAAGGTCCGTCTCACTAAGAGGAACCCAACAAAGTTGACAGCATGTCAATCGGACGTCCGGAGCTCATGTTATAAGCGTTTCCGCTCCAAGGGCCCGGTTGGTTTCGTGTTCGAACCAACCCAGCCGTACCCAAATTTCTCCGAAGCCTTGAGTATAATATACCGAAACGACCATCTCGATCCAAGGATCGCATCTCAACTGACGGTGCATCGATCAGAAGTATTTATTCCATGATACGGGCATTTAAACAAACTGTCCGGTTTTTAGGGAGTTTTGGGCCCGGACCAACCCGGCCCAAGACCCCCTAGGTCGGCCCGAACCGGCCTGGGCGGCCCGGCCTGGCCTAAGTGGCCGGTTGGCCTGGCGCGGGCGCGACCCGCGTGGCCAGAGAGCTCGGCTCTGCCGAGCTGTCACGGAAGGGGGGGGGGAGCTGCCCCCCTAATTGAGAAACGACCCCCCCCCCCACGAGGGGGGCCCGCCATTTGCTAGCTGGGGGTTACGACCCCAGGATTTCTCGAAAACCGGCCGGCCAAGCCGGGCTATGTGTCACTGCAGGACCCCCCCCCCCCCCCGTGGGTCCCTCCCTCCTTGCACCGACGCCGGCGGTTCCGGCCGCCGCTTCCCGCACCACCGCGACCTTGTCCGACCGGCGCGACGCGATGGCGCTGCTCCCCTCCGCCGCGGCCCCGCTCCAGCCGTGACTTCTTCATGGTTATCCTGTGTGGCGTGACAGCGCTGCGGCTTCGTTCGGCCTCAACGGCGCGATGCGACAGCGCAGCGGATCTTCGCCTGTTCCTCTTGCTTCCACGCGGTGCCATTGCACCGCGCTGCCTTTGCTCGTGCCCCAATAAGTACAAACTCAAAGGGGGAGGAGGGTCGGCCATGTTCACGCGGTCTGACTTCCTCCTGTTATGACAATAACAGGTATCCCAATATAAAATTCGATGAACGACAAAGAAAACATGAACAAAAATTAGCCCCTACCTCGATGAAGTCGTCGAACGAGGTTCGTCGTGAAAATAAGACGTCGCGGAAGATGGCGTCGCGGAAGGAGGCTTCGTAAGCATCGTCGACATCGCGGTACACAGAGTCTCAATGAAGAGGATCGTCATCATTGCGGTACACGGCGTCACATCATCAATCTCTGAGGAATTAGCATTCTTCGTCGGTGTTGGTGCGTTCTTCGCGTTCTTCAAGGAGGAAGATGAAGTTATTCATGGAACTCTCCCTCTCAACACAACGAAGCAACCCCTAATGAAATAAGACTTTGTCTTATTTAATTAATACATGAAAGCCAACATTCCATTTGAAATTAAAAAGAATTCATTCAATTAATTGAATTAATTGAAGAGTCTTAATAGTCCAATTAATGTGAGAGTTGACTTGTCATTTAATAAGGGGGTGCGGGTGTGTTACCAAATAATGGGGGTTTGAGGAAGTTCAAAAGGTGGGGCTCGTGTGGGGCCCACCTCACTAATATCCTATCAAGAGGGGTTATGATATAGTGGGTCCCACCTCAACTTCCATAAGTAGGTTTAAACTACTTAGAACATAAAATAAAAATTGTTGCACAACTTTTATTTTATTCAGTAGTTAACCCTTTTTTTAAATAACCATACCCGAGCAAACAAAACTCCAGAAAAGGTGTTCCTAAACAATTAACGGTGCTTCGGTTTCATTGGTGCCCTCAGATTTCTATTCCGAGCACCGTTTCAAATGTTAGAAAACCCCGCTCTTTCGTTTACTGAACGTACCCGAGCTAAACTTCGGAAATTTATTCCGAGAACACCAGACCTCGGAATCAGGTGCCTTCAGAAACTGAATTCATGTAAAATCACAATGAAAATTAAGAAAAAATTTCCCTTGAATTTTATGGGTCTTTACATTACTCCCACCTCAGGGCTTTACGTCCCCATAAAGATACATCATAAACTAGGGGAACAAATGTGGGTACTGTGCATGCATCTACGCCTCCTGCTCCCAAGTGCTCTCCTTGAGGTTCCCATGCTGCCATTGGATGCGCACTAAAGGAATCGACCGCCCACGTAGGACCCGCTCCTGTCGATCCTCGATTTCCACCGGGACCTGCACAAAATTTTCCCCATCATTAATGTCCATCTCCCCATGGTCGATGATATGCGTCGGGTCATGCACGTATCTCCTCCACTAAGATATGTGGAAGACGCCATGCACCCGGTGCAACTGAGGTGGTAGAGCCAGGTGATAATCCACCTCGCCTATCCTGCTGAGTACCTGATAAGGTCTGATGAAGCGCATATACAACTTGCTGCCCCGGACCAATCTCCGTAATCCATGTCGAGGTGAGACCCGTAAGAAAACATGGTCACCATCCTCAAACTCTAGTGGTCTCTGCCTCCTGTCAGTATAAGACTTCTGCTAGCTCTGAGCTGTCCTCATCTGCTCCTGGATGACCTGGACCTTCTCTGTCATGGCCTGGACCATCTCTGGTCCCACAAGTGCTAACTGCCCAGGGTCTTTCCAGCACAAAGGTGATCTTCAAGGTCGGCCGTACAATGCCTCGTATGGTGCCATCCCGATGGTGGAGTGGTAGCTGTTGTTGTACGCGAACTCCACCAAGGGCAGGTGGTCCTCCCACCTACGACCAAGGTCGAGGACACATGCACAGAGCATGTACTCGAGAGTCTGAATGGTCCTCTCTGTCTGACCATCCTTCTGAGGGTGAAAGGCAGTGCTCAGACGTAGCTGCGTTCCGAATGCATCCTACAACCCCTTCCAAAGTCGGGAAGTAAAGCGAGCATCTCGATCGGAGACAATAGATGATGGAACACCATGAAGCCATACAATCTCCTGAACGTAGAGACGTCCCAAGCTCTCTACTGAGCCCTGGTCTCTGATGGGTAAGAAGTGGGCCGACTGGGTGAGTCGGTCGACAAT
The DNA here is from genome assembly GCA_963277665.1 of Viscum album. NCBI lineage: Eukaryota > Viridiplantae > Streptophyta > Magnoliopsida > Santalales > Viscaceae > Viscum > Viscum album. The sequence goes on along the minus strand of OY728163.1, from coordinate 1,533,820,979 downwards.
CACCCAAATGGAGTCATGACCTCTAGAAGTACGTGGAAGTCCAGTCACGAAATCAATAGATATCCCATCCCACTTCTACTTCGGGACCTCCAAGGGTTGTACCATGCCTGCTGGTACCTGGTTCTTCTCCTTCACCTGCTAGCAGGTGAGGCATCAAGAAACGAACTCTGCTACAACCTTCATTATACCCGTCCACTAGTGTTGTCGTCTGAGATCCTGATACATCTTCTCCACTCCTGGATGTACCGTTAAAGTGGAAGTGTGAAACTCCCTCAGCACCTCCTCCCAAAAAGCAGCTGGTACCATGGTACGTCCTATGAAAAGGACATCATGCTCTCCTCCTATAGAGAATCCATCAGGTGCCTGTCCTGAGGATATCTGTGCACGCCACATCTCACAGTCAACTCCCCCACACTGTGCCTCTCTAACCCACTGTAGTAGTGGAGGATTGACTGTGAGTGACTGAAGAATGGTTGCTCCATATCGATCCATGAAGGATATTTGCAAAGCGGCTAGCTGCTCCATCGCCTCTCCAAGTAGCTGAATGCCCGTCCTCCTGCTGAGAGCATCGACTACTATGTTCCCCTTTCCAGGAGTATAGACTCTCTCAAAGTCATGGTCCTGGAGGAACTCGAGTCATCGTCGTTGTCTCAGGTTCAGGTCCTTCTGCGAGAAGATGTACCTGAGACTCTAGTGGTCAGAATAGACTATAAAGCGCTCACCCATCAGATAGTGTTGCCACATCTTCAGAGCGAAGACCACTGCTGCTAACTTCAGGTCATGGGTAGTGTAGTTCTGCTCATGCTGCCTCAACTGTCGTGATCCATAGGCGATCACTGATCGCTCCTACATCAGGACACATCCAAGACCGATCCATGATGCATCGCAGTAGACTACGTACCCTACTCCCTCCTCTGGTATCCTCAAGATAGGTGCGCTGGTCAACCTCTTTCTCAGCTCCTGGTAGCTCTGCTGACATCTATCTGACCACACAAAGGGTTTCCCCTTCTTTGTCAAAGCTGAAAGTGGTGTGGTAACTCTGGAAAAGTCTGGCACAAATCTCCGGTAGTATCCAGCTAGACCCAAGAAAATCCGCACCTCTGTCACGCTCCTGGGTGGCTCCCAAGCTAGCATTGCCTCGATCTTCGCAAGATCCACCACAACTCTCACCTCAAAGATGACATATCCCATGAAGTGGACCTCACGTAACAAGAACTGACACTTCGAGATCTTACCATAAAGCTGGTGCTCTCAGAGTGTGTCCAGTACAACCTGCAAGTGGTAGGCGTGCTCCTCCTCAGTGGTCGAGTATATCAAAATGTCGTCGATGAAGTCCACGACAAATTGATTGAGGTATGGTTGAATGATCCTATTCATGAGACCCATGAACACCGCTGGAGAATTGGTTATTGCGAATGGCATAACCAAGAACTCATAGTGGCCATACCGACATCTGAAGGCCGTATTCTGCACGTCGTTTTCCCGAACTCTAAGATGATGATAGCTTGATCTAAGGTCTATCTTCAAGAACCACCGTGCTCCCTTGAGATGATCGAAGAGGTCGCCAATCCTCGGTAGCAGATACTTGTTCCTCACGGTCACCTGGTTTAGGCGACGATAGTCGACACACAGTCGCAAGCTCCCGTCCGCCTTCTTGGCGAACAAAATCGGGGAAGCCTAGGGTGAAACACTGGGTCGGATGAATCCCTTGCCATGCAAGCCCTCCAACTGTACCCATAACTCTCAAAGCTTAGCGGGGGCCATTCGATATGCTGGAGTGGATATCGGGGCTGTCCCGGGGTATATGTCAATATAGAAGTCTACCTCTCTGTGAGGAGGTAGTCCTGGAACGTCGTCAGGAAAAACGTCTGCATACTGATCCACCACTACAAGAAAACTCGGACTCCGCATGTCAACTGCTCCTAGGATGAGGCTAGCCAACTTATGAGTGATGGGTTGTCCTCTCCTCTGCGTGAGTCCATCCTGTGCTGCTAAGGCTCCCTTCTCGCCGGCGAAGGTGAACCTGCTCCCATCGGCGCGAACACATCGCACCTTGCGCCTAATACAATCAATCTGTTCATGGACTGTAGATAACCAATCCATGCCCAAGATGACGTCGTACAGCCTCGACACCACTATAAGAAGATCTTATCCGAAGCTCTTTCCTCCTAGAGTAAACTCACACTGCCGGCACCGGTGCGTAATCATCGAGTCTGCTCCCTTAGGAGTCTATTGCCGTAAGGATCGAGCCAACGGATCCATCGAAATCTATGAGTTCCGAACAAGGGCAGCAGCAATAAAATATTGACTCGCTCCTGTGTCTATAAAAACTATAGAAAGGGTGGATTAGACACAGATAGTACCTTGAATCATCTCTGGCGTGCCGTGGTTGTAGGCCTCCACTGCCTGAAGTTGAGCCTATCTCTGCCTGCCAGCTCCCTGTAGTCGGGGTGGACCTCCTGGTGGTGGTGGTGGTAAAGCCTCACAGTGTCGCCCACCACCTGCTGCTCGGCCTGCTCCTCTGCCTCGTCCACCTGCTCCCTGTGGACCGCCACAGTCGACCCTCTACCTCTTCTTAGGTGTCCCCTCAACCGTCTGTTGCTCCTTTGCACGTCGGGTCGGGCAGTCACGATCCAAGTGGCCATTCCCACCGCATGAGTAGCACTATATTCTCCTCGGATGGCTGGATCTGCGCCATGTGCCCCACACCTCTGAGCCAGTGTCTTGAGGTCATCCGCCTGATGGTCTGGTCTGCCTGGACCCCTGTGATGTCCTTCGACTGCCAACTGTAGACGACTCTACTACATTCCGCCCTGCGGTAGGTCTCTCTGCTGGTGTAGGCTCATCAAGAAAGATCTTTATGAGAAGGGCTCGCTCCAGTACTCCTACCAGTGTCGGAATGCTGAGGGAGATCATCGATGCCCTGATCTCATGCCTCAGTCCCTGCTCAAATGTCCGGGCCCGGAAGAATGTGTCCCGTACCATGTCCATCAAATAGCGCGAGAGATCGGTAAATCTCACCGAGTACTGGGTGACCGTCATGCTGCCCTGCCGCAGCTATATTAGCTTCTGGATGTGCACCGCACGGAGGGTGGCTGGGAAGAACTCAGAGCGAAAGAGACTCTCAAAGTCCATACAGAGGAGAGATGCCTTATTGTGCACCTGGAGCATAAAGCTCCACCATCTGCCTACTGCCACGTGCAGGAGGCTCGCTGCAAGGATCACCATGAGGTTAGCTGGTGTCCCCACTAACCTGAAAACTTGCACAACCACCTCCAGCCAATCCTCGGATGCCTGAGGGTCTATCTCCCCGTGGAACTTGGGCGGTCTCTGACACTGGAAATCGTGCAGTGCACTAAGGCGACGTTCACTCTCAGCAGCTGGGGCTGGTGGCATCGGTGGCTCAGTGATTAGAGGTACCGCCGGTGCCTTCGCTGAAAAAGGGCCCTGTACCGAGGCCTCGTCGCTTGGTGGGATGTCGTCTCGCACAAAGTTCTGAATCCTAGCTGGCTGCCGTCTTGGGTCCATCCTTAAAAGAAACAGGTGCGCCATGGTCAAAACAGTATACATGGTGTGCTGACACAAAGTAATCACAAATAAAACTTTTGAAACACACATGCAATCAATGGTTTCGTGCATTGAGTCGGAAATCAGAAGTCTGGGTCCTGGTGTACGAATACGTCGACCGCCACACCAACATTGGACTCCCTGGACTGATAACCACACTCAATACCCTTAACAATATTGCTTCACATAGATGAAAGATCAGAGTCCTGAGTTCTGCGGTAGAACCGAACTCCTTTGACACCAATTTGTCACGACCCATCCTTGGGACCCGTGCCGTGTTTACCCAAAGCCCGCCTTCCATAGGCCAGGGGCTGGCGACTAGAACCAAAGCTGTAAATCAAGATAAAAAGGGGAAGACATTTCCTTATAAAGTAAACAAACACCACAAAGTAAGCCAGCAGAAACAAACACTAAGTAAAACTGGGTACAATAGTAAGTGCGGAAAGTAAATGGGCCAGAATACGAACCCAAACTGAAAGTATAGTACAAATGGAAAGAAAGAACAACAAATGAAAGTAAAGAATCAATGTCGAGCCGTCCACTAGAAGTCCCACCTGAAGGGTGGGTATAGATAGCCTCCTCAGCTCCTCGGGTCCAGCCGTCCGCTCCGTGTACATCCTGCCCAGTGGTCCACCTCCAGGTACCGACCTGCTCCACAAGCCTCAACCACAATCAGTGCTGTCTGTCATCTGCATCCAAAACAACGTAGTGCAGGCATAGCCCGTGCAGGGGTGAGTATACGCTACTCAGTAGGGACACTGAGACCCCTGAAGGTCTCCCATAATCCACAAAGGATAATCTACAAAGGAAAGATACATCCACGAAGTAACATCCAACACTACTTAGATATATGCCCCTACATATACCTAAGTCATCAATTCCAGTTCGACTCCAACATCCAAGCCCAAGTTCGATCACGTCCACAAAGGATAGTACAACCCAATCCACATAGGAAAGCACAACACAATCCACCTAAGAAAGCAAGTCAATCATATCAAAGATAATGATTGAAAGTTATGACTCAGCTCACACAGGTATACATCTTCGTAAGGTGATAAAGATGATCATATGTAGCCACTGATTCATCTAAGCTTGGACCCACGTAGGATACTAAACCAGCTAAGCTATCTAACCCATGTAGGATACAAGTCCAGCTACTCTGTCAGACCCACGTAGGATACTACAACAGAGGTCAAGTACTGCCGGACCCACGTAGGATACAAGAACAGTAATACTACCAGACCCACGTAGTATACAAGAACCGTAGTCATCGCCGTCGAACCCACAGAGGATTTCAGTACGGTCTTCATCCCTGCCAAAACCATGGAGGATTTCAGTGCAATCGTCGTTGCTGCCGAACCCACGGAGGATTTCAGTGCAGTCGTCATCGTCGTCGCAGTCGCAACCAGCTCTAGGGTTCCTGCACACAGCATGCTCATTTTCGGGAGGGTCCGCTCCACGAGCCAAGGGGGTCGATACATCAACTGACACGTAGTGTGGAGTTGATGTATCCCAATGTTCCGTCTCGACATAGGGAACTCAACACGACAGACGATGCGTCAACCGGACGTCCGGTCGGAGAGTTATTGGTCTTTTCGTTCGAGGGGCTCGGTTGGTTTTTAAGTCAAAACCAACCTGACCATACTCCAACTACATCCAAACCTCGATAGGAGTAAGCCAAATGGTCTGTCTCACTAAGAGTAATCCGACAAAGTCGAAATCATGTCAATCGGACGTCCGGAGCTCAAGTTATAAGTGTTTCCGCTCCGAGGGCCCGGTAGGTTTTGTGTTCGAACCAACCCGACCATACCCAAAGTTCTCCAAAACCTTGAGTGTAATATACCGAAACGACCACCTCAGTCCAAGGATCACATTTCAACTGACGGTGCATCGATCGGAGGTCTGTAGCCCATGTTACGAGCATTTAAATGAACTGTTTGGTTTTTAGGGGTTTTGGGCCCGGACCAACCCGACCCAAGACCCCCTGGGTCGGCCCGAACCAGGTCGACCAACCCGGGTCTTGGTCCAGCCCAAAAGGGCATGGCCCGGCCCGGTGGGCGCTGCCCGGGGTGGCCTGCGTGGCCCGACCCGACCTGGGTGGCCGGGCCTGGCCCGGCCTGGGTGGCCGGTTGGCCTGGCGCGGGCGCAGCCCGCGTGGCCAGACAGCTCGGCTAGGCCGAGCTGTCACTGAAAGGGGGTGGGGGGGCTGCCCCCCTGATTGAGAAACAGCCCCCCATGAGGGGGGCCCTCCATTTTCCAGCCAGGGGTTACAACCCCCGGCTATCTCAGAAACCGGCCGGCCAACCCGGCCGGTGTGTCACCGCGGGACCCCCCCCCCCCCACGGGTCCTGCCCTCCTTGCACCGGCGGCCGGTGGTTCCGATCGCCACTCCCCGCACCACCGTGGCGCGACTTCTTCGTGGTTCTCCGGCATGGTGCGATAGCGCCGCGACTTTGTTCGGCCTCAACGGCGCGGCACGACAGCACCGCGCATCTTCGCCCGTTCCTCTTGCTTCCACGTGGTGTCGCTGCACCGCGCTGCCTTTGCTCGTGCCGCAATAAGTACATCATCAAAGGGGGAGGAGGGTCGGCCATGTTCTTGCGGTTCGACCTCCTACCGTTATGACAATAACAGGCGGCCCAATATTAAAGTTGATGAACGAAAAAGAAAACACGAACAAAAATTAACCCCTACCTCGATGAAGTCGTCGAACGAGGTTCGTCTTGGAAATAAGACGTCGCAGAATATGGCGTTGCGGAAGGAGGCTCCTTAAGCATCGTCGACGTCGCGGTACACGGTATCGCGGTGAAGAGGATTGTCGGCGTCTCGGTACATGGTTCTGCGTCATCGATCTCCGAGGAATTAGCATTCTTCGTTGGTGTCGGTGCGTTCTTCGCGTTCTTCAAGGAGGAAGATGAAATTCTTCGTGGAACTCTCCCTCTCAACACAACGAAGCAACCCCTAATGATGTAAGACTTTGTATTATTTAATTAATACACACAAGACAACATTCCATTTGAAATTCAAAAGAAATTACTCAATTAATTGAATTAATTGAAGAGTCTTAAAAGTCCAATTAATGTTAGAGTTGACTTGGCATTTAATAAGGGGGTGCGGGTGTGTTACAAAATAATGGGGGTTTGAGGAAGTTGAAAAGGTGGGGCTCGTGTGGTGCCCACCTCACTAATATCCTATCAAGAGGGATTAGGATATAGTGGGTCCCACCTCAACTTCCATAAGTAGGTTTAAACTACTTAGAACATAAAATAAAAATTGTTGCACAACTTTTATTTTATTCATTAGTTAACCATTTTTTTAAATAACCACACCCGAGCAAATGAAACTCTAGAAAAGGTGTTCCTATGAAATTACGGGCACTTAGGTTTCATTGGTGCCCTCAGATTTCAATTCCAAGCACCGTTTCAAAAGTTAGGAAAACCCGCTCGTTCGTTCACTGAACGTACCCGAGCTAAAATTCAGAAATTGATTCTGGGAACACCGGGCCTCGGAATCAGGTGCCATCAGAAACTGCGTTCTTGAAAAATCCCAAATAAAATTAAGAAAAAATTTCCCTTGAATTTTACGGGTCTTTACAGAGGTCTTTGGACACAAATGAGAATTGGTGTTTTCATGTGTTGTGTATTCGATTCATTGTCAACACTTTCATTGCCAGCCCTTGTAAGTTGGTATGTTAGATGTGAGGTTCCATTGAATTGATGTGGTGAATTACATTGGATTTATTGTTCCCTATGTCAAAGACTTCAGGATATAGTGATGTTCCTAATAGAGGGATTGTGGAGGTGTGCATGAAGTAATGTGCAAGCTTGGAATGTTGATCATGCTAACAATGAGAGATGAGTTGAAGCTATTGATGAAAGAGGAGCACCCAGATAGGGCTGTATCATGCAAAGGGAAGTTGTGGAGTTCCAACAAAATTGTTGAATATGTATGTTGACAAAGAATTAACAAATAGATATGAAATCCCTATGATTGGTACAAAAAATTGTGTTTACAAGGCAGTGTCGTTTCCCAGTATTTGCCAATTTTTTGGATCCAGAATTTGGAGGACTCAAGCTTCATGAAATTCATATTTCTAGGGATGCCTCATCAATATATGATAAAGGGAATGAGTTTAATTAAGGTTGAAGTTTCTCTATGTTTAGAGGTTCATGAAGGTGTGGAGCTTCACAAATGAGTGATTAAAATATGGTAGCTTCGCGAGTATAAGAAGCATCACAAACGGGAAACTGTCCTCAGAGCTTTGTGAAAACATGGAAATTCATGAACAAGATGGAAGAGCTTCACGAGAAGGAGGTGGAGAGCTTGGAAGATTCACAAAAGGGAGACGACATCTATAAATAGGCCGATACCCCCTCAGAAGAGAGAGAAATCCTTAATGAAAGTCCAAAGGCACTGAATTCGTGAAGGTTATTCTTGGGAAAATGTCCGTAGAAAAAGGATGTTTGCAGAGGCTATGTATGCTTCACGAAAGTGTTGAGCTTTGTGAATGATAAGCGAGATTCATGAAAGTTGGGAGCTTTGAAAAATATGTGAGCTTCATAAAAGTTGTTATCATCGTGAAAGGTGTGGGGTTCGCAAAAGCAATATATTCTTGTGAAGATTTGGTCAGTTTCATGAAGGCTATGTGAGCATCACAAATTCAGTGTGCATCGTGAAAGAGTTTTGAGCTTCGCAAGGGTTAAGAGCTCTGTGAAGGGGTGTGGATTCACAAATTCTGGTATATCTATGATACATAAAGGGGGTTTCTTGAAGGCTGGGATCTTCATGAACAATAGTATGGAATATCTGGATTAAGTGAACAGTGCTTTCAAGTGCATCAACTCAGGACTACAGTGAAAACTGACTCTTGTGCTAATTAGGGACAAAGACTTAAATTCCCAATATATGGAAGCAACCTTCAAGTTTTTAAACTGAGTAAGACTTTACCCAAAGCAGTGAGCTATGAGGATTCAATGGAAGTGTTCTGTGGGAGGCAGTGTTCTATCCCTAAAATTCATGTAAAGGCAGTGATCCTGACATGGAGCGGCCATAGCCAAATCTTGGTATCCACAAGACTAGTGAAGATTAGTGGATTTTGGTACATTGACACAAAGTCAGTGTGTGCTCCTTGAACGTAGCCCAGTACGAGTGAATCAAGTAAAATTCTTGTGTCTTGTGTGCTTACTTGTCATATATTTTACAAGACGAAAATTAGTGCATGTGGATTGAGCAATCATTGATCTTATTTGAATAATTCTAAGTTAATTGCATCAGTTAATTAGATAATCACGCAACACGTGATCACAAGAGTAACCTTACTAATAAGTGAGGTCAAGATCAGTTAAAATAGTGATAGTTTCCCATATACGGGAGAAAACACAAATGAGTTTCATACCCAGATTCACCCCCTCTCAGAGTATCTCTCACTAAAAGTCCCCTATGGGTCTGACAATATTTTACCAGGATGGACCATACCTTTGGTTTCCATCAGGTTAGAGTCGGGGAGGAAGATATAATAAAAACAACCTTGAAGACTCATGAGGGGCATTATGAGTACCTCATCATACCATTTGGGTTGATGACTACACTGACTACATTCCAATCAATCATGAACCAAGTGTTCAGACCAATTTTGAGGAAGTTTGTCATTGTTTTTTGATGATATTCTATTCTATATTTACACTTGGATAGAGAATCTCCAACACTTGGAAGTTGTTATCAAACCAATTGTCCTCAAATCAGAATAAGTGTTTTTTCCTTAGCCTTCGATGGAGTATCTTGAACATATTATTTCTTATGATGGAGCTACAATGGCCCCCCCAAGAAAGTGGAATGTATCCTGGATTGGTCTCTCTCATAAAATTTAAAAGTAGTTTGTGGTTTTTTGGGGCTCACCAGACACTATAGAAAGTTTATTATTGGTTATGGAAATACATCTAAGCCTTTGATGAAATTAACCCGAAAGGAAGGGTTTTAATGGAATGATGGATTGGAATAGGACTTTGACGACTGAAATGCTGCATGGTTTCTGCACCACTGTTGGATTTACTTGACTTCTCCAAAACCTTCATCAATGAATGTGATGCATCCAGATCTGGGGTGGGTACAATTCTAATACAAGGGGTCACCTGATATATATTTTTTGTAAGGATCTAGGATATTTAAATATTTCATCATTTTTTTATGAAAAAGAAATCATGGTTCTTGTTTTAATAGTCAATCATTAGATATAGTACTTGTTGGGGCAACATTTTGTTGTTTACTATGATCATAAGGCACGCTCAAACATTTATTAACACAATGAATTCATACCATCAATCAGTAGTGTTGGTTATCTAAGTTTCATGGGCTGAACATTGAGGTGATATAAAAACTAGGGAGGATAAACTAGACTGCCAACTCTTTATCTTATAAGACTGATGAAAAAATTCCTTTGAACCACCACTTTTTCAATTATTTTCTACTTTGTACTACCCCATGTGGATAGAAATGAAATACATTAAATCTGAAAAATAGTAGGATTCCGTGTTAAAGGAGATTATTTAGGATATTGAGGTTCATCCGGAAGTAAAACATGGATACTTTCATTGTGTAAGAATATTATATTTTAGGGATGTTTTGTTCTTTCCAAAAACTCAACTTTTATTCCAATTTTTTATTCATTACTTTCACTCCTCTGTTGTAGGTAGCCATGCAGACTATTACAAAAACATACAAAAGGTAGTATGAGGGTTTATTCTCGAAAGGAATGAAATAAAGTGTGTTAAAATACGTGAGAGAATGTGATACTTTCCAATGATAGAAGTACTTGGGCCAACTTCCACCCAGTTTACTCTAACCTTTTCCCATTCCTAAATAGATTTGGGAGGAGATATCTATGGACTTTATTTCAGGTCTACCTCGATCTTAAAGATTTAATTTTATTATGGTGGTTTGGGACATACTTTCCCAGTATGCACATTTTTTTACTCTATCACCCTTATACATAGAAGGTGGTAGCAACACAACGTGTTAAGGAAAGTTTCAGCCTGCATGGTTTTCCACAATCTATCACGAAGATCCCTTGTTTTCCAGCAATTAATAGAAGGGAATTTTCTATTTGGAAGGTACTATTTTGAAAATCAGTTTGTCTTACCATCCTCAAATGGATGGGCAGACAAAGGTTGTCAATAAATGTCTTGAAAGTTATTTGTGATGTTTTGCATCTGAGTGTATTCTCTCTTGGGATCACTGGATACTACAGGCTGAATATTTCTATAATACCGCTTCTCACATATGGTCAGAAACCATTGACAATACCCCATTATATTCCAGGAGAAACTCTAGTTGAATAAATGGTGACAAATTTGGTTGATCGGGATGCAATGTTGATACTCCTTCATCGATATCTTTATCGAGCCCAGTAGTTAATGCTTCACTATTCTAAGAAGCACTAGAAGGATGAACAATTTGCTGTAGGTGATCTTTTTTATATAAAATTGTGACCCAATGTACTGACCCCAACAACTAAAAAGTCGTGTCCAAAGATTACTACTCGATATCTTGGGCCCTACCCTGTTTTGTCCCATTTGGGCACTACATCTTACAAGATTTCTTTGCCGGAAGGTACTCGTATACATCATGTTTTTCATGTCTCACATCTTAAAAGGGTTATGGGGAGCCATCCAGTCCAGGAGTATTTTCCTGACATTGCTGATGATGGGTTGATTTTTCGGGTTACTCCTGTTGAGGTTTTGACCTTTAAATCCCAGCTGGGTACCTCCAAGGGTATTTGTCTCATTAAATGGAAATGATTTTCTATAGTGGATTCCACTTGGGTGGATGTTTCCATTTTCATTGAAAATTTATTAGACTTCCACCTTAAGGAAAATGTGAAATTTGAGGAGGGATGAATTATTAGCAATGTTCGGATAGGGCTTGTTATTTCGGATAAAAGGCCTCCCATCCTTCATACTTATCATAGGAGGGGGAATTCCCATAGTTGCGCTGATGTGGAAAGGGTATTTAGTTAACTCCCTTTGTCACGAACCGAATCTGGACGCCGCCAAAACCGGCACCAAACCCAGACCGTGACAAGTCCCGAAGGGCTTTCCCGATCCCCACGGGCTGGCACAAGTGCCCGGGTATCATAAAATGATAATTGGGAACGATTTACCCGAGTTTATAAACTTAAAACGACAAAAGAATCCAATGAAACGGATCTGGATTTTTCAAACCAAATATTTTTTTTCAAAAATTCAGAACTGAATTACACAATTTTAAACAATTTTTAAAGACCATTACGAAGGTAAAAACCCAAGAAAATACAGCCCAAGAACCTCCACATGGAAAGAGGCACCGCCCTCAATCCATCTCCACAACACTCCATCACGATGGACCGCTAAAAACCCGAACCAAAGGCATAAAACCTGTACCCAAACCTATGACATAAAATAAGAAAGTCTACTTACACCCAAAGGTGTAAGTAGGGTGTGAGCAAAATCCCAGTAGGATACCACCTCTATGATATTCCATGTGATAAACATTTCATGACAAAAAGCATTGAATGTTTTGTAAATAAGAAATGCTAGTTACAATTTTCTAAAGGATGAAATGATAAATGAAAACAGTTTCCATGTGAGATAATTTTAAAGGAACAACAATTTTAAAATAAATAACAAAGCTACGGAATTTTCCAACCAACAATACTGTATACCGACGGTAAGTACAAAGGATCTAATGAGCACAAGTAATAGGAAATGACCCCTAGGCACTAGCTAGCTGTGGGTCCCAGGTACCTCGTATCTCGGTGAGAGTAACCACAAAAAATATTTGTTCTTGTGCACGAGCCACTAGTAGGGATCATACCCATAACCTAGTGGTCCCCAATCATCATCATCATTGTTTAGTTAGAGTTGTAAGCGTCAATCTTGCTAATTGAAACTGAGGCCAAACCCCACGGATTCACTAGCATACTAGTACACGTCCACCCACCTAGATACCCGGGTTTTCCCTTTGTGCTCAAACAAGTTCAACAATCCAAGAAGTATAGTTTTCACATGCAAATATCAATTCCACATCACACATTAACCAAACAGCCCCATGTACCTCACACAAGTCAAAAATTCCACTATTTATTCAAATGCATTTTGAAATCAAACTCACACCAAAATTCCCTACAACACTTTTCACATTTCTTTAACACTTACACAAATACTTTAAACGATTTTATAAAACCGTTACAAGATATTCAACTCACATAACAGCCCACACACATGTCACATAATACCCTTCTCACCTTCACAATTCATTTTATCAATAAACTCACACGAAACATCCCACACCCGTGTTTCGCACACAAAACACAATTTAGTAAAACATTTCGGCAATTTATAAAACATTATAAAAATGTTTGACATCTCAAATCACCACTTTACCATTCAAAAACCCACATTAGGTGAACAAACTCACCCAAACAGTACATATACACCCTTTCCCAACTTTTTTTAACAAAATAAAAAATTTGCAATTTTTATAAAACAAACCCAAGAGGTATAACTATTGTTTGCACACTAAACCCATTTCAAACCCCTCATTCAAAACCAAAATCATAACAATAACAATCCAAAACAGAATTTTCAGCCCTAAAACAATTATTAAAGAACCCCTAAATTTTATAAAAATACATCAAATAATACCACAAAGATACACATGAAAAACACATGTTTTCATAAATCTCCTTCAAAAAGTACAACACGGTTTTACACCTTAAACACATTAAAAAAAACCACTTTTCAAGGCCCACATGATAATAAGGAATTAACAAAACAGAATTGGCAGCCCCTTTCAAGACTAATAAATCACTTTCATATGTTATAAACTAAACCCAAACATTACCCCAAGAGTCACACATAAAAAGTACCAAATTTCAAGCTAAAATACAACTAAAAATTAAATGTTTAACCAAATTCATCAAAAACAGTTTTCAAACCACACAAGACAGATTATAAACATACTAAATTAATAAAACAAGCAAGCTAACTCATCATAAAATGGTTACACATGGAATCACCTACCTTTTGAGTCGAAACCCTCAAAACTTGGTGTGAAACCTTAAGCGCACCACCGCCGCACCACAAGGAATATAAATCCAGACCTAGACCACCAAAAATTGACCCAAAAGAGACCAAATCAGACCTTAGGATCTAAAACTAACTTCTAGACATGAGGAACTTCAAGAAATATGAAATAAAACTACAAGAGGATGGAAGGAACCAAGAAGGAATTCCCTTACTTGAAATATCTTGAAGAAATCGGCCCCAATCCACCTAACTATGAATCTCAAAGTACCCAAAACTGTTATTGAGGTCCTAAGGGGTCATATTAGGTCATGTGGGGACTAAAATGGGGGGGAAAAGATGAAAATTGGAGGAGTTATGGAAGATTCATTTTACCTCATCAAATCTGGTCGATTTGAGAAAGATTGAAAACGATCGTCCAAATCCGCGGGGTATATGTGCTCAAAAGAGGAAAACGCGATACAGGGGGTGAGTCTGAGGTTTTTGGCTTCTAGTGGGAGGTTGAATCACCGAAAAACAGTAAAAAACGAATGAGATATTGAAATTTTAAAAAAATAATTTAAAGCAGGAAATGGGCTTACGGGCAGGCCCATTACCTTAATTAAAAACCCAAATCCATCATGATTTGGGATTTCTATGTGGTTCAAAAGGATATGGTGATTTTAATATATTATGGTATGCCAATTGGGAAGTGGAATGGGTTTAAAATAGTAAAAATTGAAGGGGTTATATAAGAATAAAAATTTGTTTTTAAATCTGGATTTGGGCTCACGGTTTCGCCCAAATTTTCAAAACCCACCATTTTCACCAAAATGAGTGGTAAACCCCCAAAACAAATCGGTAATGGAAATTAAATGAGTAATGAATTTAAAAAAAAGTCATGGGTGTGACAATTCTCCCCACCATAAAACTTTCCGCCCTCGGAAAGCCACATCACGGATAAAGCAAAAACCAAACCCAACCAAAAGGCATAAATGGACTCATTTGCTAAGCTTCGCCCCCAAAGGTCAAAACCCCTCCAGTGATCAATTAAGGAAGGAATACTTCACAACCAAAACATACACCTCATTACTGAAATTATCAAGCACATTCAAGATTTATCCTAAAATAAAACTCCTCAAACACTGTCTGAACAAGGCTCAAGAAATTTACCCAAACAAACAAGAACATCAAACAAGGTTACACTTACCTTGATATAACTAAACAATTGGGAAATCTCCAATCCCAACGTTTACTCAAGGAAGATGTATGTGGTTATATAGCTCCGAACGAGACTACCCACATCCAATCCAAGACCAAGTACAAAAGTGAGTTACTGGTACAAGGATACACAAATGGGCTCCCCAAGCATAAGAGACAACTTAAATTTTTTTTCCGAGAGAGAATCAAGACACTAACAGGGGATCCCCGAACAAACTCCGTAGTACAAGGGGTAGAATCCCATTAGGAATTTTCAAAATAATATACATGAGACTCATAGTGGTTCTCCCCACCATAAAAACCATCCATCTTAACTGACCAATATGGGCCGGCATAGAAAAACCCCAAAACTTAAAGTGTTGGGACGACAACACAGTTAGCCCGTGCAGTTTGGGAAACTGTGCTCTAACCATGTGGATCCTTATACCTACATGGTTTTCTGGTGAATGGTTACTAATAAATGTTCACTCAATATGTCTAGACAAATCCAAAACCTTTCCCCAAACCCAAAGAAAACCAAAGGGGAAAAGAAAGTCATTGGGAGATAACATGGGGATGAGGCACTCCACCTCTTTCCACCAAATGGGAACAAAAGAAGAAAGATGAAAACCCCAAATTTTTAAACTATTCCCATCTCTCATACTAAGAACAGTTCTTTGTTCAATGTTAAAAACTACCATGGGATTTCCTTTGACTACGTGCCAGCTTCTCTCCGGGACCTATGGCTGGAGCTGGAATGATTGAAGCATCTTCGGCCTCACAGTTAGGATTTGGAAACCCGCAAATAGAATTTCTTCTTCCGATGCTAAATACAACTACACGCAATCTGAGATGGGTTCACCCAGACATAACACACTCCATAACTCACTTTACCCTAACTTTTAAATTCACTGAAATAAGGGTTTAGAGGATGCACTCACATCACACCATACTTCTTCGGGTGAGAAACAACAGAAATAAAGGACACATATAAACACCGTCCTCTAAAATAGAGGATGTCAAGATCTCCCAAAAGGAAAAACAGTTTTGAAAAAAATAGACTCACATAATATTGTACAACTTCACCTATACAATCAAATGAGCACGTGACATCTCATCATGTCACCGAACAAGTCCAAAGCGACTGAGAGAAATAATACAAGGAGGGGGGCCTTATACAATATCAACAAATATCACAGCATTCCAGAAAGTGTCCATAACAGCCTCTCATGTCCAGATTTCCCACACTGGTAGTTTAACATAAACCCCTTCTACGAAGAGACTATGAAGGACTTAGAGGCCCTCTTAGACACTATCCATACTGAGAACCCCAGACAACTTTCCCCTTCGACGAATTAGGTAGCTTAAGAAACTAAGGTCTCTTTCAACCATCCACGAACACTCTTACGCAACAAGAGGATCCAAAAAAACCAAGAAAGTAAATTGTGTAGACTCATTCCACAAATCTCAAGAAAATATTCCTTACATTGATCAACTGGAGGATTTTTCTAATGGTGAAACAATCCGCATTGCACTTCAGTTGTGCACTAAATCTTAATGGGGCGTACCTTATCCAAAGAGAGAACCCAAGGACCCAACCAAGCTGGTCCATTGGTAAAAACATACCACAAAATAGATCCAAACTCGTTAATGGAACCATCTTAATGGTGTCCTGAAACATATATCATAGGAGACTACTAACCGGACCTTTTACCCAGCTTTTCGACCAAACACAACCCAAAAAAAAAAACAGTTCGAACAGGAGGGGTTCTTGGACTCAAAACATCCCACAACATCAACTTTTTCAAAAACCCATAATAAAAACCATCCCAAACTATTCATCAAGAAAACATGTTTTTATTTAAAACCATTTCTGAAAAAAACAGTTCAGCGGTGAGCGTATCCACCAATGGTCCCCCATGGGCCTCCCACATGCATGTTTTTGTGCCACACCAGGCACCCTCCTCATATCCGTCCTGGCACTCATCCAGTCATGCCATCAACCATATATCATCCCATATAACCCCATGCATGTGGTCACTCATAGAAATACCAAAGGTCAATGCACTGATTCTTTCCACTTTTCAAAACCAAAACGGTCAACCAACACATCATTCTTATCAAAACCGCTAACTAGGAGGTCGAACCCAAATTACCGCATTAAAAAAACTTTTCAGAAAGGCACAATCGCTCCAATGAAAAATCACATTCAATTTATTTACATCAATTTCAAAACATCTCATCCCATTAAAAAAAACTTTTAATAGTTTAGAAAACTCTAATGGGAACACTTTTTCAAAACCAACTTCAATATAGTTTCTGCTTTTAAAAGAGGTGTAAGAACACAATTTTCCATTTCAAAATAATTCTGAATATTCAGTTCTGCCATTTCTTAAATCAAACCATTCCATATTTATTTGAAAATCATTTCACAAAAACATTACACTTCCTAAAACAAAGTCACTTTAAATCCAAAGTTCCAAGATTTCAAAACTAAAGAACACCAGACAATGCGAGAGGAAACTAGTTTCAGTGGGTGACTTGGACATATGGTTGGCGGCTATATTCCAATCACTTCACTGTCACAGAGAGTGTTCTAGGGAATATCCCCAGCTCCACATGGCATGCCAGACCCTGCGAGCTCATTGAGACCATTAACCCAACTCTCTTTTCATTTCCCCTAATCATCATCAAACCAAGAAAACCAAAAGACCTAGACAAATCCCAACTTCCCCTGGTGACTTGAATCCTGAAATGAGGTGTGGTGATCAAGCACACTACCCATAACCAGAATTCCATGTCCCAACAATCATAACTATAGACTATCCTGACTATTTCCCAAATAACATGACTCCAATGGAGCGAACCTCCTCTGATACCATTTTGTCACGAACTGAATCTGGACGCCGCCAAAACCGGCACCAAACCCAGACCGTGACAAGTCCTGAAGGGCGTTCCTAATTGTCACACCCATGATTTTTTTTTTAAATTCATTACTCATTTAATTTCCATTACCGATTTGCATTGGGGGTTTACCACTCATTTTGGTGAAAATGGTGGGTTTTGAAAATTTGGGCCAAACCATGAGCCCAAATCCAGATTTAAAAACAAATTTTGATTCTTATATAACTCCTTCAATTTTTACTATTTTAAACCCATTCCACTTCCCAATTGGAATAACATAATATATTAAAATCACCATAGCCTTTTGAACCACATAGAAATCCCAAATCATGATGGATTTGGGTTTTTAATTAAGGTAATGGGCCTACCCGTAAGCCCATTTCCTGCTTTAAATTATTTTTTTAAAATTTCAATATCTCATTAGTTTTTTACTTGTTTTTGGTGATTCAACCTCCCACTCGAAGCCAAAAACCTCAACCTCACCCCCCGGTATCGCGTTTTCCTCTTTGGAGCTCATATACCCCGCGGATTTGGACGATCTTTCTCAATCTTTCTCAAATCGACCAGATTTGATGAGGTAAAATGAATCTTTCATAACTCCTTCAATTTTCATCCTTTCCCCCCCATTTCAGTCCCCACATGACCTAATATGACTCATTCGAACCTCCATATCAGTTTTGGGTACTTGTAGATTCATAGTTAGGTGGATTGGGGCCGATTTCTTCAAGATATTTCAAGTAAGGGAATTCCTTCTTGGTTCCTTCCATCCTCTTTTAATTTTATTTCATATTTCTTGAAGTTCCTCATGTCCAGAAGTTAGGTTTCGATCCTAAGGTCTGATTTGGTATCTTTTGGGTCAATTTTTGGTGTTCTAGGTCTGGATTTATATTCCTTGTGGTGCGTCGGTGGTGCGCTTAAGGTTTCGCACCAAGTTTTGAGGGTTTCGACTCAAAAGGTAGGTGATTCCATGTGTAACCATTTTATGATGAGTTATCTTGCTTGTTTTATTAATTTAGTATGTTTATAATCTGTCTTGTGTGGTTTGAAAACTGTTTTTGATGAATTTGGTTAAACATTTAATTTTTAGTTGTATTTTAGCTTGAAATTGGGTACTTTTTATGTGCGACTCTTGGGGTAATGTTTGGATTTAGTTTATAACATATGAAAGTGATTTATTAGTATTGAAAGGGGCTGCCAATTCTATTTTGTTAATTCCTTATTATCATTTGGGCCTTGAAAAGAGGTTTTTTTGAATGAGTTTAAGGTGTAAAACCGTGTTGTACTTTTTGAAGGAGATTTATGAAAACATGTGTTTTTCATGTGTATCTTTGTGGTATTATTTGATGTATTTTTATAACATTTGGGGGTGCTTTAATAATTGTTTTAGGGCTGAAAATTCTGTTTTGGATTGTTATTGTTATGATTTTGGTTTTGAATTAGGGGTTTGAAATGGGTTTAGTGTGCAAACAATGGTTATACCTCTTGGGTCTGTTTTATAAAAATTGAAAATGTTTTATTTTGTTAAACAAAGTTGGGAAAGGGTGTATATGTACTGTTTGGGTGAGTGTGTTCACCTAATGTGGGTTTTTGAATGGTAAAGTGGTGATTTGAGATGTCAAACATTTTTAGAATGTTTTATAAATTGCCGAAATGTTTTACTAAATTGTGTTTTGTGTGCGAAACATGGGTGTGGGATGTTTCGTGTGAGTTTATTGATAAAATGAATTGTGAAGGTGAGAAGGGTATTATGTGACATGTGTGTGGGCTGTTATGTGAGTTGAATATCTTGTAACGGTTTTATAAAATCGTTTAAAGGATTTGTGTAAGTGTTAAAGAAATGTGAAAAGTATTGTATGGAATTTTGGTGTGAGTTTGATTTAAAAATGCATTTGAATAAATAGTGGAACTTTTGACTTGTGTGATGTACATGGGGCTGTTTGGTTAATGTCTGATGTGGAATTGATATTTGCATGTGAAAACTATACTTCTGGGATTGTTGAACTTGTTTGAGCACAAAGGGAAAACCCGGGTATCTAGGTGGGTGGACGTGTACTAGTATGCTAGTGAATCCGTGGGGTTTGGCCTCGGTTTCACTTAGCAAGATTGACGCTTACAACTCTAACTAAACAATGATGATGATGATTGGGGACCACTAGGTTATGGGTATGATCCCTACTAGTGGCTCGTGCACGAGAACAGATATTTTTTGTGGTTACTCTCACCGAGATACGAGATACCTGGGACCCACAGCTAGCTAGTGCCTAGGGGTAATTTCCTATTACTTGTGCTCATTAGATCCTTTGTACTTACCGTCGGTATACGGTATTGTTGGTTGGAAAATTTAGTATCTTTGTTATTTATTTTAAAATTGTTGTTCCTTTAAAATTATCTCACATGGAAACTCTTTTCATTTATCATTTCATCCTTTAGAAAATTGTAACTAGCATTTCTTATTTACAAAACATGCAATGATTTTTGTCATGAAATATTTATCACATGGAATATTATAGAGGTGGTATCCTACTAGGCTTTCTCTCACACCCTACTTACACCTTTGGGTGTAAGTAGACTTTCTTATTTTATGTCACAGGTTTGGGTATAGGTTTTATGCCTTTGGTTCGGGTTTTTAGCGGTCCATCGTGATGGAGTGTTGTGGAGATGGCTTGAGGGCGGTGCCTCTTTCCATGTGGAGGTTCTTGGGCTGTATTTTCTTGGGTTTGTACCTTTGTAATGGTCTTTAAAAATTGTTTAAAATTGTGTAATTCAGTTCTGAATTTTTGAAAAAGATTATTTGGTTTGAAAAATCCAGATTCATTTCATTGGATTCTTTTGTCGTTTTAAGATTATAAACTCGGGTAAATCGTTCCCAATTATCATTTTATGATACCCGGGCACTTGTGCCAGCCCGTGGGGATCGGGAACGCCCTTCGGGACTTGTCACGGTCTGGGTTTGGTGATGGTTTTGGCGGCGTACAGATTCGGTTCGTGACACCCTTGCTTTGTCTTTTTCTTTAAATTAGGTGTTAGGTGTTATGAAGGGGTATTTTGTGGACTCGTAACTTGCTGGAAGAGGAGCTAAGGAGTGGAGGAATATCTCTCGAAGAATTTTTCTACAATAGGATGGAGACAAGGATTGGAGGAAGTCTTTCCAAGATCCAGTTCTATAAATATACATATAGAGAAAAGTCATTTTTTTACTTCTTACCATAGATTTAAATAGAATAGACAATCAGTTTAATACATTAGATGATTTTTTACTCTTATCTTGTTAGGCTAGGGATACCTAAGATAAGTGATATGAAAATAATGAATAAATCAAGAAAGTATTTTTATCTTTCATTTTAATGGAAGTAGATATATCTGGCCATTTGATTGAGATGGAACTATTTGATTAAATCCATGTCCATGGTGTATCATCAAAGAGTTCATTTTAGAGAGTCAAAGAATGATATTCAAGCATATAGGTTGAGGACAAAATTATGCTACCTACTTGATGAGATATCGAGAGAAGCAATTATATTACATAACAAACATTCATATGAGGTTTTTGACATTGTGACATTAACTTCTTTCTCTACGAGCATCTTGACATGTTTCTAAACGTTAATTTTGGACTTTAGACGAACTCGCCTAATGCCAATGAGAAAGAGACCTAGAAGGTTTCACACTAAGTGTATCCATAATCTCAGTTAAGTTTTATTTGAATTTAACAGTTAGAATAAATATTATTCTTTAGACTTAGGATTATAATTAATACGGTTTTATTTATGATATAAATAAAATCGCCTACTATTCTAGTTTGGAATATATATGAGTTTAATGTTGAATAAACACTACATTCCCGTTATAAAATATAATATTTATTTATCTCTTGGTTATTATTCATATGGTAATAAGTAATTAGTTATTGAATAAATATTTATTTTGTTATGGGAATATTATAATAAATAAATATTCACCAGTTCGTGAAAATGACTGTAGACGCCGGAAAAGTCCGTTGTTCCCAAACGAAGCTCCGGATGCGGAAAGCGAGGTCATATTTGGAGTCGGAAGAATGTTTCGGAGGGCCCGGAGGCCTTGCGCGGAATTTCAGAGGTCTGCGCGCAAAGATGATGATCCGCGCGCAAAACCCCCGGGATGCGCGCAACTCCCTTGCGGGCCGTGCCCGATTCCGCGCCCGCGAGGAGAATTCCGCGCTTGCGCCTTGGATTCCGCGCCCGGGGTTGCCTATAAATACTAGGCGACCCCCAACGTTTCAAAGGTTGCTGGAAGTCGAACGGTCTCCCGCGCGCGCAATTCAACCCCTTCCGCGCGCAATGCCGCTCTTCAGGTAACCTCCTTTCTTTCGCGCAATAGAGACTTGGGGTCCGCCTTCGCGCGCAATCCCCTTGGCTCATTTCCTTTGAATCAATTTCAACCCGAAGGCCTTTGCGCGCAAAAGAAGCCTCTTGCGCGCAATTGCCCCCCGGGTGCGCGCAATCCAGCCCGATTGCGCGCACCCCCCATTTTCAAAGTGGCCATTCGTTAGAGAATGAGCCGTTGCCCCCGCGCGCTATCCGAAGCCCGGTGCGCGCAATCCCAACCATCCGCGCGCGAAGCGCTGGCCCAATTGCGCGCCAGCCCGCCATTTTGCGCGCCGACCCGCGGTTTTGCGCGCAAAGCTCCTCTTTTGCGCGCAATCCGCCAGGGTCGCCTCCCTTGACCCCCCGAGGGTACCCGCCTGCGTGGCGCCCGATGATCCTCATCCTGGGTGCCCGCACCGTGCGTTGTCTTCCCGTGCGGCCCTCCAGGCTTGCGCGAAGTGACACGTACGTACGTCCAGCATGACGTTAAACTGCATATTCGTCCAGCATGACGTTAAACTGCAGATACGTCCAGCATGACGTTAAACTGCACATACGTCCAAGCTGCACGACGCTAAACCGCCTAGCCCCCATCGTCCGCGCTGCAAGACGTTAAACTGCCAAGTGCTTCGTCCTCAACACACGACGTTAAACTGTACTTCGTCCGGAAAGACGTTAAACCGTCCGCCTCGTCCTCAACACACGACGTTAAACTGTACTTCGTCTGGCAAGACGCTAAACCGTCCGCATCATTCGATCCCGTGCCTCGCACGCAGGGTCTCCCCCGGTTTGGATGTGGCCCCCACCCGCTCGTCTCTGCAGGGATGTCGGGATTGTCCCCCTTTTGGGACGATTTAATGGGAGCGACTTTTCCCTACGGGGGCAGGGTATTACAAACCCCTAGTTTCTCGTGGGAGGCTGCACATGTGTATCTCCATTGCGCCTCCCCACGGCCGAAGCCAGTAGAGGGTATGACTGGGATCGAGGTGTCTTCTGCTTTCGGTCCAAGTCCCTTCCAACTGAGTTTTGCCACCCGGGCTGCCCCAAGTGCGTAAGTCCTGACAGAATGAACTACGTGGACTTTGATCCCTGTCTTCTATACAGGGTACGTAGGAAGCCTCCCTGAGGTTCAAGCCCGCCACCTGGTCGTCCCGGTCGTATTTACGTCGGTTCGTCCATCAGTGGACCCCTCCAGGGTTCACGCTTGCGTCGATTCACCTATGAATCCGCCCCTGTGGGAGACTGCCCGTGTGTATCTCCACTGTGCCTCCCCACAGCCCCTTTTTCCATTTCTCCTTTTGTCGTCCAGCATGACGTGAAACTGTGATCCACCCGGCCATTCCATCCCCCTCTGTGCGAGGTGGTCCGGTTCAATCCTCCGCCCGGCGGCCTAGACCTCTTCGTGAGTCGGCTTGCCGACGTCCGGCATGACGTTAAACTGTATACCTGAACTACGTTGACTTTGATCCGTGCTAACGCGCGGTACGTAGGAAGCCCCTATGGGGTCCAAGCTCTTCACTCCATCATCCATCCTGATCCTTACCCGGGCCGCCACATCCCGGTGGGGTCATGCCACTTCACTCCACTCCACATCATTTGGGAAGCCGCCCATGTGCTGGCCCCAGCGTCGGAGGTTCCCCGCAAGGGGTTCTGTCATCTGATCCACTTTTCGTGTTGATCGGTCCGATGTCGTCCCCGCTGGATGTTAAACTCGCGGCATACCCCGTGTTAAACATGGGAAGCTGAGGAAAACCTCAGGTGACACAGTTCCCCGCACCTAGTACGGGATGCCTCAGGCCATCATGCCTTCGAGAAGCCCTATTAGGGACGGAAGACAGACGTGCAGAGCCGCAGTGTTACGACACGCCCCCAGCACCCAGAGCCACCCGGCCTTCTCACCGCAGGTTGCTGCCCCGCCCAGACTCCTTGGAGCGTCCGGGCGGAAGCAGCGTAATTAACCGGTGTCCATGAAGATATGGCGCCGGGAACGAGATTCACAAACATTCTTAAGTCTATGAGGGAGACCCGGATTAGGCGACGAGTTCCGAGGAGACGTCCAAGGAAGGAGGAGCCGACATCCCATCATCCTGGTTTCGATCAAGGAGCAGACGCCCCTGAATAAGGGATGAATGCCGCCCGCCCTTGGAAAGCGGGACTGCGGGACCACAAGCCGCGCGCCCATCCCCTCGGGTTGACGGGTGCACGCGCGAACGCGTCCTAGCGGAACAGCGTAACCCGACGCACATCCGCACCGAAACAGAAAAATGGTGAACCCGACGTGAAACTCTTCTCCTCGATACGAAGACCGATGGCTTTCAGAGGTGTTGGAAGACCGGCGTGTTGCCCGGCCAAGCATTCAGTCTTACCCGCCAGGGGCTGGGGAAGTGAAATCGGGCACTCCGTCTCGCAACGTTGAGGGCCTGGGTTCCCCCCACGGAAGGCGTCGTGGCACTAATGGTTGGTTGTCGATTCCTTTTTCCTGTCAGTGTTAATGGGTCATTCTCCCTGCTTTCAGAAATCAGGTCGCCCGATCCAGTGCCCGATCGCCACCCGCCCACTGGCGCAGGGACAGGGGAAACACCGACGCGGCTACTCCGCGCGGTCCCGCCCGTTCCACAGCCGTCCCAGCAGCCGCAATTGCGGGACGACCACGCCCTCTCTCCCCCTCGGAGGTCATCCAGAGAAGGGTGATCAACACCCTGGTGCGGAGATACGAGGAAGAGGGAGTCATCCCCACTAGGGAAATGGCTCGCCTAGACCTTGAGGAGGCTGCGCCTCGCCACCACCGCCGCCCCCGAGGGCCGCGCAGGGAGGCACCGCTGCCTACCTCAACGTCCAACCGCTTCGGGAGCTTATCCCCGGAGCGCTCTGACAGTTCCCTTCCCTATGCGGATGAGGTGGAAGATGCCCGGGATCACCCTATCCGGGGTTCGCTCCAGGGATCTACGGTAAGGACTCCTGCCAGGCCACGGCGACACCGCCGCCAGGCCTCTCCAGTCGAAGAGCGGGCTCTCCACCTGCCCGCGCCGCTCATCCCGACTCGTCTGTCTCGACGCCAACGTCGGGCACGAGCGGAAGAGGATGCCCACCTTGGGGCTCTAGCGACAGCGGCCGCATTGGCCCAAGCCACTGCTGGCTCCAGTCGCCAGGCCTCTGTGCATCCTGAGCGGGGGAACTCCTATGCCCGACCTGGATCGAGGCCCCGACCACCCCCAAGGCAGGTTGGGTCGACTCTCCCGGTTGCTGGCACTGGCAGTAGCCACCGCGGACCATCTCGCGGTAGCGCTATTCACCGGCAGGGTCTACTCTGCGTGGCCGATCCAGGAGGCATGGGTCATCCCACCTTCCAATCCCGGCCCGGAGGCCTGCCCGGAATCATCTCTCCCCGCGTCCCCTTTGATATCTGTCCCGGTGCCCCTCGCACCTTGGTTCCCAGTCCTCTTGGCCCCAGCACCAGTGCGGCCGGAGGACGCCAGGACAGAGATCAGCCCTGCCCCGAAGAACCACCCAGGGGCAGGAAGGCAAGGCGTCGACGCCGAGGGAAGAATGTTACGGAATTCCGGACAGAGATCCGACTGGTTTGCTTCTCTGACTCAGAGGCGGAGTACGATTCGGCGACAGAGCCCCTTCCCCAATCCCGCCAGTCAAGGGCAGGGGTAGGAATGCGGCACGTCAGCCTCGTGCTCCCCGAGAGCGAGATCGATGTGATCCCCGCTTCTCTCCGAAGGTATATCCGGAGTAACGAGGGCCTGGTAGACCCCCAAGGATCAAGCTTGCGGTTGGTACCGGCCCCTCCAGAAGTGCCTTCCGTCTCGATCGGAGAAGCCGGAGACTTTTTCTGGGGACCGACGGTCGAACCACGATCTGGTGCGCCCTCGGCGAGCACCGATGCTACGGCAGGATGTTCGCTCGCTGGCCCGTCCTATCGTGATGTGGTAGCCAGGGCACCGCCACCCTCAGAGGGCGGCCCGGGATATGGAGGCCAATCGGCCTGCTCGCCGTATTCACCGCCGGCCAACCCGTCAGCCCGGCGGCCCGCCTCGGCACCACTACCAGTTTCCCGTCCGTTCCCAGCCATTGAAGAGGACCAAGGAGATCTGGGTCCCGAGTTTGAGTCGTGGAGCTTCTGGACCGTCCTTGCAGAGGGCCACTTCCCTGAGAAGTTTTGGCCAGTCGCAGGACCGGGCTTTGATGCACCCGAATCGCTCACCCCGGATGAGTTCGAATGCTTCCGCCGAACTCTCCGGGAGACTCGCTCCTGTCTTCACCGCCTACAAATGCCATACCCCGGGAGTCAAGCGCACCTGGAGGGTATTGGTGAGCAGTGCCGTCAAATTGACCTGGCCATGCTCCCCGCGGTTCGGCACCCCGGGTCATTTGAGCGCCACGAGGCCCTCCAACAACGATGCGTTGAGTGTTTTCAAGTACTCCGCAAAGTTATCGAGGAAGCCACTCCCCACGTGTATATCCGTGGATGGGGGCAGTACGCTGCCCTACGCTTCAGTGTGATCCGCCGACAGCCCGATTCGCTGGGTGGCCCTGAGGGTATATCCCCAGGGACAGGAACGGTCAATATGGCTGACCTGTCGGGAGAGGGGAACGACTTGGAACTTCTCGACGGGGGCTTCCCCCCCGAAGACAAGCCGTCGTCAGATCCATCGGTGAGAGTTACTCGTCATCAGAGGAACCTCCTGGGGCTCCCCGCGCCCACTGAAGCACTGACGTTGAGCCGAAACGTCAGCAAAGGAAAAGAGCACAGCGAGGCTATAAGGCCCGCCGACCCATCTGCCTCCATGCAGAGGGCAGAGGAGGATCCCGAGAAGGCTACGCTACGTCAGCAGCTCGCCGAACAGAAGAAGCTGGTTGACCAGCTCCTCGCCGAGCGCGCTGCAGAACGGCGGCCTGACTACGGTGATCCCAGGCCAGGACAGCAGGGACCGGAACAACCGCTCCTCGATGAGACTCTCCCGGGCAACCGTGATTATGCCGTGTTCGCCGACAGGAGAGAGGCCATTGCCCATGGCAAGAGGGCGCGGTATGTTTCGCCACACCCTCCCGAGCGGCGTGACTACCTGAGAGATCCCGCTCGGATTCCTCCCGCTGCCCCAAGGGCCGCTCCGCCCACCATCCCACGAGCTGCCGAGTTCGACGACCCGGTCGACGACCCGATTGAAGGGCCATGCAATGCGCTCGTGGTTAGAGATCCTCGCCAGGACTGGAACCCATGTCCGGACGATCCGATGGCGGCACTCATTGCCCGCTTGGAAGCCTTGGAGACTCGGCAGGTGGCGATCCCACCGGACGGCAAGCCCTACCCAGCATGGGTGGATGACATGCCGGCGCCTCCGGGATTCGGGAATCCCACTTTCACTCCCTTCAACGGAACTGGAGATCCGCCACAGCATTTAGCCCACTTCAACTCGAGGTGCGGGCCTATGTTGGGGACTCCGGCGCAGCAGGAGGCCGCTAAGCTTCGCTGCTTTGTTCAGACACTGGAAGGGCCAGCATTTGTCTGGTACAGCCAGCTCCCCGTCGGGTCGGTAACCAGCTGGGAGGACCTCCGTAGACAGTTCCTCTACCAGTTCAGTTCCACGACCCGGAAGACAAGTATCACAGACCTCTTCAAGTGCAAGCAGAGGCCTGATGAGCGAGTCGCGGACTTCGTCGCCCGATGGAAGGGTCTCACGTATTCCCTTGACATGCCATTGACTCAGGAGCAGTTGCTGACAATGTGCGTCGGGAACGTCAAGACCGAGCTGGTCCCTTCCCTGATCACTCAGAATTACCCCGGAGGGTTCAGGGACTTCTCAGACAAAGCTCAACGTCTTGAGGAAGCCCTGCAACAGGCCATCCAGGCACACCCGCTGCCTCCAATGATTCCTGCAAGGAGAGTCAGCAGGGCTGAGCCCGCTGCTGTTGCCCAGATAGAGGCCCCCAGGCCGTTGGAGCTGCTGCCGGTGA
Source organism: Viscum album (assembly GCA_963277665.1). Lineage (NCBI taxonomy): Eukaryota > Viridiplantae > Streptophyta > Magnoliopsida > Santalales > Viscaceae > Viscum > Viscum album. The sequence continues at coordinate 1,533,792,967 of OY728163.1, read as the reverse complement.
GGCCAGCTCCACAGCCTCACAGGAATCCGCCTCCACGGGCTCAGTTCCCGGCCCAGCAGCGGCAGCCTCAGAACCGGCCGGCCCCTCCGCGTAATGTACCGCCGCAACCCAGGCGAGATAATCAGGGTCCACCTCCTCGGCCGGCCCCTCCAGCCCCTCGTCAAGACCACGCTCCCAGGGGCCCGCGACACCTGACTTACTCATTTCATGAGGATCAGGTCCCCGGTTACTTCCGGAGCGCCCTGGAGCAGAGGATTGTGCGACTGCCTGAGTGTTGGAAGCCAGAGGAGGCACATCTTACGAATAACCCCCGCTACTGCCCCTACCATCGAGCCTTGGGGCACACCATCCAGCGGTGCTATGTGTTTAAGGACTGGCTCCAAGACCAGATTAACAACAATGTAATCAGGTTTGGCCCAGCTCCAGCACAAGTGGCGGGCGTGTTCGTGGGATCAGATGACGATAGTGGCAACGAGGACGAATGGCAGCTGGTCTCCAACCGCGGATCCCAGAAGTATAATAACTGGATGGCCCGCAAGACGACCATTCGCGCCCATGGAATCATCCGTGCGCGCTTGAATCAGCCTGAGCCCCCAGAATCCGCGGGTGCTGCTTCGGCATCGTCGTCCCAGCCTGCCTCTTCCAAGAGGAGCAAACGGCGGCAGCGCAAGAAGGAAGAGCGCGCCCCGCCAGTTCCGCCACTATCCCGCACTCTCGGCGATTTCATGCCCCCGGAGATTGGGGTCCCTCCTCGGATCCGCCCGATGATGGATGATTCGTCCGATGACGGTCTTGGGTACGCTTCGGTTAACACCGTCAAGCTGGTAAATCCCTTTTCGGTTCCCGACGTTGAAGAACACCAGGTGGACCTCCCTAGTGTCCCCGGTCATCGCCACCGTCGGAAGAACCGCAGCAACAGGAGTCGCCGGGGCACAGCCGTTGGTACCTCCAGCCAGGCCGTGCACGCCACCGAGACTAGGCAGCAGGCTCAAAACCGAGCTCAGCGCGCGCAGCCCCCCCATCCGGGGATGACGGATTCGCCTCCACCACTGTTTGTGGTGTGGGACCAGGCAGAACCGCCTCAGCCGCGTCGCGACCAGCTCCGCCCTGCCACGGGTCCATCCCGGCCTCCTGACTCCAGTACGGTGACCATTTCCCGGACTGCGACCAGTGAACAGCGAGATGCGCCAAGTACCAGTCGGCCGCCGATCCAACCGGCAAGGCCCGTCATGCCACCAACCGCAGAGCAACCTCCTGCAACCAGGGGCTCGCGCTTGGCCAAAAAGTATGATGTCCTGAAGCACTTGGCCGACATCCCAGCAAGGCTCTCCATCCTTGAGGCTCTGCGCATGTCATCTGAGATGCGCGGGGCACTCGCTGAAGCCCTGAAAAGCCCCCTCCAGTTTGAGACAGAGGTTGCGGCTGCAGAGGCCTTTCACGCCGAAACGATCGAGGACGCCGAATGTCAGGCAGTTATCTCGTTCTCTGGTAAGGATGAAGACCCTCCTATACAGGGACACATTCGTCCGCTGTATGTCACTGGCCAGTTCAATGGCCTTGAAGTCCGGCGCTGTCTTGTCGACACGGGGTCCGGGATTAACCTGATTCCAACTCGGACGCTCCGGAGATTGGGGTTGTCTGAGGATGACTTGATTCCCTCTGACCTCAGGATCCAGGGGTACGATCGCACCGAGCAAACCCCGGTCGGCAAGATACGTTTGAAGACCCAGTTCGGTGACTTGGTTGCCAACACCGAATTCATGGTAGTCTCTCAGGACACTGCGTACAACGCATTGATGGGCAGGCCATGGCTCCATCTTCACGCGGCGGTTCCTCGTCATACCACCAATGCCTCAAATACTCCCTTAATGGTCGAGTGGGCGTGCTTCAAGGAGATGCCTCTCCTTTTGCCTCGTGTGAAGCCCGCTATCTGGACGCGGACTATTACAAGAGCAAGGATAAGCAGATCCTGGCAGGTGAGGTTGAGCCTGTCGCTGTTGCAAGTGATCCCTGGGCAAGTCTGGATGACGCTTACGTCCTCCCGATTCAACGGTTGGACGTCGCCATGGTCTTGACGGTCCGCGAGTCTCCTGATGAGATGGCCGCGACCGCCCGCGCCAGCACCAGTGGCCCAGCAGGATCTGGTAGCCCCAATGCAGTTGCCAACGCAGTCTCTCCCGTGGATGATCCCTCCCCGAGTGGAGAGGATATGGAAGATGCACCCCCAGCCTTTGAGGAGGGCGTCCCCGCCACGGTCGATGAGTTAATACAGGTGAACCTTGGAACCGAGGCCGATCCAAGACCCACATTGGTTAGTGCCGCCATGCCCTCTGAGGAGCGGCAGCAGTACGTGGACTTTCTCAGGCAGCACCGTGATGTATTCGCTTGGGGCTATGACGAGATGCCGGGGCTGGATCCTCAGGTAGCCGTCCACCGCCTTGGTCTCCCGGCGAACCATCGCGGGTTCAAGCAGCCTCCCAGGAAGATGCACCCATCCCACGGTGCCATGGTTGAGGCCGAAGTTGACAAGCTTATCAAAGCCAACTTCGTGAGGGAAGTTCAGTACCCCAAATGGCTGGCCAACATTGTGCCGGTCAGGAAGAAGAACAGGCAGATTAGAGTCTGTATCGACTTCCGCGATCTCAACCGCCACTGTCCGAAGGATGATTTTCCCCTTCCAGTGACAGAGCTGTTGATTGATGCCACGGCAGGGTTCCAAGCCCTCTCCTTCATGGATGGATACTCCGGATACAACCAAATTCGGATGGCCCCTGAGGATGAGGAGTTCACTGCCTTCAGGGCCCCCCAAGGTACCTTTTGCTACCGGGTCATGCCCTTCGGCCTGAAGAATGCAGGTGCCACCTATCAACGGGCGATGCACCGCATATTCAAGCCAATCCTCGGCACGCTAGTGGAATGCTACGTCGACGACTTGGTTGTCAAATCGCGCCAGCGTCGGGACCATCTCAAAGATCTTGAGAAAGTGTTCAGCTTCCTCCGGTCTCGCTGCCTGAAGATGAACCCGTTGAAGTGTGCCTTTGGGGTCACCTCCGGAAAGTTCCTTGAATTTGTGGTAAGATACCGGGGTATTGAGATCGACCCAGAGAAAATCAGGGCGATTAGCCAGATGCCTCCCCCAGGTACCGTCCGGGAACTGCAAGGGTTCCAAGGCCACTTAGCCTATATACGCCGATTCATCGCGAATCTGGCCGGCAAGTGTAAGCCCTTTTCTCGGCTCATGAAGAAAGGTGCCACCTATGTATGGGATAAAGAGTGTCAGACCGCTTTCGAGGAGATCAAGCAGTACCTGCTTCAACCTCCAGTTCTGATGCCGCCTGTATCCGGGAAGCCGCTGGTCCTCTATGTGACCGCCCTGGAACGGTCCCTGGGTGCCCTTCTCGCCCAGAAGAACAACGAGGGAACGGAGAATAGCCTCTATTACCTCAGTCGCATGCTCCTCGATGCGGAAGTTAGGTATTCCCCCATCGAGAAGAGCTGTCTGGCGCTCGTATTTGCCGTACAGAAATTACGGCACTACTTGCAGCACCATGAGGTACAGTTGGTTTCTCGGGTAGACCCTTTGAAATATATCCTGAGCCGACCAATGTTGACTGGCCGCCTAGCACGGTGGGCTGTGATTCTCCAGCAGTTCGACATCAGGTATGTGTCTCAGAAGGCCATCAAAGGGCAAGCATTGGCAGACTTTCTGGCATCTCACCCGACCTCCGCGGATCAGCCGCTGGATCTAGGCTTTCCTGATGAGACCATTCTCTCGGTTGATCGAGCCGATCCATGCTGGCAGATGCACTTTTACGGTGCCTCCCGGAGCCCCACCGGTAGAAGACTCGATAATCCTAAGCTCAACAGAGTGGGCTTGGGTATCGTCTTCATTACCCCGGAGCGAGCCGTGCTGCCATACTCTTTCCTGTTGTCAGAGGGCTGTACCAACAATGAGGCGGAATACCATGCCCTCATCACCGGCCTCGAGTTGGCTCTCGAGATCGACGTGCCCCGTCTGTGCGTGAAAGGGGACTCCGAGCTGGTCGTTAAGCAGATCAATGGCGACTACGTTGTCAGGAAGCCGGAACTTGTGCCATTGTTGGAGTGCACCCTCCTTCTGATGGCCCGGTTCCCTTCTCGGCCGGAAATTGTCCATGTTCCCCGGTCGCAGAACGGTCGAGCAGATGCTTTTGCCAGCCTCGCTGCGTCACTTGCAGAGCCTGAACAGGACAACCTGATCGTCCGCGTGACGCGCCGCAGGCTCATCGCTCCCGTTATCCCGGAAGAAGATCGCGGCCCGTTGGTAAGTAACCTCACCACGGTTGCTCCTATGCCCGGAGCCCCGAGTACCCCAGATATGACAGTCGGATCAGCCCCTGATTGGAGGACGCCTTTGGTTGAGTACCTCCAACATGGCATTCTTCCATCGGAGCGGGCCGAGCGCGAGCGAGTTCGACGCCGCGCATCGCAGTTCGTCCTCCAGAGCAGTCCCGGCCTGGAGCAGATCCTCTACAAACGCGGATTTGATGGTGTTCTCCTCCGTTGCCTTCAGGGAGTTGAGATCCCACGAGTCATGCAAGAGGTTCATGCTGGTTCATGCGGCGCCCACCAGACTGGGCCGAAGCTGTCCCACCAGATTCGGAGGTTAGGATACTTCTGGCCCTCCATGATCCATGACTGCATCGAATATGCCAGGAGGTGCCATGCGTGCCAGGTTCATGCGAACTTTGTGCATCGGCCGCCGGAGCCTCTCCATACCACAAGGTATTCCTGGCCCTTTGCAGTCTGGGGACTGGACGTTGTGGGACCTTACCCACCGGCGACAGCTCGCCAGTGCCGGTTCATTCTGACCGCTACGGACTTCTTCTCCAAATGGGCAGAGGCGATTCCGCTCAGAGAGGTCAAATCCTGTTCGATCGCTGACTTCGTGACCTCCAACATCGTCCATCGATTTGGAGTGCCTCACGCTATCCTCACGGATAACGGAACCAATTTCCGAGCAGCCGAGTTGAAGAAGTTGTACGCCAAGTATAACATTCGCTCGAACCATACATCTCGCTATCATGCGCAGGCGAATGGACAGATCGAGGCGTTTAACAAAACCCTCTCTAACATTCTGCAAAAGATGGTTGGTCAGAACAAGAAGAGTTGGCCGGACATGCTCCCCAACGCCCTCTGGGCTTATCGGACGACGACTCGCAATTCCACCCAGATGACCCCTTATTCCCTGGTGTATGGAGCTGAGGCCGTCCTGCCCATCGAGATCCAGTTGCCGTCCTTGCGCACTGCGGTCTACGACCAGCAAGCGCCGGACAGAGTCGCTGAAGCCCGTCTAGTCGAGTTGGAAGCACTGGATGAGAATAGACTTCGCGCTTTGCACAACTTGGAGAGGCATCAAAGCAGAATGGCTCGAGCTTTCAATAAGAAGGTTCGCCTCCGCTCTTTCCTGCAGGGTGATCTAGTGCTAGCCCTAAGAGCGCCAATGATCCCCGGCAGGAAGCCGCCCAAGTTGGAGCCCAAGTGGGAGGGACCTTTTGTTGTCCACAAGGTCTATCCCAATGGCGCGTACTCCCTAGCGACTATGGATGGTGAGCGTGTCACTCCTCCCACCAACGCTAGGTTCCTCAAGCAGTACTTTGTCTGAGTGTACCAACGTCCAGCATGACGTTAAACTGCACATTTGTCCAGCAAGACGTTAAACTGCACATACGTTCAGCATGACGTTAAACTGCACATTCGTCCCGCATGACGCTAAACTGCACTTCGTCCTGCATGACGTTAAACTGCACCACGTCCTGCACGACGTTAAACTGCATTCGTCCAGGCTACAAGACGTTAAACTGTTCAGCATTCGTCCGTGCTGCAAGACGTTAAACTGCCAAGTGCTTCGTCCTGCATGACGCTAAACTGCACTACGTCCGAGCTACAAGACGTTAAACTGTTCAGCATTCGTCCTGCATGACGCTAAACTGCACTACGTCCGAGCTACAAGACGTTAAACTGTTCACCATTCGTCCTGCATGACGCTAAACTGCACTACGTCCGAGCTACAAGACGTTAAACTGTTCAGCATTCGTCCTGCATGACGTAAAACTGCCCCTCAAGAACTACGTGCGGCTTGATTCCCATCCTTATGGGATACGTAGGACCGCCTGAACATTCATGTTTCAGGCCCAGCCCCATCCTTCGGGAATTTCCATCTCATCCTGGGCCCTTGGTCCAGTTGCCTCTGGGTATGTGGCGTATGGTGTGAGCGCGGGGGATTATGCCCTCATTCACGTCGGTTTGCTCGTCACGCTGTACGCCCCCCCCCCCCCACGTTTGGGGATTCCTTCTGGTCCCCCCTTCTTTTCCCCTCATCGTCCTGCATGACGTTAAACTGCACTTCAAGAACTACGTATGGCTTGATTCCCATCCTTATGGGATACGTAGGACCGCCTGGACATTCATGTTTCAGGCCCAGCCCCATTTCCCGGGAATCTCTATCCCGCGTTGGGCCTCTGGCCCCAGTTCCCCTCCTTTTTGTGCGAGGCGTATCGCGTGAGAGGGGGATTATGTCCTCATTCACGTCGGTCTACTGGCCGCGCCGTACGCCTCCCCCGTGTGTGGGACCACCTCACACCTCTCATCGTCCTGCATGACGTTAAACTGCCTCTCAAGAACTACGTATGGCTTGATTCCCATCCCTATGGGATACGTAGGACCGCCTGAACGCTTGTGTTTCAGGTCCAGCCCCGTCCCTTGGTTGATCACGGGAATCTGCCCTCTTTTGGTTGCTCTCAGGGTGAGTCCTCCGACCCTTTCCGGAGATCTGTTAACATGTTTTGGGTACTTCGGTCTATGACTCGTAGTGTCAGATTCAATCCCGACAAGTCCTGTGTTGCTTGTCAGGCCTCGCGCTTCCTCTTATTCGGGCCTTCACTCAAAGGGATCCTCGTTAGCGGTTTGGGTACGATGCCTCAGTGCTCTCCCACCGCTCCGGGTCGATTTACCGTCGGGTCTTGGGCCGCAAATCGATATGAATCCTGCGATTGAGCGGTCGATGCTCGTTTGCTTGCCCCGTCTTAGGCTGACGCGATCGGATGTTGTGTTGCGAATGCGTCAGCAACATCCTCGATCGCCATGTCAGCTCTTTCAGGCTCTGAACATTGGATTGCGCAGTCCTCATCACACTCCGCCTTTATGCGTTGTAGTGGAATCTTGACACTCTTTTCATACTGACCTTCAGTACACCTCTACACGTTAGGCAGACCAACCAAGGTAATGATGTCGTTCGAGGCTCCCATGATCTGAGCACCAAGGATTTATGCGGATGTTCTCCCCAAGGGCCATGCGTAGCTGGACCCTCGTCCCCATAAGGAGGAAGGAGTCGCCCGAACAATCGCGTTCTGAGCCCAGTATATCTGGAGGCTAGCATCTCTGCCCCTCGGGTGATGGACATACGCAGGCCCCTATCCCAAGACTTTTCTCCTGGAATCGTGCGTGACCGCAAGGCTGGGTATGCTCCCACCTCCGCCGTGTCCACTGTACCGCGGTAAGCGGATTCCTCCATGGTCCGAACCACACGACCTTAAACTGTGTTGTCTGGTCCGAACCACACGACCTTAAACTGTGTTGTCTGGTCCTACCACACGACCGTAAACTGTGATCGTCTTGGCCGCCCGACGAGAAAACGACACTGCATCGTGATGTTCCCCTCAGGGGACACTCATGTTGGGCGCTGGTTAATAACCACGCCATTCATCAATGCCTTCCATGGCTTGATTATTGTGGCGACGCCAGAGATTTCTCAATCACAGGCATGTCGCCGCACAATGAAAAACCATTCATCTCTAAGGACAAACAAGAAATATCAAATGCCGCTCCTTTTGTGTGCGAGGGTCAGACCCGCACTCTTCCCCGCGCTGGTGCCCGATTGTGTTGCGTCGCGCTTCAAGAACTACGTGCGGCTTGATTCCCATCCTTATGGGATACGTAGGAACGCCCGAATGTTTGAAACTTCGGGTCCAGCCCCCCACCTCTTAGAGATTCCCCCTTCTCTGGGGAATCCGCCGCCTTCAGGTCACCCTCAAGGCGCGTTCCCCGACCCCTTGCAGTGGTCCACCGGTGTCAAGAGTACTCTGGTTTATTGCCAGGAGGGTCAGGATCCGCTTGGTCAGGTTTCCTCCGCTTTTCAGGCTTCGTGCTCCCTTTCATTCGGACCCATCGTCTACGCCCTGGGTGGAGCCCCCGTGAACGGTTCGGACACAATGCCTCAGTGCTCTCCCACCGACTCGGGCCGGTACCCCCAATGGCCTCGGGCAGCAAATCGATATGAATCCTGTGATTGAGCAGTCGATGCTCGTTTGCTGCCTCATTCCACCAACGGTTAGTGCGATGTTGATGCTGCTTTTCCGCCACGGTCGGCAGTACTCTCATATCGTCACGCCGGTGCTCCCGGTCCTCGAGTGAATGGCCGCATGATTCACATTTCCCACCTCCCATTCTGACCAGGCGAAACCTCGGCACTCTCGACACTATCCCTCAGTGCATCTTCGCATATCCAGGGGATATGACCAGATGCGGCGTACTTTGAGGTCCTTATGGTCCGAGCTCTAAGACCTTAAACTAAGATCTCTCCTTATGGTCCGAGCTCTAAGACCTTAAACTAAGATCTAACCCTTATGGTCCGAGCTCTAAGACCTTAAACTAAGATCTCCCCTTATGGTCCGAGCTCTAAGACCTTAAACTAAGATCTCTCCTTATGGTCCGAGCTCTAAGACCTTAAACTAAGATCTAGTCCTTATGGTCCGAGCTCTAAGACCTTAAACTAAGATCTCCCCTTATGGTCCGAGCTCTAAGACCTTAAACTAAGATCTCTCCTTATGGTCCGAGCTCTAAGACCTTAAACTAAGATCTAGTCCTTATGGTCCGAGCTCTAAGACCTTAAACTAAGATCTCCCCTTATGGTCCGAGCTCTAAGACCTTAAACTAAGATCTACCCTTATGGTCCGAGCTCTACGACCTTAAACTAAGATCTCCCCTAAACGGGATTCTACGTCCTGCATGACGTTAAACTGCACTCTCAGAACTACGTGTGGCTTGATCTCCAGCCTGATGGAGTACGTAGGAACGCCCGGGCATTCCGACTCGGGTCCAGCCTCAGGGATCGTTAAGTCCCGCCCCTCCTTGTCGCCGGCCGTCTGGCCTGACTTCGGGTAGAGTGGTGCAGTTGTGATATTCTCCCCGATTCAGCTCGGGATGCCCCACTGCAATGGTGGGAAGCGACGGTTTCCTCGTCAGAGAGGTGCTGTCTGAGAATTGAGGTGACTCACGGCCATATTAGTGCATCCGCCTAATACGTTTTCCCCACGGTGGCGCAATTTTGAGAGCGTTGGATTCTGTCCGAACAAATCGTCACTTCGCCCCACGCTTCGCATGCCCTGTTGATCTGGATTTTCCACCCTTGTGTCTGAAGGAACCCCAAAGCGGTATTCATGATGACATGTGGTCCGCCTCCTGCAATATGAATGATGGCCTTTTTCGGTCCGTCTATTGCAGTTGTTATGGTCGATCCACTTTCCGCCTACCGTCTTGGGCATTTCCTGGAAGGCCGACCGTTGTGGATGTCTGGATTCGGGACACGCGATTCACCCTTTCTCATTTCCCTATGTTCGGATAAAATCTCAACGCCCCTAGCATTGTCCCGCTCGTGTGTTGGAACAGGTTGGGGGAATGGTACATTGATTAGGTCTGAGGTCCCCTTTCCTAGGAATGACCTCCCTCTTTTCTCCAGAAATCCAGGCCCAATTATGGATGCCTGATGCTTGGTTAACACTCCCGCAAGACAGTGAATTGTGGTTGAGCATATTAAACCAAAAGATGCAGATAAATATATTGATTCATACAGATGGATCAAAGTAGCGGAAGCAAATGTTTTGGGAATGGCAAAACAAAGCCCTTAGGGATTAGCGTGCTGAATGAGTCTTTCTAATGCCGCTACCCTTTGGCTGGTGGCCTCCAGAGCTGCTTCTCGCTCTCTGCGTGCCCTCTCTTCGTCGGCGGTCGCAGCACGCAGTTCGTCGATTCTGGCCTGTGCACGCTCCCGCTCGACCTGAATTGTGACCATCTGTTGGCCCGCCTCCGTCAGCTGTACCTGGGCGTCAACCAGCTGGGCTGCTAGTTGCTCCACAAGCTCGGTACACGTTGCGACGAAGGCCTCCTTCTCTGCCGCCTGCCCTTCGAGGCGCCGGACTTCCTGCTCCGCCGCGAGGAGCGCCCGCGTGCTCTCCGACATGTCCCGACTTCGTGTGACGTCGGCACGCCGGCAGCTCTCGCGCATCTTTTCGGCCATGAAATCACGGACCGTTAGATGGAGGCGTTGAGCATCAGCTCCCCCGGCACACAGGAAGCGCAGCCAGGTCTGAAGTGATCCCATGCGCCCCAGCCACTCCGATGGGTCTCGCTTGAGGAAGCGCTGGATGCACTTCCACCCCCTACGGCGCGTTATCCGGCTCTCCTCGACCGCCTCCGTGTCTGAGTCATCCATCTCCTCGGGATCGGCAGGCCGGTAGGCAGGGAAGGCAGCCAGCAGGTCTGCTGCAGGGTCCGCCCCTGGGAGGTCCTCACGAGGGATAGGTTCCCCAACATCCGGGCGACCTTCTTCTCTCTCCCCAGCGGCGCTGACACCCTCGTCAGCCCCCAACATCTCTCCGATGGCAGCACCGCCGACGTCCGCAGCCCCTTGATCAGCAGTTGGTGGGGCCGGCTCGGTTTGGGAAGTCTGTTCCGGAGCAGGCGGCATGTCCACCACTGGTCCACTCGTAGATGGCCCGGGTTCGGCAACCCGATGAGCCTCCAGTGTTGAGATCACTGCGCAGGGCATGCCATGGTTAGTCACGGATCGTCAACGGCAAGCACCAGCAGTAAAGTAAGGAGACTTACGGGAGTTCGGAGCGTCATCTTCCGCTACCCCGGTCGCCGTAGGAACAGTTGCAGCAGGGGACCCTTCCACGCTTGTCAGTTCGATGATGGGTGTCTGCCCCCCGCCTTGTCCTGCTGGCGCCCCTCCTACTCCCGCTGAGGATGCCTGACCAACATCCGTGCGCTCCTGAGAAAGATGGAGAAATGGGTTAGAAGCTGCATAAGAGAGTGGATGAAGCAGATTGAGTAGGGATAGAAGCGGACCTCGAGGAGCTCAGTGACATCAACGTTGTCAGAGCCGGCCACCTCGCCGCTCTCCCGTGGGCTCCCCTGATGGGATCTTCCCTCGGAGCCTTCATCCTCCCCCATTTCCTCCTCTTCCTCGGAGTCGTTGCTACTGTCGTCTTCTTCCGGCGGCATCTGTTCCGGAGCGGGCTCGAGACCGAGCATCACCTTCACCAGAAGGGATGGCTCCGCGCGCTGACCACGTTGGCGCGCGTACTCGTCCATGGCCGTCAGATACGCATACTGCCGGTTGAAGTCCACCCTGTCGGCAATGTGGAGGCGCCCGACCTCTGGCAGATGGATTCCTTCTCTGAGAATCTTTCGCCAGATGGCGTCGGTCCCCAGTGACTGCCGCAGGGTCATCCAGGCCGACCACAGCGCCGGGAAGACTGCATCATGGGAGGGTTCGAGCAGACGTCTCACCTGCTTCCCGGGCCGCTCTTCGACCGCCGCATGTGCCCCCTCTCTGGGCGCCGAGGTCGTAGCGGCAGCCTGCGATGTGCCCGCCGCCGAAGTCCCTGCCCGCGCCGGCTCCGCTGTTTGGCGCGCCTCCGTTCTCCCCCGTGTGGCGGCGCCTCGCCTCCTTCCTTGACGCCCGGTCTCCGCACGGGTAACCTCGAGCCGCCGAACTAGCTTCCGCAAAAGCCCCTCAGGGTACGCGATGGCCCAGTGTTCGGCGTACTCGGTTTCCAAGCCTGCATCAACTCCGGTAGGAGGGAGAGTGATGACGTCGCCAGAGCCGAAAGCGGCAAACATCAGCCACATCTGGCGAAGGACGCCAGGGTTCGTCTCCTCCCGGACAGCAGTGAATACCCTCTTCGGCATCCGTTGAAGGCACCCGAACTGCCTGGCGAACCGGGTCGGCACGTAAGGCTCGCAGATCACCTTCCCGTCGATCCGAGCCACGAGCACCCCGCCCCGCATGTTCAGGAAGTATTCATGCTGCTCCAGCGGACCCTGCCCATTGTCGATCATCTGGCCGACGGGAGTGGGGAACGGACTGAAGTTGAAGTTGGCATGATTGCCAATCCGGATCCGCACGCCCTCCTCACTTAGGGTCATCGGAGCGACCCCCGCGATGTTCAGCAGGGAGGGTCGCAGGCCGTTGCCCGGAGGAATGATGGCGTTCGGAAACGTGTACCCACCGAGGTGAGCAGCCACCCAGCCGTGGAAGAACTGAAAGGGCCCACAGATCCTTCGTGGCGACCCCCCTCGTGAGATGCGTCCCAGGATGGCATACAACCTCGCCAGCACTGGGACCCCGAGGTTGTATCTCTTGTTGGCGGCCATAGCGCCCGCCATCGCCAGTTTCGCCGGGCGAACGCCCATTCTCGCGTCCCGCACTGGCAGGAGCCACCCACTCAGAAAGGCGGCCAGGAACGCCGCGTACCGGACATTTGGGTCCCGGGCCTCGATGACGCGGTACCCCCATGAGCGGTAGTCACCCGTCTCCAGGACCCGCCAGTACGACCCGTTCCGGCTCCTCTGAGCTGCGGTCGGGCACCGCTTCCCCCTGCCTGGCATCTTGACCGCCGGGTCATGCTCCAAGAACTGGCCGAACCATTCCTTGTAGGCTATTTCCTTCTGGAAGTCTTTGATCCCGAGCCGCTGCGTAGCCAGGTCAAGCAGATGCCAGGTCAGGATGGGAGTCCGTGACCTGTCCTCCCAGATGTTCTTCGGTGGCAGGAACTCATCGTATTGGTAGCCCTCCAGCGGGATACCTCCGATGCAGTGGATGTCCCAGAGACCGATGCCGACCTCCCCATGGTGAAGATGGAAGGTGTTGGTATCCGGAGACCATCGGGTGAACAGCTCCGGCCCGAGCTCGGACTGCTGGTAGAAGTGGAACTGCGACGTCCACACCGCCTCGAACAGGCCGATGTACCGCAGCTCCTCTGCGAAGTGATCGCAAGTGTGGCGTACCCAGAACGCCCAGGCCCACTCACTGGTGAAGTTGCCCCCAGACCGCAAGTCCCAGTCCTTCAGCCAGCCCTTGGTGTCGTCCGTGACGCTCTGGCGATATATGCTCGAGTAGAGGGCTGGAGAATTCTCCGCAGTAGGCTCACCCCCATCAATGGTTCGCGTCCTCGGGTTCAGGACATAGACATCCAAGTGTCTGGTCTCCCTGGCAGGATGCCCATTGTTGGTGATGTTATAGCGGGGAAGCTCGTCCTCCCGGGTCACCCAGGTCCGCGGCGCATCAATCTCGAACCCTGGCACCGGAACCTCATCTAGGATGCCGAAGTTCCAGAGCGGTAGGTTGTCCGACAGTGGATATGTCTTCTGGGCCGGCGTCAGTAAGTCGAACAAGGATTGATTGTTGGAAACAATCTCCTTGGCTCCGTAAACCTCCTCGTTCGTCGCCATCTCAGCCCTGCGAGTGGCGGCATCCCCCTCATTTCCTCTGTGCGCGGCCATCTCAGAAGTTTCGGGAGTCGTGCGGGTTAAGGGATGAAGCGTGCGGGATCGGACGAGGCTGGTAGAGAAGTTTGAAGGTTGGCGCGCAATCCAAGTGGACGGCGCGCAATTGGGAAGACTGTCGCGCAAAGTTCCGGGTTTTCGCGCAAAGACAGGCGAAATCCGGACGGTTTTGCGCGCCGAGCGGGCGAATTCCGCGCCGGAAAAGGCAATTTCGCGCACGAGAGCAGAGATGCTTATCGCGCGGAAGGCCAATGTACGGCACGGAGGGACCCAGTGCCCCTATTTATAGGCGAGGCCGGGGTTCGCGCCGCGCGGAAAGCGCTTTGCGCGACCGCAGCGGCGAATTTCGCGACCGACGCCCCTTTTTGCGCGCCTAAGTCCCGCGCCGCCCAGGACTTCGGCATTCCGGCGTCTCCCTCGGAACCCGATCGTTGCGACCTCTCGCCGATCAGATTCCGAGGGGGGGCTTTTGTAGACGCCGGAAAAGTCCGTTGTTCCCAAACGAAGCTCCGGATGCGGAAAGCGAGGTCATATTTGGAGTCGGAAGAATGTTTCGGAGGGCCCGGAGGCCTTGCGCGGAATTTCAGAGGTCTGCGCGCGAAGATGATGATCCGCGCGCAAAACCCCCGGGATGCGCGCAACTCCCTTGCGCGCCGTGCCCGATTCCGCGCCCGCGAGGAGAATTCCGCGCTCGCGCCTTGGATTCCGCGCCTGGGGTTGCCTATAAATACTAGACGACCCCCAACGTTTCAAAGGTTGCTGGAAGTCGAACGGTCTCCCGCGCGCGCAATTCAACCCCTTCCGCGCGCAATGCCACTCTTCAGGTAACCTCCTTTCTTTCGCGCAATAGAGCCTTGGGGTCCGCCTTCGCGCGCAATCCCCTTGGCTCATTTCCTTTGAATCAATTTCAACCCGAAGGCCTTTGCGCGCAAAAGAAGCCTCTTGCGCGCAATTGCCCCCCGGGTGCGCGCAATCCAGCCCGATTGCGCGCACCCCCCATTTTCAAAGTGGCCATTCGTTAGAGAATGATCCGTTGCCCCCGCGCGCTATCCGAAGCCCGGTGCGTGCAATCCCAACCATCCGCGCACGAAGCGCTGGCCCAATTGCGCGCCAGCCCGCCATTTTGCGCGCCGACCCGTGGTTTTGCGCGCAAAGCTCCTCTTTTGCGCGCAATCCGCCAGGGTCGCCTCCCTTGACCCCCCGAGGGTACCCGCCTGCGTGGCGCCCGATGATCCTCATCCTGGGTGCCCGCACCGTGCGTTGTCTTCCCGTGCGGCCCTCCAGGCTTGCGCGAAGTGACACGTACGTACGTCCAGCATGACGTTAAACTGCATATTCGTCCAGCATGACGTTAAACTGCAGATACGTCCAGCATGACGTTAAACTGCACATACGTCCAAGCTGCACGACGCTAAACCGCCTAGCCCCCATCGTCCGCGCTGCAAGACGTTAAACTGCCAAGTGCTTCGTCCTCAACACACGACGTTAAACTGTACTTCGTCCGGCAAGACGTTAAACCGTCCGCCTCGTCCTCAACACACGACGTTAAACTGTACTTCGTCTGGAAAGACGCTAAACCGTCCGCATCATTCGATCCCGTGCCTCGCACGCAGGGTCTCCCCCGGTTTGGATGTGGCCCCCACCCGCTCGTCTCTGCAGGGATGTCGGGATTGTCCCCCTTTTGGGACGATTTAATGGGAGCGGCTTTTCCCTACGGGGGCAGGGTATTACAAACCCCTAGTTTCTCGTGGGAGGCTGCACATGTGTATCTCCATTGCGCCTCCCCACGGCCGAAGCCAGTAGAGGGTATGACTGGGATCGAGGTGTCTTCTGCTTTCGGTCCAAGTCCCTTCCAACTGAGTTTTGCCACCCGGGCTGCCCCAAGTGCGTAAGTCCTGACAGAATGAACTACGTGGACTTTGATCCCTGTCTTCTATACAAGGTACGTAGGAAGCCTCCCTGAGGTTCAAGCCCGCCACCTGGTCGTCCCGGTCGTATTTACGTCGGTTCGTCCATCAGTGGACCCCTCCAGGGTTCACGCTTGCGTCGATTCACCTATGAATCCGCCCCTGTGGGAGACTGCCCGTGTGTATCTCCACTGTGCCTCCCCACAGCCCCTTTTTCCATTTCTCCTTTTGTCGTCCAGCATGACGTGAAACTGTGATCCACCCGGCCGTTCCATCCCCCTCTGTGCGAGGTGGTCCGGTTCAATCCTCCGCCCGGCGGCCTAGACCTCTTCGTGAGTCGGCTTGCCGACGTCCGGCATGACGTTAAACTGTATACCCGAACTACGTTGACTTTGATCCGTGCTAACGCGCGGTACGTAGGAAGCCCCTATGGGGTCCAAGCTCTTCACTCCATCATCCATCCTGATCCTTACCCGGGCCGCCACATCCCGGTGGGGTCATGCCACTTCACTCCACTCCACATCATTTGGGAAGCCGCCCATGTGCTGGCCCCAGCGTCGGAGGTTCCCCGCAAGGGGTTCTGTCATCTGATCCACTTTTCGTATTGATCGGTCCGATGCCGTCCCCGCTGGACGTTAAACTCGCGGCATACCCCGTGTTAAACATGGGAAGCTGAGGAAAACCTCAGGTGACACAGTTCCCCGCACCTAGTATGGGATGCCTCAGGCCATCATGCCTTCGAGAAGCCCTATTAGGGACGGAAGACAGACGTGCAGAGCCGCATTGTTACGACATGCCCCCAGCACCCAGAGCCACCCGGCCTTCTCACCGCAGGTTGCTGCCCCGCCCAGACTCCTTGGAGCGTCCGAGCGGAAGCAGCGTAATTAACCGGTGTCCATGAAGATATGGCGCCGGGAACGAGATTCACGAACATTCTTAAGTCTATGAGGGAGACCCAGATTAGGCGATGAGTTCCGAGGAGACGTCCAAGGAAGGAGGAGCCGACATCCCATCATCCCGGTTTCGATCAAGGAGCAGACGCCCCTAAATAAGGGACGAATGCCGCCCGCCCTTGGAAAGCGGGACTGCGGGACCACAAGCCGCGCGCCCATCCCCTCGGGTTGACGGGTGCACGCGCGAACACGTCCTGGCGGAACAGCGTAACCCGACGCACATCCGCACCGAAACAATGACATTTATTTATTTATTGAATGAATGAATATATAATGATATTTATTTATTTTAATAAATATTTATTATTCATGGTTTGATAAATGCCGATGAGGATTGACAGGCCGATTTAAGGGTCCAAGTGAAATGAAATATTTTATTTAATATCATTTAAATAAATATTGATTTATTTATTTAAAAAAAGATATTTAAATATATGAGATTTAGTGCACATAATGAGAATATAATAATATTACTATTATTATTATTTGATGTGGGGTTTACTTAGTATAAACAATTAAATTAATGGAATATGTGTAATTCCTTATTTTCTAAACGTAATTATATAACCTAACTTATATCATTTTCTAATAATAAGAATGGTTATGCATAAAAATATTCACTGAATGGATTTATATCTAGACAGAGAGAACCACTCAAGAATGATCTCAAGAACATGAAACGATCCTCCTCCCTCTCAATATCGAGAGAAATAGAGATAAAATATTTTAATCCCAATGGATTTCTTATTGAGATCAAAGATGAACTATACAAAACGATCGATACCTCCACAATAGAACCTGGAGTTCCATCAGTGATGTTACAAGATTTGTAGAGCATGTGTGGATGCAACTAGAATAATTATACTTTAGATTCTACATTATAATAAGGAAACTAAAATAAAATCCATCAGATTCATCAACAAAGAAAAAAATTACTAAAGGAAATGTATTTCTTTTTTATTAATTAATTATAAATTATACATGAAAATATCATCTTTATAAATATTATGGGGTTTCTTCATCTAGTTATGAGGATTATATCTGAAAATACTAATGAAAAAAATCATTGAGAATGAGCCCACCCGCTTCAAATGTGCCCCGAAACCTTCAGTATTAACCCCCACAAAGATGAAGGGAGCTGTAGTTGATTGAGTTTGGTACAAAACTAAGACGAATCTATGAGAATGTGTTATTTCTTAAACTAGATTCAACCATCTAAAACTCCTTAACCAACTCAAGTTCTTAAGCTGGGTTAGGCCTACATCAATGCAACCTCTTCAATTTCGAAGCTCTATCATAATTGTACCATCTCACAAAAAGTTTCATAGTATAGAATGAGTTCTCCTCAAACCATCTTCTTTGGAGATTAGGGGATCAAGTTAACTGCATGTTTACATGAAAAAAAATGTGAAGGTGAAGCATCATTCTATTACATAATTGGTCTATTTTTTTCTTCAAATTTTTAATATTCTCAAGAGGAGATTAAGTGATTATTTATTGGGAGGGGTAGATAGAAATAGTAATTCCGCTCCTATAGAGGAGTTCCCGAGGATTGCATTTCCTTTGATTCAATTTTTTATGATTATAAAATAATAGATCAAGTTATATGGTGATATTTTTTTCTTTAACTTAATTGTTAATCCCATGTTAATCACTATTTTTTGTGTTCTCCTCTTTCTCATCCATATTGTTTATTTCTCTTACCTTTATATTCTCCTAACTTGTGTATTCCTGAATTTTTTGTTTTGGGTCATTTTCTTTTCCATTCATGTTGTGATCTCAAGCCTCCATTAATGGAGGGATAACCCTCTTTTTTTGGGTTGAAGGATTATGCTGGAATTTGATTTTAAGTCTGAAATACCTTTTTTATTATTTATTTTTCTCACTTCTTCTACGATTTTGGTTCATGGTTCATGTCGTAAGGCGACGTTCCACAAATTATCCTTGTTAATTGATTCTTCATTCTAGATTCTTTACTTCCCTTCATTGAAAGTTCATCTCGAAAAAGTGTACTATCAGTGGAGAAGTGTTGTGGATTTCTATAAGGCATCAGGGAAACTTCATGTAACTTGTTGGAAGAGTTCACTCCAAATTTGATTATTATCAATAAGGTGTTGACACAATTTTAAGAATGGAGTTAGTCAAGTGGAGTGATACATTACTCAATAAATTTAATTAAACTTGTTAAGGGGAAATCATAAATTATATAACTATGATAAACCATTTTTAAGTGAAACCCCTTTGGTTTGGATTGGTTATCACTGACTTCAAGGAAACCGTGTGACCTAGGCCCCTCTTAGACAGAGGGTGGGTCACGGTTGGCACACGGTTTGACCAACCATTCAACCAAATTATGCTCCTCATTATAGAGGGAATTTGAAATTCCCCAAGGATTTAAGGGTTTTAACCCAAATTTCTTCCCCATTCTTCTTCCATCAGCCTAGGTGACGAACCCTTTCCTCCCAAGCTTCCAAGGGATGATTCTCATTTGATTCTTGGCTATTTGGAGTGTCATAGGGTGCAAATTGATTCCTCGGGTGAGTCTAACATCCTCTTACCTATTTTTTCTCGAAGAGGCCTTGTGTAGTTGTTCTTCTCCTTCTGAAGCCTCTAAACACTATTTTCCTAGCAGATTCTTAGTTAGGGACAAGGTTATGCGAGTGTTCATCTTAGATCATGATGTAGGTGGTCTAAAAGTTTATCGCATAGTCTTCATGCCCTAATTTATGTGTATGTGGTACCTTCTTGATACCAATATGGTTTACTTGATAGGAAATGGTAATTGGGTTACTAAATGATGAATTGAACCCTCATGACCCCCGTGGGATTCATTGAGGTTGACCGGGATAAAGGACTCCCATGTGGTGTGACTTTTCCTTGAACTTGGGTTATAGTTATTAAATATTAAATTGTAAGGGTTATCTGATAGAACCTATGATAATTATTTTTATCATGTTAACATGGGTTATGAAATGAAACCAAAGATGATTGTGTTTAGTTTGTTAAAATGGAATAAGGGGGTGTTTGGATTGACTTGAATAAGTTAAATGATTTATGACATGTAAATGGTAAATGTGTTAAGGGTTAAAGAAGCATGATTTTTTGGTAAAAGGTATGGGTATGGAGTTAGACTGAGGCTCCACTCACACAGGTTGAGCTAGACTGATGCTCTAGGCCCCACCTAGGTATTGCATGGGATACAATGTCAGACTGAGGCTCTATGACCCTAACGAATGAACATGATGTGAATGCATGGATTGAGCCTCCAAGGGAAGTTGATATATGTATGTTTTGTGAAATGAAATGTCCATATGATGTAAGGAATTTGACTCCCCTTATGCATTGTTAAAAGAAATATGTTGTTTGGTTGACCGACATAGGTCGGAGCATATTTGATGAATTGGGAAACACCTATAACAAATGATGAAAGTGACCAATGTAAATCCTGATAATTAATGGAACCAATTTATCCTTCATTTATCTTGTTGATTACCATACTCTTGGATACACTATTTTTAGACTGTATATTTTGTAAACACCATTGGTGGGACCTACTGAGTTATACTCACACCCTGCTCGGGGTGTCATTAGGTACCCGAGTAGAATTCATGGTTGCAGGTCAGGAAAAATGCAAAATCCCTACACTATAGGGCTTATTTTGGGATTAGGGATGTGAATGGATGAGGGAATCAGACATGGTGTCAAGACCCGTTTTCAAGATTTTTCATCTTGTTTTTATTTTGGGTTTCCATTATACTTGGTACTATAAAACATTGAATGACATATTTACTATTTGGTTGTGGGCATGTACCCAGTTTTGGGAAATGGATTTGTGATGCATGTTTATTGTTATTATTGCTTTCATTATTTCCTAATTATCTATTGTGGATTAGTCTGATAAAGAGGGTATAGTCTCCCCACATGTCTCATTAAACCATCGTTGCTAGTTTTCAACCTCTAGTATATGGGGAGGCACGTATGATGTCATGTGGTGAACCAGTTCGATGCACCGGTTTAGTGGATCTCGTGTTGGGGTGCTACAGAGATCATATACAAGCTCCTCGATAACTAAGATAGGATACCAGTTAGACACTATAAGTCTATTTAAGAGATGATAATCAATACACATGTTCTAACCTGCACCCTTCTTGGTCACCATAATGAAGGGACCAGAGTAAGGGATCATACTATGGTGGATATACTCCAAACCCCAAATATCCCAGACTTGTTACCTAATTTCATTCATAAAATGATATACATGCTTACAGGGCTGAACATTCACAGGATCTATCCCAGCATTCCATCATATGGAATGATCGGTTTCCCGAGGTGGCGGTCGAACCCATGGTAGCTTGAAAACAATACCATACTAATCGATCATGTGGTGAAGCTGTGTCTGCTGATAGAAATGGAGTTTAGGTATTTTTAAATCCTGCACCCCATACACAAGCCACTGTAATCCTTGAACATGATAGTTGTCACTACCCAAGTACTCTTTCAATGCCCCCAAGGAACATTGTGCATATTGGATGCCTTGGGGAGAAACATACCTTCCATTCCTGTCAAAATACTTGGTAATATACTTCCAATTTGTAGTCACATATCCCAAAGATTCAAGGAAACAGATTCCAATCACTATTCCAGGTGAAGATGCATTAAAAAAATATGCATAAACCATGATGTCATGATCACCTAAACACACCAACAAAGACTTAAAAACCCGTGTGAAGTGACCAGATGACTATCGACCAAGCGGATATAAAAGGGTTTGGTATAAAAAACATGGGCTGAGAAATGATTTGATAGTTTCTTGGAGAGAAAATTATGAATTCCCCTACTATCAATTATAATCATGAGTGGAACACCAACAATGGCCCCCTTAGTGATCATGGACTTAGAACTGGAAGTCTACAACTGGTATCCCACAAATATGATCATACCATGAAGTAAAAAATCACAAAAATTTCTACTAGGATCCATAACATCACCCCCTTGCCCAAATTTGGAGTGGCCTCCATGACATCTTCACATAAAGGTTCAATACAGTCCCAAACCATGAGTTTAAATCTACTATTGGAGCATTTATGATCAGGAGAGAACCTATGGCCACATGTGAAATAGAATCCCTTCACATTCCTGGATTCAAAATCTTCATGAAATAAATTTTGGATGTGCAATATCCCAAACTTTTTACGAAGTCATCTCGAGCCCATTTTCAGGCACTTTTTGTTGTTTTTAAGTACCTTTGTTTTGGAGTTGTGGTTTGAGGTGCGTTTGGTAGAGTTTTTAAGAAAAATTAATGGATAGAGGACTGTGAATAGTTTGAAAAAATGTGCGCCTAAACCCAGGTAACCATGAAAACCTGAACAAAGAGGTCCGCATGGCTGGTGCACGGTTTACCCTAACTGCGGGCCCCTATCCAAGAAACTGTGCGCACCGGTTTTTATTATTTGAAAATTAGTTTTTAAATCACCCAAACCCTCAAAACCACTCTATTGAGACCTAGGCTTGGGATTGATGAATTCTAGGTGATCCCATAGCCTTACAGAGGGATTCCAAGGCAATTTAAACACCGTTCTTCAAGATCTGAAGCCTGGATTGAAGATCCTCTCTCTTCCCAATAAGTGGATTTCATCCCGCCGCTTCTTCTGTTCTTTCCTCTATCTTTACTTGATCTTTTCTGGGAAGATCTCCACTATTTCCATGGATCTAAAACAATGAGTTGAGATCTAGATCCAAGATTGTGGATCTAGATCTAGATTTACAAGATTTTGATGCTTGTGCTCTTAATTTTGGGTTAAGGGATTTAGATCCGGATCTTGATCGACGTCGTTGTGCTGGTCGAATTTTAGGGATTTATTTTGGGATAACATCTACCAAAAAACTGAGATATGTGGTCTAAATTGAACTCCCATAGTCGTGAATTTGATATGTGTATGTGAGATTATTTATTTTCCAGATTCCCTTGATAATTGATTTCCTAAATTGGAGTAATTAGGAATGTGATTTGAGTTGTTGATGCTTTGGATATATAGATGATTAATTGATGATTTAATCATGGAACTAATGGGATTCCAAAATAGATAATTAATTTGGAGAATTTGTTTATGGGTTGAGATATTCTAATTAAGATATTGAATTTGGTTGGGTTTGAGATAATTAATCACATGCAATTGATTATGAGATGATGTTTGGCTATGTGAGATAATTAATGGTGAATTAAGTATGTTCCATGAACTTGATTAAGATAATTAATTGTGAGATTAATTATGAAAAGTTGAGATTTGGGTTGATTAATTAATTGTGAATAATTAATTATGGAATATGATTTGTGTTGATTGTTTAATTAATTGATAAATTAATTAATGATTTGTGTACTTACTTAATTGTTGGGTTAACTACTGGACTTTGATATGTTTAACTAATCATTGGATTAGTAAGTAAATGATGTGGTTAATTCTTGTTAATTAATGATTGATTTAATTGATTGATAATGTGGGTGCTAGACATGGCGTTCTAGACCGATTGAGAAGTTGGGACTTGGACATGGAATTCCTCCCCAATGGTTATCCAAGCACTTGTGATGTGGGGTTCTATACATGGATACATGCATCTAATGTGATGAGGAGTGTTATACATGAAGATCTACACATAATGATATTTGGCGTGCTTGACATGCCGTTCAACACTAAATGAATGAAAATAATGAATTATGATTCAAATGAGAGACATGAATTGAAACAGGTTCTAATGTTATGATTAATGATTAAATAACATTGTGATAACTGTTTAACTATGAATTGTATTTATTACCTCATAGAATTTCATACATTGTCTTTTTACTGGACTTGTTTTAGATACTGTTGGTGGTGGATTATTGAGTTGTACTCACTCCCCATTCATCCTACCTGATCGGCACCTGAGTAGACTTTGTTGTTGCAAGATAAGATATGGGTAATTCCCTAAGTTAAGTTTCTGTTTGGGAATGGAGCATGGGTGAGGGAACCAGATGTGGTTCGGGACCCACTTTGGGGTCGTTGTGTTTTAACTTTTAGTTTCATTGTAGACACTTGACACTTGAATTGTCATATCATGTTTTCCCTTTCAGATGAGTATTGTTTTACCTATTTTGGCTATCATGTGAAATTGGTATTATTATGGTTATTTATATGCTTCCACACTTGTTTATAATTGTTTTCTTTTGTTAGTGTTTCATTTTGATAAAAGAGGGTATAGTTTCCCCATGGATGACTTACCCTAATATCACTACTATTTGAACCCTCTATCATACAAGGAGGCATGCTTGAGGGAATGAGACCAAGCAGCTCGAGGTACCGTTTAGTGGCACCCAGGTCGAGACGTTACAAAGTGGTATCATAAGACTTTTTTTATTTCTTCTTATTTTGTCTTACTATTTTGGGAAAGGTAGATTGTAAAGACCCGGATTTTACATGTAATTTTTTTAATTATATGGAATTATTACGAGTCTGCAAAAATTGACGACGCATGATTCCAATACCCGGTGTTCCCGAAATGAATTTATGAACTTTTTTTAAGGTATGTTCAGTAAACGCATGAGAAACATTTTCTAACTTTTGAACTGGTGCTCAGATTAAAAATATGAGAGCACCGTTGAATCTGAAGCGCCGAGATTTTCTTAAGGAAGGATTTTCTTCAACTGCAGACGGTCAGGAGAAAAAGATAGATTATTGGACTTTTAAAAGAATAATAAAATAAAAAAGTTATTTTTTTTCTCTCTTTTCTTTTCCTCCAATGGACGAGCGATAATGGCGGGACCAACAACATGCCAAGCCATTAATTGTCTTGACTCCTCAATGTTTTTAACCGTACCTTTGGAATTAAGAAGGGTCATTATTAAATGAACATCATAAATTCCCAACGACGTTACTCACCCTACCCATCTCCAATTTATATAGAGCATGGGGTAGAGTATTCAGACGACCTCACTAAGTGACGAAGTTCAGATAAAGTTCCCCGATGCCAACTACTTGGAGGATGAGACCAGTTCCAGTGAGCATTGACAAGCACCACCAAATCACGAACGACGAACGCTAATTCTTCCTCAAACACAGACGTTCTCCAATGATCTTGAGGTAAGGTTTATTTCTTATATAATTTCTTGTGTTGTTGAATCATAATACTACCCTATTCCTATCAAGCTAACGTGGAGGGTGTAGGCCAAATGAACAAGGCCTGGACCCTCCTCCTTCTATTGAAATGTGACGTGTTATTCACGAGAGATTTATTCGTGTTAGAAGAAACCCAGAATGGTGGGTTTAGAGATTAAGAGGGAATCCTAGGGAGTCCTTTGGCACATTCAGATAGAGAAACGGGCCACCGAAGCTCACCTGATGACCCGTGGAAGACTTCCAGCAACTAGTGCTCGCAGAAGAGGTGATGATGGTGGTTGGAACCAACCGACTGTGGAGGAGATGGTGGCATGCTACCGGTGAAGAAGTCCATGGCGGGTGAAGACGACAGCCATAGCCATGACATTCGTTGAAGGCGGAGCGGCGCACAATGGCGTGCCGCCAGAGAGAGGGCCATGACATATAGATATGGCGGATAGCGGTGGCCAACACTGGCCCGCCGTCGCGCGCCGCTGAAGATGTTCGCAGCTTGGAATCCACAGCAGAGGGCCCGGACCCGCTCCCTATGGGTCCTGTGGGCAACCAAGTAACCCCCTATGGAATCACCACTTTGAATCCAAACGGGGAAACGCCACACCCCCATGCCATCTAGGGCGACCCCCGCTCTAGCGGGACATGCCCTCCGTGGGCCTGACCGCACCAGCACAGTGGTCCACACTGCCCAGGTGGGCCGGGCCAGTCCACGGGCCACCCAACCAGGCTGGATCAGGTCAGTTTGGGCCGGTCTAGGTCAGACCCGGACCAGATCGGACCAGACCCAGACCCTTTAAGGACCAATTTCGCTAAAAGATCCATAACTTGTGAACCGGACGTCCGTTTGAAGAACCATCTACGACACTGAGATCCTCGGAGCGAGACAATTGTTTTGGTATACTCCACTCGAGTTTTGGAGAAATTTGGAATACAACTGGGTTGGATCGAACCTGAATCCAACATGGCCCTCGATATTAAAACACTTATAAGTCACATATGAGGCGTCTGATTGATGCGCTTTCTGTCATGTTAGAACCCTTAAAAAATGATATATCCTTGGGTTTCTTCTTCATGTAACTTCTTGGTGGTCGAGGTATGACCAATTTCTTGAGGAGCGGATCCTCCCGGAATCAAGTGTGGTTAGTGCGGAAATCTCGTGGCTGGTTGTAACGTGAAGAAAGAACAAAGATCCTTTGTGGATAAACATCTATCAATCCTGTGTGGGTCATTGCTTAGAGATCCTATGTGGTTCAGTATCTATTGATCCTATTTGGGTCAGTGCTTAGCGATCCTGTTTGTGTCAGCATCTATCGATCCTGTGTGGGTCAGCAGCAGAGCCTCTCGACAGAATAAGATGATATAGTTTTACGACTAATCATCTGTACCTCTATACATGAGTTATATACCTAGTGTAAACTGAGTCTTTTATCTTTGTGGTGTTATCTTCATGGTGTTACCTTTTTGGTATTTTTACCTTTGTTGTATTTTTTTTAGTGTTACCTCTGTGGTACTTTTACCTTTGTGGTGTTACATTTTTGGTACTTTTACCATTGTGGTGTTACCTTCGTGGTGTTAACTTAGTGGTATTCTTCCCCCATGGATCAGTTGTGAAAATGGCATAAAAGTTAGAGCCTTATGTTTCCTCATGTATGAGATGAGTATATTTTGAGAACTTAGGTATATGTATGGGCATATACCTAAGTAGAGTTGATGACTACTGCTTCATTCTTTGTGATTGAGGTCTTAATTTGTGGGTTTTACTTTGTGGAACTCTTGGAGATCTCCGAGGGTCTTAGGGTCCCTACTGAGTATTGTTATACTCACCCCTGCACGGGCTACGCCCGAACATTGCTGTGTCTTGTGTAGACGACAGACATCGTTGATCAAGGATGAGGGAGCCAGGACTGGACGATGCTCATAGGTGGACCATTTGATGTGCCGTGACACAGTGACTACTGATAATGAGCTGTACCTACCCTTCAGGGAGAATCCTCAGTAGAAGTTCCAGGAGTTGTTTTCTCTTTTAACTATACCGGTACTTTCCAGTTGGGCTTGTATTCCGACCCTTTAATTTCAATACACTTTTTACTACACCAGTTTACTTCGTGGTTGCTTCTTGTTGTGTTCTTGGATTGTGTGTTTGTACAAGTTTAAAGGAAATTCATTCCCGTTATAGGGATACGTCTTTCTGGTGCTAGTCACCATCCCCTAGCCTATGGAAGGCCGACTTGGGGTAGTCACAGCACGGGCCCCGGGGGACGGGTCGTGACATAGATATGAGATTATGAAGATCCAGGGCTTGGTAATGATCTCGTGCATGAGAGTTTCAAACCCATGTATGAGGGAAAATATGGGTAGTCAGGGTGGGATTGTTGTGATTACTGTTTTCTATTATAGTGGAATATTATTTCATCTTGGGTGACACACTTTTGGTGTGAAGTGATTTTTGTTTTTACTATTATTGAACATTAATTCATGGCCTAAAGAGGCAAGAGAGTTGAGTCTGCATGCTTCATTCTAGGAACTCAGGGTTATTGTGACATGCATCATTTTAGGAACTCATGAGAAAATGGGTTATGGGTAATTTGTTGAACCTGGTCTTTTTTTCCTTGTTGTGAGATTGAAATAATGATGTAAAATTAGAATAAATCGGTGTCTAATGAGAAACACAAATAACGAGATGTGTTTTATTAATTAATTGAAGAATTAATTAATTTGAAATTATTTAGTTAATTAATTTATTGTGGGAATTAATTAATGATAATGTGTGTACCCTTGTTAACCAAGACCTAGGAGTAGGATGGTTAAGGGTAGTGGTAGCACCTCGGTGTTGATTGTGTGGCGAGAAATGGGGAAAGAACATGTTGAAACTTGTTGTGTATCTTTATACTCTTACATAAATGTTATAAGGTTGTGTTATGAGACCTTAGATGTGTTTTTGGATTTGTAGAGATATTCCTCCATGAAGCTTGTTGAGAGGGAGACCGAGGGGTATGGCTCAAAACAAACTTCCAAAAAGGGAACTTGAGGCACCATTGGTGAAAATAGAGGAGGTAGGGGAGTAGTTACAAGATAACTTTTCCCATTTCATGCAATTAATTGAGAGAGACCTAGGGTGGGTTCTGAAAAGCATGTTTGAGTTTACAAGGGAGTTTCAACTGCAACACCATCTGAATTTTACTGGAGAGAGTGGACATGAGGGAGTTGAATTCTGGATTGAAACCATAGAGATGATACTTGACCATTTGGAACTCTAACTGAGAGGAGGGTCAAGTTGGCTGTTTATATGCTATGGGGGTCAGTGGAGCACTGGTGGGACATTCAGATACAATCTAGATAGACTGATAATATGTTATGGAAGGAATTTCTGGAGAAGTTCTTGGAAAACTTATATCCAAAGACACTGAGATAAGATAAGGATTCAGAGTTTATGCATCTGACCCAGGGAAGGATGTTCATAATGAATTATGCTGAATGTTTCACATATTTACAGTGTTTTTCTCCAACATTGGAAACAGATGAGGCTTCTTCCGAAAAAAGTTTTCATGATGGACTTAGATGTGATATTAAGTCCCAGGTGAATATCTTTATGCCGAAAAAGTTATCAGAAGTGGTGAATCATACTCTCATTTCAGACGGTAACCTGAAGGAGACTTCCAGTACAAGACATGTAGCTGTCACTGGAAGAACATGGAGTGTTCCTTTTGAGAGTAAGAAGCGCCATTATAAGAACCTTAGTTATGATAGTGGAAATAAAGGTTGAAAACTAGGAGGAATAGTTTCACAAGATCTTACTCATGTGATTTGCCACCAATGTGGTAGGATGAGACAATATCACACACATTGTCCTAGACCACTAATGGAGTACAGTTTTTCAGTAAGATGAGGCACCTATAGAAGTTCTACAGGAAGCAGTGATAGGTTGGTGCTGAGGGAATAGCTATGCAGAGTCAGAGTGTGGGAAGGAGGTTTTTACACCTTATAGGTCTATCAGCTAGATTTATACTGGAAGAGGAAAAAGAGGCATTGGATGTGGTGCATCAGGGTATGAGATCCCATATCAGCAGAGTGGTGCTACATAGGGGAGTTAGACAACGCTATAGAAGATAGGGGCATGATAGTTACATGCAGTACAACTTACACTTTTGGAAAGTGAGGTTGGGCCATCAATAGTGATAGGTACTATTCTAGTAGCTTCTACTTTAGCTAGTTCCTTATTTGATACTGGTGCCTCTCATTCCTTTATATATGTAAATCTTGTTAATGGTCTGAGCTTGGAGGTGAAGTTCGTAAGCGGAGTGATGAATATCAATACACTAATGGGAACACAGTCTAGAGATATTTGTTTATGAAAAGGATGTTCACTAGAGATCAGAGATTATCATTTTCTTTGGATTCTATATGTCCTTGATATTATGGGCTTCGACCAAATTATGGGTATGGACTGGTTAGTCGCATACAGAGCCCACATCGATTGTTACCACAAGAGAGTGACCTTTATATCTCCTAAGGGTGACCAGTATGTTCATCATGGAGAATGGGATATTCATGAAAGAATAGTAGGCATTTTTACTCAGCAGTTGGGGGAGATCACAACCCAAGTTTGCAGTCTTTTTTTTGATGATAGGAGTGGTAGGCAGGACATCTTTCCACAAGTAGTTGAACTGTTTCAGGATATTTTTCTTGAAGATTTCTCAGGGTTTCCACCTGGGATAGATTTGAAATTCACCATTGAGCTCATTCTGAGGGATGAACTAGTGTCTATTCCACCTTACATAATGAAACCAATTGAGTTTCAAGAGCTCTAGATGTAGTTGGAGGAGTTAGTGGATAAAGAGTTCATCCATCCAAGCACGTCGCCTTGGGGATCACCTGTCGTGTTTGCAAAGAAGGCTGATGAGGGTTTATGCTTATGTGTCGATTATCTAAAGTTGAATAAAATGACCATGAAGAATCAATATCCTCTCCCACGTATCGATGATCTGTTTAACCAGCTAGAGGGAGATTCTGTGTTCTCAAAGATGGATTTGAGATCGGGGAATCATCAGGTGAGAGTTCGGACTTCTGATATATCAAGCGCTGCTTTTAGAAACAGGTAAGAAATTTATGAGTTTGTTATATTTCCTTTGGGTTGAAAAATGCTCCAGTAGTGTTTATGGCCTTGATGAAGATGATATTTCATCCGTACCTAGATTAGTTTGTGGTGGTGTTTGTGGATGACATCTTGGTGTACTCCAAGTCTCATGACAATCATGCCCAACATATTGACATAATTCTGAGTACACTGAGAGAGCACCAGTTATATGCCAAGTTATCTAAGTGTCACTTTTGGATTGATCAGGTACACTTTTTAGGGCACATCATCTTGGAAGAAGGTGTGGAAGTCGACCCAGAGAAAGTTCAGGCAGTGGTTTCTTGGGAGTATCCCAAGAATGTTTTTGATATCCGAAGTTTTTTGGAATTAGCAGGATATTATAGGTGGTTTATCTTGGACTTTTCCCGATTGACAGAGTTACTTTCATGATTGATAAAGAAAGGGGAAAGTTTGAATGGAAGGAAGCATGTGAGAATGCATTCCAAGAGTTGAATAAATGCTTGTCATCAACATAAATTTTTATCTTACCTAAGTTAGGTGAGGAGTACACAGTGTATTGTGATGCTTATGGGATCAGACATAGAGTTTTATTGATGCAAGGGGATCGAGTCGTAGCTTATGGGTCTCAGAAGTTGAGGCAACATGAATGAAATTACCCTACACAAGACCTTGAGTTGGTAGCAATGGTTTATGCTCTTAAGTGTTGGAAACACTATATTTTGGGTGAAAAGTTTACAGTTTTTACATATCATAAAAACATGAAGTATATATTTGCACAACGTGACTTGAATATTTGGAAATGAAGATGGGTAGAGTATATGCAGTCCTTTGATTTTGAATTGACATATACATCCGGAAAGGGGAATAGTTTGGATAATGCCTTGAGCAGGGAAACTCAGACTCAGTTGGTACATGAGTCGAGTGCAGAGTGGATGATGATGACTTTGTGGGATGAAATTCATGTTGTGGTTTAGGAGAGTCAGGAGAAGATGACTCTGGTTTCAGTAGCAGTAGAGTCTACACTCTTGAGACAGATCAATGACAAGTAGTACGAGGATCTGGAGTGCTTAGCCTTAAGGTAAAGACTTGAAGGTAGGGATAAACCTTCAGACTGGTTGATAGATGAGGATGAAACCATCTATGTGAAAAAATCCGGTTTTTGTGACTACAAGTATGTGATAAGAACTCATGATAGAATTTCATGCATCGAAGTGGGCGATACATCATGGGGTGAAAAAAATGTCTCATGACCTATGACGACAGTTTTGGTGGCTAGGCATGAAATAGAAGATAGTCGGTTTCGTGACAAGATGTTTCACCTGTCAGTAGGTGAAGATAGAGCATCAATGACCTGGAGGTCTATTGCAACCGTTTCCTATTCCATAATGGAAGTGGGACGACGTGACTATGGATTTTTTGGTAGTTATTTCAAATATTATTAGGAATAATGATGCTATTTGGGTCATTGTGGATCGACTCATGAAGGTAGAACATTTCTTGCATATCAAGGAAACCTTCACAGTTGAATAGTTGAGAAATTTGTATGTTCAAAAGATAGTTTGTTTGCACAGGGCACCACAGACTATAGTTCCAGATCTTGATTCACGCTTTAGTTCACGCTTCTAGTAGGGCTTATAGAAGGTGTTTGGAAAACAGGTTTTGTTAAGTACAGAATTCCACCCACAGACATATGAGCAGTTAGAGCGTACCATACAGGTGCTAGAGGATATGCTGCGGGCATGTGTGCTTGACTTCGGTGGTTCTTGGGAGAAGAACTTAACTTTAATGGAGTTCACCTATAATAATAGTTATCAGGAAACTATACAGATGGAACCATATGAGGCACTTTATGGTAGACCTTATAGATCACTACTATGCTGGATAGATGAGGGTGATTCAGATCTATTGGGACCAAGTCTCATGCAGGAGACATCAAAGCTTGTGCAATTGATTCTAAAATGCATGGCTACGACTCAGAGTAGCCAAAAGTTGTATCCAAATAGATGTAGATGACCCCTAGAGTTTATAGAGGGTGATCACGTATTTCTTAGGGTGTTAGCTAGGTTGGGTCACCATAAGATACAGAGTCTGGGCAAGTTAGCACCCAGGTTTGTAGGACTGTTTGAGGTAGTGGAGAGAATCGAACCGATGGCGTATCGATTGGATCTTCCACATAAATACAGCACTATGGATGATGTTTTCCATGTTTCAAAACTATGGAAGTATCACCCGACCCTTTTCATGTGATCAATGTGGATGAGGTTGACCTAGAGATAGATGCATCCTTTGAGGAGGATCCAATACGTGTACTGGATCAGATTGAGAAAGTGTAGCGGGGAAAGGCTGTGCTGATAGTCCGGGAGTTAGGGCAACATGAATTTGTTCAAGAGGAAACTTGGGAATGAGAAGCAGACACGAGAGCTCAATGACTCAATATTTTTGGCTTGGAATCTTAGTTAAGTTCTAGAGTCCAGCTCGAGGATGAGCTGTTATAAGTTGGGGAGATTCTAAGATCCTATGTTTTTTACAAAGTCATCTCAGGCCCATTTTCAGGTAATTTTTTCTATTTTTATGTACCTTTGTTTTGGAGTTGTGGTTTGAGGTGCGTTTGGGTGAGTTTTTTTAAAACAATTAATAGTCATAGGGTTGTGCACAGTTTGCACATAGTTTGAAAAACATTTCACTTAAACCTATATAATTATGCGAACCTGGACAAAGAGGTCTGCACGGATCACGCATGGTTTACCCTAACCATGCGCCCCTATCTAGGAAACTATGTGCATAATTTTTTATTATCCAAAAATTAGTTTTTGAATCACAAAACCCCTCAAAACCCCTCTTTTTTGACCAAGGATCAATCTTGAAGAATTATAGGTGATCCTAGAGCCTTTTGGATGGATTCCAAGGTGATTCAAACACCATTCTTCAAGATCTAAAGCTCAGATTGAAGATCTTCTCTCTTCCCATTAAGTGGATTTCATCTCGTAGCTTCTTCTCTTCTTTCCTCTTTCTTTCCTTGACCTTTTCAGGGACTATCTCCATTGTTTCCATGGATCTAAATCTATGAGTTGAGATCTAGATCCAGGGTTGTAGATCTAGATCTAGATTTGCAAGATCTTGATGCTTGTGATCTTAATTTTGGGTTTAGGGATTTAGATCTGGAGCTTGATCGACATCGTTGTGCCGTTCAGATTTTGGGGATTTCTGTTGGGCTAACATCTGTCAACAAACCGAGGTAGGCGGTATAAATTGAACTCCAATAGTCATGGATTTGATATGTGTATGTGAGATTATTGATTTTCTACCTTCCCTTGATTATTGATTTCCTAAATTTGAGTAATTAGGAATGTGCTTTGACTTGCTGATGATTTATAGATATAGATGATTAATTGATGATTTAATCATGGAACTAAAGGGCTACCCAAATATATAATTGATTTGGGGAATTTTTTTATTGGTTGAGATATTGTAATTAAAATATTGAATTTGGTTGGGTTAAATATAATCAATCAGGGGGAATTAATTATGAGATGATGTTTGGCTATGTGAGATAATTAATGGTGAATTAATTATGTGCCATGATTTTGATTAACATAATTAATTGTGATATTAGTTATGAAATTTTGAGATTTGGTTTGGATAATTAATTGTGGTGAATTAATTATAGAATAATATTTGTGTTGATTGATTAATTAATTGATGAATTAATTAATGATTTGTGTACATAGTTAGATGTTGGGTTAACTAATGGACTTTGATATGTTTAACTAATAGTTGGATTAGTAAGGGAAGGATGTGGTTAATTATTATGAATTAATGAATTATTTAAATTATTGAGAATGTGGGTTCTAGACATGGCGTTCTAGATTGATTGAAAAGATGAGACTTGGACATGATGTTCCTCCCTAATAGATATCCAAGAACTTGTGATGTGGGTTGTTAGAAAAGGCAATCTGCACCAAATGTGATGAGGGGTCTTAGACATGGATATCTACACCTAATGATATTTGGGGTGCTTGACATGTCATTCAACCCCAAATGAATGATAATAATGAATTATAATTTAAATGGGAGATATCAATTGAAACTAGATCTAATATGATGATTAAATATAAAATGAAATTGTGATAACTATTTAATTATACACTATATTTATTGCTTCATAGAATTGCATACACTGTTTTTTGATTGGACTTGTTTTAGACACTGTTGGTGGTGACCTACTGAGTTGTACTCACACCCTATTTGGGATGCCTGATGGACACTTGAGAAGACTTTGTTGTTGTAATATAGGATAAGAGTAATGACCTGGGATAGGTTGCTATTTTGGAATGGAGCATGGGTGAGGGAAATAGACATGGTTCAGGACGCACTTTAGAGGCATTGTGTCTTTACTTTTAGTTTCATTTTGGACACTTGACACTTGCAGTGTCATGGAATGTTTTCCCTTTCAGTTGAGTATTGTATTTCCTATTTTGACTATCATGTGAAATTGGTATTGTTCTGGTTATTTATATACTTCCACACTTGTTTATTGTTATTTGATTCTGTTAGTGTTTCATTATGATAAAAGAGGGTACAGTCTCCCCATGACTAACTTACTAGACCCTCACTACTAGTCGGCACCCTCTAGCGTACGAGAGGTGTTCTTGAGGGCATGTGACCAACTGGCTCGGGGCACCGTTTAGTGGCACCCGGGTCGGGATGTATATGATGAATTTCCACTTGGGGACATAGTCCCTCTTCCCATCTTGATCATTAGATAGAATTGGGGGAAAAATTACAGTTTTCAAAGTCCAATTGAAAACCTGGCTGTTAGGCATGTAACTCCCACCTCAAAACTCATACTACTAAAGAACCCACTTCACAATTAACTTGTGTTCAACATTTCGCAACAAAGTAAGAAATTGTGTCTTGGACTATGGTTCATGAGTCAAAATCATAGTGCCAATTTCAGTCTGAAAATCACCGATGAATAAGATTATATTCCATTTTCAGGAAAATATGGAATGCACAAAGCCATCCGATCAAAGGCATCAATATAGTTATCTACCATGCCTGTCTGGAATAAATCCTTCAGAAACATTACCAAATCTTCATTAGCTATGAAACCGTAACAACCTAATAGATCTTCCTTGAAGTGAATCCATGTAATATTGGTGAGGGATGATCAAAGTGAAATAATCTAGCACTTAGCCATACCTTCCATGCACAATTGCACTAGAGGAATTTTCAAATTCTCATGAATGTGATGGAGGGAGAAATATTTTTCCACTTGAGTGATCCAAGTCATTGGATCCTCTGAAAAATAAGGCATCTCAAAATTATTAATATTCATCTGTAACTATTCCCAATTAGTGGGGAGTATTTCAGGAGCATTCAATATAGTGTTTATTTTCCAACTACATATGTCTACACCCAGTCTTTGTCCATGAATTCAGTCATCATTGACAATCGATTTATCCTTACTTAGGTTTAGACAATAACTCACCTTTAGATGTTGTATAATTTGAGTGATTGAAACCGATTTCTCATGGATAAGAATGTTTAGTCATTGAAGACTATTTTTTGTGGTGTTGAGAACTAGTTTTGAACTTTGAAACTAAGGTTTCTAATTCAGTGACCCTGGTCTCATGCATGTGGGCATAAATCAGTAGCTCTAAGGATAGGCCTAGGGAACAAGAACACCACCTCTATTGAAGATGGTGAAACCAATGGAGAGTGATACATCAAAGGAGAAAAACTATATGGAAGTGTTAAATTATTAAGAACACAAGGAGAGAAGTATATTTCTATCTAGAAAATTGTAATTTAAATTTAGAATTACTTTTCCACAAATAATTATAGGACTTCAGTATCCACTCTACCTGGTGGACGCTCCTCTACAGGCCCCTCGACTCATAAGTGGAACATTTTACCATAAAAATAATCAAATGAACATCCCTAGGAACAATATCCATTATATCCCCTCCCAACTATCTAATAGACTAATAAGTCTTTAATTACATCACTACCCTTAGGGTGACTGTCTAACAACCTCCTGAGTTCCCCCTGTATGTGCACCCCTTTGCTGGTAGGTATAAAGAATAGGAGGCTTGGGGTGACTAGGCTAACTCCTACCAGTCAGTATAACATGAGTTCTTCCCATTTATAGAGTGATATTATGCCATTCATATATACTCAAGATAATGAAATCAATCACATGAATATAAAATAACCAAAACACAAGTCCATAAAATCCAAGAAATCAAGATTCTCAATAATTAATGGCCACCGACCTCAATACACATCCCATTAATTATATAAGATTGTACCAATTGTCTTTAAATCCGTGATCTCCTATATCATCAAGAATACAAAAATTATTAACTAAAAGATCATTTAATATAAAATGATAAAGTTTTACTAAAGCTATAAAATCTCACCACATGACACACTGATGTTGAAACCATGAGTAATGGTGTGAAAACAACTCATGGCGTACACCTGTTCCTATTACAAAAAAAGTACACAATTTATAAACTCAAATCAATCATCAATATAATCTAATTTTGATAAAAAATTATGAATAAATCACTAAGAAACAAATCTCAAGTAAATCAGTGAGTAATAAGGAGTGTTCTTCCTCTTTCGACATCCTCTAGCACACAAAATCCCCATCGATCAATGTGATTTCATCATGCTTCTTTGAAATCACATAATCAAATCCCTAAATGAAAGGTCTAAAGTCTATGGAATAATAAGAACTAGAGGAAGTGAGAATAAATGGGATGATTAAACCTCCAATAGATGAGAAAAAATCACTCAAATTTCCCTATGTTGAAGGGAAAACATGGGAGGGGGAGAGGAGAAATATCAGGCACCCCTTTCCAGTTCTACCGATTGGAAAAGAAAAAGCCTGAGGGGAATTTATAATAATACCCCCCAAAATCACCACCTACCCCCGCATAAATTGGGGTTCATATAATAACATTGGACACCACTTGTGGCCCCATTAGTAGTATTGTGGGTGATTGGGGTTCTGGGGGACTACCACCTGGTTCCTAGTGGAAGGGGCAGTGGGAATGTACCACTAAATAGGATACAAGATTCCCAATGGGTGAACAAATGGATTATTCTAGGATTATTCTATATCTCACCAAGCATGGTGCTATTATGCAGACATTTCTATAACCCCACAATGTCCAATACTTCTATTTAAACTATTAAAAGTCACTAAAATGATGTACCTCCAAATACAATTCCATAATTTTAAATTTTCACAAGCTCTAACTTTATTAGAGTATAGATTACCACTTGTTCCACCAACACATAAATGTTTTAGTCACTAAAATGATTAACATGCATAGGCCTAGTCCTGTTTTAGTAAAAAAAACTTCCAAACTATAAATTTAATTCCAAAATCCACATAAACGGTAAATATACCTATTAGATCTGGGGTTTTGTAATTATCCCCATAATAAGACTTTTCGTCCATAAAATTTCATTTGGCTCCATATTCCATGAATAGATATAGCCATTATAACTATATATGGTTCTTTTACTACCAATTATCCCCTTTAATCAATCTAATATACCACAATATTCTCTCCAAAGGAATACTTTCCCTAATTAGGATTTTCTCCAGTCTATCAATAATTATAACTATCTTGTTAACAATGGTTTCATCCATATCTAATATAACCATACCATTGAAAATAATATGATAAGTATATGATAAATACTTCCTTAACTGTGAACCATGGAATAAATCTTATACTTCAATATAGTTTAGTGGACACATTAAATAATATGTGTTATATCTTGAATCATCTTAATGATCTCGAAGTGACCAACATATATAAGTGTCAATTTTCCTTATTTCCCAAGTATTTAATGTCCAAGTTTAGGTGACACTTGTAAAAAGACTTGATCACCATTTATAAACCCTAATGGACATTGTTTCCAATTAACATAAGAAATCTACTAAATTTGATATGTCTGTTTCGGTGCGGATGTGCGCCGGGTTTCTGTTCCGATGCTGTTCCGCCAGGACGCGTTCGCGCATGCACCCGTCGACCCGAGGGGATGGGCGCGCGGCTTGTGGCCCCGCAGTCCCGCTTTCCAAGGGTGGGCGGCATCCGTCCCTTACTCAGGGGCGTCTGCTCCTTGATCGAAACCGGGATGATGGGATGTCGGCTCCTCCTTCCGTGGACGTCTCCTCGGAACTCGTCGCCTAATCTGGGTCTCCCTCATAGATTTAAGACGTGCTCGTGAATCTCGTTCCCGGCGCCATGTCTCCATGGAGACCGGTTAATTACGCTGCTTCCGCCCGGACGCTCCAAGGAGTCTGGTCGGGGCAGCAACCTGCGGTGAGGAGACCGGGTAGCTCTGGGTGTTGGGGGCGTCTTAACACTGCGGCTCTGCATGTCTACCTTCCGTCCCTAATAGGGCTTCTCGAAGGCGTGATGGCCTAAGGCATCCCGCGTTGGGTGCAGGGAACTGCGTTACATGAGGTTTTCCTCAGCTTCCCATGTTTAACACGGGGTATGCCGCGAGTTTAACATCCAGCGGGGACGGCATCGGACTGATCAACACGAGAAGTGGATCAGGTGACAGAACCCCTTGCGGGGAACCTCCGATGCTGGGGCCAGCACATGGGCGGCTTCCCGAGTGAAGTGGAGTGGAATGAAATGGCATGACCCCACCAGGATGTGGCGGCCCGGGTAAGGATCAGGATGGATGATGGAGTGAAGAGCTTGGACCCCATAGGGGCTTGCTACGTACCGCGCGTTAGCGCGGATCAAAGTCAGCATAGTTCGGATATACAGTTTAACGTCATGCTGGACGTCGGCAAGCCGACTCACGAAGAGGTCGAGGCCGCCGGGCAGAGGATTGAACCGAACCACCTCGCACAGAGGGGGATGGAACGGCCGGGTGGATCACAGTTTCACGTCGTGCTGGACGCTAAAAAGAGAAAAAGGCAGTGGGGAAGCACAATGGAGATACACATGTGCAGTCTCCCACGAGGGCAGATTCATAGGTGAATCGACGCAAGTGTGAACCTGGGAGGGGTCCACTGATGGACGAACCGACGTGAATACGACCGGGACGACCAGGTGGTGGGCTTGGACCTCGGAGAGGCTTCCTACGTACCCTGTTTAGGAGACAGGGATCAAAGTCCACATAGTTCGTTCTATCAGGAATTACGCACTGAGGCAGCCCGGATGCAGCAAAGCTCAGTTGGAGAGGGACTTGGGCCGAAGGTGAGAGACCTCGATCCCTGTCACGCCCTCTACTGGCTTCGGCAGTGGGGAAGCACGATGGAGATACACATGCGCAGTCCCCCACAAGGAACTAGGGGTTTGTAATACCCTACCCCCGTGGGCGAAGGCCACTCCAATCCCGACATCCCTGCAGAGAAGAGCGGGTGGGGGCCACATCCGAACCGGGAGGGGGACCCTGCCTGCGAGGCACGGGATCGGACGAAGCGGACGGTTTAACGTCTTGCCGGACGAAGTACAGTTTAACGTCGTGTGTTGAGGACGAAGCGGACGGTTTAACGTCTTGCCGGACGAAGTACAGTTTAACGTCGTGTGTTGAGGACGAAGCGGACGGTTTAACGTCTTGCCGGACGAAGTACAGTTTAACGTCGTGTGTTGAGGACGATGGAGGCTAGGCAGTTTAGCGTCGTGCAGCTTGGACTTGGTACAGTTTAACGTCATGTTGGACGAAACACTTGGCAGTTTAACGTCTTGCAGCGCGGACGAGTGTGGTGCCGCCGATGGGTCTGTGTCACTTCGCGCAAGCCCAGGGGGCCGCACGGGAAGACAATGCACGGTGCGGGCACCCGGGATGAAGATCATCGGGCGCCACGCAGGGGGTACCGTCGGGGGGTCAAAGGGGGCGACCACGGCGGATTGCGCGCAAAAGAGGAGCTTGGCGCGCAATACCGCGGGTCGGCGCGCAATTGGACGGGCTGGCGCACAATTGGGCCAGCACTTTGCGTGCGGATGATTGAGATTGCGCGCACCGGGCTTCAGATAGCGCGCGGGGGCAACGGCCCATTCTTTTAACGAATGGCCACTTTGAAAGGGGGGGTGCGCGCAATCGGGCTGGATTGCGCGCACCCGGGGGGAAATTGCGCGCAAGAGGCTTCTTTTGCGCGCGAAGGCCTTTGGGTGAAGAGTTAATTCAAAAGAAAGGAGCCAAAGGGATTGCGCGCGAAGGTGAACCCCGAGGCTTTCTTGCGCGAAAGAAAGGAGGTTACCTGAAGATCGGCATTGCGCGCGGAAGGGGTTGGATTGCGCGAACGAGCGACTCTTCGAATTCCGAAAACCTTCAAAACGTCGGGGGTCGCCTTATATTTATAGGCAACCCCGGGCGCGGAATCTGGTCCGCGAGCGCGCAATCTCCTTCGTGGGCGCGGAATCGGGCCCGGCGCGCAAGGGAGTCACGCGGGCCACAGGCGCGCAAAATTGCGCGCCGGCCCAGCGCATTGCGCGCATCCCGGGAGGTTTGCGCGCGGCACTACAACTTTGCGCGCGGGTCCCCAAAATTCCACGCAAGGCCTCCGGGCCCTCCGAAACGTGCTTCTGACTCCAAATATGACCTCGCTTTCCGCATCCGGAGTTTTGTTTGGGAAAAACGGACTTTTCCGGCATCTACAAAATCCCCCCCTCGGAATCTGATCGGCGAGAGGTCGCAACGATCGGGTTCCGAGGGAGACGCCGGAATGCCGAAGTCCTGGGTGGCGCGGGACTCTGGCGCGCAAAAAAGGGCGTCAGGCGCGAAATTCGCTGTCTCGGTCGCGCAAAGCGCTTTCCGCGCAGCGCCGACACCCGGACTCGCCTATAAATAGGGGCCCTGGGTCCCCCCGTACCGTACACCGGCCTTCCGCGCGATAAGCATTCGAGCTCTCGTGCTCGAAATTGCCCTTTTCGGCGCAGAATTCACCCGTTCGTCGCGCAAACCTTCCGGATTTCGGCCTGTTTTTGCGCGAACAACCGGGGTTTTACGCGACAGACTTCCCAATTGCGCGCCGTCCACTAGGATTGCGCGCCAACTCTCAAACTTCTCTACCAGCCTCTCCCGATTCCGCACGCCTCATCCCTTAACCCACACGACTCCCAGAGCTTCTGAGATGGCCGCGAATCAAGGGAATGAGGGGGATGCCGCCATTCGCAGAGCTGAGATGGCGACGAACGAGGAGGTCTACGGAGCCAAGGAGATTGTTTCCAGCAATCAGTCCTTGTTCGACTTGCTGACGCCGGCCCAGAAGACATATCCGCTGTCGGACAACCTGCCGATCTGGAACTTTGGCATCCTAGATGAGGTTCCGGTGCCAGGGTTCGAGGTTGATGCGCCACGGACCTGGGTGACTCGGGAGGACGAGCTTCCCCGCTATAACATCACCAACAATGGGCATCCTTCCAGGGAGACCAGGCACTTAGATGTCTATGTCCTGAACCCGAGGACGCGAACCATCATCGGGAGTGAGCCTACTGCGGAGAACTCTCCAGCCCTCTACTCGAGCACATATCACCAGATTGTCACTGACAACACCAAGGGCTGGCTGAAGGACTGGGACTTGCGGTCTGGGGGCAATTTCACCAGTGAGTGGGCCTGGGCGTTCTGGGTACGCCACACCTGCGATCACTTCACGGAAGAGCTGCGGTACATCAGCCTATTTGAGGCGGTGTGGATGTCGCAGTTCCACTTCTACCAGCAGTCCGAGCTCGGGCCGGAGCTGTTCACCCGCTGGTCCCCGGATACCAACACCTTCCATCTTCACCATGGGGAGGTCAGCATCGGCCTCTGGGACATCCACTGCATCGGAGGTATCCCGCTGGAGGGTTACCAATACGATGAGTTCCTGCCTCCGAAGAACATCTTGGAAGACAGGTCACGAACTCCCATTCTGACATGGCATCTACTTGACCTGGCTACGCAGTGGCTCGGGATCAAGGACTTCCACAAGGACATAGCCTACAAGGAGGGGTTCGGCCAGTTCTTGGAGCATGACCCAGCGGTCAAGATGCCAGGCAGGGGGAAGCGGTGCCCGACCGTGGCTCAGAGGAGCCGGAACGGGTCGTACTGGCGGGTCTTGGAGACGGGCAACTACCGCTCATGGGGGTACCGCGTCATCGAGGCCCGGGACCCAAATGTACGGTACGCGGCGTTCCTAGCCTCCTTTCTGAGTGGGTGGCTCCTGCCAGTGCGGGACGCGAGAATGGGCGTTCGCCCAGCGACACTGGCGATGGTGGGCGCTATGGCCGCCAACAAAAGATACAACCTCGGGGTCCCAGTGCTGGCGAAGCTGTATGCCATCCTGGGATGCATCTCACGAGGGGGGTCGCCACGAAGGATCTGTGGGCCCTTTCAATTCTTCCATGGCTGGGT
Source organism: Viscum album (assembly GCA_963277665.1). Lineage (NCBI taxonomy): Eukaryota > Viridiplantae > Streptophyta > Magnoliopsida > Santalales > Viscaceae > Viscum > Viscum album. Next base: position 1,533,750,879 of record OY728163.1, on the reverse strand, counting down.
GGCTGCTCACCTCGGTGGGTACACGTTTCCAAACACCGTCATTCCTCCAGGCAACGGCCTGCGACCCTCCCTGCTGAACATCGCGGGGGTCGCTCCGATGACCCTAAATAAGGAGGGCGTGAGGATTCAGATTGGAAATCACGCCAATTTTAACTTCAGCCCGTTCCCCACCCCCGTTGGCCAGATGATCGACAATGGGCAGGGTCCGTTGGAGCAGCATGAATACTTCCTGAACATGCGGGGCGGGGTGCTCGTGGCTCGGATCGACGGGAAGGTGATCTGCGAGCCCTACGTGCCAACCCGGTTCGCCAGGCAGTTCGGGTGCCTTCAACGGATGCCGAAGAGGGTATTCACGGCTGTCCGGGAGGAGACGAACCCTTTCGTCCTTCGCCAGATGTGGATGATGTTCGCCGCTTTCGGCTCTGGCGACGTCATCACTCTCCCTCCTACCGGGGTCGACACAGGCTTGGCAACCGAGTACGCCGAACACTGAGCCATCGCATACCCCGAGGGGCTTCTACGGAAGCCAGTTCGGCGGCTCGAAGTCACCCGTGCGGAGACCGGGCGTCAAGGAAGGAGGCGAGGCGCCGTTACGCGGGGGAGAACGGAGGCGCGCCAAGCAGCGGAGCCGGCGCGAGCAGGGACTTCGGCGGCGGGCACATCGCAGGCTGCTGCCACGGCCTCGGCGCCCAGAGAGGGGGCACGTGCAGTGGTCGAGGAGCGGCCCGGGAAGCAGGTAAGGCGTCTGCTCGAACCCTCCCACGATGCAGTCTTCCTGGCGCTGTGGTCGGCCTAGATGACCCTGAGGCAGTCGCTGGGGACCGAAATCATCTGGCAGAAGATAACCAGCGAAGGAATCCATCTGCCAGAGGTCGGGCGCCTCCAGGTCACCGACAGGGTAAACTTCCACCGACGGTATGTGTATCTGATGGCCATGGACGAGTACGCGTGCCAACGTGGTCAGCGTGCGGAGCCGTCCCTTCTGGTGAAGGTGATGCTCGGTCTAGAGCCTGCTCCAGAATAGATGCCGCCGGAGGAAGATGACAGTAACGACGACTCCGAGGAAGAGGAGGAGACAGGGGAGGATGAAGGCTCCGAGGGAAGGTCCCATCAGGGGAGCCCGCGGGAGAGCAGCGAGGTGGCCGGCTCTGGCAATATTGACATCACTGAGCTCCTCGGGGTCCGCTTCTATCCCTACTCAACCTGCTTCATCCATTCTCTTATGAAGCTTCTAACCCATTTCTCCACCTTTCTCAGGAGTGCACGGATGCTGGTCAGGCATCCTCAGTAGGAGTAGGAGAGGCGCCAGCAGGACAGGGCGGGGGCCAGACACCCATCATTGAACTGACAAGCGCTGAGGGGTACCCTGCTGCAATTGCTCCTGCGGCGGCCGGGACAGCGGAAGATGACGCCTTGGATTCCCGTAAGTCTTCTCCCTTCACTGTTAGTGTTTTCCGTTGACGATCCGTGACTAACCATGGCATGCCTTGCGCAGTGATCTCAGTACTGGAGGCTCGTCGGGCTGCCGAACCCGGGCCATCCACGAGCGGACCAGTGGCAGACATGCCGCCTGCTCCAGAACATACTTTTCACACCGAGCCAGCCCCACCAACTGCTGATCAGGGGGCAGCGGACGCTGGCGGTGCTACCATCGGAGAGAGGTCGGGGGCTGACGAGGGTGTCAACGCCGCTGGGGCGGGAGAAGGTCGCCCAGATGGGGAACCTATCCCCCATGAGGACATCCCAGGGGCGGACCCTACAGCAGACCTGCTGGCTGCCTTCCCTGCCTACCGGCCTGCCGAACCCGAGGAGATGGACGACTCGGACGCGGAGGCGGTCGAGGAGAGCCGGATAACGCGCCGCAGGGGGTGGAAGTGCATCCAGCGCTTCCTCAAGCGAGACCCATCGGAGTGGCTGGGGCGCATGGGATCACTTCAAACCTGGCTGCGCTTCCTATGTGCCGGGGGAGCTGATGCTCAACGCCTCCATCTGACGGTCCGTGACTTCATGGCCGAAAAGATGCGTGAGAGCCGCCGGCGTGCCGACGTCGCACAATGTCGGGACATGTCGGAGAGCACGCGGGCGCTCCTCGTGGCGGAGCAGGAAGTCCGGCGTCTCGAAGGGCAGGCGGCAGAGAAGGAGGCCTTCGTCGCAACGTGCACTGAGCTTGTGGAGCAACTAGCGGCCCAGCTGGTTGACGCCCAGGTACAGCTGACGGAGGTGGGCCAACAGATGGTCACGCTTCAAGTCGAGCGGGAGCGAGCACAGGCCAGGATCGGCGAGCTGCGTGCTGCGACCACCGACGAGGAGAGGGCACGCAGAGAGCGAGAAGCAGCTCTGGAGGCCGCCAGCCAAAGGGTAGCGGCGTTGGAAAGATTCATTCAGCACGCTAATCCCTAGGGGCTTTGTTTTTCCATTCCCAGAATATTTTGCTTCCGCTACTCAATACTTTGATCCACTTGTATGAACCAATATATTTATCTGCATCTTTTGGCTTAACATGATCAACCACGATTCATTGTCTTGTGGGAGCGTTTAACCAAACATCAAGCATCCACAATTGGGACTGGATTTCTAAAGAAGAGAGGGAGGTCATCCCTAGGAAGAGAGACCTCAGACCTAATCAATGTATCATCCCCCCAACTTGTTCCGACACACGAGCGGGACAACGCTAGGGGCGTTAAGATTTTATCCGAACATAGGGAAATGAGAAAGGGTGAATCGCGTGTCCCGAATTCAGAAATCCACGACGGTCGGCCTTCCAGGAAATGCCCAAGACGGCAAGCGGACAATGGATCAATCGACCATACTACTGCGATAGACGGACCGAAGGTCATCATTCATATTGCAGGAGGCGGATCACATGTCATCATCAATGCCGCTTTGGAGGTTCCTTCAGGCACAAGGGTGGAAATCCAGATCAACAGGGCATGCGAAGCGTGGGGCGAAGTGACGATTTGTTCGGACAGAATCTAACGCTCTAAAAATTGCACCACCGTGGGGAAAGCGTATTAGGCGGATGCACTAATCTGGCCGTGAATCACCCCAATTCTCAGACAGAACCTCTTTGACGAGGAAACTGTCGCTTCCCATCATTGCAATGGGGCATCCCAAAATGAATCGGGGAGAATATAACAATCGCACCACTCTACCGGAAGCCAGGCCAGACGGCCGGTGACGAGGAGGGGCGGGACATAGCGATCCCTAAGGCTGGACCCGAGTCGAAATGCCCGGGCATTCCTACGTACTCCATCAGGCTGGAGATCAAGCCACACGTAGTTCTGAAAGTGCAGTTTTAACGTCATGCGGGACGTAGAACCCCGTTTGGGGAGATCTTAGTTTAAGGTTGTAGAGCTTGGACCATAGAGGCAGATCTTAGTTTAAGGTCTTAGAGCTCGGACCATAGAGGCAGATCTTAGTTTAAGGTCTTAGAGCTCGGACCATAGAGGAAGATCTTAGTTTAAGGTCTTAGAGCTCAGACCATAGGAACCTCAAAGTACGCCACATCATGGTCCTATCCCCTGGATATGCGAATATGCACTGAGGGATAGTGCCAAGAGTGTCGAGGTTTCTCCTGGTCAGAATGAGAGGTGGAAAACATACTGTGAATCATGCGGCCATTCACTCAAGGACTGGGGGCACCGGCGTAACGATATGGGAGTACTGCTGACCGTGGCGGAAAAGCAGCATCAATATCGCACTGACCGTTGATGGAATGAGGCAGCAAACGAGCATCAACCGCTCAAGCGCAGGATTCATATCGATTTGCTGCCCGAGGCCCTTGGGGGCACCAGCCCGAGTCGGTGGGAGAGCACTGAGGCATTGTGTCTAGACCGCTCACGGGGGCTCCACCCAGGGCGTAGGCGATGGGTCCGAATGAAAGGGAGCACGAAGCCAGAAAAGTGGAAGAAACCCGACCAAGCTGAACCTGACCCTCCTGGCAATAAACCAGAGTACTCTTGACACCGGTGGACCACTGCAAGGGGTCGAGGGACACGCCTTGAGGGTGACCCGAAGGCGGCGGATTCCTCGGAGAAGGGGGAATCTCTAAGAGGTGGGGGGCTGGACCCGATGTTTCAAACATCCGGGCGTTCCTACGTATCCCATAAGGATGGGAATCAAGCCACACGTAGTTCTTGAAGCGCGGCGCAACACAATCGGGCACCAGCGCGGGGAAGGGTGCGGGTCTGACCCTCGCACACAGAAGAAGCGGTATTTGATATTTCTTGTTTGTCCTTAAAGGTGGATGGTTTTTCTTTGTGCAGCGACATGCCTGTGATTAAGAAATCCCTGGCATCGCCACAATAATCAAGCCATGAAAGGCATTGATAAATGGCGTGGTTATTAACCAGCGCCCAACGTGAGTGTCCCCTGAGGAGAACATCACGATGCAGTGCTGTTTCTCGTCGGGCGGCCAAGACGATCACAGTTTACGGTCGTGTGGTAGGACCAGACAACACAGTTTAAGGTCGTGTGGTTCAGACCATGGTTGAATCCGTTTATTGCGATATGGCGGACCCAGCGGAGGTGGGAACATACCCAGCCCTGCGGTCACGCACGATTCCAGGAGAAGGATCCTGGGATAGGGGCCTGCGTATGTCCATCACCCGAGGGGCAGAGATGCTAGCCTCCAGTTATACTGGGCCCAGAACGCGATTGTTCGGGCGACTCCTTCCTCCTTATGGGGACGAGGGTCCAGCTACACATGGCCCTTAGGGAGGACATCAGTATATATCCTTGGTGCTCAGATCGTGGGAACCTCGAAAGACACCATTACCCTGGTTGGTCTGCCTAACGTGTAAATGTGTACTGAAGGTCAGTATGAAGAGAGTGTCGAGATTCCACTACAACGCACAGAGGCGGAGTGTGATGAGAACTGCGCAACCAATGTTCAGAGCCTGAAAGAGCCGACATGGCGATCAAGGATGTCGCTGACCATATTCGCAACACAACATCCGATCGCGTCAGCCTAGGATGGGGCAAGCAAACGAGCATCAACCGCTCAAGCGCAGGATTCATATCGATTTGCGGCCCAGGACCCGCCGGTAAATTGACCCGGAGCGGTAGGAGAGCACTGAGGCATCGTACCCAAACCGCTAACGAGGATCCCTTTGAGTGAAGGCTCGAACAAGAGGAAGCGCGAGGCCCGAAAAGCAACACAGGACTTTTCGGGATTGAATCCGACACTACGGGTCATAGACCGAAGTACCCAAAACATGTTAACAGATCACCGGAAAGGGCCAGAGGACTCACCCTGAGAGCAACCCAAAGACGGCAGATCCCCGTGATCAACCAAGAGACGGGGCTGGACCCGAAACACAAGCGTCCAGGCGGTCCTACGTATCCCATAAGGATGGGAATCAAGCCGTACGTAGTTCTTGTGAGGCAGTTTAACGTCATGCAGGACGATGAGGGGTGTGAGGTAGTCCCACACACGGGGGAGGCGTACGGCGCGACCAGTAGACCAACGTGAATGAGGACATAATCCCCCGCTCACGCCATACGCCTCGCACAAAAAGGAGGGGAACTGGGGCCAGAGGCCCAACGTGGGATAGAGATTCCCGAGAAATGGGGCTGGGCCTAAAACATGAATGTCCAGGAGGTCCTACGTATCCCATTAGGATGGGAATCAAGCCGCACGTAGTTCTTGAAGTGCAGTTTAACGTCATGCAGGACGAAAAGAGAAAAGGGGGGAGCAGAAGGCATCCCCAAACGTGGGGGGCGTACAACGTGGCGAGCAAACCGACGTGAATGAGGGCATAGCCCCGCGTTCACACCATACGCCGCACACTCGGAGGCAACTGGGCCAAGGGCCCGAGATGGGATGGAAATTCCCGAAGGATGGGGCTGGGCCTGAAACATGAATGTTCAGGCGGTCCTACGTATCCCATAAGGATGGGAATCAAGCCGCACATAGTTCTTGAGGTACAGTTTAACGTCATGTTGGACGAATGCTGAACAGTTTAACGTCTTGTAGCTTGGACGAAGTACAGTTTAACGTCGTGTTGGACGAAGATGCTTGGCAGTTTAACGTCTTGTCGCGCGGAAGAATTCAGTTTAACGTCATGTTGGACGAAACACTTGGCAGTTTAACGTCTTACCGCGCGGATGAATACAGTTTAACGTCATGTTGGACGAAACACTTGGCAGTTTAACGTCTTGCCGCGCGGACGAATGCAGTTTAACGTCATGTTGGACGAAACACTTGTCAGTTTAACGTCTTGCCGTGCGGACGAATGCAGTTTAACGTCATGTTGGACGAAACACTTGGCAGTTTAACGTCTTGCCGCGCGGACGAAGTGCACTCAGGCAAAGTACTGTTTGAGGAACCTAGCGTTGGTGGGAGGAGTGACACGCTCACCATCCATAGTCGCTAGGGAGTACGCGCCATTGGGATAGACCTTGTGGATGACAAAAGGTCCCTCCCACTTGGGCTCCAGCTTGGGCGGCTTCCTGCCGGGGATCATTGGTGCTCTTAGGGCCAGTACTAGGTCACCCTGCAGGAAGGAGCAGAGGCGAACCTTCTTATTGAAAGCTCGAGCCATTCTTCTTTGATGCCTCTCCATGTTGTGCAAAGCGCGAAGCCTATTCTCATCCAATGCTTCCAACTCGACTAGACGGGCTTCATCAGCTCTGTCCGGCGCTTGCTGGTCGTAGACCGCAGTGCGCAAGGACGGTAACTGGATCTCGATGGGCCGGACGACCTGCTCTGGGGTAATGAAGACGATACCCAAGCCCACTCTGTTGAGCTTAGGATTATCGAGCCTTCTACCGGTGGGGCTCCGGGAGGCACCGTCAAAGTGCATCTGCCAGCACGGATCGGCATGATCGACCGAGAGAATGGCCTCATCAGGAAAGCCTAGATCCAGCGGCTGATCCGCGGAGGTCGGGTGAGCAGCCAGAAAGTCTGCCAATGATTTCCCTTTGATGGCCTTCTGAGACACATACCTGATGTCGAAATGATGGAGAATCACAGCCCACCATGCTAGACGGCCAGTCAACATGGGCCGGCTCAGGATATACTTCAACGGGTCTACCCAAGAAACCAACTGTACCTCGTGGTGCTGCAAGTAGTGCCGTAATTTCTGTACGGCAAATATGAGAGCCAGGCAGCTCTTCTCGATGGGGGAATACCTAACTTCTGCATCGAGGAGCATGCGACTGAGGTAATAGAGGCTATTCTCTGTTCCCTCGTTGTTCTTCTGGGCGAGAAGGGCACCAAGGGACCGTTCCAGTGCGGTCACATAAAGGACCAGCGGCTTCCCGGATACAGGCGGCATCAGAACCGGAGGTTGAAGCAGGTACTGCTTGATTTCCTCGAAAGCGATCTGACACTCTTTATCCCATACATAGGTGGCACCTTTCTTCATGAGCCGAGAAAAGGGCTTACACTTGCCGGCCAGATTCGCGATGAATCGGCGTATATAGGCTAAGTGGCCTTGGAACCCTTGCAGTTTCTGGATGTTACCTGGGGGAGGCATCTGGCTAATCGCCCTGATCTTCTCCGGGTCGATCTCAATACCCCGGTATCTTACCACAAATCCAAGGAACTTTCCGGAGGTGACCCCAAGGCACACTTCAACGGGTTCATCTTCAGGCAGCGAGACCGGAGGAAGCCGAACACTTTCTCAAGATCTTTGAGATGGTCCTGACGCTGGCGCGATTTGACCACCAAGTCGTCGACGTAGCATTCCACCAGTGTGCCGAGGATTGGCTTGAATATGCGGTGCATCGCCCGTTGATAGGTGGCACCTGCATTCTTCAGGCCGAAGGGCATGACCTGGTAACAAAAGATACCTTGGGGGGCCCTGAAGGCAGTGAACTCCTCATCCTCAGGGGCCATCTAGATTTGGTTGTATCCGGAGTATCCATCCATGAAGGAGAGGGCTTGGAACCCTGCCGTGGCGTCAATCAACAGCTCTGTCACTAGAAGGGGAAAATCATCCTTCGGACAGTGGCGGTTGAGATCGCGGAAGTCGATGCAGACTCTGATCTGCCCGTTCTTCTTCTGGACCGGCACAATGTTGGCCAGCCATTTGGGGTACTGAACTTCCCTCACGAAGTTGGCTTTGATAAGCTTGTCAACTTTGGCCTCAACCATGGCACCGTGGGATGGATGCATCTTCCTGGGAGGCTGCTTGAACCCGCGATGGTTCACCGGGAGACCAAGGCGGTGGATGGCTACCTGAGGATCTAGCCCCGGCATCTCGTCATAGCCCCAAGCGAACACATCACGGTGCTGTCTGAGGAAGTCCACGTACTGCTGCCGCTCCTCAGAGGGCATGGCGGCACTGACCAATGTGGGTCTTGGATCTGCTTCGGTTCCAATATTCACCTGTACTAACTCATCGACCGTGGCGGAGACGCCCTCCTCAAAGGCTGGGGGTGCATCTTCCACGTCCTCTCCACTAGGGGAGGGATCGTCCACGGGAGAGACTGCGCTGGGAACTGCATTGGGGATACCAGATCCTGCTGGGCCGCTGGTGTTGGCACGGGCGGTCGCGGTCATCTCATCAGGAGACTCACAGGCCGTCGAGACCATGGCTACGTCCAACCGATGAATCGGGAGGACGTAAGCGTCATCCAAACTTGCCCAGGGATCACCTCCAACAGCGACAGGCTCAACCTCACCTGCCAGGATCTGCTTATCCTTGCTCTTGTAATAGTCCGCGTCCAGATAGCGGGCTTCACATGAGGCAAAATGAGAGGCATCTCCCTGAATCACGCCTACTCGACCGTTAAGGGAGAATTTGAGGCATTGGTGGTATGATGAGGGAACCGCCGCATGAAGGTGGAGCCATGGCCTGCCCATCAATGAGTTATACGCAGTGTCCTGAGAGACTACCATGAATTCGGTGTTGGCAACCAAGTCACCGAACTGGGTCTTCAAGCGTATCTTGCCGACCAGAGTTTTCTCGGTGCGGTCATACCCCTGGATCCTGAGGTCAGAGGGAATCAAGTCATCCTCAGACAACCCCAATCTCCGGAGCGTCCGAGTTGGAATCAGGTTAATCCCGGACCCCGTGTCGACAAGACAGCGCCGGACTTCAAGGCCATTGAACTGGCCAGTGACATACAGCGGATGAATGTGCCCCTATATAGGAGGGTCTTCATCCTTACCAGAGAACGAGATAACTGCCTGGCATTCGGCGTCCTCAATAGTTTTGGCGTGAAAGGCCTCTGTAGCCGCAACCTCTGTCTCAAATTGGAGGGGGATTTTCAGGGCTTCAGCGAGCGCCTCGCGCATCTCAGGTGACATGCGCAGAGCCTCAAGGATGGAGAGGCTCGCTGGGATGTCGGCCAAGTGCTTCAGGACATCATACTTTTTTGCCAAGCGCGAGCCCCTGGTTGCAGGAGGTTTTTCTGCGGTTGGAGGCATGACGGGCCTTGCTGATTGAACCGGCGGCCGACTGGTGCTTGGCGCATCCCGCTGTTCATCGGTTGAAGCCCGGGAAGTAGTCACCGTATTGGGGTCAGGAGGCCGGGACGGACTCGTGGCAGGGCGGAGCTGATCGCGACGCGGCTGAGGCGGTTTTGCCTGGTCCCACACCACAAACAGTGGCGGAGGCGAATCCGTCATCCCCGGATGGGGGGGCTGTGCACGTTGAGATCGGTTTTGAGCCTACTGCCTAGTCTCAGTGGTGTGCACGGCCTGGCTGGAGGTACCAACTGCTGTGCCCCGACGACTCCTGTTGTTGCGGTTCCTCCGACGGTGGCGACGACCGGGGACACTAGGGAGGTCCACCTGGTGTTCTTCAACGTCGGGAACCGAAAAGGGATTTACCAGCTCGACGGTATTAACCGAAGCGTACCCAACACTATCATCGGACGAATCATCCATCACTGGGCGGATCCAGGGAGGGACCCCCATCTCCGGGGGCATGAAATCGCCGAGAGTGCGGGATAGTGGCGGAACTGGCGGGGCGCACTCTTCCTTCTTGCGCCGCCGCCGTTTTCTCTTCTCGGAAGAGGCAGGCGGGGATGACGATGCCGAAGCAGCACCCGTAGATTCTGGGGGCTCAGGCTGATTCAAGCGCACACAGATGATTCCATGGGGGGAACCCAGGCCATCGACGCCTTCCGTGGGGGGAACCCAGGCCATCGACGTCGTGAGACGGAGTGCCCGATTTCCCTTCCCCAGCCCCTGGCGGGTTCCGTGCCCCGGTGCTGAATGCTCAGCCGGGCAACATGCTAGTCTTCCAACACCTCTGAAAACAATCGGGCTTCGTATTGAGGAGAAGAGATTCACGTCGGGTTCACCATTTTTCTGTTTCGGTGCGGATGTGCGCCGGGTTTCTGTTCCGACGCTGTTCCGCCAGGACGCGTTCGCGTGTGCACCCGTCGACCCGAGGGGATGGGCGCACGGCTTGTGGCCCCGTAGTCCCGCTTTCCAAGGCGGGCGGCATCCGTCCCTTACTCAGGGGCATCTGCTCCTTGATCGAAACCGGGATGATGGGATGTCGGCTCCTCCTTCCGTGGACGTCTCCTCGGAACTCGTCGCCTAATCCGGGTCTCCCTCATAGATTTAAGACGTGCTCGTGAATCTCGTTCCCGGCGCCATGTCTCCATGGAGACCGGTTAATTACGCTGCTTCCGCCCGGACGCTCCAAGGAGTCTGGTCGGGGCAGCAACCTGCGGTGAGGAGACCGGGTAGCTCTGGGTGTTGGGGGCGTCTTAACACTGCGGCTCTGCATGTCTGCCTTCCGTCCCTAATAGGGCTTCTCGAAGGCGTGATGGCCTGAGGCATCCCGCGCTGGGTGCAGGGAACTGCGTTATCTGAGGTTTTCCTCAGCTTCCCATGTTTAACACGGGGTATGCCGCGAGTTTAACGTCCAGCGGGGACGACATCGGACTGATCAACACGAGAAGTGGATCAGGTGACAGAACCCCTTGCGGGGAACCTCCGATGCTGGGGCCAACACATGGGCGGCTTCCCGAGTGAAGTGGAGTGGAATGAAATGGCATGACCCCACCGGGATGTGGCGGCCCGGGTAAGGATCAGGATGGATGATGGAGTGAAGAGCTTGGACCCCGTAGGGGCTTCCTACGTACCGTGCGTTAGCGCGGATCAAAGTCAGCATAGTTCGGATATACAGTTTAACGTCATGCTGGACGTCGGCAAGCCGACTCACGAAGAGGTCAAGGCCCCCGGGCGGAGGATTGAACCGAACCACCTCGCACAGAGGGGGATGGAATGGCCGGGTGGATCACAGTTTCACGTCGTGCTGGATGCTGAAAAGAGAAAAAGGAAGTGGGGAAGCACAATAGAGATACACATGTGCAGTCTCCCACGAGGGCGGATTCATAGGTGAATCGACGCAAGTGTGAACCCGGGAGGGGTCCACTGATGGACGAACCGACGTGAATACGACCGGGACGACCAGGTGGTGGGCTTGGACCTCGGAGAGGCTTCCTACGTACCCTGTTTAGGAGACAGGGATCAAAGTCCACATAGTTCGTTCTGTCAGGACTTACACACTGAGGCAGCCCGGATGCGGCAAAGCTCAGTTGGAGAGGGACTTGGGCCGAAGGTGAGAGACCTCGATCCCTGTCACACCCTCTACTAGCTTCGGCAGTGGGGAAGCACGATGGAGATACACATGCGCAGTCCCCCACAAGGAACTAGGGGTTTGTAATACCCTACCCCCTTGGGCGAAGGCCACTCCAATCCCGACATCCCTGCAGAGACGAGCGGGTGGGGGCCACATCCGAACCGGGAGGGGGACCCTGCGTGCGAGGCACGAGATCGGACGAAGCGGATGGTTTAACGTCTTGCCGGACGAAGTAAAGTTTAACGTCGTGTGTTGAGGACGAAGCGGACGGTTTAACGTCTTGCCGAACGAAGTACAGTTTAACGTCGTGTGTTGAGGACGAAGCGGACGGTTTAACGTCTTGCCGGACGAAGTACAGTTTAACGTCGTGTGTTGAGGACGATGGAGGCTAGGCAGTTTAGCGTCGTGTAGCTTGGACGTGGTACAGTTTAACGTCATGTTGGACGAAACACTTGGCAGTTTAACGTCTTGCAGCGCGGACGAGTGTGGTGCCGCCGATGGGTCCGTGTCACTTCGCGCAAGCCTAGGGGGCCGCACGGGAAGACAATGCATGGTGCGGGCACCCGGGATGAAGATCATCGGGCGCCACGCAGGGGGTACCCTCGGGGGGTCAAAGGGGGCGACCACGGCGGATTGCGCGCAAAAGAGGAGCTTGGCGCGCAATACCGCGGGTCGGCGCGCAATTGGACGGGCTGGCGCGCAATTGGGCCAGCACTTTGCGCGCGGATGATTGAGATTGCGCGCACCGGGCTTCGGATAGCGCGCGGGGGCAACGGCCCATTCTTTTAACGAATGGCCACATTGAAAGGGGGGGGTGCGTGCAATCGGGCTGGATTGCGCGCACCCGGGGGGCAATTGCGCACAAGAGGCTTCTTTTGCGCGCGAAGGCCTTTGGGTGAAGAGTTAATTCAAAAGAAAGGAGCCAAAGGGATTGCGCGTGAAGGCGAACCCCGAGGCTTTCTTGTGCGAAAGAAAGGAGGTTACCTGAAGATCGACATTGCACGCGGAAGGGGTTGGATTGCGCGAACGAGCGACTCTTCGAATTCCGGCAACCTTCAAAACGTCGGGGGTCGCCTTATATTTATAGGCAACCCCGGGCGCGGAATCTGGTCCGCGAGTGCGCAATCTCCTTCGCGGGCGCGGAATCGGGCCCGGCGCGCAAGGGAGTCGCGCGGGCCACGGGCGCGCAAAATTGCGCGCCGGCCCAGCGCATTGCGCGCATCCCGGGAGGTTTGCACGCGGCACTACAACTTTGCGCGCAGGTCTCCAAAATTCCGCGCAAGGCCTCCGGGCCCTCTGAAACGTGCTTCTGACTCCAAATATGACCTCGCTTTCCGCATCCGGAGTTTTGTTTGGGAACAACGGACTTTTCCGGCGTCTACAATGTCATCATTCTTTTCATTTTCAAATGAACATGAGAAAATTTATCCTATACCAGAATATTACCCAATATTGACCTCTCTACCACCTTTTTTCAACACAAAATCGATCAAGAATAACTTATAGTACTTCAAAAAGAGTTATCTGAATAAACTCTTGATAAATATTTTTGTAGAAAAAATTCACCAAAGGAACATGATTGTCCTACGATCTTCTAAAATTTAGTTCCCAATATTGACAAATATCCTTAAATGTTAGTATGTTCTATTCCAATTTTCTGTCTATCTAAGGATGATAAGATGCACTGATTATCAACTGGGTATAAATCACATTTTGAAGTACATTTCAAAACCCTGATGTAAATGATGGATCTCAATCTGATATGATTGATAAAGAAACTCTATGAAATATCAACTTCTTTCAAATATTACTTACCCTGGTATTTTGCTAATAAAATCTCTTGAATGTGTAAGAAGATATTCTACGTTATATGTTTTTCCACAATCACCAAGATAAAACTATGTTTCCATGGTAACCTTTGTAGAATAACTATAAAGCCCATTACATCTCTATATAATAAAAGTTTTGAAAATTCTCCTAGGTTAGTTGTCCTCACCCATTACTTATTGACAAATCCAACACTGTGATATAGAATCAACTACCTCCATCTTCCTTCCTACCCATCTAAAGTTTCAATTGATAGCAGGTATATCTTCATTACATTAGGATGTACTACCTAACTAGAGTTATGAAATTGTATCAATATATATCATTTTAAGCTTAAGGGAACCACCAATATATCATTAAAATAGAGCATCAAGTCAGCAACTAACAACCATTGATCATAGGTCTCCCCGCCATTTGGGGTTAGTAATGTAAAATAGGCCTGCGACCTACGGGCTTCGCAGATATGGGGTGGGGCATGGCTAAAATTTTTAATTATTAAGAGTATCAGACAACACAGGTTGAGCCTGCGTAGGTGCGGGCTAAAGCAGGTTGATCCCATACGGGTGAGAGCTTACCCACATGCTTGATTTAATTTAATTTTTATAATATATAATTCTTTGAAATATTTGTTTTTTTATACATCCAAAAATGATGGGTGGATCTAAACTAGTAACATGTATATACCTATCCCACTCTTTCCATTTTAACCCATGTATTATTCGAGTCAAATCTGTGAGTCCGATCCATTTTTTATACCAGCGTGTAGGTAGCCCATATTTTTGATTGATAATATATTCCTAATTTTAGCTTAAATTTTTTAAATATGGTCCAAGAGCCCTCACCAATAGGGGAATAGATTGCAGTAAGAATCGATCTAGAGATTCAGATGCCCCTGGATTTGAAACGCTTGGGGAGTCGATTGTCGAAAACACTTTGGTGTTGATGTAGAATGAGAACCTCTTGTGAAGTCATATAACTGGGGAAGTGTAAATGGTTTGCATGTATGCCTAGGTAAAAAACGACTCTACATGCACATGCCTTAGGACATACCCACATGAGATCAAACCCGCAAGGGCTTGGCCCGACCTGCCATAACTGACCCATTTTACATCACTATTTGTGGTAACCCTTCTCCTAAGTCTCCAAATATAAATCTACCATCATGTTTAGTAGTTTATACTTACCTTTAAATACTTTGACTACTCGAGTCCTCACATTTAATGCATCCACTATAATATTACCTTTTACTTATGCATAAGATAACTCAAAGTCAAAAGTTTAGTATAACACCCTATGATATTTGGTTATGTATGTTCGTAAATAAATTCAATTTATTCGATAGTTTACTGTGATATACTATTAAATATTAACATGAACGTTAGGAATAATAATGTGGAAATTAGAATAATAACCTAACCTATGAAATTATATATATTTTTTTGGCTTATCATAAAATAAAATATGATATATTTATATCAAGGAATAGGTAAATAAATGCTTTAAAAAAGATAAATTAAGTGTTGGTGTTTTTGTGAACTGTAAATGTTTATGTAAATTTTTATAGTTAATATAATGATTTAAAATAAAATTTATTTTCATAAAGTAGATTCATTAATTAATATTTTTGTATTATAATTATAATATAGTTTTATGAGACCATAATTAAATTTTCAATGTGTCGTAAAAGTGGTTATAATAATAGAATTTCTATTTTTGAATAAATCATTATTTTAATTAAAAATTAAATTTCTCATATTTAGAAAATTATTTTCATAAAATGGAGTCCATTTATTAAATATATTTCTCAAAAAATGGTCATGATTATTTTTTTGGATTTTTCTAAAATAGTTGATTTTTTGGTGAATAGTGAAATACAACAATTTATGGCATTTTAGCATTATAAGTAAATAAATGAATTATTGAGTCATTTATGATGTATGGATGAGGTAATACACCATTATTTAAAACTAAAATGCTCTAATTAGTGTATTTTTTATTGGGAATCAATACTATTGATAGTCTTGAGCCAAAATAATAAACAAATGATTAAAATAATAAATAACACCCCTATCCTCTCCCTATAAATATCATACCCACCACCATTTCTCCTCACACCTTCAAAGTCTTGAATGCTGTATAAATTTTTCTCAATTACCTTCCCAAATCTCTTCCCCATTCCCAACTCCTACTGGTCTCACCAAAAGACCAAACCCAAGTTCCTTAAAGAGGTTCTCAAGGCGACGACATTCAAGTGGTAAAATCCTCATTTCTCTTTTATTTTCTTATTATATCCCCACCTCACCTTATCCAAAGTGGAATAATAACACAAGTATCATAAATATAATAGAATTTAATTATGTTAACGGAACATCCATCATCAAATATCTTCCCTCCTTTTATTCTAAAAATGAAAACATCACCCGTGACACGTCGATTCACCACCTTCATGGACGATAAGTTTTTATTTTCCATTAATTCCTTCAAGGATTGTCATAAAACCATTATTATGGTTAAATTATATTTTAATATACATATTATATGTTATATAATGTTTTGGAACAAACATATAAACCTAATATTAAATAAAATGATACAAGTTTGTGATGGTTGTAAAAACTGCCAAAAATAAACAAAACATTTATCATTAATGTTTTATCTTACGAGTAATACTCAAATCATATAACCAAATTATTTATTAGATAATTTAAACTTCTATAAGTTCAATAATACTAAATAATTTTACTTTTTGAGAATTTATTCCTATTTTAAAAGAACTCCCATAATTATACACAAGGAAACTGACCGTAAAACCAGGAAAAGAATGCTCCTAAAACAACGAAATTAAATAATATAATCTCCAGAATGACCATAAATGACCTTAATAAAATTATAAAAAATAAAATATATATTTAAGAGGTTTCAAATTAACTAATTAATTAATTTTATTTGAGTATACAAGACATTAAATAAAAGTGCAGAATGCTTTCGAACCTAAGGTAAAAAACTTCACCTCAATCTCCATTTCATTGAGACTTACTTGGTATTGTGTACCTAATCATTTTTAAATGGATTATATACTTCCCTTTTGGGATAATTGTTCTTTTCAAATTATATTTATATTAAATTTACACATTTTTTTATCATGGATATGATTATTTTCTAAATATTATACCATTTTTACATACGGTCTTTACTTTGAATGTTATTTGATTAACTGGGAAATAATGTTAAATCCGTATCTTTTACTCAATATGAATATTCATTAATAAGTGATTTTGATTTAATGAATTAAATCAATCATTTTAATATTTGATTAGTGATTTTTACATGCATACACGGGTGGGGCCTGGTTATAGATAGCCCCTCGATGCATCAACAGGTCTCATGAGACAAAACAGTTGGCGACAAACCCTTTATGTTTGTTTTCAAGAAGAACGAGACAAGTTTCTAACCTATGAATTATAATATCTTGTGAAAGGCCTTGATGGTAGTGGTTCATGTACCAGATAAATGACATCCAATAATCAATAATTCCCTTCATTTTAGTATTTAGTTCTTACTATTCATGAGATTTTCACTATTACAAAATCTATGAATGCATTTTCATTATTAGTTTATTGATTATGCCATATTGTTTTTTCTTCACTTATTATTTATTCATGTTTCTGCTAAAGTTAAACCTTAATGATCATTTGAGCTCCCCATTTTATTTATTATCCTTTCATAGGTTATTAAGATGCAATATTTGAATAAGTGTCAAGGAAACAATTTATTTTACTTTGTTATGTTTTATATTTAATTACCAATGTAATAAGGGAACCATGTGTGTATCTAGTTCTTAAAGACTACTAAACTGATCAATACTTAGTGGTGTGATCTATTTTATCTATTCCATTTTAATAAAATAACCACTGACTTTGGGATAATGTGGTCAGGGTTTGCTATAGTTGGTATTAGAGTAGGTTTAGTAAAAACCTTCGGAACTAGATGTTATATAAACATGAGAATTATAATAATTCCATATAGTGATTTTTTTGGATCAATAATCATGATAATTATGAGATAACATAGTGTGTTACATTATTTAGTGATGGTCTAATAGAATAATGAAAATCAATACCCGCAGATAATGTAGGGATTTCCCCACTGAGAAATTCAACACAATTATTGTTATAGTTGAGCAGATCATGACCATATTAGTATAACCTACTAAGGTTATGATATATAACTATACTACACCTATTTTGAACTATTTCATGTGGTAGAAACCCCCATATTTTAGTGGGACTACTGATCCAGTGGTAGCTGAGTAATAGATCAAGTCCCTTGAAAATATATTTTTGGCATTAAGATGTGGTTAAAGGGAAATGGTTATACTAGTGGTATATTTCCTCAAGGGTGATGTTAATAAATGGTGTTCATTGATCCATAATACTAAGAAGTAAGATGAAATAGAAGAAATGGAATGGATAACTTTTAAAGAAAGATTCTTCTACAAATACTTCCCTCGTGAGCAATGAACTAAAATGAATAGAAAATTCCTTAACTTAAAGAAAAAGGATGAAGAGAGTGTTGTAGAGTATGAGGATACATTCAATAGACTAGCCATATATTCTATAGATTACATATATGATTTAGATAACAAGATTGATAATTTATTTTAAGGTCTTAAGACATGTCTCTGAAGGGCACTAGATTCTTAAACATTTTCATCACATGATGAAATAATATTAAGTTCCCTCAAAATGGAGAATGAATTTTCTAGATCTCATATATTCAAGGGAAATTAAGAGAAGAAGAGGTCTTATGATAACCATGAAAAAGAAAATGAATGAAAGAAGAATAAAGGAATAAAGAAATTCCTATTATGTGAAAATTGTGGAAAGAATCATCATATGAAATGCTTAAAAGACATGAGAGTTTGTTATAAGTGCAGAGAAAAGGGTCATCGAGCTGATGAATACAAGGGAAAGAAACAAATCAATGATGTTGAATTCTTTAACTATAATGAAATGGGGAATTATTCAAATAAATGTCCCAAGCATCAAGGGAATCTACCATAAAAGAGGCCAAGGAGATATGACTATGCTTATGTGATCACTACAGTTGAAGTATAGGTACCCAAGGATATGGTGGAAGATACATTAATCATATCTTCAAATTTAACCAATGATTTATTTGATTTTGGATCATCAATTTCTTTTATATCTACCCAGTTTTCCATGAAAATTAGATATTTCCCTTTTCATTTAATAAGGGAGTTTTTGGTCAAAACCCCAAATGGAAGTATCATTACAATAAATATGTGCTGGGAAATCCCCATTATGGAATATAAACATGATTTATTTGATGATCTTATCATCATACCTATGGTCGAATTTGATATAATCCTTGATAGGAGATGAATTTCAAAATATGATGTGAAAATTTATTGCAATAAGAATGAAATTTTGATTAGTGAGGAAGATGTACAATTCCTTATCTTTAGAGAAGAAATTTCATCATTTGATTCTTATATAGATCCACCCCCAGTAGCTCTACTAAATAACATTCTTGGGGAGGAAGATAAAAAACATCTAAGGATAAGGAAATTAATCTTCAAATTGACGAATTAATAATTATATAAGAATACATTGATGTATTTCTTGAGGAATTACCTGGACAACCCCTGGAGCATGAAGTTGAGTTTACCATTAATTTAATCCCAAATGTAAGATCAATATAAAATAATCCTTATATAGAATAGACACTGTGGAATAAATGGAGATAAATAAAGAACTAGAAGAGGTGAGTAATAAGATATTTATTCACCCTAGTGTTTCTATATGGGGATCCCCTTTTACTTTTGTTAAAAAGAAAGATCAATTCATGAGGTTTTTCATTGAATAGAGAGAAATAACTTCTATTATAATAAATAACAAGTATCCTTTTACTCACATTTATGATTTATTTTATCAAATTCATAGAGATCAATGTTTTTCGAAGATTGAACTTCATTCTGAGTATCATAAATTACGAGTAGAGTGGGAATAAATTATAATGAAAACTTTTCAGATGAGGTATAAACATTAAGAGTTTACAATAATGTAACATGGATTGACTAAATCACCCCATAGTTTTATGGATCTTATGTACAAAACATTCAAGGAATATCTTGATGATTTTTTGTGGTATTCATTAATGATATTCTGTTATATTCTAAAACAAATGAAGACTATGAGAATCACTTGTGGATCATTCTTGAGACTCTAATAATGAATGAATTATATGGTTAATTTTGAAAGTGTGAATTATGGATTTAGGAAATTTCTTTTCTTGTCCATATTTCTTCTAAGGATGGAATCTCAGTTGATCCTGTAAAGACAAAAGAAATACAAGAATGACCTATGCTAATGAACATAATCTAGGTACATAGTTTCATTGGTTTAGTATGTTACTATCAGTTTTTTATTCATAATTTTTCCGGATTGGCTAACCCGTTAACCATTCACACACATAAAGGGGTTAAGTTCATATGGAAAAAATAATGTGTAGAAGGTTTTGAAGAATTGAAGAGAATATTAGTCAGTTCTCTGATTCTAACTCTACCATCATGAAATGACGGGTTTGTGATACATAGTGATGCATTGAAGAAAGGATCAGGTTGTGTCCTTATGAAAAATGATAAAGTTATTACATATGCATCATGGTAGTTGAAGATTAATGAAAAAAGTTATCCAACTCATGATGTTGAGTAACCAGCCACAATATATTCTCTAAAGATATGGACAATATATATATATGGCGAAATATGTGAGATATATACAGATCACAAGAGTTTTGAATACATCTTTACACAAAAAGAACTCAAAATGAGGAATATACAATGGTCCAATTTACTCATATATTATGATTCTTCAATACACTACCACCCAGGAAAAGAAAATAATGTAGCAGATCCATTAACCAGGAAAGATCATGGAATTCTATCCCAAATAACAATTGAGAAAGATCCTATGTTCATGGATTTAGTATAGATTTATATGCAAATTGTTAAGGAAGAGGAAACATCAATCCTTTTTTCAAATGATTGTGAAACCATATTTATTAGAAAAAGATAAAAAGATCTTAATCCGATGGTGAAAACTTTAAAAATAAAATTAAAGCTATTAAGGATAGAAGTTTGGAATACTTCATGTATGTGGATAAAATTCTGAAATTTGGAAAGAGGTTATCTACTCCATTAATACCTATACTAAAAAGGGAACTATTAGATGATGCTCATAGCTCAAATTTATCTATACACCATGGTAGTACCAAGATGTCTATAGATCTGAAGGAACATTTTTGATGGGATAATATGAACCGTGAAATTTCTAACCATGTGTCAAGATGTCTAGTTTGTCAACAAGTTATGATTGAGACACAACATCCTAGAAGAGTCATACAACCTATAACTATTCCTATGTTGACGTAGGATGATATTATTAAGGAATTTATCACTGGATTACCAAATATTCCTAGAAATAATGATGCGATATGGGTTATTATTGATTGCCTTAAAAAATCTGTACATTTTCTTTCTATAAGAGAAGATTTACCTCTTCAATGCCAAGAAAGACTATATTAATGAAGTTGTAAGACTACATGGTGCACCTCTATAGATTGTGTATGATTGAGATCCTTGTTTTAAATGAAAATTCAAGAAGATTATTTAGAAGGATTCAGATACTAAGCTTCATTTTAATATTTCTTATCACTCTCAAACTGATAGAAAATCTAAAAGGACCATTCAAATATTGGAAGATATGTTGAATTCATACTCACTTGACTTTAAATGTATGTGGGATCAATAATTACCTTTTGTAGAGTTTTCCTACAATAATAGTTTCCATTATATTATTAAAATGGATCTATATGAAGCATTATATGGAAATAGATTTCATACTCTAACTTATTGGGATGAAGTTGGTGATAGGAAACTTATAGACCCAGAACATAGGTAAAGACTGTTCAGAGTCATATTAAAGAATATCAAAGTATTAAAAAGATTTATGTTGATAACCATAGAAAGGATTTAGAATTTCAAGTGAGGGATCATGTATTTATAAAAATATCTCCATGGAAGGGTGTCATAAGGTTAGTTAAGAAAGGAAAAGTAGGCCCCGAGTTCATTGGACAATTTGAAATTATGGAAATAATTGGAGTTGTAGCTTACCATTTAGAAATGCCACCAAGTATCCCTAAAGTTAATGATGTGTTCTACATATCATTGTTACAGAAGTACATGCAATTCCAAATGCATGTAATCACCTATGAAGAAATAGAACTGGAACCCTATTTGTCTTATTTTTAATATCCTATCAAGATTATTGACACTAGAGACCAAGTATTGAGAAATTGGACAGCTTGATTGGTAAAGGTTCTTTGGAGAAACCATAAAATGGAAGAAGCAATGTGGGAACCTAAGGATGCTATGAAGAAGAACCACCCTCATCTGTTTATAAGATAATGTTTAGGAAAAATCTAGAGGATGAAATTTTTCTCTGAGGGATGAATATAACACACCAATATTTTTTGGTATGTATCTTCTTAAATAAATTCAATTTATTTAATATTCTATCATGATATACTATTAAATATTAACATGACCGTTATGAATGATAATGTTTCCATTAAAATAATAACCTCACCTTTGAAATTATAAATAACTTTTAGGTATCTCATAAATGAAAATTTGATATATTTATATCAAATAAAAAGTAAATAAATGTTTTAAAAATGATAAATTAAGTGTTGGTATTTTTATGAAATGTAAATATTTATTTATATTGTTATAATTAATATAATGGTTTAAAATAAAATTTATTTTCATAAAATATATTTATAAATTAATATTTTTTTTGTATTATAAATATAATATAATTTTATGTGACCAAAATTAAATTTTCAAAGTGTCATAAAAGTTTTTATAATATTAAAATCTGTATTTTTAGAATAAATGATTATTTTAATTAAAAATTACATTTCTCATATTTAGAAAATAATTTTCATAAAATGGAGTCCATTTTTAAATCTACATGTTGAAAAATTGTTAGGTTAATTTTTTGGGATTTTTCTGAAATAGTTGAATTTTTTGTAAATAGTGAAATATGATAATTTACAGTATTTAGCATTATAAGTAAATAAATGAATTATTGATTCATTTATGATGTATTGATGATATAATCACCCATTAGTTCAAACTCACATGAACTAGTTACTATATTTAGTCATGGGAATCAACATTATTGATAGTCTTGAGCTAAAATAATAAACAAATGAATAAAATAATAAAAAACACCCCTCTTCTCTCTCTATAAACACCACCCTCACCACCCCTTATCCTCACACCTTCTAAGATTTTAAGATTTTCTAAATTCTACCCAATTCCCTTCTCAATCCTCTTTCTAATGTGCAAGACCTACTGGTCTCACCAAAAGATAAAACACAAGTGTCTTAAAGAGGTTCTCAAGGAGACAACATTCCAGAGGTAAAATCCTCATTCTTTCTATTCTATTTTATTTTATTTTATTATTATCTACTCACCTACCCTTATCCAAATTGGAATGATAACTCCAGTATCAAATATATAATAAAATTTTATTTTGTTAATGGAATATGCATATTCAAATCTCCTATCTTTTTCTTTTTTTCTAAAAACTAACACATCATCCGTGATGTGTCGATTCATCGCCTTTGTGGATGATGAGTTTTCATTTTCCATTACCGCCATCAAGTATTTTCATAAAACCATTATTATTGTTAAACAATACTATAATATACATATTATAAGTTATTTCATATTTTTTAACCATTATACAAACATAATATTAAATAAAATGATACAAGTTCATGATGGTCATAAAAACCACAAAAAATAAACCAAACATTTATCATTAATTTTTTATCTAATGACTCATCATCATACCATATAACCAAATTATATTTAAAACCATTTAAACTTATGTAATTTCATTAATATCAAATAATTTCACTTCTAGAGAAGCTATGCTCATTTGAAAAGAACTCCCATAATTATACACAAGGGAAGAAACCATAAAACCATGAAACGAACGCTCCCAAAATAAAAAAAACAATATAAATCATCAGAATAACCGTAAATGAACTTAATAGAATTATAATAAATCAAATATATGTTTAAGAGGTTTTGAATTAAGTAATTAGTGAATCTAATTTGATTATCAAGGACATTAATTACAAGCGCGGAATGATTTCAGACATATGGTAAGTGACTTCGCCTCAATCTCCTTTTCATTGAGACTTACTTGGTATTGTGCACATAATCATTTTTATGTGGTGTATCTACTATCATTTTAAGATCATTTTTCATTTGAAATTACATTTATATTAAATATTCACATTTTTTGTATCATGGATATGATTATTGTCTAAACCGTATACCATTTTTATATACAATGTTTACTTTGAATGTTATTTGACTAACTGGGAAACAATGTTAAATCTGTATCTTTTATTCAATACAATTATTCATTGATAAGTAATATTTATTTCATGAATTAAATAAGTTATTTTGATATTTTAGTAATGCTTTGAACATTTAGACATGATAGTACCTTGATGCATCAACAGGTCTCATGAGACAAAATAGTTGGTGACAAACCCTTCACGTTTGTTTCCAAGAAGAATTATATGGGTTTCTACCCTCATCCTTAAACCATCTTGTTAAAGGTATTTATGGTAGTGGTTCATATTCCAGATACATGATGTCCAATAATTAATCATTCCCTTTATTTTAGTATTAAGTTATTACTATTCTGAAAATTTCACTATGAAAAAATCTATGGATTCTTTTTCAATCTAAGTTTATTGATTATGCTTTATTGATTGCGCTTCACTTATTATTGATTCTTGTTTATTATATATATAACCTTTACCAATAATTTTATCTCACCTTTTTATTTCCTTTCCTTTCCTTGGTTATTAAGATGAAATATTTGAATAAGTGTCAAAGAAGCAGTTTATTTTCCTTTGTTATGTTCTATGTTTTTTTTGAAATGGTCGAGGGTCAAGCCTCTTTTATTGAACATAAAAAATATAAAACCTCTTTTAGGATTGGGAAAGAGGGAACCCATTACAAGAAGAGAAAAATTACTTAAAAAAAATAAACAAAGGTAAAAAATATCCTATAAGTCCAAAAGAAACAAACATCCAAGTAGGCACCATAAAGGGTCATTGCCCCCTCACCAGATAGCACAATAGTGGGATTAGTAAAAATAATTCATCCTGACCTCTTCCAGGAAGTTTCACCGTGATAGAAGCACAAAATGGTAGATCACATCTCCAACTAATATAGAAATGTGGAGGAGTGTCAGATGAAAGGTTCCATCACACCCTTCTCTCTTTTAATCCACCCACTCGACAAAACATGAAATGACCTCCCAGTAATTTCAACATGATGAAACATAATATTTGACAAAAAAACACTGATAAAATTTCATGGAAAGGTACCCATACATCCATAAAAGTGATTAAGGATGAAAAAATGATGGGTGTCGTCACACCCATCCCTCTTTTGAGTCCTCTCACCATGTGGCACCTACAAAATGTTGTGATGCTTCTAAATGCAACATGGAAGACCAGTGCCTGTGAGGAAATCATCTCCCCAAGAATCAACAGAACCAAGAAGACCAAAGTAAAATATGATTAAAATCATGTGTAACTCTTAAAATTAGTGAAAAACTAGAATAAATCACACTTCAAGCACAACTCAGACAAACGAAAACCCTCAAGAGTGACACCATCCCCATCTTCTAAATCATAGTCAGATCCACACCCAACATCCGATAAATAACTATATGAAGGACTGGATGGATCTCTGGCCACACCAATGGCTTTATGAAACCCATATATTGACCAAGTACCATTGATTCCTCTTTCCCACAAAGAGAAAATGATGATAACATCCTACCAATGAAATAAAGCTCACTGCAACACCAATCATTTCCGCTCGGTCCTAGCCAACATTTGAAAATCAAACAGCACAACTAGAACATTGCAAACCACCACACGCAGGAGTGCCATAGTCTGACCCCATGAATCGATCATACCTCCACCTCCCATTGAATGGAAACCACCAGAACACTGAAGTTCCACTACTTTAAATACCCATGGATCAACATAGGATTATCGATTCATATCGAGCGAGCTCAGATCTGGAACAGATTCAGGGATGCAGATGGTCAGTAAGGTCACATAGGAAGTCAACAATGAAAAAAAATTAAACAAGTAGAAAAGATATAGGGATATTTCTGCTATGAATATTTGGAAAATGTCACCACAATCAAAGTAGTTTATGAATATCCAGATAACCGAGGCCCCATAAATCTTCCTTCGGTATGACAGTGTGGCGTGAACACACTCAAAGAAGAAGCTCAGAAAACCCTAGGGGAGGGAATCACATATACTAGTGACCACAACACCATTTTTATTATGTTATTTGTTTAATTACCTATTTAATAAGGGAACCATGTATGTATCTAGTTATTCAAGAATACTAAACTGACTGATCCTTGGTGATGTGATCTCTTGTATCTATGCCATTGTAATAAAACAACCACCAAATTTGGGATAATGGGGTTGGGGTTGTTACATTTATAGATACCCAAACTATCTCCTTTTCCTTAAATTTAGATTCTAATGGGAAAAAATATACTTCCTAATTTTATAACTAGAGTATACTATGAACTTCTCACCAAAAAAGTAATTCCTCTAGCTCTTCATGTCATGAACAATCAACACCAAATCTAATTAAATCATGAGACAATTATTATTATTTCTACAAAACTTTACTGACCCATATACCATAAAATTATCCTTATATATAATTATGAATCCCATACCAAATCCAAATACATAATAGTACACAACATACCCACTATTATATTCAAGTTATATTACTTGTAGAGATGTCATCAGTTTCTTCTCCATCTCATTAGAATTTATTTGGTAATTTTAATACCACTCAAATTTTACACCCTTTCAAATCAATTATTCAATAGGTTCTATTAAGTTTGAAAAATATTAGAGAAATTGACTATAATATCCCATAAATCATAGAAAACTTTGTGCCTCAAAATTTTTTAGGCCACTCCTATGACATAACCACATTTATTTTATTAGGTTCAATTAGGATACACTTCTCGAAGATAATATGTCCCTCAAAATTTATTTCATGAATCTAAACATGGAATTTTGAAATATTATTATCCCCTAATGCCTCTAATGACCCTAATTTAACCCTAATTAAATTATAATATCATCCATGAACACTAAAATAAAAAATACAAGGTATTTATAGAATATAAAATTCATCAAATAGATGAAAAATATAATAGAACAAAAAACTCAAAAATAATTACCATGATTTCATAATGTCCATAACTACTTCTAAATTCTTACTTTGGGATGCCTTTTTTCCTTCACTATCAAGTGGTTATATTTTGATCACATATTAATTTTAAAAAACCATTTTACTATAAATAGAAAAATAGACCATTGATAAGAGGTATAGGGTATTTATTTCACTATACCTAGTTTAGGTTCTAGTATTTGATGGATAACTATAACAGACCAGATGATTTATTAAAAAATAGAACCAGAAATGCCCTAAAAAATACTCTTTCAAATAAATCCATTTTATTTATGATCCTCCAACTAAATATTCAACTCCTATAGCTATATATGTTCCATAAAGTACAATGTAATCCCTTTAAATCTATAAGACTTTTATAGATCTCAAAACATAGTGAGAAGTTACCTCACCAAAACGCATTAAATAGAAGTGATTTTATGATTTATTCATGGATGTAATTAGTTTTCCATGTATGTTTAACTGACACCCATATTGTAGGTGAACTAAGAAAATGGTTTTTATCCCTTAATACATGATTTCATATTGTCTTTGTGTGGGTTGAGTGGTGAAGTAATAAAATAAAAACAAATAAAGAGCCTAAATAATGATCTTACTAATCTTGGGATAATATTCAGACATCTAAAATGGTTTTATTGAAAAACATGTTTAAAATATTAATATGGTGATCAAAAATTAAATCATTGTACTCTTTGTGTGCCTTACAATAGATAGTATGCTTAATGAATTTATTTTTTTGAAGTAAAAATGTACATAATTGCATTTATTAGGAACTTTAGTGTCTTGCATAAAGTAAAAATTATACGTGTAAAGTTTCATTCAATATAACCCATACAAGTGAAGTTACTTAGAGTGAACCAGATATTATTACTGAGTAGAACTCAGAAATTTTATAGGGTATAAATCTTGAGGTAAAGTATATTTATACATTAAAATTGAAATAATAAAATTATATAAAGTATAAAACACATAGGTAAAGCTTCATTGTTTTAATCCATATAGATATAAGTTAAGTAAATCATGGTGTTATAGTGGTGGATACAATAGAATTAATACTTCTACTGAAGATATTTTGTATTTGAAGTAATAATTTTAATTATTAACAAAGTTAACCATAAATTTCTATGCATGAAATTTCATAAAGGGAGAGATATAATGGAATTAAGAAAAAAATAACATGAGAATGAAAGAAAGTGAACTAAATTTAAATTTTTGAAGGAATCCAGACAGTTGGTCATTAAATGAAATTCAATAGGAGTAATTTGAGTGATTTCTTAGAGTAATTTATAAATCAATTATTATGGTTTAAATTATTATTTAAATGAGATATAATAAATATTATTTATAAATTATATCAAGATATAAGTAAATTTATTTAAATAGATAAAAACAAGAAAATATATTCCATGACTATTTTCCTGATATCTGAGAAGGTGATTATTGATTAGTTAGTATATGTATCAAGAAATATGAGTAATGTTTATCGGATATGTGGAAAATGAGGTGCATGGAATAAGAGATCATGAATCTTTTAAATAATACTCATGAATATGGTTATATTTTTTACCCACATGAAGATAATATAATGTAATTATGACTAAATTTATACACAGATTTACATATGGAATAATCTTTGTATGAAGAAAAAATTATCGAGGGTTTATTTGTATGGGTGGAGGATTGTGAAATGGGTTGACAAAAATGGTTGAGTCTGAAAAACTCTATGTATGGGTGAATTCACCTATCATGGATGATGATGATAGTGATTAGGTCCTTTTATTAACATTTATGAAAAAAATTAAAATAATAAACATTTAATATAAGTGAATATCTAGAGATATAAGATGATGTAATAAAACAAGAATATTTTCATATCGAACAAAATCATTGGAAATAAGTGTGTTTCTTAAGATATAATCATTCCAACTAGAGGAATATAAATTTCAATTGTTCATGAATAAGTAGTGTTGTATTTCACCAATATTATTTATAGATAACACATGTGATATTCATTGAATATTATTTATGGTATATTAAGACTTTTTTATATAGGCAGTGGGACCTTTTTTGTATGTGTCTGTGACTCTTGTTTGGAAGTGATCCAATACATTAACCTTTTATAACCAGTGGGTCTTAGTTGAGTGTTAACTTATCAAATTCACATCAATGTGTTTTATGGATTTCTAGATAACATTAATGGGTTATTATTATGACTTGATTTTGACCTAAAAATTATAGGTGAACTAAGTAAATCATTTGTATTACCTTTTTTATGATTTTATATTAAGTTTGTACACATAAATCAAATATATTAAAATAAATAAATTAAAATATTAGTGAACATACTAATTATGAGGTCAATATTTAAATAATTTTTCATATGATTAATTATAAAAAGAGTTACCGAGGAGTCACCACACAGTGGTTGTGACTCTTTCTCTATAACACTCTCATCATTGGATCAACCCCCAAACACCTCTTTTATGATAATTTTCAATGGTTTTTCAACAGTTCATAGGTTGAAATCATGTGGGTTCTTGGGTGTGGGATGTGAGTGGGTGGAGTTGGCTGATGACACATGCTGTTATGGGCATGAACGAGCATGTTTAGATGTTTGAAAATAAGTAGCATCGTATTATTTGGGGTCAACGGTAGGAGGGAGATCAAGAGGGACTAAAGGTAGATGGCCACGACGAATGATGTTTGATGTAATGATCATCTAGGTAGTGGCTATGAAAATAAACCCATCCCCTACCTTGATGGGATCCTCATGATAGCTAGTCGGACCAATAATACTATGTTTCATCCTATTCCTAATATGGAGTTTTAATTTACTATCTATACATTATAAGATATTCCTTGGGATTATCCAATGTACTATCAAGAAATTTGGGATCAATATTTTTATTTTATTGAAATTTATTATAATTATCATTTCCATTTCAGATGACACCTTTTGAAGTATTTTATAGAAAGTTTTGTCAAGCTCTATATTTCATGGATGAAGTGTAATAAAGGAAGAAATTGGGGTTTAAATTGGTGCATGAGGTTATTCAAAAATTTAAATTGATTTGGTGTTATATAAGTTATTCATAAAGTATGCATTTATTTCCGGTTGGTGACCATGATTTTTAAAAGATATCTCCATAAAAGGTGTGATTTTCTTTGATAAAAATGAGAAATTAAGATCTCAATATGTCTTCCTTTATAAGATATAGGAGAAAGTGTAATTTGTGGCCTATTAATTAGTCTTACAAAAATATATATCTCATTCACATAACTTGTTTCATGTCTCTTTATTACATAATTATATGATTGAACTATTTTATATATTGAAACCTATAGTTGTTTAATTGAAAAAATATCACTTATAAAAGAAAACACATTAAATATCCTTAATCATAGAGAATAATTCTTATAAAATAAGATCATATTCATTATTAAGATCCTTCAAAGGAATAATAAATTTGAAAAGTCCACATGGTAGATTTAGGAATATATAAAGAAAAAATATCCCTGCCTATTTATCAATGAGTAAAAATTTATGCAACATAATTTCATAATTTGAGAGAATGTAGATCCCACAAATTTTAAAATAATAATTTATATATATATTTTTATTAATTTTTATTTTATGAAATAATTATAATTATTATTATGAAATTTATGATTATGAATATGGAAACTATTAAGGTCTGATATTATAATGTAAATTGGAATGAATAATATTATTACATGAAACATAAGTGGAACATAATCATGAAATTAAAACCAGATAATAAATATAAGTAAAGGAAAAGGTTGTAGGAATGATGTATTCCTTCTCATAGTCTCCCATGAAAATCATACCAATGAGTATAAACATTGATAAAATAAAAAACATTAGAAATATGATAAACATTTTAATAAAATTGGATGAACTATTTTTTTGAGAAGTATTTATATATATAAGAATATAAAAGGCAATGTGACCATTATAGGGAAATTATATATATATATATATATATATTTATTGGTTATATAGATATAAATTGGGTAAAGTGATCGATGGAATAATTATGTGGTCAGTTGAAGAGGATTGAATTCTCAAATATAATAATCATGATATGTGACCATTATAATGTAGTCATTGATATGGTTAGAATAAATAAAAGTAATAACATTTTGAAACTTATGTGTAATAGGAGAATCTATGATATCTAGTAGTATAATTCAGCCATATGAGTCTCATTTATCCACACTTAAGAAAGAGGTAGAATCATTATGGTTTGATATTGATCAAACCAATGCTAAACTTCAACACATATGGGTTGAGTGGAATCCTCTGTAGGAAAAGTTTAATCTTATAGATATCACTATGAGATCCATGTTTATTGTTTTACTACCCTTGACATCCACCATTTCTTATCTCACCCTTTAGGATAAGGGGTTATGTATGTATATATTAACAGGATATTAATATGTAAATATAATTTTTAAAAAGGTTTATTTTTTAAATATGTAAATAAATATCTAAAATAAAATTAATAATTAAGGAATGATATGGGATAAATATTATAACCATTCAGGTCCAAATAAATGATTAATTATTCTTAAAAATTAGATTTCTATGAATATATGTTTTTATTTAAAAGATAAATTTCTCATATTTTGAGTTTTAATTTAATAACATGGATTTAATATTTTGGAATCAGGATGTCAAAATTATGTTGGTGGTTCAATATCATTTCATGGTAAAAAATAATTTAACCTAAGGAATAGTGAAAATAAACCTATAAAATATAGTAAACATGACATCATAAATCTATAATAATGAAAAATATCAAGTTATCTTAGTGCTCTTAGAATATTTTTGGCATTGAAAATTATAACAAATCATTAAGGGAGGTACTAGAGCACTAAGGGGTATAATAGAGAACTTATTATAATATAGATAAAATATTCAATTCTCTATTTTAAAAACCTCAATCACCATAACTATAAATATATAACCCCTTACTTCTATTACAATCTACACTACATGTTCAATTTACTATCAAATATCAACCCAAATTATATCCCATAAATTTCTCTCTCATGACTGTAAGCCTCCTGTCAGAATGAAGAGTCCTAAATCCTTAATACTCCTCCCTATTGAGCTCTATTTATCTTTTTAATTTATCTTCACATACCCATACTTATTAAATATAATTCATCACTCTAATAACATATAATTAACACCACCATAATTTTATAAAAATTATATTACAATAATATATCTATATATTCTTACTCATTCATCCATTATAGTATGTTCATATTTGGATGGATTACCATTTTCATCATTATCACAATGGATGATTATCCAAAACAAAAATAATATAATAAGATTTTATTAATGAAAAAATTATGTTATGTTTATGGTTCTAGAATTGAAATATTAATACTAAATTCATTATAAAAAACAACACTTTGTATTTGAATAATTAATCACAAACGAGAAAATCATTTACCATTTACTCGAACCAAACCCATAAATTCTATAGAATAAACATGGGCCTTCAGAAATAATTGAAAAAATATAATCCTAGTACCTTTACTATTCTATAGATGATGGGTATATAAAAAAGGAATGATGACTAATACCACCATACCAAAACAAGCATGGACCAATATAAACTACTAACATCATTTGATCAATATAAACTATGAATAACTAATAAATATATAATAAATGACTACTATTAATTAATATCAATAAAAATAAATATAAATAAGGTTATAAAATAGATTATTAATAAGTAAAAATTTAATTTACCTGGATTTAGAGTGTATTTAAAAAAAACCGACAGCTAAGGTAAGGGGAATTTTCGTTAACTCATTTCTCTATTTAACTATTATATTATATATCCATTTTCTTGAAGTTATATCTAAATTTATGTATGTATAATATATCCTTTCATATTTGTTTTTTCTAATTTCACTTTCCTTTAATGGTGACTTATTTATGAATTCCGAATGTGAATCATTTTCTGTCTCTTCCTTTATGTTTCTCACTTGATCTCATTCTCCCACTACTATCTCCTATTTTTTATATAGATTAATTTATAAGTTTAATTATTACCATTTAATTAAAATAGTTTTTATTTCCATTCTCCATATTCTTGAAACCATTTATTTATACTTTATTTGTTTATCAAAATTTATCAAAATAAAAAAAATTATTTCTTAATTTTGACACAATTTCTTATCTTTCTATGAAGGATTTTCATCATTATCAATACTATTTTATATTATTCCATTTAAAAATAATTTATTCATTGTTTAAAAGATTTATATGGGGATATTATTTAATGTAATCATCCATTTATTTCTCTAGATGATTTATTTTTATACATCTTTTTTTTCTATAACCCATTTTATTTTCATGGGTTAATAATGTTACGACTGTTGATGAATTTATGATTATTTTCATGTTTATGTGGAATAAATATACAAGGATATATTTTATTTGATAGATTATCTTGTAATTATAAATCCCACCAATGTATTGAGAAAATATTTACATCTTATGAGGTTATTATGTATGGGATATGGGCTGTCAACCTACTTCACTATGTTAGGAGACATCAGTTGTTAGCCTAGTCTACTATATTATGGTGGTCTTGGTAGTTACCATTTATAAAATCATATGATATCCTATGATTATTTATATAGCACACTCTTATGTTACACTCAATTCCTACATTATTTCTATGTTTCCATGGATCATTATTATTCCATTATGATGGCATTAAAAAGCATATCAGGTTATGTCATGCCTTATGATTATTCATGTATCTCCTATTGATATTCGCCATATTTTTCTCTTAATTGGGTAGTTAGTCTAATGTACCACCATCACATACTAATTGGCTAGTTCCTGGATCAAGGGACATCACTTGACCTCAGACATGCCTCCCTATATACCAGAGGTTTTCGACTAGCAGTGATGGTCTAGGGTGTTACTGTGGGGAGAATCTACCCTAATATCTGAGTGAATCAAAACAAAAATAACCAAACTTCATAAAAAAAATAATAATCAGAGTATACAAGATAAATAAACAACAACATTCTATATCAAATGTAAAACAAACTACAACTAATCTCCCAATCGGGCTGATCACATATATAGAATAAATAAAGGAAAAAACACACATGAGGTTCTACTACCATCTATAAGACTCATCTCATCCCATTCTCCAATACTATCTGATCTATCCTGATCTATTATAGTACACTGAGCCTCTACCCTATCTAAACTTGTGATCATTGAAAATTTCTTGGGTACCTAAGTTCCATGGTTACCCATGCAGGGTGTCGGTACAACTAAGTTGGGCAACCCTAATAGGATCCTAAAATAACTAGTAAATGAAATACACGAACATGTTGTAATATATTGGTCATTATCCCGATTTAAAGATACCTTTATTTTCCATTTTAATCTTTCAATGAAACTTATAATTGGGATTAGATGATTAAGGATGGGTTTGGTAGAATCCAGGGCTTTTTTGGAGTCTGAAAATCGGGATTTTGGAGAATTTGTATGAGGTGAATGGTTGGCACATAGTTATTAGTAACCATGTGATTCAAATATGTGGCCTATATATATGGAGAGAAAAATTTAAAAAATCACGTGAGAGAGGCCATATAGTCATGTGAAAATTTTTAGACATTTAGAAGAGCTAAAATTCATGGTTAGAGCATGGTTTTTCTAAACGTGTGCCTAAACATTCGATGGGGTGACTTCCTTTGATAGCGATGGAACATGATTGACACATAGTTTGAACAACTATGTGACCAAATGTGAGCCTATTTAAGTTTTGTGAATTTACCTTTTTCCCTTCAGCCTTTAAATCTTTTAACCTTCTTTTTCATTATTCTCCAAGTAGAATAGCTTCCATATCCTGTTGGAACTCCCCTTTGGCTTCAACCTAGGCATTGGACCATCTTTATAATCAAGAATATGATTGGACCACCGTTTATCTTGTTGGATTCATCTCAGTAAGATATTCAATATTTTGTCTTCCTTTATCTATTTATATCTCTATATTCGATGTTATTTTGGTACAAGGTAACATGCCCTATTTTTTGGGTATTTTTCTATTTCTCTATTTTATCTCATTTCAACTCGGATTTGAGGCCAATACTGGAAGAGTGTTCCTCTACCACCATAAGGTAAGTGGTTTATACCATTTACCTCAAATAATTTCCTGTATATAAATGTGTCTATTATGCCACATGTCAGAATATATATGAATTGATTTGAAATTAATTAGTTTTTTAAATTAGCTTTGGAGACTAGGAACTAGACCTATTATGATACATGTTCACCTTATTTGAGGTTGAAAACTCACTAAGGATCAACCATTTGGGAAAGTCCTTATTTTATATAATCCTTTGAAACCCTATACATGTTTTGGATTGAATTTCAAAAAGGAAATTAATTAAGTTATAATTAATGAATAATTTTGATACATTTTGGAATGTACCTTTCACTTGTACCCTTATCATTAATGTAAAAAATGAATAAAATGTAAGAACTCCTTATTAAACTTATTAGTTATAAATTTAAAGGATATATTTTGAATAAAATATATAGTTAAAGTGTCATGGATTAACACATAAAATTTGATTAATTATAAATGGTTCCAATTGATTATAGAACTTTTTATAGTTATAGGAGTGGTTAGACTTGAGCTAGCCTTGGATTCCTGAGGGGATGCCTTGAGCACTCACAGGCCACAACCTTGATTCAATGATCTAGTTTACAAGGGAGATACCCACCTTTTAATTCAATCACTTTCTTAGTATATCAATTCATCAACATAATACTGATGATTCATTCAATTTATATTTAAAAATTAGAATTACTTAGATTATCTCCTTGGATTTAGCTTGATGTCTTTAGACACATGATGCCTTGGATCATCACCTTGGGCTCCAGTCATGTTTAACTCAATATTTACTTTGGATGTACTCCAAGGACTCAGTTAGAAATATTTTTCCATTTCAATTCTAGGGGTGTATCCCTTGAATTTCACTTATACCCTTTAGCTAGGTTGGATGGTTATTATCGTGAGCTGGCTCAACCTCCTAAGGTCAAGGAGGCCTCAATTGAACCTTGTTTCCTCCATTATTATTATTATTTCATGATTAATATTATGATATAATCAAGTCCTAACTATTTATATATTACCTATTCAGAGACATTATTTTGAGTCCAAAGACAATATGGTCGGTCAGGCAATCCATGAGGAACCTGAGCCCGACATGGTTATAATTTCAGTTTCTTATTAATATGATTACCATTTTACTAAAAATTATTTATATTTATACACACTATTTGGATTTTTTGTAGACTCCATTGGTGGTGGTCTTATAAATATATCTTAATCCCTGTTCAGGATACCAATTGGTGCCCTGACATATTTCATGGATTTAAGAAGGGACAAGGTCAAGTTCCTAATCATGGATGCACGATTCACTTTTAGTATGGGAGATTGGAGGACAAGACCTAGTTGAGGCTCATGAAGCTTTTGAAGATAGTTTTGGTCTTTTTTATTATTTTTAGATACATGTATTGTATTGTATAATTTCTTAAATTTATTATTATTCCAATATTTATATAGTATCATGACATCATCACCATCTATTCATGAATTAGATATTATGGTTTTTCTTCAGTTATATTTATATATCATGTTTAGATGATTTACTTATACTGATTCATATTATTATTGATGATTCCATTATTTGGTGATATTTCTTTTATTCTGCTATGTTACACTTTTACATGAGGAAATAGTCTACCCAAAGACACACCCTAGGCCTTCGATGATAGTTGGTAGCCTCTAGAATATGGGTAGGGACGCTTGAGGACATGTGGACAATCGGTTCAGGGCACTATTCAGTGGTCCCCAAGTTGGGATTCCACACATGTGATATTCTTAGATAAATAAATAAACACACTTTGGATGTGTAAATAAATAACCACTATCTATATTCAGGTTCTAACATGAAACCCAATATCAACGATAATTTCTTTTTCCAATTCTGGAGTGTCTCTAAGCATCATATCGAGATCAACAACCATATAGTGGTAGGTGAAAGAACGTATTACTAGGAGTGAATCATATGGAATCTTATATCAATACCATGAACAATTCCTAGAAGTAATTACTAGGAAATCCAATATTATTAGGATCAGAAACCAATTTCTAGGATCTAGTATAAGTCAATATAGTAAGAATAACAACTTATTCTTGGGTAACCTCCCAGGAAATCCAAAATTTTTCTAGAGGGAATGGTACAACACCTATAAATCTCATATCTTCTTTCTACGGAGAATAACGCTCCACCAGGGAAGAATATATTATCTTTCCATGGGTAATAAGACCCTTTCTAGCAATCTCATTAAGGGTAATAGTGTCCACCACATCAATAGGCATCAATCCAAATCTAAGGGAATTTCTCAAGGTATTCATATAAACATAATATTTGAATCTAAGGGGATTTACCAAAGAACTTTGAAAAAATATGAATCCTAATTAATCCAAGGGTATTTACTAAGGTATTCTATATATACCTGAAGGACGAATCCCAGGTAAACTCATAGGCATTACACATAGACTCGAAGGCTAAATCCTAGGATGTATCCTAGTAATTTTTTCAATAATACTTGAGGGAAGCACATACCTCCCATAATATCTTATACATAAATGATCAATGGGTAGTGCATCTCACTCGGGTAATCTAATATAACAAAATCATAAGGGTTATCCATCCACTCAAACTTGTCACACATAATAAAGGATGATCTTTCAAGTGAATGAAACACCCCTATCACTATGGTCAAATTAGGATCACATCCTTGATTTGGGATCTAATGCGACACTTGAAATAATTTCCACCTATTACCAAAATAAACCTATCAAGGGTTACAAAACATGAGGGCACCTGCTAGGGTCCCATAGGACATCCCATAAAATGGAAAAACATCATGAGTTTTCTTATCTCAATCTCATACCTTGGTCCAAGCCTACCATTCAAGGGTCATAATGTCCCTAAATATCATAATAATACTATCATGGACTCATTATACTATAAAGGAAAGCCTCTCCAATATCACAATAATGATATGACCAAAAGCCCATGTATCCTTCTGAATCATTCCAGGCCAGTCCACTCACCCAATGTATCCATAATCTACCATGTACATACCCATTTGATAATCAAATACTAATGGAAGAAGAATCCTCACCACAAGGTCATCCCAAATAGCCTAAAGGTGATAAGGTATCTCAAGGTTCCATCCCAGCTTACTCAAGCCAACCATTCCCGTACACCATACTCCTCTACTCAAAGGCCACTAAGGGAACCTATCACTAGGATTTAATTGTATCTTTAATCTCATTTTACTTAAATTATTACCCTTATGGTCCATATATCCTAAGGAATATATTTATAACCAAGTCACCATCCATCGATGATCGAGACATCAAACTAGTGTTCTGGGGTCCTTAGTGGCCATTGACACTTTACTCATTTCATTTATAATAATTTCATGTTAATTAAAAATTCATTTAATTAATAAGATAATTCATTTAATTTAGTCACTTGTACGCATGTGGAGAGACTACATATCCTATTCCATAAATAAAATGCATAAATCAATGGGGTATACATAAGAGACCATCTACCTCAACTAATATCATTTACTTCTTTAAATAACTACCTGAACACCACTACTTAGGATCTTCCAAGAAAGAATGGATATTTACAACCCATATAATCCCTAACTCATGAAAACAAATCCATTTAAATTAATTGAAATAATTTTTAATTAATTAAACAATTAAATTTAAATATGAATAATGCCTAAAAACTCACCAAGTGTCATCCACTATTTGAAACTACAATCAACAAGGTGTGGTCTATTTTTGACATGCACCCAAACATAATGTATAAAAAATACCCATTTATTACATCCAATTCCATGTCCAATTTCATTTAATTTATAAAAAAGACATAAACATTTCATATGGAGATGTACCTTCATCAAAAAAATGAACAATGCTGTACAAACATCATCTTATGATGTCCTATAGAAATATTTAAGAAAATATCTACCATCCTCCTCTGATTATACCATGATTTGGTGGAATTATCACTAAAACCCCAAATGATTCACATCACAATTAAAGATGATGAAGGGAAACCCAAATTGGAAAAAGGGGAAGGATAAAATCACCAAGAATCTTCACAAAAATACAAAAAAATACCTATACTCATGGGGGAAATGAGGGGTAGTGGAGGGGGAGGGTAGAGGATTATTTCATGATATTTAGGATGAAAAGGTAGGCTCCCCTCCTAAAAATTCAAGGGTGTAAAATTGTTATTTTTCCCTTTTTAAAGGGCCTCATTATAGCCCCATGGTTTTCTAAACCATGCTCCAACCATGAGATTAAAAATGTCTCAAGCCCACCACCTCACACAGTTTGACCACATGGTTTACCAAACCTTGTGCCTACCATATTAATCACCAATGAAATCTAATTGTAATGTTTTCATAGTTTTTACATAACTACACACAAACCATGCACCAAGACCCATGTTAAAACTAACCCTCATGGTTGTCCCTCAATGTTTCTCATAACTATGCACCAACCATGCATCAACACCCCAAGGATAAGATAAATCACATAGTTTTGTCTATAATTCTCATGGTATACCATTATCCATGCAGTAACCATGAATACCAACTTTTCATGAACAAAAAGAAATGGAAACACCCACATTTTTTGGGTGTTTCATGGTTTATCCCAAACGGTGCACACCAAATAGTGCACCATGGTAAAAAACCTTCCAAAAAATCTAATTCCAACATGAAGTTATTTAGAATCACCCAAGAATCTGAGGAATCATTTTGGACTCAATATATATCCAAATACATCTACTCAGAATGCTAAAAACTTGGAATTCCAATTTAAACATCAATTATCAGGATGATCCCTACTCTGGAGTCAAAAAAAAAAAAAAATATTTCATGAGAATTTCTCAACCAACCCACCATAAAAATCTTCATATTTAAGAATACATAGTTTTATTTAACTATAAAATATGTCATATCGTGGTCATAAATTCATAAGTAGATCATTTCATTCTACTATAGAATGTCGAATGAGATTCCGCTACCTAACTCCAAATATGAGGCCACTATTCATCAAAACCTGATCCACTACTCATCATCATCATCGAATCACCGAGGTGATGTCTACACATTCAAATATATCTTGAGACACACTAGCATCATTGATCAATTTTTCTCTAGGTTTATAGAGCTTCCCATCATAAGACATAACTCATAGGTCCTAATTTTGATCCATAATGCTCCCCACCCTAGGAATTTACAACAAAACGCATTTCCTATAGTCCAATAATTTTCTTAGTGTATTTTCCAACTCATATCACCCAATTACACTAAAAAAACCAACATAACCTCTTTTAGACTACTTTTACCAAAAATTATTGGTTTTACTTGTTGATGGACTATCTCATTTCCCGATCCCGATGCCTTAATTGCAGATGGAAACCCAAAATCATCCAAACACCCCACTATAGTGTGAACTTGAAACATAGTGTAATTCCATGGTTTAATACTCAACCAATGAAATTAGACATCATACTCCACTCACGATCACCGAAACATATCAAATCCAACTTAGCCTTCGATCCCATCTTACCCATCTCGATCCCAACACTAACACAAAGACTACATAATATATCATATCCAAACCTCACATATGGTATTCATCAAGAAACTAGATAAAACCTGATCTATATACACATAAATATCTATAATCCACCTCAATCATCCAAACACAAGTCTCATTGCACCCACAACCCTACCAACATGAGGTTGTACCTCCATAGCCCATGCTCAATCCATTATGACACATATTGTATGGAAATGTCCATACTAATCATACCCGAGTGCTAACACCAAGCATTAAACATTAACCATTATTGAATCTCTAGGATTTTCACCATGTAACTATGAAGATATTCATCTAAAACGTTGGTTACTCCCTAAAATTTCGAATGGTACACTCCCCACCATATAGATTTCGTTATACTGATCCTTGAACACAACCTCAACAGGTTCCATTATCGCATATGTGTCACTCCTCCTAATCCACAATTATCCCATCATAGGAAGACCATGTCTAGGATCAATACCTTAATCAACTGTACCATGATACCTCGGTCTATCTCTAATTTCACCTCTCACCACAGAGGGACATTTCCCATTTATATAAAAAACCCTCAGGCAACCATGCTTGCAAGTATTTCATCAAATCTATGTGTACTTTCCCAATACATGAACACTCACTGATTCATACTCAAATGTGTAACAAATGTGCACTACCTTGATATCATAAAATCCAAATGAATGGAAAATATATACCACCTGATTATAGAATTGGACTCACGGACCCATGAATCACACATCATAATATCTAGAATGACATGCCTAAAAACCCAACCATGCCTCCTGTCATGTAAATATCAACTTTCCAAATAATCTTTAATGCTTCTCTTAAAAATCCTAACATCTGACACATGACAAGGTCTACTGTGTGATAACCCACCAACTCAGGAGTCATTTTAAAATAACCAATGTCTGCCCATGATCTCACCACACTACCAGAAGAATATCTAAAATCAGTAGGGTCTGAAATATTACTGATCCCACTCATATAAACCAGACATTGATACCAAATCACCTTGAGTTATTTTCATAATAAAATAGAAGGTGTCTCACATGATTATGTCATAGACCCGGTAACAAATCCTATGAACTGATCTCATGACCCAAAGCATCTAACAATGATTCCCATATCTAAGTCACTCATAAACCTAGGATAATACCTCTCCTAGGATACCGTCACATATATCACTCGACTAACCAGCATCCTAAGTTGTATCTCAAGGGTACTAGGATTTTCCACCTAGCCATAAATCAGGTCTCAAATAGGACAAAGATCATAGGGAAACACCTAAATCCCATTTCAAACGTCACTCGGAAACTCATGTGCCAACACACCCACTCTAGGGTTTTCAGACACACATATCAGTCATTACATGCCAAATCACTAGCCTATTAGGTAATAATCCTTACCAAGAATCCGCACATGAGACTACCACTCCCCCAAGGACTAAAACCTCATCCAAAAGATTATAACAACATCATCCTATGGTGATAAGTGTTGAGTATACCATGGATAAATGTCCAGTTAATAAGAATTTAACCAATTTTCTATATAATAAAAAACCATATATGTTGTTGTTGGATCTTTAAATAACCAAACCTATTTTATCTTGGAACCATTACAAAGGAAGAAAATTCCTATACATACCCACCAAGGGTTGCTATTCCACCCTTACAAGAGGGAATTCATTGACTTAATCAAAAAGAATATATCATTAGAATCCACATGACCTGTCATTAGAAGAAATATATCGTGGTTCACCATAGTAGAGTGGCACCAATGTGTTATATGGGAAAATACCATATAATTTTTTTGAAACTTTAAATAGTTGAAACCTTATTACTAGTGATATAAATCACACACAAAAACATTAATTTCATGTGAATCGTATATGCTAAATATTATTCATGTACATAGGACACTTTTCAATTGGCCAAGATCCCAAAATCCCACCAATCATAGATCTAAAACACAAGTGTGTCAAACTGGGTGAAAGCAAACAACTGTTAAAGAAGAAACTAGTAATATAAATCCTATATCCCTAGTAACTTAGACTTATTTTCTAAAAATGTGATTTTGTTGCACCATCCTAATGTTCATCAAAATATCTAACACATTACAATTCCACCAATATAGAATCTCCCAAAATAGGAGGACACAATAAAAGGATCTGATACAACATTGTAACATCATACTGCCCCAAACCACTTGACTAGTTCCTTGACCAGTGTTCATTAATTGGACACATGTGCAACTCCTTGTGCGCCAGAGGTTTTTGACTAGAAGCTAGGGTATATGATGTTAACATGGGAAGAATATACCCTCATATCAAAGTGAATCATGGAGGAAATAACCAACAATCATCCAAAATAAAAAATAATCATAGTACAAAGGAGAAATAAACAACAACATGCAATCTAAAATGTCATGTGGAGGAATACAATCTTACAAACTCAGTGTTATGATAGCATACAACAATTGATATCACACCGGGTCTATCCCATATATAGAATAAATAAGGGTAAAAAATAAACATGTGTATCCACTTCTATCCCTAAGACTCACCTCATCCAAGTCTTCAATCCCATATAAACTGTCATGATTGACCATGATACACCGAGCCTCTAACCTAACTGAACCTATGATAAGGGAAGTCTGATCTGGTAACCAAGTTCCATAGTCACCTGTGAAGGGTGCGAGTAAAACTCAATAAGGCACAACTAGTGGGGTCCCAAACATAACCTATAAATGCAGTCCATGCAGATTTGATATGCTCATATGAATAAATAAATACAATGTATAAGTGTAAATAAATAATCATTGTTAATAATTATGTTATAACATGACACCCAATATTAACTATACCTACTTTGACTAGTTATGTAGTGCCTTTGAGCATAATATTGAGGCCAACAATCATATAATAGTAGGTGAAAAACTGATTTATAAGATAAAATCCTAAGAAATATAGTAGTATCATGACCAAGATCAATTATTAGGAGATATTCCTAAAGAATATATTAGTACCAGGATCAATATAAAATTTCTAGGAGATAGTCCTAGAAAATCCATTAGTCACAGTATCTGATTCCTGGGTCTCCACTGGGGAAATCCAGAATCTATCTAGGGGGAATGACTCCCCACATGGTAATAATATATCATATGCGCAAGGGGAATATCACCCTTCTTGATAATCTCTTAAAGTGAAATATCTACCACCCCATAAATAGGATTTAAGATTCTTTTAAGGGGATTTCCAAAGGAATTCATAGAATAATAACATTCAAATTGAATGGTATTTCCTAAGGCATTCTAAATAAATAGTAATTAAGCCTAATCAAATGTGATTTCCCAAGGCATTCTATATATACCCAAAGGTCGAATCCTAGGTAACCACCAAGAATTACTCATAGACTCGAAGGATGAATCCTAGGATAACTCCCATGAAATAATTTAATATAACATGAGGGAAGTGTACCCATACAATAGTATCTCATACACAAATAATCAGTGGGAAGCACCTCCCACCCAGTTCATCTCATATAATCATAAGGGTTATCTATCTGAACAAGATCATATCAAATAGTCAAGGTTAGACTCTAAAGTGCTCAACCCACCCTTATTAATGTGTCTATATCAATATCACATCATCAATTCATGTTCCAATATAACACTTAAAATTATCACTACCCATTCTGAAATTAACCCTCTTAAGGGTTACAAAACACAGGGGCACTTGCGAGGGTCCCCTAATCCCTATCATAGCATAAAAATCCTACACCTGATCACTTATCTAAATATCATCCATTGGACCAAGCATGTCACTAAAAGGGAATAACATACCTCAAAATCATCATAATCTTATCCGAACCTCATTGGACTCCTACAGTAAGCCTCACTGGCATCAAACAAATGAGATGACCAAAATCCCATCTCTCTTTCTGAATAATTCTTGTTTAGTTTGCTCATGCAACCCATCCATAACCTACCTAGGACATACCTTTCAAGTAATCACATAATAGTTTTGGAGGAATACTATCCACATGATCATATTAACTAGACTAAAGGTGATAAGGTATCTCAAGGTTCTAACATGACCTACCTGAGCCAACCATTCTCGTCCACCACACTCCTCTATTTAGAGGTCACTAAGGGAACCTGTCCCTAATCCCCCAGATATCATTAATTACATTTCACTTAAAAAAACCACTCATGGGCCTTATATCTCAAGGATTATATTTATAACCAAGCCATCAGACATTAAT
Organism: Viscum album; assembly: GCA_963277665.1. NCBI lineage: Eukaryota > Viridiplantae > Streptophyta > Magnoliopsida > Santalales > Viscaceae > Viscum > Viscum album. The sequence goes on along the minus strand of OY728163.1, from coordinate 1,533,706,010 downwards.
GACCAAGGCATCAAGCTTGTTTCAAGTGTTTTTTGTGGCCCTAAACACTATATTCATTTCATTTATAAAACATTAAATTTAAATAACAATTCATTTTATTAATAAGACAATTGATATAATTTAAAGAGAAATCACATGCAGGTGGTGAGACCTTATTTAAAATTCAACAAATAACATATATAATCCAAAGGGTTAGGATCAAGGGATTACCTATCTCAATTGTAGTCATTCACTTTTTATGAAACTACCCAGCCACCTTTTCTTAAGATTTTCCAAGATCAAAAAATCATTTCAACCAATACAAGGACCTTATCATGCCAAAAAATCAATTTCAATTAATTAAATCAATTTTTAATTATTTTAACAATTTAATTTTAATAGGTATAAAACCTAAAAACTCACCTAGAGTCACCCAATAACCCAAAATGTGAGAAATAGGGTGTTTTCTATTCCTAACATGCACTCGAACCTAAGCCACATAAATGAATCATTATTTGTGATCAATTCCATGACGGATTTCATATAATTTTGTAAAAAACACTATGAAAATTCATATGGTGATGTACCGTTATCAAAATAGTAAGCAATGAATTAAAAAATTTATCTCAGGATGTCCTATATCTATACTGAGCACAATCCCTATAATCCTCTCCCAATTACACAATTATCTATTGAAATTGACACAAAAACCCTAGCCGGTTCGCATCAAAATTAGATATGATGAAGGGAATCCAAAATAGAAGGAAGTGGAAGGAGAAAATCACCTGGAATCATCTCTAAAACACACAAAATCACCCTAAATTATGGGGGGAAACAAGAGGAAGGAGAAGGGTATGGAGGCTTTATATCATGTGATAGGGAGGAAGAAAAGTGTGGCCACCCTTTTAAAAATCCTACAGGGAATAATTATTATTTTCCCTTTTTAAAGGGTCACATAGCTACCATATAAATTTCCAAACTGTGTGTTGACTGTGCAGTTGGAACTACCTCAAGCTCTCCATATCACATGGTTTTACTGCACTATTTTATAAGTAATATTCTAACCATGTTGATCACCTTTGAAACCAAATTATATATTTTTCATGGTTTTTATACAACCATGAACAAAACATGTGTCACGAGCTAAGAAAAAACAAAACCACATGGTTTCCCCATATTATTTCCCTTAAACATGTATAAACCATACATCAACACCCAAATATCAAGAAACCTCACACAATTTTCTATGGAATTTACATTGTTAAATATTAAATTCAAGGTAACTATGCATGAAGAAAAAAATTTGGAAACAACAACCCATTTAGGGTGCTACATAATTTTTCCCAAACTATTCAAACCAAACTATTCACCTGGGTAAAAACTCTTCCAAAAACTCCAAATCTATTCCAATGTTCCTAAGACTCACATGAAAATATGAGGCACCTATAAGGAATTTATTTATATAAAAAAAACTATTTGGGATGATCAAACTCTTTAAATTTCAATCTGAACCTCTATTATTAAGACGACCCTTGGTATATTGTCAAGAATCCAAATTACCTTGATCTTTCTCTACTTATACAGTCATAGGTTTTTACAGGTATAAAAAATTTTCTTTGTTTTATGTTCTTCCCAAGGATTTTATATGTAGTAGTATACTTAAAAGAGAATCATTTGGGAATAATTTTATTGGATAAATGTATGTTGGGATAATATCCAATGAAAATAAAGATTTGGGTTCTGGTAATGCATTTTAATCATGATGTTAATGTTAATCATTTAAAATGAAATAAAATATATATATGTTTTGTATTATATATCTCACTTTAAGCACAATTATGGGTTCTCTTGATGATCTGTTCATAAGAGGGTTACATTCCCTCTTGAATATCAAAGATTATGTCCATTGATCTTCATGGTATAATTTATCTTCATAAGACCTACTTATAATTTTTTTCTATTTTATTGTTATTAGATAGATCTAGATGCACATTATTTTGTTATATATTGTTTATCATGTTTCATGTACACATTTAGTGAGAGTGATTAATTTTTAATATTGAATAAAATTACAATATATGGATTGTGGCGTTTGAAGAGAAACTACTCTCCAAATAAATTTTCCAATCCCTCACCACTATTTGATAGCCTCTAGTGATTAAGAGGGATATGATAGGGGTTATTATCATGTCAACTATGGTTTGAGGTAATTCTAGCTAGTTTGTTATATATTTTTTAAATTGGCAATTTTCAGTCATACCCCTAACCTGAGGATACATAGGGGTTGTATTTGGTATCAGAGCATTAAATATCTTTGTTTTTTTACTTATTTTATATACCATTGAATTTTCCAACAATTTTAAGATCATTTTCTTAGTAATATAAAATCCTAAAGACAAAAAGGATACTAAACAAAAAAACCACATTATTTAAATTTCACCTACTACTCCTAATGGAAGATCAAAATAAAAATGAAGTTTGAAATATTTTCATTTCATATATGAGATTCCATTAAAAAAATATGATAAGGAAAAAGTTTTTTTATGGGATAGGAGTATATCTACAAGGGATTATTGTTATCATAATTATATAGTGATGAAATATATTTTTTGGTTTTGGAGATGATGAATTTTATAGATTTTATATATATGACATTTCTAATGAAATTTGGGACACACTAGTTATTTTCCATACAATAATTGGAAATGATAAATAAATTAAATTAAATACCTATAATTCTCGTTATGATACTTTTAATATCAAATAGGATAAATTTATCCCTGAAATGTACATTAGATTCAATGAGATTATCAACACCATGATTTCTCTTATTCAAAATATGACATATAATATGTAAATATTGTGGCTCTTAAAAATATTACTTGATAAGCAGAGAATGAGTATCATTAAAAATAAATAACTATAAGTGAGACTAATTTTAGTGAAGAAGATAATGAAAGTGATAAAGAGATATCTTAGTTTGATATGAGGTAATAAATATTTTATATAAATCTATAGGACTATGTCAAAGGTGTTATCAGGTGATACTGAATTGAACATGAAAAGGGTTAGTTAGTGTAAAAAACCCACATTTTAGTTTTTTTATATTGGTTGTATTTTTGAGAATTTTACATGTTGTTGAATTTTTAATTTTTTCTTTGTTTTATTTAGTGAATTGTGTAAAATTACAATAATTTTTTCATTCATAATGCATTCAGATAGTGAATATTCTATTGTTTTTTAATTTTGGTGGTTTTATGTAGTTATGTGGAAAAGTTAAAGAAATATGATTCCTTATATATAAGATATTATACCATTAATTCAATTCATTAACCTCTATTATATTGAAAGCGAGTTTGGAGAATCACTTTCAATCTCATAATTGGATAAAAAGGGTATTTGATGGGTCCAAGTACTACATGATTGAACTGTATATGATTAAGTAGGGTTTAGGAATTTATTTTCTTATTGATATTTTATCATGTGTAAACTTTAATTCTATCATGTTCTACACAACCTTCACCCAAAATCCAGATATTGATACTTTTGGATAGTTATAGGATTTTCTATCTCCACTCTATTATAGTGATGTTTTTATTCCTAGGTTTCCTCAAATTCATTTATGAGGATTATGATTATGTGGTTGATGAAATGGTTGTGAAAATTTGTTTTATGTTAAGGTTGTGTTATGTGATATCCATTGGTTGATGGGAGAAGATATTTAAGATGTTATATTTAGGGATAATGGCACTAGGTTGGATAGAAAATGGTTTGCGAAGACTATATCGATTTATTTTAGTATGATTTATATTATATATGTCTATCATATTATAATGGGAGTGTGATTTATTTGAGATATGGGGTTGATGAAACATTATGGACTTACCCTAGAATAATATTTAAAATATTTTTTCTTATATACTTTATTCATAGATTTATTAATAATATTTATTCACATAGACACATGAGGGTTTATGAGAGGAACATAATACATATATTTATATTTAAATATTTACTTTAAATATTTTTTTAAAATTTAAAAAATCAATTTAGAGGTCATATTAATTAAAATTATCTTCACCATGATAAGTCAATTTATTATTGTATTTTTATGTCATATTTTATCTATTTAGAGGTATAATGGATATTATGTTTTATGGTCCTTCTAAATATATCTTTAGGGTTTCATTTTATTTTATGAAATATAAAGATTTATTATATATTAGATTATATTTACTAAGGATTTTCAATAAATACATATTATGGTTTTGTACATATTATTGTATGAAGCTTATTTTTAAAGGGGTTTGCCATTCATATGAGTATTTTATACCCTTAACACCAGTCTTAAACCATTTTCCAACTAGAGGTAGGATTGGAGGGTCATATCTTAGTCTCCTAACCAGCCCATGAAGGGTCTAGATAGGATTGGGTCATGATAAAGTGATATTAGATCATGGTTTATGATAGAGTTTATAATAGACACTGGTGATCATTTATTTTGTTTTGTAATATTATAATAGTCTTAAACCTTCAATATGAAGTTTTCCATTGAAAAGTTCTTTGAATGTACAGGGTACTAGTGATTTTAATCAAGGATTTTGTTTAATTATATGTTATTACTAGGGGATAGTGTATTAAACACATAATATTATTTTAGTTATTGGTTTACACTTCATTTAGTTTTAGGTCATAATGAATGTATTTTTTTAGTATACTATAATGGTTTATATAAAAAAAATTATGGGATTATATTATTAAATGTCTTGTTATCCTTTTGACAAAGTCAGTTTATCTATATATAGTTATTTAATTTATATGTTTTCATTTTGGAGTTCAATTGAGGAGGTGTATCAAGAACCTAAGCTAAACCATCAAAGGATATAGTTAAAATAATCAAAGGACTATAAAGTAGCATTACATAAGTTTTGAATGACAAAACTTCCAAATTATAATTTTTTTAATCTAACCATGATAATGATCATTGGTTAGATGAGGTGGAGATCATATTCTAGTTGATTCAGATAGAAGATTATCAACATATTCCCTTAATGGTGAGTTTTTATGGGGATCATCATGATAATGTGTGATGTTCTGATTAAGTGACCAACATGTGTCTATGATCAAGTGGGATTAGTTAAGTGAGATATATAAGAATGATTTATTATCATAGAAACATGTAGTTTATTGAAAACAATATTTATTGGTTATTTAGTTGGGAGATCCACTATTCAAGTGTGTTGTGTGGGATTAATAGAGTTATTGTGGTGTACAATTGATTTAAAGAACGGGTAAAGGCTGGGAGATAATCATTTTTAGGGAACCTTATAACCAAATATTTAGTGAAAACGATGAATTTTTTATCCACATTCCATCACAGATATATTAGACAAGGATGAGATGGTAGGTTATCTATTTTCTTGGATAAGTTATTTATAGGAGATTCATCATAAGATAAATACTCAAAGTTGTGTTTTAGGTAGGAGTTCTCAATGAATATGATGGTCAATGATTAAATGTAATTATAGAATCCATATATTGATGTAATATCATTTTCTTATAATGGATAGTGAACGTCCTCCAGGTGGAAGTAAGGGTGTTTTCTGTTTCTCTCGTGGTAGTATGGGTCTTCACTAGTTTGTTTTCTCTTCAATTAGTGGTGTTCATAGTATACCTAGATAATTTTTAACTATTGATGAGACACCATATGACTATATGGGTCACCTATACATGGAATAACTGGAAAAAAACATCAAGGAGGAGTTCAACATCCTCAAAGACAAGGAGATTCCTAGAGAAGAGGCAGAGGAAAACACTGGGGATGATGGGGAGGAGTAGTTTTTAATGAAAATATTTAGGCAATAGAAGTTAAATAAGTAGATGTAGATTATTTGGCATGGCGTTAAATTTTTTTTCTATAATATTTTCTCCATTTTGATTGATATTATTTTTTCTCATTAATTTATCATTACTTAAATGGTCTAAGAGTTAGAGCTTCATATAGAGGGGAATTACCTACCGTTTTTGTTAAAAACAATAATGGGTTATTAAATAATATTTCTTAAGGTATGTAGTGTTTGATATAAGGTTGTAGGGAATGATCAACTATAATGTAATTATGGATATAATCACATGTTTTTTTTCATGTTATGGATTGGTTGTATTTTTTTCAGGTATTTTGTGATTGTTATCAATGTAGGGTTATCTATTATAACCAATAAGGATATTAATATGAAATTATGTTCAATTCCCTAATTCAAGTAACCCAAAGTCAGTGATTATTTTAATACATTGATACATAATAAAGGATACCACATTACATAAGATATAATAGTTTAATAATCTTAAGAGACTAAATACATACATAATCCCTACATCACTTTAAAAAAATAAATTATATCATGAAAATTCAATAAAAAATTATTATTCCTATAAGAATATCTATAGATCATTCACAATAATCTTCTTGGTTTACTAAGTAAAATGAAAACAAATTAAAGGGTTGATCTCAGATTCTTAGTAATGGGTAGCATATTATAGAAAATCATAATCACAACATAAATAATATGGTAGGAATAAATAACCAAACAGTTACTAGATAAAATAATTAAATCCATATAATATTTAATAAAGGGAATAAATAATAAAAAAATTAATTCATAGTGACAGAATGCATAATTCTAGAAGAATTAATGATACCGTTAAGGCCTCATCTAGGAAATCATAATCTTACCGTCAATTCTTTATGCCAATACATCATATATAATAGTGAAGGAATACACTAAATACCCTAAACTTGTTTGTCTCATGAGACCTAATAATGCATCGAGGGACTATATAATTCCAAGCCCCTACCATCACATAATAAGTCCAATGTATCCATAATTTTAAAGAGGTTAGGTAATAATATATATCATAAAGTTCTAAAAGGAATCACTTACATACACATTCCTTAGTAATTAATACTTATCTATATAAAAGTAATGGGTATACATATTTTCAATGTTTCCTTATTCAAAAGAATTAAATTGATATATAGGTGAATATCCATTAATAAAGTATAATTTATAGGATATTCACACTATAAAGGAAATTATGCTTGATGATGGTATAATAGAGTGGGGTACTTTCATCATATAAGGGTATTAATAAAAGTTAGTTAATAAATCCAATGATTAGAGACTAAAGAAATGGTAGAAAAGACCCCCCTTGGATTTTTTTTATTATATGGAAATATTATAATGTATTATGAGGGTGTTAAGACCAAAGTAAATTGTAATTTATCATTATTAATACAATTATGGATTTTTAATAATTAATTATAACATCATATCTTAAGGAAATGTAAAGCAATTAACTGTTTTTGAAAAATAAATGAATATAAAGGTATAAATACCATTACCTTACTATATACCTTAATAAATATTGAGAATTATCTCCTTAGATTCTAAATATTTTTGGCTCTTGAAAGAGAAATGTAGATAAGGATCTGTGAATCATTACCTCACTAAGTCTCTTGAGAAAAACTCTTAGGACGTTATTTTGAGAGAGAAATTGAGATATAATTTGAGACTATTATCTACCCAGGTATATCCTCTAAGATTATTGAGAGAGAATAGAAGAGAAAATCCATGCTTAATGGTTTTATAGTGGATAAAATTGGGAGGATATGTGGGTTTTTATCGAAAATGGAAGATAAATTTTCATTAATTTCAAAACATAGGCCTTTCACTTTAGGTTATGGAAAAATAGAAAACTAATGGCCTTCCCATGGATTTAAACAATAATGTTTAACATTGAGGGATTTCATTTTGAATTTTAGAAGTTTATGAAACAAAAAACATTAAATTATATTAATTTAGATATGGGAATTGTTTTTATTCATAAATAATTGTTTTTAAAATCATAAAATATTTTTTAGGCTATGGGAACATTTTTATAGGCTTGGAAAATTAATTGTATTATTTTGAAATACATAATTTTAATGAATAAAAATGTTTTTTTGTTGATAAATTCATTATATTATCTATTAAATAAATTTCAAATTATAATTAAGACATAAATATTAGTATATAAACATGTCGTATTTTACTATTTTCCAAAAAATTTGAATGTATTAGAAAATTATGAAAAATACATCATTGTCTGATTTCAATGTGATGATTCTAAATTTGAATTATTTTTTATCAAAATATATTTTTATATATAATAATTTTAATTATTAAATAAATCATTTTTTGTATATCCAAATCATGCATTCGAGGCTAAAAGTTTTAAAAATCCAAATACTTACATATAAAGTTACATTGCTATTCATTAATGAACATAAATTTTTTATATTTATTATCTATGATGTTATGTATCTTATATGTTCATAATTTTCACACTACTATTATAATGTTAATATTGGTAAGTTACTCTTCCAACAGTCATATTCCCAATAGTTAGATTCCAATGGTCACCTGACCCTTCCTACAGTCACATTTCCCATTATATATACACTTAATTATAAAACTTTAAATCATTCGTATCATTATCTTAGTTCATATACCAAATATATTCTATTGATTATTGTTTTCTTTTTAATAATAATCCAAATTTTATATTTTTAATAATTTTTAGAGTATTATCCTTTAGATTTTATTATTATAGTGCTGCCTTGTATTGTTTTGTGTTTTTTACAGTAGTTTTGCCAGTTGTTGTGAATGATACATTTATTATTAGAATAATATTATTAATTTTTTTTTAGAATAATAAAACTAATAGTAAATAAAAATATTTTAATTAATTATAAATTCATAAAAAATAGGATCAAGAATACTTAAAGTTTTGAAAGTGTTTTTTTAATAAAATAAGTTTTCTTTATATATTGTTTTTTCATTGAAAAGATTAGTATATATATTTTAGAATTTTAATCTTTTAAAATTAATTTATATTTTGAATTTATTGTATCAAAATTATCCTAATATGAATTTTTTGGGATTTCCAGACTTAATTTATATTTAAATTGATAGTGAAAAATATAGTTTTTACCAAAATTGTAAAGCAAGGAAACTACATATATTCATTATATTAGTGGGGGTAATATATTATTTAACCACCATTTTCATTTAAATTTATACAGATATCACATACTTATAGATAATATTTACAATAAAAGAAACTTATTTAATCTAAAATTCACACTTACTTAATTTCCCATACAACTCCTTATCTCTATGGCTTTCAAAAATAATTCTCAAATAGTTCTCATGATCTTCATAGATTTTAGAGTATATCAAGATATCATAAATAAAAACAAAAAAATTATCAATATAATATGTAAAAAATATATTCATAATATCCATAAACACTGAGGTACATTAGTTAATCTAAATTTAATTACTATGAACTCATAATGTCCATATCTCAAATGAAATTATATATTGATAATATAATTCTTCTTTACCCTTAATTGATGATAACCAGAATGAGAATTGATCTTTGATAAGTATTTAGAACCATTAATTTGATCAAACAAGCCATCAATACATGGTAAATGATACTTGTTATTTGTAATAATTCCATTGATTTATCAATAGTTTATTCACAACCTCATAAAATCATATTATTTTTTACAAATAGAATAGAAGATCGCCAAGGTGAGACACTATGGAATATGAATCCATTATCACACAACTCTAGTTGTCGTTTATTCAAGTTCACCAATTACATTGAGGATATTCTATAGGGAGGCTTATATATGAGTTTTTCATCAAGTAACACCCGGAGTTTTTGTAATGTATTTGTTTAAATTGATATGATGTTTGATTAATTTTTCCACATAAAACACTAAAATAAAATGATATATGTATTATTAGAATAATATTATTAATTTTTTTTGAGAATAATAAAACTAATAGTAAATAAAAATATTTTAATTAATTATAAATTCATAAAAAATAGGATCAAGAATACTTAATGTTTTGAAAGTGTTTTTTTAATAAAATAAGTTTTTCTTTATATATTGTTTTTTCATTGAAAAGATTAGTATGTAAATTTTAGAATTTTAATCTTCTAAAATTAATTTCTATTTTGAAATTACTATATCAAAATTATCCTAATATGATTTTTTTGGGATTTCCAGACTTAATTTATTTTTAAATTGATAGTGAAAAATATAGTTTTTACCAAAATTATAAATTTTACGACTTCATAAATATATAAGAAAGACCTAGAAGTTTATAAAACCCTTTAATTGATTAAATATTTATATAATTAGTAAAAATAAATATTTTAAATTATTATTTTTAACATAGAAAACCTATGTTCCACATTTTATAACATAAATAACATTTCATTCTTATTGTGAACTATTTTCAGTATTTTATTTCAATTAAAAATTTTAATGGTAATATTTAGTTTTCTGTTGATTTTGAAGTTACATAACTCTTATTTGTTTTATAATAAACAAGTTTATATTAAAAAACTCATTGAAATCGATAAATTTACACTATACATAGTCAAACCTTTTCTAAAAATGATTTTTAGCCATTATGTGCGCTAATATTAAAATTAAAATTTTTAACACTTATAAATTTTATTTGATAAAATTATTTTCATATTTTAGATCAACATATTCGTATTACGTAATAATTTTAATTTCATTTTTGGGAAGAAAATTATGATTACTAACATTAAAGTTAATGACTATGATAATGGTAACACTGTTATTTTTAAAGAATTATTTTATTAATATTGTGTAAATTTTATCTAATAAAATAAATTAATACCTTATAAAAAATAACTATAATATTATTTTTAATCACATATAAAAATATATCAACACTCATTAAAATTTTCATAAATACTAAATAATATTAAGAACACTTAATGGTAAAATAAATAATTTTCTAAAAAATAAATTTTCTATAGATCGAATATTTTAATATAAAAGTTAATTTTAAATTATTCATAATTTTAATTATATTAAATAGGGATTAAATTTAGGTTTATCACACCTAAATTTGTTAATAAGGGATATTTTATTTTTTTAGTGAAACATATATTACACAGTTAGAAATTAGTTACCCATGTAAAGAAAAAATGGTAAAATTTAAAAATCTAATGGTAAATAGTTTGGAACATGTTTAAAACATGTGTTAAAATGAGTGGTAGAGGATTTATTTAACTTATCACACCCCAAAATCCATTATTTATCAATTTTGGGGCCTTTTAACTTTAAATAGTGTCATTTCATTATTGAAAATAGTGGGTGTTCACAAAACATCCATTTTCTTCACTTATTAAAGTGGAAACTTTAACCCCTTCATGCCACACCCATTCCTTAAAATGTATTCCTAAAAAACTTCCATTTATATCTTCTTAAAAACCTATCTCAATTTTATAATATTATTTTATCAATTATTTATTGTAATACTTCACTTACAAAGATCCTTTGAAGAGAAAATTCAAGGTCCCAAAGAGTTTAGAGCATGTTCAAGTATATAGGAATATAAGGTAAGGGTCTCTTTATCTCATTTTAAAATCCATGAGACATATTTGATATTGTGTACCATAATTTATTTTATATGGTATGATTAATACCTAATTATGTTTTTCCTTATTAATAAAATTCAGGAGGTTTCAAGAGTCATATCTTATTCTTTCTTTAAATGTCATTTGATTTGAAAAGATACCAAAGTTAAATGAGTTTTTGTTAACACAACTCTCTTAATTATGTTATAATGCATATTATTGAATTTATTTCTTCCAAGATTGGTTCCTTCCAACATAAGATTATATTTCATGGTACTTTATATTTTTATATATAGAGAATGAATTTTAATTCAATGATTTTACCTTGACGATTTTCTACCTCAAAAAGTGTATTATTGATAAGAACAACTCCCATATTATTTAACAATTTTTACACACCCTTTCCCATATTTTCCATCCCCTACAATGTTATCCTTCATATATTGAAATATAATGAGGATTTATCTCATGTAATATTTATATTTCCTTATTCAAATTTTTAAAAGGAAGTGTTATTATCTATTTTTATGATATGGGTTTTGAAATAGGGTATTTTAAAATATTTAAAAGGTTTTATATAATTTTGAAATAGAATTATTTATCCTATATTACAAATTTATTTTTGAAACCTGTATTTTGATTTTAGGTATACACTATTACAAGATCCTTTTAAAAGTAATGCTTTTTCGAAATTTTTCACTTCAATTTAAAAAAAATAAATTTCCAAAGTGACCACAACTTCTTATATTACAATAATGACAAAATAATTTCATAAAACATATTTTAAAATTTAAATACCATTTTATTCTTCATATATAAAGGCTATATTTAGTTGGAAATTATTTTTTACAAATCACCATATAAATTTTCTTATAAAATTATCTTTTTGGTGGTTGAGTTTTGGGAATCAATAGTTCAAATTCATGAGGTAAATTTTGGTGATACCATATGGAAATGTTAAAACATCCATATTCCATTAAATAGGTTCTTAATGGTCTAATGAATTATTATTTTTAAGTTGAACACATATGTATGGATGAATGATAGGCGGGGTCATATATCGCCATTCAATGCATTGTTACTGTTGATATCTTATGATCTCAAAAGGGTACATGAGAGGACTTATAAGAAGCCAAAGGGTAAAAATGAGGATTTATCCTAAGAAAAAGGGTACATGAGATGATTTATCCTAAGATAAACGGTACACAAGAGGTTTTATCCCAAGCCAACAGATACATGAGAGGATTTATCACAAACCAAAGGGAACACAAGAGGATTTAACCCAAACCAGAAGATATGATGTGGGATTAATCCCAAGACAAAGAGTACATGAGAGGATTTATCCCAAGCCAAAGGTTACACAAGACCCATGTTTCAAATTTTTGAAACTTAAGTAATTGTTTACTCTAAATACTATTTTTACTCATTTATATTAACAAATTAGTTTTCATCACTTGTTGAAATTAAAATGAACAAAATGGAATTATTTTTTTTTATAAAAATGATAAAATTATTCAATAAGGTCAATTTCATTTTTGTACATAAAATTCTGGTTACTAAGAATAAATTTAATGACCATGATAATAGTAAAAGGGTTATTTTCAAAAAAAATTATTAATGTTGGGTAATTTTTATCTAATAAATTAAATTGATATATTTTATATAATTAATTTTTCATAACTTTTAAACATATATAAAAATATATTATCACACATTTAATTGAAATTTAATGTTATATAATATTAAGAACACATAATTGTGAAATGTTTTTTTTCTAAAAAATAATTTTTCTATATATTATGATTTTTAATTTTAAAGTTAATTTTATATTATTTATAAATTGAATTAGATTATATTGAGATAAAACTCATGGTCATAACATCAAAATTTGGTAATAATGGTTACATTATATTTTAAATAAAATATAAATTACTTATGTAAAATATAGTTACCAAGGTAGAAACTAAAATGATAAAATGAAAAAATATAGTGGTAAAAGACTAGAAAAATGTTTAAAAAATGTGTAAAAATGCATTTTTGAGAATTTATCAACATAATAGGACCCCATAATTCATTATATTATACTTTTGTATCCATTTAACATTGAATATTGTCATTCCATCATAGAAAAGGTAATGAGTATTTACAAAAATTCAATTTTCTTCACTTATAAAATAAGATCATTCCCACCACATTTATACACAAATTAAAAAGAATTAGTTAAAACTAAAATAATCCCTAGAATATCCTAAAATATCTCTTTATATCCTAGAAACCTTGGTACTTCCAAAAGAACAAGATAAGGATCCTTCTGGTGTTACCCAAGGGAGAACATCTAAGGGGAAAGGTAATGTTCTCAATCCAGCTCTCTTCATTCTTTTCTTATTCTACCCAAAAAAATTATTATATATATGAATGAATGATAACATAAGTATTAATAATATCTATAAATTTTATTATACTAATGAAATATCATTAATCTTCCTTTCTCCAAAACCATTCAAAAAATGAAGATGTTGTCATGTGTACGTGCGGGCTACCGCCTCCATAAATGACATGTTCTAATTTTCATCACCACATTACACAAATCTTTCTAAATTTTTATTTAAAATATAAATATTACATTTATAAAATTATTACTATTTTAATATCATATAACATTCCCCATATTCCACCTATTCTATGGAAATGAACTTGTTGCCCATGTGTATGTGCGGACTACTGCCTCCGAGAGGGCGACATATTTAATTTTTAATGTAGTATTTTATTCTTTAAAAAAATATATTAAAATATAATTTAACACCTTAAAAAACCTAAATAATATCAACATACTTATTTAATAATGATATTTTTCTAAAATAATCACTTTCTTGATCATACTCACCCATAGATTAAGCTTGTTCTTATTTGGGTCAGTTTAATGACATCCTGAACAATTATATAAATTTATATCATGGATGAGTGAAAACATAAAAACAGGTGATATTAGAAATTAATGATAAAATAATATTTGGTTAATGGTTTTGTAAAGGATATTTTAATAATTAACTTATTATTAATATAACAACCCTGGTCTGTTAAAAATTAATGAAATAAGATGGTAACTAACCACATCGTCACAAACCATAACTAAATAATTATGAAATGAAATTAGAATAATATAAATCATTATAAAAAACCTATTATAGTTCCTTCAATTACCATAGAATTATGAAACTTTAATATAAAAATAATAATTTACACCACCAATATGAAACTAGTAATCAAAGATAGTAACAATAGATGACGAAAATAAAATGTTACTAAGTAATATAATTTTAATAAATGGTTATAAATAATTTTTTTAAAATGTTATAGGTAAGAATAATATTTATAAATAGGTGATTAATATAGTTATTTGTTATATAGGATGTTAGATAACCTTAGTCTAAGATGGATTTAAGGAAAGGGTTTTTTGAAACTAATTTCTCATTCATTGAGTTATTATTTTACTATTTAAACGTATTTCATATAAGTTTTAAACATTACACTCATTGATTTTTGACCTGTAATGTATTTAAATCTAGTAAAAGTTTAATTATTTATATTCCTACAAACTACTATATATGTGGCAAGTAGGGTCACACCCATAGAGAAGGAAATTATGACGACTAATCTTCTAAAAAAATTTCAAAAGGCCCCATTATTATCAGTAATGGGGAAGATTTTCTATTTTTTTTACTTTTTATATTTTATTTATTTTTTTTATTGAGAATAAGAGTGGTAGAACCTTTCAAAACATGTATCTAAACTGAATTTATTCTATAAATAGTTGAAAGCATAGAGAAATAGAGATATAGAATGCTGATAAATAAACAATCATGTAAAATGCTCAGGAAAAAACCTCCATTCAACTGGTTTTAAAAGTATTTCAATTTACTTAAGAGTTATTGTAGATTACCAACATTAATATAATGACTCACCTCCATCACTAGGAATTAATTCTGACAAGTTGATCAAATTAAGAGTTCTCCGCTCTAAATAGATCAAATGTGTTAGTCATTATTTGAAAATGACAACAGGTCGAACACACCATAAGTCTTGAAGTATTTTGAAATTATTATCTTTTGAAAGATTTTTTCATAATAAATATCTCCAATTGAATGTGAAATATTGAAATTATATTTTAGCAGAACAAGCAATCGAATGAATTCAATATTGATATGGCCGATTAATACTGAATACATCAAATGATGATGTGAAAAAGAACATTAAAAGTTAACAAGTGGGACTTCACTTTCTCCCTAAACTATAAAATTTAACAAGATAACATATTCATTATCATTTCAGTAATTTGAAACATAATAAATAGAGTACTAATTTTAGAATTATGATGGAATATAAACTCCTGAGATGATGCTCTACTCATGAACTCCTCCATCTCCAAGAAGTGGCTCTAGAGTCACCCTTTGACCTTCCTCTGATCGAACCTGGATCATTGAATGTATCGAATGAATGTACTACTCAAATCTGGTGATAGCTTTGTTTTATGTACCCACTGTCTTCTGCTGCTCATCACCGACACTCTTCACCGACTTGAATTCATCTTTCACTGTTGCACCTCACACGTGCGTTTTTCCGTGACTGACACATCGCACTAACTTTCCCCTTGTAACTAACTCTAGATGAGTTAGTTGAATGCACCTGGATGCTTTTAAGACCTTGGTGTGAAACACAATAGTGAAACCATTGACAATAATATATAAGTCACATAACAATTAAAAGATTGAAATTTTATTTATTTAGTCTAAAAGATGAATTATTAATTATTAAATATTATTATAAAGTAATTAAGTAATTAACTTATTTAAATTAATATATTTATTAATGTTAATTTTAGTTACGAAAAAGATATCTAATGGTTCAATAATGAATTAAATTAAGTTACTTTATTTAAATTTATAAGTTGTTAAAATTATAATTATAAATATTATATTAAAAAGATAAGTTGATAATTTAAATTAATTGATATAGACAATAAAAATTATTAAATTAATTATTCTTTTGAACATTAAGTTATTAAATTATTGAATAGTTAATTTTATTCTAATTTTATTTATAAATTATTATTGGTATTTTATTTTATATAGTTAATTATTAAATAGTTATTTAGTATGAAACATTAAATAATATTTTATTTAAATTAAATTTAGAAGATTAGTTAATCTATTTTAATAAATTTTTATTTATGTTAATTAAATTAGAAAATCTGTTTTGTTAAATTAATTATTTAATATATATTATTTATTCATAACTATAATTATTTAGTATTTATGTTAAGTTATTATTATTATTAATATTTTAAATTAATTTTTTTATTAAAGTCTTCTTTTTATGTTATTTGTTAATATTTTATTATTAGTTTTTTTAAAATTTATATTCTTTCCCTCCCCATTTCGGCACAATAGCGGAGGGGGTTTCTCGGTTCCATCTCCAGGAAGGAAAAACAGCTTCAGCATCAGATCTCCTCAGCTTGCCTTCCACCTCAGGTGACCTACACTCCAGCAACGTCAACCTCGGCTCCAGCGGGTGGTACGACGTGGCTCAGATCCAGTAGACTCTCCTCCACTGCAGAGGCAATGCATGATCCCTCTTCAACAGATGCAGCTCGACCTCTCTCCAACGACAAATGACCTCTTATTATTAGAGAAGGCTTCAAACCAGTGGATATAACCTCTTCCTTTACAAACCACGGCTCCTTCCTCCACTCCGATGATGAAATAGTTCTTCTTAATTCAGATCTAGATGGAAAAAGTTTTAGGGATCCTGGTTTGTTTTTTGGTTTGATTTTCTATGCATTTTGAACTGTTTGGGTGTGTGGTGATTTTGGTGAAGGGTGTATTAATGACATGGTTCTATAACCAATGAAATGAAGGAGAGAAAAAGGATAGATATTGGAGCAACAGTGAGATAAAACAGTGAGGGATAAGGGTTTACTGTTGGTCGAAAAAAAGTGAGGTTACCAGTAGTTGAGAATAAGTGATGAGCAGTGGCGTAATAGAGGTTACCAATGGGAATAAGGCTACCGATGCAATTAAAGGTCACCATTACAAAAAAGATAAGGGGTCACCGTTGCATATAAAAAATAGAAGGTCACTGATATCTTTAAATTATAGGGTCATTGTTAGCCTGCATAAAAGGTCACTGATGATTCAAAAAAAATAAAATCTCACCATTGAGAAAAAAGGTCACAAATGGAGAAAAAATAAAAAGGTCATAGATAGGTATAAAAATAAAAGTTCATTGATAAAATAAAAATAATGAACTAACATTGACACTCAAAAATTTAAACGTCATACTTTGAAAAAAAATTAATATTTTAAAACTCTAAATGAATTAATTAAATAACTTATTGAATACTTAAAGTTAAAATTGATCTATTTCATTTATTTAAAACTCAAATTCATAACTTAATTAATAAGTAGGATAGTTAAAAAAATTAGTCAACAAAGTTAATATATTCTAATTAATCTATATTAAAGTATAAAACATTAAATAAAGTCTAAGTTAGATAAATATAAATACGATGATTAAATAATTGTTTAATAAAAATGTTTATTTGTTAAAAAGTCAAACATATTTCAATTAACTAAACTAATTATGAAATAATTAAATTAGAAAAGTAAAGTAATATTAAAATAATTAATTTAAAGACTAAAAATACTAAATTAATTATAAAAATTGATTAATTAACAAATTTAATTATAAAAATACAAAATTACAATGATTTAGTAATAAGTGATTGAATAATTAATTAAATCATTAAAAATTAAGTAAATAGATTTGGTGAAACTATATAAAAATAGATCCATATCAAATTCCCCCACACTTAAGCATTGTTTGTCCTTAAACAATTTCTTACTTTGTTATCATTGAAAAATAGATTGTAGTAGTTGGGATTTAGCTCAATCTGTAACCAGTCCAGTACTTAAGAAAAGAGGACAAAACATAAAAACATGATTTGGGAAGATATTTTCAAATCAAGTCTTGCCTTAAAAAATTTCTTATTAGTAATCAATAAAACAATGAATCAAATATTAACAAAAGTGTTATACCTCATTTGTGAATTTTCTTAGTGACTCATTTCAATCTGGGTTTAAGTCCAAAGTTCATGTGTGACAGCAGGAAAACTATCAGTGGAGTCAAAAACTTAATAGAGAAACCTTGTACTTTGACTAATCACCTAGGTTCGAAAAACAATTTTTTTGAATCACCTTAATGAAACAATCTAAATGAATTCTATATAAACCAATTGAACCCTTCTTTATCTGGTGTTCATCATTCCCCTCACCTTAATGAACTAGTTTTTTACCGTAGCCACATTATTTTATTCTTCCCAAGCCATGTATAATGTTTTAAGAATTCTGAAATAATCTTATTATAGGTGTATAGAGGGATTATAGTAAACAGAAACACACCCAACATCCATGATCTTTGAGACTCACCCTGGTATCCTAGATACCCAGACTACTCCAGTTTCAAAATATTTATATGAAAACCATTTATATTGTCCCATTAAGGAAATTAATTTAATAATTAAAAGGAAATGAGTTCCCTTGAATCTAGATCAAACTTTCAGTTCCAAATATTATAATCATAACTCCACAAATAGGTCACCCATATCACTCTAAAAATAGTACCTAAAACAAATTCTGATAAAAACAATAAGAAAGACCACTCAGTAATCATCCATCCTCAATAATTTCATATTCTCAAAACATAACACAACTACCAAAGAAAAACTGTCCATAGGCAAGACCCATTTGAGTAAAGTGTAAAGCCTAAAATTAAGAAAGGATTTTGAAAAATTTTAACCAATTTTTATAAAAAGATTGAAGTTGTAGTTGGAATTGTTGGGCTTTCAATTAAGAATAGTTAAACAGAGTCAAGAATTGACCCCCTCCCCCACACTTCAAACCAAACTTTGTCTCCAAAGTTGACTTCCAAATATGGAGAAGAACAATTTGACAGTTTAAGTTCAAAACAGAATTTCAATTTAGTAGATAGATGACTTGTATAAAATGATCTCTTTGAAGTTCAAAAAGTATTGTTAGCCATAAGAATAACTTATCAGTAGGTTTATTTGAAAGCACACACATTAATATTTAGTCCAGTGAATAATTTTCAATACAGATCAAAAGTAATAAGGGAGGTGTATGTGCACTGTGTACTAGGTGTAAGAATTTTAATATATTGAGTTCAATAATATGTTTAATAGAGTAGAAAAAATAATGCTAAAACACCCCAACCTAAGGAAGATTGAATCAAAAAACTTTCAGCCTGCATGTACCCCCCACACATAATTTCAAGCAGTGAGAATATTTTAATAACAATGAAATTGAGTTTTCAATAGTGAAGTACATGAACAATTATTATTTACATAGTGACAAAAACAGACTTTCATTCCAATTCAAGCAGAATTTTAAACATATGCAGAATTTTTTATTACAGTAGTAAGACATGCAGCATAATTTTATATAGTTCAAGTCATGCTACAAAAATTTCAGTAAAAATATACTAGAATTTTCTAATGCAAGCATAATTTACAATAGTAGAAGATAAGAAACTACCTTGAATATGTTTGTCATTAATCCTCATCTTGGGAATTCCACTTCCTTATTGACACTAGAATCTATATCCTAAAAAAACAGAGCAAGTAAACCAAGATAAATCAATAACATGAATTTCACAAAAATAGAGCACAAAAGTTGCACATTATTTAAGGTTATAAATGAAACAAATTAAAGACAAAAACAACCATGGGATGCCTCCCATGCAGTGATTTGTTTTAAAGTCTTCAGACAGACATTATTCAAGATCAGTTCTCAAGCTCAATGAAGGAAGCCAAGCCCTTCAGCTATCCCTCAAAATAAAACTTCACTCTCTACCCATTAACCAACATGGGTTTATTCTTTTCACCTATAATTTCTACAGCTCTATTATTTAGCACTCTCACAATATTAAAAGGTCTATATCACTTGGACTTATGTTTTATAGGAAAGAGTTTGAGTCTAGAGTTAAAGAGAAGGACCTTCTATCCAGGTTTGAATTATTTGGCTTGAATGATAGAATCATGAAATATTTTAGTCCTATCGTTATAAATCATTGAATTATCATAAGTCTCTCTCTTTATCTCATAGAGTTAACTTAACTCAAGTAATCTCCTCTCACCAACACACTAAATGTCAATGTTCAGATCCTTAACTGCCCAATAAGACTTATGTTGGAACTCCACAGGTAAATAAAAACATTTACCAAACAACATCCTTTAAGGAGACATACCTATTGGGGTCTTGAAAGTAGTTCTATATGACCATAAAGCTTCATCCAATTTTAGAGACCAGTCATTCCTAGAATTTGACAAAGCTTTCTCAAGTATTTATTTTAGTTCCTTATTTGAAATTTCCACCTATCAACTACACTGTGGATGATAAGGACTACCAGTTTTATGAACACAACTATATTTTTCCATCAAATCTTTAACCTTTTAGTTCTTAAAATGTATTCCATTATCAGTGATAAAGTATTTGGGAACTCCAAATCTTGTAAAGATGTCCTTCTTAACAAGTTTTATAACAGAGTTGGTTTGATTGTTGGGTAGTTCCACTGCCTCAACCCACTTTGACACATAATCAATATCAACAAGAATATACTCATTCCCATGAGATGACGGAAATGGACCCATGAAATCTAAATCCCAAACATAAAAAATTTAAATTTTTAGAATTCATTTTTTTGGAAACTCTTGATTCCTACCCACACTTCCTAGCCTCTGACATCTATCACAACCACTGACATAACTCTTATCATCCTTAAAAGAAGCAGGGTAATAGAAACCAGATTGGAGGACTTTTTGAGCAGTTATTTCACCACTATGGTGACCCCCCTAAGGTGAGGAGTGAAAAATATCTAGGAAACAAATCATCTATTCCTCAACCTCATAAGGATACCATCAGCACATCTCCTAAATAGCAGCGGATCATCCCATAGAAAATATTTAAGTTCAGAAATGAAATTCTTCCTTTGGTTATTTGATAGATTTTTGGGAAAGAAACATGCTACCAGGAAGTTGGAAAAATCTATATACCATACAGATTGCTTAATAGAAATAGTGAGAAGCTTTTCATCAGGGAAGGAAGAGTTTATCACCCTAGGATCTTCAATTTGAGTAGAAGGA
Organism: Viscum album; assembly: GCA_963277665.1. Classification (NCBI taxonomy): domain Eukaryota; kingdom Viridiplantae; phylum Streptophyta; class Magnoliopsida; order Santalales; family Viscaceae; genus Viscum; species Viscum album. The sequence goes on along the minus strand of OY728163.1, from coordinate 1,533,684,298 downwards.
CACCTATAAAGATGGTCAATAACTAAATTTTCATCTCCCTACTTATACTTAATCTATAAATCAAACTCTTGTAGAAACAAAATCCATCTAATCAGCCTGGGTTTAGTTTCCTTCTTAGATATCAAGTACTTTAAGGCAGAATGATCAATGAAGATAATAACTTTTGAGCCCAAGAGATACTGTCTAAACTTCTCTAGAGGAAACACAACATTTAGCAATTATTTTTCAGTAGTGGTGTAATTATTTTGGGAATCATCTAGAAGTATACTAGCATAATACACAACATGTAACTTTTTATCTTTCCTCTATCCAAGGGAAACACCTACACCTATGTCACTAGCATCACGCATAATGTCAACAGGAATTTTTCAGTTAAGTGCTATGATAATCGGTGATATAGTTAGTTTCTCTTTAAGAATATTAAATGATTTTAAATTTTTTTTATCAAAATTGAAAGGTGAATCCTTTACCAAAAAAGAACACAAGGTCTTAGTTATTTTGGAAAAGTATTTTATGAATATATGGCTGAACCTGACATGCCCTAGAAAACTTTTAATACCTTTAACATTCTCAAGAGGTGGGAGTTTTTGAATGACTTATATCTTAGCAGTATCAACTTCTAGACCTCTCTTTGACACTTTATGACCAAGCACTATACCTTCTGTGACCATGAATTGACACTTCTCCCAATTAAGAATAAGTTTGGTTTCAATTCATCTCTACAAAACTAACTCAAAATTTCCAAGACAAGTATCAAAAGTGCCACCCACAATAGGGAAATAATCCATGAAAACCTCAATGATTCTTTAAATCACATCAGAAAAAAAGCCATCATACAGCTTTGAAAGGAGGATAGAGCTCCACAAAACCCAATGGGTATCCTCCTGTATAAAAATGTCTCAAAGGGGCATGCGAAAGTGGTCTTTTTCTGATCCTATATATTAACAAGAATCTGGTTGTTACCAGAATACCCATCCAAGAAACAAAAAAACTCATTTTTAGCAAGCTTCTCATGCATTTGATCCAAGAAGGGCATTGGAAAATCATCATTCATACTGGCTTCATTAAGATTCCTATAATCGATACAGACTCTCTATTTTGTGGCTTTCCTAATGTGGATTTCTTCATTATTTTCATTTTTAACTATAGTGAAACCTTCCTTTATGGGGAAAACCTGGATAGGGATGATCCATGAAGTATCACAAATAGGATATATCATTCCAATGTCTAGTAGTTTAATCACTTCCTCTCTCACAACATCTTTCATGCTTGCATTTAATCTTCTTGGAAACTCTACCCTAGGATCATGTTCAGGCTTCATAGGTGTTTTATGTATGAAAAATGTGGGACTAATACCTTTTATATCAACTATGGTCCAGCCTATAATAGATGTAAATTTCTTCAATGCACTCAACAATCTTTATTCTTGATTCTTATTAAGATTAGTAGAAATTATTACTGGAAAAGTGGAATTCTCACCCAAAAATGAATATTTAAGATGGGAAGGGATTGGTTTTAGTTCAAGAGTGGGTGGTTCTACACTATAAGGAAGACTCTTAGGCCTAGGACATCCATGATCTTCAACATATCTCTTGTAAGGAGTTTGAAATGATGAAAGATTTTCAATTTATTACTCAGATTCAGAAATAACAGTGCTTCTGTCCCAAGTGGGTAGCATATTTTCTAGACTTTCTAGATCATAATTCAATAAGTTAATCAAAGAAGAATCATAAAGTTGTCTTATAAGTTCTCCTTCAATATCATCAAAGTCTTCAGAAAGGTTGATGTTAACAGAAACACCCTAAAATTAACTCAAAAATATCATAAGTTCAGAAATAGAGGAATTTTCTACAACAGAAACTGGGCAGTTTTCTAGTTCTGGAAAATTTTCCAGATTCAATATTTGAGCAAAATTTTCAATTTCTAAGACAGATTCAACATGATTTTCAGCATCTAAATTATTTTCTTCAGTAGATAATAGATTTTGAGATTCTTCAGATTTTTTAGTTGAGTTCTCATCTTTAATGGACTCTACCATTGAACAATTTTTAAAAACATTTGGTCCTTAAACATTTGTAAACACATTGACCTCTTCTTATTGTTCGCCAATTTTAAAAATTAACTAAACCTTAGAGACATCAATAACAGAACCACTTGTGGCCATGAAGGGACAACCCTAAATGATGGACACCTATTGATCACACTCCTTGTCTAAGACTAAAAAGTATATAGGTTGAAACAGATTCCCTACCCTAACTAACAAATCATCTATCCTATCCATAGGATGAATGAAAGATCCATCAGCTAACTATAGTATAACTGTGGTGGGTTGAAGGTCACCCAACCTCAACTGCCAAAATAGTGAGTAAGTTAGAATATTAATACTAGATCCTAAATCACACAAATAGTTGAGTTAATAAGAATTTCCTAAGGTATAGGGAATAAAAAATCTACTTGGGTCTTTAAGTTTGGGTGGGATTTTCTTTTGGAGTACAACACTACACTCTTCAGTGAGGTTGTAAGTAGAAATTTCTTCGAGGGTCTTTTTGTTAGAATTTTTTAAGGGATTTTAGATAATATGTAATTATAATTAAGTCTTTTATGAATGGAATATTTACTTGAAGTTTGGAAAGGAGGACAAGGAACTAAAGAAGTTCAACCCTGTTTTTACTTTGAGATTTCAGTTTCTTGGGGAAAGGGATGGGTGGGGAATTTTTTTTAAGGAAATTAGGCATATCCCTCAAATATTCCTCAAAATTTTCTTTTCCTTTATTCTTTTCATTTTTAGATGAGTGTTCAACTTTTTCTTCGAGTGAAAAATTAAAATTTTGATCATTTCCAATACTTTTCTATGAATTTATAGCATGTGTGCAAAGCATATTTTTATTACCAAATTCAATTAGATTTTCATTTTGGGTATTATCAGTGATTTTTTAAACAACAGTTTGAGTATTCAACCCACTTCTAGTAACTAATACCATGGGATTCTATCTAGGGCTAAGCTAAGTGGTACTCAGAAGTCTACCTTTTTCCCCAGAAGAAAAATATTTAGAAAATTGTCCAAGTTGTGTTTCTATGTTCTGCATTCTCACATCAGTTTTCATTTTATCTGACTCATATAGAATTTGATGTTTGGTTAGTTGATTCATTTATATTTCCTCTTGATAATTAATTTTGTTCAAGATTAGACCAAGCTTAGAAGTCATTTTATTATCATTATATCCTTATGCATTTGAAGACTCACCCCATTGTTGATTTTGAAAACTTGGTCTTGGTTGATTTAAATAATTAGGGGCAGTGGACTGTTTAATTTGGCCTTGATCTTTCCAGGATAGATTTGAGTGGTTTCTATAGCCTTGGTTGTAATTATTTGAAAATGTATCTTCTTTAGGAGGAATTCTAGGACCAAAGGTAAAAAAGTTTTAGTTCTCATATTGTTGGGATGAAATATAAAAATTAGGACAAAAGTTTTTAGTATGCCCAAACATACCACATTGAACACACTGTTCCCTTAATTATTAGTTGGAGTTTTGACAGCCAAGTTGATTAACAATTTTTTTATAATTTTAGTTCATTAAATATTGCAAATGGTTGGTTATTTAAGCATGTTGGGACTGAGTTTCATTCATTGAACTGGTGTCTAAATTAACATTTATTTTGACTGCTTTTATTCTTGAATTATTATGTTGAGAGTTAAGGGAAAGATTATTAAAAATTTGTCAAAGTTATTCATCATTATTATCATTGTAATTTTCCCCAGGAACATGATCAACTTGATTTTTTCTAGAGGATGAAATCCCTTTATAGAAGGTGTTCATTAGAAGGTGATATGGGAGTTGATGATGGGGAAAATACCTAATAAGATCCCTGAATCTATCCCATGCTTTATGAAATGCTTCTCCATCCTCTTGATAAAAACTATTGATTTTAGTTCTAAGTTCACCTTTCAGTCTTTGGGGATAAAATTTCATAATGAAAGAGTTGTACACTTGATTCCAATTTTTAAAGATGTTCTCACCTAGACTCAGAAACCAATTCTCATCATTCCATTTAAGGAAAAATGGAAATACACTCATTCTTAGATCATTTTATATGAGTCCTAGAAGAGTTAGCTGCTACATTGAATTATAGAAGTCTCTAATGAAGGCAAGAGAGACCTCATTAGAGAGCCCATTAAATACATGCATCAGTGAAATGTGCGACTGTTTTAGCTCCTAGTTCTGGGCTCTAGGAGATAACCTAATGGAAGATGGATTGTATTAAAGTTTAGGGAGTTAGAATTACCTCATCATAGGCCTTTCAACTTCATCTAAGAGTTTTGGTTTATTATTTTTAAAGTTGTTATCAAGAACTCTATTATCTATGTTATCCATTTCAAATTTGTTTTTCTTTCTTAGAGCAGTTAAATGTGTATCTAATTCAGGGTTCAGAGGCACTAATCTAGCACCAGAACTTCTTGTGCTCATGAAAACATTAACAAACAGTACTCAACAGTAAGAAAATACTAACAAATAAGAAAGAAAAGAAATAGATTTTTTCCGTTTTTAAATTTTCCAATTGTTTTAGGTTTTTTATATGATTTTTTTAGTTTTTTTAGAAATAATGGTTTGTGCCTTCGGCGGAAACAACCCCAAAAATAGGACCTGTTTTTCCGTTGAATCTAGTCAAAGTTTAATTATTTATATTCATACTTACTACTATATATGTGGTAAGCATGGTCGAATCCACCAAGAAGGAAATTATGACCACTAATATTCTAAAAAACTTTCAAATGTCCAAACTGTTTTTAGTAGTGGGGTAGATTTTCTATATTTTTTACATTTTATATTTTTTTATTGAGAAGAAGGGTGAAAAAAGCTTTCAAAACTTGTATCTAAACTAAATTGAAGCTAGAAATAGTTGAAAATATAGAGGAACAATGATTTAGAATGCTGATAAATGAACAATCTAGTAAGACACTTGGGAAAAAACCTCTATTATACTAGTTTTAAATGTATTTCAATTAACATAAAAGTTATTGTAGAGTACCACATTAAAGATAATGAATCACCTCCCTCACTAGGAATTATGTCTAACAGGTTGATCATATTTAGAGTTTTCCACTCTAAATAGATGAACTGTGATAGTAATTATTTGAAAACGACAACAGGTTGAACTCACCATAAGTCCTGAAGTCTTTTGAAATTATTATCTTTTGAAATATGTTTTCACAATCAATCTCACCAATGGACTATGAAATATAAAAATTATGTTTTGGTGGAACATGAAATTGAATGAATTTAGTATTGATCTCCCCGATCAATCCTGAATACATCAAATGATGAAGTGAAAAATAAAATTAAAAGATAACCAGTGGAACTTCACTTTCTCCCCAAACTAGGAAATTTAACTAGAAAACATATTCATTATCATTTCATCAATTTGAAACATACTTAACAGAGTACTAATTTTAGAATTAAGATGGAACATAAACTTTTGATATGATGCTCTGTTCTTGAACTCCTCCAGCTTCAAGAAATGGTTTTAGAGTCACCCTCTGATCTTCCTCTACTTGGACATCGATCATTGAATGTATCAAATGAATGTCCTAATAAAATATGCTACTTTCTCTATTTTAAGTACGCACTGTCTTCTACTTCTCGTCACTAGCACTCTTCAGTGACTTGAATTCATCCTTCACTGTTGCACCACACACATACATTTTTCCGTGAATAACACATCACGCCAACATTCCCCTTGTAACTAACTCCGGATGAGTTAGTTGAATGCTTGGTGAAACTTTTAATACCTTGGTGTGAAACATGATAGTAAAACAATTGAAAATAATAGATAAGTCACTTAACAATCAAAAGTTGGATATTTTATTTATTTAATCTAAAACTTTCATTATTAATTATTAAATATTATTATTAAGTTATTAAGTAATTACCTTATTTAATTTAATATATTTAATAAAGTTACTTTTAGTTATGAAAAAAGATATCTAATGGTTAAATAATGATTTAAATTAAGTTACTTTATTTAAATTTATTGGTTTTTAAAATTCTAATTCTAAATATTATATTAAAAAGCCAGGTTGATAATTTAAATTAATTTATATAGTTAATAACAATTATTAAATTAATTATTATTTTGAACATTATGTTTTTAAATTATTGAATAATTAATTTTATTCTAATTTTATTTATAAATTATTATTGGTATTTTTTTATATATTTAATTATTAAACAGTTATTCAATATGCAACATTAAATAATATTTTATTTGAATTTAATTTAGAAGATTAGTTAATCTAGTTTAATAAAGTTTTATTTAAATTATTTAAATTAGAAAATCCATTTTGTTAAATTAATTATTTACTATTTATTATTTATTCATAAATATAATTATTTAGTATTTATGTTAAGTTATTATTTTTATTAATATTCTAAATTAAGTTTTTATTAAAGTCTTCGTTTTAAGTTATTTGTTATTATTATTTTTTAAAACATTATCTTCTCCCCCTCCCCATTTCGGCACAACAGGGGAGGGGGTTTCTCGGTTCCTTCTCAAATAAGGAAAATTGGCTTCAACAATGGATCTCCTCAACTTGCCTTCCACCTCAGGTGACCTCTACTATAGCGGCATCGACCTCTGCTCCAGCGGGTGGTGTGGTGTGGTTCGGATCCAACAGACTCCCCTCTACAGTAGTGGTGATGCATGATCCCTCTCCAACATATACGGCTCGACCTCTCTCTAACTACGAATGGCCTCTTCTTATCAATGGGGGCTTCGAACCAGTGGATACAACCTTTTCCTCTGCAAACCACGGCTCCTTCCTCCACTCCAGTGGTGAGATTGATCTTCTTAATTCAGATCTGGATGGAAAAGGTTATAGGGTTCCTGACTTGTTTTGTGGTTTGATTTGCTATGCATTTCGAACTGTTTGGGTATGTGGTGATTTTAGTGAAGGGTGTATTGATGATGTGGTTTTGGAACCCATGAAATAAAGGAGCGACAAAGGCTAGATATTAGAGCAATGATGAGAAAAAACAGCGTGGGATGCAGGGTTACTGTTGGTTGAAAATAAGTGAGCTTTCTGGTAGTTGAAAATAAGTGAGGAGTCGCGGTACAATAGAGGTTGTTGGTGGGAATAAGGATACCGATGCAATTAAAGGTCACCATTCCCAAAAACAGAAGGAGTCACTGTTTCATATAAAAATAGAAGGTCACCGATAGCTTTATATTAGAGGGTCACTGTTAGCTTGCATAAAAGGTAACCGATGATTTAAGAAAAATAAAAGCTCACCGTTTAGAAAAAAGGTCACTGATGGAGAAAAAATTAAAAGGTCACTGATAGGTATAAAAATAAAAGGTCACCGATAGAACAAAATTAATGAACTAACAGTGACACTCAAAATTTTAAACTGCATACTTTGGAAAAAAATTAATGTTTTAAAACAATAAATAAATTAATTAAATAAATAAGTGAATACTTAAAGTTAAAATTGCGCAATTTCATTTAAATAAACTCAATTTTGTAATATAATTAATAAAAAAAGCAGTTAAACAAATTAATTAACAAAGTTAATATATTTTAATAAATCTATATTAAAGTATAAAATATTAGATAATGTCTATGATAGATAAATAAAAGTATGGTGATTAAATAATTGTTCAGTAAAAATTTTAATTTCTTAAAAAATCAAACAGATTTTAATTAACTAAACTAATTAAGAAATAATTAAATAAGAAAAGTAAATTAATATTAAAATAACTAATTTAAAGACTAAAAATTCTAAATTAATTATAAAAATCGGTTAATTAATAAATCTATTTATAAAAATATAAAAGTAAAATTATTTAGTAATAAGTGCATGAATAATTAATTAAATCATTCAAAATTAAGTAAAAACATGTGGCAAAACTATGTAAAAATAGAGCCACATCAATTTTTTATATGTTATTTTCTATTTTTCCAAGTGATTCACATTTCTTCCACATAAAACCTGTTATAAATATCCATTTCTTCCTGAATTATGATATCTGTAAGGCATTGGTTAACAAAAATTTCCTTTCATTAAGTTAAAATGTTATTCCTTGAGTGTCATTATTATATGTTTGATAAATTATTCTATTGCTTATTTCATAAGATATTTCCTCTTTTATCTCTAGGTAAAATTATGTGTTTAACTCAAATATTCTTCATTTATGAATTTCTTTCATAAAAAAGTACAACATTTTTAAGAAAAAAATCCCATCTCCTTTAAATACAGTTATTCCTCGATTTCCATGTTTTTTATTCCCAATTTTTTTACTTTATTATCTTGAAATAAAAATAATTTTTTACTAATGTGTCTTTAATATCTTTAATTTCTACTTTTAAAAGAGAAATTATACTACCTCTGTTTATGATTTCAGTTTTAAACAAAGGTATTTAAAAATATTTAAATATTTTTCCATCCATTCAAAATCAAACATTTTATCTTACATTCCACATTCACTATAGAAATCCTTTCCCTATTTTAAAAGATCCATTAGTATATATTATTATTAAGAGTAAAACTGTAAATTTTTTTTCACTTGAACTTTTTAAAAACATTTATGTTTATTTCAAGGATCCATTATTGATGATTATTTCAAAAAAGTAAACGTTTTTAGGATGTTTTCTCTTCATATTTTTGAAATATTTTTGTCTATTTTATATTTCCAATATTGAAAGTTTTTTAAATTAAAATGATCTCAAAATTTTCCACCTCAAATTTTCAAAAATTAATTTTTAATGTGATTTATAACTTCTTCTTTAATGAAAATGTTATTAAAAAAACTCTTTTAGGGTTTCACTAATATTTTCCTCTATCTCTAAAGGATTTATTTTATTAGAAATTATTTTTCACGAATCATCCTTTAAGGATTAATATAAAATGATATTTTTGGGTGATTGAATCTTGGTTATTAGGCATTTACATTCCCGAGTACAATTTTGGTGATACCATCCTGAAATATTACGAAACCCGATTTTCTTTCCATGGGTTATTTATGATGTGATAAAAGATTTTTATCAATTGGCACACACTTGAATTGATGATCAATGGATGGGGTTATATATCACCCTCCAAATAATTGTTTATGGTTATATATCTCACGATATAACAATGATTCATGAGTTATGATCCTTTATTCAATAATGGACCACAAGTAATGATACTTGAGTCACTAATGGGATATGAGTTATGATACTTGGGTCAATAATGAGCCATATGAAGTTATGTCTAAGACATTATGTAATGGGTCATACGGTATTGATACCTGAACAACTATGTAATTATTTACTATTATTATGTTTTTTATATGGTTCCTTGTTATGATATGTTTCAATGACACATAACATTTTTTTGTTATTTGTCTATGATTATGCTCCATAGTCCATATATATTATCTCACACACTTCTTCCATGGTATATGTTTATTAATTTGAGATTACATGTCATTTTATCATGAGTTATGGACAACTCTCATTATTCTATATTCTATTTAATAATATATATATATATATCATCTTCTCATAGTCATATTATTATTATCTAACCCTTGATGTAAAGATGATAAGTTTTACCTTACTGGGAATTTCATCTCACCCATTTCTTATATTTCCATCCACTAGTTTATGAGGATGATTATGACCTATTAGGAATCTAGAATAGAGTTTAGGGTGGCTCAATTATAGAGAAATGTTTACAAGTATTTTAAAAAATGTTTCATATGTAACTAATCCTCAAATACACTAAAACTTTTTTTATTAGCATTGTATGATTGTTTTTTAGATTTAAATTTAAATTATATAAATCTATTAAAATCAAGATATATTAATCACACTTTGTATCTATGAAAGTGTTTTTAGCACCAAAATTTGGAGTTCAGGTCTGGGGTTCCTCAACCATCATGAGATTGATGGCCTTTATCTCCAAACTTATAGAAAACTCACATTCCATTTAATAAAGTATAATGGTGTTTGTAACCATGGTTATTTCATGTTGGGAATTCCACCCTTCATCTATTTTACTTCTAAAATGTTCTCCCTATGTGATACTTAACCATCCTTTTATCCTATTTATTGCCTTTGAAAATAAAAGACTTCAATAATTCCTTCCCAATATTTCCAATACTTGACACTATCTCCCCACATGTTAAAAAGGTTTGATAGAATAATTCCCATCGAATTCTTGGATTTATCCCACCAAAGAAAAAACCAATATTGATTTATGGATTTTGTATGTAGTCTATAACATATTGTTTTAACCTTGTAATGTTATCCACATACTATGTAATATTTTTCTCTTCCTTTTGTCTTAAATATAGAAATTTCCATTTCATATTATCTCCTTTTACCTGAGGAAAATATTTTTTAAAGAATATCACCTTGAATTAATTCCATTACACACTCTTTATCTTCTTATACTTCTTAGTGGTTTGAATAAATGACTACCATTGATTAGTATCTACCCTTATGGGATATATTACCATGAATACTTTCCACCTTTAACTACGTCCTAAATAAAGGAATATCCTCTCTTGGGACATGATATATTATTAAAATACTAATATATTAGTGGTTCACAATGTTCCCATATAGATTTAAGTTGTATTGATTTTCAAGAAGGCTACTGGGATATATAATTCTGTAGAGATATCAAGTGAAAGGGTATTTCTAAATAGAAGTTTGTTTTTCCCCATGTGCCTATAGATAAAGGAAGATAAAGGATGCTGAGGTTCTTCCATCATATATTAAAATAGAGAAAGGAATAAGTGAAGAATATTACATGGAATAATTAGATAGATATGGTTAAAGATAAATACCTTTATTTGATATGGATAGAGATATATGATGATGGTTTTCAACAGTTCTATAGATATTTTAGTGAACTATAAAAATGGATATTTCCAATATTTTATGGATTTACTACAGATTATACTTTATATTTGACCAAAAAATGGTAAAAGAATGATATCTATGTAATATTCATATGGAAACCTCATTAAGGTAGCACTTAAGACCAACTGATTTCATAAAGGTAACATGGTGATGCATAAGGTAACCATGAATTTCATAAAGGTCATCTGTTATTTTCTGCACTATGTAAAGGTAAATTGACATTTATATCTTTTATATAAAGATAAATATAAAGAACATGAGTTGTATAAAGTTCATCTAAAATATAAACTATATACATTAGGTTCAATATTTTTGATTAGTTTCAATAATTATATACTCTAAAGAATAAAATAAATTAGTTCATGACTGTTTCAGGATGAAAAAAATTAAATATCACAATTAATGAAGTGTATCATGATTCAAGAAAGAGATGATATGAGATAATAAATTCTATATTAACATTAATTAATGAAGTAAAATAACTAACTGAAGATGAGACCATTCCATGATGAATTTATAGTGAGTTTTTGGGTTATCATATAGACTTGTGAAGTAAAGGGAGTTCTAAAAAACAAGTCGACCATTTCACTAAGCTTGGTGAATGTCATGGTGAAAAAATAATCAAACTAAAAGAACCAATCCATAACCTTGATCCTATCATGTGTAAATTCTACCCACGAGAAACAATGAGTTACAAAATTCCATGGCGGTGACTGTAGTGCATTGTGTGAGAGTTGATATTTGTAGACTGAAATGGTGAAGATCACACCATGGTCCAATTATTTTGACCATTTTTATATTCCTTTTATTTTTGAAGTTGTATGAGACCTAAAATAATGAGTTCCATTCCTTAGGATATGTCTTGTACATGATTCATGAAAATATGGAATATAATTAAATACCTGAGAGATTTTTGATGAATATGAGATGTGATATTTCAATATTATAGAAATTAAGAAAATCCTAAGTTTCATTTTGATTGAAATGAATATAAAAATTTATAATTTAAGTGAGTTTAACCTAGGATTAAAATTATAGATTTATATAAGTTTTAAATTAGAAATATATCATCTTAGTCAATGGGTTGGAAATATAGAAGGATTTAAAGTACTGAATATTATTGAAATAATACTCATGAATTATATATATCATAAATAAATGAGATAAATAAAAATATTGGTGTGAATAGAGAAACCTTTGATACTATTGAGACTTTGAAGAAAAACACTCAATCGATGAAGAAAAAAAATTCTATACATTTAGGAAATCTTATGCATTAAAGAAGATGAGAATGAGAGAATCATGATACAACTATATCATGGAAGAAGAGTTGATAAGACATTATGATTCACCATCACAATGAGACTGAGAAAGGCCAAATTGATCCAAGAAATGCAAATAAGGTTGGAAATGTGTATAATAATAAGGGAAAGGACAACTCATAGGTCGTATATGTTGACAATATAGGTTGAAGCCCTGCTCAAATAATGTTCATGGAAGGATCCATTTCGCTAACTGTACAAGGTAGTCAACACTATCCTGGAGGGATAAGATATTTAAGACAGTGACAAGAGTTAGTGGAAGGATAGATTGTGTGATGTTGTATATAAAACTACCTAAAAATTCCTTTACATTATTAATATAATGACTATTATTTTATAATCACTATTTTATTATGATCACTAGAAAACTAGTATATTTTAGAAGAACTTTACACGTCATGTGGTGATACAGAATACTATAACTAGAAAATGTAAAGGGATATACATAAATAATAATAGTAAATTCACTAAAAGAAACTCCACAAGATTTTATTCCCCCATAAATACCTATCCTACTATAATGACATAAAAAAAAGATAATCATTAGAAAAAAAATCAACATTATCAAAAGAGGTGTAACAACCTTTGTAAGTGACGAAGTGAATAATAAAGATATAATGATGGTTTATTTATATAGAAATATTTCTATTTGATATTTTGTATAATTTTGCTGCTGGGCATTCTGACCATTAATCAATAAGACAATTGGTTATTATTATTGTTGGCATAATAAAATTGTCATTATGATTATTTTATGATCTTTTTGGAAGATATAAAAATATTTAATTTACATTAAAATCATGTTTTATGATAAATTAATATATTTTAAATAAATCTTATTTTCATGAAATTATTTTATAAAACACTTTTAGATGATAATATAAATTTACAAAGTCCTAAGTAATTTTAATAATGGCTATAAAGTTCTTTATGTCATAAAAAGTAATAAATTTCAATAATTAAGGATTTATATTTAAAAGATAAAATTATCATATCTATAGTATTATTTTCATAAAATAAATATTATTTTTTATTCATCACATTGAAATTATCCTAGGGTGAATTTTTTTTAATTGTCTAAAAAATTTGATTTTTAGGGTAAAAAGTTAAAACACCATTTTTATGAAATACCATAACTCCTATGATATACTATTGATATGGTAATGAATTAAAATTTCACAATAATTATTTTAAATCAAAATTTATTTAATTAATAAACATAATACAAAATGTTTTACATTTAGAAACACATGCTATGCATTTTGGAACCACACTTTTTTCTTTTCTAAAAAATTGTTTTTATGAGTTATAAATATATCATATTAGAATTAATTTTTATCACCTTTATATATTTAATCAATTAAAATGAGTAGAATATATTTAATTATATTTTAATAATTATTTTATAGTGTCAATTTAATTTTTATTCAAAAAAATATTACTATGGTAAAAAAAGAGTTACCACAATATAGGTAAAATAATATATAACGTTAAAATTAAAAGATAATGACAGAATATAATTAAAAATGAAAAATTTAAATGGGTGTTTGTGGTTTTTAAAACCCTTAAAAAAAGATTAAAACATTAATTATCCACCAAATTCATTGAAAATAATTCCACCCAAAAGTGGTTGGACTTAATGATAAAATAATCATTATTTTAATCCCTTAAAACCACACCTCTTCAAGTATAAGTACCCCCATTCCCAACTCTATCACCAAAAAAATTAAATTAATAATTAATAATCTCTCTATTAACCTCTTAAGAGTTTCTCCAAGGTGTTTCTATAGTTATTAGGTTTCTTTATCTATATTTAAGAAGAATTCACCCAAGGTAATGGATATCTTCCTCCACTTTTTCAATTGAAGCAGTTATTTTGTATAAGGATTTTGATTTATATTTTTTATATTGAAAAGTTTCTATAAACACCATAATTATGTATATTTGATTTATTTTTAATGACATATTTCATTTATCTCTCATTAAAACCATTCTATGATCCATTTTGTGTACCTATTATGCTGCCAAAACCAACCCTTCAATTCTCATTCCATATTTACACATCATGAATACCAACCCCTATTTTAATTCTTAGGTATTCACTTAATATATCTCTTTTATGTTATGTAATTATTATAAATTATATATAATTATCTTAAATATATACCTATCTTATTATCCCTTCTATTTATTGGGAAATACATGCCTTAAGCTTATTTATCAAATGCCTTATTTAAAATATCCTCTGATTATGATATCAGACAAGATTATGCAACCTATTTATTTTGATGGGTAATTATAATGTTTATTAATTGTGATTAATTTATTTATATGGCACACATAATCATGCATATATTATGATGGGTTCTCTCAGATAGTACTCATACACATTGAGTAATTTTTTATCTCATGACATGTTATGTATGGGATTAAAGAGTGAACCTAATCCATGATGGTACTCTATCTTCTATGTGACGTTTTCTTGGAATTTATCCTTTAATTATTCTTATTTAATGTTATATATTACATCCAATTTACTATGTTTCTATGATCATATGATTACATGATTATGTTATGCCTCCCTATGTTTATAAATGAGCGTTGTCTTTATGATTTCATGTTATGTAGTTTGACTCACATGTTATACTTCGTTATCATGTTTATTACAATACTGGGCTTTACAGCACACCTCTTTATTTTAAGTATTCAAAAAGTTATGCTATGTATTTTTATGAGATCAAAGGTATTTATGAGATCATTATGTATAATAAAATAAATATGTTTGGTTTTAGCTTTGTGCTGATGTATTATGTACCTAGTCTCTAATAAAATAGGGCTCTTAATACTTTGGTTGTTTTTTTGAAAATTAATGTTAAAAATAATGTAATAATGCATGTAAAAGGATTGAGTCACTATAGTTGGTATTATAGGAATGTTCTAGTTATTTTTGGGGATTATGACTTGAATAATTTAGTGATAACCCTAGGGATAATTCTCAGTATAGGAAAATATCTTATAATTTTTGTGATGTATAGAGTGAGTGGTTTCTAGGAAATTATATCCCTATCTGAATACTAATAGTGGATGTGGATCTGGAATAGTTTTACCTAGGTTTAGTAACCCCAAAATGGGTGTATTGGAATTTGACTAGATAGTTACCCAGTGCATGACAAAGAGATCTTACTGCACACCTATTTTGATAGTCCTGAGGATATTCTTTGGTTATAATAAGACTTTTATAAACCAAAATGAAAGGATGTATAGAATGTGAAATTTTTTCTATTAAAAGAATGAAAACATAAAAGTATATGATCATAGAAGATGAATATTAAAAAAAACTAGGATTAAAAACTCTTTTGTAATTTATTATCTTAATGATTCTTAAAAGTAGCCTCCTTCTTATTTAAAATTTTCTTTTTAGTAAATGTATAAAAATAAGAGGTAATTAAACATGTTATAATTAATTACATGTAATTAATTTCATATTTTCACTTTTTCATATATAAAAATAAAATATCATTTATTAGATTGAATAAAATAAATTTCATAAAACATTGTTATCTGTTCCAAATTATTTAATCATCATTATTATTATAAAATCTAGTTCGAGTGATTTCCATTATTTTTCAAATATTAAACTCTTCAATAAGAAACTATTTAATCTATCCAAAACCTTTTAATTTCTCCAAAAATTTCTATGTATCATGGTGTATTTTATATTTTATTTCAAAATCTAAATTCTAACATCTCTTTCAACAAGGAAAACACCACAAAGGACATGACCATTTCTATAGTGGAGTTACATACTTCATATTGAAGTATAAAGGAAATATAAATAACATTAAGGAAGACCTTGATTATTTAAATGAAAGGTATAAATTAAAAGTTATCAATCATTAACATAAAATTGTAAGGACACTATTTTTTAAGGGGATGAATGTCACGTCCCAAAAATTCATTTATGTTTTTAATAGAAGAACACTTATTTTATAATGAATATTTTATTATGTGAACATAGAAAGAGTAATATATTTGATAAGAACATTACACATGTTGTGGTGATATAGACTACTAAAAATATAAATATTAAATGTATATACACATAGAATAATAGTACATTCACTAAAATAAACTTCATAAGATTGAATTCACTTATAAATATCACTCTTGACACAATGACTATAAAAATAATGAGAACTGTTAAGAAAAAAATTGACATTATCAAAGGAGGTGTAACACACTTTTTAAGCGAAGTAGTGAACGATGAAGAGATAATGATGGTGTGTTTATAGGTAAATATGACTGTTTGGTATTTTGGAAAATGCATCCATTGGGAATTATGGCCATTAATTACTAAGACCATTGGTCATTATTATTGTTGGCACAATAAAGTTTTTGTTGGGATTATTTTATGATTGTATTTTTGGAAACTATAAAATATTTAAATTACATTAAAATTATATTTTATGATAAATTTAAATGTTTTAAATAAATTTTATTTTCATGATATTGTCTTATAAAATACTCTTATATGATAATATAAATTAAAAAAGTTCTAAGTAATTTTTATAATGGTCAGAAGGTTTTTTATGTCATAAAAACTGTTAATTTTTAATAAATAAGGATTTTTATTTAAAAGATAAAATTATCATATTTATACTATTATTTTGATAAAGTAAATATTATTTTTTGATTCTTTATATTGAAATTAGCCTTTTGGGAATTTATGGTACTTTTATAATTAAGTTTATTTTTTGGGTAAAAAGTGAAAATACCATTTTTACAAAGTACTATAACCCCTATGATATAATAATGAAATGATATGGAATTAAAATGTAATAATACTTATTTATTTATCAAAATTTATTTAAGTAATTAAAATAGTACATAAGGTGTGTCATTAAGAAGCACATTCATAGCATTTTGGAGTGACAATTTTATCTTTTCTAAAAAATTGATTTCATAAGTTATACATGTATTATAGTAGAATTAATAATTATCACATTTATAAAATAAATCAAGTAAAATGGATTTAATATTTTTTAATTATAATGACCAAATTAGGTAATAATGTAAATTTCATGTTATGTCGTTGGACTCACATGTTATACTTCATTTTCATGTTTATTCCATTTCTAGGATTTATATCTCACCCATTTCTTTTATTTGTTACCTATGTTATCCTATTTAGTTTTCAGAGAATAAAGGTATTTAGGATGTAATTATGGAGAATAAAATAAATATTTTATGTTTTAGTTTCATTTTGATGTATCATGTACCTAGTCTTCCCAAGACAACATGCATCTCGATGCTTTGGTTATTTTGGATATTTATGTTAAAAATAATGTAATAATATTTGTAAAAGAAATAAATATCTATATTTGGTATCAGAGGAATGGTATAGTTATTTTTTGTGATTAGTACTAAAATAAATTAGTGACAACCCTCAGTAAAATTCAATGTATATAAAAATATCTTGGAATTTTGGTGAAGTGTATAGTGAGTAGTTTCCACGAAATTGTATCCCTATATGGATACTACAAGTGGATGTCGATCTGTAATAGTTGTACCTAGGGGTAATAACCCTGAAAAAGGTAAATTGGGATTTGAATTTATCATAAATTGATTCATGATAAATAAACCATTCTACACACCTGGTCTGACACTCCACGGGGATATTCTTCGGTTTTTATAATCTATTTATGATCTAACATGAAAGGATATATAAAAAGTGTAATTTTTACACTTATAAGAAATAAGAAATTAAAGAATACGATCATAGAACTCTAATATTAGAAAAAAAAATTGGATTATAATCTGATTTGAAATTTATCATATTATTGATACTTAAAAGTATCCTTCTTATAATTTATGTTTTTATTTTAGTAAATTTATGAAAAAATTATTTAATTAAACATACTATAATATAGTTAAAAATAATTAGTTTCATGTTTTAACTTTTTAATTTCAATATATAAAAACTAATTTATCTTATGGAAGGAAATAAATAATTTAAAACATTATTATCCCTTCCATATTATTTAATCATCATTATTATTATAAAATCTTGTTCAAATGAATTCTAAAGTTGTTTAAATATTCAAATCTCCTACAAAAAACTATTGAATCTATCCAGAACCTTTTCCTTTCTCAAAAATTTATATTTATCATGGTGTCTTTTTTATTTGATTTCAAAATCACAATTATATCATTTCTTTGGATAAGGTTAACACCACCATGGACTTGACCATTTCTATATTAGATTTATGGACTCCATACTGAAGGATTAAGGAAATATCAACAATATTAAAGAAGACCATGATTATTTGAATTAAATGCATTAAATACAAGTTATTAATAATAAATATAAAATTTATAGGATTTAATTTTGTAAAGGGGGAGAATGTAACAACACAAAAACATATTTATATTATTAATAGAATAACTTTTATTTTATAATGACTATTTTATTATGAACACATAGAAAGACTCGTATATTTCATAATAACGTTACACATCATGTGGTGATATGGACTAATACAACTAGGTAAATTAAATATATATACACATAAACTAATAGTAAAACCATTAAATTAAATTCCATGGGCTTGAATTCCCCCATAAATATCCATCATTACATAATGATTGTAAAAATAAATTCAACCGTTAGGAAAAAGTTGACATTACCAAAGGAGGCGCAACACCCCTTGAATGTGAAGTAGTGAATTATGAAGATATAATGATTTATTATTTATAAGTAAATATAGTTTTTCATTATTTTTTATAATTCATCCACCGGTAATTATTACCATTAATCAATAAGATAGTTGGTCGTTATTATTTTTGGTGCAGTAACGTGACAATTGAGATTATTTTATGATTATATTTTTGGTAACTATAAAAATATTTAATGTATATTAAAAATAGTTTTTATAATGAAATTATATGTTTTAAATAAAGGTTATTTCCATGAAATTATCTTATAATATACTTTTAGATGATAATATAAATTAATGAAGTCCTAAGTAATTTTTATTACGATCAGAATGTTTGATATGTCATCAAACTATTAACTTTTAATAAATATATTTTTTACTTAAAATATAAAATTGTCATATTTATATTATAATTTTGATAAAATAAATATCATTTTTAGATTCATAAAATTAAAATTATCTTAGGGTGAATTTATTGTAATTTTTTTCAAAAGTTGATTTTTAGGGTAAAAAGTGAAAATACCATTTTCTACAAAATAACCCAACTCCTATATTATAATAATGATATTATCAGGAGTTGAAATTTCATAATAATTTTTTTATTATAATTTATTTAAGGAATAAACAGAATACATAATTTTTTTACAATTTTAAACACATGCATATGATTTTAGAAATACAATTTTATCTTTTCTAAATTTTTTTATGAGTTATACACATATCATATTAGAATTAATTTTTATAAATTTTATAAATTGAATCATGTGAAATGGATTCAATAATTTTAATTATTATTTCCAAATTAGTTAATAATGTAAATTTAATATTCATGCACAAAAAAATTACTGTGGAAAAAAAAGTTTCCTCAGTATAGGTAAATTAATGTAAATGGTTATAATTAAAATGTAAAGATATAAGAAAACTAAAAATTAAATATATAAATGTGTTTTTAAGGTTTTTAAAATACTCAAAAAACCTTTCCAAAATTAACTATAAACTAATTTTTTTTGACATTAATGCCACCCAAAAGTGGGTAGCCTTAATAGAAAAACAATCAGCATTTTAAACTCTTATAACCACCCCTACTTAAGTATAAATACCCCATTACCTCGTCACCATCTAAAAAAAATCCATTGAACATGATTACTATCTAAATTATCCTCTCAAGAGTCTATAAAATTTGTTTCTGTAATTATAAAGAGTATCTCTCTAGCTTTAATTGGCATCCTCCATTGTTAAGGGATCTCTTTCTACACTTTTTTACTTCAAGTGTTTATTTTTTATAAGGATTTTGATTCCAGATTTATTATGTTGAAATATGTTGATAAAAACCACCATTATTTTATATCTTGTGTATTTTTAATGATATATTCCTTTTCCCTCTCATCAAACCCATTCCAAGACCTCTTTTGTGTACCCATTATGATACTGAAATCAGCTGTTCATATCCCATTCCATATTTTCACATCATGAATACCCAACCCTATTTTCATTCAAGTTTATTCACTTTATATCCCTATTTTATGTTATTCCATATTTATAAATTATATATACACACACACACACACACACACACATATATATATACATATATCTTAGATATATTACTAGCTTATTATCCCTTTATTTGACAGGGTAATACATGCCTCATGTTTTTTTCTCAAATGAATTATTTAAAATATCCATTGATTATTACATGAGGAAATACTATAAAAACCATTTTTTTTCCATATGAAATTCTAATGTTTTTGTCTTATGATTGATTTATTTTTATGACACACATAAACATGTACATGTTAGGATGGGTGTGCCAAGGTTTCATTCCAATGTATTGAGTAATGTTATGTCCCATTAGACGTTATGTATGATATTAGAGAGTAAACCCAATCCATTATGGGAATTTATCCACCATGTGATGTTTTTTTGGAATTTAACCTTGATTTATACATATTTCATGTTATATTTTTCTATAACTTTCCAATGTTTACATGATGTTATGATTCCATGATTATTTTTTCCTCTATATATTTATTCTTGAGACTTGCTTATATTATTTCATGTTAAGTCATTTTAATCACATGTTATACTTCATTATTACGTTTATTACCTTGTTGGAATTTATAGATCACTCATTTCTTTTATTTTGTAATGTCCCCGACCCAGGTGCTACTGAATCGGTGCATCGAGCTGGGTTGTCACATGACCTCAAGCACACCTCCACATACACCATAGATTTTTAACTAGTAGCGAGGGTATAATAGGTCACATGGGGATAGTATACCCTCTTTACCAAAGTAATCCATAAAAGAACACAATATACATATTAGAAACAATAGGAAACAACCAATAACATGAATAATCAAACATCTCCCATCTTGGGTACAAAACATAAGTAATAGTAAATATGTCATGTCATGTAACAATGCCATGTGAAAAAAACCCAAAATAAAGAAAAACAAAAGAACCCCCAATGTTTCCATGACCCCAAGTCTAGAACCTCATCTATGCATGTCCCATGTCCAACTCAACATCCTAGCATAGTGCCATTTCCCTTGTCCTGACCTACATGCATGAAATCTTCTCGGGTACCCAACGGAGGCCCGAGAAGGGTGTGAGTACAAATCAATAGGCCACCACCAACGATGTCTAGAAATATCTAGTCTAACATATAGTGCATGAAATTATAAATAATTAACAAGGAAAAGAAATAAAAATCGGGGGCCACTAGTTAACAATCTATACATAACCATACTAACCAAGGTTCCAATTCATTAGGTCTATTTCTTTACTAGTTCATCATCGATCACACAAGGTTCAAGGAAAAAATCATTTGTATAAGGGAATAAGTAAGTCTCAAACTCACTAGGGATAACAAATCACAACATCATAATATCTTCACCTCAAAGCCTTAGTCTGGGTGGAATGCAAGAGTTAGAAGAATAAATCTCCATTCCCTTCCCTAACCCATTCATTGTTGGTGGAGATAGAGCAAGAGTCCAGATCGACCTGGGGGAGGAGCATTAATCATTTAACCCAAACCTAAATACACTTTAACATGCCTATCCATCCATTAATCACACATAAACCATATCACAACCAAACACAACCAAACACAACCAATACCTATAGAAATCATAATCCATAATAAACAACATGGTAAATTATATTGTCCCATAACCCATTATCAAATTTTTCATTCACATCACTTAGTCAATCTATCCCAATTACCATTATCAAGCCTATATCACTAAGCATATTCAATAATTACCTTATGAAATTCCCTTTAATATATTTTCCCATTTCACATACCATCATCAATTTAGCATATTCATCACTTCACATGCACTAACTATCTTATCCATATATAACATATTTCATTAACCTCTTACCCCCAAAACAAACAACCAATACCTCACTTAGACATACATTATGAGAACTACATACTCAACAAGGGATCTACATAATCACACAACAACCTATAACTTTCTTAGCTAATTCTAGGTCTAGAAAGTATCAACACACCCCATGGCAAGCTGAATAAGGGTCTAGTCATCCTCTAAGTGTCCCATGGGGACCATGAGGGTTTCTATTAATCACATAGACATTAATTATACCAAATATAATAAAAGGATCAAAATCAAAACAAGGGTTAACCTATAAATAAACCAATGCATGTATAAATCTCAAACAAAACTATGGGATATAACTTGTAGGCCACCCACCTCAAATCCATTAGAAAACGCACTCCCAAACGTGGAATTAGATCTAGATCCAACCAAATATTGAAACTTTATACTAGATATCACTAGGAAAAGTGGGTTTTAGATATTTTTAAGGATATGGAAGAAAGATACAAACCTTAATAAAAAATAGGAAGCAAGGAAGAGATTATACTTATCTGTATCTTCGATTCGCAATTGAAAATACTCTAAATGACCTAGAGATGAGGGAGAATCACCCTTGGAAGCTCTTGGGATCTCTTCCTCACCACTAGGGTTGCAAGGGGGATGAATGGAGGAAATCCTGAGTTGGGGATAAAAATACCGTAATGGATTTTTTGAAAATTTCTCAAATTTACTGGGATGCACAGTTTACCTACATGGTTTTCCAAACCGTGTGCAAACTGGGTGAGAGATACTATCCCAAAATCATCCCTTCACACAATTTTTTGAGAATTCCACATGGTTAGATTAATCATGAGTTAACCATGTTCAAGCCTCTATCCAAGGTTGTATGATTATGAGTGATTCTCTGCACGGTTTGCCCTAACCGTGCGCAAATCGTGCAACATGCCCAAAAATTCATTTTCCTCCTATTTCATGCCTGAACCCCTGGAACACCCCCGAGACTTCTTATGAACTTTGGGATAGACATATTTGACTAAAATGAAATACTCAAAATTAAATATAAACAAAAACATACCTTAAGAAAAATCCCAAATCATACAACCTCCCCACCTTAGGATAACTCTTCCTCAAGCCGCTCTTCCTCAGCATAATGGGCTTTCTGAAGAAAATAGATCAGGCCACTGGGACAATATATCTAATTCTTATTATCATGTTTCTTCATAAACATTTCCATGATTCCATATAACACGAACCAATAGTACAACCTTTCCCTATAGAACCTTCTCACTATGATCCATAATACGAACTAAAAGCTCCTCAAAGGAAGAATCTTGCTCAATCTCAACATCCTCAATATTTATCACATGAGATGGATCAGGTTGATACTTCCAAAGTTGTGAAACATTAAAGTCATCATGCATTACACTATAGAACTATGGATGAACCATTTAGTAATCCACTAATATGATCATATCCATGATATAAAATGACCCCACATACCTGGGTGCAAAATTTCACTATTTCTGGATTCGACGGTGACTGAAAATTGGAGACACATGAAGAAACACACTATCGACTACCATGAACTTGAGAGGTCTATGCTGCCAATCTGTATATGAATTCTTCTTACTATGTATTGTTTCCATCCTCTTCAAAATCAACTGAACCTCCTCAGACATCTCCTGCTTGAGATTCGATCCAAATGGGTCAAACTCCCCAACTTCTAACCAACACAATGAAGATCTACATGGCCTCCCATAGAGTGCCTCAAAAGGATCCATATGAATTAAAGACTAAAAACTATTATTTTAAGCAAACTCAATAAGTGGAAAGTGATTTTCCCAGGAACCACCAAATTCTAGATCACATGCTCACAATATGTCCTCCAATACCTGAATTGTATGCTATGACTTCCCATATGTCTATGGGTGATAAGCCATACTAAAAAAAATTGGGTACCAAGAGCCTTCTGTATCCCCTTCCAGAATAGGGATGGGAAACATGGATTGTGATATGAAACTATGGTTCTTTGAACACCATGCAACCACACTATCTCTCAAACATATAACTCACCCAACTGGATGATTGTATAAGTTTCTTGGATTAATAAGAAATGATACAATTTAGTCAACCGATACAAAATGAACCAGATTGCATCATTCTTTTAAAGCATCCTCATAAGACCCACTATAAATTCCATAATTATGTCATTCCACTTACATTATTAAATAAGAAATAAATTTAAAAACCCACCTAGATGATTATTCTCGGCGTTCACCTGTTGATAGGTAAGACATCATTCCACAAAACCCACAAATTATTTCTTAATTCTCGACAACCAATACTATCGACGAAGATCACAATACATTTTTGTCAAGCCAGGATGTAATTCCCACTTTGAGGCATCTAATGCACATATAAACTCATTACACACACCCGCTGGTACCAAAAAATGACCCCAAACATAGACAGTTACATTAGAACCAATTGTCCAACTAGAAGGTGACTCCCCACCTTTAAGACATTCATTCATAGCCAAACACTCTGGATCCTCTAGTTGAATCTCTTTAAACAGACTCAAATGTATAGAATCAGATGCTATAGACACAAGATTCATTTGTCCATTCCCATCCAGCATCACCAGGTGCATATTAGATAACAAATCCATCAGTTTACATTTAGATTTGGATTCCAAAACCACTTAATTCTGAGTATTCTGACTCATAGCATCCACAACACTATTACTTTTCTTGGGTGTGTAAAAAAACTTAAAATAGAAGGATTGAAGGTACTCTACCCACCTTCACTATTTAAGATTCAAATACAACTGAGAGAAGATGTACTTTAAACTTTTACTATCAACAAACATCGTGAATAATTCCCCCCAAAAGTAGTGCCTCCAACACTCTAATGCATAAACCACAATAGCTATCTCAAAATTATGGGTATGGTAATTCTTTCATGAGGCCTCAACTATCTTAACCCATAATCAATAGCCTGATCATACTATATCAACACTTCCCCAAGTCCAACACCAGATGCATTACAGATCAATGTGTACTTATTACTAGGTTTAGGTTACATCAGAATTAGTGTGGCAGTCAACTACTTCTTAAATTATTGAAAAGAAGTTTTTCATGCCTCCAACCACTCAAACTTAACACCCTTCTTGGTTAAGTTTGAGAGTGGTTCTACCAAATGAGAGATATCTCTAATGAACCTATGGTAATAACCAGACACACCTAGAAAACTCAAAACATCAAAAACATTCTTGGGCTGCTTCCAAGACACCAAAACCTACACCATATTTGGATCCAATAACACACCTATATCAGAAATGATATGTCCCAATAAATGTATTTTATCAGTCTAGAACTGACACTTTGATAGCTTGACATAAAACCTACACTCTCTTAGTGTACTCAAGACGATGTTAATATGTTTGGCATGATCATCAAGAGTTTGTGAGTACACCATGATTTCATCAACAAAGACAACCATGAACTGATCTAGATAAGGGTGAAATATCCAATTCATTAGATCCATAAACATAGATGGTGCATTGGTCAACCTGAATGGTATCACAAAAAATTCAAACAAACCATACCTACTCCAAAAAGCTATCTATAGTACGTCCCATGGTATCAACCTTAATTGATTGTATCCCAATCTCAAATCATTCTTAGTGAACACCAAGGAACCCCCCTAGTTGGTTAAACATGTCATCAATTATGGGAAGTGGGTATCCGTTCTTAACTATCATCTGATTCAACTTCCTATAATTGAAACATAACCTCAATGACCCATCAGAATTCCATGAAAATAGAATGGGTTATCCCCACAGTGACTCACTAGGTCGAATGAATACCTTTTGTTACAACTCTTCTAGGTGAACCTTTAGTTCCTGGAGTTCTTCCGGTGCCATTTGATATGGAAGAATAGAAACTGGTTCTACCCCTGGAAGCAACTCGATTGTAAACTCCACATCCCTTTCAGGAGGTAGTCCCAAGAAACACATAGGAAACACATACTGAAACTAATCCACCACATGAGAAAATACATTTTTCTCCACCTCTCCATCATCAAGAATAATTCGTGCCACTTGGGATGTGATTCCCACTAAATATTGACAAATTAGACCTGCACGGTCTTCTTGAATATCCCACTCACCATGAAAGACAAAAGTGTCTCTATCGGGATATGTGAATGTTACCCTAAAATGGTGACAATCTATATGGTCTTGATACATCAGTAGCCAGTCCATTCCCAAAATCAGGTCAAAACCTATCATCTCAAGAACA
Source organism: Viscum album (assembly GCA_963277665.1). NCBI lineage: Eukaryota > Viridiplantae > Streptophyta > Magnoliopsida > Santalales > Viscaceae > Viscum > Viscum album. Next base: position 1,533,657,700 of record OY728163.1, on the reverse strand, counting down.
ACCAGATTCCACAAAAGTTGATAACCACCAATCTCAAAGGCACAACCTCTACACTATCTGATATCCTCAACTCTCACCCCCAATAGAGTATCAATTTACATAACCCCAAACACTTGTCCCATAGATATTCCCAATAAAAAAACTTTTTAGAGATAAAAGAGTGTGCGACACTTGTGTTAAATAGAGAATTTTCAAGTGTGGAGTCTACAAGAATCGTACCTAGAATAGTGGAAGGTCCAGCCTCACCACCTCCAAGTTTAAACAAAACATTGTGAAGATGGACTTTCCGTCTACCTGGATATCCAACATGATTACCCTACAATGAACTTCCCTACTGGTGTGAATGTCTCATACTGGAGTTCCACATCCACCACCACTATAGGTACAACCAGTGGAGATCCAACTACCTACCTGATATAGGGTGATTGATCCCCTACCCACACTCAGTATCTACCTCTAACTCCCATCCATGCCCAGCAACTAAGGGATCTTGAAGAACCTATGTATAAGTACGAATCTCCCACAGGATTGAAACATGAGTGGTGGTCGGGGACACTGACCCCACTTGTGCCCTGACCTATGACACTGATAACAAAATACCTGATCAACACCCTAATGAACTGGACCACTCTTCTGACTATTTTGTGTACTTTCATCCTATTGGAAACATCCAAAATTAAGCTTCCTTACATTTGATGTTGCACCACATGACCGTCCAGTTAGTACCAGAAGTCCACATGCTAAAGCTCCCTTTAGGTTCCCTTTTGAGATAAGGGCTTGATCTACTACCTCTTCAAACCTCTTCAGATAGAATATGTTCACCTGGGACTTTATGTCATGCCTAAGACCATCCTAGAAGCATTTTTTCATAGTCACCTCATCCCCATCCATCATTTGGATGAATCAGAACAAGTCAATAAAACAACTAGCATAATCCATAACTGACACAGCCCCCTGAGTCAAACTCATAAACTCTGCACCCTTCTCCTATCTAAAGGTTTCTAATTAGTAATGATCCAAAAACCTTTCTTGTAAATCCTTCCATGACATCCCTTCAGCTTGCTCCATCTAAACCATAATATCCCACAAACACTTGTCCTTCCCTCTTAACATGTATGCTACCAAATTGAATCAGTTATTAAGAGGAGCCTCAATACGATCAATAATAGTCTAGATAGACTCTATACAAAACTCTTCTACCTATAGACCTCCCTATCTAGTAAAGGTTGGAGGGTTCTACAATTGAAACTCCCTAGTCATCTCGAACATACTCATCACGACCCGCCCTGGGTCATGTTCTATCATCTATATAAAACGATCAAGATTATCATAGAACTGACCTTCCCTATTATCTTTAACCAACATATCCTGTTACTCCACTACAGGGGAAGCATTCTATGCAACGTCCTCCTATATCCCAACCGATACACATCTTCATGGGGCATTTCTCTACAATTCCAAAAACAAGCTTTAGAACACAAACCATAATTATTTCACAAGTTTAAACGAAGGCTCATCATTATCCACCATCAAAACATTCCACATACACCACCTAAACATGTATGATCATACCCAACACACTACCCTCAACCATCTCTACCAAGGTCAAGGCTAACATGAGGTAACTAACTCACATGACCACAAGCCTCAACTTCTACACCATTTGAATCTACTCTCACATCACAAGTTACTCCAATAACATTTCATTTCACACACCACACTTTATCAAGTATAATTACTTAATTATCATTTAACATCTCTCCCCCCTTTTAAACCATTTGTATTATTTCATTAGACACAATTCTCACCACTTTTATAAAAGTCGAATGCATTATACCCTTTATGTCTCACTCACCCATACCATGTGTGTGTTCCTACTATGATGCATGTCACATATATACTAGGGTGCATAGAATGATTCATGAATGTAAAACCTCTTTAAATTCCATCCATGAGAAAAATATCATAAAACTATCACATCACACCACATGTGCATAACCCAATGGTGAAATATCAACAAATATAACAAAACACAACAAGAATAATAATTCCCACCCTGGGTGTCTTGGGTTTTCCCCCATACTTGGGATAGATACTCCAAAAAATGAGCACATTAAGAAGTCCCAAAATTGTCCAAATATCCTTTCTACCATCCCAAAATAGTAAGAAATAGAAATTAACTCCTTTGATACCACTTTGTAATATCCCCAACCTGGGTGCCACTAAATCGGTGCACCGAGCTGGGTCATCACATGACCTCAAGCATGCCTCCCTGTACGCCGAATATTGCTGAATATAAACAAGGGTCTAATAGGTCATATAGTGAGACTATACAATCTTTAACAGAGTAATCCACTACAGAACTTAATATAAATATCATAAACAATATGAAAAAACCAATAACATGCATAATCAAACATCCCCCAAATTTGGTACAAACCATAAGCAATAATAAATATGTCATGTAATTCTTCAAAGCCAAGTGACCAAAACCAAAAATAAAGAATAATAGAGGAATCCAAAAAATGGTCCAGACCCCAAGTCTGGAACCTCATCCATGCATGTCCCCTATCCAACTCAACTTCCTAGCATAATACCCTTGCCCTTGTTTGGAACTGCATGCATGAAATCTGCTCAGGTACCCAACGGAGGCCTGAGAAGGGTGTGATTAGAACTCAGTAGTCCACTATCAATGTTGTCTATAAATATACAGTCTAATTTATAGTTTATTCAAGTATAAATAAATAACAAGTAACGGAAAGACAAATCAGGGGCCACTTGTTAACAATCTCTACTTAGCTATACTAACCAAGGTGCCAATTCATTAGGTCTCTTTCATTACTAGTTCATCACCGATCACACAGGGTTCATGGAAAAAATAATTTTCATAAGGGAATAATTAACTCCATAACTCACTAGGGATAACATATCAAAACATCACAATATCCTCATCTCGAAACCTTAGTTTGGGTGGAATGAAATCATTAGGGGAATAAATCTCCACCCCTTCCCTATCCTGTGAATTGTGGGTGGGGTTAGAGAATCAGTCTAGCTCGACTCGTGGGAGGAGCCTCAGTAATTTATCCCACACCTCAATCCATGCGAACATGATTATACATACATTAATCACACACAAACCATTTCCCAACCAAACACAACCAATACATATAGAAATTACAATCCATAAGAAGCAACATGGTAAATCATATTGTTCTATAACCCATTATCAGATTTTCCATTTACATCACTTATCCCATTTTTCCCAACACCCATTATCAATCCTATCTCACTAAGAGTATTCAATAATTCCCTTATGAAATTCACCTTAACATATTTTTTCATTGCACATACCATTTTCAATTTAGCATATTCACCACTTCACATGCACTAACTCCCTTAGGTATATTTAACATATTTCATAAGAATATTACCCCAACTAAAAATAACCAATACCTCCCTTGGACTTCTATTATGAAAACCACATACTCTACAAGGGCTCTACATGATCACACAACAACCTAGAACTTAATTACATAATTCTAGCTCAGGAAAGTATCGGTGCAACCCATTGGTGGCCCTACATGGGTCAAGTCATCCTCTAAGTGTCCTATACGGACCATGAGGGTTTCAATTCATCATTTAGACATTAATTATACCAAATATCGTCAAATGATCAAAAACACACCGAGGGGTAACCAAGACATAAAACCAATCATGCAAAAATATCGACCGAAACTATGGGATATAATTTATAGACCTCATAACTCAAATATGTTGGCGAACACATTACCAAAAATGGCCATAGATATGGATTCAACCATCTATTGAAGATTTATGCTAGATCTCACTAGGTAAAGAGGGTTTTAGATCTTTGGAAGGAGGTAGAATAAAGATGCAAATCCTGATCATAAAGAGGAAGTAAAGATGATATTAGACTTACCCAGATCATTAATTTTCATCTAACAACACTCTAAACTACATAGAGATGATGGAGAATCACCCTTGTAAGATCATGGGATCTCTTCTTTATCACTAGGGTTGTAAGGGGGAATAAATGAGGAAATTCTGAGTTGGGGTTAAAAATCTCGTAATGGATTTTTTGTAAATTTCTCAACTTCACTGGGTTGAACAGTTTACTCGCACAATTTTCCAAACCGTGCACAAACCATGCAAGAGCTACTATCCCAAAAATCACCCCTTTACATGGTTTCCTAGTAATTACACATAGTTAGATTAATTATGTGGTAACCATAACAATCCTCTTTCCAAGGCTTCATGGTTACCTATGATGATTTTTACAGTTTTCACTAAGCATGTGAAAATCGCGCAACATGCCCAGAAATTTCTTTTTCCTCCTCTTTCATGCCTAAACCCCCAGAACACCCATGAGCCATCTTATAAACTTTAGTAAACAATTATTTTACTAAAATAAAGTACTTAGAATGAAACATAAACAAAAAAAATACCTTAAAAAATCCTGATTCTTACATATGTATTTTTTAGGTTATCATATATAGTTTTAGGAGCTCTAAGAGATTCAGATGATCATTATAGAGAACAAAATAAAGATGTTGTGTTTTATTTTCATGTGGATGTATCATGTAACTAGTCTTCTAAAGGCATTATTCCTCTCAATATATTGGGTTTTTAGGATATTTATGTTAAAAATCATATAATAATATGTGTAAAAGGCTTGGGTCATTATAGTTAGTATCCAAGGTAAGGTATAGTTATTTTTGAGGATTAAGATGAGAATAATTTAGTGAGAACCTTAGGTACACGTCCATGAATATAAGAATATCCTTGAATTTTGGTAAAGTATAGAGTGAGTGGTTTACAAGAAATTACATAATTTTCTAAATTCTATAAGTGGATATGGATTTATCAAAATTTTACTTAGGGGTAATAACCCTGAAAAGGGTGTATTGAGATTTGAATCGATCATCACCTAGTATATGATAATGAGGCCTTGCTGCAAATTTAGTTTGACACTACCGAGGGAAATAATTTGGTTATCATAATATATTAAGGAAAAAACATGAAACAATGTAAATAAAGTATAACTTTTTCTCTTAAAAGAACGAAAAAATTATATTATATAATCATAGAAGTCCAATTTTAGAAAAACATTAGGATTAAACTTTCCCTTGAAATTTATTATCTTAATGATTGTTACATTTTTTTCTTATTTATATTTTTATTTTTAGTAAATTTGTGGAAATAAAATGTTATTAAGCATGTTATAATTTAATTATAGATAACTAATTTCTTATTTTAACTTTTTTGTTTAAACATATATAATATCATTTATTGAATGGAAGGAAATAAATATTGTACAACATTTTAATCACTTACATATTGTTTAATCATCATTATTATTGAGAAATCTAGTTTGAATGATTTTTAATGTTTTTCATATATGAAAATAACCTACAAGAAACTATTTAATCAATCCAAAACCTTTTAATTTCAATAAAATTTATATGGATCATGGTGTATTTTTGATTTGATTTCAAAATTTCAATTGTATAAACATTTTAGATAAGGGAAACATCACCAAGAACTTGAACATTTCTATATTGGAGTTAAAAAAATCATACTGAAGGAAGAATGAAATATCAACAACATTAAGGAAGACCATGATTATTTAAATGAAATGTATGAATTACAAGTTATCAATCAATAAGATAAAATTTTGAGGATGAAATTTTTTTAGGGGATAAATGTAATGGCCCAAAAATTCTTTTATGTTTTTAATTAAAGAACTCTTATTTTATAATGACTGTTTTATTATAAGAACATATAAATACTAGTATATTTCATGATAACATTACACATCGTGATGTGATATGGAAAACTATAATTGGTAAAACTAAAGGTACATACACATAGAACAATAGTAAATCCCCTAAATGAAACTCTAATGGATTTAATTCCCCCATAAAGATCGCTCCTTTCATAATCACTATAAAAATAAAGTGAACTGTTTGGAAAAAAATTAACATTATCAAATGAGGTGTATCACCCATTTTATGTGAAGTAGTGAATGATGGAGAGAGAATAATGGTGTATTTATAGAAAAATATGCTTGTTTGGTATTTTGGCTAATGAATCCACTAGGCATTATGACCTTTAATCAATAATATAGTTGGTCATTATTATTATTGGCACAATAATGTGACTGTTTGAGATTATTTTATTATTTTATTTTTGGAAACTATAAAAATATTCAATTTATATTAAAATTATGTTTTATGATATATTTATATGTTTTAAATAAATTTTATTTTCAGGAAATTATCTTATAATAAACTTTTAAATGATAATTTAAAGTAATGAAGTCTTAAGTAATTTTTATTCGATCATAAAGATTATTATGTAATAAAAACTATAAATTTTCAATAAATAATGTTTTTTATATTAAATATAAAACTATAATATTTATAGAATTATTTTTATAAAATAAATATCATTTTTAGATTCATCAAATCAAAATTATCTTAGGGTGAATTTTACGTAATTTTTCATTTTTTTTGTTTTGGTATAAAAAGTGAAAATACCATTTTTTATGAAACACCATAACTAATATGATATAATCATAATATGGCCATGAATTCAAATTTCACAATAATTATTTTTGATTAAATTTTATTTAAGTAATAGACATTATACATAATGTGTTATATTTATAAGCACATGCTTAGCATTTTGGTACCTCGATATTACCTTTTCTAATTTTTTTGATGAGTTATACATGTACCATATTAGAATTAATTTTTATAAATTTATATATTAAATCAAGTTAAATGGATTCAATATTTTTAATTATAATTTCTAAATTTGTTACTGTTGGAAATTTAATTTTTAAGAACACAAAATTTAATGAGGTAAAAAAAGAGTTACTATAGTATAGATGAAATAATGTAAAAAGTTAAAATTAAAGGGTAGATATATGAGACAAATACAAATAAAAAATTTAATTGGGTAGTTTTGTTTTTTAAAATACTTAACAATACATTAAAACTTTAATAATCAACCAAAATTTTTAAAATTAATTCCACCCAAAAGTGGTTCACCTTAATGAAAAAAAATCATTATTTTAAACCATTTAAACCATACATACTCAAATATAAATACCCCCATTCCATCCTCACTTTCCACACCAAATCTATTGAACAAAAAATCAAATATTAATTCTCCATCAAGAGTATCTCCATGGTTGTTCTATAGTTCTTAAGAGACTCACTTTATCATAAAGAAGCATATTCCCATTGTAAGGGATCTCTTCTTCCACTTTTTCAATTCAAGTAATTATTTTATATAAGGATATTTATTATTAATTTATTATATCAATTTTTTTATAAACACCACACTTATTTTATATTTTATTTCTTTTAATGACATATTTCCATTCCCTCTCATTAAACCCATTACGAGATCCCTTTTTTGTACCCGATAGGCTGTCGAAATCAACCCTTTACCCATACCATATTTTCATGTCATTAATACCCAACCCTATTTTCATTCAAGGGCATTCAATTTTTATATATCTTTTATGTTATGTAATTATTATAAATTATATATATATTTCTATTACATATTTACCTATCTTATTTTCTGTAACATCCCAGGTAAAAAAAGAATATTACAATTTCATATTTATTAATATTTGTGAATAAAATATTAATATTAAATTAAAGGATATTCTATGTTCGATGGAATACCCAATACACAACAACGAGTTTCTTTTAAATCTTACGTTTCACATTAACAATATAATTATTTTAAATGGTAGTTGACACCTAGCCGTTGTATTGGAGGAAATGAATAAAACTAACTTCAATATGATTATAGATGTTTGTTAAATGTATTTAATTTTATCCAATAAAATTTAGAGGCTTAAAATGTATATAAATCTGATTTTAAGCATAATTTACATTAAAAGGCCGATGTACCACCTTTTATAGGCGAACCCTATTTAAATCTAGTTTTGGTCACTTTCATATGTTATTTTTGACGAAAAAAATTCTTCTTTATATTTTTATCATCAAAATTTACTTTGGGTAGATTTTTGGTATTTTTCTGATAAAATTCATTTTTTAATGAATAGTGAAAAATAATGTATTGTATTTCAAAAATGATTTTTAATATAATTTATTTATAAGGATAGATAATCTTTTTAATTGGTTTTAAAGTTTAATTAAAATATATTTTAACCATTTAATACAATGGTGGTCATTGGAATTAATTTCACTTTAAAATTGTACATAACCAAGTGTCAATCTTTTAATAGATATTGTTTCTTAAAAACACGCTATTTGTTTTGACAGGGGGAATTGATTATAAAATTAATTAATTAAACTTATATGTTTTGAATTTGGTAAAATGGATATCATTTTTGAATTTGGAATATCAAATATATCTTAGGGTAAATTTTTGGTATTTCGCTGACAAATGTTCATTTTCAATGAATAGTGAAAAATACTGCATTTTAATTCAAAACTTCCTTTTCATACAATTTATTTATATGATTAGAATGTCGTTTTAATTTGTTTTAAGGTGTAAATTAATTATTTTTTTATCATTTAATACAACTTTGGTCATTGTATGTAATTTCAATTTTAAATTGGATGTAAAAGCAAATCAATCTTTTGATAGATTTTACTACTTAAAAATGCGTCTTTGGTTTTGACAACGAGAATTATTTTAAATTAAATACTGAAATTTCTATGTTTGGAATGTGATAAAATGGACTCCATATTTGGAATAAGAAGTTCCAAATTATGTAATTAAGACTCTTTTGTTTTTGGACATTATGAATAGTAATGACAGTAATTATCTTTAATTATCGTGTTTAATTAGTAATCAGGTAGGTAAGGGTAATAAAATAATATCATAAAAATATAAAATTAACCCAACATGTGTCCTAATTCTATTGGTGGTGTCATGGATGACCATGGGATGCCTTGTTCTAACCTTGGGACCCCATGGAATCAGTTTAGTGTGATAGTGACCTTTTATCATTTTTTTATGAAAGGAAAATGTAACCAAAGTATGTATCACCTAATTAAACCAATTTTAATTTTGTTTAAATAAATTATATCTTTGACTATAACAATTCAATTGAAATATAAAAATATTTCCTACATGATGGTAATTTTTTTTAAATTTTTATACATTAAATAAATAAATTTATTTCTGACACCGCGATGATGTAGTGATTACCTCATAAATGAACGATTTAAATAAAATGAGAAGATAAGGTAAAATATAAGACTTAAAAATGTCAAAAACATTTTGGGTGGGTGTATTTATAACCCTTATCACCTTATCCTCGAAATATATAATTGTGGGACCTTTAATATCTGAAAATCATTTTATAATAAAGTAACTTTTCAAGAATTTCCAAGAGTGCCCCTCCTCCCTTTTATAAACGGCCCCATATCTACCCCATTACCCACACCTCTCAAACCATTGTCTCGACCAAAATCTGCTCATTTTATCTCTCCAAATCCCTCTCTTCATCCTATAATCCTTACCTTAGGCAGAATGCTCTTCAAGAAACCCTTTTGGTTCAAACCAAAGGGAGTTACCCAATATAAAGGTAATGTATTCTCTTATGTTCTTTTGTTATATTTTGCTTCTAAAATCCCTTAAACTATTTTTATTCCATTATTTTGTAACAAAACAAGTATATTAAATATACTAGGATGTAGTTATGATAAGTATTAGAGCCACACTTACACACAGACCTTCGTCTAATGGTTAAAGAACATACAATTTTTGTGGATGGAAAATTATTACCTTACGAAACAATGATTGTTCTTTCTTCTACTACCACCTCTCATGGTGGCCATTATGATGGAACTATATTTATTTATGATATATATTATATTTATTTACTCTCTATTCTACTGTATTATACATTTAAAATATACCTTTATGCTTTCCATGTTGTGCAAATGTGATAATTTCATTTGAGGAAGTGTGGACTACTGCCCCCTCAAGTGATGTGACTCGTTGATGCAATACATGGAATGTATGAAGAATGAAATTAATGAACTTATGTGACCTATATAACATATATATTATAATTTAATTATAATATATATCTATATATCTCATTTAGTTTTCATTCCATTAATGTGACAAATAAATGAAAGTAGTGTTCATGCGTACATACGACCTATCATCTCCATTAATGGTGAATTTCATTTTTTTGATCTCCAAAAGTTATGGAACAGTATATAATTAATATATACTGGATATATATTATATTTAAATCATTAATACTATTCTAGAGATGGTGTAATTATAACTACATGGACAATTCTGTTCAAACATGTTCATTTTTGACTCATGTACTGAACATCGACAAAAACGTCTGATAAGAACTCACATAATTAACTAATTATTATAACATTATAATATGTGATATGAATTGAATAATAAACAATAAAGGAGGTCATTACAAAATTATTAATTGACCAAAGTTTATTATTCAAGAATATAATGAAACCAATAAGAAAAGTCGGACTTGAGGTAAGGGATCCAACCTCTCTCATTTTTTAAGTACTCTCTTTTATGTCACTTATTTTAAGCTCCTATTTATTATGTTGGTGGATGTTATACTATATTAATATTACTGTAATTTTTATGTTCATTTGATGAGAGACCCTATTTGATCTCATCAAACCATTTTTGGATGTTTTAAGTGGCGTCGTTAGGCTGCCGAATTTTTATAAGGGATATCTTATCTCACTTTTAATTCCTTGAGATTTATATTGTTTGCCTCTTATTTATTGAATTTGGTTTATTGTGTACTTCAATTTGATATATATTATCATGATTCTATTTATATTCATGGTATTATGTGATTCAATTTGTGTATATTATCTTTTGGACATACGAATCGATTGATCACGATGAGGTAAGGGGTTTTTATCTCACTTTTTGTTCCCGTGAGATTCATGCTACATTTGAAACAATTTCCTTTTGTGTGATGTATGTACTGCCCATTATAGTATTCTTTGTGTAATATAATTTAATTTATGGGTAATTACATCTTCATTGTATGACCCTTCTTTCATGGGGTGTACGTTTTGAAAGTTACCCAAATCGGTAAGGGAACCTTTCACCCTCCTCATTTTAAAATACTTCTTTTGTTATATCTTTTAATTAAAATCTTATTGTATTGGGATATATTCTTATATATCCTTTTTGATGTAAATTTTATGTCCAAGTGATGAGATACCATTTTCTCCCTCATCAACTCATTTTGGAAATTTTAAAGTGCCGCCGTTAGGCTATTGAATTCTTGCAAGGGAACTCCTTAACTCAATTTCAATCATTTGGGTCAAACTTGTACTCCTTGAATATGTCATTATATGAATATGTGTGGGTGAAATCTGATTTTTTTACACTTAATATCTTCTTATATTGGGTTTATTTATATTGGTCACACATAATTATGTAATTGTTTTATCCTTAATCTAAGGATACCGTCTTAGTAAGGAAATTCGTCTCAATCTCCTTTCATTGAGGCATATTTTGTTTTATACCCAACATTATTTTATATGGTATATAAACCCCTTTGACTTTTACTTTTATTCAAAATGAATCTATTTATACGAAGCATTTTACTAAACGACAAAAGGAAAAGTTTTTGTCTTATGTATGCGGTGACAATGACTTCTCTGCCGCCGTGACCATTATTTGAGTTTTGGCTTCCTCTACAAGCCATAACTTTTTTTAAATGAAAAATAAATATCTTTTTTTACTTTTCTTTTATTTGGGTATTGAAAATGGTTTTGATGATGTTTGGATTATATCAATGTGTTTTTGATATCTTGTGACTGAAATGTGGAAATGTTATGTTTCCTTTATGCATGTTTATGTGATACGATTATGTTATGGTTCTTGGGAATTGTTTATGAAGAAGGGTGGTTCTGTGATAAACTAAGGGCGGGTGAGCCCGTGATAGCTCTCCAATTCATTGGGTAACGTGAAGGGGCTTAACGCTAAGGTTTCTCTGAAGAGATTTAGGGAATATACTTTGATGGGTATTCCAAATGTAACCAAGAGGGTTACTCCCTTCGTAAGAATGTTATGAATGCATCAAGTTACCTTTATGACTTATGATTTCTATGAGTTATTCATAAATCTTATGATTTCTTGAGGTAAGTTAAATTTATTATGTTTCATGAGTAAATAATGATTTCATTGATTTTTATGTACACATGGACTAATGTTTTCTTCCCATATTTTTATATCCCTTACTGAGCTTTTTATGCTCATCCCAAGTTTTCGAAATGTTTTCCACATGAATTAAAGATGAATAGGGTCAAGGATGGGATCATGGAAATACATGATATCTAAAACATGGAACTAGAAATTTTTATTTTTTATGAGTTTTTGTTTTATGAAAAATATGGAAACTGAGTAGAAGTGTCTACTTTGTAATCTTTTGAGATGTAATAGTTATGTCCCAATTCTTTAAAAATCTAAACCTGAAAAGATACTCAATGTGAATTATTCATTTAATTCAATATTATGTAATTTTTAAGGCTTGGTCCTTATTGTTGGTATCAAAGGTCGGTTTTGATAACTTTAGAGGTTTGAATATTATTTAAGCATAAGTCAAAAGTTGTTTATAGCCACAATGGTTAGTATTTTAGATGGATTCATTGTTATTTTTGAAAGTTGGAAAGAGTTTTTGAAAACTTGGATAAGTATATCTTAGTGTGTCTCTTTCTAATTAGTACATGATTATTTTGTTGATATACTCACACTGAAATTTTTGGTTTTAGTAAATAGATGGATCTAGTAGGCACCAAAGTGACAATGGGTATGAAGGAAAATGTGGTGGTTCTCTAATCAAGAGACTGGATGAAATGGGGGATTCAATGAGGAATATCATGGTTATTATTAACCAACTATCAAGGAGTCATGATTAACCACTTTAACCTTGGTGAGTTCTCTAATGCATCATGTACAATAGAACCCACTCGATGTGGATATTCAGGTAATAATTATAATGGTAACCATTAGGGTTTATATGGTCCTTACTATTGAGGTAATTATGGGTTACTATATGATGGAAAATGAAATGCATGAGATATAATTGAGGTTAAATTATGTTATGGTTATTTTTTTAAGATTTTATCACTTTTTGAGGAATTTTATAAAATTATATAGTTTTAGAAAAAGGACAACATGCAGACCGTGTGACAACCCATCGTGTCGGAAAAAGCTGCAGGAATCAAACCCACAACCAAAGTGCGACTTGTATTTATCACCTACCACTGGACTAGGTGAAGTCCCTAGTTAGTATGATTTTTTTAATTAGATGCTTTTATGAATCAAGAATAAGTTTATTTTGTGTTATCTAAGAAATTATTGACCTATCATAGAGGATATATGATTAGGTTAATTACTTTTCAAAATGAGATTTTAAGTGCAACTGATTTTATTTGGAGATAAATGTTAATATTTACCTTGGAAGATTATGTGATTAAATCCTTCAAAGATTTGGGTTTCAATCTTAGTTTGGTTAACATTGAAGAATTTTAGGGAAAATTGTTTATCGAATGGTCTTGGTTGATCTTTGGGTTTTGTTGGACAAATTTTGGAGATTAAGAATATATTTTCTTTTTATAAAGGATTATCCTTTTTGGGTATTATCTGATCTCGTACTAACAATATTTTGGTTTTGGTTTTGGTCTAAAGACATGGGAAATATATTGCACTCTTTTGTGGATTAGGTGATTCTATAGAAGTTGATTATAGCGCTCTTAATGTGAAAAAGTCATCCTAAATACTTATCTTTTGTAGAAAATATGAGTTTGTGTAAGAAATCTAGTAAGAGATGAAAGTTTACAAGACAAGTAAGTATGTTTCCTATGTTTTAGTTAAGCTAATAAATAAATTCCTCAATGAAAAGTAACTTAAAAAAAAAATTTTGTATGATAATTTTTCCTACTGTAGAATCAAATACCATTTAACCCATCACAAGTTTTTGATTTTCTGGTGGATAACTTTCTCTTAAACATGTTTTCTATCACTCTCCATCAGAACATGACCCTTTGTTTTTTCTTCCATATCCGTGTTTCTCTACATGGAATCCTAGTATGGGTTAACTCGGGTGACATTTTTTACTTACCTTTATTTCATTTAAAGTGAGAGTTTAATAGACTCATTTTTAGATGTGAGAATTTCAATGAAGTTTCCGAGCCCAAATTTTTTAAAATTGTGAGGACGAAATTCCCAAAATGGGGGAAGGATGTAACATCCCAGGTAAAAAAAGAATATTACATTTTCATATTTATTAATATTTGGGAATAAAATATTAATATTACTTTAAAGGATATTCTATGTTCGATGGCATGCCCAATACGCAACAACGAGTTTCTTTTAAATACTACGTTGCACATTTATAATATAATTATTTGAAATGGCAGTTGACACCTAGTCATTGTATTAGAGGGAATGAATACAAGTAACTAAAATATGATTATAGATGTTTGTTAAATGTATTTACTTTTATCCAATAAAATTTAGAGGCTTAAAATGTAAATGAATCTAATTTTAAGCATAATTTAAATTAAAAGGCCAATTTACCGCCTTTTGATGGCAAACCCTATTTAAATCTAGTTTCGGTCACTTTCGTATGTTATTTTTGACAAAATAAAATTCTTCTTTAGATTCGTATCATCAAAATTTACTTTGGGTAGATTTTTGGTATTTTTTTGATAAAATGCATTTTTTAATGAATAGTAAAAATACTGTATTTTATTTCAAAAGTGCTTTTTAATATAATTTATTTATAAGGTTAGATTATATTTTTAATTTGATTTTAAGTTTAATTAAAATATATTTTTACAATTTAATCCAATGGTGGTCATTGGAATTAATTTCACTTAGAAATTGTACATAAACATGTGTCAATCTTTTAATAGATATTGTTTCTTAAAAACACGCTATTTATTTTGACAGTGAGAATTGATTATAAAATTAATTAATGCAAATTCTATGTTTTTAATTTGGTAAAATGGATATCATTTTTGAATTTGTAATATCAAATAAAGCTTAGGGTGAATTTTTCGTATTTTGCTGACAAATGTTCATTTTTAATGAATAATGAAAAATACTGCATTTTAATTCAAAACTGCCTTTTCATCTAATTTATTTATATAGATAGATTTCCATTTTAATTGGATTTATGGTTTAATTTAATTATCTTTTTATCATTTAATAAAATTTTGGTCATTGGATGTAATTTCACTTTCAAATTGGATGTAAAAACAAATCAATCTTTTGATAGATTTTACTTTCTTAAAAACCCGTCTTTGGTTTTGACAGCAGGAATTATTTTAAATTAATTACTGCAATTTCTGTGTTTGGAATTTGATAAAATGTATTCCATATTTGGAATCAGAATTTCCAAATTATGTAATAAAGACTCTTGTTTTTGGACATTATGAATAGTGACAACGGAAATTATCTTTAATTATCGTGTTTAATTAGTAATCGGGTAGTTAAGGGTAATAAAATAATATCATAAAAATATAAAATGGCCCCAACATGTGTCCTAATGCTATTGGTGGTGTCATGGCTGACTATGGGATGCCTTGTGCCAACCTTGGGACCCCATGGAATCTCTTTAGTGTGATAATAAACTGTTATCATTTTTTTAAGAAAGGAAAATGTAACCAAAGTGTGTATCACCTAAGTAAAAAAATTTTAATTTTGTTTACATAAATTATCTCTTTGACTATAAACATTCATTGTAAAGCTAAAAATATTTCCTACATGATGGTATTTTTTTATAATTTTTAGACATTAAATAAATAAATTTATTTATGACACTATAATGATGTAGTGATTAGCTCATAAATGAACGATTTAAATAAAATGAGAAGATAATGTAAGAAACCAGTTCTTATTTTGAGGTACAGGCTTCTTCTTTCTCTTTTCCTTATGTGTTTTTTAGAAAATATGGAAAATGGGGAGAAATCCTAAATTTTGGAAGTACAAGCCGTGTACTTTTTCCACATGCTGTGTACTTCTAGTAGTGTGGGATGAGTACACGGGGCATGTAGCCATGTAGGCGATGAAGGGTGTAAGAACCGACTACACGCCGTGTAGTCTATCGGTAGGCCAAAACAGTAAGGCAGTGGAGTAGCCGCCAACTGGGCGGCAATACACGCCGTGTACGCAGGAGTACATGCCGTGTACTCATGTCGACGAATGAACAGTGTGGCAGTGCCACCGGAGGAACAATTAAATGAAGAAAGTACATTTCGTGTACTTGGAAGTACACACCGTGTATTTTGTTTTTTTTGCTCAAAATGGGAAGTAGCCTCCCTTGTTCACAGGGAAGGCATATAATGGGAAGAGAGCTCGGGAGAGGACGAGTGAACCTTCGGAGATCCGCTGGGCGCAAGTCTGGAATCCGATTCCGCTTCGGAAGATCTCGTTGGAACCGTGCGGGTAAGTCGTCTCTTCTCCTGGAGTGTTTCTTACCAATTCTTTCCCTAACGGGAGTTATTTGAGGTTGAATGAATGTTTTATTACCTCAGATCTATGCCGTTCTTGGGAGTTTCTGGAACCGACGTTCGCGTACATCGTTCGTTGTCCTATAAGGTAGGTGGCTTGGTGTTAATTTTTCCAACTATTGTGTGTTTTGTGCATTTTTATGCCACAAACCAATGTTGGGGTGTTGTGTGGCTGAGGCCCTAGATATTTTAAATACCTAGAACTGTATAGGTAATTAAATGTGATATTAAAATGATGGTTGAGATCATTGCTTGGATCCAAGACCACCCCAGGGGTGCGTTCCATTGTTTAGCCGTTTGGCCAGGATACCTGAGGGTATTCCATGTTTAAATTGTGCATTACTATTACCTTGAGAGGAATTTTATGTAAATTGCATGTTTATACGTTGGGCATGGCCCAAATACTTATGCATGAGGGAGGTGTTTTACTATAGCCTGAGGGCGTGACTGTATTATCCTGAGGAAAACATCCTATTTCACCTGTGAGAAACCTTTCGTGCCTGAGGGCTTGACTTCTGTGCCAGAGGGCGACACTTCGTACGCTTGAGGGAAAATTTTGTTATGCCTGAGGGCGATATTCTGATTACCTGAGGGTGAGGTATTGTTTTTCTGAGGACGCTGACTGCTTAATTAGGAATACACTGTGGTGTTTTATTAATACGAAATGAATAAATGAATAATTAAATGTCAATATAACTGTTAAGTTAGTTACTTTTGAGTACATCTTAGTTTATTTCATTCACTACTATAGAGACCCGAATCTTGACATACATGGACATTACAATACTTTTGCGGAATACTTATTAGATAACAAAAACACACACACAAGGACCGTAATAGTTTAGTGTCTTTGGAAACTCAGAACGTAATCTTCTAATCATGGTGAAAGATCTTCAACATCTCCCATAAAGATCTTCCATTTTTTTCTTACCTAAAACCTTTCTTTATATCCTGGGGAAAAGAAAACATAAAAGGGTGAGCTCAAATGCTCAGTAAGGGTAAAAAAAAGAAATATCAATCACATCGTATACAGAATCACATAACTTTTGGAAATCAAAACCTGTAAAAGAGATCATAATTTCATAACCTGGGATAACTCATGGCAGTGAAATGTAATCACAATAATCACAACGTAAAACATTAAACTTTGTGTCATACACACATAATCATATAGAATCATTTCTTGTTAGTCAAGATTCATTGCCAAGACTATCTTAGTGGACAAAGTCCCTTTCTGAACCGAGTCACCCTCGTTTCAGTCCTGTTTCACTGAACTGGTATAACCTACCATTCCAACCATTTCTATATCATGAGATATAAAATCTTTACCCAATTCATTGGAGGGAGATATAGGTCCCACCCATCTCATAATGATAGCATTCTTATGTGTTCCACAAAATCATAAATTATACATCATTTCATAACCCATGTAATAAAAATGGGAGTCTTAAACATCGTGACATCATAAAACAATTCATATAATATAAAGGAGTTCATAAAAATATAATTCCATCACAACATAATCGAATCAATTTTATAATAGGGATAAAAACAGAACCCTTTATTATCATAGATGGAAAATAATTTTGATAAAACACTTGAACTCCATTCTTGAGGAAAATATCCTTTCTACTTCAAATACATTTTTCCTCTCTTAACATGTCGTACAATTATAAACTAAAAGAATTTGATTAAAAATAAGCTTGAAAACTTGTAAAGGAAGCTTCTTGGAAATAATGTTTTAAAAATCCAGTCATGCCATATAAGTTAAAAAAAACATTCTTCGTACTTTTGTCGGAAAAGTCAAAAAGTACCTCGTATGAAAAACGCCAAAAAATTCCTTTCATATCTTTTACTAAAAACTCACCAAAGGGTAAAATTGGATTTAAACAATTGTAGGTGGATGGAGAGAATATTACATATTGATGAAACATGGATGTGGATGATAAAATACACCCCAGTAAATACCAAAGTATAAAAAATCTCGGATAAAATGAGATTGTGACATTTCCCTTACCTTAGGTCCGATTTGCTTTGAACGTGTCCGAAGCTCCTGTATAATGGTTTAAATAATGTTATTGACTTATTACAGAATCATAAATATTGATATGATATCATATATGGTCATATTCTTAGCTTCTTATTAGTAATATTTCATTGTTACTTGTTACTCGGGTCTTTATTGCCTTTTGTTCTTATGCGTGTTTTGCCGAATAAATTCTTATTCTTCTTTTAAGGTTATAGATACCTTATATCCAGAATGGTATTAGTGTAACATATATCATATTTATTCATTCAATTCATTTATATAATTACTATGTAATGATGATCATGTAGAACGATTCACATCACATCGTGGAGACGGTATTCCGTACGTACGCACGAGTGATGATATTGTTCCCATGATCGTGGAATTGTATTTAAGTGTATTTATACGATTTCAGTATCAATATCACTTTATAATAATCATATATAGTTACTAATTACACCATTATAGCCATCCTTGTATGGTGATGGTGGAAAATAGATTACACCACGGCGTGGAGACAGTATTCCGTACGTACGCACGCGCGGTGATTTCATTTTTCCGTAGGATGGATAGAAGGTGAGTTAGGGTTGTTTCATATTTATAATAACATATCAATATGTAATTAATACTGATGTTGTTACTTTATCATGAAACAACTAAAGAAGAAGAAGTTGAAGAAGAAAGAAATTGAAAAGATCGGTAATGGATATTACCTCTTCTTTGAAACGCCTCTTTGAATCCTCCACTTAGGGAACTAATATTGGTCTTTGAAGAAGACCGGGAACTCTAGGATTATTCTAGGGAAGTGGAGAAGAAATTTTGGCAGGTTTTGGCCGAGCATGAGTGCTCAAATTGGTGTGAGGAGGAGGGGGAGGAGGTGCCCTTTTATAAGGGAGGAGAGGGGCACCTTAGGAATATCTCAAAATATTATTTTATATTAAAGTCAGAATCGGTTTATAATGGTTCCAAAGGGTCTTATTTCGAAGGTAAAGTGGGTATGGGTCAAAATCCTATCAACCAATAGTATTTAGACAAGTTTAGGTTATTATTTTAACCTTATCAATTAGATTTAACTCTAAGTTAAATAATTTAACTTTTACCGTGACTTTTTGTTTTCTTACACTATATGGTTTATACACTCACTATAACATGCCAAACGAACCCCAAGTTGTTTATTATTAATATATATATCCTTATCTAAGTCATTTGTCCGAACCTTAGATTTTGAGGAATAAAATAACAATTAATAATATAATATTTGTTTTAAAAACTATTTTGTGTCAATTTTGACACTATTTGATATATGATTTTTGTGAAAGTCATAACAGAATTATATGTTTGCAACAAGTTGATTAAATCAACCCTAATATATCATAGTAACCTATAAAATTAGTGTAATTCATCAAAAGTCTCAAATTACATTTATTTTGGTGTTTATAACATCAATTATTTCAATATTTCATTAATAAGATAATTACTGCATCATCATTGTGTCATAAATAAATTAAATTATTTAATGTCTAAAAATTACAAATAAAATACCATTATGTAGAAAATATTTTTAGATTTCTAATGAATATTTATAGTCGAATTTATCTTATGTATAACCCCATATTAAAAATTATTTAGTTATTAAACTTTGATTTTAACTATTTTAACCCTTCTTTAAATAAATTAATAATAAATGTCCTAATCTAATCCAAGTGGGCCTAAATTGTCATATTGTATTCCTAAGTTTGTTTCTGGTCGAATTTAACTTATCCAATAGAATTACGACATGTGTTAGGGTAATAATAATATCATCTTTACCCTTAATTACCCTATTTACTTTTAACAGTGGTAAAAAAAGTAAAAAGTTACTATTCACCAAAAAATTATTTTCATCTCATTGAACCACATTTTACTTACTGACATCAACCATGTCTCTCGGAATTTTTAAATTCCACTCACAGAAGCGGTAAAA
Source organism: Viscum album (assembly GCA_963277665.1). Classification (NCBI taxonomy): domain Eukaryota; kingdom Viridiplantae; phylum Streptophyta; class Magnoliopsida; order Santalales; family Viscaceae; genus Viscum; species Viscum album. The sequence continues at coordinate 1,533,637,152 of OY728163.1, read as the reverse complement.
TTACGTTTTATGAAAATTCAGTTTTTTTTAACTACCACTTAGTGGTTTCACTATTCATCAAAAATTGAACGTTTTCAGAAAAATACCAAAAATTAGGCCTAAGATATATTTGATATTATGAACTAAAAAATGATTTCTATTTTACCAAATTAAAAACATATCAGTTGCATTAATTAATTTAAAAATTAATTCCCGTCGTCAAAACAAAAGGCGTGTTTTTAAGAGATAATAACTATCAAAAGATTGACACTTGTTTATAACTGGTTTAAATGTGAAATTACATCCAATGACCAAAATTGTATTAAATTGTAAAAATATATTCTAAATATAATTTAAAACCAATCAAATTAATAATTTATCACTATTAATTATTTCGATTGAAAAAGTTGTTTTTAATTAAAATTTAATAATTTTCACTATTCATCAAAATATGAATGTTATCCGAAAATCACCAAAATTTCACCCTAAGCTTATTTCGATATTCCGAATCCATAAATGAAGTCCATTTTGAAAAATAAAATTTATAAAATTTCAAAAAGTGGTTATTACTATTCATAACAACTAGTTTTAATAATATTTTAATAGCATATTGTTGTTTAGTGAAACTCGTTATTGCGTACTACACACGCTATCGAGGAAGGTCGCGATTGCGTGTAATGCAAGGAAAGTAAAGTATGCATGTTGTGCAAGATCCATTTGGTGTAGCATACAACACAAGACATTAATGAAATTAAAAAGAATATTTTTCATAAAATCTCGGGCTGTTACATTCTACCCCGCATAAAATGAATTTCGCCCTCGAAATTCATCGGGGTTATAAATGGTTTACTATTAGAAAGTTTCTTTAATCGAAACCCACATCGTACAAAGGAATACCAAAACAATTTTTTTTAAAAAAATGTATGAAACATAACGGTTACCCAAATAAACTAATCACTGGGTTTCCACATAGGTGAAAATATGGATATGGAAGAGAAATCTAACCATCATGTTCTGATGGAGAGTGGTAGAGAACATGGATATAGAAAAGCTAGCAATCACAAAGCCATAAATTTGTGATGATCTAAGGTACCATCTGATTCATCAGATATAAGAGCACTAAGACAACATTTTTGGTTTTCAAGATCATTTCCTTAAAGTTGATAAAATTGGAATTAGAAGAAATACTTTCGTGATTTTGGTATAGTCTCACCGTTTGTCATTCTTTGGACAATTTCCACTTCATCTCTTAAAGAAATGAAGTTGAATTTTTCATGTGTGATGTGTTAGTAGATCATGTGATAGAATGATGGGTCATTCCATCTCTTTCAAATAAAAGGTTAGCAAAAGTTATAAGTCCATCTTATGGTTAATCGTATATGGTTCCAAAAATGAACTTATACTTCATATATCATACCGTTTAATAAAATAAAACTAGTTCCTACTAACCAAGGACTTCCTGTAGGCCAGTGGTAGGCGATAAAGGCCAGTCGCACTTCGGTTGTGGGTTCGATTCCCACATCCTTGTCCGACGCGATGGCCTGTCGCCCATCCTGCATGTTTTCCTTTTTCTAAAACTATATTACTATAACATCCCATCAATAATATAGAAAAAACTTCTATCCTTAAACAATGATAACTTATGTCCAACATAATCCATTCCAACCTTTAGGCTTATCCATAATACTGCATTCCACTCTCATAACATAGTGAAAATGATTACCAGAGATTTAATACCATCGTTGATCCCCATATATCATAAGATATGTTTTGTTGGTCACATTCCAAACATTCAAAGTCCTTAATCATGTATTCTCTTGAATACCCATTGAACTTTAGTGAAAACATGAATGCAATTAAAAGTTAACACCTTCCACATACCAAAATCCTCAAAATTCTATATACTAAAACCATGATATCACATAGTCCTTATATCAATCATGAGCTCATGAATACTGTTAAACATTTCGTTTTCTCGTTTTCCCTTCATTATGTGCATATCATCTTATTTCCAAAAATATCTCAATCACTTTGAATACCACATTAGACCAACACATAAATATTCCAATAATTTATGATACAACATTATTTTGGAATCCCATTACATAAACACTTAATCATTCCACCACTTCGTTTTCATATTCAACATCGCCAATAGTGATCGCATGTGACTTCCCTTTGTACTTTGCCTTAAGTGGTTGCTCATGTTGATCATCACTAACCCTTGGATTAGGGAATTTATTAGCATAATTCCCCATTTCCTTGAACTTGAAGCATTGAAGTGTTGGTGGTGCGTTCTCTGCAGTGTTTTCTTTATTCACTTCATTAGAAACCCTTTTTCCATTACTTCGACACTCAGCTGCTCGATGACCTTCTTTTCCACACTTAAAACATTTTCTAGTCCCTTTAAGACAATCTCCACCATGCTTCTTTCCACACTTTGTGCATAAGGAAACTTTCATATTCTTTTCACCATTATTTTGAGATTTCTCCTTGAACTCCATCTTTCGTTTCTTGTCAAAACTATGAGATGGATAAGTAACACCGACTTCCATTTCTACCTTGATACACAACGCACAATTTCTTCATAGCTACTGAAGTATCTTATAGCTAATGCCCTTCGAAGACTTGGTTTTAAGCCACTGAAAAATCGATCAACTTTACTTTCAGGTTGGATGATAATGCCAGATGCATACCTTGCAAGTATTGTAAAATTCGCTTCGTATATACCAACAGATTCATCATCCTTCTACTTCAGCTCAAGGAACTCCTTTTCCATCTTTGTTCGAAGAATACGAGGGAAGTACATACTGAAAAAAAAGTTCTTGAACTCATCCCATTCCATGGACTCAATTTCATCTCTTGGCCTCATATTCTTGATAAGATTCCACCATTGATCAGCTTCACCTTCCAAACGATATACTGCTAAGATGACTTTATCATGTTCAGAACATTGAAGAACATAAAATATCTTTTCATTGGTACTGATCCATTATTCAGCAACAAATGGATCGGAAGTCCCACTGAAAGAAGGTGGACGTTGCCTCATGAAGGACTCAATAGAATATTGTTCCCTTCTCTGCTCATTTGGAAGTCCAGAATGATTCATAGCTTGTGTAAGTATAGCAATAAGATTTTTCACTCCATCTCCCATAACATTTGTTTGTTCAGAAGGGCAATCATTGCATTGTCCATTGCATTGATCAACACAGTTCCTTCGGGTTCCAGCCATCATCTAAAACCCAAAAAGAACAGTGTGAGAGGCAAAAATCATGCTAGGGAAAACAACATTATAAAGGGGGAGTATCCTCAATATCTAACATCTTAGGCTAAATTCTATGATCGTTACCATAGTTCTAGGACTTTATCTTATATGTATACTTATCCTTAGGGACATCCCTAGACATACCTTAGAAATATCTCTAGGGATCTCACTAATGCTTTTTCATCCTAGTTTCCAAAGTTGACTAAACCTTTCCTCTGATACCAACTGTAGCGGTCTGGAATTACTTCCAATGGACTATAATTGATACCTATCAGGGCACTCCGTGGGTGGCTACACCCCCTGGGCGGGACACACCACCATCCCCAGTGGCAGCCATTTCCTCATTAAGCCCTTGGGCGGAGAGCCATGCTTCGTCCAACGCTCACATGTGAGAGTTCCCAAGGATTGGATACATTCCTACCTCCTTTGCCTCTGATACCAACTGTAGAGACCCGAATCTTGACGTACATGGACATTACATTACTTTTGCAGAATACTTATTACATAAAAAAAACACACACACAAGGACCGTAATAGTTTACTGTCTTTGGAAACTCAGAACGTAATCTTCTAATCACGGTGAAAGATCTTCAACATCTCCCATAAAGATCTTCCTTTTTTTCTTACCTAAAACCTTTCTTTATATCCTGGGGAAAAGAAAACATAAAAGGGTGAGCTCAAATGCTCAGTAAGGGTAAACAAAAGAAATATCAATCACATCATATACATAAGAACATAACTTTTGGAAATCTTAACCTGTAAAAGAGATCATAATTTCATAACCTGGGATAGCTCATGGAAGTGAAATGTAATCACAATAATCATAACATAAAACATTAAACTTTGTGGCATACACACATAATCATATAGAATCATTTCTTGTTAGTCAAGATTCATTGCCAAGACTATCTTAGTGGACAAAGTCCCTTTCTGAATCGAGTCACCCTCGTTTCAGTCCTGTTTCACTGAACCGGTATAACCTACCGTTCCAGCCATGTCTATCTCATGAGATATAAAATCTTTACCCAATGCATTGGAGGGGGATATAGGTCCCACCCATCTCATAATGATACCATTCTTATGTGTGCCACAAAATCATAAATCATACATCATTTTATAACCCATGTAATAAAAAAGGGAATCTTAAACATCGTGACATCATAAAACAATTCATATAAGATAAAGGAATTCATAAAAATATAATTCCATCACAACATAATCAAATCAATTTAATAATAGGGATAAAAACAGAACCCTTTATTATCTTAGATGGAAAATAATTTTGATAAAACACTTGAACTCCATTCTTGAGGAAAATATCCTTTCTACTTCAAATACATTTTTCCTCTCTTAAAATTTCATACAATTATAAAATAAAAGAATTTGATTAAAAATAAGCTTGAAAAATTGTAAAGTAAGCTTCTTGGAAATAATGTTTTAAAAATCCATTCATGCCATATAAGTTAAAAAAAACATTCTTCGTACTTTTGTCGGAAAAGTCAAAAAGTACCTCGTACGAAAAACGCCAAAAGATTCCTTTCATATCTTTTACTAAAAACTCACCAAAGGTTAAAATTGGATTTAAACAATTTTAGGTGGATGGAAATAATATTACATATTGATGAAACATTTATGTGGATGATAAAATACTCCCCAGTAAATACCAAAGTATAAACAATCTCGGATAAAATGAGATTGTGATATTTCCCTTACCTTAGGTCCGATTTGCTTTGTACGTGTCCGAAGCTCCTGTATAATGGTTTAAATAATGTTATTTACTTATTCCAGAATCATAAATATTGATATGATATCATATATGGTCATATTCTTAGCTTCTTATTAGTAATATTTCATTGTTACTTGTTACTCGGGTCTTTATTGCCTTTTGTTCTTATGCGTGTTTTGCCGAATAAATTCTTATTCTTCTTTTAAGGTTATAGAAACCTTATATCCAGAATGGTATTAGTGTAACATATATCATATTTATTCATTCAATTCATTTATATAATTACTATGTAATGATGATCATGTAGAACGAGTCGCATCACATCGTGGAGACGGTATTCTGTACGTACGCACGAGCGATGATATTGTTCCCATGATCGTGGAATTGTATTTAAGTGTATTTATACTAATTAAGTATCAATATCAATTTATAATAATCATATATAGTTACTCATTACACCATTATACCCATCCTTGTAAGGTGATGGTGGAAAATAGATTACACCACGGCGTGGAGACGGTATTCCGTACGTACGCACGCGCGGTGATTTCATTTTTCCGTAGGATGGATAGAAGGTGAATTAGGGTTGTTTCATATTTATAATATCATATAAGTATGTAATTAATACTGATGTTATTACTTTATCATGAAACAACTAAAGAAGAAGAAGTTTAAGAAGAATGAAATTGAAAAGATCGGTAATGGATATTACCTCTTCTTTGAAACGCCTCTTTGAATCCTCCACTTAGGGAACTAAGATTGGTCTTTGAAGAAGACCAGGAACACTAGGATTATTATAGGTAAGTGGAGAAGGGATTTTGTCAGGGGTTGTCCGAGCTTGAGTGCTCAAATTGGTGTGAGGGGGAGGGGGAGGAGGTGCCCTTTTATAAGGGAGGAGAGGGGCACCTTAGGAATATCTCAAAATATTATTTTATATTAAAGTAAAAATCGGTTTATAATGGTTCCAAAGGGTCTTATTTCGAAGGTAAAGTGGGGATGGGTCGAAATACTATCAACCAATAGGATTTAGACAAGTTTAGTTTATTATTTTAACCTTATCAATTGGATTTAACTCTAAGTTAAATAATTTAACTTTTACTGTGACTTTTTGTTTTCTTACACTATATGGTTAATACACTTACTATAACATGCCAAACGAACCCCAAGTTGTTTATTATTAATATATATATCCTTATCTAAGTAATTTGGCCGAACCTTTGATTTTGAGGAATAAAATAACAATTAATAATATAATATTTTATTTAAAAACTATTTTGTGTCAATTTTGACACTATTTGATATATGATTTTTGTGAAAGTCATAACAGAATTATATGTTTGAACAAAGTTGATTAAATCAACCCTAATAAATCATAATAACCTAAAAAGTTAGTTTAATTCATAAAAAGTCTCAAATTACATTTATTTTTGTGTTTATAACATCAATTATGTCAATATTTCATTAATAAGATAATTACTGCATCATCATTGTGTCATAAATTAATTAAATTATTTAATGTCTAAAAATTACAAATAAAATACCATTCTGTAGGAAATATTTTTATATTTCTAATGAATATTTATAGTCGAATTTATCTTATGTATAACCCATATTAAAAATTATTTAGTTATTAAACATTGATTTTAACTATTTTAACCCTTCTTTAAATAAATTAATAATAAATGTCCTAATCTAATCCAAGTGGGCCTAAATGGTCATATTTTATTACTAAGTTTGTTTTTGGTCTAATTGCACTTATCCAATAGAATTAGGACATGTGTTAGGGTAATAATAATATCATCTTTACCCTTAATTACCCTATTTACTTTTAACCGTGGTAAAAAAAGTAAAAAGTTACTATTCACCAAAAAATTATTTTCATCTCATTGAACCACATTTTACTTACTGACATCAACCATGTCTATCAGATTTCTTAAATTCCACTCATAGAAGCGGTAAAATTAGGTTTTATGAAAAATTCAGTTTTTTTAACTACCACTTAGTGGTTTCACTATTCATCAAAAATTGAAAGTTTTCAGAAAAATACCAAAAATTAGGCCTAAGCTATATTTGATATTATGAACTCAAAAATGATTTCTATTTTACCAAATTCAAAACATATCAGTTGCATTAATTAATTTAAAAATTAAATCCCGTCGTCAAAACAAATGGCGTGTTTTTACGAGATAATAACTATTAAAAGATTGACACTTGTTTATAACTGGTTTAAATGTGAAATTACATCCAATTACCAACATTGTATTAAATTGTAAAAATATATTCTAAATATACTTTAAAACAAATCAAATTAATAATTTATCACTATTAATTATTTCGATTGAAAAAGTTGTTTTTAATTAAAATTTAGTAATTTTCACTATTCATCAAAATATGAAAGTTATCCGAAGATCACCAAAATTTCACCCTAAGCTAATTTTGATATTCCGAATCCATAAATGAAGTCCATTTTGAAAAATAAAATTTATAAAATTTCAAAAAGTGGTTATTACTATTCATAACAGCTAGTTTTAATAATATTTTAATAGCATATTGTTGTTTAGTGAAACTCGTTATTGCGTACTACACACGCTATCGAGGAAGGCCGCGATTGCATGTATTGCAAGGCAAGTCAAGGATGCGTGTTGTGCAAGCTCCTTTTGGTGTAGCATACAACACAAGACATTAATGAACTTAAAAAGAATATTTTTCATAAAATCTCGGGCTGTTACGACTAATGCACACTGTTTTTGCATTTTTACACCTAGTTGGGCACGAGCCTTTGGTGGGTGCTACTGAGATATATTTCTCACACCCTGTTTGGGTCATGATTTTCTGCCAAAACAGACTACGTTTCTGCAGGTGTGGATAGGGGAAAGATTCCCTATACAGGTACTTGACAGTTGGTGAGGAGTAGGATGGCATGGGACCGAGCCTAGACTCGTGATGCCACTACCAGCTATTTTACTTGGTTTTGCTGTACTCAGAATTTTTTTGTATAGTATTGATGTATAACATGTTCTGGATGTTTTCTTAGAACTTGAGACATGTAGCATCATAATTTAAATACTGTTGGTTATATCCACTTTTGTTGTTTATTTCAGTCATGTATGGTTTACTGTTTCTGCTGTCGTTGTATGTTTTATCGTGTATTCCACTATGATACACTTTGACAAATGAGGGCATAGTTTTCCCACTATCAGACTTGGGCCCTCACTTCTAGTCGGTACCCTTTGGCATTTGGGGAAATGCGCTTGAGGTCACATGGCAAACCGGGTTTGGGGCACCCTTTGAGTGGCACCCAGAACCGGGACGTTACAAAGTTGTATCAAAGGGGTTCTTTTCTTTGATTTACTATTTGGAGCCTTAGTTAGGGATATGACGAATGGTAGTTGGTAATAAGCTATGCCCGGGCATAGCTAACCCGTGTACAAGGAAAAGCCAATTTACCTCATATTGCAATTTTACTGATTTTGCAATTTACAGTTGATATGATTTCACTGTTGGGTGACACACTTGTGATTGTGCTGTTATATTTTATCTATGGGTTCTATTAGTTGCAACCCGATGAGATGAGGGTATTCCATCTCATGCATCATTTAGGAAAATTCTAGAAATCACATTCCATGCATAGTTCCATGCCATGTAGGTACATTAGAAATTTCATGTTGTTGTGATAGTTGATGTGCTTGAAAAGCATGCTGTTGTGATAGCTGCTTGATAAATACCTGCTATGTGATAGGGTATTTTTTTGCATAAGTCTGGGGAAAGAATAGATAACAAACTTCGGTTTTCGGGGAGTATGGGCCCCCATTGACTGGAATTTGGTGGATCATTAGCAGTTTATTAAGTTATAACACAGATAAGATGTCAAATTTTGATTCGTGGGGAGTATGGGCCCTCACGGGTCAGAATTTGACACTTGGGTGTTGTATTTCGGTATTTTCTAGGTTCCTAAGAAGTTTCTAAGGCATACTATCCAGAAACCCAGTATACACGCTGTGTAGTACAGTACACACACAGTGTATGATCTTCTGTTTGGGAATAAAAATAAACTTTTTAAGTACATGCCGTGTATTCTGAGTACACACCGTGTAGTCTCTTCCCGTGTCACAAACCGTGTGGGCGGCGACATGGGGAAGGGAAGAGCTTGACGGTGAACACACCGTGTAGCCTTTGTACACGCCGTGTCATGTTGACCCGGTGTCTGCTGTGTAACTAACAAAACAGGCGGAGAAAACCTTAAGACATACACGCCATGTCAATGAAGAACACGCCATGTAGTGTGACATGGGGACCCAACCGTGTAACTAACAACACGGGTCGGTGTTATCCTCTTGAGTACATGCTGTGTCAATAATGAACACGCTGTGTGGTGCGACCTGGGGACTCGGCCGTGTAACTAACAAGTGGGGTCAGTGTCACCTCTCCTAGAACACACCGTGAACCTGTGGGACACGCCGTGTAGTCTTGTCTGAGGACAGACCGTGTGGAGTTAACTATGAGGCTGGGAAACAGGGTTGTTGACACATCGTGTGCTGGTGTAACACACCGTGTAGGGTAAAGACGAGTAGTCGGCTATCTCACAAGTGACACAGGCAGTTGGAAATAACACCATACACGCTGTGTAGATAATATACACACCGTGTAGTTTTGTTCAAATGGGAACCGTGTGGATTAGCCGTGCAGAAGGACTCGGGCAGGGGAAGGGAAGTCAAGTACCCTGTGTGTAGTTAGTATACACTCCATGTAGTCTTTCGTTGCAAATTTTGAATGCCTTCTTCCTCCTGTTCCCTTTTGGTTTTCTTCATTTTCGGTCTTGATAATCTTGAATATAAGGCATGTTTTTGACCTTGTAGTGTCATGCCGCCTAGACGACCGCGTGTTGTTCGCAAGGAGAGCGGAAACAAGTATACTCCAGAGATGGTGGGCCATGGGCTACCAGTTGATCCTCCAGCAGAGCCAGATGCGTCACTAGCTACTATACTGGACACAGGAGCAGAGACGCAGTTCTGTGAAGTCTTATTGCGGTTCATGAAGACATTTCAGGGAGCACCGCCGACTGCCACATCTATGGCCAAGCTGACATGTATCTTCCAACAGCAGCATCCGCCTACGTTTTTATGGTATGGAGGACCACAAGCAACAGAGTCTTGGTTGGGGTCAATGCAGACTATTTTCGAGCATCTAGAATGCCTCTAGGGCGGAGGGTCAAGCTCACGACTTATATGCTGCGTGATTCCGCCAAGAGGTGGTGGGATGTTACCACCTAGTCAGAGCATCACAGGGACATGGCATAAGAATATTTTAATGTAGTATTCTATGAATTCTTATTTTTAGAGACGCTGAGGGCAGATAGAGCTCGAGTGTTCATGAATCTGCTGTAGGGAACTATGTCGGTGATGGACTATTCTTATCGCTTTACTGAGCTACAACGTTTTTCACCCGTTCTGGTGGGCGATGAGACTTTGAGAGCCATTCGTTTTGAGGATGGTCTTCGGTATGACATCCGAGTGTTGTTGAACATTTTCAGGTTGCCTTCAGTACAAGATATTATGAACCAGGCGCTGATTACAAAGAGGAACCTGTGGGAAGCTAGTGGTGTGGGCCATGGCGGTTCAGCACCAGTTTCTGGTACTATTTCTACTAATAAGAGGAAGCGACAGATGGAATTATCTCATGGTGGTAGTACCAGCCAGTCAACATCTTCTGGTGGCCCGATCAGGTACTACCAGTGTGGTAGAGAGGGGCACAAGAGACCACAATGTCCACGAGACCCAGTGGAGTGACGAGCTTGTGGCAAGACGGATCATCTGCAACGCTTTTGCATGGCATTTCTACCAGTGGCTAGTGAGAGGGGTTCTGTACAGACTTTGCATGCGAGAGCAAGACCAGTGGCTTCTCACCAGTCAGGGAACTAGAATACGTCAGGGCGTGCAGGAAGAGATGGTGGTCATGGCCGTGGTAGCCAAACACCAGGAGCTTAGAGGTAGCAAGGCGAGACAGCTCAGGGTAGCTAGGCTGTGTCGCAGAGCCACAGCACTGGGCATGCATATACAGTGCAACAGACCCAACATGAGCAGGATCCCAGAACTTCTATAGTCAGAGGTACTATTTTAGTAGCTTCTATCTTATCTTTAGTACTTTTTGATACAAGTGCTACACATAGTTTTATATCTGTACCCATTGTGGAGATCCATGGGATCTGTGTTTCTATTTCTTCTGGTATCATGACGCTAGACACTATGTTGGGGACTAGAAGGGTTGGTGTATGTCAGTGAAAAAAGTTCCCCCTTGAGGTTGGTGGGTGTCACTTCCTTTGGGAACTCTATGACTTAGAGATGACGAGCTATGATGTCATTCTCGGGATGGACTGCTTGGTTCCCTTTTGAGCCTTTGTGGACTGCTATCGTCGTAGGGTGCGTTTCACGTCACCAGAGGGCAGATAGTTTCTATACAAGGGCGAGTGAGATTTTCAGGCGAGTCGAGATGGACCAGAGCAACGTGGGCGAGGTGGAGTCACAACCCAGATTGAGAGCTTATATCTCGATGATCAGGGGGATTTTTAGATGGATTTTCTTCCAGTTTTTGATCATTTAAGGGATGTCTTCCCAGAAGAATTTTAGGGTCTACCACCGGAGCGTGAGGTGGATTTCTCTGTTGAGCTAGTTCCAGGAGCAACACCAGTGTCCATTCCTCCTTATAGGATGTCCACGCTTGATTTGAAGGAGCTCAAGAGGTAGTTAGAAGAGTTACAGGAAAAGGGTTTTATCCGACCCAATACTTCTCCTTGGGGTTCTCTGGTCCTTTTTGCGAAGAAGGTGGATGGTACCTTCAGACTCTGTGTGGATTATCGGAAGCTGAACCAATTGACGGTTAAGAACCGATATCCCTTGCCAATAATTGATGATCTTTTTGATCAACTTCATGGATAATGAGTGTTCTCGAAGATTGAATTGAGATTAGGATATTATCAGCTGTGCGTGAGACCATCAGATATACCGCTTATATCTTTTCGGAGCAGATATGGTATGTACGAGTACTTGGTTATGCCGTTCAGACTCACGAACACGCCAGTAGTTTTCATGGATCTAATGAATCGTGTGTTCCATCCTTATCTGGACTCTTTCATGGTAGTATTCATGGATTAAATCTTGGTGTACTCTCACACTCAACACGACCATCCCACCCATCTTAAGATCGTATTGAGTACACTGAGAGAGCATCGACTATATGATAAGCTCTCAAAGTGCCACTTTTGGATGGACCAGATTCACTTCTTGGGTCATATAATCTCAGAGGTAGGAGTTTCAGTATAACCAGCGAAGGTGAGAGTAGTAGTTTCCTGGGAGCAGCCCAAGAACGTGTTTGAGATACAAAGTTTCTTGGGGATGGCTGGTTACTATAGACGCTTCATATAAGACTTCTCCCGCTTAGAAGCACCGTTGACGGGTTTGACTAAGAAGGGTGTGAAGTTCGTTTGGTCAGACCCTTGCGAGACAGCCTTTTAGGACCTGAAAGGAAGGTTAACATCAGCACCAATCACGATAATCCGAAAGCAGGGGAAGAGCTATACAATTTACTATTATGAATCAGGTATTGGGCTAGGAGCAATGTTGATTCAGGGAAATCGAGTAGTTGCATACGGGTCTCGGTAGTTGAGGCCACATGAGAGGAATTACCCGACGCATGATCTCGAAATAGCTGCAGTTGTACATGCGTTCCACTGTTGGAGACATTATATATTGGGAGAACGTTTTATGGTTTTCACCGACCACAAAAGTCTCAAGTATATCTTTACTCAGCGTGACATGAATCTGAGTTAATGAAGGTGGGATGAGTACCTTCAGCCCTTTGATTTTGAGCATGCCTATACACCTGGTAATGGTAATGCAGTAGCTGATGCACTGAGCTGGAAGACTAAGAAACAGGCTGTGTAGGAGGCCAGTGGCGAGTGGAAGCTTATGGATTTGTTCCCAGAGATGCATTTGGAGGTGCACGACAGCCAGGGGCAGACTTCTCTTTCACCTTTAGCTGTGACTTCTACCCTCCTAGATAGAGTGAGGATGAGACAAAAATCTGATTCAGAAGGCCTAGTTCTACGGGAGTCGGTGGCAAGTGTGGACCCTCTTCCTAGATGGATGATAGGTGATGATGATGTTTTGCGTTTTCATTGATGAGTTTGGGTTCCAAGGGATATATGCGAGGAGCTGATGCAGGAGTTTCATGCTTCGGCTTGGTCAGTTCATCCCGGGGTTACCAACATGTACTATGACTTCAGACGTTAGTACGGGTGGCCGGGTATGAAGAGAGATGTAGCTGGTTTTGTTTCAATATGTTCCACCAATTATCAGGTGAAGGCGGAGCACCAGAGACCAGCTGGACTATTGTAGCAGTTACCCATTCTGTAGTGGAAATGGGATGATGTCGTGATGGACTTAGTGACTGGTTTACCGAGGTCACCTCGAGGCAATGATGCCGTGTGGGTTGTTGTGGATAGACTCACGAAAGTAGATTACTTTTTTCGGATCAACGAGTCCTTCAGTGTTAACGAGATCAGAAGGTTGTATGTCCGAGAGACCGTACTTCTTCACGGGGTTCCTCATTCTATTATTTCAGATAGGGATGCCCGTTTTACGTCTTGTTTCTGGCAGAGTTTTCAGAGGGCACTGGGTACACATGGGCTTCTAAGCCCAACTTACCACCCTCAGACCGATGGCCAGTCAGAGCGTACGATACAGATATTTGAGGTCATGCTGCGTGCATACATCCTAGACTTTGGAAGCTCTTGGGAAAAGAATATACCCCTAGTCAAGTTTTCCTATAATAACAGTTTTCATGAGACTATAGAGATGGCACCATACGAGGCTTTATATGGTTGGCCATGCCGATCACCTTTGTGCTGGTTAGAGGCAGGTGAGGAAGCTTTGCTGGGACCACGTTTCATGCATGAGACTTCGGAGTAGGTCCAGTTGATTCAGAAGCAGATGGCTACCACGCAGTCTTGTCAGAAGACTTATGCTGATCGCTGCTGATGACCTTTGGAGTTTGTGGTCGGGGATCAGGTTTTCTTGCTTGTTTCAGCAAGTCTGGGACACAAGTGGATTATGAGACAGGGTAAGCTTTCACCGAGGTATTTGGGGCCATTTGAGATTCTGGAGAGAGTCAGGTAAGTTGCCTACCGGTTGCAGTTACCGTAGTGGTATCGATCCATGCACGACGTCTTCCATGTGTCTCAGTTGCACCGCTATCATTCAGACCCGTCTCACGTCTTTCATCCCGATGAGGTTGAGTTGGAAGCAGATTCATCCTTTGAGGAGCATCCGATTTGTATCATGGACAGGAGCACGAAGGTTCTCTGAGGCCGGTCAGTTCCTCTCGTACGAGTGCTATGGAAGTATGGCCGAGTGCAGGATTAAACCTGGGAGTGGGAGGCCGATGTACGTGCTCAGTGGCCAGAGTTGTTCACGACTATATCTTCTCCACCCTTGGAAGAGAAATTCATGGACGAATTTCTATAAGGGGGGAATTTTGTAAGAACTCGGTTCTTATTTTGAGGTATAGGCTTCTTCTTTCTCTTTTCCTTAAGTGTTTTTGCGAAAATATGGAAAATGGGGAGAAATCCTAAATTTTGGAAGTACACACCGTGTACTTTTTCCACACTCAGTGTACTTCTGGCCATGTGGGATGAGTACACGAGGCATCTAGCCATGTCGGTGATGAAGGGTGTAGGAAGCGACTACACGCCGTGTTGTTGTCCTTTACACGCTGTGTAGTCAGTCGGCAGGCCAAAACAGTAAGGCAGTGGAGCATCCGCCAGCTGGGTGGCAGTACACGCCGTGTACTCATGAGTACACGCCGTGTACTCATGAGTACATGCTGTGTACTCATGTCGACAGATGAACAGTGTGGAAGTTCCACCAGAGGAACCATTAAATGAAGGAAGTACACGCCGTGTACTTGGAAGTACACGCCGTGTACTTTGTTTTCTTCCGCTTAAAATGGGTAGTAGCCTCCCATGTTCACAAGGAAGGCTTAGAAAGGGAAGAGAGCTTGGGAGAGGATGGCCGAACCTTTGGAGATCCGCCGAGAACACGTCTGGAATCCGATTCCACTTAGGACGATCTCGTTGGAACTGTGCGGGTAAGCCCTCTCTTCTCCTGGAGTGTTTCTTACAAATTCTTTCCCTAATGGGAGTTATTTGAGGTTCAATGAATGTTTTCTTACCTCAGATCTACGCCGTTCTTTGGAGTTTCTGGAAATGACATTCACGTATATCGTTCGTTGGCATATAAGGTAGGTGGCTTGGTGTTAATTTTTCCAACTGTTGTGTGTTTTGTGCGTTTTTGTTCCACAAACCCATGTTGGGGTGTTGTGTGGCTGAGGCCATAGCTATTTAAAATACCTAGAACTGTATAGGTAATTAAATGTGATATTAAAATGTAGGTTGGGATCATTTCTTGGGTCCAGGACCACCCCAGGGGTGCGTTCCACTGTTTAGCCGTTTGGCCAGGATACCCGAGGGTATGCCATGTTTAAATTGTGCATTACTTTTTACTTGAGAGGAATTGTATGTAAATTGCATGTTTATACGTTGGGAATGGCCCAGATACTTATGCCCGAGGGAGGTTTTTTACTATATCATGAGGGCGTGACTATATTAGCCTGAGGGAAACATCCTATTTCGCCTGTGGGCAACCTTTCATGCAGGAGGGCTTGACTTCTGTGCCTGAGGGTGACACTTCGTACGCTTGAGGGAAAATTCTGTTATGCCTGAGGGTGAGATTTTGATTACCTGAGGGTGATGTTTTGTTTGTCTGAGGACGATGACTGCTTAATTAGGAATTCACTGTGGTGTTTTCTTAATATTAAATGAATAAATGAATAATTAAATCGCAATATAACTGTTAAGTTAGTTACTTTTGAGTACAGCTTAGTTTATTGCATTCACTACTGCAGACTGTTGTTTCATTTTTACACCCAGCTGGGAACGAGCCTTTGGTGGGTGCCTACTGAGATATATTTCTTACACACTGTTTGGGTCATGCTTTTCGGCCCAAACAGATTACGTTTCTGCAGGTGTGGATAAGGAAAAGAGTCCCTATACAGGTACTTGACTGTTGCTGAGGAGTAAGAGGGCATGGGACCGAGCCTAGTCTCATGATGCCACTGCCAGTTGTTTTGCTTTGTTTTGCTGTACTCGGCATTTTGTTGTACTATATTTATGTATAACATGTTCTTGATGTTTTCTTAGAACATGAGACATGTAGCATCATTATTTAAATACTGTTGGTTATATCCACTGTTGTTTATTCCAGTTGTGTATGGTTTACTGTTTCCACTGTCGTTTTATGTTTTATTTTGTATTCCACTGTGCTACACTTTAAAAAATGAGGGCATAGTTGCCCCACTATCAGACCTGGGCCCTCGCTGCTAGTCGACAACCTTTGGCGTTTGGAGAAATGCTCTTGAGGTCACGTGGCGAACCGGGTTCGGGGCACCCGTTGAGTGGCACCCGGAACCGTGACGTTACAGATAAGGTAAAATATAAGACATACACTTGTCAAAAACCTATTGGATGGGTGTATTTTGAACCCTTATCAACTTATCCTAGAAATATATAATTGTGGGACCTTTAATATCCGATAATCATTTTATAATAATGTAAATTTTCAAGACTTTCCAAGAGTTCCCCTCCTCCCTCTTATAAAAGGCCCCCACCTCTACCCCCTTACCCACACCTCTCCAGCCTTTGGATCAACCAAACTCTGCTCATTTTATCTCTCCACATCCATCTCCTCATCCTAGAATCCTTACCTTATGCAGAATGCTCTTCATAAAACCCTTTTGGTTCAAACCAAAGGGAGTTACCCGATTTAAAGGTAATGTCTTCTCTTTTGTTATTTTGTTTTATTTTTCTTATCTAATCCCTTAAAATATTTTTTATAACAACACCAGTATCTTTAATATAGAATGATGTGGTTATGATATGGATTCGAGCTACACTTACACACACACCTTCGTTTAATGTTTAAGAAACGTACTGTTTCTGTGGATGGCGAATTACTGCCTCACGAAATGATGATTGTTCTATCATCTCCTACCACCTTCATGGTGGCCATTATGATGGAAATATATATATTTATGATATATATTATATTTATTTACTCTATATTCTCTTGTATTTTACATTTAAAATATACCTTTATTCATTGCATGTTGTGAAAATGAAATAATTTCATTTGAGGAAGTGTGGACTACCGCCCCCTCAAGTGATGTGACTCATTCATGCAATACATGGAATGTATAAAGAATGAAATTAATGAACTTATGTGACCTATATAACATATATATTATAATTTAATTATAATATATATATATATATATATATTATTTTGTTTTAATTCCATTAATGTGACAAAGAAATGAAAGTAGCATTCATGCGTACGTACGGCCTACCGTCTCCATGAACGGTGCATTTCATTTTTTTATCTCCAAAAGTTATGGAATAGTATTAAATGAATATATAATGGATATATATGATATTTATATCATTAATACTATTCTGTATATAGTGTAATTATAACTACATGGACAATTCTTTTCAAACAAGTTCATTTTTGACTCATGTACCGAACATCGTAAAAAAGTCTGATATAAACTAACATAATTAACTAATTATTATAACATTATAATATGTGATATGAATTTAATAATAAACATTAAATGAGTTCCTTAAGAAATAATTAATTTACCAAAGTCTATTATTCAGGAATATAAATAAACGAACAAGACAAGTCGGACTTGAGGTAAGGGATCCAACCTCTTTCTTTCTTTTTAAGTACTCTCTTTTATGTCACTTATTTTAAGATCCTCTTTCTTATGTTGTAGGATGTTATCCTATATTCCTATTACTGTAATTTTTATGTTCATATGATGAGAGACCCTATTTCATCTCAATAAACCATTTTTGGAAGTTTTAAGTGGCGCCGTTAGGCTGCCGAATTTTCGAAAGGGATATCTTATCTCACTTTTAATTTTGTGAGATTTCTATTGTTCACCACTTATTTATTGCATGTGGTGTATTTTGTACTGTCATTTGATATATATTATCATGATTCTATTCATATTCATGGTATTATGTGATTCAATTGGTGTATATTATCGTTTGGTCATACGACTCGATTGATCATGATAGGTAAGGGGTTTTTATCTTACTTTTTGTTCCTGTGAGATTCATGCTACATTTTCCACTATTTCCTTTTTTGTGGTGTATGTAAATCCAATGATAGTATTATTTGTGTGACATACTTTAATTTATGGGTAATTAAATCTTCATTGTATGACCCTTCTTTCATGGGGTGTACGTTTCGAAAGTTACCCCAATCGGTAAGGGAACCTTTCACCCTCCTCTTTTTAAAAGTCTTATTTTTTATGACTTTTAATTTACATATTATTATGTTGGGATATGTTATTTTATATAATTATTGATGTAAATTTTATTTCCATGTGATGAGATACAATTTTCTCTCTCATCAACTCATTTTGTGAATTTTAAAGTGACGCCGTTAGGCTGTCGAATTCTTGCTAGGGAACTTCTTAACTCAATTTCAATCATTTGGGTTAAATATGTACTCCTTGAATATGTCATTATATGAATATGTGTGGGTGACCTATGATTATTTTTACACTTAATATCCTCTTATATTGGGTGTATTTATATTGGTCACACATAATTATGGAATTGTTTTATCCATAATCTAAGGATACCATCTTTGTAAGGAACTTCGTCTCAATCTCCTTTCATTAAGGAATATTTTGTTTTATACAAAACATTATTTTATATGTTGTATAAAACCCTTTTACTTATACTTTTATTCAAAAGGAATCTTTTTATACAAATCGTTTTACTAAACGACAAAAGTAAATGTTTTTGTCTTACGTATGCGGCGACAACGACTTCTCCGCCGCCATGACCATTATTTGAGTTTCAGATTCCTCTACAAGCCATAACTTTTTTTTAAATGAAAAATAAATACCTTGTTTTACTTTTATTTTATTTTGATATTGAAAATGGTTTTGATTATATCAATGTGTTTTTGATATCTTGTGATTTAAATGTGGAAATATTATGTTTCCTTTATGCATGTTTTATGTGATACGATTATGTTATGGTTCTTGGGAATTGTTTATGAAGATGGGTGGTTCCAGGATAAACTAAGGGCAGGTGATCCCGTGATAGATCTCCAATGCATTGGGTAATGCGATGGGGTTAAACTCTTAGGTTTATCTGAAGATATTTAGGTAATATACTTTGATGGGTATTCCAAATGTAACCAAGAGGGTTGCTCCCTACGTAAGAATGTTATGAATGCCTCCAGTTACCTTTATGTCTTACGATTTCTATGAGTTATTCATAAATCGTACTATTTCATGAGGTATGTTAAAGTGCTTATGTTTTATGAGTAAAGAATGATGTCATTAATTTTTATGTATACATGGACTAATGTTGTCTTCCCGTATTTTTATATCCCTTACTGAGCTTTTTATGCTCATCCCAAGTTTTTGAAATGTTTTCCATAGTACTTAAAGATGAATAGTGTCATAGATGGGATCAAAGAAAGACATGATATCTAAAACTTGGAACTAGGCATGTTTCTTTTTATGAGTTTTTATTTTATGAAAAAATGGAAACTCAGTAGAAGTGTCTACTTTGTAATCTTTTGAGATGTAATAGTTATGTACTAATTCTCTAAAACTCTAAACCTGAAAAGATAATCAATGTGAATTATTCATTTAATTCAATATTATGTAATTTTTTAAGGATGGGTCCTTACATTTTTCCTTTCCTTTATAGGAAAAAACATTCATTATGTGTATTTCTCAAATTCCTTCTTTAAAATATCATTTGATTATAATATGAGGAAATATTATAAAACCCATTTATTTTCATGGTAAATTATAATATTTATTCCTTATGATTTATTTATTTTTATTTAAAAAATAATAAAGTAAATGTTATGATGGGTTCACCCATATATCACTCAAATTTATTGGGCAATTTTTTTATTTCATGATACTTTATGTATGGGATTAGGGTGTAAACCTAATCCATGATGAGGATCTGTCCACCATGTGATGTTTTACTGGTAGTTATCCTTGACTTATACTTATTTCATGTTATATGATTATTACACTTTGTTTCCATTATCTTATTATTCCTTGATTATTTTATTCCTCCATTTGTTTATTGTCGAGCCTTGTCATATAATTTAATGTTATCCATTTGACTCACATGTTATACTTTTTTATAATTTTTATTCCCTTAATGGTATTTATCTATCATCCCTTTATTTTATGTATCCCCTAGGTTATCCTATGCATTTTTAGGAGATCAAAGGTATTTAGGATATCATCTTGTAGAAGAGAATAAATATGCTATGTTTTAGCTTCATATTGCGGTATTATAAAAGTGGTCTTCCAAAGACACCAGGCCTCTCAATACTTTGTTTTTTAGATATTATGTTAAAAATCATGAAAAAATACATGTAAAAGGCTTGGGTAAATATAATATAAAGAAATAAAATGCGATGTTAGACTTCATAGTCAGATGTTGTGTAAGAAAGGCATGAGTCTATTTCATGTAACTACTTATGTTAATAGTATAATAAATCATGACTCAGGCATCTATCAAATCATAATAAGGAGTAACCTTACATTGAGATCAAACCTTATAAATCCTTGTGTATTGTGAATTTTAATTTATTTATATTTGGGTAAGGATAATAGACAAAATGAAGTGTGGATTGATATACTAACTGATTATATAAGTTATTTTAAAAGTAAGAAATTGAAAAAAAGAAGAGGGGTCATTGATTCACCCCTCCCCCTCTTAGTGATCTCATTAGAATTGGGCATTACAAGTGGTATCAAGGACATGTTCTCTCTAAAAGATACAAACATGAATAAAATGAAATATAAAAAACTAGAATTTAGTCAAAAATTGAGGTGTTCCTATCATTGATGGAAAAAATTTCTATGTCCATAATAGTAGAACCGTTCCTTAAATTATATCACAAGTGCTTCAATATAGTGATGTAGTTATAGTGGGATATAATATACTTGTAATAGAGGTTACCTTGTCTTATACTAACAAAATAAAATTTTAAGATGGTGGGAAATCTAGGAATTCTATAATTCAATCGTTGTCTGATAAATTTTACCCCAAGGTAATGGTACTAAGTACAACCAAAGAAATATTGGATAGTTAAAAACCATGTGTAAAGGAAATGTGAAAAATTTATGAATATAACCTCTAAATTTGGAGAGAAAAATTTAAGGACATTAAAATGGATGATTATGAGAAATTTAATGACTACTAACCTAGATTAATGAGACATTAACTTATATCAAATGATTTGGTGATTCTTTGTAAGATTAATTATCTATAAAGAAGTTGATGAGGAATTCCAATAGTGTACTTGATCTAAAGATATCATCCCTTGAAGAAATTTGTGACCTATATCTTGATGGGATACATAACACTCTCCTGAATAATGATATGAGGAAAGACCTGGTTTTTAAGAATAAAGAAAACAATGAAATTGTGTTTAAGGTCATGAAAATATATAAAATGTGAAAAGAAAAATATGATATCTTGGAAAATTTAGAATATGAGGAAGGTAAAGATATAGATTATAAGAGAGTGATAGATCTTATATCAATGTTCTTAAACAAATAAAAAGGCTAGTATATATGAAAACACCCACCAAGGATTTATAATTTTAAGAAAACTATACACTTCACTATAAAATTCCCAAATAATAAGTTCATTAAATTGAAGTCAG
Organism: Viscum album; assembly: GCA_963277665.1. Taxonomy (NCBI): domain Eukaryota; kingdom Viridiplantae; phylum Streptophyta; class Magnoliopsida; order Santalales; family Viscaceae; genus Viscum; species Viscum album. Next base: position 1,533,615,338 of record OY728163.1, on the reverse strand, counting down.
GTGAACAACAATACACCACCATTGTGCCATGATGATATTAAATCTATGATATTAGGTCATTGTTACAAGAAATTAATGTGCAACAATTGATTGATTGGCATTTGTCAAACCTTGGTCCAAATGAAGAATGCATATGGGTGAATGAAGAATTTAAGGGAGAAAATCACAAGAACAACAAGAGGAATGAAACTTAATCAATGTTCTTGTCGATCTTGATTTTTTTTAATTACAATGAAAATCAAAGAATCCATAAATTGATTTAATTATCCCAAGATAACCCCAAAATTAACCCACCCTACAAATATGTACAATACATTGATCAATCAGTTGTTTGATTGATCATTGTTAACTGTATGAATCAAGAATGTGAAAAAGAAACAATTCAAAAAACCACCTAACTCGATTTGGATCAATCATTGGTGAAGAATGAGGGTGCATCAATTTTTTTGGTGATATCCTTCCAATCCTTTACATGCTGATCATCGATCCACGATCCTATTGTCATTCGCCTAAGAGAAATCCTCCAAAATTCTCTCCAACAAGTCTCCAATAGCTATAGGGTTATGTGACTAACCCTGAGATTTGTCCATAGGATTCTATTTTAAGAGTAAGGTATAGGTTGTTGTGTCACTGTGTCAGTAAAATAATTAAAATAATTTAATTAAATTTGTTTATTCATTTTACGGTCATGATGGATTTTCCTCAAAAGACCCCCACCGACTAAGGTTAAGTCATTAATAGGGTAAAGCTCGCATTCAAAACTCAAAAGTGCACTCATATTTCATATCTAGAGACCTGTTTATAAGTTATTATGCCCTTTTTAGGAAAACCTTGTGTGTGTGATATTTAATATATTTGAAACATTTATTTCAGGCACACTGGGCCTCAAAAATCACAGGTTTTATCAACAACTGGTCTCATAAATAGTCCATATAATATCAAAAAATAATAGATGGAAATTAAGATAAATTACTTCATCCCCATATTGGGGCTTTATGTCCATAAAAAGACAAAACAAGGGATACTCAATAAAATATGGGTTCTGAGAAAGAATATGATCCTCTCAATCCCATCTACTCTCTTAGAGATTCCCATGATACCACTATACATGAATGAAAGAATCTACCACCCATAAAGGATCCTCTATTTATGAACCTGAATATTTATCGAGTACTCGCAAAAGGTAGCCAAATCCATGATGTCCTACTCACCCCAGTCAATAACATGCGATAGGTCATGCATGTACCACGTTAGCTACAACATATGGATGAAGACATGTACCCAGTCTATCTAAAGAGGTAGAGTTAAATTGTATTCCACATCTCTAACTCTACATAGTGTCTATAAAGGGCCAATGAACCTCTAAGATCACTTTCCACCCTTGCCAAATCTATGTAATCGACGTCGAGGTGAAACCCATTGGAACACATGGTCTCCTTCCTCAAACTCCAAATTCCTCTGTCACCTTTTAGAATAAGACTTATAATGGCTCTTTGTAGTTTTAATCAACTCCTGGATGATCTATAACTTCTCTATTATAGCTTGCATTAACTCCAAGTGCATGAGTTCTGACTCTCCTAGGACATTACAGTAAAGTGGTAACCCAAAGAGTCACCTATAAAAAGCGTAAAATGGTTCCATAATGATGGTGGAATGGTAGATATTGTTGTATGCATACTCCATAAATGGTAGGTGATCCTATCAAATATAGTAAAAATCCAACATGCAATCTCACAACATATCCTATAGAACCTGAATGGTACAATCAGTCTGATTATCAGTTTGGGGGTGAAACTCTGTACTAAAGTGTAATTGAGTCCAAAAAGCCTCCTGTAATCTCTTCCACAATCAAGATGTTAAGTGACCATCACATTCAAAAACAACTGTTGATGGAACTCCATTGAGTCTAACTATATCCTACATATAGAGGCATCCCAAGCTCTCTATCGAACTCTGCTCTCGCATAAATAGAAAGTGGGATAACTTGGTGAGTCTGTCTATAATCACCCAGATGGTATCATTTACTTTGTATGTACATGTTGATCCTACCACAACATCAATGGATATCCCATACCACTTAAATTTTCTCACTTTATGGAGTTAAGATAATCATGCTAGAACTTGGTACTCATCCTTCACTTGCTGACTAATATGAAATTGAGTGACAAACTCTACAACATTCTTCTTTATCTATGGCCACCAAAACTAACATCTGAGGTCTTGGTACATTTTTTCCACATCTCAAGGTACTACCAAAGGACACATATGAAACTTTATCATAATATATTACCTCAATGTCATTGGTACCATTTTTCATCCTCTGAAAATAATTTCATGCTCCCCACCTTTAGAAAATCTATTAGGAGCATGTCCAGTGGATATCTGAATAAGCAGGGTCTCACAGTCAGTATCCACTAGTTGCATCTCCCTGACTCGTTGTAAGAGGGAAGGGGTAAAAACCATAAATTGGAGGTAATATGCACTATATCCATCTAAAAAGGATAACTACAATGAGGCCAACTACTCTAACACTCCATTCAACAACTGTAAACAAGATCTCTTACTAAGAGTATCTTCTACCAAGTTCCAATTCTAAGGAGTATAGATAATTTCAAATTCATAATCTTGGAGTAACTCTAGGCATCACCTATGTATCATGTTAAGATAATCATGAGATAAGATATACTTGAGACTCTTGTGATCAGAATATATGGAATAATGCTCACCCATCTTGTAGTTTCTCTATATCTTTAGTGTGAAGACAAACACTACTAACTCAAGATCATGGGTCTCATAGTTTTGATCATCTGGTCCAAATTGGTGTGAACTATAAGCAATCAGAATTTTAGCTTTCATCAGAACACAACCAAACCAAGTCCCTGATGCATCATAGAACACTATATACTCAACACCCTCCTATGGAAATATCAAGATGGGATTGCTAGTAAAAATCAACCTCAACCACTGAAAGGCCTTCTTTCACCTCTTTTTCCACATGAAATGATACCATTTTCAGGTAAATATTTGTTGGGTGCTGATATCCTAGAGAATTTTGGTATGAATTTTTAGTAATAGCCTACTAACCCAAGGATGTTTTGCTCCACCATCATGCTCGTGGGTGAATCCCAAGATTACACTACCTGAACCATGGCTGGGTCTACTGATACAATATATGCTGAGATAACATGTACCAGAAAGTGGACCGCCTGAATCAAGAACTGGAACTTAGAGATAATTCTATAAATATGGTGCTACCAAAGTATGTCCAAAACTAATATGATGTGTATTGTATGATCTGCCTCATATGTCGAGTACACAAGGATATCTTCGATGAAGACTACTAATAACTTTTCTAAATAAGGATGAAATATCTTGTTCACGAGTCCTATGAACACCACTGGAGAAATATTCACACCAAATGGATTCACTATGTACACATAGTGAAAATAGTGACATATGAATGTCGTCTTAGAAATACCCTCATCCTGTAATTGCAGCTGGTGATAACCTTACATGAGGTCTACCTTGAGAACCATCATGACCCTCTCAACTGATCAAAGAGGTCATCGATGCTCATTAGTGGATACATATTCTTCATGGTCACATGGTTCAAGAATTAGCAGTCCACGAACAACCTCAAGATTCCATCCAACTTCTTGTAAAACAAAATTGAGGCTTCCCAGGGTGAAGCAATAGTTCTAAACAATCCATTCCTTTACAAGTCTTCAAATTTCTCCCTCATCTCACATAGCTCTACATGGTCCATTCGATATGTTGGAACAAATAGCGACCCCATCCTAGAGTGTATATCAACGCATAAGTCTATGTCTTTGTGGGGAGGTAAACCTGGAACATCCTTAGGGAATATTTCCCCATACCCCTCCATCACTGCAAGAAATTAGAAACTCATAATTTCCATTTCACCAAGGGTTAGTCTATGAAAATGATGAGTGATTGGATTCACCCTCATATGCATGAGTATATCCTATGTTTTTGGTGTTTACTTTTCACCAAAAAAAGGAAAAATGGTTATTGCACACCATATAATAAAAAAAATAATTATCTGGGCATGAACTAAAGATAACCAGTCCATAATAAGAATGAAATCGAAAGGCCTCGATGCTGCTACCAAGAGATTATAACAAAAACTCTCACCTCCAAGAGTCAGGTCACACTATTGGTATATGTGTGTGATCACTGAGACTTCTCTAGTAGGAGTATCTAAGTGTAATGGTTGATCCAAAGGTTCAATTGAAATCTCTATGTCTTTTACAAGGTATGTGGAATTAAAGGAATGACTAGAACCTATGTCTATCAATACAAAAATGACGACATAAATGACACAGATCATACCTCGAATCATTCCTAGAGCCTCTGGGTTATATGATTTTACTACCTATAGCTATCTCTGCTACTTTCCTCTAACTTCTTGAGCTTGGAGTGGACCACCTGGGGGTGGTGGTGGTAATAATTCAAAGTGTTGACCACCTCCTTCTATTCTCCCAGATCCTCTTCCATGTCCTCTACCCTGCAAACCTACCTTCTCCTACCACCCCCTTTTCCTGGGTGTCCCATGTTCTGTTTATCTATCAACTATATAGGTGATTGGAAAATATTATGAAAGATGTCCCCTACCATCACATGAGTAGAACCAACTCTCTCTAGTATGACTGGACCCACCATGTGAGACCTAAACTGTAGATCTTATGGCCTGGGACCTCTTCCTAGAGAGTATCACATGTTCTAGTCCCTAAGGCTAACGCCATCTCCCTACTGCTGAGGTCTCTACCTCTAATTTCCCACTACTGACAACCACTAGTTGTATCTACTCATCCAATAAACTCTTGATCACTAAAGTTCTCTCTAGCACCCCATCATAGGTAGGAATTCACAGAGTGATAACACCGGATCAGACATCTCTACGAAGACCTAACTTGAAGGTCTGAGCCTTGAAAAATTTATCTCAAACCATATCAATCAAGTTTCAGGAAAGGATGGTAAAAATCAATGAATACTCAACTACTGTTATGATGACCTGTTGGAGTAGCATAATCTATTGGATATTTACACCCCTCAACATAGCAAGTGATAAATCCTCTATGAAGAGGCCCATGAAACCTTTCTATGAAAGATTTGCCTCTTCAAAATAATGGGTCACTAAACCCCACCACCGCCCTGTGGAGCCATGAAGAAGGATTTCTACCAGGACCACCATATGATTATCTGGATTCCTGAAAATACGAAAAACTCTAGTCATTTCCGCAAGCCAGTCCTCATCCACACGTGGTTTAGGCTGAACTCGAAACCAGAGGGGTCTATACCGCTAAAACTCAGGAAGCACGCTTAGCCTGTGCACCTCATATACATATACTAAGGGTACCATGTGCTGCTTTATGGGTGGTGGTTTATCCACTGCACCACCAGAAGCTAACACCTCAGGAATTGGACCCTGTATCAACACCTCATCACTAATCAGATCATCCTCATGATCATGATGCTGAATCATAGTTGGCTTACATCACAGAGGCATCTTGAAACAGACAAGATATACCACAATTAGCGAGTATATCCGGAGAGCTAACTCAATAAGGAAATGGAAATGAAAACCCATTCTTATGTGATACATGTACCACTATTTTCCCTATAACTAGTATTTTATGTACTGAGTCGAAAAGTAGGTGATCAAAGTCCTGGTGTATGGATACGTCAGCCACTATACCAACACTGTAGTACCTAGCCTAAAATCCAAACTCAAAACACTTAATAATATTTTCCCAAACTAATCTCATAGACTCTCAGTCCTAAAGAAGAATTAACCACTCCGATACAACTTTTTCACAACCCTTCTTAGAGGGGCTCATGCCGTGACTCCCTAAGCTTACCTCTAATAGTACAGGAGATGACAAATAGCACCAAGTAGTCATATCATTAACATGGTAGGCCTTAGTCTATGTACCTACACACACATATATCCAAGCCTATACAATGCTGGAATATAATAAATAACTGAACGAACATGAATTTATACATCTAAATCCCATAACCTGATTATGATAAGAAGTAAAGGAAAGTAAAAAGGGAAAAATACAATACCACCGTAAAGAGTATAAAAACATAAGTCCAACCTAAAAGTAAGTACTAGGACTACTTTTAGAAAGCTTTTGGAACACACTTTGGTCTATCTGGTCTTGCTATACACCGTCTAGTCCTAGTCCTCCTAGGAATTTGTCAAAAGGTCGATCATCTAAACAAGACACAATACGTGATAGAAAATACCATGTATGGGTGAGTGTTATAATACTCAGTAAGACACCCAAAAATGAAAAATAATACAACAAAGGAAATTAAATTATCTCTAAGCAAGTATATGTGTACATCACATATAATAAGAATATCCAGATATACTCATCAAATATACACATTCTAGAGGTAATTCACAACCTTAATATACCAGCCAAGGATTCAAGATTGAAGATTCCACAAATCATTCTTCCAAGAGAACACCCTCCTAAGACTAATAGCATTGATGAAATCTGTACAAGAGGTAATGCTCATCGGGTCTCACCATTAGAAGTACAAATGATACACATATGAGAATCATTTCCAAAGTCATGGGGTGATACTGAACAATCAATCTAGTTTCACTCGCTATGTAGAGGATCAACGACCATGCAATGTTTCTCATGATGATACTAGTAATTCCACCTAGTACATGGAGATGAATAGAGGATATCACTTCAAGAATCTCAGAGGTATTCCAATGACTCTATATAAGAAGTTATATTGAAGGGATCATTTTCCTAGGAGTAGGAGACTATTCTGTAATAACCATCAAGGAAAGTATTAGGGTAACACACAATAACAAAACTTCTACAAGATATAGATTAAAAGGGATAAAATCAATGTATAATAAAGTACATGGAATGTAGTAGTAGTCACACGTCATGTCCCTTGACCCCGAGTCCTGCCCGTGTAAATGACTCAAGTCTTTATACCGTTTTCGTGCAAAAGTATAAAATATGTAGGATGACCATGTATTATACCCGTGCCCAATACATGGATTCAACCCATGTACATGTGGAAGTGTACTAGTACATGGCTAAGCCCATTTACTTGGTCCAGGACATGTTAGTGTGAGGGAGTACACAATGTGCTCCAACCTCTGTTTGTGTACTTCCCCAAGTACACACCAAGTCATCTGGGTGAGACCACACATCGTGTGACAAGGGTCACATGTTGTGTGATACTTAAATTTCTATTGAAACCCTATCCACCATATAAGGGCTCCCACATGTCATGTAAATACTCCTTAAATAGTGCGGGATTTTCCAAAAATGAAGATATATGTTCCAGTCATCTTCCCCATTACTCTGGCCTACAATCCAGACATTCCTTATTGGAAAACTCAAGAAACTAACTTTTCTAAATCTTTCATTTTATAAACATAATGTTCTGGTCATAAAATCTTCTCAGAAAATAGATCTTAGTATATTTATTTATTGCGCCCCAAAGAACACCAAAAAACACAAAATTTGGTATCCACTGTTATCCTATTAATTAACACTTCCATTATCACATCACCTCCATGTCATGTTGATCTCAGATCTACAAAACTAGATCATTTCACCAATAAAAAGACGTGCAATGATCAATTTATTATGATTTTTCAAACCCCAGGTCCAATGAAGAATAATCATGGGTGAACAAAGAACCCAGGGGATAAAATTACAAGAAAAATGAGAGGAATTGACCTCGATAATTGTTTTTTTCAATCTCAATTCATTTATATTAGACTCACAATCAAATAATCAAGAAATTTAAGTAATTATACCATGATTATTTTGAAATAAACCCATATCAAAAATATGTATGGTCCATGGATCAATCCATTGGTCGATTGATCTATGTTCATCATAGGAATAAAGAACAGGGAAAAGAAACAATTTAAAAAACCTAATTACCTTGATTTGGATCAGTCATTGATGAATAAATATGGTGTGTTATGTTCGTTGGTGAGATCCTTCGAATCCGTTGCACGACAATCATCGATCCATGATCTGGCCGTCATTCGCCTGAGTGAAATCCTCCAATGTTATCTCCAACAGCTCTCCAATGGATCCAAGGTTATGTAGATAACCTTGAATTTTTTCAATATCAATCTATTTAATGAGTAAGATTTATGTGGCTACATCACTGCAGTAACAAAACATAACAAATAATTTAATTAAATTATTTTATTCATTTTATTCCCATGATATATTTTCCATAAATTACCCACACCTAATAAGATTAAGTTTCACCTATGGTAAGTCTCTTATTTTGAACTCAATGGTTTCCTCAGATTTCTAATCCAAACACCCATTTTGAAGTTATTTCATTTTTTCAGGGAAACTGCATGTATGTACTATTTAATATATATCAAAAATTTATTCCGAACACACCAAACCTCAGAATTACATGCCATTTCCTCTTATGGTCTCGAAAATAATACATATAACATCCAAAAAATAAAACATGTAAAATCAGAGACATTGTAGGATCCGGACAGACACTTGATTCTAAAAAAGACTTAGCTATCCCTTAAAAGACTGGTATATAGAGTTCCACTAGATTTCAGGATGAGGAAAGGGATGATTCACCCTAATACAGGAGTGGAATTAATATTTAGCGGGTTAATAATCGAGGATTTAGAATAGATAACAAGAAACTGGGGAAATTCATCTACACGCTTTGCAGTCTACAATAACTAGTTCGGATGTATGAGCATCTATCATCAGAGGTATGATTATTGTATCACCTACCCTTGATTGTGTTTTTTGATATATGAGTATTAAATAATTTTATATCCTATCTTTTTTCAAATTTTTTGGTCTTGGTTTTGTAATTTTTGGATGGTTTCTTGACCATCGATACACCATTGGGAGTGTGGTCAGAGAATATAAAGCATTGCAAGGCATGTTCTCTAGAAATTAGTGGTTAACATTTATTTCAAGAACCATTTGTGTTGGAAATGATAGGTTTCAATTTGAATCTAGGTATGGATTGGTTAGTTATTTACTAGGCTCAAATAAACAATTAACAGAGGAGAGTTACCTTTATATCTCTAGAAGAAGGTAGTTATTTTCACTAGGGTGACTGTGATATTCAGGTTGGTTGTGCAGGACTAATTTAGCATAGATTAGACTATCTCAAATATTAGATATTAGGTAATTATTTAGATAACGGTATAATACAACATGATACTGGTCCTTTAGTGGTGGACCTTTTTAAAAATGTATTTCCTAAAGTGTTATCTAGCTTACCCCATGAGAAAGATATTGAGTTCATGATCAAGTTAGTGCTAGGGGATGAGCCAGTTTCTATTTCTCCTTATAGGATGGCACCAGTAGAGCTTCGTGAGTTAAATGTTTAGTAGAAATATTTAAAATATAAGGGTTTCATAAATCCTATCACATGTCTTTGTATTTTTCCCACAATTTTTTCCAAGAAGGATGATAAGACTTTTCACTTATGTGTGGACTATTGAAGATTGAATCAGATGATGGTAAAGAACCGATATCCCCTCTTATGCATCACTGATCTCTAAAAATAGACAAGAGGTACTCTGATATTATACAATGCATATTTGAGATTAGGAAATGTAACACCCCGAGATTTTATGAAAAATATTCTTTTTAATTTCATTAATGTCTTGTGTTGTACGCTACACCAAAAGAAGCTTGCACAACACGCATACTTGACTTGCCTTGCATTACACGCAATCACGACCTTCCTCGATAGCGTGTGTAGTACGCAATACCATGTTTCACTAAACAACGATATGCTATTAAAATATTATTAAAACAAGACGTTATGAATAGTAATAAACACAATTTAAAATTTTAGAAATTTTATTTTTCAAAATGGATTTCATTTTTGGATTCGGAATATCGAAATTAGCTTAGGGTGAAATTTTGGTGATTTTTGGATAACTTTCATATTTTGATGAATAGTAAAAATTACTAAATTTTAATTAAAAACAACTATTTCCATCGAAATAATTAATAGTGATACATTATTAATTTGAGTGGTTTTAAAGTATATTTAGAATATATTTTTACAATTTAATACAATGTTGGTCATTGGATGTAATTTCACATTTAAACCAGACATAAACAAGTGTCAATCTTTTGATAGTTATTATCTCTTAAGAACGCGCTATTTGTTTTCACGACGGGAATTAATTTATAAATTAATTAATGCAACTGATATGTTTTGAATTTGGTAAAATAGAAATCATTTTTGAGTTCATAATATCAATTATAGCTTAGGCCTAATTTTTTGTATTTTTCTGAAAACTTTCAATTTTTTTATGAATAGTGAAACCACTAAGTGGTAGTTAAAAAAAAACAAATTGTTCATAAAACTTAATTTTACCGCTTCTGTGAGTGGAATTTCAAAAATCCGAGAGAAACGGTTGATGTCAGTAAGTAAAATGTGGTTCAATGAGATGAAAATAATTTTTGGTGAATAGTAACTTTTAACTTTTATTTACCACGGTTAAAAGTAAATAGGGTAATTAAGGGTAAAAAGGATATTATTATTACCCTAACACATGTCCAAATTATATTGGATAAGTTTAATTCGACCAAAAACAGGCTTAGGAATAAAATATGACCATTTAGGCCCACTTGGATTAGATTAGGACATTTATTATTATTTAATTCAAAGAAGAGTTAAAAGAGTTAAAATCAAAGTTTATTTACTAAAACATTTTTAATATAGGGTTATACATAAGATAAATTAGATTTTAAATATTAATTATAAATCTAAAAAGATTTAATACATAATGGTATTTTATTTGTAATTTTTAGACATTAAATAATTTAATTTATATATGATACAACGATGATGCAGTAATTATCTTATTGATGAAATATTGACATAATTGATGTTATAAATACTCAAATAAATATAATTTGAGACTTTTTATGACTTACTCTAATTTTTTACGTTAATATGACATGTTATTTTTGATTTAATTAACTTTGTTTGAACTTATCATTCTGTTATGATTTTCACAAAAATCAATTACTAAATAGTGTCAAAATTGACATAAAATAGTTTTTTAAAAAATATTATATTATTAATTGTTGTTTTATTCCTAAAAATTTAAGGTTTGGCCAAATGACTTAGATAAGGTTATATATATTAATAATAAACAATTTGGGGTTCGTTTGGCTTCTTATAGTAAGTTTATTAACCTTATAATATAAGAACACAAGAAGACACGGTAAAAGTAAAATTATTTAACTTAATGTTAAATCTAAATGATAAGGTTAAAATAGGAACCTAAACTTGTCTAAATTCTATTGGATGAGAGGATTTCAACCCATCCCCACCTTATCCTCGAAATAAATCAATTTGGATCTATTTAAAACCTACTTTGACTTTATAATAAAATAATATTTTTAGTTATTTCAAAGGTGCCCCTCTCCTCCCTTATATAAGGACACCTCCTCCCTCTCTTCCTCACTCAACATTGAGCCTCCAAGCTCGGCAAACCCCTGAAAAAATCTCTTCTCCACTTCCCTATAAACATCCTAGAGGTTCTGGTCATCCTAAAAGACCAATTTTAGTGCCCTAAGAGGAGGTCTCAAAGAGGCGTTTCAAAGAAGAGGTAATTTCCGTTACCAATTCTTTCACCATTATTTCTTATTCCACTTCTTCTTCTTAGGTTGTTTAATTATGAAGTAATAACATCAGTATCACTCATATACTGATATGTTATTATAATTATGAAACAATCCTAATTCACCATCTATCCATCCTATGGAAAACGAAATCACCGCGCGTGCGTACGTACGGAATACCATCTCCACGCCGTGGTGTAATCTGTTTTTCCACCAACACCTTACATGGATGGGTATTATAGAGTAAAGAATAACTATACATAGTTATTATAACATCATAAGGATTCTGATATATTGTATCATCCACTCCAATTCAATTCACTAATTATGGAAATGATATCATCGCTCGTGCGTACGTACGGACTACCGTCTCCATGCCGCGATGAGATTCATTCTCCATGTTAACCATTTAAGAATGATTATAAAGTATATATAAGAAATAATAATGAAATATATGACATTATAAAGCTACTGGATTTATGTGTATATGTATGTATTTCATCTACTTAATTCCCCTCAATTCAATAAGGAAACGAAAATAGCGTTCATGCGTACGTACGGCCTACCGTCTCCATGAACGGTGTATTTCTTTCCATTTATCGATCCATTATATATATGTATATTATGAATATATATTATATATAATCATGTTTTATATTCTATAATTAAGTAATAATGATCTAAGTAATCATATGAATAATTACAAGTTAAAACACGAACGACAAATGAGACGATTTTACCCAAAACGCTACTTTAACATGAATTTACAAAAGAACGGGTAATATAAAGTCATAAGTGAATCATATATTATATAATAACAATGAATATGATTCTGTAATAATTCAATGACATTATTTAAATAATTATACAGGAGGTTCGGACACTTACGAAGCAAATCGGACCTAAGGTAAGGGAAATATCACAATCTCATTTTATCCGAGATTGTTTATACTTTCGTATTTACTGGGGTGTATTTTATCATCCACATCCATGTTTCATCAATATGTAATATTATTTCCATCCACCTACAATTGTTTAAATCCAATTTTACCCTTTGGTGAGTTTTTAGTAAAAGATATGAAAGGAATCTTTTGGCGTTTTTCGTACGAGGTACTTTTTGACTTTTCCGACAAAAGTACGAAGAATGTTTTTTTTAACTTATACGGCATGAATGGATTTTTAAAACATTATTTCCAAGAAGCTTCCTTTACAAGTTTTCAAGATTATTTTTAATCAAATTCTTTTAGTTTATAATTGTACGACATGTTAAGAGAGGAAAAATGTATTTGAAGCAGAAAGGATATTTCCTCAAGAATGGAGTTCAAGTGTTTTATCAAAATTATTTTCCATCTAAGATAATAAAGGGTTCTATTTTTATCTCTATTATTAAATTGATTTGATTATGTTGTGATGGAATTATATTTATATGAATTCCTTTATCTTATATGAATTGTTTTATGATGTCACGATGTTTAAGATTCCCATTTTTATTACATGGGTTATGAAATGATGTATGATTTATGATTTTGTGGCACACATAAGAATGGTATCATTATGATATGGGTGGGACCTATATCTCCATCCAATGCATTGGGTAAATATTTTATATCTCATGAGATAGACATGGCTGGAATGGTAGGTTATACCGGATCAGTGAAACATGACTGAAACGAGGGTGACTCAGTTCAGAAAGGGACTTTGTCCACTAAGATAGTCTTGGAAATGAGTCTTGACTAATAATAAATGATTCTTTATGACTATGTGTGTATGCCACAAAGTTTAATTTTTTATGTTATGATTATTGTGATTACATTTCACTGCCATGAGTTATTCCAGGTTATGAAATTATGATCTCTTTTACAGGTTAAGATTTCCAAAAGTTATGTGCTTATGTATATGATGTGATTGATATTTCTTTTGTTTACCCTTACTGAGCATTTGAGCTCACCCTTTTATGTTTTCTTTTCCCCAGGATATAAAGAAAGGTTTTAGGTATAACAAAAAGAAGATCTTTATGGGAGATGTTGAAGATCTTTCACCAGGATTAGAAGATTTTATTCCGAGTTTCCAAAGACACTAAACTATTACGATCCTTGTGTGTGTGTTTTTGTTATGTACTAAGTATTCCGCAAATGTAATGTAATGTCAATGTACGATAAGCTTCGGGTCTCTACAGTTGGTATCAGAGGAAAGGTTTAGTCAACCATTGGAAACTAGGACGCAAAAACGTTAGTGAGATCCCTAGAGATATTTCTAAGGTATGTCTAGGGATGTCCCTAAGGATAGGTATACATATAGGATATATTCCTAGCACTACGGTAACTATCTTAGAATTTAACCTAAGATGTTAGATATTGAAGTTACTCCCCCTTTATTATGATTTTTGCCTCTCACACTATTCTTTTTGGGTTTTAGAAAATGGATGTAAACAAGATGATTCATGATAATGGAGAATATGATGGATAATGGAATGATATTCTTCATAATGAATTGGTATTTGGAAGTCCAAACATCATTATTATGCCGAATCAGCAATCTCATAATATGATCAATAAAGTAAAATTTTGTAAGTTTCCTGACTCGCCTAATAAGCGAAAGATGGAGTTTCATGATGATCATAGAGGAAAGAAAGTTCAATTTCCCCTATGTAAATCATGTGGGAAGAGGAATCAAGGAGAATGTTTCAAAGGAAATGGAAGATGCTTTGGGTGTGGAAAAGAAGGACACAAATCCAGTAAGTGCAAAGGAAAAGGTACAGTTAACACCAGGGATGAGGATAATGGTATTGCTACAACATCAAAAATGGTTAAATGTTTTAAATGTGGAATGTACGTGCATTATGCAAACCAATTCCCTAAGGTAAAGTCTCATGAAGAGAATCAGTATGGTCGTATGGGTAGTATTTATGTTGATGATGATGAAGAGACTACAAATGATATTTGAGATGAAATAATTGTTGAAGCTCGGTCAACGGTTTAAGAATGTAGTGGAATGATTACATGTTTATCATGTGTAATGTTGTATAAGTAATCTCATGGTACTATGGAATAAAGAGACATCTAAGTATTGTTACACTATTTCCTTTCCTTGAGTTTTTAAAGTGTATGATTAATGGTACTAGTAACCATGAAATGTTATTCAGATATTTTTTGGAAAGTAGATGATATGTGCATAATGAAGGAATAATAAGACAATGAGGTATTTGATTGTATTCATGAGCTCATGACTGATATAAGGAGAAGGTTATATCATGGTTTGAGTATATAGAATTTTTGGATTTTGGTATGTGGAAAGAGTTAAATTTTAACTGCATTCATGTTTTCACTAAGGTTCAATGGGTATTCAAGAGAATACGTGATTAAGGCCTTTGAATGTTTGGAATGTGACCAACAAGACATATCTTATGATATATGGGGATCAACGATAGTATTAAATCTCTGGTAATCATTTTCACTATATTATGATAGTGGACTGCAATATTATGGATAAGCCTAAAGATTAGAATGGATTATGTTGGACATAAGTTAGTATTGTTTAAGGATAGAAGATTTTCGATATTATTGATGGGATGTTATAGTAATGTAGTTTTAGAAAAAGGACAACCTGCAGGATGGGTGACAGCCCATCGCGTCGGACAAGGATGTGGGAATCGAACCCACAACCGAAGTGCGACTAGCCTTTATCGCCTACCACTGGACTACAGGAAGTCCCTGTTTAGTAGAAACTAGTTTTATTATATTAAGCATTATGATATATGAAGTATAAGTCAATTTTAGGAACCATATATGATTAATCTCACTATAGAATGACTTATGTATATTTAATAACATTTTCTAACCTTTTGTTTGAGACAGATGGAATGACCCGTCATTCTATCACATGATTTGCTAACACTTCACGAATAACAAATTCAACTTCATTTATTTAAGAGATGATGTGGAAATTGTACAAGGCACGAACAACAGTGAGATTTTACCAAAATAAATTAAGTATTTATTCTAATTCAAATTCTTCAACTTTAGGGAAACGATCTTGAAAACCAAAAATGTTGTCCTAGTGCTCTTATATATGATTAATCAGATGGTACCTTAGATCGTCACAAATTTATGGATTTGTGATTGTAGGCTTTTCCATAGCCATGTTCTATACCACTCTCCATCAGAACATGATTGTTAGATTTTTCTTCCATATCCATATTTTCACCTATGTGGAAACCCAGTGATTAGTTTATTTGGGTAACCGTTACGTTTCATAATTTTGTTTTTAAAGATAAGTTTTGGTATTCCTTTTTACGATGTGGGTTTCTATCAAAGAAACTTTCAAATAGTAAACCATTTATAACCCCGACGAATTTTGAGGGAGAAATTCATTTTAAGGGGGGTAGAATGTAACACCCCGAGATTTTATGAAAAATATTCTTTTTAATTTCATTAATGTCTTGTGTTGTACGCTACAACAAAATAATCTTGCACAACACGCATACTTTACTTGCCTTGCATTACACGCAATCACGACCTTCCTCGATAGCGTGTGTAGTACACAATACCAAGTTTCACTAAACAACGATATGCTATTAATATATTATTAAAACTAGCCGTTATGAATAGTAATAACCACATTTTAAAATTTTAGAAATTTTATTTTTCAAAATGGACTTCATTTTTGGATTCGGAATATCGAAATTAGCTTAGGGTGAAATTTTGGTGATTTTCGGATAACTTTCATATTTTGATGAATAGTGAAAATTACTAAATTTTAATTAAAAACAACTATTTCAATCGAAATAATTTACAGTGATAAATTATTAATTTGAGTGGTTTTAAAGTATATTTAGAATATATTTTTACAATTTAATACAATGTTGGTCATTGGATGTAATTTCACATTTAAACCAGACATAAACAAGTGTCAATCTTTTGATAGTTATTATCTCTTAAGAACATGCTATTTCTTTTCACGACGGGAATTAATTTATAAATTAATTAATGCAAATGATATGTTTTGAATTTGGTAAAATAGAAATCATTTTTGAGTTCATAATATCAAATATAGCTTAGGCCTAATTTTTGGTATTTTTCTGAAAACTTTCAATTTTTTATGAATAGTGAAACCACTAAGTGTAGTTAAAAAACTGAATTGTTCATAAAACATAATTTTACCACTTCTGTGAGTGGAATTTCAAAAATCCGAGAGACACGGTTGATGTTAGTAAGTAAAATGTGGTTCAATGAGATGAAAATAATTTTTGGTGAATAGTAACTTTTTACTTTTATTTACCACGGTTAAAAGTAAATAGGGTAATTAAGGGTAAAAATGATATTATTATTACCCTAACACATGTCCAAATTCTATTGGATAAGTGTAATTCGACCAAAAACAAGCTTAGGAATAAAATATTCCCATTTAGGCCCACTTGGATTAGATTAGGACATTTATTATTATTTAATTCAAAGAAGAGTTAAAAGAGTTAAAATCAAAGTTTATTTACTAAAACATTTTTAATATAGGGTTCTACATAAGATAAATTTGATTGTAAATATTAATTAGAAAGCTAAAAAGATTTAATACATAATGGTATTTTATTTGTAATTTTTATACATTAAATAATTTAATTTATATATGATACAACGATGATGCAGTAATTATCTTATTAATGAAATATTGACATACTTGATGTTATAAATACTCAAATAAATATAATTTTAGACTTTTTACGACTTACACTAATTTTCTATGTTAATATGACATTTTATTGTTTATTTAATTAACTTTTTTTTGAACTTATCATACTGTTATTATTTGCACAAAAATAAATTACTAAATAGTGTCAAAATTGACATAAAATAGTTTTTAAAACAAATATTATATTATTAATTGTTATTTTATTCCTAAAAATCAATGGTTCAGCCAAATGACTTAGATAAGGTTATATATATTAATAATAAACAATTTGGTGTTCGTTTGGCTTCTTATAGTTAGTTTATTAACCTTATAATATAAGAACACAAGAAGACACGGTAAAATTAAAATTATTTAACTTAATGTTAAATCTAAATGATAAGGTTAAAATAGGAACCTAAACTTGTCTAAATTCTATTGGATGAGAGGATTTCGACCCATACCCACCTTATCCTCGAAATAAATCAATTTGGATCTATTTAAAACCGAACTTGACTTTATAATAAAATAATATTTTTAGTTATTCCAAAGGTGCCCCTCTCCTCCCTTATATAAGGACACCTCCTCCCTCTCTTCCTCACACAACTTTGAGCCTTAATGCTCGACCAAACCCTGCAAATATCTCTTCTCCACTTCCCTAGAAACATCCTAGAGGTTATGGTCTTCCTCAAAGACCAATTTTAGTGCCCTAAGAGGAGGTCCCAAAGAGGCGCTTCAAAGAAGAAGTAATTTCCGTTACCAATTCTTTCACCTTTATTTCTTCTTCCACTTCTTCTTATTAGGTTGTTTCATTATGAAGTAATAACATCAGTATCACTCATATACTGATATGTTATTATAAGTATGAAACAATCCTAATTCACCATCTATCCATCCTACGGAAAACGAAATCACCGCGCGTGCGTACGTACGGAATACTGTCTCCACGCCGTGGTGTAATCTGTTTGTCCACCAACACCTTACATGGATGGGTATTATGGTGTAAAGAATAACTATACATAGTTATTATAACATAATAATGATTCTGATATATTGTATCATCCACTCCAATTCAATTCAATAATTATGGAAATGATATCATCGCTCGCGCGTACGTACGGACTACCGTCTCCACGACACGATGAGATTCATTCTACACGTTAACCATTTAAGAATCATTATAAAGTATATATAAGCAATAATAATGAAATATATGACATTATAAAGCTACTGGATTAATGTGTATATATATGTATTTCATCTACTTAATTCCGCTCAATTCAATAAGGAAACGAAAATAGCGTTCATGCGTACGTACGACCTACCGTCTCCATGAATGGTGTATTTCTTTCCATTTATCGATCCATTATATATATGTATATTATGAATATATATTATATATAAATCATGTTTTATATTCTATAATTAAGTAATAATGATCTAAGTAATCATATGAAAAATTACAAGTTAAAACACGGACGACAAATGAGACGATTTTACCCAAAACACTACTTTAACATGAATTTACAAAAGAATGGGTAATATAAAGTCATAAGTGAAACATATATGATATAATAACAATGAATATGATTCTGTAATAAGTCAATGACATTATTTAAATCATTATACAGGAGGTTCAGACACTTACGAAGCAAATCAGACCTTAGGTAAGGGAAATGTCACAATCTCATTTTATCCGAGATTGTTTATACTTTGGTATTTACTGGGGTGTATTTTATCATCCACATCCATGTTTCATCAATATGTAATATTATTTCCATCCACCTACAATTTTTTAAATCCAATTTTACCCTTTGGTGAGTTTTTAGTAAAATATATGAAAGGAATCTTTTGGCGTTTTTCGTACGAGGTACTTTTTGAATTTTCCGACAAAAGTACGAAGACTGTTTTTTTAACTTATACGGCATGAATGTATTTTTAAAACATTATTTCCAAGAAGCTTCCTTTAAAAGTTTTCAAGATTATTTTTAATCAAATTCTTTTAGTTTATAATTGTATGACATGTTAAGAGAGGAAAAATGTACTTGAAGCAGAAAGGATATTTTCCTCAAGAATGGAGTTCAAGTGTTTTATCAAAATTATTTTCCATCTAAGATAATAAAGGGTTCTGTTTTTATCCCTATTATTAAATTTATTTGATTATGTTGTGATGGAATTATATTTTTATGAATTCCTTTATCTTATATGAATTGTTTTATGATGTCACGATGTTTAAGATTCCCATTTTTATTACATGGGTTATGAAATGATGTATGATTTATGATTTTGTGGCACACATAAGAATGGTATCATTATGAGATGGGTGGGACCTATATCTCCTTCCAATACATTGGGTGAAGATTTTATATCTCATGAGATAGACATGGCTGGAATGGTAGGTTATACCGGATCAGTGAAACAGGACTGAAACGAGGGTGACTCGGTTCAGAAAGGGACTTTGTCCACTAAGATAGTCTTGGCAATGAGTCTTGACTAATAAGAAATGATTCTTTATGATTATGTGTGTATGCCAAAAAGTTTAATGTTTTATGTTATGATTATTGTGATTACATTTCACTGCCATGAGTTATCCAAGGTTATGAAATTATGATCTCTTTTACAGGTTAAGATTTCTACAAGTTATGTGATTATGTATATGATGTGATTGATATTTCTTTTGTTTACCCTTACTGAGCATTTGAGCTCACCCTTTTATGTTTTCTTTTCCCCAGGATATAAAGAAAGGTTTTAGGTATAAAAAAAGAAGATCTTTATGGGAAATGTTGAAGATCTTTCACCAGGATTAGAAGATTTTATTCCGAGTTTCCAAAGACACTAAACTATTACGATCCTTGTGTGTGTGTTTTTTGTTATGTACTAAGTATTCCTCAAATGTAATGTAATATCAATGTACGATAAGCTTCGGGTCTCTACATGAAACCACTAGTTTAAGGTGAGAACATTAGACATAACTCAAATTGGTTTTAGGAGGAGTCATGTTTTGTATGAGTTCATAACAACATCGTTCGGTCTGAAAAATGAATTGGAAGTATTCATGAACTTGACAAACATGATATTTCATCCTTTCCAAGATTGGTATTTGGTATTTTTCATCGATGATGTATTATTATACTCCTAGTCTGTAGATTATCATTCCCAATCTATTTACATCGTCCTGAGTACACCGAGAGAGCATCGGCTTATGCCAAGATATCCAAATTTAGTTTCTTAATTGATAGATTTCACATATTAGGCCATGTTATCTCTATGGATGGAGTGTCATTAGTCCCATAGAATGTTATAGATATGGTATCTTCGATGATATGAAATAATTTCTTCATGATTCATATTTATCTATGTTTTTTGGGTTAATACCAGTGCATCATCCAAGACTTTTCCTATCTATATACATTGATTTATGGATTGACCAAGAAAAGGGTGAAGTTTGTTTCGATAGAATCTTATGAAATGTTTTCCAAGAGTTGAAGAGTAGGATAAACTCATCACTAATCCTCACGTTACCAATCTTAATAAATAAATATATCATACACTATGATGCATATGGAGTAGTAATTGGGGTAGTTCTAATGCTGGAGGATCGAGTAGTTTCTTATGGCTCTAGAAAGATGAGACCACATAAGATGAATTATCTTACTCATGATGTATTGGTACTTTACCTAAGATTATAGAGATACAATATTTTGAGTGAGATGTTCATTGTGTACACAGACTACAAAAGCCTCATATAAATATTTTCTTAGTGAGACCTGAACTTCTAGCAGAGGTGGTGGGTTGAGTATTTTCAATATTTCAAAATCATGCTATCTTATACACCATGAAAGAATTTTTTTTGATAATTCCTTAAGCTATAATATGTATAAAGAGGTAGTGTAGAAGTATTTTAATTAGTGGTGAATAATGTCACTCTTTGCAGACATCCATCAAGATGTTCAGGAGTCCCAGTAATGAGTAACTTTGAATTTAACATCTATTATATCCATGATTCTCAACACAATCAAGATAGATAAATTATCTTATCTAGAGGGATTAGTTCCGAGGGAGATAATATGGTCTCTTGGTAGTTGTGATGTCATTATTATCTATAGATGAGTATGGTTTCCAATAGGCTTTTGCGAGGATAAGATGAGAGAGTTTCATGCTTCTAGATGGGTGCTACACCCAGGTATAGAAAAGATGTATCATGATCCTTATAGGCAGTACCAGTGGCTAGGAATAAAGAAGGAGATAAAATGTTTCATGGTGAGATGTTTCACCTGTCAACTGGTGAAGGCTAAGTATCAAAGTCCTGCTAGGTTATATAAGTATCTTCACATTTTAGAGTAGAAGTGGGATAATGTCACTATAGATTTTGTGATAGGGTTACCCAAACCACCTAACAATGATGATACAATATGGGTGATTGTGGATCTAATGATGAAGGTATCCCAGTTATTTATTATTAGGGAGACCCTCACCATTAATGATTTGGGTAGTCTTTATGTGTGTGTGATATTTCAGTTTCATGGAATTCTAAGGATCATTATTTCTTATCTGTATCCCCATTTTACTTCTTGGTTTTGGAAGGGTCTATATAAGGCCTTGGTATTTCAGGTTCTTCTGAGTAAATCATACTATCCACAGAATGAAATAAAAATCGAATTGACTAATTAGATTCAAGAGTATATGTTATGATCCCTGATTTTTAATTTTGGTTGTTCAAGTTAGTATAATTTAGAAATCATGAAGTTTGAATATAATAAAGACATCCAAGAATTGAGAAAAATGGATAATTTTGAGGATTTGTATATAAATCCATTCCATTCTCCCATTATTGGTTGTAGGTGGGTGAGCCAGTGCTTGTTGGATGTAGTATTGTGTAAGAGATATTTGAGTAGGTTCAGTTGATGCAGAGGTAGTTGGTGACCCAAAAAAGTAGGCATTAATCTTACACTAAACCTTTGAGATGGATCTAGAGTTTGAGGTAGGTCAAAAATGTTTTCCTTTGGGTGTCACCCAGTTTGGGAAAATGATGTGTTAGGAAATAGGGGAATCTAGTGAAAAAGGTTTTTTAGATAATTCAAGATAGTGGGGAGGGGGGATTGTCAAGTAGCGTATCAATTGACCCCTTCCATAGAACTGTGGTGACATGCATGGCATGTTTCATTTATTCTTCAATGATATAATTATGAACCTTATCATATGATATATATTGATGATGTAAAGCTAGATGTTGATGAATCCATTGGGGAGAATATGGTCTGTATCACAGACCAAACTGAGAAGAATATTCCAAAGAATACCATGCCTCTAGTATGAGTGCAGTGACAGAATGAGCGTGTTTAAGAGGGGACATTGGAGACGGAATTTGATATGCAAGAATAGTGGTCAAACATGTTCATTGAGACCCCAAAATGATGATTGGAGTAGCTCATGGATGAATTGTTATATATAGTGTGTGTGTGTGTGGGGGGGGGGGTTGTAAGATCCTGTTTTTTCTAGGTATATCCCTATTGAGTTTTGGTTGAACCTATTTTAGTTGTGTTTTATTTTCTCCTTTAATCCTTAGTGGTAGAGTTTCTTAGGGGGAAGAAGAGATTTTTCAAGGGTAAATGACCTGAATTTAGGGGATGTGTTTATTTGGAATTAATGGAATCTAGGTATAAATGTTTAAAAGGATTACAAGGGTTTTCCATGAGATTGGAAATCTTTATAGGTGGCTTGGGTTTTTTATGGAATATGGGTTATGATCTATCTTCATGAAACTTTCACATTGTGAATAGTTTACATGATGTGGACATGTTTCTAGGAACATGTTGTAGACTATTTTAGAGCATGAAATGTTTACATGTTGTGGAACTTATTCACTTTATAAAACAATAAATTAGGTTTATTTTAACTTGAGGTGATGCATTTTTACACATATATTATAAATTAATAAATTCAAATTGTGAAAGGGGTTCACATCATGAATATATCAGGACTAGTGGTTTAATACCACAATGCACATATGATTTTAGTTTTCATTCATTATGCTTACTCCTCTTTCTAAACCTAGGGAGACTATAGGTGATATTTAATGTGATTACTTCTTTCTAGACGTCTCAATCAATAATTTGATCTCTAGTGAGTTCCTTTGTTTTAGTTTTCCTATTTTTTCTGCTGTCCTTATTTATAGTAGTGCGATCTCTTGACGATCATTGAATCAGGTTTTGATATTGTTTATTATGTGATCTTGTTTTTCCTTGTGATTTCATTCACCTTCATTCTTCATTGTCATTCTCTTAATAGTGTTTCTTTGATCACCTTATTGAGGTGTGTGGTATAAAACTTATCCCTTTTGTCTATTTTAATTTTTCCATAGTAAGTGAAATATATGAGATCATGACAACATGCTATGCATGAGACCTACTTAATTGTATAAATATTAATCCTTTTTTTAAATATTATATTAGATCTCATTGGGTCCATATGCATAGAGAATGAGACTTGTGGCCACCCAATAAGTGTGTTATCCTTGGGAATTATTAAGACTTTGTTAGTTTAAATTATAGCCCTAATATAAATTGAAAAAATTGATTGATTGATGGATTAATCTTATGAATTTTAATAACATGTTATTATTGTGAATTATTAAGGTAGATCACCTCAGATAAATTTAGTTAGCTGATATGTTTAAGACCTTAGAGTGAAATGATAAATTAAATAGGGTTGATAAATTTATGGGGATAACTAGAAATATGGATTTATGAAAAATAAGTAGCTAGAAAACTGATAATTTGATGAATTGATAATCATGAATTGTGGTGATATATATTGTATTTTTAGTTATGGCCTTGTAAATAGTTTTCTTATCTCTTGAGATTATGTGGAATCGATGTGATTGATTTCTGGGGGTGGGATGCTTAGTAGAATGTTGAGTTTGCCTCAATATTACTCATGAGCAATGTTGATTCCTATGGTCTTGGAGCATGATTTTTGTACCACCTGAGGGATATGTAGACTGGTACTGGATTATTAAGGGTTGATTATATGATTATATCATATGTATGAGGTCCAGATACACAGTCTCTGGATGCCTGAGGGTGAGCTTCAGGATAGCCTATGGGGAGGGGACATTTTTTAATGTGATGTTTTTAAAATTCATCCTCAGCGGGAGAATATTCCACTTGTTGGGTGATCCTTCATTTTGTAAAAGGATCCACCCTCAGTAATATACACCCAGTGGGGAAATGATGTAGGTTTGTTTAGCCTTAGGTGTTAACCTATAACTCGAGGGTCAACAGGTTTATTTCATGCCCGATATTAATTTGTTAAATTAATACCTTGTTACAAAATTTATTGCATGAATTATATTTCTCATATTATATTTGTTTAGATGCAGTGGTGTCGACCAAATTAGTTGTAATAACACCCCGTATGGGTTATCATTTGGTACCCAGAAGGATTTCATTGATGTAGGTTTAGACAAGGGAAAGGGATCCTATTGTTGATTTATGACATGCTGTATGGGTTTGAGCATGGATATAAGAATAACATGGAGCATGGGACTAGGGTATTTGTAGTGTTATTTGATTATTTTTAGTATTTTATTTATAGAAATTTCATATTTTCATTTAGTTTTATTCTTATTTTCATTACAATATTCTTTGGTTCTTTTTGATTTGTTCAGTTTGTCCCTTACCGGCTTGTGTTTCTTATTATTTATTAAATTTATTATGCTATTTCCATTAATTTCCATTAATTTTATGGTATTTTTTATTTTAATTTCAACTGTTTAGTAGAGGGTATAGTCTCCCCACTATATTCCTTACACCCTCACCATTAGTCGCCAGCCTCTGATGTACTAGGTGGTGTAGTTGAGGTCACATTACTAACCAGATCAATTACTTGAGGGAGCACTAGGTTGAAGTTGTTGAAAGAAATTTTCAGTAATAAATATTAATTTTAAAGATAAATAATTTATCTCAACCATGGTAATTTATTTTAAATATTTTGTGAAGAAATAATTACCTTAAATGTTTACACAATATCGAAGCAGTAATTATGAAATTAATGAAAAAAATAAAATAAATGATATTAAAACTATTAAATTTTTTACAATTTAAAATAATTAATGTGAACCATGTTTTTTTCTTGATGAAAATGACATTGTTGAGAAGAGTTGATGCATTGGATTTGAGTTCATTTGTTGTCTTTGTTAGAGTTGGTTCCCAAGATCTAACTTGTTTACTACAAGATTACATGTTTTTCTTAATTAAATAGGTTTTCATATCACATCTTGATTATTCATCAACACGAACTTTTTATTCTTATGTAGTAATGTACATAGAATATATGCTGTTCTGAAATTTCATAGAAGTTCCCCTCTATGATGAGAACATAGAGGTTCCACAACATTATTCATGAATCTTGTTCTATGACCCATTGACAATGTTTGATGGGATATACAAAATAAATGCTATTAGGGGTAGGATGATCATAAGACATTGAGACACATTCTCATGGTGTTCACTCTTGGTAATATCCAAGATTGGAGGTAATGAGAACAATCCCATTAATAGGAAATCTACATTTCCTTGTTTCATTGGATGTTCCAATTTGCATACATGTGAATTGATCCTTAGACTTTAATATCATCATTGATGAATATTATGAATCACATACTTTAATGTTTTGAAGAAAATCATGGTGAAATATGTTTTTGGAAAATTAGGATACATTGGGTGCATCATAAATGATAGAGAATTATTGGATAATGCAAGAAATTATTTATCCCCTTTGTCTCTTGAAGAAATTTAATATCTCAATCCTTTTTATGGGAATGTAACTATGTAAATAAATCTATTTACATGGTATTCAATTGAAGAGTTCATTTTCATAATGTCAAATAAATATACATCAAATGTATTTGTTTATGACACCGAAATGAAACCTTCTTGATTTGAGATATTGTGTTAAAGGATTATATTACATAGTAAGAATTCGTAAGGTGTTGGATGTTGTTATGGGATTAAATTCTTTCTCATTAGATGATTTTCATGTCGCTAGATACTAAAATTGGACATTAGGTGGTTATACCAAATTCCACTGAGAAAGATTCCAACTTGGTCAGACACACTAAGTGTATCCTCAATCATAGTTAAATTAATGAATTTAATTTAACAATTTGAAATAAATAATATTTATTGAAGGTATTGGTTGATCAAAATAATTTAGTCACAAGTTAATTGAAATAATATAGTGAGCTAAATAATAATAATAAATATTAGTTTTCAAGTTTGAAGAATATAATATTTATTATATTTATCATAGAATAATACAGTTTCATTTGTTTAATTAAATATTCATTATTAAAGAATCAGTAAATTTAAATGAGGGAAATCTTACCAAGTTTAATGGTCTAATTAGAAGTAAATGATATTTATTTATATTATTAATGTGTTTCACATGTCTTATGATTAATAATAATAATAATATTATTAATGGGAATGGGGTCAATTATTAATATTTGAAACGTTAAGGGATTGTGTGAAATTTTCCAACTCTAAACACACCATTATAAATATCTAATTATATCTAAATAGATAACTTCTTGAAGTGACATTTTGGGTGTGCACAACAAATAAGAGATATATCTAGAGATATATTTATAATGTTATCATAAGATATATCTAGAGAGAGATATCTAGAAATAAATCTATAAAAATAAATCTAGAAATATATGTAGATTGATATATCTAGAGAGATATGTAAAGTTCTATAAATAGATCTCTCTTCATCCTCTCTCAAGTCTTCGAGAGAGCACCAATATTTATATCTCTTTAAGAAGAAAATTGTTGTGGTCAACCATGAACAATGCAAGTAATCAAGATTGGTCATGTTAGAACTTGGCAATTCGATGACATTGATCCAAGATTTTGGTACTTGTGTAGATCATTGATAGAGTGATATTGTACTTATATTTTATAGCAGAACATAGTGATGAAATCTATTCCATCGCATTATCATAAAAAGTATAATTACAAGATGAGGTAATTATATATTTTATTATAAATTAATTATAAATTACATGTGAAGACTCTCTCCCTTTGATTATAGCATACTAATATAGTCCATTAATCTACCATTTTCATTGGATATGATCTCTTGACCATGTAAAGAAATGATCACACATGATTTAAGGATAAAACCTGAGTTAGCCATACCTTCAAAGAATGCATACATAGTGCTTGGATCCTAAAGTGGAAATATATTGGTCACATGTTTAATTTATAATTATTTATTTTATGTTAGTTGATTTCATGCGTTTTCATTTTATTTTACTTTAAAAAATTATTTCTAATAATACAAATTTTTCAAACATTCTTTTCATCATTCTAAATAATGTAATTATTAACCAGTTAATGATTACAAGTTATTATTCATCTGGATAGTACATAGAGTGTCCCAATCATTTTGTGTATCATATGTATAACATATGGGCTGACATGTTGTGGAGACATGCATAAGACAAGTACACAGCGTGTACGTTTATATATTCCATGTAGTGTTCTGTAAGTAGTGTTCTCAAATTTTCATGGGAAAAAGAATTAAATTTATAATTAAACCAATTGATTATGTGTTCGGCGTGTCATTCATTTGAAAATACACACCATGTCATATGATTAATAATTATATTTTAAATTAAGTTTAGTGTTAAAAGTTTTATGAACACATGTTGTTTCCTCCAAGAACAATTGTGTATTACATTAATTTGAAATAAAGTTAATTTTTTTTTTAAATTTTAGTAGATAGTGTGTTATGGATGTTTGTATGGGATTAAGATAAATTTTATTAATTAGATTAATTCTTAGTGCATTATCTTAATTTAAAAATAAATCAATGTAATTGATAACAATATTAAAAATTTATGCTCATTTATTAATATGTCGATGATCATGATATTAAACTAGACCTTATGCATGATTGGTTTCTTTTAATTTATTATGGTTAAATTATTATTGATGTCCTGTGGGTCATCCCCTCTTTTTTATTATATAAGGGCCTAAATGATCATGATTTCTTTAATGTAAACCCCCTTTTATCCAATCCATTGTATCCCCACACCTACGTGTGGGTAAAATATTATGTCTGGATAGAGATCACAAGTGAGTGTTAGCAGTCTGAGTCAAGAAGCCACGGTGACACCCATCGAGGTGAAACATAGGAGCCAAGGTGGTATACTGCAACATGAGCTGAGCTACAGTTCAAGGTGTTTCCCCTATATCAAGGGTTATTTTATCATCTTCTAGATAAAATAACTGCTAAAAAAATCTCATGATCATGACTCTTATATTTTATTTCTATTAGTTTCATTGTTAATTTTTTATATTTGTGAATGTTAAGCGGTCACCTAATAAATGAATTAACAAGCATAAAATATGGAATAAAATATAATTGTATTATGCATAAATGTTTTATCGCACATGATTAGTCACTTAAGTAAAATACATTAAATATTAATAAGGAATGTAAAAGAATAAAATGAGATTTATGTATAAGGATAAAAACACTAAATTAAAATTTAATGTTAGATTAGATATCTAATACTTATATTGGAATTTACCCTATAGTTCAAAGTACTTGACCAACCCATGTTGGGGTGATTTCAATTATCATGGAAATTTTAGCTTAATGTTTTGGTTTGAGTTAAATTAGATTGTATCAAGGGATGATTTACCAAGAAATACTTGGTGTAAGTAAGGGGAAAAGGTTGAGGAAATCATAAAATAATATTTTCGAATTGGGGAGTCCACTCAACAAATCAAGGAACTAAAATTTATTGTAGATGGAAATTTTTTCCTACCTAAAACCCTTAAAATATCATATCATGACCATGTATGGGTTATGAGAATGGGAATATAGATCTCTTGAGTCAATAAGGTTTTCTTATGAATTTTTCATTCCTTTATGTTTTGAAAATCACAAATAATCTATCTCAACGAAAATTTTATTTCCCCAAAGATTTATCTTAATAAGGAAATTTTCCTTGCCTAAGGAAATTTTCTCCTTACCTATGTTTTCATTGTTCATGTTATAGTTTCTTTAAATCCAACTCATTTTATTTCTATGTGTCAAATTATGTTTCATATCTAAAAACATCAGAATCCTATAAATAAATAGATATATAGTATTCTGTTTTCAGGTTCTGAATTCAAGTTTCACATTATCTGAATTTAGATTCAAAATTCTTTAAATTTAGATTCCAAAGTATTTGTATTTCAGACTCTGAATTCCTTAGAATTATGATTCCGAATTCGTTATAATTATGACTCTGAATTCTCTAAATTCAGATTCTGAATTCTATGAATTTAGATTCTGAATTCTCTGACTTCAGATTCCGAATTATCTAAAATTCAGACTCAAAATTCCTCATAATTCAGACTCCAAATTCCTCATAATTCTGATTCTGAATTCTTCAGAATTCTGACTCTGAATTCCTCATAATTCAGACTCTGAATTTATTGAAATTCATACTCTGAAATCTATGGAATTCATATTCTTAATTCCTTGAAAAACAAAATACAAATATCCAAATAATATAGACTCCGAAGTTTTTTTTCTAGACTCGAAAAAATGAATTTGGTTAAGAAACCATATTTTTCTTACCCTTGTTTTAGTAATGAAATGATTTCATACATTCTGTTTCTAACTAACTGTTGTTTGAGTGAATTGTGTACATGTCCCTCTGAGATTCATGGAAAAATATTACCGTTGGAGTAGGGAGCCGACTGTTGGAGATGTGTCTATAAATAGGATCACATTTGAATAATCTCAAAACTTTTAGAACAACTAATCTATTGATCTAGAGACCACATTCTATTGAAATGATTTCTAGAGAAGGATACTCTCATGAATTATGTGTACTTAACATCTTTTTTAGATTGCTTTATGCAATTACAATCATTGCTGTGTACAATCGAGGGATTCCAGGGATAGGAAGAAAGAGTTTCCGACTACCTTAATGTTCTAGGACTTCCTTGATATAGAAGACAGGGGTGCCGACTACCTTGAAGTTCGGGGACTTGTAGGGATAGCAAGACATAATCAGATATTCTTATCGAGGGCTTACCCTGGTGTGGGTAAGATAGAATTTATTGAAAGTATAAATCAAGGGACCTTTATCCAAGGTTGTTGGATACCCTACTCTTTGGGTTAAAATATTTCATACTTGTTACTTGTATCGTTTCAGGTTTATTTTCCACTGAATTTTAATTAATAATGAATGTATAAATATCTTATACATTCATGTACTTGTATACTCTGATTAGTAAGATTCTATATGCTTTAAGGTAGAATCTTTTTCCTTGTAAACTTTTCTTATGTTTCATTTCTAGAACTATATTTCCGAAACCTAGCATGTTTGTAGAACTAAGAGGTCTTGTGAATTTACCTTGTTTAACTTTGTTAAACATATATGGTTTTTTATTTACATTGAAGGTTCCAAAGAAATTTTTAAAGTATAAAATTTACCCCCTCTTGTATATTGAGCATCTACATCATATTTTTATCCAACAAGAACCTTTACACTAGAATATCTAAGTGAAAATATATTCCAAAATAGATATTTATGGATATTAGTTTTCGAGAAATCGATGGATGTTAATAATAATTCAATTAATTATGAATTTATTAATATATTTTTTTAATCAAAACAAGTACTAAATATCTGATCATTATTTTTAGAAATGGAAAATAAAATTACTTCCACAATATAACTATGATTCATAATAGAGAAGAAAAACCTTCTCACCAGCATGAATTTATTGGAATGTTATAAGTTCTTATGTGTTATACTAATCCATGAAACGAAATTGTATATGCTGGAAACCCCATATCCTAATTCAATTACAAAAGAGGCTAGTGAAGAAGTGGAATATCTCTGTCTAAAGCATGTGGACAACATAATGTATGTCCAATTATTTATGTTATCCTATATATGAAATGATATTTTAAATTCATATGAAGATATGGATGTGTATAACATAGTTTCTCTCCTTACGAGCCTCTATCAAGATAAGGTGAGATTAGAGAGACATGAGATATCCACTGTGTTTTTTTACATGTGATATTAGAGAGTTGGTGCCAGGTCGGGGACATGTAATCAATATGATTGGGTATGTTGAGTGTCTAGATATATTGAGTTTTAAGATCCATGAAGAGTTGAACTCATATCTCATTCTATCATAAATACCCAAAAACTAATCTTATTTTATAATGAATAATAATATGAGAAACTGTGAGAAGGCATTATCATAACATCATACTCTTATCCATCAAGTTGATAAAGACATGGGTTGTGACAAACCCAATATATTTATGGTGAAAAAGAAGAACATGAAAAAGGAAAAGGGTCCAAAGACTCATTTCAAGTCTAAGACTCCAGTTCACCACCCCTCAAAGAAGAAGTAGAACCAAGGGTATGGAAAGGAACCTGATGTAGTATGTTTTTCATGTGAAAAAAAGGGCCACTGGAAGAGAAATTTCACCCATCCAATGAAGCATGGGTAAAACCTTAAGTGTGTTTATTATCGAGTATAATATTTCTATATCTACATGTTGGGTATTACATACTTCATATGATGCTCAAATTTGTTTTCATATACAAGAACCAAGTAGATACCATAAGGTTTCAGTAGTCAAGGTGGATCTACAGGCGTCCAATAGAGAAAGTCTTCTGCTCTAGCTATTGGAGACTATCATCTCACATTTCCGACATGATTAATTTTAGTTTTAAAGAATTTTTATTATGTACCTAGTGTTTTCAAGAACATTATTTTCATTTCTTTATTAGATATGGATGGATTTATTTTCATATTTTTAAATAAAGGTTTTTACTTTTATAAAGATAGAATATGTTATGGCATGAAACAACTAAATAATATAATTTATGTATTAAATTATGAAAGTAATATTAGAAATTGATATTGAAACTAATACGCATGACTCCCATGAAACCCATTTATGTAAACACCATCTTGTTCATATTAACAAGAAGTGTTTAAAAAAGATCTATCAATATAGTTTTTTACTCTTTTGTGCTAAAACCACTTGAAAGATGTTATTATTGTTTACAAGGAAATATGACCAAACCACCATTTGGAAGGAAAGGTGAATGAGACATAGATCTTATAAAATTGGTACACACCGATGTGTGTGGACTTTTTTAAGTAGAAGCTAGAGGTGGATTATCATACTTCAATACATTTACCAATAACTTGAGATGGTATGTTTATATATACTTAATGATGTCTAAGTCTGAATAATTTGATATATTCAAAGCATTCAATAATAAGGTTAAGAATTATCTTGGTAAGAAGATAATGAAACTTCCATAAAATCGAGGTGGTGAATATCTTATCCAAGACTTTATCGATTTTATATGGGAGTATGGGATTTTATCTTAACTCAATCCACTTTATACACCATAGAGGAATAGTGTTAGTGAAAGGAGGAATCATACCTTATTGGACATGGTAAGGTGAATAATGAGTCATGTGAGTCTTCCATTATCATTTTTGGGATATGCACTTTAGACAACATTATACTTACTAAACTGAGTACTAAACAAAGAGGAAAATGGTATTCCCCTTATGTTATGGAGTGTAAGTGAACCTTTTTTGTCACATGTTCATACATGGGATTGTGAGAGGTTTGTTAAGGATTTTGGAAATAAAAAAATAGATCCTCGAGGCATGAAGTGTGTTTTTATAGGTTATCATAAGGAAACTAGGGGATACTAACTTTAAAACCCTTCAGACAAGAATGTGACTATTGCAAGATATTCCATATTTCTTTTAAAGGAACACATCCTCAAAGAGGATAATGAGAGTGAGATTGAATTTTATGAAGTTAATTCTCAAGATAACTAGGATTTTTTACAAGAACTGATTCCATAGGTCCCCATAAAAGAAGATGTTATTGAAATACAAGTGGTACATAGGAGTGCTAGAGAGGTAAGAGAACTAGAGAGATATGGTTTTCTAATAACTGATGATAAAAAATCATTATTGTATGAAAATAATGACCATATACCCTCTAATAAAGTTATATAGATCTCAAAATCTACATAATGGAAAGAATCCATGAATTCTGAGATGGATTCCATGTATTAAAACCAACTTTGGGATTTCATTGATCCTCTAGTTGATGTAAAACCCATCGGGTGTAAATGGGTATTCAAGAGAAAGATAGGAAGGAAAGGTAAAGTGAAAACCTATAAAGTATGGATAGTGGATAAAGGTTTTCAATAATGTTAAGGAATTAACTATGAAAAATCATTTACCCCCAGTTTCCATTTTTAAATCCATCAATTTTCTTCATAACAGATTACCATTACTCTGAGATTTGGAAAATGGATGTCAAAACTACATTCCTTAATGGAAACCATCAAGTGGATGTGTATATTATACAAATACAAGGGTTTGTGACTCCTAGAAATGACAAAAGGTATAAAAGTTATAGAGATACATTTATGGATTGAAGCAATAATTCGGGTCATGGAACATTAAATTAAATGGATACATAAACAAATTTGGTTTCATTAATAATGAATGCGATCCATGTGTTTAAAAATTGTTTAGTGGGAGTATGATTTTTTTCAAAGTATTATATATTAATGAAATATTACTAATTGGAAATGATATACCATACTTACAAGAGGTTAATTCGTTGTTGAGAATGTACTTCACCATGAAGGACTTAAGAAAAGAATCTTTAATTCTAGGGATCAAGATCATGTGTGATAGTTACAAGAGGCCGCTCAAACTAATTCAAGTTAAATAACTTGAATATACACTGAATAGGTTCAGTATGGGAGTATATAATAGAGGATTGGTTCTTGTTTCACATGGTATAAACCTTTCTAAGAAAATGTGACCTCAGAAACAAGAGGAACGTGATATAATGAAAAATATCCCATAAACATAAGAAATATGATCTATCATTTATGTCATGTTATGTATATGATTTGATATTTCATATTCTATAAGAATGGTAGGTTGATATAAAGAATATATAGTTGAATAATATTGGAAATATTTTAAGATTATCTTTATGTATTTGAGGTGAACTAAGGATATTTATCCAAGTGTATGGAAGATATGAAGAGATATTTATCATTGTTTATATAGATTATTGATTTTAGATAGATCATAATGATCAGGATTCACTGTCTATATATATTATATATCTCAATAGAGGAGATATGAGATGGAAGAGTTTAGAGTTGTCGGTTGTCTCTGATTATATAATGGATTATATAGATATTTTGGCTTCCAATGTAGCTAAATAAGTAGTATAGATTCAGAAATTTTTCAAGAGATTGATGTTGTGCCTAATAGTAAAGACCCTATCACATTTTACTATGATACAATTTTAGTGGTTGCTCTCTCCAAGGATCCATGTCTGCACCAAAAAACAAATAACATGCTTTTTAGATTCATCTATGGAGGAATTTTTCTGAATGAGGTGAATTTTTAGTGAGAATTGTATCCATGGAGGAAAAAATTATGGACCCCTTAATTAAGGCTTTCTCTTAGTAGAATCATGAGTATAATGTGAGAGCTGGTGGGCTGAAAAATGTTGTCAGTTGGCTCTAGTGCAAGTGAGAATCTGTTGGAGTTGGTTTTCTAGAAACAACTTGTTTAGTACTTCATGGGGTTCCTCGTTCTATCTATTCAGATAGGGACGCCCATTTTACATCTCGTTTCTAGTAGAGTTTCCAGAGGGCACTGGGTATACAGGTGCTTCTGAGCACAACTTACCACTCTCAGTCCGATGGCTAGTCAGGGCGTATGATACATGTACTAGAGGACATGCTGCATGCATGCGTCCTAGACTTTGGGGGATCTTGGGAATAGCATATACCACTAGTCGATTTTTCCTATAATAACAGTTTTCAGGAGACTATAGAGATGGCACCATATGAGGATTTATATGGTATTCCATGCCGATCACCTTTGTGCTGGTTAGAGGCAGGTGAGGAGGCTTTTCTGGGACCACGTCTCATGCATGAGACTTCTGAGCAGGTCCAGTTGATTCAGAAGCGGATGGCTACCACGCAGTCTTATCAGAAGACTTATGTTGATCGCCGCAGACGACCTTTGGAGTTTGTGGTTGGGGATCAGGTTTTCTTGTGTTTTTCTCCGAGTCTGGGACACAAGTGGATTAGGAGACAAGGTAAGCTTTCACCGAGGTATGTGGGGCCATTTGAGATTCTGGAGAGAGTCGGGTAAGTTGCCTACCAGTTGCAGTTACTGTAATGGTATCGATACATGCACGACATCTTCCATGTGTCTCAGTTGCGCCGCTATCATTCAGACATGTCTCATGTCTTTCAACCCAAGTAGGTTGAGATGGAAGTAGATGCGTCCTTTGAGGAGCATCAGATTTGTATCATTGATAGGAGCACAAAGGTTCTCTGAGGCCGGTCAGTTCATCTCGTACGGGTGCTAGGGAAGTATGGCTGAGTACAGGACGAAACCTGGGAGCGGGAGACCGACATACGTGCTCAGTGGCCGGAGTTGTTCACGGCTATATCTTCTCCACCCTTGGAAGAGCAATTTGTGGATGAATTTCTATAAGGGGGGAATTTTGTAAGAACCCAATTCTTATTTTGAGGTACGAGGTTCTTCTTTCTCCTTTCCTTAAGTGTTTTTGAGAAAATATGGAAAATGGGGAGAAATCCTAAATTTTGGAAGAATACTCCGTGTACTTTTTCCACACGCCGTGTACTTCTAGCTGTGTCAGATGAGTACACAGGGCGTGTAGCCATGTCGGCGATGACGGGTGTAGTAACCGACTACACGCCGTGTAGTGGTCCTTTACATGCCATGTAGTCAGTCGGCAGGCCAAAATAGTAAGGCAGTGGAGAAGCCGCCAGCTGGGTGGCAGTACACATTGTGTACTCAAGAGTACATGCCATGTACTCATGTCGACGGATGAATAGTGTGGTGGTGCCGCCAGAGGAGTAGTTAAATGAAGGAAGTACACGCCGTGTACTTGGAAGTACACGCCGTGTACTTTGTTTTTTTCACTTCAAATGGGCAGTAGCCTCCCCTGTTCACAAGGAAGGCTTAGTACGAGAAGAGAGATCAGGAGAGGATGGACGAACCTTCGGAGATCCTCTGGGCAAGCATCTGGAATTTGATTCGGCTTCAGACGATCTCGTTGGAACTGTGCGGGTAGGCCCTCTATTTTCCTGGAGTGTTTCTTACCAATTCTTTTCCTAACGGGAGTTATTTGAGGTTGAATGAAAGTTTTCTTACCTCAGATCTATGCCAGTCTTGGGAATTTCTGGAACCGACGTTCGCGTATATAGTTCATTGGCGTATATGGTAGGTGGCTTGGTGTTAATTTTTCCAACTGTTGTGTGTTTTGTGCGTTTTTGTGCCACGAACCCTTGTTGGGGTGTCGTGTGGATAAGGCCATAGCTATTTTAAATACCTAGAACTGTATAGGTAATTAAATGTGATATTAAAATGCTGGTTGGGATCATTTATTGGGTCTAGGACCACCCTTGGGGTGCGTTCCACTGTTTAGCCATTTGGCCAGGATACCCGAGGGTATGCCATGTTTAAATTGTGCATTACTTTTTCCTTGAGAGTAATTATATATAGATTGAATGTTTATACATTGGTAATGGCCCATATACTTATGTCTAATGGCGGTGTTTTACTATATCCTGAGGGAGTGACTGTATTAGCCTGAAGAAAACATCCTATTTCGCCTGTGGGAAGCCTTTCATGCCAGAGGGCTTGACTTCTGTGCCTGAGGGTGACACTTCGTACGCTTGAGGGAAAATTCTGTTATGCCTGAGGGAAAGATTCTGATTACCTGAGGGTGATGTTTTGATTGTTTGATTCTGACTGCTTAATTAGGAATTCACAATGGTGTTTTCTTAATATGAAATGAATAAATGAATAATTAAATCGCAATATAATTGTTAAGTTAGTTACTTTTGAGTACATCTTATTTTATTGCATTCACTACTTCACACTGTTGTTGCATTTTTACACCATGTTGGGAATGAGGCTTTGGTGGGTGCCTACTGAGATATATTTCTCACACCCTGTTTGGGTCATGATTTTCGGCCCAAACATATTTCGTTTTTGCAGGTGTGGATAGTGGCAAGATTCCCTATATAGGTACTTGACTGTTGATGAGGAGTAAGAGGGCATGGGACCGAGCCTAGGCTTGTGATGCCGCTGCCAGCTGTTTTTCTTTGTTTTTCTGTACTCGGCATTTTGTTGTACTATATTGATGTATAACATGTTCTGGATGTTTTCATAGAACATGAGACATGTAGCATCATTATTTAAATACTATTGGTTATATCCACTGCTGTTGTTTATTTCAGTCGTGTATGGTTTACTGTTTCCGCTATCGTTGTATGTCTTATTTTGTATTCTGCTATGCTACACTTTGAAAAAAGAGGGCATAGTTTCCCCACTATCAAAACTGGGCCCCTGCTACTAGTCGACATCCTCTGGCGTTTGGGGAAATGCGCTTGAGGTCACGTGGCGAATCGGGTTCGTGGCACCCGTTGAGTGGCACCCAGAACCGGTACGTTACAGATAAGGTACAATATAAGACTTACACTTGTCAAAAACCTATTGGATGGGTGGATTTTGAACCCTTATCACCTTATCTTTGAAATATATAATTTTGGGACCTTTAATATCTGATAATCATTTTATAATAAAGCAAATTTTCAAGACTTTCCAAGAGTGCCCCTCCTCCCTCTTATAAAAGGCCCCTACCTCTACCCCCTTACCCACACCTCTCCACCCTTTTTCTTGACCAAAATCTGCTCATTTTATCTCTCCACATCCCTATCCTCATCCTAGAATCCTTACCTTAGGCAGAATTCCCTTTATAAAACCCTTTTGGTTCAAACCAAAGGGAGTTACCAGATTTAAAGGTAATGTATTCTCTTATATTCATTTGTTTTATTTTGCTTCTCCAATACCTTAAAATATTTTTATTCCTTTATTTTATAATAACACCATTATCTTAAATATAATAGGATGTGGTTATGAGATGGATTCGAGCTACACTTACACACACACCTCCGTCTAATGGTTAAGGAACATACTGTTTCTGTGGATGGCGAATTACTGCCTCACAAAACGATGATTGTTCTATCTTCTCCTACCACCTCTCATGGTGGCCATTATGATGGCACTATATTTATTTATGATATATATTATATTTATTTACTCTATATCCATATGTATTTTATATTTAAAATATACCTTTATGCTCTGCATGTTGTGCAAATGCAATAATTTCATTTGAGGAAGTGTGGACTACCGCCCCCACAAGTGATGTGACTCATTCATGCAATACATGGAATGTATATAGAATGAAATTAATGAACTTATGTGACCTATATAAAATATATATTATAATTTAATTATAGATATATATATCTCATTTAGTTTTAATTCCATTAATGTGACAAAGAAATGAAAGTAGAATTCATGCGTACGTACGACCTACCGTCTCCATGAACGATGAATTTCATTTTTTATCTCCAAAAGTTATGGAATAGTATAAAATGAATATATACTTGATATATATGATATTTAAATCATTAATAATATTCTGGATATGGTGTAATTATAACTACATGTACAATTCTTTTCAAACAAGTTCATTTTTGACTTATATACCGAACATCGACAAAAACATCTGATATGAACTCACATAATTAACTAATTATTATAACATTATAATATTTGATATGAATTGAAGAATAAACTTTAAAGGAGTTACTTAAGAAATTATTAATTTACCAAAGTCTATTATTCAGGAATATAAAGAAACAAACAAGACAAGTCGGACTTGAGGTAAGGGATCCAACCTCTTTCTTTCTTTTTAAGTACTCTCTTTTATGTCACTTCTTTTAAGATACTCTTTCTTATGTTGGGGGATGTTATACTATATTCCACATACTTTAATTTTTATTTTCATTTGATGAGAGACCCTATTTGATCTCAAAAAATCATTTTTGGAAGTTTTAAGTGGTGCCGTTAGGCTGCTTAATTTTCGTAAGGGATATCTTATCTCACTTTTAATTTTGTGATATTTCTATTATTCACCACCTATTTATTTCATGTGGTGTATTGTGTACTGTAATTTGATATATATTATAATAATTATATTTGTATTCATGGTATTATGTGATTCAATTGTGTATATATTATCTTTTGGTCATACGACTTGATTGATCACGACGAGGTAAGGGGTTTTTATTTCACTTTTTGTTCCCGTGAGATTCATGCTACATTTTCCACTAGTTCCTTTTGTGTGGTGTATGTAATTCCCATGATAGTATTATTTGTGTAACATACTTTAATTTATGGGTAATTAAATCTTCATTGTATGACCCTTCTTTCATGGGGTGTACGTTTCGAAAGTTTCCCAAATCGGTAAGGGAACCTTTCACCCTCCTCTTTTTAAAGGACTTCTTTTGTTATGCCATTTAATTTACATCTTATTTTGTTGGGACATGTTATTCTATATCCCTATTGATTTAAATTTAATGTCCAAGTGATGAGATACCATTTTTTCTCTCATCAACTCATTTTGTGAATTTTAAAGTGACGCTGTTAGGCTGTCGAATTCTTGGAAGAGAACTTCTTAACTCAATTTCCATCATTTGGGTTAAACATGTACTCCTTGAATATGTCATTATATGAATATGTGTGGGTGACCTATGATTTTTTTACACTTAATATCCCCTTATATTGGGTGTATTTGTATTGGTCACACATAATTATGTAATTGTTTTATCTCTAATCTAAGGATACCATCTTTGTAAGGAACTTCGTCTCAATATCCTTTCATTGAGGAATATTTTTTTTATACACAACATTATTTTATATGGTGTATAAACCCCTTTTACTTATATTTTTATTCAAAAGGAATCTTTTTATACAAATCGTTTTACTAAATGAAAAAATTAAATGTTTTTGTCTTACGTATGCGGTGACAACGACTTCTCTGCCGCCGTGACCATTATTTGGGTTTCAGCTTCCTCTACAAGCCATAACTTTTTTTAAATGAAAAATAAATACCTTGTTTTACTTTTCTTTTATTTTGGTGTTGAAAATGGTTTTGATAATTTTTTGATTATATCAATGTGTTTTTGATATCTTGTGATTGAAATGTGGAAATTTTATGTTTCCTTTATGCATGTTTTATGTGATACAATTATGTTATGGTTCTTGGGAATTGTTTATGAAGACGGGTGGTTCCATGATAAACTAAGGGCGGGTGATCCCGTGATAGATCTCCAATGCATTGGGTAACTCGAAGGGGTTAAACTCTAAGGTTTCTCCGAAGATATTTAGGGAATATACTTTGATGGGTATTCTAAATGTAACCAAGAGGGTTGCTCCCTACGTAAGAATGTCATGAATGCCTCAAGTTACCTTTATGTCTTACGATTTCTATGACTTATTCATAAATCTTACTATTTCATGAGGTATGTTAAAGTGCCTATGTTTTATTAGTAATGAATTATTTCATTGATTTTTATGTATACATGGACAAATGTTGTCTTCCCAAATTTTTATATCCCTTAATGAGATTTTTATGCTCATCCCATGTTTTTGAAATGTTTTCCATAGGACTTAAAGATGAATAGTGTCAAGGATGGGATCAAGGAATGACATGATATCTAAAACCTGGAACGAGACATGTTTCTTTTTATGAGTTTTTGTTTTATGAAAAAAATGGAAAATGAGTAGAAGTGTCTACTTTGTAATCTTTTGGGATGTAATAGTTATGTCCTAATTATCTAAAACTCTAAACCTGAAAAGATACTCAATGTGAATTATTCATTTAATTCAATATTATGTAATGTTTTAAGGCTGGGTCCTTATATTTTCCCTTTCCTTTATAGGACAAAACATTCATTATGTTTATTTCTCAAATTCCTTATTTAAAATATCATTTGATTATAATATGAGGAAAGATTATAAAACCCATTTATTTTCATGGTTAATTATAATTTTTATTCCTTATAATTTATTTCTTTTTATGTAACAAATAATAATGTAAATGTTATGATGGGTGCACCCATATATCACTCCAATGCATTGGGATTTTTTTTTATTTTATGAGACATTATGTATGGGATTAGTGTGTAAACCTTATCCATGATGAGGATCCGTCCACCATGTGATGTTTTACTGGTAGTTATCCTTAACTTATACTTATTTCATGTGAAATGATTATTACACTTTACTTTTTTTCCATTATCTTATTATTCCTTTATTATTTTATTCCTCCATATGTTTATTGTCGAGCCTTGTCATATAATTTAATGTTACCCATTTGACTCACATGTTATACTTTTTTATCATTTTTATTCGCTTAATGGTATTTATCTGTCATCCCCTTCTTTTATGTATTCCCTAGGTTATCCTATTCATTTTAAAGAGATCAAATGTTTTTAGGATATCATCTTGTAGAAGAGAATAAAGATTCTATGTTTTAGCTTCATGTTGCGGTATTATATACTTGGTCTTACAAAGACACCAGACCTCTCAATACATTGTTTTTTAGATATTATGTTAAAAATCATGGAAAAATACATGTAAAAGGCTTGGGTAAATATAATATAAATAAATAAAATGCGATTTTAGAATTCATAGTCAGATTTTGTGTAAGCAAGGCATGAGTCTATGTCATGTAAATACTTATGTTAATAGTATAATAAATCATTACTGGGGCATCTGTCAAATCATAATAAGGAGTAACCTTACATTGAGATCAAACCTTATAAATCCTTGTGTATTGTGAATTTTACTTTATTTATATTTGGGTAAGGATAATAGACAAAATGAAGTGTGGATTGATATACTAACTGATTATATAAGTTATTTTAAAAGTAAGAAATTGAAAAAAAGAAGAGGGATCATTGATTCACCCCTCCTTGTCTTAGTGATATCATCAGAACTGGGCATTACAAGTGGTATCAAGGCCATGTTCTCTCTAAAAGATACAAACATGAATAAAATGAAATATAAAAAACTAGAATTTAGTCAACAATTGAGGTGTTCCTATCATTGATGGAAAAAATATCCATGTCTATAATAGTAGAACATTTCCTTACATTCTATCACAAGTGATAGAATATAGTGATTAGTTATAGTGGGATATAATATACATGTAAGAGAGGTTACCTTGTCTTATACTAACGAAATAAAATTTTAAGATGGTGGGAAATCTAGGAATTCTATAATTCAATCCTTGTCTGATAAATTTTCCACTAAGGTTATGGGCATAAGTACAACCAAAGAAATATTGGATAGTTAAAAACCATGTTTGAAGGAAATGTGAAAAATGAAAGATTAAAACCTCTAAATTTGGAGAGAAAAAAATAAGGACATTAAAATGGATGATTATGAGAAAATTAATGACTATTAACCTAGATTAATGAGACATTAACTTATATCAAATGATTTGGTGATTCTTTGTAAGATTAATTAGATATAAAGAAGTTGATGAGAAATTCCAATAATAGACTTGATCTAAAGATATCATCCCTTGAATAAATTTGTGACCTATATCTTGATGGGATACATAACACTCTTTTGAATAATGATATGAGGAAAGACCTGGTTTTTAAGAATAATGAAAACAAATAAATTATGTTTAATGTCATGAAAATATATAAAATGTGAAAAGAAGAATATGATATCCTGGAAAATTTAGAAGATGAGTAAGGTAAAGATAAAGATTATAAGAGAGTGATAGATCTTATATCAATGTTCCTAAACAAATAAAAAGGCTAGTATATATGAAAACACCCACCAAGGATTTATAATTTTAAGAAAACTATACACTTCACTACAAAATTCCCAAATAATAAGTTCATTAAATAGAAGTCAGGTGAACAACTATACACCACCATTATGCCATGATTATCTTGAATCTACGATATTAGTTCATTATTCCAAGAAATTAATGTGAAACAATTGATTGATTGGAATTTGTCAAATCTTGGGCCAAATGAAGAATGCATGTGGGTGAATGAAGAATTTAGGGGAGAAAATCACAAGAACAACTAGAGGAATGAACATTAATCGATGTTCTTGTCGATCTTGATTTTATTCAATTATAATGAAAATCAAAGAATCCATAAATTGTTTTAATTATCCCAAGATAACCCCAAAATAAACCGACCGTACAAATATGTACAATCCATGGATCAACCAGTTGTTCGATTGATCATTGTTAATTGTATGAATCAAGAATTTGAAAAAGAAACAATTCAAAAAACCACCTAACTCAATTTGGATCAATCATTGGTGAAGAATGAGGGTGAATCATTTTTTGGTGATATCCTTCCAATCATTTACACGCTGATAATCAATCCATGATCCTATTATCATTCGCCTAAGAGAAATCCTTAAAAATTATCTCCAACAGGTCTCCAATAGCTATAGGGTTATGTGACTAACACTGAGATTTGTCCATAGGATTATATTTTAAGAGTAAGGTATAGGTTGTTGTGTCACTGTGTCAGTAAAATAATTAAAATAATTTAATTAAATTTGTTTATTCATTTTACGCCCATGATGGATTTTCCTCAAACGACCCGCACTGACTAA
Organism: Viscum album; assembly: GCA_963277665.1. Classification (NCBI taxonomy): domain Eukaryota; kingdom Viridiplantae; phylum Streptophyta; class Magnoliopsida; order Santalales; family Viscaceae; genus Viscum; species Viscum album. Next base: position 1,533,571,339 of record OY728163.1, on the reverse strand, counting down.
GGTTATGTCATTAATAGGGTAAAGCTCGCATTCAAAACTCAAAAGTGCACTCATATTTCATATCCAGAGACATGTTTATAAGTTATTATGCCTTTTTTAGGAAAACCATGTGCGTGTGCTATTTAATATTTTTGAAACATTTATTTCAGGCACACTGGGCCTGAAAAATCATAGGTTTTATCAACAACTGGTCTCATAAATAGTCTATATAATAACAAAAAATAATATATGGAAATTAAGATACATTACGTCATCCCCATATTGGGGCTTTATGTCCATAAAAAGACAAAACAAGGGATACTCAATAAAATGTGGGTTCTGAGAAAGAATCTAATCCTTTCAATCCCATCTGCTCTCTTAGAGATTCCCATGATACCACTAGACATGCACTGAAAGAATCTCCCACCCATAAAGGATCCTTTATTGATGAACCTAAATATTTATCGAGTACTCAGAAAAGGTAGCCACATCCTTGATGTCTTACTCACCTCAGTCAATAAAATGCGATGGGTCATGCATGTACCACGTTAGCTATGACATGTGGATGAATACATGTACCCAGTCTAACTAAAGAGGTAGAGTTAAGTGGTATGCCACATATCTAACTCTACATAATATCTATAAAGGGCCAATGAACCTCTGATATAGCTTTCCGCCCTTGCCAAATCAATGTAATCGACGTCGAGGTGAAACCCATAGGAACACATGGTCTCCTTCCTCAAACTCCAAATGCCTCTGTCACCTTTTAGAATAAGACTTATAATGGCTCTCTGTAGTCTAAATCAACTCTTGGAAAATCTATAACTTCTCTATTATAGCTTTCACCAACTCCAAGTGCATGAGTTCTGACTCTCCTAAGACATTCCAATAAAGTGGTGACCCAAAGAGTCACCTATAAAAAGCCTAAAATGGTTCCATAATGATGGAGGAATGGTAGATATTGTTGTATGCGTACTCCATAAATGGTAGGTGATCCTCTCAAATATAGTAAAAATTCAACATGCAAGCTAACAACATATCCTATAGAACCTAAATGGTACAATCAGTCTGATTATCAGTTTGGGGGTGAAACTCTATACTAAAGTGTAATTTAGTCCCAAAATCCTCCTGTAATCTCTTCCACAATCAAGATGTTAAGTGACCACCACATTCAAAAAAAAATATTGATGGAACTCCATGGAGTCTAACTATCTCCTGCATGTAGAGGCGTCCCAAGCCCTCTATCGAACTCTGCTCTCACATAACTAGAAAGTGGGATAACTTGGTGAGTCTGTCTATAATCACCCAGATCGTATCATTTATTTTGTATGTACATGTTGATCCTGTCACAACATCAATGGATATCCCATACCACTTACATTTTCTCACTTTAAGGAGTTAAGATAATCATGATAGAACTTGGTACTCATCCTTCACTTGCTGACTAATATGAAATTGAGTGAAAAACTCTACAACTTTCTTCTTTATCTAGGGCCACCAAAACTAACATCTGAGGTCTTGGTACATTTTTTCCATATCTCAATGTACTACCAAATGATACATATGAAACTTTATCATAATATATTACCTCAATGTCACTGGTACCATTTTTCATCCTCTAAAAATAATTTCATGCTCCCCAACTTTAGAAAATCTATTAGGAGCATGTCCAGTGGATATTTGAATAAGTAAGGTCTCACAGTCAGTATCCACTAGGTGCGTCTCCATGACTCATAGTAAGAGGGAAGGGGTAAAAACCATAAATTGGAGGTAAGATGCACTATATCCATCTAAAAGGATAACTAAAATGAGGCCAACTACTCTAACACGCCATTCAAAAACTGTAAAAAATATCTCCTACTAAGAGTATCTTTTACCAAGTTCCAATTCTAAGGAGTATAGATAATTTCAAATTCATAATCTTGGAGTAAATCTAGCCATCACCTATGTATCATGTTACGATACTCATGAGATAAGATATACTTGAGACTCTTCTGATCAGAATATATGGAATACTGCTCACCCATTAGGTAGTTTCTCTATATCTTTAGTGTGAAGACAACCACTACTAACTCAAGATAATGGGTCTCATAGTTTTGATCATCTCGTCCAAACTGGTGAGAACTATAAGCAATCAGAATTTTACCTTTCATCAGAACACAACCAAACCAAGTCCCTGATGCATCATAGAACACTACATACTCAACACCCTCCTATGGAAATATCATGATGGGATTGCTCGAAAAAATCAACCTCAACCACTGAAAGGCCTTCTTTCACCGCTTTGTCCACATGAAATGATACCATTTTCAGTTAAATATTTGTTGGGTTCTAATATCCTAGAAAATTCTGGTACGCATTTCTAGTAATAGCCTGCTAACCCCAGGATGTTTTGCACCTCCATCATGCTCTTGGGTGAATCCCAAGATTACACTACCTGAACCATGGATGGGTAAACTGATACTATATATGCTGAGATAACATGTACCAGAAAGTGGACCGCCTGAATCTAGAACTATAACTTAGAGATAATTCTATAAATATGGTGCTATGAAAGTATGACCAAAACTACCATGAAGTGTATTATATTATCCTCCTCATAAGTCGAGTACAGAAGGATATCTTTGATAAAGACTACTAAGAACTTGTCTAATTAAGGATGAAATATCTTGTTTATGAGTCCTACGAACACCACTAGGGAAATATTCACACCAAATGGATTCACTAATTACTCATAGTGACAATAGTGACATCTGAATGTCGTCTTAGAAATATCCTCTTCCTGTAATTGTAGCTGGTGATAGCCTTACCTGAGGTCTACCTTGATAACCATCATGACCCTCTCAACTGATCAAAGAGGTCATAAATTCTCATTAGTGGATACATATTCTTCATGGTCACATGTTTTAAGCATTAGCATTCCACAAACAACCTGAAGATCCCATCCACCTTCTTGGAAAACAAAATTGGGGCTTCCCAGGGTGAAACACTAGTTCTAAAAAAGCCATTCCTTTACAAGTCTTCATATTTCTCCCTCATCTCACATAGCTCTGCATGGGACATTCGATATGTTGGAACAAATAGAGACCCCATCATAGAGTGTATATCAACGCATAAGTCTATCTCTTGGTGGGGAGGTAAACTTGGAACATCCTTATGGAAGATTTCCCCATACCACTCTATCACTGCAAGAAATTAGGAACTCATAATTTCCATTGCACCAAGGGTTAGGCTATGAAAATGATGAGTAATTGGAATCACCCTCATATGCATGAGTCCATCCTATGTTTTTGGGGTTTACTTTTCGCTAACAAAGGAAAAAATGGTTATTTCACACCATATAATAAAAAAACACTCTATCTGGGCATGAACTAAAGATAACTAGTCCATAATAAGAATGAAATCGAAAGGCCTCGATGCTGCTACCAAGAGATTATAACAAAAACTCTCACCTCCAAGAGTCAGGTCACACTGTTGGTATAAGTGTCTGATCACTGAGACTTCTCTAGTAGGAGTATCTAAGTGTAATGGTTGATCCAAAGGTTCAATTGAAATCTCTATGTCTCTTACAAGGTATGTGGAAATAAAGGAATGACTTGAACATATGTCTATTAGTACAAAAACAATGACAGAAATGACATAGATCATACCTCGAATCATTTTTAGAGCCTATGGGTTATATGATTTGACTACTTATAGCTACCCCTGCTACTTTTCTCTAACTTCTTGAGCTTGGAGTGGACCACCTCTGGGTGGTGGTGGTAATAATTCAAAGTGTTGACCACCTCCTGCTATTCTCCCAGATCCTCTTCCATGTCCTCTACCCTACGAACCGACCATCTCCTACCACCCCCTTTTCCTAGGTGTCCCATCTTCTGTTTATCCATCAACTATATAGTGGATTTGAAAATATAATGCATGATGTCCCCTACCATAACATGAGTATCACCACCTCTATCTAGTATGACTGGACCCACCATGTGAGACTTGAACTGTAGATATTATGTCATGGGACCTCCTCCTAAAGCGTATCACATGTTCTGGTCCCTAAGGCTAACATCAGCTCCCTACTGCTGAGGTCTATACTTCTAATTTCCCACTACCGAGAACCACTTGTTGTATCTACTCATCCAATAAACTCTTGATCAATAAAGCTCTCTCTATCACCCCATCATAGGTAGGAATTCACAAAGTGATAAAACTGGATCAGACATCTCTACGAAGACCTAACTTGAAGGTCTGAGCCTTGAAATTTTTTTCTCAAACCATATCAATCATGTATCATCAAAGGATGGTAAAACTCAATGAATACTCAACTACTGTTATGATGACCTTTTGGAGTAGCATAAGCTCTTGGATACTTATACCCCTCAACGTAGCTAGTGATAAATCTTCTATGAAGAGGCCCATGAACTCTTTCTATGAAAGAGTGTCCTCTTCATAAGAATGGGTCACCAAACCCCACCACCGCCCTATGGAGCCATGAAGAAGGATTGCTACCAGGGCCGCCATATGATTTTCTGGTTTCCTGAATATAAGGAAAACTCTAGTCACTGCTGCAAGCCAGTCCTCATCCACTTGTGGTTCAGGCTCAACTCAAAACCTGAGGGGTATATACCGCTAAAACTCATGAAGCATGCTTAGCTTGTGCACCTCATATCCATGTAATATGGGTACCATGTGCTGATCTATTGTGGTGGTTTATCCAGTGCACAACCAGAAGGTAACACCTCAGTAATTGGTCCATGTATCAATAACTCATCACTAATCAGATCATCCTCACGATCATGATACTGAATCATAGTCGGCTTACATCACAGAGGCATCTTGAAACAAACAAGATATACCACAATAAGTGAGTATATCTAGAGAGATAACTCAATATGGAAATGGAAATAACAACCCATTCTTATATGATACATGTACCACTATTTTCCCTATAACTAGTATTCTTATGTACTGAGTTGAAAAGTAGGTGATAAAAGTCCTGGTGTATGGATACGTCAGCCACTATACCAACACTGTAGTCCCTAGCCTAAAATCCAAACTCAAAACACTTAATAATATTTTCCCAAACCAATCACATAGACTCTCAGTCCTAAAGCAGAACTAACCACTCTGATACCACTTTTTCACAACCCTTCCTAGAGGGGCTCATGTCGTGACTCCCCAAGCTTACCTCCAATAGTACAGGGGCTGACAACTAGCACCAAGTAGTCATATCATTAACATGGTAAGCCTTAGACTATGTACCTACACACACACATATATCCAAGCCTATACAATGCTGGAATATAAAAAATAACTGAACAAACATGAATTTAGACATCTAAATCCCATAACCTGATTATGACAAGAAGTAAAGGAAAGTAAAAAGGGAAAAATACAATACCACCATAAAGAGTATAAAAACATATGTCCAACCTATAAGTAAGTACTATGAATACTTTTAGAAAGCTGTTGGAACACACTTTGGTCTTTCTGGTCTTACTATACACCGTCTAGTCCTAGTCCTCCTAGGACTTTGTCAAAAGGTCGATCATCTACACAAGACAATATATGTGACAGAAAATACCATGCATGGGTGAGTGTAATAATACTCAGTAGGACAGCAAAAAAAAATACAACAAATGAAATTAAATTATCTCTAAATAATTATATGTGTACATCACATATAAAAATAATATCCAGATATACTCAACAAATATACACATTCTAGAGGTAAGTCACAACCTTAATATACCAGCCAAGGATTCAAGATTGATGATTTTAGAAATCATTCTTCCAAGAGAATACCCTCCTAAGTCTAATAGCATTTATGACATCTGTCCAAGAGGTAATGCTCATCGGGTCTCACCATTATAAGTAAAAATGATTCACATATGAGAATGATTTCCAAATCCATGGGGTGATACTGAACAATCAATCTATTTTAACCCGCTAAGTAGAGGATCAAAGACCACAAAATGTTTCTCATGATGATACTAATAATTCCACCTAGTTCATGGAGATGAATAGAGGACCTCACTTTGAGAATCTCAAAGGTATTCTAATAACTCTATCTAAGAAGTTATATTGAAGGGATCATTGTCCGAGGAGTATGAGACGATTCTGTAATAACCATAAATGAAAGCATTAGGGTAACACACAATAACAAAATTCTACAAGACATAGATTAAAAGGGCTCAAATAAATTTATAATAAAGTACATGGCATGTAGTAGTAGTCACACATCGGGTCCCTTGACCTAGGGTCCTGCCCGTGTAAATGACTTGAGTCTTTATACTGTGTTCTTGCAAAAGTACACAATATGTTGGATGACCATGTAGTATACCCGTGTCCCAATACATGGATTTAACCCATGTACATGTGGAAGTGTACTAGTACATGGCTAAGCCCATGTACTTGGTCCAGGCCATGTTAGTGTGAGGGAGTACACAACATGCTCCAACCTCTGTTTGTGTACTTCCCTAAGTACACACCAAGTCATCTAGGTGAGCCCACACATATTGTGATAAGGGTCACAGGTTGTGTGATACTTAAATTTCTCTTGAAACCCTATCCACCATATAAGGGCTCCCACACGACATGTAAATCTTCCTTAAATAGTGGGATTTTCCAAAAATGAAGATATGTGTTCCAGTCATCTTCCCCATTACTCTGGCCTACAATCTAGACATTCCTTACAAGAAAAATCAAGGAACTAACTTTTCTAAATCTTTCATTTTACAAACATAATGTTCTAGCCATCAAATTTTCTCAGAAAATAGATCTTATTATATTTATTTATTGTGCCCCAAAGAACACCAAAGAACACAAAATTAGGTATCCACTATCATCCTTTTAATTAACATTTCCATTATCACACCACCTCCATGTCATGTTGATCTCAGATCTTCAAAACTAGATCATTTCACCAAGAAAAAGATGTGCAATGATAAATTTATTATGATTTTTCAAACCCCAGGTCCAACGAAGAATGATCGTGGGTGGACAAAGAACCCAGGGGATAAAATCACAAGAAAAATGAGAGGAATTGACTCCGATCATTGTTTTTTTCAATCTCAGTTCATTTCTATTAGACTCATAATCAAATAATCAAGAAATTTAAGTAATTTTACCATGATAATATTGAAATAAACCCATATCAAAAATACGTATGGTCCATGGATCAATCCATTGGTCGATTGATCTATGTTCATCATAGGAATCAAGAACAGGGAAAAGAAACATTTTAAAAAACCTGATTACCTTGATTTGGATCAATCGTTGATGAAGAAATATGGTGTGTTATTGTCGTTGGCGAGATCCTTTGAATCCATTGCACGATGATCATAGATCCATGATCTGGCCGACATTCTCCTGAGTGAAATCCTCCAATGTTCTCTCCAACATCTCTCCAATGGATCCAAGGTTATGTAGATAACCTTGAATTTTTTCAATATCAGTCTATTTAATGACTAATATTTATGTGGCTACATCACTATAGTAACAAAACATAACAAATAATTTAATTTAATTATTTTATTCATTTTATGCCCATGATAGATTTTCCATATATGACCCACACCTAATAAGATTAAGTTGAACCTAGGGTATGTATCTTATTTTTAACTCAATGGTTTCCTCAAACTTCTAATCCAAACACCCATTTTGAAGTTATTTCATTTTTTCAGTGAAACTGCATGTATGTACTATTTAATATATATCAAAAATTTATCCCGAACACACCAGACCTCAGAATCACATGCCATTTCAACTACTGGTCTCGAAAATAATATATATAACATCCAAAAAATAAAACATGGAAAATCCGTGACATTATAGGATCCGGACAGACACTTGAGTCAAAAAAAGACTTAGCTACCCCTTAGAAGACTGGTAGATAGAGTTCCACTAGATTTCAGGATGAGGAAAGGGATGATTCACCCTAATACAGGTGTGGAAGTAATATTCCGAGGGATAATAATTGAGGATTTAGAATAGATAACAAGAAATTGGGGAAATTCATCTACACTCTTTGCAGTCTACTATAACTAGTTCGGATGTACAAGTATCTATCATCATAGGTATGATTCTAGTATCATCTACCCTTGATTGTGTTTTTTGATATATGAGTATTAAATAATTTTATATCCTATCTTTTTTCAAATGTTTTGGTCTTGGTTTTGTAATTCTTGGATGGTTTCTTGACCATCAATATACCATTGGGAGTGTGGTCAGAGAATATAAAGCATTGTGAGGCATGTTATCTAGAAATTAGTGGTTAGCATTTATTTCAAGAACCATTTTTCTTGGAAATAATATGTTTCAATTTGAATCTAGGTATGGATTGGTTAGTTATTTACCAGGATCAAATAAACTATTAACAGAGGAGAGTTACCGTTATATCTCTAGAAGAAGGTAGTTATTTTCACTAGGGTGACTGTGATATTCAGGTTGGTTATGCATGACTAATTTAGCATAGATTAGTCTATCTCAAAGATTAGATAGTAGGTAATTATCTAGATAATGGTATAATACAATATTATACTGTTCCTTTAGTGGTGGACCTTTTTAAATATGTATTTCCTAAAGTGATATCTAGCTTACCACATGAGAAAGATATTGAGTTCAGGATCAAGTTAATGCTAGGGGATGAGCTAGTTTCTATTTCTCCTTATAGAAAGGCACCGACAGAGCTTCGTGAGTTAAATGTTTAGTAGAAATATATAAAATCCAAGGGTTTCATAAATCCTATAACATCTCTTTGTAATTTTCCCACAATTTTTTTCCCAGAAGGATGATAAGACTTTGCACTTATGTGCGGACTATTGAAGATTGAACTAGATGATGGTAATGAACCGATATCCCCTCCTATGCATCAAAAATCTATAAAAATAGACAATAGGTTCTAAGATATTATACAATGCATATTTGAGATTAGGAAACCACTAGTTTAGGGTGAGAACATTAGGCATAACTCAGATTGGTTTTAGGAGGAGTCATGTTTTGTATGAGTTCATAACAACATCTTTCGGTCTGAAAAATGAATTGGAAGTATTCATGACCTTGACGAACATGATATTTCATCATTTCCAAGATTGGTCTTTGGTATTTTTCATCTAAGATGTATTATTATACGCCTAGTCTATATATTATCATTCCCAATATATTTACATAATCCTGAGTACACCGAGAGAGCATCAGCTTAATGCCAAGATATCCAAATTTAGTTTTTTAATTGATAGATTTCACTTCTTAGGAAATGTTATCTCTAAGGATGGAGTGTCATTAGTCCCATAGAATGTTATAGATATGGTATCTTGGATGATATGAAATAATTTCTTCAAGATTCATATTTATCTATGTTTTTTGGGTTAATACCAGTGCATCATCCAAGACTTCTCCTATCTATATACATTGATTTATGGATTGACCAAGAAATGAGTGAAGTTTGTTTGGACAGAATCTCAAGAAATTTTTTTCAAGAGTTGATGAGTAGGCTAAACTCATCACTAATCCTCACTTTACCAGTCTTTATAAAGAAATATATCATACACTATGATGCATATGGAGTAGTAATTGGGGTAGTTCTAATGCTGGAGGATCGAGTAGTTTCTTATGGCTCTAGAAAGATGAGACCACATGAGGGGAATTATCTTACTCATGATGTATTGGTACATTACCGAAGATTCTAGAGATACAATATTTTGAGTGAGAGGTTCTTAGTGTACATATACTACAAGAGCCTCATATAAATATTTTCTTAGTGAGACCTGAACTTTCGGCAGAGGTGGTGGGTTGAGTATTTTCAATATTTCAAAATCATGCTATCTTATACACCATGAAAGAATTTTTTTTGATTATTACTTGATCTATAATATGTATTAAGAGGTAGTGTTGGAGTATTTTAATGAGTGGTGAATAATGTCACTCTTTGTAGACATCCATCAAGATGTTCAGGAGTCCCAAATGATGAGTAACTTTGAATTTAACATCTATTATATCCATTATTCTCAACCCAATCAAGATAGATAAATTATCTTATCTGGAGGGATTATTTCCGAGGGAGCTAATAAGGTCTCTTGGTAGTTGTGATGTCATTATTATCTATAGATGAGTATGGTTTCCAATAGGGTTGTGCGAGGATAAGATGAGAGAGTTTCATGCTTCTAGATGGGAGCTACAGCCAGGTACAGAAAAGATGTATCATGATCCTCATAGGCAGTATCGGTGGCTAGGAATAAAGAAGGAGATAAAATGTTTCATGGTGAGATATTTCACCTGTCAGCTGGTGAAGGCTAAGTATCAAAGGCCTGCTAGGTTGTAGAAGTCTCTTCTCATTTTTGAGTAGAAGTGGCATAATGTCACTATAGATTTTGTGATAGGATTACCCAAACCACCTAACAATGATAATACAAAATGGGTGATTGTGGATCGAATTATGAAGGTATCCCACTTATTTATTATTAGGGAGACCCTCACCATTAATGATTTGGGTAGTCTTTATGTGTATGTGATATTTCGGTTTCATGGAATTCTAAGGATTATAATTTCTTATCTGTATCCCCATTTTACTTCTTGGTTTTGGAAGGGTCTATAGAAGGCCTTGGGACTTCATATTCTTATGAGTAAATCATACTATCCACAGAATGAAATAAAAATTGAATAGACTAGTTAGATTCAAGAGGATATTTTATGATCCCTGATTTGTAATATTGGTGGTTGAAGGTAGTATAATTTAGAAATCGTGAAGTTTGAATATAATAAAGACATCAATGAATTGATACAAATGGACAATTTTTAGGATTTTTATGTAAATCCATTCCATTCTCCCATTATTGGTTGTAGGTGGGTGAGCCAATGCTTGTTGGATGTAGTATTGTGTAAGAGATCTTTGAGTAGGTTCAGTTGATGCAGAGGTAGTTTATGACCAAAAAAAGTAGGCATTAATCTTACACTAAACATTTGAGATGGATCTAGAGTTTGAGGTAGGTCAAAAATGTTTTCCTTTGGGTGTCACCCAATTTGGGAAAATGTTGTATTAGGAAATAGGGGAATCTAGTGAAAACGTTTTTTAGATCATTCAAGATTGTGGGGAGGGGGGATGGTCAAGTGGAGTTTCAATTGAACCCTTCCATAGAACTGTGGTGACATGTATGGCATGTTTCACGTTTTGTATCTTCAATGATATAATTATGAACCTTATCATATGATATATGTTGATGATGTAAAGCTAGATGTTGATGCATCCATTGAAGAGAATATGGTCTATATCATGGACCAAACTAAGAAGAATATTCCAAATAATACCATTCCTCTAGTATGAGTGTAGTGACAGAAAGGGCATGTTTAAGAGGGGACTTTGGAGAGGGAATTTGATATGCAAGAATAGTGGTCAAACTTGTTCATTGAGACCCCACAATGATGATTCGAGTAGCTCTGGGATGAATTGTTATATATTGTGTGTGGGGGGGGGGGGGGTTGGAAGATCCTATTTTTTTCTAGGTATATCCCTCTTGAGTTTTGGTTGAACCTAATTTAGTTGTTTTTTATTTTCTCCTTTAATCCTTAGTGATAGAGTTTCTTATGGGGATGGAGAGATTTTTCATGGGGAAATGACCTGAATTTTGGGGATGTGTTTATTTGGAATTAATGGAGTATAGGTATAAATGTTTAAAAGGACTATAAGTGTTTTCCATGAGATTGGAAATATTTAGAGGTGGCTTGGGTTTTTTTATGGAATATGGGTTATGATCTGTCTACGTGAAACTTTCACATTGTGAATAATTTACATGATGTGAACATGTTTCTAGGAACATGTTGTGGACTATTTTAGGGCATGAAATGTTTACATGTTGTGGAACTTATTAACTTTATAAAATAATAAATTAGGTTTATTTTAACTTGAGGTGATGCAGTTTTACACATATATTATAAATTGATAAATTCACATTGTAAAAGGGGTTCACATCATGAATATATCCGGATTAGTGGTTTAATCCCACAATTCACATATGATTGTAGTTTTCATTCATTATTCTTACTCCTCTTTCAACCCTAAGGGAGACTCTAAGTGATATTTGGTGTGATTACTTCTTTCTAGATGTCTCAATAAATAATTTGATCTCTAGTGAGTTCCTTTGTTTTAGTTTTCCCATTTCTTCTGCTATCCTTATTTATATTATTGCGATCTCTTGACCATCATTGAATCGGGTTTTGATATTGTTTATTATGTGATCTAGTTTTTACTTGTGAATTCATTCACCTTAATTCTTCATTTTCATTCCCTTAATAGTGTTTCTTTGATCACCTTATTGAGGTGTGTGGTATAAAACATATCCCTTTTTTCTAATTTAATTTTTCCATAGTAAGTGAAATATATGAGATCATGCCAACATGATATGCATGAGACCTACTTAATTGTATAAATATTAATCCTTTTTTTAAATATTCCATTGGATCTCATTTGGTCCATATGCATAGAGAATGAGATTTGTGGCCACCCAATAGGTGTGTTATCCTTGGGAATTATTAAGACTTTGTTAGTTTAACATTATATCCCTAATATAAATTGAAAAAATTGATTTATTGATGGATTAATCTTATGAATTTTAATAACATGTTATTCTTGTGAATTAGTAAGGTAGACTCATCTTAGATAAATTTGGTTAGCTGATATGATTAAGACCTTAGAGTGAAATGATAAATTAAACAGGGTTGATAAATTTATGGGGATAATTGGAAATATGGATTTATTAAAAATAAGTAGCTTGAAAATTGATAATTTGATGAATTCATAATCATGCATTGTGGTGATATATATTGTATTTTCAGTTTTCTCCTTGTAAATAGTTTTCTTATCTTTTGAGATTATGTGTAATAGATGTGATTGATTTCTGAGGGTGGTATGATTAGTAGAATGTTGAGTTTGTCTCGATATTACTCATGAGAAATGTCGATTCCTATGGTCTTGGAGCATGATTTTTTTACCACCTGAGGGATATGTTGACTGGTACTGGATTATTAAGGGTAGATTATATGATTATATCATATGTATGTGGACTAGATACACAGTCTCTGGATGCCTCAGGGTGAGCTTCAGGATAGCCTATAGGGAGGGAACATTTTTTAATGTGATGTTTCTAAAATTCATCCTCAGCGGGAGAATATTCCACTTTTTGGGTGATCCTTCATTTCGAAAAAGGATCCACCATTAGTCATAGACACCCAGTAGTGAAATGATGTAGGTTTGTTTAGACTTAGGTGTTAACCTATAACATGAGGGTCATCAGGTCTATTTCATGCCCGATATTAATTTGTTAAATTAATACCTTGTTACAAAATTTATTACATGAATTATATTTCTCATATTATATTTGTTTAGACACAGTGGTGTGGACCTAATGAGTTGTACTCACACCCCAGATGGGTTATCGTTTGGTACCTAGAAGGATTTCATTGATGTAGGATTAGACAATGAAAATGGATCCTATTGTTGATTTATGACATGCTGTATGGGTTTGAGCATGGATACATGAATAACATGGAGCATGGGACTAGGGTATTTGTAGTTTTATTTAATTATTTTTAGTATTTTATCTATATAAATTTCTTCTTTTCATTTAGTTTTATTCATATTGTCATTACATTATTCTTTGGTTCTTTTTGATTTTTTCAGTTTTTCCCTTACCGGCTTGTGTTTCTTATTATTTATTAAATTGATTATGCTATTTCCATTAATTTTATGATATTTTTAATTTTAATTGCAAGTCTTTAGTAGAAGGTACAATCTCCCCACTATATTCCTTACACCCTCACCATTAGTCGGCAGCCTCTGGTGTACAGGGTGGTGTAGTTGAGGTCACATAACTAACCAGATCGATCACTTGAGGGAGAACTAGGTTGAAGTTGTTGAAAGAAATTTTCAGTAATAAATATTAATTTTAAAGATAAATGATTTATCTCAATCATGGTAATTTATTTTAAATAGTTTGTGAAGAAATAATTACCTTAAATGTTTACACAATATCGAAGCAGTAATTACGAAATTAATGAAAAAAATAAAATAAATGATATTAAAAATATTAAAATTTTTAAAATTTGAAATAATTAATGTGAACAATGATTTTCTATAGATGAAAATGAAATTGTTGAGAAGTGTTGATGCATTGGATTTGAGTATATTTGTTGTCTTTGTTAGAGTTGGTTCCCAAGATCTAACTTGTTTAGTACAAGATTACATGTTTTTCTTAATTAAATAGGTTTTTATATCACATCTTGATTATTATTTAACATGAATTTTTTATTCTTATTTGGTAATGTACATAGAATATATGTTGTGCTTAAATTTCATAGAAGTACCCCTCTATGATGAGAACATAGAGGTTCCACAACATTATTCATGAATCCTGTTCTATGACCCATTGACAATGTTTGATGGGATATACAAAATAAATGCTATTAGGGGTAGGAGGATCATAAGACATTGAGACACATTCTAATGGTGTTCTCTCTTGGTAATATCCAAGATAGGAGGTAATGAGAACAATCCCATTAATAGGAAATCCACATTTCCTTGTTTCATTGGATGTTCCAATTTTCATACATGTGAATTGATCCTTATACTTTAAGATCATCATTGATGAATATTATTAATCACATACTTTAATTTATTGTATAAAATCATGGTGAAATATGTTTGTGGAAAATTAGGATACATTGGGTGCATCATGAATGATATAGAATTATTGGATAATGCAAGAAATGATTTATCCCCTTTGTCTCTTGATGAAATTTAATATCTCAATCCCTTTTATGGGAATGTAACTATGTAAATAAATCTATGTACACGGTATTCAATGGGAGATTTCATTTTCATAAATTCAATGAAATATACATCAAATGTATTTGTTTATGACACCGAAATGAAACCTTCTTGATTTGAGATAATGTGTTAATGGATTATATTACATAGTAAGCGTTCGTAAGGAGTTGGATGTTGTAATGAAATTAAATTATTTCTCATTAGATGCCTTTCATGTCACTAGATACTAAAATTGGACATTAGGTTGTTATACCTAATTCCACTGAGAAAGATTCCATCTTGGTCACACACACTAAGTGTATCCTCAATCATAGTTAAATTCATGAATTGAATTTAACAATTTGAAATAAATAATATTTATTGAAGGTATTGGTTGATCAAAATAATTTAATCACAAGTTATTTGAAAGAATATAGTGAGTTAAATAATAATAATAAATATTAGTTTTCAATTTTGGAAAATATAATATTTATTATATTTATCATAGAATAATACAGTGTCATTTGTTTAATTAAATACTCATTATTCAAGAATCAGTAAATTTGAACGAGGGAAATCTTACCAAGTTTAATGGTCTAATTAGAAATAAATGATATTTATTTATATTCTTAATGTGTTTCACATGTCTGGTGATTAATAATAATAATATTATTATTAATGGGCATGAGGTCAATTATTAATATTAGAAAGGTTAAGGGATTGTGTGAAATTTTATAACTCTAAACCAACCATTATAACTATCTAATTAGATCTAATTATATCTAAATAGATAACTTCTTGAAGTGACATTTTGGGTGTCCACAACAAATAAGAGATATATCTGGAGATATATTTATGAAGTTATCATAAGATATATCTAGAGAGATATATCTAGAAATATATCTATAAAAATACATCTAGAAATATATGTAGATTGATATATCTAGAGAGATATGTTAAGTTCTATAAATAGCTCTCTCTTCATCCTCTCTCAAGTATTCGAGAGAGCACTAATATTTATCTCTCTTTAAGAAGAAAATTGGTGTGGTCAACCATGAACAATGCAAGTAATCAAGATTGGTCATGCTAGCACTTGTAAATTCGATGACATTGATCAAAGATTTTGGTACATGTGTAGATCATCGATAGAGGGATATTGTAATTTGATTTTATAGCAGAACATAGTGATGAAATATATTCCATCGCATTATCAAAAAAAGTATAATTACAAAATGAGGTAATTATATATTTTATTATAAATTTATTATAAATTACATGTGAAGACTCTATCCCTTTGATTATAACATACTGATATAGTCTGTTAATCTACCATTTTCATTGGATTTGATCTCTTGACCGTGTAAAGAATTGATCACACAAGTTTTAATACTAAAACCTGGGTTGGTCATACCTTCAAAGGATGCATCCATAGTGCTTGGAACCTAAAGTGGAAATAGATTGGTCACATGTTTAATTTATAATTATTTAAAATATGTTAGTTTATTTCATGAGTTTTAATTTTATTTTACTTTAAAAAATTATTTTTAATAATACAAAATTTTCAAACATTCTTTTCATCATTTTAAATAATGTAATTATTAACCAGTTAATGATTACAAATTATTATTCATCTGGATAGTACATAGAGTTTCCCTATCATTTTGTGTATCATATGTATAACATATAGACTAACATGTTGTGGAGACATGTATAATACAAGTACACATCGTGTATATTTATATATTCCATGAAGTGTTCTATAAGTAGTGTTTTCAAATTTTCATGGGAAAAAGAATTAAATTTATAATTAAACCAATTGATTATGTGTTCAGTGTGTCATTCATTTGAAAATACACACCATGTCATATGATTAATAATTATTTTTTAAATTATGTTTAGTGTTAAAATTTTTATGAACACATGTTGTTTCCTCCAAGAACAATTGTGTATTACAGTAATTTGAAATGAAGTTAATTTTTTTTTAAAATTTTAGTAGATAGCGTGTTATGGATGTTTGTATGGGATTAAGATAAATTTTATTAATTAGATTAATTCTTAGTTCATTATATTAATTAAAAAATAAATCAATGGAATTGATAACAATATTGAAAATGTATGCTCGTTTCATAATGTGTAGATGACGATGATATTAAACTAGACCTTATGCATGATTGGTTTCTTTTAATTTATTATGGTTAAATTATTATTGATGTCCTGTGGTTCATCCCCTCTTTCTTATTATATAAGGGCCTAAATGATCATGATTTCTTTAATGTAAAACACCTTTTATCCAAACCATTGTATCCCCACACCTACGTGTGGGTAAAATATTATGTCTGGATAGAGATCACAAGTGAGTGTTAGTAGTCTGAGTCAGGAAGCCAAGGTGAAACCCATCGAGGCGAAACATAGGATCCAAGGTGGAATACTACAACATGAGCCGAGCTAAAGTTCAAGGTGTTTCCCCTATATCAAGGGTTATTTTATCATTTTCTAGATAAACTAACCGCTAAAAAAATCTCATGATCATGACTCTTATAATTTATTTCTTTTTGTTTCATGGATAATTATTTATATTTGTGAATATTAAGTGGTCACCTAATAAATTAATTAAAAATCATACAATATGGAATAAAATATAATTGTATTATGCATAAATGTTTTATCACACATGTTTAGCCACTTAAGTAAAATACATTAAATATTAATAAGGAATGTAAAATGATAAAATGAGATTTATGTATAAGGATAAAAATCACTCAATTAAAATTTAAAGTCAGATTAGCTATCTAATACTTATACAGGAATTGACCCTATAGTTCAAAGTACTTGACCAACCCATGTTGGGGTGATTTCAATTAGCATGGAAATTTTAGCTTAAGGTTTTGGTTTGAGTTAACTTAGATTGTATCAAGGGATGATTTACCAAGAAAGAATTGGTGTAAGTAAGAGGAAAAGGTTGATGAAATCATAAAATAATATTTTTGAAATAGAGAGTCCACTCAACAAATCAAGGAACTACAATTTATTATAGATTGAAATTTTTGCCTACCTAAAACCCTTAAAATAGCATATCATGACCAAGTATGGGTTATGAGAATAGTAATATAGACCTCTTGAGTCAATAAGGTTTTCTTATGAATTTTCCATTCCTTTATGTCTTGAAAATCACAAACACTCTATCTCAAGGAAAATTTTATATCCCCAATGATTTATCATAATAAGGAAATTTTCCTTCCCTAAGGAAATTTTCTCCTTACCTTTGTTTTCATTGTTCATGTTATAGTTTCTTTAAATCTAACTCATTTAATTTATATGTGTCAAATTATGTTTCATATCTAAAAACATCAGAATCCTATAAATAATTATATATAGAGTATTCGGTTTTCAGGTTCTGAATTCAGGTTCCAAATTATCTGAATTTATATTCAAAATTCTCTAAATTTAGATTCCAAATTATCTTTAATTATGACTCTGAATTCCTTATAATTCTGATTCTGAATTATTTAGAATTATGACTTTGAATTCCTCTAAATTCAGATTCTGAATTCTCTAAATTCAGATTCTGAATTCTCTGAATTTAGATTCCGAATTCTCTGAATTCAGTTCTGAATTCTCTAAAATTCAGACTCCAAATTCCTCATAATTCAAACTCCAAATTCCTCATAATTCAGATTCTGAATTATTCAGAATTCTTACTCCGAATTCCTCAGAATTTAGACTATGAATTTATTGAAATTCAGACTCTAAAATCTTTAGAATTCAGATTCTTAATTCCTTGAAAAACAAAATCTGAATATCCATATAATATAGACTCAGATTTTTTTTCTAGACTCAGAAAAATGAATTTGTTTAAGAAACCATATTTTTCTTACCCTTGTTTTAGTAATGAAATGATGTCGTACATTCTATTTCTAACTAACCGTTTTTTGAGTGAAATGTGTACAGGGCCCTCTGTGATTCAAGGAAAAATATTACCGTTGGAGGAGGGAGCCTACTGTAGGAGATGTGTCTATAAATAGGTGCACATTTGAATGATCTCAAAACATTTAGAACATCTGATCTATTGATCTAGAGACCAAATTCTATTGAAATGATTTCTAGAGAAAGATACTCTCATGAATTGTGTGTACTGAACATCTTTTTCAGATTCCTTCATGCAATTACAATCATTGCTGTGTTCAATAGAGGGATTCTAGGGATAAAATAAAAGAGGTGCCGACTACCTTAATGTTCTAGGACTTCCTTGATAAGGAAGACATAGGTGCCGACTACCTTGATCTTCGGGGAATTACAGGGATAGAAAGATAGAATCCAATATTCTTATCGAGGGCTTTCCCTGGTGTGGGTAAGACAGACTTTATTGAAAGTATAAATCAAGGGAACTTTATCCAAGGTTGTTGGATACCCTACTATTTGGGTTAAAATATTTCATATTTCTTACTTGTATCGTTTCAAGTTTATTTTCCCCTACATTTTGATTAATAATGAAAGTATAAATATCTTATGTATTCATGTACTTGTATACTCTTCTTAGTAAGATTCTATATTCTTTAAGGTAGAATCTTTGTCCTTGTAAACTTTTCTTAAGTTTCATTTGTAGAACTATATTTCCGAAACCTAGCAAGTTTGTAGAACTAAGAGGTCTTGTGAATTTACCTGGTCTAACTTTTTTAAACATGGAACATTTTTTATTAACATTAAAGGTTCTAAAGTAATTTTTAAAGTATACAATTTACCCCTCTTGTATATTGAGCATCTACATCATATTTTGATCCTACAAGACCCTTTACACTAGAATATCTAAGTGAAAATATATTCCAAAATAGATATCTAGGGATATTAGTTTTCGTGAAATCTATGAATGTTAATAATAATTCAATTAATTATGAATTTATTAATATATTTTTTTTAATCAAAAAAAGTACTAATTATCTGATCATTATTTTTAGAAATGGAAAATAAAATTACTTCCAAAATATAACTAAGATTCATAATTGAGAAGCAAAACCTTCTCACCAGCATGAATTTATAGGAATGTTATAAGTTCTTGTGTGTTATACTAATCCATGAAAGGAAATTGTACATGCTGGAAACCCCATATCCTAATTCAATTACAAAAGAGACTAGTGAGGAAGTGGCATCTCTCTGTCTAAAGCATGTGGAAAACATAATGTATGTCCAATTATTTATGTTATCCTCTATATGAAATGATACTTTAAAGTAATATAATAATATGGATGTGTATAACATATTTTCTCTCCTTAATGGCCTCTATCAAGATAAGGTGAGATTAGAGAGACATGAGATATCCACTGTGTTTTTTTACATGTGATCTTAGAGAGTTGGTGCCAGGTGTGGGACATGTAATCAATATTATTGGGTATGTTGAGTGTCTAGATATCTTGAGTTTTAAGATCCATGACGAGTTGAACTCATATCTCATTCTATCATAAATACCCAAAAACTAATCTTATTTTATAATGAATAATAATATGAGAAACTGTGAGAAGGCATTATCATAACTTCCTACTCTTATCCACCAAGTTGATAAAGACATGGGGTGTGACAAACCCACTATATTTATGGTGAATAAGAAGAACATGAAAAAGGAAAAGGGTCCAAAGACTCATTTAAAGTCTAAGACTCCAGTTCACCACCCCTCAAAGAAGAAGTAGAACCATATGTATTGAAAGGAACCTGATGTAGTATGTTTTTCATGTGGAACCAAGGGCCACTGGAAGAGAAATTTCACCCATCCAATGAAGCAAGGGTAAAACCTTAAGTGTTTTTATTATCGAGTATAATATTTCTATATCAACAAGTTGGTTATTACATACTTCATATGATGCTCAAATTTGTTTTCATATACAAGAACCAATTAGACACTATAAGGTTTCAATAGTCAAGGTGGATCTATAGGCTTCCAATAGAAAGAGGATTCTTCTCTAGCTATTGGAGACTATCATCTCACATTGCCGACATGATTAATTTTAGTTTTAAAGAATTTTTATAATGTAGCTAGTGTTACCAAGAACATTATTTTCATTTCTTTATTAGATATGGATGGATTTATTTTCATATTTTTAAATAAAGGTTTTTAGTTTTATAAAGATAGAATATATTATGGAATGAAACAACTAAATAATAGAATTTATGTATTAAATTATGAAAGTAATATTAGAAATTTATATTGAAACTAATACGCATGACTAACATGACACCTAGTTATGGCAACACCATCTTGGTCATGTTAACAAGAAGTGTTTAAAAAAGATCTATCAATATAGTTTTTTACTCTTTTGTGCTAAAACCACTAGAAAGAAGTTATTATTGTTTACAATAAAATATGTCCAAACTAACATTTTGAAGGAAAGGTGAATGGGAAATATATCTTATAGAATTGGTACACACCAATGTGTGTGGACTATTTTAATTAAAAGCTAGAGGTGGATTATCATACTTCAATACATTTACCAATGACATGAGATGGTATGTTTATATATACTTAAAGATGTCTAAGGCTGAATCATTTGATATATTCAAAGTGTTCAAGAATAAGGTTAAGAATTATCTTGGTAAGAATATAATGAAACTTCCATAAAATCTAGGTGGTGAATATCTTAACCAAGACTTTATCGATTTTATATGGGAGTATGGTATTTTATCTTAACTCAATCCACCTTATACACCATAGAGGAACAATGTTAGTGAAAGGAGGAATCATACCTTATTGGACATGGTAAGGTGAATAATGAGTCATTTGAGTCTTCCATTATCATTTTTGGGATATGCACTATAGACAACATTATACTTACTAAACTGAGTACCAAACAAAGAGGAAAATGGTATTCCACTTATTTTATGGAGTGGAAATAAACCTTTTTTGTCACATGTTCATGCATGGGATTGTGAGATGTTTGTTAAGGATTTCAAAAATAAAAAACTAGATCCTCAAGGCATGAATTGTATTTTTATAGGTTATCATAAGGAAACTAGGGGATACTAACTATAAAACCCATCAGACAAGAAAGTGACTATTGCAAGATATTCCATCTTTCTTTTAAAGGAACACATCCTCAAAGAGTATAAAGAGAGTCAGATTGAATTTGATGAAGTTGATGCTCAAGATATATAGGATTTGGTACAAGAAATGATTCCATAGGTCCCCATAAATGAATATGTTATTGAAATCCAAGTGCTACATAGGAGTGCTAGAGAGGTAAGAGAACTAGATAGATATGGTTTTCTAATAACTGATGATAAAAAATAAATATTGTATGAAAATAATTATCATATACCCTCTAAAAAGGCTACATAGATCTCAAAATATACATAATGGAAAGAATCCATGAATTCTGAGATGGATTCCATGTATTAAAACCAACTTTGGGTTTTCATTGATCCTCTAGATGGTGTAAAACCTATTGGGTGTAAATAGGTATTCAAGAGAAAGATAGGAATGAAAGGTAATGTGAAAAACTATAAAGTATGGATAGTGGATAATGGTTCTAGATAATGTTAAGGAATTAACTATGAAAAATCATTTACCCCCAGTTTCCATATATAAATCCATCAATTTTTTTTCATAACAGATTACCATTACTATGATATTTCGAAAATGGATGTCAAAACTACATTCATTAATGGAAACCATCAAGTGGATGTGTATATTATACAAATAGAAGGGTGTGTGACTCCTGGAAATTACAAAAGGTATAAAAGTTATAGAGATACATTTATGGATTGAAGCAAGATTTCGGGTCATGGAACATTAAATTAAATGGATACATAAAAAAATTTGGTTTCATTAATAATGAATGCGATCCATGTGTTTAAAAATTGTTTAGTGGGAGTATGATTTTTTAAAATTATTATATATTAATGAAATATTACTAATTGGAAATGATATACCATCTTTACAAGAGGTTAATTCGTTGTTGAGAAAGTACTTCACCATGAAGGACATAGGAAAAGAATCTTGAATTCTAGGGATCAAGATCATGTGTGACAGATCCAATATGACTCTCAAAATAATTCAAGTTAAATAACATCAATATACACTGAATATATTTGGTATAGGAGTATATAATAGAGGTTTGGTTCTATTTTCACATGGTATAAACCTTTCTAAGAAAATGTGACCTCAAAAAACAAGAGGAAAGATATATAATGATAAATATCCCATAATCATAAGCAATATGATCTATCAGTTATGTCATCTTATGTATATGTTTTGATATTTCATATTCTATAAGAATGGTAGGTTGATATCAAGAAGATATAGTTGAATAATATTGGAAATATTTTAAGATTATCTTTAAGTATTTGAGGTGAACTAAGGATATCTTCCAACTGTATGGAAGATATGAAGAGCTATTTATCATGGTTAATATTGATTATAGATTCTAGATAGATCATAATGATCAGAATTCACTATCTATATAAATTATTTATCTCAATAGAGGAGATATGATTTGTAAGAGTTCAGAGTAGTCAGTTGTCTCTGATTATATAATGGATTATAAAGATATTTTGGCTTCTAATGTAGCTAAGGAAGTAGTATAGATTCAGAAATTTTTCTAGATATTGATGTTGTGCCTAATAGTAAAGACCCTATCACATTTTACTATGATAACATTTTAGTCATTTCTCTCTCCAAGGATCCAAGTCTGCACCAAAAAACAAATAACATGCTTTTTAGATTCATCTATGGAGGAATTTTTCTCAATGAGGTGAATTTTTAGTAAGAATTGTATCCATGGAGGAAAACATTATGGACCCCTTAATGAAGTCTTTATCTTAGTAGAAACATGAGTATCATGTGAGAGCTCATGGGCTGAAAATTGTTGTTAGTTGGCTCTAGTGCAAGTAAGAATTTGTTGGAGTTGGTTCCCTAGAAACAACTTGTTTAGTACTTGATTACATGTTTTTCTTAATTAAAAAGGTTTTATTATCAAATATTTATTATTATTAATCATGAAATTTTTATGTGGTAATGTTCTTAGAATATATTTCATGCTGAAAGGTCTTAGAAGTTCTTCAGTATGGTGAGAAACTAGAGGTTCCACAACATTATTCTTGAACCTTGTTATATGGCTAGATGATTTTGTCTAATGTGACACAGATGGTACATGTTATCAGGGTTAGGAGTATCATAAGACATTGAGACATCTTCTCATGGTGTTTTCTCTTATAAATCTCCAATAAAATAAGTTATAAGATCATAACCAATAATAAAAAAAATCCACATTTCCATGTGTCAACAGATGTTCCTATATTTGGATGTTTGTATTGATCGTTAGACTTTAATATTATAATTTATCAATATCACATATAGCATAGTTTTATATATTGATGACAACTATCATGAAATATTTTCATGATGAAGTAGGATACATTGGGTTCATTACAAATGATATATCATTAATGGATAATATGAGAATGGATTTATCCCTTTTTTATCTAAATAAAAGTTAACATCTCAGGCCATTTGATGGGAATGGAAAATCCTAAATAATTCTATGGACATAGTATTCAACGAGTGGGTTCATTTCTATACAGTCAAAGAAATATACATTGAGCATATGGGTTGATAACACTGGCATGAAAGCTACATGGTTTGATATATTGTGATAAAAGATTACATTACACAGTATGCGTTCGTAAGAGGTTAGACGTCGTTGCGATTTTAACTTATTTTTATATGTATTCCATGGTATTTTTATAGATGATAACATTGGACCTTAAGAGGTTATTCCTAATGAAACAGAAAAAGATGCTTAGATGGTGTATATGAAATCTTAGTCAAATTCAAGTATTGAGTTTAACATGTTGAAATAAATAATATTTATTTTAGGTATAGTTTGATCTCCATAATTTAATCACAATTTATTTTAATGTAATAATATTAATAAATATTTGTTTTCAAGTTTGGTGAATATATTTATTATATTTATCGTAGAATAATATAGTGATATTTGTTTAATTAAATGGTCATTGTTTAAGAATAAGTAAATGTCAATGAGGGAAAGTGTACTTAGTTGAATACTCTGATTAGAAATAAATAATATTTATTTATATTCTTAATGTGTTGTACATGTAAAAATAAATAACTAATTAGATATAATTGTGTCTAAATATATCACTTTACTAAAATGACTTGTTTGGGTGTGAACAATGGAAAATATAAATATATAGGGATATATCTAGAATGATGCCTAGATATATATCTAGAAATATATATATATATATATATATATAAATATATATATTGTGATATAACTAGAGATATATATTTATAGATATATATAAAGAGATATCTAGATTTCTATAAATAGATCTCTCTTCCTCCTCTCCCAATTCTTCGAGAGAACACAAAGAGTTATCCCTCTTCAAGAAGATTTTTTTTGCAGTCAACCATGAAAAGTGTAAGCGATCGGGATCATCCATACCGACACTCAACAATTTGATGATGTTGATCAGAGATGTTTGTGCACATGTGGATCAATGATATAGGGATTATTCACTTGAATCCTATAGCAGAACAATGGTCTGATGAAATATATTCCATCAGATCATCAATTAAAGTGAAATTACAAGTTAAGGTAATTCTATAGAGTATTATAAATTAATTATAAATTACATAGGATGATCCTCCCCCACCCATTCCAATGTATTAATGTAGTCCATTAATCTACTATTTTTATTGGACATCATCTCATGATAATTTAAAGAAATGATTACATGTGATTTAATACTAAAATCGAAGTTGGTAATACCTTCATATGATTCTTCTGCTGTTCCCAGAACCTATAATCTTGATGTTATTAAAGTCAAAGAAAATTAATAGTTCTAAAATTGACATTAATGATATTTTCTAATAAATAATATTTTAGTAAATGATGTAAAATTAATAAAAATATTAGATTAAGCTTAAATAATGGTATATGTTTGTAAAAATAATCCATGATATATTTATGAGTCTTTTAGATTCTTATGGTAACATTCATGACACTTAATGTTTAGACAACACTAATATTACAGTAATGATCAAAAGGGTTAACATGGGTTAAAAGAAAGAGATGAGTCTAAAACATTAAGTAAACTTGTCGAAATTTTATTGGATGAATGTTTTTATAGTCATTATCATAGTATATTCAAATATTATCAATTTTTATTCATTTTGGCATCAAATTTAAATTATATTATTTTAATATTTTATGAAATTCAAAAAATGACCCCTCACATCAATCATAAAAGGGATCCTCCTACCTCACTTCCTTATAATAATTTGTGCCATATAGATTGATCAAAACCTACCCATTACTCTTTTCAAAATAATTATCCAAGTTTTATAGGTTATTTTACTTCAAGAAAACTGACCCGAGGTCCCTTAAGGAGCGATCTAATGAAACTCCACCAAAGATGTGATAATCTTCTTTACTAAAACTGTCAAGTTTATTTCTTTTTATACTTCATATTCATGTGTTATAAACATACTAAAATGATAAATATAGTATCACAAATATATTTATATGTTATTATGATTATGTTACAACCATATTCCATATTTTTTCAATCCCATTTAAAGAAAAAACATTTCTCGTGTGTACATATGACTTACCATCTCCACATAGTGGGATTATTAATTTTTCATAAACAATTAACTTAGATTATTATAACGATGAAAATAATGAAAATATATGATATTTATGTCATAAATATAATTATTTAATTATAATATCACATATAAATTATTACCTTCCAATCCGTTAGAAAATGATAACATCGCTCGTGCGTACGTGTGGACCACCACCACCATGAAGTGATGTGATCCATTTTTCATTTACACTTAAAATGGATGGTAATAAGGATATATTTAATAAATATATGATAAATATATGATATATATGACATAATATTTATTTTTAATGGGAATTATTATTTACCTTTCTTTTGTTCGATCCATCAAAAGATGAAAACAACGTTCATGCGCATGTAAGACCTACTATCGCCATGAATGTTGTATTTTTTTTTCTATCTATAAATTTTATGAATGAATATAAATGAATATTTAATTAAAATAAAATATTTTAATATCATTATTAACATTTTCTATATTATTATATCATTATCAAAGTAAATTTACTAAAACTACCAAACCAAAACATACATAAAAAATAATGCAGTTATCACTCGTAATAATGATCTAATGAATTTTTTTAATAAATGGGTGATAAAAGGTTATTATTGAATCATAAATAGTATGATATATATTTTTATGGTTCTTAAATATATTTATAATAATTCTATATTTTTATACAATATATTTAGAGGCTTACAAAGGAATTCGAACATGAGAGAATAGATTTTGTATCAATTTCATTTCATTGAGGCATATTTTAATGTTATGCACCAAATTATTTTATGTGGTTTATATAATAAAATTTTCAAATGTTTTATTAGAAATATATTTATATTCATGGTATTTAATGTTTTTTTATTATTTTTTAATGAGGTGTATGATTAAAAGCTACCAATGTGAAAACAAATTTATGTTACAATCTTATTTCCTTTCAAGAATGTTTATCTTCAATGTTCTTCTCAGATATATCATATGATATTATTTTAATTAACCAAATGAATTTTATCCTCCCTTGGTTATGAATATTGTTTAATGTTTTGGTTTCTATTTCATCCCTTATTGATAAAGAAACAACAAGAATCTTTTTTCTAAGTTCTACTGATATTTTATCTTATTTTAGATCTGGAATAATTTTCTTCCATATCCATATTTTCTCTTTTTTGTAAAAAATGTTATTTTATAACCATAAATAATTTCATAAAATTAGTTTAGATTATCTTTGAACTTATTTTAAAAATGTTTTAAAATTAAATTCACTGTTTTCCAAATGGAAAACTTTTGACTCTCATTTATAAAATGAATAAAAAGAATGTTTATTTTTAATGATCTCGACATGAATAGTTTTTTATTCAATTATGGAACCTCAATTATTTAAAGAATAATTTAAAATTTTACAATGTTATTTTCAAATAAAATGGTTTCTTTAATATGTGTGAAATTTTTTATTTTAAAAATTTATTTTCTAAGTGAAATGGTATTTTTCTCAAGAAATTTTCTAGTGATATTTTTAAAGTATTTTCGTCTAAGTCAACATCCTTTATTGAATATTATATTGAGTATATACTCGAATGATACCATAAAAAATATTTCTTTAGATGGTTTATGATCAGTTTTACTAGGTAAAGTTCTAATTTTCTATATAATAGTTCTTCCAATACAGACTATTATTGATTTGAAAGGCATGTTGATTTTGTTGTATTGTTTATTCATATGATGATTGAATTGGAATTAATAAGTCATAGATGGGGACCACTATATCCCCTCGATGCATCGATAGGTATTTTGTGATAATCTAGATTGGGTTTTAGATAAGGCCTTGCACATTTATTTTCAAATCCAATGGGACAAGGCCTTGATGGTATTTTCAGATGTCTTACCCAAGGCCTCGAGGGTATGTTTTATATGTTTGACATTATGAATTATATCATTATGAAATAATTTATCAATGTCTATGTGATTATTTTATTTTTTATGATATACATTTATGGGTTTCCAGATCATGTTATTATTTATCAAGAATTATTTGATCATCATTTTATCATGCCATATTATGATTCATACTCAAGTTATTGATTAAATAGAATGCGTTTTATATTATTTACCTTATCATATTGATTATACCTTACCCATGATATATTATAACATACATAACACTTAATGATAAATTAATCTCACCCTTCAATTAGTTTTCCTTTCACTAGGATATGAAGAAGGATATTAATGTTAATATCAAGGATAAAAAAATGATTCTATTGATATGTATTTTTTATTTTCCAATATAATATTAGAATCATGTATGTATGTGGTTCTTCAAGAATTATAAACTAATCAGTAATTTTGGATAATATCCTTTTTATCTTATAGTAATTTAATAAAGTATACAATAACTTTGGGTTACGAGAGTTGGGTATGTTACAAAAATCATGGTCACCATATGTTATATTCATAGACTTTCTTAACACTTTTGTTGAAAGTATATAAATTTATTAGGAAATATTATGTATATTTTGTTACATCTTTTATAAAAGTGTGTATTATTTTTTATACTGTTTTCTACAAGTTTTATTATTTTTATTTGCATTTTTATAGAGATTTTATATTTCTTTGTATTAACTATTTCTTACTCTGGTTATAAATTATATAGATACAACACTTTGTCTGATAAACCTTCTTAAAGGTGTTGGGAAGATTATATTATTAAATTTGTTAAACTAAAATCCACACCCCTATTGTATAATTGTTAATACTAGTATGATATAAAGTTTTCAATATCACATAAAGGAGTAAAATCCCATGTTTTTTTAAATTTTTAATGATGATAACAAGTGGGATTTTAAAAGAGTTTTAATAAGGATTAAAATGGAATATTTATATATGTTTTATATTAGACATGTCTCATATAAGTCCATAGGTTAGAAATGTAGGAGATTCATTGTACATAATATTGTGGAAATAATAATAATTAATTATATATATAATAATAATAGGAGATAATGATAAATACTAGTGTGAAGAAATAACCCTTCGACAATGGAAAAAATTTTAAGAAACACACACAATAAAAAAGAGATGGGAAATTTAAGAGATCATATGTATTAAATAATAATATAAGATAAGAATCACTATATAATTATATCTAAATGGAAGAGTTGAGAAGACACTGTGATTCACCATAATTCTAATATTGATCAAGGTCAAATAATTCTAAGAAATAATAATAAGGATGGACATATGGAGTTAAATAATGGAAAATAAAATATTCATGATAAATTTTTAGAAAATTTATGTTTAATACATACTTGGAAAAAGATAAAGGAAGGATCCATTTAACTGATTGTGTGAAACATTTGATACCAGTAGAGAGGTTTGAGTTGTTCTGGAAAACAATAAGAACTAGCAGGGTGATGGAATATGTAAGGCAGTACAAAGATATATAGTATAATGTTGGAACATATAGTGGTATTCCATGTAAGAATAGTGTGAGGCTATTCCATGTAACTAATTTTGTTAATAGTATAATAATATGTTATTGTGGTGTCTAACAAACCATGATAAGAAGTATACTCACATTGAGACCAAACCTTGTAAATACTTGTGTCTTGTGGATAATACTTTATTCATATTCAATTAAGGATAAGAGATAAAAAGAATTGTGGATTGATATACCAAATACTAATTGAGGTTAGTTTAGAAGAATAAATCATAAAAAGAAAAGGGGTCACTTATTCACCCATATTCCTTTCCATGATCTCACCAGACCTGGTCATTACAATTCTATTAAAGGATAGAGTTTGTGACCGTATGAAGTGGTACAACATTTCTACACCATATTTATAGGAAACATGTTATTATATATGAGAAAGGTTATTATTCATAACCTGAATCAACTACCCTAATACAATGATAATTTTCTCATCCTCAACACATGATTTGTTTGTGATCTCAAAAAAGAAATACCTACATCGATTACAAGTATGAAAATGATATTTTTTCCTTTTATTTAGTTCCATTTTAAAAAAATGGAATATAAATTTATTTATTTATGAATAAAAAGAGGAATTATAAATCATATAATATGATTCTTATGCCTATCAGATATTCTGGATGTGATTTACTTAAGGGATTGTTATAAAATTATATTATCTAACCATGTTCTTATAAATCTAGTTATTATAGTTTCTACAAAACTTTATCTAATAACATATATAACACCCTAAATAAAATAACTCAGAGATATAGGTAATTTTATTATATTGTTAAATAATATAAGATATCACATTAAATAAGATATAATAATTTAGTAGTCTTAGGATACTGGATACATACACAATCCTTACACTACTTTTAAACATTTAAATTAAATAAAAAAATTAAATGGAACCTTATTATTCCTCCCATACTATCCCTAGATCATCCGTATTACTCTTCTTGGTTTCTTGGTGAAAAGGGAAACCAAATAAATGGGAGTTCTAGATAGTGAAAAAGGTTTAGAATAAATTAAAATATAACATGGAACAATCAAGGAATAAATAATACAGATCTAATAAATAATTAAATAGATTCAAAATGAGAAAATTATATCCTTATAATACATAGTAGGGAATAAATAATAATAATTAAAGAATTTATAATGATGGAATACATAATACTGGACATTATAATCACATAGTAAATTCCTTGAACAAGACATTATAATCATGCTATCAAGGATTTGTGTAAATAAATCACACATAATAGGAAAGTAATACAAAAAATACCCCAAACTAGGTTGTCTCATGAGACCACCAATCCATCGAGGTGGTATATAATTCTAAACTCTATCCATCACATAATAACTCCAATTTATCTATTATATGAAAGTGTTTATCTAATAAAACAGATCAAAAAGTTTCTAAATTAATCTCTTATATACACATGTCTTGAAAATCAATACCTATCAATATAGAAGTAATGCTTATACAAATTGCAAAAGTTTCCATAGTTAATTAAATTATCTTGATATCTAAGTGATTTCCCCTCAATTTAGTATGTGTTATAGGATATTCACATTGAAATGGAATGTATCCTTGATGATAGTGTAGAAAAGTGGGATACATTCATCGTATAAGTTTATAAATATGAATTAGATAATGAATTAAATGTCTGGAGACCAAAGTAATTTTCGAAAAATCCTATATTTTAGAAATTATTTTTATGATATGGAAATATTTTAATGGCTTATGAGGGAGATATAATAAGAGGTAATAGTAATATTTTATCCATAATATATATTAGGGGAACCCATACATGTATTCCCAAAATAAATTCCCCAAATAACATGATTAATGGGAAATTCTAGGCCATATTGAGATTGAGAAATAGTGAAGAAATTCCCATGATAAAGTGAAACCAAGAAAAATAACGAAAGAAATAAAAAAAACAAAATAACATAAGGATTTAACATGGTTCGGTACCAGTTTGGCCATACTCCATAGTAAAAACACAACATAATCTACCTTTATTAAAACATTTTTAAAAATAGATAATAATAAAAATGATAGAAAATGCAGATTGATCAAGTAAGAATGTAAATATGTAATAAAGAAAACCCAAAGAACCACAAGGAAAAACCCTTAGAAATAGTTAGATTTACCAACAGATGTCCACATGCAGAAATCCTTGGAATTATTCCAGAAGTGTTCGATATTAGTTGATAAATGTTCCATATGATAAAAAAACACATCTATATTGGAACATAATTTTGGGTAAAACTTTTATCTTCAAAGGAAATGGTAGTGGAGTTCCTAGCAATAATAAATGCTTCCATATCTAGTTGAACTCATCTAAGACAAGCTCTCTCTCTATTTCTGGAAAATTAGTAGTTAAAACTCTTGAGATATTAATATCAATATTCTAATTCAACATGTGGGAAAAAAATGTGGATGCAAGTCTTTAAGGGAAAAATCTATTGAAACTATGAAATAGAACTCTAAAGAATGGAAAACTATGACGAATTGAGACATAACCACAGAGAAAAATTCTACCCAACATGTACGAAAATGATATAAGAAAAGTCACATGAATGAAATGAGATAAACCAGATGTGTTAGGTTGGTTGACCAATGGAGACCAAGTGTTTAATGTTAGGTGGTATTACAATTGAATAATTATCCTTGGTGGGTATATTGACCATGTGGGTCAATCAACCGTGTGACAAAAGTAAAATCATCCTCATGAACACTATAAGAAAAAAATAATAAAAGGAATGGAAAATAAGTAGAGGAAAATAATAAATATTAAACATGGTAAATTAATAGAAAAAACTAATATTTTATTAGTTTCATTTTTTAGTAAATTAACATGATAAATTCTTCAAATCTTTACCATTTTAAAAATAAACTAAAACAATTATGATGTTCTTGCACTTAAAAATTATTCAAGTGAAACCAAGTTCTATATGTCAAAAAAATAATTTAACTTGGAAGAATCTATAACCTTAGTCAAACTATCATATTATTTATTATATATGCATATCTTAGTGATACACACCATTTCCCTATCAAAAATTACGATAATAAAATGAAACCAAATATCAAAAATTTTAAACCTACCATAGAATAGTATGTTTTTAGAGAGATGTATGGAATATTGAGAATCACAATAGAATTACTTAAACCGAGATTATAAATAATACCCTTAAGCCAAATAGATTCTTTGACAACCTCTTTTAGTGAAATATACTCAGACATAGTGGTTTATAGGGACAATACTGATTACATATTACACTTTCATGAGATAGGTTCTCCATATACAGTAAATAAATAACCACTTAGAGACTTACTTGTATTTACATTTCTATCATAATTAGGGTCTACATAACCAGTGACTAAATATATAGATTCTGAATTCATACCATATAAAATTGAGTGGGATGATCTAGAAGCGATGCAACATAATATCCACTTTAGGGGTAGAATGTGGCTTACACAAATTTTCAATAAATCAACTCAATGTAAATAATAGAAATGGAAACATCCAGCATAGTACAGATCCTAATATACATAATGCTACCCATGAAATTAACATATATGATTACAATAATATATTAAATATCATTATTTAAATGATGACAATTTAAAGTTCTAGTAAAAGTGTATAAAATCTAGTTTTAAATCATAAAAATTATATCTCTTAAGCACATTAAACACATAGGATTGTTGAGATAGATAAATTAAGTCATAATTTTTATCCCTAATTATATTCCTACTAAGGATATTCTTATCACAACCTAAATGCTTCATTACTATAGTTAGATTTAATTTCATTTTTCCATGGGTGATTAATTTCATATTACTACACATGAGTAACATATCATCAATATAAATAAGTAGATAAATAATGTGGTTTTTTATAGATTTAAAATAAAAATATGCATTAAAACAACTTCTTTTAAAACCATTTCCTAAAATAAAGGAATCATACATTTTGTACCATTTACTAGATACTTATTTTAATCTATATAATGATTTATTAAGCTAACATTCTTGATTAGTTTTAAAATAATGTTTTAAACTAAAAAGATATTTCTTGTGTAATTTCTCAATATAATAAATTCCATATCATTGAAGAAAGCTTTTAACCACTAATCTGGCCTTACAATTATCTTTATTCTCTATAGTATTATCTTCATTTCTTTTATAATTCCATTTATGTCCAATCAATTTGGTGGTATGTGGTTTATTGATAATGGACCACATATGGGTTAATAAGGGATTCCATGACACTCTCTATGGTATAAATCCAATGCTTAGAGTTACTTCCATTGAAAATATTATTATATGTTTGGGGATCCTCTCCACCATGATCATGGAAAACATATATGGAAAGGGAAACTATATTATAATGGTTTTACATTAAAGGATGCCTAATCACTACCCTCCCTCTATACCTAGTCAGTTGATAGTATCTAAGACCACTTAGAGATATAGAATCTAAATTATCATTAAGAACAGATCACGCATCTAGATCAGACTGAGTAACAGGTGGAGAATTATCAATTAGAGACTCGCCAATAGTAGATATAATAACCTCAATATCCCTATTTTTAGATGAAACACCACTATCATTAGTGATAGGTTATAATTTTAGAGGAAAAGGCTCATAAAACACCACATCCTAGATAGAAAATCATTTTTGAAATCCAATTGTATCAACTAAAAACATATAATCCCTTCACTCCATCAGGATAACCTAGGGAAATACATATAACAACCATAGGACATATGTTTTCAGTATTGAAATGAGAATTAGTAAGTGAATAAAAATACACTAACTTGCACATATAATTGGGGGTGGGGGTATATTTACTAACACATTAGGTGCCTTAAATATATTACAATATGAGAGGAATCTATTGATCAAATATGATTCTATAATAGAAGACTCATCCTAGAAGGACTTGTGTAGGCTTAAGCCTGAAAGTGTGCTACAAACCCACTCAATAATGGGTTGGTTCATATAATTAGATAGATCATTCTTCCAAAGAGTATGAATCACTTTTTGGTGTTTCACAATTAACCTATCGTTAAATTTTTTGATAAAATCGGTAGATAGGTATTGAATTCATTTATTTGTATTCATGGACTTTAATTTGTTCCTAGATTGGTCTTCAATAGAGGTATTCCATGTATTAAACACCTCAAAGACAATAGATTTATTTCCCAATATATTAATCCAAACTTCCATACTATATTCATATATAAAGGAGAAAAAATTGGATCCTCCACCATGGGAGATGTTCCTATTAAGTCCCCATAGATCATAATTCACATACTCAAGTGGGTGACTATATTTGAAAATAGGATTATGAAAAATGAATCTTTTAGACTTTCTTAGGATATAGTCCTCATAAAAAGGAACATTACTTGGAGTAACTTAGGTAAGCATCACATGCTTACACAATTAATCTTAAAATTTCACACTCACATAAACCAATCATTGGTTTTAAGGAATAGTGTTGTCACTATTAGTGATATAGATAGTACCCAAATTTTTTGGAATAATTACTTCTATTCATAATATAAAACACATTTACCATTAATTACCTTAGGACTATACGATCTCTCTAGGAGGTTTTGAGGAAACTAGAATCATATTTTAAGGTAAAACCCCTCATATAAAATGAAAAAAATGAGATCATATTCCTTTGAAAATATGTAACCCATACCACATTTAAAAATGTGACAAGAGAGTGGTATAAGAGTTATATCATGACTGAACCTATACTCATGACATGGAATCTCTTATTATTTCTCAAAAAACCTTCTCCCTTAGCTCCCTCAGTTAACCCAGAAAAATAATTAAAAATTAAATCATATATAAGGAACATATTGAGTTTAAAACCCACTCAACATGAAGCATATATTAGGACAAACACAATACCTCAACACTCTCATTTCATTATTCAATAAAGATTGAACTATCTCCAAAATCTTTAGAAGGTTTAACGGATTTCAAATTAGGGAATCTGGGCATAATATATAGGGACCAACCCTTTTCTTACATTACTATTACATCATTTCAAAGATAAAAAACATTATAGTATTAAACAGAGAGGATCCAAAGGCTTAGTGTCTTGGGAAAACTAGGACTACACATAACAAATACAACATCTAGCATAAACATTTATTTAATTTCTTATTCTCTAGCTTCTTATTGGCACTTTTCCTCTCCTTAGTACATGTATCCACCTGAGGATTTACATCAAAAGGGGTGATCTAGAAGTCGAGTAAGAGTATAGATATGAACAATATATCACGGGGTGAGCATAATCATAACATAGGCAAAAAATCATGAACATGAGAGGAGTATAAATAAAATACTTGAAATGTGGCAAAGAAAATAAATGAAACATCATGTCTTAGTGGTTAACTACCACACATACTTGTAAACCCTGCTAGAATCTTGTTCACACATAATTTCAAATTTACTCATGAGATTAATCACTTTATCCAATCTATTGGAGCACTGTATAATTCTGGGCGCACCCGTCACATTGAAACATTCATATTGCACTATATAATTCCAGGCGCACCCGTCACATCATAACATTATCATCATCATGCTTGCCAAATTGAACACATATAAAGAATGTACATAACTAAAAAATGGAAAGGAATGTATTTAATCTCATAATACCACATTCATAAGCTTTGGGTTCCCAAAAGAAAGGGGGAATAACATACATGTTTTAAGAACCATCCACTATGAGTGAGAATTAAAAGGGGTGTTCTTAAAAGAAGAGTTCTTTTGGAAAAAATTTTGTTGGATATAAAAACCAGCGGCAAACACGTATATCCCATAAAATCAAATTAAATTATGAACAAATGATCTTTGAGGAGTAACCATATAAAAAAATGGAGTGAAAGATGGAGAACCCGAAGGATGAAAGTTGGGTTTGAGAATTTCTCCTTACCTTGTACCCGGATGCTTCCTTATCTTTAATGTCATGTATACTGACATTATATTCATTAATTAGAAGTCAAGAACCATTTTTACATTAATAGGGTTCATTCTGGTTTCATTATTTCATAATATGTTCCTTTGGATCACTTATAGGGTTTAAAACATTGTTCGGGGATGTTTGTTTTTATGGTTTCTTGAGTGATTCACTTGTATTCTTAAATTGATGTTTGGGTAGAACATGGGTAAACATCCAGAATAGATATTACATTCTATTAATCATATTAAAGGATTTTTAATGATTTTATAATGAATTATATATATCCATGTGGATGAATCATTAGATAAGACTTAAATGATTGTTATTTGAGTCAATTTGGGCGGTTTTTGGGTCACAACGAACTTGTTTTATATTATCACTTAATAATATGGCCATAGGAAATTTACAGAACTTTAAATAGAAAATAATACATATAAAATATCCTGGTTCAACCATAAAAGTGGTTTCATGACCAAATATGATGGTAGAAATGGAAGAAGAAAGCATGGTGTTCTTGAAGGTGATAAATTAACACCTCACGAACAATGTTCTCTTTAATAAAATAAAAGGAAGAGGGAAATGGGGTTGGATGATATAATATACCATTATCATCAAGACATTACAGTAGATGTATAATACTGGTGTTACAATACAATTCATATGAAGATAAGCGGGGAGAGATCAAGAGATGAACTTGAACATGAAAGGAAATTAAAGGAGAAGAGGGAGAGAAATTACCTCTTGAATCCTTATCTTGAGAACCTCGTTAAGGGACTAATATTGGTCTTTTGATGAGACCAGCAGCTCTTGGACGTGGGGAAGGTGCAAGGTAAGGTGTTTGGGCAGATTTTAGAGAAGTATTGGAGCTTGAGAGGTGTGAGGAAATGAGGGTGTGAAGGGTTGGTTTTATAGTGGAGGGGAGAGGGGTTTCCTTAATATAAAATTCATTAGTTTATTAATTTCCCCTAACACAAGGAATAGTGAGTCCCGGATGACCAAGAATAGTAATTGTATCATGTGATCCCGAACCAAGTGGGCTTACATCAGCAGGGCATCATCAATGACTCAATTAATCCATTATTTAGCATTTATTTTGAATTATTGGGTTCTACTATTCATCAAAAATTCAAGTATCTTAGAAAAAACCCAAAAAATATACCCCAACCATTTTTCAATGTGTATAATTCAAAACTGAAGTCCATTTTTCAAAAATAATTTTCCAAAAAATATTAATTTAATATTTTATTAAAATTGAAATTTACTTAAAAAACAGTTTTTAAGAATAAAACTGATTTTATAGTGCTTTCAAAAATTACATAGGGTCTTATAAAATTATCTAAAACCTATAATAAATTGATTCAATAATTTATAAATACATTTTACGGAAATAAAACATCTTCTAAAGTAATTAAATAATTATAAATAATTCATCATGACTTAGAAAATACCAAAACATTTACTAAGGTCAAAATGTTACTTTCTAAGATGTCTAAATATTATTTAATTATTCATAGGTAATGTTAATATTATTTTGGATGATTTACTATTCATAAGGGTCATATTAATATTCATAAGGGTATGTTACTATTCATAAGGGTAGTTCACTATTCACTAAAAATT
Organism: Viscum album; assembly: GCA_963277665.1. NCBI lineage: Eukaryota > Viridiplantae > Streptophyta > Magnoliopsida > Santalales > Viscaceae > Viscum > Viscum album. The sequence continues at coordinate 1,533,532,825 of OY728163.1, read as the reverse complement.
ATTTTTGTTTCATTAGAATCCAAAAATCATCTTGAACATAGCCGTGCATGTCAGATTTTCAAAATTCAAAACATAGAAGTGACAAACTTATGTTTAAAGGTCACATATCACTTAGTAGTTTATTATTTTTTGATTTCATGTTATTTTATGTCATAAATATAATAAGGGAATTTCGATTGATAAACTTTGGGTCGTCACATTCTTCCCCCCTTAAGAAATTTCACCTCCAAAATTTCACTTTACATTAATAGGTGAGGGTGTTTCTCCTTCATTACCTATTCTGGTTCCCAAGTTGCTTCCTCAAACTTTTGGTTCCTCCAAAACACTTTGACAAGATGAGTTGTCTTGTTGCGTAGAACCTTATCTCTCCGATCCAGAATCTTTACTGATTTCTCCTCATAAGAGAGATCATCTTTCAACTGCACCACCGATGAGTTTAGTACATGTGAGGGGTCTGGTATATACTTCCTCAGTAGTGATACATGAAACACATCATAAACTTGATCCATATTCAGGGGAAGTTCAAGATGATATTCCATGGCTCCTATGCGGTCAAGGATCTCAAAGGGGCCAATATACCTTGGGCATTGCTTCCCTTTCTTCCTGAATCGCATGACTCTCTTCCATGGAGATATTCGAAGGAAGAATTTATCTCCAACATCAAACTCCAAGTCCCTTCGACGGTTGTCAGCAGTGCTCTTTTTCCGACTTTGAGCAGCTTTGATATGTTTTTGGATGACTTGAACCTTCTCTGTCATCTCTTGAATAAGATCAGGTCCATGTAGCATTCTTTCTCCAACTTCATCCCAAGAGGTTGGAGTTCTACACCGCTTCCCATAAAGAGCTTCATACGGATCCATCTGAATACTCGAGTTGAAGCTATTGTTGTATGAGAACTCAACCAATGGGAGATTCTGATCCCAACCACCTTTGAATTCAAGAGAGCAGGATCTTAGCATATCTTCAAGCGTCTAAATAGTCCTTTCAGACTAGCCATCATTTTGGGGGTGATAGGTTGTGCTGAAATATAATTCAGTACTCAAAGCATGATGAAGGCTCCTCCAGAACATAGATGTCAAACTTGGATCATGGTCTGATACAATTGAGAGTGGAACACCATGTAATCTCACCACCTCCTTCACATATATCATTGCAATTTGATCAGGTGAGAGATCTTCCTGAATAGCGATAAAATGGTCAGTCTTAGTGAGTCGGTCAACCACAAACCATATCGCATTATTTCCCTTTGATGTTTTCAGGAGACCCATGACAAAGTCCATAGTAACATTTTCCCATTTCCACATGGTTATAAGCTAGGGCTGTATCATACCTTTGGACTTTTGTCACTCGGATTTAACTTGGTGACAAACCAAACACCTTGATATATATATTCTGCAATCTCCTTCTTCATGTTATCCCACCGGAAGTGTTCTCGGAGATCATGATACACCTTGGTACTCCCAGGATGGATAGAGAATTTTGTGCTATGTGCATTGTCCAATAGCTCCTTCTTTATCCCAGGTGATGAAATCACACAAATCCGCATTCCAAACCGAATCACACCATCATCGTTGATATGGAAGTCTCTCAGCATCCCTTCCTTTATTGCATTCACCTCTTTTGTATCTCCACATCATCCCTTTGTGCTTCCTTAATATTCTCTTGGATGGATGGTTGCACAATCATTTGGGAAAGGTAGGATGTATCCCCTACCATTATGATTTTTAAATCCATTATTTGCATATCCAAGAAGATTGGGTCTTTCTCAATCCACATCATGGATAGACTAACAGGTTCTTTTCTAGTTAGATCATCAGCTACCTAGTTCGCCTTTCCATAATGACAGTGAATAGAGCAATCATAATCCTTGATTAGCTCTAACCATCTCCTTTGACGCATATTGAGCTCCTTTTCTGTGAATATATACTTTAGGATCTTGTGGTCGGTGTATATTTCACACTTCTCGCCATAAAGGTAGTGCCGCCAGATTTTCAAGGCAAAACTCACGGCTGCCAACTCTAGATCATGTGTCGGGTAGTTCTGCTCATGGATCTTCAACTGTCATGAGGCGTAGGCTATCACATTATCGTTTTTCATGAGTACACAACCCATGACTTTTTTGAAGCATCACTGTATATCACAAAACATTCTCCACTTTTCGGTAGTGTGAGTACAGGTGTAGTGATCAGCCTTCTCTTTAGCTCCTTGAAGCTTCCCTCACATTCTTCTATCCAGACATACTTCACCCCTTTCCTTGTTAACATAGATAGCGGGCTTGATAGTCATGAGACGTTTCTCAAAAACATTGGTAGTACCCAGCTAATCCAAGAAAACTACAGATTTCTATGACACAAGGGGGCCTAGGCCATTCCTCAATTGCCTTTATCTTTGAAGGATCCACAGAAATTCCCTCACTTGTGATCACATGTCCCAATAAAGTGACTTGATTCATCCAAAAGTCACACTTTCTGAACTTGGCATACAACTACTCCTTTCATAATGTCGCCAACAAAAGTCTTAGATGTTCTTCATGTTCCTCCTTGATTTTGGAGTATATGAGAATATCATCGATAAACACTACCACAAATTTGTCTAGGTAATGTCTAAAGAATCTATTCATCGAATCTATGAAGATTTCAGGGGAATTAGTAAGTCCAAAGGGCATCACCAAAAACTCATAGTTCCCATACCTTGTTCGGAAGTTAGTCTTCTGAATATCACCCTTTTTCACCTTTACTTGATGATATCCAGAATGAGGATCCACCTTTGAGAATTATTGAGCTCCTCTTAACTGGTCGAACAAGTCATCAATCCTTGGGAGAGGATACTTGTTCTTTATGGTGATCTTGTTGATTTCTTGATAATCGATACACATCCGCATTGTTCCATCCTTCTTCTTTACAAAGAGCACTGGCGCACCCCAAGGGGATGCACTAGGGCATATGAACCCTTTTTCCAGATGCTCTTGTAGTTGCATCTTTAACTCCTCCAGTTCGATAGGAGCCATCTTATAGGGGCACTTCAAGACAGGAGTAGCTCCAGGTATGATTTCAATTAAGAACACTACCTCACGATCTGAGGAAATTCTGGGTAACTCTTCAGGAAGTACATCACTGTATTCCCTCATGATGGGAATTTCTTCAAGGTTGGAACTTTCCTTCGACTCAACCATTTGGGAGAGGTATGCTTCTTCATAGGTAATCAACACCCACACCATTGAAGGATTTTTCAAAGGATATTCATGATATTCCTTGAATTTGTATAGGATCATGGGATGGTTCAAAATATGAAACAATATTTCCTCTTCCCAACAGTTGATGTGCACTTTATATAATGAGAGCCATTCCATTCCCATTATATCATCAAATTCCACCAAGGGAAGTATTATGAGATTTTCTCGAAAAATCTTCTCACATACGCCAACGGGAGAAGAGTCAAACACTTGGGATGAAATGATTGCACCACTTGGTGTTTTTACAGATATCTCTACTTCAAGGTTTCGGGGCTTGGATTCAATAGTTCTAGAAAACTTAAGATATAAAGGGATGGATAAAACAAGAATCAAATAAGACATTTCCCATTATTGAGTGAAAAAAGTGTACCTTGTATGACTTCATTATCATGCTCCACCTCCGTAATAGTGATGGCATAAGCCTTCCCTTGTTCCTTTGGCTTTGGTGGTTACTGACGCTGATTATCCTCGAGAACACGAGGTTTAGTGCACTGGTTTGAATAGTTCGCTAGCTCCCTACAATTGTAGCATTGAACCATGGGTGGTTCTCTCCTTTCATTGGATACATTCTCCTTCCATTTCATTTCTTTTCAACAATTTTGATCATGGTTTCCTTATTTCCCACACTTAAAGAATCTCCTCACCCCTTTGATGGAATTCCTATGGTGCAACTTCCCTCATTTTTGGCATGTGGGTCATTGAGTTTTCCTCCCACTTTTATCACTAGATCCACTGGCTTGAAACTCCATCATTCGTTTCTTATCCCCATAACCATGGTACCATTCTCCAAACTCTATCTCCACTTTGGGAGAACACTGAACAAATTCTTCATTACTCCCAATGTCTCGAATTGCAAGAGCCTTTTGGAGGTGTGGTTTTAATCCACTAGAGAATATATCAATTTTTCTATCATTGTTGATAACAAAACCAAAAGAATCACTATCGATCCTTGTGAAATTCACTTCATAAGTTGTGATATATTCTCCTTCTTTTTTTATGAGCTCTATTAATTCTCTCTCTATATTCATGCGAAGAGTATGTGGGAAATACTTATTAAGAAACATTATCTTAAAGTCTTCCCATTTCATCTCTTAAATTTCCTCCCTTGGCTTGGTATTCTTAATCAAAGCCCACCATTGATCGGCTTCTCCATATAGACGATAAACGGATGGAGTCCCCTTCTCCATCTCAGAATAGTGAAGCACAGAAAATATCTTCTCCATGGAGTTGACCCACTGTTCCACAACTAGTGGATCAGAAGATCCACTAAACGTCAGTGATCATTGCCACATAAAACCTTCGATAGCCAGTTTCTCCCTCTTTGGTGAAGGAGGAAATTCCCCATTATTAGGGTTATTGTTCATAACCTGAGATAATTGGATTAGCATCGCCATGAAGTTTTGAACTCCACCTCCCAAATCATTAGGGATGTTGTTCGGGAAAACGTTTCATTGGCCCTAGTAAGAGTTTTTGGCCTGATATCTCCTAGTTCCCACCATTTTCTAAAATAAAAAGATTAAAACAAAACATAATTAAACAAGTCATGAATACGTAAATTATTCATTTGAAAAATTTATACTAAAAGCATATCATATGGGATCCCTATGTAAATACTCTTGTGTGCATAATTGTACTTAGTCTCATGCTATAGGTTTTCCCTAGGGTTCACTAATCATAATTCCCAAATTATCTAAACCTTGCCTCTGATACCAACTATAGAGACCTGGCCTTTTCTTACATTACTATTACATCATTTCAAATATAAACAACATAATAGTATTACACAAATAGGATCCAAAGGCTTAGTGTCTTAGGAAAACTAGGAATACACAAAACAAATACAACATCTTGCATAAACATTTACTTAATTTCTTATTCTCTAGCTTCTTATTGGCACTTGTCCTCTCCTTAGTACATGTATCCACCTGAGGATATACATAAAAGGGGTGATCTAGAATCCCAGTAAGTGGATAGATACGAAAAATATATCAATGGGTGATCATAATCATAACATAGGCAAAAATCATGAACATGAGATGAGCATAAATAAAAGACTTGAAATGTGGAAAAGAAAATAAATGAAACATCATGTCTTAGTGGTTAACTACCACACATACTTGTGAACAAAGATAGAATCTTGTTCACACATAATTTCACATTTAATCTTAAGATTCATCACTTTACCCAATTCATTGGAGCACTATATAATTCCGGGTTCACCCGTTACATTGAAACATTCATATTGCGCTATATAATTTCGGGCGCACCCGTCAACTCATAACATTATCACCATCATGATTGCCAAATTGAAAAAATATAAAAAATTTACATAAATAAACCATGTAAAGGAATGGGTTTCATCTCATAATAACACATTCATAAGCTTTGGGTTCCCAAAATAAAGGGGGAATAACATACATGTTACAAGAACCGTCCACTATGAGTGAGAAGTAAAAGGGGTGTTCTTAAAAGAATAATTTTTTGGAAATTTTTTTGTTGGATGTAAAAACCAGTGACAAACATTTATATACCATAAAATTAAAGGCAATTAAGAAAAAATTATCTTTGAGGAGTAAACATATAAAAAATGGAGTGAAAGAGGGAGAACCTGAAGGATGAAAGTTGGGTTCGAGAATTTCACCTTACCTTGTACCTGAATGATTCCTTTTCATTAATGTCCTATATAATGACATTATATTCATTAATTAGAAATAAAGAACCATGTGTACATTAATAGGGTTCATTATAGTTTCATTATTTCATATTATGTTCCTTTTTATGACTTACAGAGTTTAAAAACATTGTTTAGGGATGTTCGTTTTTATGGTTTTCTTGGGTGATTCACTTGTATTCTTAAATTGATGTTTGGGTAGAACATGGGTAAACAAACAGAACTGATATTACATGTTTTTAATCATATTAAAGGAGTTTTAATGATCTTATAATGAATTATATTAGATCCATGTGGGTGAATCATTAGATAATAATTAAATGATGGTTATTTGGGTCAATTTTGGCGGTTTTTGGATCACAACGAACTTGTTTTAACTTATCACTTAGTAATATGGGAATAGGTTATTTACATAAAGTTAAATAGAACATAATAAATATAAAATATTCTGGTTCATCCATAATAATGGTTTCATGACCAGATCTGAAGGTATAAATGGAAGAAGAAAGCATGTTGTTCTTGAAGGTGATAAATTAACACCTCACGAACAACGTTCTCTTTAATAAAATAAAAGGAAGAGGGAAAGGGGGTTGGATGATATAATATCCCATTAGCATAAATAAATTCATGTATATGTATAATACTTGAGTTAAAATACAATTCAGATGAAGATAGGTGGGGAGAGATCAAGAGATGAACTTCAACTTGAAAGGAAATTAAAGGAGAAGAGGGGGAGAAATTACCTATGGAATCCTTCTCTTAAGAACCTCCTTAAGGGCCTAAGTATTGCCTTTTGATGAGACCATAAGCTCTTGGAAGTGGGGAAGGGGCGAGGGAAGGTTTTTTGGTAGAGTTTAGAGAATTCATGGAGCTTGATACGTGTGAGGAAATGAGGGTGTGAAGGGTGGCTTTTATAGTGGAGGGGAGAGGGGTTTCCTTAATATAAAATTCATTAGTTTATTAATTTACCCTAAGACAAGGAATAGTGAGTCTTGGATGACCATGAATATTAATTTTATAATTTGAACCCGAACGTAGTGGGCTTACATCAGCAGAGAATCATCTATGACTCAATCAATCCATTATTTAGCATTTATTGTGAATTATCGCATTCCACTATTCAAAAAAAATTCAAGTATCTCAGAAAAAACCAAAACTTTAACCCAAACTGTTTTCAACGTTTAGAATCAAAAAATTAATTCCATTTTTCAAAAATAATTTTCTAAAAATTATTAATTTAATATTTTATTAAAATCATAATTTACATAAAAAACAGTTTTTAAGATTAAAACGGATTTTATAGTGCATTCAAAAACTACGTAGGGTCTTATAAAATTATCTAAAACCTATAAGACATTTATTCAATAATTTATGAACAAATTTTAGGGAAATAAATATTCTATTAAATTAATTAAATAATTATAAATAATTCTTTATGATTTATAAAATACCAAAACGTTTACTAAGGTCAAACTGTTACTTTTTAAGATGTCTAAATTTTATTTAATTATTCATAGGTAATGTTAATCTTATTTTGGATGACATACAATTCATAAGGGTCATATTAATATTCATAAGGTTATGTTACTATTCATAAGGGTAGGTCACTATTCACCAAAAATTATTTTGGTTTCATTAGTCTCCAAAAATCATCTTGAACACAGCTGTGTATGTCAGATTTTCAAAATTCCAAACACAGAAGTGACACAATTATGTTTAAAGGTCACTTATCAATTAATAGTTTATTATTTTTTGATTTCATGTTATTTTATGACATAAATATAAGAATGTAATTTCCATTGAAAAACTTTGGGTCGTTACATAATATGCCCAAGTTTCCCATTATGATTGCAGGTACCTCTCTCAGTTTGTACTAAGACATAGGTTCTTTAGATTGACTGTAGTTCATTCCACCCATTTTGTTCTTACAATTATTCTTCCCTTGAAACTAAGAATGGCCTTGATTAGTCACTTAAAGTGGCTAATATTTATTGTTAAGTTCTTAATATTAATGTTTTTAAAAGTTCATAAACATCAATTTTAGTCCAATTCAGAAATTGAACTTCATTTCCCATCATTGTGCAATTCATGCTTAAAATGTCAATTTGGGCCCACTCAATAATGTGCTTGTTGAAATTACAATATTCATCATTTTAATTTGAAATTTTGGGATATGATTTATCACTTTTTTGGAACATTTTATCTTTTAGGTCCGATGGATGAATCCCAAAGGAAGATGGAGAATTTTGCGCCTGAAGGCAGAAACTTTCTGGAAAAAGCATAATGGGCCTAAGGCCCATCAAACAAATGTGGGGCCCAGAAAACAAGCACAATGAAGCTCAAATTTATACAGTAGAAAGATAAAAATATAAGGATCATTTTATTCAACTGTGGCCGGAGCTAATTCTGATGTTTTCATGATGATAGAGGGGTATGAAGTTAACATTTAAATGGTGGACTTGTCATTAATGCAGAGAAATCCGTCCCACCATTTCGACCATAACATCCAAACGGCTGAGCCAAATGTCCTGATATTTTGAGAGATTCTAGAAGACACATGGAAGAAGATATTTTATATTTATGACACCTTCGGATTCGGCCATATGAAGTGTCAAATTCACACGTCAAAATGGAGGACGAATCTGGACAGTTTTCCGGGTCAACTTCGAAACGTCAATTTACTTTTGATTCTTCACCCTTCTTTTGACTCTCTTAATTGTTGGAGGGTGAATTTAATGTTGGGGGTGGACATAAGGCTCATAATATGCCTATATAAGGAGCTGGTGGTGAAGGGAATAATCATCTAACATTTTTCCTTGAATCTAACATTTTCCTTTGAATCCATGTTTTTCTTTCAATTGTAATTTTCTGCTTTCCTTTTGTAATTGTATCGTCAATTTTTCCCATGTAAGTTTTTCTTTCACATTGAGTATCTTAATAAAATTTGTTCTCCTTCTTTATTTTTTTCTTTTTATTTTATTCACACGTTGATACCGTTGAATCTAGGTGTGAATTTATTCACACCCGCACTTGTGAATTCATCACACAACGGTGGAGTGTTCGTTCTTTTAATAATTTTCTTTTTCTTCAATTCCACCCTCATAAGTCTACATCCCGCTTCCATTGGTAGAATAGCATCAATGGAGGGATAAACTCTTAAGGGTTGATCCAAGGGAGTAGCAAGGTCATGGATTGAATGTTATTTCATGTACTTAATATTTAAATCTATTCGTTATTTTAGGATTTCCATTTGATGAGTTACATTCTTTCTCATCTTTGCCAACTTTAACGATGACACATTTTGAGTGCTAGTACGATCTATTTCCATTGAGTGCTCATTAAAGTGATCCTCAAAGTGAATTAGTGATTAGCCTTGGAATTGTGTAGGGATTAAATTGGTGAATGATTTGGAAGAATTATCTCATTGTTTGGATATGTCTTGAATTAATGACATGAAATTTTCTAAGAAAATAAATTCATCCAATCCACCCCAAGAAAAACCCTAAGATCAACCCACCATCAATAATTGTTTAGTTCACATAATTTTTTATTATATATTATTTAAATTATATCTTTAGTTCTTCAATTAATATCTACCTCAATGTTGGCCACTTCATAGCCAATCCATCAATAAATCATAGTGTCTCAAGGTTACTTCTTCGGTCCCTGTGGATTCGATCCCTACTTGTACTTCAACGACCGCTTTTACCAGTAGGGTAAATTTGGGCGCAACCAAATTTTGACGCCGTTGTCGGGGACCCAAGTAAGTTTTCTTAGACACCCACCTTCTATTCTCACCTAACTTCTCTTTTCTCACCTCTATTTCTCTTTTCTTTTCCCCTTTCTGTCTTCCCAAAAAAAATAAATCCAAATCCAAATTTCATTAAACTCCAATGGAGTATCATCAACAATTTCCTTTCATAAAATCGGGCTGGAATCGAATAGAAAATCAACATTGGGAATCCCCTCACATAGTAAATTACTTTGATCAACCTTTAAATGAATACCCCACACCCGATAACATGAACGATCAATGGGATGCTGATTTTTTAAAGGATCAATTTCCATACCTATCAAAGATGATTGAAGAGATCAAACTTAATGATGATGATGATGTACAAACAAAAATCAATCCTAATTCTGAAAAAATTCTTGAACATTTGTGTGAAAAAATGGTTAAAATGAATTCAGAAGTTTCATCACTGAGATTAGAAATACAAAACATTGAGACTTATAAAGAACCCATTCCCACTCAGGATGTCCTTTCCACATCACTTATAGAAGAATCTTGTTTCCCACATAACTCATGTGAATTTAGTGATGAACCCACTTTAGAATCTTGGAAAATAGAGTTGGATAATGAAGTGAATTGGTCAGGTAATTTTGAAAGTCAAGCTAATGAACCTGAGGGAATTGTTAACGAGTGTTTAAATCAGGATGAAATTGATTTCATGAATTCACAAGAGGGAAATTTTTCTTCAAAGATTGAATGTTCGGAATATTTCTACAATGATGATTTTTCAGAAACACCAATCACTGAACCATTAGGAGAAATCACAAACATCAAACCCATACCCATTTATGAAACTCATCTAGAAAATTTTGGGGTGGAATCTTCAATTCAAAGGGAACCAATTGTGTTGGGAAATTTTGAAAATGAAATTGATATTGATTCTAATTCCTTATCTATTTTTGAATGTCCTATCCAACCTGAACTTAAAATCAATGTCCTTACTTCCCCACTCCGGCATCCCATCATAGGGTACAAACAAGACCTCTCAGTTATCATTCATCCATCTCATGAAACCAATAATGTTGGAATGATCCTTGGTGTCTTAGGAATGACTATAGAAACAACTCGATCAACAATTTCAGATATTCCTTGGATTTTACCAATCATTGTGGAAAATATGATTTTACATGAAAAAAATTTCAAAAAAATAATCAATCTCAATCTTATTGAAGTGGAAAAAGAAGGGTTAATAAAAATGCTGAAAGTTGGAATTGGATAAGTTGGGGGGTAAAAGTCGAGCCAATGACGTTAAACAAAAGCGCTGCATGGGAGGCAACCCATGGTTTTTATGTTTTCTAATTATTTTTAATCATTTAATTTTTCATATAATAAATTACCATAAGCTGTTGACCTGTTCTTCTTTTATGAGTAAGGATGGGTATGAAAGGGGAGCGCCATATTCATCCGTGTCACGTGGTGTGATCTCTGAGTAATACCTTACCCAGAAAATATAAAGAAGACAATGTATCATCAGTTTATTTTGTTTTGTTTTATTTTTATGTTTTTATAGGTTTAAAAAAATAAACAGACATGTCGTAAGCCATAAGAAAAATCCATTCACCACCATCAAAGCTGCTGAGACTCGAACCCAGGATTGAAGGGAGACATTGGAATGCGCTATCATCATCAACCACCAGGTGACTTCATTCCATGATTTTCATTTTAAATTTCTTCATTGAACTCCTCTCCTACCCCTTCTAACTTTTCTTTTCTTTAAACACTGGGGACAGTGTTATTCTAAGTTGGGGGGGATAAAAAATTATTTTTTTTTGAATAAAAACATGCATGAAAAGAAAAATTCCATTAACCATAAACATGATAACACACATTGCAAACTCTAAAATTGGATATCAAATAAATTTTGAATGCCTTGATTCTGATTTTAATGCAAGTTTAAGTTCATGAGCATAGTTTTTGGAAAGTGCTGTTGTCCGATGTGATTTTTCAATGTTTACATTTTCATCCTCTTAATAAAAATGACACAATGCACGTCTACTGGATCGTGGGTGTAAATTTGAGTTCTCGGGTCCCTTTCATTATAGCATAGGGTTCTGGGGTCACTTTTAGTTTAATTTGAGTATCCAAAAAAAAAACAAAAAAAAAACAAAAAAAAAACAAAAAAAAAAAAACAAAAAAAAAAAACAAAAAAATGACCACATAGAGCAATGTTTTGTCCAAATGCGTGGCGTCCGACACTTGGGGATCGTGACTCCATAGTTGTCTTGCCCAGAGTTAGGCTTTATATCTCTATTGTAGAGCATGAAATTGACAAAATGCGTGGCGTCCGACACTTGGGGATCGTGACTCCATAGTTGTCTTGCCCAGAGTTAGTCTTTTCATATCTATTGTGGTTAAAAAAAATAATAAAAAAAATCAAAAAAATCAAAAAAAAATTGGATACTCATTTTAAGGTTTAATGTGATTCCCACCTAGCGCTTCCATTTTTTCCCCTTGAACAATAAAATGGGCCCCATATCTTTTATGATGCACAACACTTTATCATGCTTAATTGGAATTGGATGAAATGTGGCAATGAATTTGAACAAAGGAATGGGCTTGGGCTTGGGATATGCTTATGGACCTAGCTTGTTTTAAATTATTTTGATGGGTTTTCATAATTTTTTTGGTATTATATATTTGGGTGAGTAATGTGTATTTAAATGTTTTTGGAAAATGGGATTTGGATTTCATATTTGTAATTTATTTTGCTCGGGACTAGCAAAACTCAAGTTGGGGGGTGTGATTAGTCACTTAAAGTGGCTAATATTTATTGTTAAGTTCTTAATATTAATGTTTTTAAAAGTTCATAAACATCAATTTTAGTCCAATTCAGAAATTGAACTTCATTTCCCATCATTGTGCAATTCATGCTTAAAATGTCAATTTGGGCCCACTCAATAATGTGCTTGTGGAAATTACAATATTAATCATTTTAATTTGAAATTTTGGTATATGATTTATCACTTTGTTTGGAACATTTTATCTTTTAGGTCCGATGGATGAATCCCAAAGGAAGATGGAGAATTTTGCGCCTGAAGGCAGAAACTTTCTGGAAAAAGCATAATGGGCCTAAGGCCCATCAAACAAATGTGGGGCCCAGAAAACAAGCCCAATGAAGCTCAAATTTATACAGTAGAAAGATAAAAATATAAGGATCATTTTATTAAACTGTGGAAGGATCTAATTCTGATGTTTTCATGATGATAGAGGGGTATGAAGTTAACATTTAAATGGTGGACTTGTCATTAATGCAGAGAAATCCGTCCCACCATTTCGACCATAACTTCCAAACGGCTGAGCCAAATGTCCTGATATTTTGAGAGCTTCTATAAGACACATGGAAGAAGATATTTTATATTTATTACACCTTAGGATTCGGCCATATGAAGTGTCAAATTCACACGTCAAAATGGAGGACGAATCTGGACAGTTTTCCGGGTCAACTTCGAAACGTCAATTTACTTTTGATTCTTCACCCTTCTTTTGACTCTCTTAATTGTTGGAGGGTGAATTTAATGTTGGGGGTGGACATAAGGCTCATAATATGCCTATATAAGGAGCTGGTGGTGAAGGGAATAATCATCTAACATTTTTCCTTGAATCTAACATTTTCCTTTGAATCCATGTTTTTCTTTCAATTGTAATTTTCTGCTTTCCTTTTGTAATTGTATCGTCAATTTTTCCCATGTAAGTTTTTCTTTCACGTTGAGTATCTTAATAAAATTTTTTCTCCTTCTTTATTTTTTTCTTTTTATTTTATTCACACGTTGATACCATTGAATCTAGGTGTGAATTTATTCACACCCGCACTTGTGAATTCATCACACAACGGTGGAGTGTTCGTTCTTTTAATAATTTTCTTCTTCTTCAATTCCACCCTCATAAGTCTACATCCCGCTTCCATTGGTAGAATAGAATCAATGGAGGGCTAAACTCTTAAGGGTTGATCCAAGGGAGTAGCAAGGTCATGGATTGAATGTTATTTCATGTACTTAATATTTAAATCTATTCGTTATTTTAGGATTTCCATTTGATGAGTTACATTCTTTCTCATCTTTACCAACTTTAACGATGACACATTTTGAGTGCTAGTACGATCTATTTCCATTGAGTGCTCATTAAAGTGTTCCTCAAAGTGAATTAGTGATTAGCCTTGGAATTGTGTAGGGATTAAATTGGTGAATGATTTGGAAGAATTATCTCATTGTTTGGATATGTCTTGAATTAATGACATGAAATTTTCTAAGAAAAGAAATTCATCCAATCCACCCCAAGAAAAACCCTAAGATCAACCCACCATCAATAATTGTTTAGTTCACATAATTTTTTATTATATATTATTTAAATTATATCTTTAGTTCTTCAATTAATATCTACCTCAATGTTGGCCACTTCATAGCCAATCCATCAATAAATCATAGTGTCTCAAGGTTACTTCTTCGGTCCCTGTGGATTCGATCCCTACTTGTACTTCAACGACCGCTTTTACCAGTAGGGTAAATTTGGGCGCAACCAAATTTTGGCGCCGTTGCCGGGGACCCAAGTAAGTTTTCTTAGACACCCACCTTCTATTCTCACCTAACTTCTCTTTTCTCACCTCTATTTCTCTTTTCTTTTCCCCTTTCTGTCTTCCCAAAAAAAATAAATCCAAATCCAAATTTCATTAAACTCCAATGGAGTATCATCAAAAATTTCCTTTCATAAAATCGGGCTGGAATCGAATAGAAAATCAACATTGGGAATCCCCTCACATAGTAAATTACTTTGATCAACCTTTAAATGAATACCCCACACCCGATAACATGAACGATCAATGGGATGCTGATTTTTTAAAGGATCAATTTCCATACCTATCAAAGATGATTGAAGAGATCAAACTTAATGATGATGATGATGTACAAACAAAAATCAATCCTAATTCTGAAAAAATTCTTGAACATTTGTGTGAAAAAATGGTTAAAATGAATTCAGAAGTTTCATCACTGAGATTAGATATTACAAAACATTGAGACTTATAAAGAACCCATTCCCACTCAGGATGTCCTTTCCACATCACTTATAGAAGAATCTTGTTTCCCACATAACTCATGTGAATTTAGTGATGAACCCACTTTAGAATCTTGGAAAATAGAGTTGGATAATGAAGTGAATTGGTCAGGTAATTTTGAAAGTCAAGCTAATGAACCTGAGGGAATTGTTAACGAGTGTTTAAATCAGGATGAAATTGATTTCATGAATTCACAAGAGGGAAATTTTTCTTCAAAGATTGAATGTTCGGAATATTTCTACAATGATGATTTTTCAGAAACACCAATCACTGAACCATTAGGAGAAATCACAAACATCAAACCTATACCCATTTATGAAACTCATCTAGAAAATTTTGGGGTGGAATCTTCAATTCAAAGGGAACCAATTGTGTTGGGAAATTTTGAAAATGAAATTGATATTGATTCTAATTCCTTATCTATTTTTGAATGTCCTATCCAACCTGAACTTAAAATAAATTTCCTTACTTCCCCACTCGGGCATCCCATCATAGGGTACAAACAAGACCTCTCAGTTATCATTCATCCATCTCATGAAACCAATAATGTTGGAATGATCCTTGGTGTCTTAGGAATGACTATAGAAACGACTCGATCAACAATTTCAGATATTCCTTGGATTTTACCAATCATTGTGGAAAATATGATTTTACATGAAACAAATTTCAAAAAAATAATCAATCTCAATCTTATTGAAGTGGAAAAAGATGGGTTAATAAAAATGCTGAAAGTTGGAATTGGATAAGTTGGGGGGTAAAAGTCGAGCCAATGACGTTAAACAAAAGCGCTGCATGGGAGGCAACCCATGGTTTTTATGTTTTCTAATTATTTTTAATCATTTAATTTTTCATATAATAAATTACCATAAGCTGTTGACCTGTTCTTCTTTTATGAGTAAGGATGGGTATGAACGGGGAGCGCCATATTCATCCGTGTCACGTGGTGTGATCTCTGAGTAATACCTTACCCAGAAAATATAAAGAAGACAATGTATCATCAGTTTATTTTGTTTTGTTTTATTTTTATGTTTTTATAGGTTTAAAAAAATAAACAGACATGTCGTAAGCCATAAGAAAAATCCATTCACCACCATCAAAGCTGCTGAGACTCGAACCCAGGATTGAAGGGAGACATTGGAATGCGCTATCATCATCAACCACCAGGTGACTTCATTCCATGATTTTCATTTTAAATTTCTTCATTGAACTCCTCTCCTACCCCTTCTAACTTTTCTTTTCTTTAAACACTGGGGACAATGTTATTCTAAGTTGGGGGGGGGGATAAAAAATGATTTTTTTTTGAATAAAAACATGCATGAAAAGAAAAATTCCATTAACCATAAACATGATAACACACATTGCAAACTCTAAAATTGGATATCAAATAAATTTTGAATGCCTTGATTCTGATTTTAATGCAAGTTTAAGTTCATGAGCATAGTTTTTGGAAAGTGCTGTTGTCCGATGTGATTTTTCAATGTTTACATTTTCATCCTCTTAATAAAAATGACACAATGCACGTCTACTGGATCGTGGGTGTAAATTTGAGTTCTCGGGTCCCTTTCATTATAGCATAGGGTTCTGGGGTCACTTTTAGTTTAATTTGAGTATCCAAAAAAAAAACAAAAAAAAACAAAAAAAAAACAAAAAAAAAACAAAAAAACAAACAAAAAAATGACCACATAGAGCAATGTTTTGTCCAAATGCGTGGCGTCCGACACTTGGGGATCGTGACTCCATAGTTGTCTTGCCCAGAGTTAGGCTTTATATCTCTATTGTAGAGCATGAAATTGACAAAATGCGTGGCGTCCGACACTTGGGGATCGTGACTCCATAGTTGTCTTGCCCAGAGTTAGTCTTTTCATATCTATTGTGGTTAAAAATAATAATAAAAAAAATCAAAAAAATCAAAAAAAAAAATTGGATACTCATTTTAAGGTTTAATGTGATTCCCACCTAGCGCTTCCATTTTTCCCCTTGAACAATAAAATGGGCCCCATATCTTTTATGATGCACAACACTTTATCATGCTTAATTGGAATTGGATGAAATGTGGCAATGAATTTGAACAAAGGAATGGGCTTGGGCTTGGGATATGCTTATGGACCTAGCTTGTTTTAAATTATTTTGATGGGTTTTCATAATTTTTTTGGTATTATATATTTGGGTGAGTAATGTGTATTTAAATGTTTTTGGAAAATGGGATTTGGATTTCATATTTGTAATTTATTTTGCTCGGGACTAGCAAAACTCAAGTTGGGGGGTGTGATTAGTCACTTAAAGTGGCTAATATTTATTGTTAAGTTCTTAATATTAATGTTTTTAAAAGTTTATAAACATCAATTTTAGTCCAATTCAGAAATTGAACTTCATTTCCCATCATTGTGCAATTCATGCTTAAAATGTCAATTTGGGCCCACTCAATAATGTGCTTGTGGAAATTACAATATTCATCATTTTAATTTGACATTTTGGTATATGATTTATCACTTTGTTTGGAACATTTTATCTTTTAGGTCCGATGGATGAATCCCAAAGGAAGATGGAGAATTTTGCGCCTGAAGGAAGAAACTTTCTGGAAAAAGCATAATGGGCCTAAGGCCCATCAAACAAATGTGGGGCCCAGAAAACAAGCCCAATGAAGCTCAAATTTATACAGTAGAAAGATAAAAATATAAGGATCATTTTATTCAACTGTGGAAGGAGCTAATTCTGATGTTTTCATTATGATAGAGGGGTATGAAGTTAACATTTAAATGGTGGACTTGTCATTAATGCAGAGAAATCCGTCCCACCATTTCGACCATAACTTCCAAACGGCTGAGCCAAATGTCCTGATATTTTGAGAGCTTCTATAAGACACATGTAAGAAGATATTTTATATTTATGACACCTTCGGATTCGGCCATATGAAGTGTCAAATTCACACGTCAAAATGGAGGACGAATCTGGACAGTTTTCCGGGTCAACTTCGAAACGTCAATTTACTTTTGATTCTTCACCCTTCTTTTGACTCTCTTAATTGTTGGAGGGTGAATTTAATGTTGGGGGTGGACATAAGGCTCATAATATGCCTATATAAGGAGCTGGTGGTGAAGGGAATAATCATCTAACATTTTTCCTTGAATCTAACATTTTCCTTTGAATCCATGTTTTTCTTTCAATTGTAATTTTCTGCTTTCCTTTTGTAATTGTATCGTCAATTTTTCCCATTTAAGTTTTTCTTTCACGTTGAGTATCTTAATAAAATTTGTTCTCCTTCTTTATTTTTTTCTTTTTATTTTATTCACACGTTGATACCGTTGAATCTAGGTGTGAATTTATTCACACCCGCACTTGTGAATTCATCACACAACGGTGGAGTGTTCGTTCTTTTAATAATTTTCTTCTTCTTCAATTCCACCCTCATAAGTCTACATCCCGCTTCCATTGGTAGAATAGCATCAATGGAGGGATAAACTCTTAAGGGTTGATCCAAGGGAGTAGCAAGGTCATGGATTGAATGTTATTTCATGTACTTAATATTTAAATCTATTCGTTATTTTAGGATTTCCATTTGATGAGTTACATTCTTTCTCATCTTTGCCAACTTTAACGATGACACATTTTGAGTGCTAGTACGATCTATTTCCATTGAGTGCTCATTAAAGTGATCCTCAAAGTGAATTAGTGATTACCCTTGGAATTGTGTAGGGATTAAATTGGTGAATGATTTGGAAGAATTATCTCATTGTTTGGATATGTCCTGAATTAATGACATGAAATTTTCTAAGAAAAGAAATTAATCCAATCCACCCCAAGAAAAACCCTAAGATCAACCCACCATCAATAATTGTTTAGTTCACATAATTTTTTATTATATATTATTTAAATTATATCTTTAGTTCTTCAATTAATATCTACCTCAATGTTGGCCACTTCATAGCCAATCCATCAATAAATCATAGTGTCTCAAGGTTACTTCTTCGGTCCCTGTGGATTCGATCCCTACTTGTACTTCAACGACCGCTTTTACCAGTAGGGTAAATTTGGGCGCAACCAAATTTTGGCGCCGTTGCCGGGGACCCAAGTAAGTTTTCTTAGACACCCACCTTCTATTCTCACCTAACTTCTCTTTTCTCACCTCTACTTCTCTTTTCTTTTCCCCTTTCTGTCTTCCCAAAAAAAATAAATCCAAATCCAAATTTCATTAAACTCCAATGGAGTATCATCAACAATTTCCTTTCATAAAATCGGGCTGGAATCGAATAGAAAATCAACATTGGGAATCCCCTCACATAGTAAATTACTTTGATCAACCTTTAAATGAATACCCCACACCCGATAACATGAACGATCAATGGGATGCTGATTTTTTAAAGGATCAATTTCCATACCTATCAAAGATGATTGAAGAGATCAAACTTAATGATGATGATGATGTACAAACAAAAATCAATCCTAATTCTGAAAAAATTCTTGAACATTTGTGTGAAAAAATGGTTAAAATGAATTCAGAAGTTTCATCACTGAGATTAGAAATACAAAACATTGAGACTTATAAAGAATCCATTCCCACTCAGGATGTCCTTTCCACATCACTTATAGAAGAATCTTGTTTCCCACATAACTCATGTGAATTTAGTGATGAACCCACTTTAGAATCTTGGAAAATAGAGTTGGATAATGAAGTGAATTGGTCAGGTAATTTTGAAAGTCAAGCTAATGAACCTGAGGGAATTGTTAACGAGTGTTTAAATCAGGATGAAATTGATTTCATGAATTCACAAGAGGGAAATTTTTCTTCAAAGATTGAATGTTCGGAATATTTCTACAATGATGATTTTTCAGAAACACCAATCACTGAACCATTAGGAGAAATCACAAACATCAAACCCATACCCATTTATGAAACTCATCTAGAAAATTTTGGGGTGGAATCTTCAATTCAAAGGGAACCAATTGTGTTGGGAAATTTTGAAAATGAAATTGATATTGATTCTAATTCCTTATCAATTTTTGAATGTCCTATCCAACCTGAACTTAAAATCAATGTCCTTACTTCCCCACTCGGGCATCCCATCATAGGGTACAAACAAGACCTCTCAGTTATCATTCATCCATCTCATGAAACCAATAATGTTGGAATGATCCTTGGTGTCTTAGGAATGACTATAGAAACAACTCGATCAACAATTTCAGACATTCCTTGGATTTTACCAATCATTGTGGAAAATATGATTTTACATGAAACAAATTTCAAAACAATAATCAATCTCAATCTTATTGAAGTGGAAAAAGATGGGTTAATAAAAATGCTGAAAGTTGGAATTGGATAAGTTGGGGGGTAAAAGTCGAGCCAATGACGTTAAACAAAAGCGCTGCATGGGAGGCAACCCATGGTTTTTATGTTTTCTAATTATTTTTAATCATTTAATTTTTCATATAATAAATTACCATAAGCTGTTGACCTGTTCTTCTTTTATGAGTAAGGATGGGTATGAACGGGGAGCGCCATATTCATCCGTGTCACGTGGTGTGATCTCTGAGTAATACCTTACCCAGAAAATATAAATAAGACAATGTATCATCAGTTTATATTGTTTTGTTTTATTTTTATGTTTTTATAGGTTTAAAAAAATAAACAGACATGTCGTAAGCCATAAGAAAAATCCATTCACCACCATCAAAGCTGCTGAGACTCGAACCCAGGATTGAAGGGAGACATTGGAATGCGCTATCATCATCAACCACCAGGTGACTTCATTCCATGATTTTCATTTTAAATTTCTTCATTGAACTCCTCTCCTACCCCTTCTAACTTTTCTTTTCTTTAAACACTGGGGACAGTGTTATTCTAAGTTGGGGGGGGATAAAAAATGATTTTTTTTTGAATAAAAACATGCATGAAAAGAAAAATTCCATTAACCATAAACATGATAACACACATTGCAAACTCTAAAATTGGATATCAAATAAATTTTGAATGCCTTGATTCTGATTTTAATGAATGTTTAAGTTCATGAGCATAGTTTTTGGAAAGTGCGGTTGTCCGATGTGATTTTTCAATGTTTACATTTTCATCCTCTTAATAAAAATGACACAATGCACGTCTACTGGATCAGGGGTGTAAATTTGAGTTCTCGGGTCCCTTTCATTATAGCATAGGGTTCTGGGGTCACTTTTAGTTTAATTTGAGTATCCAAAAAAAAAACAAAAAAAAAACAAAAAAAACAAAAAAAAAACAAAAAAACAAACAAAAAAATGACCACATAGAGCAATGTTTTGTCCAAATGCGTGGCGTCCGGCACTTGGGGATCGTGACTCCATAGTTGTCTTGCCCAGAGTTAGGCTTTATATCTCTATTGTAGAGCATGAAATTGACAAAATGCGTGGCGTCCGGCACTTGGGGATCGTGACTCCATAGTTGTCTTGCCCAGAGTTAGTCTTTTCATATCTATTGTGGTTAAAAAAAATAATAAAAAAAATCAAAAAAATCAAAAAAAATTGGATACTCATTTTAAGGTTTAATGTGATTCCCACCTAGCGCTTCCATTTTTTCCCCTTGAACAATAAAATGGGCCCCATATCTTTTATGATGCACAACACTTTATCATGCTTAATTGGAATTGGATGAAATGTGGCAATGAATTTGAACAAAGGAATGGGCTTGGGCTTGGGATATGCTTATGGACCTAGCTTGTTTTAAATTATTTTGATGGGTTTTCATAATTTTTTTGGTATTATATATTTGGGTGAGTAATGTGTATTTAAATGTTTTTGGAAAATGGGATTTGGATTTCATATTTGTAATTTATTTTGCTCGGGACTAGCAAAACTCAAGTTGGGGGGTGTGATTAGTCACTTAAAGTGGCTAATATTTATTGTTAAGTTCTTAATATTAATGTTTTTAAAAGTTCATAAACATCAATTTTAGTCCAATTCAGAAATTGAACTTCATTTCCCATCATTGTGCAATTCATGCTTAAAATGTCAATTTGGGCCCACTCAATAATGTGCTTGTGGAAATTACAATATTCATCATTTTAATTTGAAATTTTGGTATATGATTTATCACTTTGTTTGGAACATTTTATCTTTTAGGTACGATGGATGAATCCCAAAGGAAGATGGAGAATTTTGCGCCTGAAGGCAGAAACTTTCTGGAAAAAGCATAATGGGCCTAAGGCCCATCAAACAAATGTGGGGCCCAGAAAACAAGCCCAATGAAGCTCAAATATATACAGTAGAAAGATAAAAATATAAGGATCATTTTATTCAACTGTGGAAGGAGCAAATTCTGATGTTTTCATGATGATAGAGGGGTATGAAGTTAACATTTAAATGGTGGACTTGTCATTAATGCAGAGAAATCCGTCCCACCATTTCGACCATAACTTCCAAACGGCTGAGCCAAATGTCCTGATATTTTGAGAGCTTCTATAAGACACATGGAAGAAGATATTTTATATTTATGACACCTTCGGATTCGGCCATATGAAGTGTCAAATTCACACGTCAAAATGGAGGACGAATCTGGACAGTTTTCCGGGTCAACTTCGAAACGTCAATTTACTTTTGATTCTTCACCCTTCTTTTGACTCTCTTAATTGTTGGAGGGTGAATTTAATGTTGGGGGTGGACATAAGGCTCATAATATGCCTATATAAGGAGCTGTTGGTGAAGGGAATAATCATCTAACATTTTTCCTTGAATCTAACATTTTCCTTTGAATCCATGTTTTTCTTTCAATTGTAATTTTCTGCTTTCCTTTTGTAATTGTATCGTCAATTTTTCCCATGTAAGTTTTTCTTTCACGTTGAGTATCTTAATAAAATTTGTTCTC
Source organism: Viscum album (assembly GCA_963277665.1). Taxonomy (NCBI): domain Eukaryota; kingdom Viridiplantae; phylum Streptophyta; class Magnoliopsida; order Santalales; family Viscaceae; genus Viscum; species Viscum album. Next base: position 1,533,510,257 of record OY728163.1, on the reverse strand, counting down.
CTTATTTATTTTTTTCTTTTTATTTTATTCACACGTTGATACCGTTGAATCTAGGTGTGAATTTATTCACACCCGCACTTGTGAATTCATCACACAACGGTGGAGTGTTCGTTCTTTTAATAATTTTCTTCTTCTTCAATTCCACCCTCATAAGTCTACATCCCGCTTCCATTGGTAGAATAGCATCAATGGAGGGATAAACTCTTAAGGGTTGATCCAAGGGAGTAGCAAGGTCATGGATTGAATGTTATTTCATGTACTTAATATTTAAATCTATTCGTTATTTTAGGATTTCCATTTGATGAGTTACATTCTTTCTCATCTTTGCCAACTTTAACGATGACACATTTTGAGTGCTAGTACGATCTATTTCCATTGAGTGCTCATTAAAGTGATCCTCAAAGTGAATTAGTGATTACCCTTGGAATTGTGTAGGGATTAAATTGGTGAATGATTTGGAAGAATTATCTCATTGTTTGGATATGTCCTGAATTAATGACATGAAATTTTCTAAGAAAAGAAATTCATCCAATCCACCCCAAGAAAAACCCTAAGATCAACCCACCATCAATAATTGTTTAGTTCACATAATTTTTTATTATATATTATTTAAATTATATCTTTAGTTCTTCAATTAATATCTACCTCAATGTTGGCCACTTCATAGCCAATCCATCAATAAATCATAGTGTCTCAAGGTTACTTCTTCGGTCCCTGTGGATTCGATCCCTACTTGTACTTCAACGACCGCTTTTACCAGTAGGGTATATTTGGGCGCAACCAAATTTTGGCGCCGTTGCCGGGGACCCAAGTAAGTTTTCTTAGACACCCACCTTCTATTCTCACCTAACTTCTCTTTTCTCACCTCTATTTCTCTTTTCTTTTCCCCTTTCTGTCTTCCCAAAAAAAATAAATCCAAATCCAAATTTCATTAAACTCCAATGGAGTATCATCAACAATTTCCTTTCATAAAATCAGGCTGGAATCGAATAGAAAATCAACATTGGGAATCCCCTCACATAGTAAATTACTTTGATCAACCTTTAAATGAATACCCCACACCCGATAACATGAACGATCAATGGGATGCTGATTTTTTAAAGGATCAATTTCCATACCTCTCAAAGATGATTGAAGAGATCAAACTTAATGATGATGATGATGTACAAACAAAAATCAATCCTAATTCTGAAAAAATTCTTGAACATTTGTGTGAAAAAATGGTTAAAATGAATTCAGAAGTTTCATCACTGAGATTAGAAATACAAAACATTGAGACTTATAAAGAACCCATTCCCACTCAGGATGTCCTTTCCACATCACTTATAGAAGAATCTTGTTTCCCACATAACTCATGTGAATTTAGTGATGAACCCACTTTAGAATCTTGGAAAATAGAGTTGGATAATGAAGTGAATTGGTCAGGTAATTTTGAAAGTCAAGCTAATGAACCTGAGGGAATTGTTAACGAGTGTTTAAATCAGGATGAAATTGATTTCATGAATTCACAAGAGGGAAATTTTTCTTCAAAGATTGAATGTTCGGAATATTTCTACAATGATGATTTTTCAGAAACACCAATCACTGAACCATTAGGAGAAATCACAAACATCAAACCCATACCCATTTATGAAACTCATCTAGAAAATTTTGGGGTGGAATCTTCAATTCAAAGGGAACCAATTGTGTTGGGAAATTTTGAAAATGAAATTGATATTGATTCTAATTCCTTATCTATTTTTGAATGTCCTATCCAACCTGAACTTAAAATCAATGTCCTTACTTCCCCACTCGGGCATCCCATCATAGGGTACAAACAAGACCTCTCAGTTATCATTCATCCATCTCATGAAACCAATAATTTTGGAATGATCCTTGGTGTCTTAGGAATGACTATAGAAACAACTCGATCAACAATTTCAGATATTCCTTGGATTTTACCAATCATTGTGGAAAATATGATTTTACATGAAACAAATTTCAAAAAAATAATCAATCTCAATCTTATTGAAGTGGAAAAAGATGGGTTAATAAAAATGCTGAAAGTTGGAATTGGATAAGTTGGGGGGTAAAAGTCGAGCCAATGACGTTAAACAAAAGCGCTGCATGGGAGGCAACCCATGGTTTTTATGTTTTCTAATTATTTTTAATCATTTAATTTTTCATATAATAAATTACCATAAGCTGTTGACCTGTTCTTCTTTTATGAGTAAGGATGGGTATGAACGGGGAGCGCCATATTCATCCGTGTCACGTGGTGTGATCTCTGAGTAATACCTTACCCAGAAAATATAAAGAAGACAATGTATCATCAGTTTATTTTGTTTTGTTTTATTTTTATGTTTTTATAGGTTTAAAAAAATAAACAGACATGTCGTAAGCCATAAGAAAAATCCATTCACCACCATCAAAGCTGCTGAGACTCGAACCCAGGATTGAAGGGAGACATTGGAATGCGCTATCATCATCAACCACCAGGTGACTTCATTCCATGATTTTCATTTTAAATTTCTTCATTGAACTCCTCTCCTACCCCTTCTAACTTTTCTTTTCTTTAAACACTGGGGACAGTGTTATTCTAAGTTGGGGGGGGATAAAAAATGATTTTTTTTTGAATAAAAACATGCATGAAAAGAAAAATTCCATTAACCATAAACATGATAACACACATTGCAAACTCTAAAATTGGATATCAAATAAATTTTGAATGCCTTGATTCTGATTTTAATGCAAGTTTAAGTTCATGAGCATAGTTTTTGGAAAGTGCGGTTGTCCGATGTGATTTTTCAATGTTTACATTTTCATCCTCTTAATAAAAATGACACAATGCACGTCTACTGGATCAGGGGTGTAAATTTGAGTTCTCAGGTCCCTTTCATTATAGAATAGGGTTCTGGGGTCACTTTTAGTTTAATTTGAGTATCCAAAAAAAAAAACAAAAAAAAAACAAAAAAACAAAAAAAAACAAAAAAACAAACAAAAAAATGACCACATAGAGCAATGTTTTGTCCAAATGCGTGGCGTCCGGCACTTGGGGATCGTGACTCCATAGTTGTCTTGCCCAGAGTTAGGCTTTATATCTCTATTGTAGAGCATCAAATTGACAAAATGCGTGGCGTCCGGCACTTGGGGATCGTGACTCCATAGTTGTCTTGCCCAGAGTTAGTCTTTTCATATCTATTGTGGTTAAAAAAAATAATAAAAAAAATCAAAAAAATCAAAAAAAAAATTGGATACTCATTTTAAGGTTTAATGTGATTCCCACCTAGCGCTTCCATTTTTTCCCCTTGAACAATAAAATGGGCCCCATATCTTTTATGATGCACAACACTTTATCATGCTTAATTGGAATTGGATGAAATGTGGCAATGAATTTGAACAAAGGAATGGGCTTGGGCTTGGGATATGCTTATGGACCTAGCTTGTTTTAAATTATTTTTATGGGTTTTCATAATTTTTTTGGTATTATATATTTGGGTGAGTAATGTGTATTTAAATGTTTTTGGAAAATGGGATTTGGATTTCATATTTGTAATTTATTTTGCTCGGGACTAGCAAAACTCAAGTTGGGGGGGTGTGATTAGTCACTTAAAGTGGCTAATATTTATTGTTAAGTTCTTAATATTAATGTTTTTAAAAGTTCATAAACATCAATTTTAGTCCAATTCAGAAATTGAACTTCATTTCCCATCATTGTGCAATTCATGCTTAAAATGTCAATTTGGGCCCACTCAATAATGTGCTTGTGGAAATTACAATATTTATCATTTTAATTTGAAATTTTGGGATATGATTTATCACTTTGTTTGGAACATTTTATCTTTTAGGTCCGATGGATGAATCCCAAAGGAAGATGGAGAAGTTTGCGCCTGAAGGCAGAAACTTTCTGGAAAAAGCATAATGGGCCTAAGGCCCATCAAACAAATGTGGGGCCCAGAAAACAAGCCCAATGAAGCTCAAATTTATACAGTAGAAAGATAAAAATATAAGGAGCATTTTATTCAACTGTGGCCGGAGCTAATTCTGATTTTTTCATGATGATAGAGGGGTATGAAGTTAACATTTAAATGGTGGACTTGTCATTAATGCAGAGAAATCCGTCCCACCATTTCGACCATAACGTCCAAACGGCTGAGCCAAATTTCCTGATATTTTTAGAGCTTCTAGAAGACACATGGAAGAATATATTTTATATTTATGACACCTTCGGATTCGGCCATATGAAGTGTCAAATTCACACGTCAAAATGGAGGACGAATCTGGACAGTTTTCCGGGTCAACTTCGAAACGTCAATTTACTTTTGATTCTTCACCCTTCTTTTGACTCTCTTAATTGTTGGAGGGTGAATTTAATGTTGGGGGTGGACATAAGGCTCATAATATGCCTATATAAGGATCTGGTGGTGAAGGGAATAATCATCTAACATTTTTCCTTGAATCTAACATTTTCCTTTGAATCCATGTTTTTCTTTCAATTGTAATTTTCTGCTTTCCATTTGTAATTGTATCGTCAATTTTTCCCATGTAAGTTTTTCTTTCACGTTGAGTATCTTAATAAAATTTGTTCTCCTTCTTTATTTTTTTCTTTTTATTTTATTCACACGTTGATACCGTTGAATCTAGGTGTGAATTTATTCACACCCGCACTTGTGAATTCATCACACAACGGTGGAGTGTTCGTTCTTTTAATAATTTTCTTCTTCTTCAATTCCACCCTCATAAGTCTACATCCCGCTTCCATTGGTAGAATAGCATCAATGGAGGGCTAAACTCTTAAGGGTTGATCCAAGGGAGTAGCAAGGTCATGGATTGAATGTTATTTCATGTACTTAATATTTAAATCTATTCGTTATTTTAGGATTTCCATTTGATGAGTTACATTCTTTCTCATCTTTGCCAACTTTAACGATGACACATTTTGAGTGCTAGTATGATCTATTTCCATTGAGTGCTCATTAAAGTGATCCTCAAAGTGAATTAGTGATTAGCCTTGGAATTGTGTAGGGATTAAATTGGTGAATGATTTGGAAGAATTATCTCATTGTTTGGATATGTCTTGAATTAATGACATGAAATTTTCTAAGAAAAGAAATTCATCCAATCCACCCCAAGCAAAACCCTAAGATCAACCCACCATCAATAATTGTTTAGTTCACATAATTTTTTATTATATATTATTTAAATTATATCTTTAGTTCTTCAATTAATATCTACCTCAATGTTGGCCACTTCATAGCCAATCCATCAATAAATCATAGTGTCTCAAGGTTACTTCTTCGGTCCCTGTGGATTCGATCCCTACTTGTACTTCAACGACCGCTTTTACCAGTAGGGTAAATTTGGGCGCAACCAGGCCTCTAACACTCAGTACCTCAGCCTCAAATTTAACATTATAATTTCCATGAAACCCAAAAGAAAGAAAGATAGATTTGAATTCCACTAAATTCAAGGATTCTATAAGATACAACATAAAATCTATATGTTTTTCATATGAACCATCTAATGATATTAAAATAATGATTGATTGGTCCTCATCATTAATTTTAACTTCAAAGTTTTCTAGGTCTAATAAAATTTTATTAAACTCATCAAGATATATAAGATGATAGTTTTAGGAAAAATCTTGAAGGTTTAAAAATTATGTATCTTCGGTAGATTACTAATTAATGATGTTTTTATACATGGATTTTTAATTTTAGACTATATTACTTCTACAAAAGTTTCATAAGAAATATCCTGAAATACTTTACCATCTAATATCAATGACAAAGAATAATGTGATTTCATTAATATATTAGAATGGACTTATTGTAGGTGGTAACTGTATTTATATTAATGAAAAAATATTAAGAGGTTACTTGGGACCATAAAGGGTATCTTAAACCCTTGTTGGACTAACATGGATCTAATATTTAGGAACCATATATTAAAATCCTTCCTACCATATGACTTTTAAATTTCATACTCACTGAAATCCTTTATGAAAAGCATAAGACTCTAATACTAAATATTGTAGGAACCCTCATAGATATGCCTCAAAATAAATCCACCTTATCAAAAAATGAATGGAAACTTCCAGAAATTATTGTTATTTACAAATGAGTAATAAATAACAATGATAGAGGGAAACTAATAAAATTGAATAAAGAAACAGAATAATGAAAGAAAACATGGATTTAAGGTGGTTTAGTACCAGTCTTTCCCTACTCCATGATAAGAACACTTCTTACTCTACCATTATTAAAATTATAAAAATGGAGTATAATAAAAGAGAGAGAATATGTAGACCGATCTAGTAAAAAATAAATATACAATAATAAAACACAAAATAACAATAAGAAAAAACCCTTATGGATAGTAAGATTTACCAACCAAATTCCACACACGATAATACTTGGAATTATTCAAGAAGCATTTGAAAATTGTGGATAAAGTGACCTCATGATTAGTAGTAACACATCTTCACTAGAACATAAAATTATGGAAATTTATAATCTTAAAGGTGAGTGAAGCAACAATTTTGATAGGTTACAACACCCACAAATCCCGATGAACTCCTCTTACACAATATCCATCTCTATAAAAAATCAATATGAAAAACTCTTAAGATAATTGTATCACTATTATCATTATATTTTTGGGAATAAGGGTTGGAAATAGGGATTTTAAAGATGAATCTATTGCATCATTAAAACAAAACTCAAGAGAATAGATGGCTGTGAATAATTTATACATAACCATTGAGACAACTTGAAACCAACCTATAAAAACCAATATAAAAAAGATACATAAAAAACATAAGATCAATTAGACATTCTGGGTTGAATGACCATATAATTTTAGGCATGGAAAGTGAGGTGGTTATACGTTAAGAGAATCGACCATGGTAGGTCAAATGGCTGTGCGGTTCAATCGACCACATGGAAATATTATTATCGACCACATGAATGTTATTAACAGAAAATAAGCAATGGTATGGAAAATAATAAAGGTAAATATAATTAATATTAAACATGTTAAATTACAACATAAAACTAACAAGGTATTAAATTCATTTACAAAATCAATTATCGTGCTAAATTCAACAATTACATTATATATTTTTAAAGACAAGAAATAATATAATTACCAATGGAAATGTAAATAAATTCAATAAAATTTTGAAAAAAATAAATATAACCATACAGAAAATATTAACTTATTATATACCTTAACATATATTTAGTATGATATCCTTATATCCTTAGGATTTTGGGTATTTAAATAAAAATTTAGATAAGGATTTGGGAATCCTTACCTCAATAAGTCTCTTGAGAAAAACACTTAGGATCAAATTTTAAGAGATAAATGATGATAACGTTTGAAATATTTTCTAACCATGTCTCTTCCCCAATATTATTGAAAGGGAAAATGAGAGAAAAATCATGAACAATGGTTTTGAAGTAGAGATAAATGGATGTATAGGTGGGTATTTATAGAAAATGTGGGATAATTCTTTACTAATTTCTAAACATGGGCCTTAGACATTATGTTGTGTAAAAATAGAAAACTGTTGTCCTTACATTGGTTTTAAACCATGTTATTTTAAATATAATATTTGGTTTTTGAATTTTATAATTTTACAAACCTAACTCCATTAAATTAAAGAATTTTAGATATACGAAATAATTTTATTCATAAATAATTGTTTTTAAAATCATAAATTATGTTTTAGGATTTAGAAACAAATTTATAGGTTTGAAAAATTAATTTCATCATTTTAAATTGAATTATTTTAATAAATAAAGATATTTTTGTTAATAAATCCTTTATATTATTTTTAAGACATTTTAATATAATATCTATGTTATAATTCTTACCAAATACGCAAACCATATTTTACTGTTTATCTAAAAATTGTCCAGTTTAGAAAATTATATAAAAAATGTAAATGGATAATTTTTATGTGATTATTCTTAATGTAATTTTTTTATGAAAATAATTTTCTTTATATATTTTATTAAATTTTTATATAAATATTTTGGTGTATTTCAAAATCACGCATTTAGTGCCAAAACATTTAAACCCATGTCTAAGGAGTATATTTTTACACTGATAGTCATACATCATTTATATTTATTAACTATTATTTTATGTAATTTTTGTTTCCATAATTCTCACATTACTATTACAATGGTATAATCAAGAAGTTATTATTTTGATGCTCTTATTCTCAATGTTAAGATTCCAACAGTCACCTTAACCTTCCAAAAGTTATATCAACACTTATATATACACAACATTGTAACATATAAAATAATCTATATACTTATATTACTTTCTATATAATGTATATTATGTTGGATGTTTTTTTCTTCAAAATAGAAATGAATCATATAGATTTTTTAGTAGTACTAGAGTCTAATAATCTGTATGTCAAGATTAAGGTATTTCCCTATATTGTTATGTGTTTTATGGCACTAGTTGTGTCTATTATAGTGTATGTAATTTTATTGTTTTTTTGTACTATTATGATGAAATAATAGAATGTTCATTATTAAAAAATTATTATAATAAAGTGATTTTTTACTATCCAAGAATCTTAGTTATATATTATGAATGAGTTAAAGGTTTATTCATTAAAAAGTGTAAATAGATTTTTAACAACGAATAAATATTTAATAAATGATAAGGAATGAAAATATATAATCATTCATGGAAAAAAATAGTTTATTATTACAAAAAATGTTTTTATACATATATTATATATTTCAATTAAAATATAAAATTTTCATATTTGAAATTTGAATTTAATAAAATGGATTTCATATCTTTGAATCAAGATTAAAAAATTAGCTAAGGGGGTGAATATAATTTCTTAGTAAAAAATATTTTACCATTGTGAATAAAAGAAATAAAAAAATAAAATATAGGAAATATGGCATCATAAATATGTAATAATGATAAATATCCCATTATATTAGTCATATTGGATTAATTTTGGCACAAAAAAAATCATATTAAATCATTATGGTAGGTAGTGGAGCACTGTGGGGTTTAGTGAAGAACATCTAATAATAGGGAAATAAAATATTCAATTATTTATTCCAAATATTCCACTCACCACTCCTATAAATAATTACCCCTCCTTCTATTCCAAACCAAAATACAAGTTAAATTTACTCACCAATATTAACCCAAATTACATCCCTTAAATTCCTACCTCACATCTGTAATCCTTGGTCTTTATGGATGAGTGCTAAATTCTTTATTATGAAGATTCTCATTAAGAGAAGAAGTGATTTCTCCAGAGTTGGTAATGGGTTTTCTTTATATTTTTTATTTATCTTCCCACACTTCACCTTATTAAATTTTATTTATACTATAGCAAAATATAAAAAACATCATTATAATTTTATAAAATTAATATTTCAATAATATATTTATATACAATCACACATTCATTTGTTATAGAATTTTCATATTTGGGGGGATATAACCACTTTCATGGACGATGCTATACTATTTCCATCATTCTAACTATGGATGATTATAAAAATAAAAACACTAGTAATATATTTTATTAATGAGTAATTTATTTTATTTTTATGGTTCTATAATTGTAATATTAAAAGTAAATTCATTATTATAATAATTGTTTGTGTTTGAATAAGTAATCACAAAGACAAGAACATTTACTATTTACTCTTCAAACATACCCCATAAATTCCATATAATGAACACAGGACGTTAGAAATCATTGAACCAATATGATTCCAAAAACATTACTATTTTATATATGGTGGGCATATGAATAAGTAATGATAATCAATATATCCATAATTGGTTAATATTAAATGTAATAAATATAAATAAGTATATGAAATAAATGGGTAATAAGTCCAAGTTTATTATACATATATTAAGAGTATATTTAAGAAAATGGGGAGTTAAGGTAAGGGGAATTTTTCTTATATCTCTTTTCCATTAGATCATTATCTTATATACCCATGTTACCTATGTTATATCTAACTTCATCGATATATAGTACACACTTTAATCACATTATATAGTTTTTTATATAAATTTACTTTGATTTAGAGTTACTGTTGAAGGTTTAAATGGATTTTTTCACTTCATCTATGTTTCTCTCTTGCTCTCATTATAACACATATTCTATTATTTTTTATATAGGCTCCTTCAGAAATATACGGTAATATGATTTCATGGTTTCAAGAATTTTCTTGATGAATCATTTTTATATATCATAATTGTCTTATTATTTAACCCATTTTAATTTCACGGGTTAATCATGTTATGAATTTTGATAGATATCGTAACGTCCGGATATTTTAAAAGGAAAAATGAAACATTATGATTAAATTAACTACTAATTACTATTTAACTTTTATACCCTAGCCATTAAACTTAATTTTCTGGCTTCTGTGTTTTAAATTTTGAAAAACGGTCAGACACGGTTGCGATTAGTAAGTTAATTAGAGTGTGATAAGACCAACTTATTTTTTGGTGAATAGTATCATACCCTTATGAATACTAATGTTAACCTTATGAACAGTAACATATCCTTATGAATAGTAATATCACCTATGATAGTATATATATAAGATTTAATTTAAAGTATGATACACCCATATCCTAGAATAAGTAAATAAATTTTTTTAAATTGTTATTTTTCAAATAAAATATTATTTTATTTCAAAATTAAATATCTCATATTTATAAAATTATTTTCATAAAATGGAGTTAAATTTTGGATTATATACATCAAAAAATGGTTGGAGTGATTTTTTGGTAGTTTTCCAAAAAACGTGATTTTTTTTATGAATAATGAAATCCGATAATTTAAAAATTAAGCTAAATACAAGATTTATGGAGCCATGGATGATGTTTTTCTGATGTAATAACACTTATCTCGAACTCAAATGCACTTATTACTATTTTTGGTCTTATAATCATTACTATTTCCTATCTTGTGGCAATATAATAAAATAATGATTTAAATAAGGGAAAACTCCTCCTCTCCTTCGCTATAAATACCAACCAATTCCCCTCTTCCTTCCACACCTCTCAATCCTCCATCCTTGAATATTTTATGATCAATACTCCTACCAATACACTTACACATGTACGATACCTACTGGTCTCACCAAAAGGCCAAAAAAAGGGCCTCAAGAAGGATCTCATGGAGAAGAGATCAAGAGATAAACATCATTTTGTTTTCTTTCTTTTCATGTCATTTCTTTCCTATTATTATTATTTACTAACCTCTCCTTATCCAATATGAATGAATGATCTAGTATATTACATATTATGTAAGTTATCATGTTTATGGAAGATTCAACTTTATAATTATTCTCATCTCCCACTTATTCTAGAAATAAAAACACTATCCGTGATGTGTTGATTTACGTACTTTGCAGATGTTGTGTTTCCAATTTCTGTTAATTCTTTAAAGAATATTCATAAAAACATTTTTATGGTTGAAAAATATTATAATTTTTGTATTATATCTAATATAAGGTTATATAATCATTTTTACACATGATATTAATTTGTAAAACAAAATGAGTTCATTATTATCAAAGAACAACCAAAATTATTTAAACGAACATCATTAATGGTTTAATTAATGAATCATACTAATATAAGAATTAAAAATGATAAATGGTATAATTTAAGTTTAAGTAAACATTAAAATACCATTTCCTTCCACTTCTTGAGTTTATCTTACAACCAACATGAAAATCCATTATGAACCGCTCATGGAAACCATGTAATGCACACACCTGAAACAAGGGAAATAACAAAGTATTATTAATGATTGGGAAGAATGACATTATAAAGTGATCATATAATATTTTATAAACATTAACTTGTTTCTGTAAAATATTAACAACACTATTTTATCCATTATACAAGAGGTTTAAATAGGTTTTAAGGAAGTAAAACCCGAGGTAAGGGATCCTCTTTTTCTCACTTTAATTCAAGAATCAGCCCTATGTTATGCTCATTAATTATTAATTCCAAAAGATGGTGTATATTTTAGAACCTCCCATATACCACTATTATGATATAATAATGATGAGATACCCCATTTATATCCCATTAATGCATTCCATGTACACTCATTACCGTGACGAAATTTCGTAAGTGAATTCTAAACCCAATTTCTATTTTTTGGGTTAACCTTCAACTTAAAAGGATATTATCATGGTAATATGACTTGTGAAATGTAATTTTATTATATTATTCTTTATTATGTGTAATCATAGTATATATACATATTCCATTTATTTAATCAATTCTATCTTCAATATTGTGGTATTTGTAAAGGACTTTCTTCCTTTTTGTTGTATCTATTATGAAATACAAAGAGATTGTTATTTTTTATATCATGAGTGTTACATTATGATTTCATGATATTTTAAAACTATAGTGTCTCTATTATATTTTTTATAGTTATTATTTTAATAATAATATTTCCTTATTTTGTGTGCAGTGTTTATGTTCTATGAGTGATTTTTATGAAAAAGGGTATTTTGAAATGTGAATGTGTTTTGCTCAATGGTATAAATATGTTATGAAGTGTTTTATTCATTATTTGTTCCTTGGAAATTATTTATGTTTGTTTGGTTGCATTATCGTTCAATATATGATGGGTGATCCCCATTATAGCTCAAGATATGTTGGGTTGAGCCCATTATATCTCAAGATGTGATGGGTGAGCCCCATTATAGCTTAAGATATGATCGGTTGAGCCCATTATATATCAAGATATGATGAGTGAGCCCCATTATATCTATCCAATACATTGGGTTCTTTTGAGAGGTAATTTACCAAATGGTTATTCCATGTTTAAGGGTACTTATAATAGTGATATGGTAAATATGTCCCAAGGTAACTACATGAGGTTTCTATGAATTTGAGTTTTTATGTTATGGATTTTATTGGTTTTTATGGTATAAATTGACTAAAGATTTATTTCTTTATATCCTTTACTGAGTTTTTTACTCATCCCAATGTTTTTAAAATTTTTTTCACAAGATTTATTAAAAGAAAAGAAGGAAAGTTGAGGTGCTAATGAAGATGAATCTGAATTAGTTATTTTGCAATTATTTTTATAACACTCATATAATGTATTGTGTGTCTATTCCTCCAAAATCTAGACCAAAAATGGTCCTTGATTATATAATATACTGTGTAGTTTTAAAGAAATTTTTTTATAAAACAAAAATACACAACATGTTTTAGCACTAAATCCAGATGTGTGATTTCAGGGTTTTACAATTGGTATCTAGGGAAAGGTATAGAAAAATTTAGAGATTAACATTATTGTTTTTTTAAAATAAAATAGTCATAGTATTTACTTTTTACCTTCTAGTTAATTAAGTAGACATAAGAAAATATTTTTTCATAATTATCAATATGTAAATTCATAATTATAAGTACAATGAACAAATTGCATGTGCACAATTCATTTAAGGTGGGGAGAATATAACATCTCGATATTTTAAAAGGAAAAAACAACACATTATGCTTAAATTAAATACTAATTAATATTTTACCATTATAACATAACCATTAAACATAATTTTCTAACTTCTGTGTTTTGAATTTCAAAAACGGACAGACACAGTTGCGATCAATAAGTTATTTAGAGTTTGATAAGACCAAATTAATTTTTGGTGAATTGCAACATACCCAAATGAATAGTAATGTTACCCTCATAAAAAGTAACATACCCTAATTAATAATATACTCACCTATAATTTTATATATATAATATTTAATTTCATGTATGATACACCAATATCTTGGAATAAGTAAAAAAATGTTTTAAAATTTTTATTTTTAAAATAAAATATTGTTTTATTTAAAAAATAAATTTATCATATTTAGAAAATTATTTTCATAAAATGGACTTCAATTTTAGATTATAAACACTAAAAAATGGTTGGGGTTAATTTTTTGGTAATTTTCTTAAAAACTTCAATATTTGATGAATTGTGAAATATGATAATTTAAAGAATAATCTAAATACTTGATTTATGGAGTCATGGATCATGTGTTTCTGATTTAAGCACAATTATATCAAAATAACATGAAATATTACAAATTTTGGTCTTTCAATCATAAATATTGCTTGTGTTGTGGAAAAATAATAAAATAATGATTAAAATAATAGAAAATTCATCCTCTCCTCTAAAATAAATACCACCCACTACCACCTCTTCTTTCCACACCTCTAAAGCCTTGATCCTTGCCTACGTTCTACCCAATACTACTCCCAATACAACTACCCATGTAAAAGACGTTTTGGTCTCACCAAAAGGCCAAATCCAAGGGCCTTAAGAAGGATCTCATGGAGAAGAGATCAAGAGGTAAATATCCTCTTTTGTTTTCTTTCTTTTCTTTTCTTTTCATTATATATTCTTATTATTTCCTCACCTAACATTATACAAGTGGAATGAATGATAAAATATCATAAATATTATGAATATAATAATATTTATTTAATATTCACCAATATAATTCTTCTACTCTCCAACTTTATCTAGAAATAAAAACACTATTTGTGATGTGTCGATTTACCGACATCACAGACGATGTTTTTTCATTTAATTTTACTTCCTTTGAGAATGGTCATAAAACCATTTTTTTAGTTGATATATATTATAATTTATTTATTATAACTTATTAAATTTTCTGTAATCATTTTTTACACATGATTTTAATTTAGAAGACAAAATGAATTCGTTATTATCAAAGAACCACCAAAATAATCTATACAAACATAATTAATGATTTAACTAATGAATCATCCTCATATTAGAATTCAAAATGCTAAATTGTATAATTTAAGGTTAAGGTTACATGAAAATACTATTTCATTCCACTTATGATGTTTCTCTTACAATCGACATGAAAATACATTATAAACAGCTCATGAAAACCATGTAATGCACGCACCCAAAACGAGAGAAATAACAACTAATTATTAATGAATCGGTGAAATGATGTTATAATGTGATCATATATAATGTTTTAAACATGAAAATGTTTATCTAAATCATTAATAACACTATTTTAACCATTATACATAAGTTTTAAACATGTTCGAAGAAGTCGAACTTGAGGTATGGGATCCTCTCATTTTCACTTTTATTCAAGAATCAACCCTATGTTGTGCTCTCTAATTATTAATTCCTAATAATGGTGTATATTCCATAACCTACCACATACTACTATTATGGTATAATAATGATTAGATACCCTATTTCTATATCATTAATCCCTCTAATTTACACCCATTACCATGAAAAAATTTCATAAGTGATTTCTAAAACTAATTTACTTTCTTTGGGTTAACCATCCACTTCAATGGTTTTTATCATGATAAAATGAATTGTGAAACGTAATTTGATTATATTATGTTTTATTATGTGTGCTTACAACATATTTACATATTACATTCATTTAATAAATTCTCTCTTAATTGTTCTGATATTTGTAAAGGACTTTCTTCTTAAAATATTTTTAAAAGTCTCCTTTATGAAATACAAAGAGATTGTTTTTTTATGTCATGAGTGTTCCCTTATGATTTCATGATGTTTTAATAATATAGTATATCCATTATATGTTTTATAATTATTTTTGAATAATAACATTTCATTAATTTGTGTGCAGTGTCTATGTTCTAAGAGTGATAATTATGGAAAAAGGGTATTTTGAAAAGTGAATGTATTTTGCGCAAGGGTGTAAATGAGTTATGAAGTGTTTTATTCATGATATGTTCCTTAGAATTTATTTATATTGGGTTTAACCCATTATATCTCAAGAAATGATGAGCGAGCCCCATTATTTCTCAAGATATGTTGGGTTGTGTCCATTATAGCTCAAGATATGATGGGTGAGCCCCATTATAGCTCTCTAATGGATTGGGTACTCCGGAGATGGAATTTAACAAAATGGTTATTCCATGTGTATGGGTGATTGTAAGAGTGATATGGTAAATATGTCCCAAAGAAAATACATGATGTTTCTATGCATTTGAGTTTTTATATTATGGATTTTATTGGTTTTTATGTTATCACTTGACTAATGATTTATTTCTTTATATCCATTACCAAGTTTTTTATTCATCCTAATGTTTGTCACATGATTCCTTAGAAGACCAAAAGAATGTTTTGGTGCTAATGATGATGAATCAAAATTAGTTATTCTGTAATTATTTTTGTAACTCTGATATAATGTACAATGTTTTTAATTCACAAAAACCTTTATTGGAAGATTCCTCAATTGTATAATGTACTGTGTATTTTTCATGTACTTTTTATAGAAAAGAATACACTGCATGTTTTAGTATTGAATCGAGAAGTGAGTGTTCAATGTTTTACAATTGGTATGAGAGGAAAAGCCTAGATAACTTTACAGATTAGACATTTTAGTTTTTTAAATATAAAAGAGTCATACTATTTACTTTTTAACTTCTAGTTAATTAGGTAAACATAAGAAAATAGTTTTTCATAATTATTAATACGTAAATTTTGAATTATAAGTACTATAAATGAATTGTGAGGGTGCAATTCATTTAAGGTGGGGATAATGTAACATCTTGATATTTCAAAAGGAAAAAAATTCCAAATTATGCTTAAAGTAACTACATAGTACTATTTTACCATTATAGAATAGACATTAAACTTAACTTTCCTACTTCTATGTTTTGAATTTCGAAAAACAGACATACACAATTATGATCAGTAAGTTATTTTGAGGTTGATAAGACTAACATAATTTTTAGTGAATAGTAACATATCCTTATGAATGTTAATTTTCCGTTATAAAAATTAACATAAATTTATGTATATTAACCTCATATATGATATAATATATATAATATTTAATTGAAAGTATTATAGGCACATATCTTGGAATAAGTAAACAAATGTTTTAAAATTGTTATTTTGAAATAATATATTATTATATTTTAAAAATAAATTTCTCATATTTAGAAAATTATTTTCATAAAATGGAGTTCATTTTTGGATTCTTCACGTTGAAAAATGGTTGGGGTGAATTTTTGGTAATTTACTAAAAAACAAGAATTTTCTATGAATAGTGAAATACAATAATTAAAAAATTAAGCTAAATAATTGATTTAGTCATGGATGATTCTTTTCTGATGTAATAAAACTTGTCCCGAAATAAAATTCACTTATTACTACTTTTGGTCTTGTAATCATAACTATTTCTTTTCTTGTAGCAAAATAATAAAATAATGATTAAAATAAGGGGAAACTCCTCCTTTCCTCCAATATAAATACCACCCAGTCCCCCCTCTACCATCTGAACCTCTTAAGACTTTATCCTTTACTATTTTCTACCAAATAATCATCCCAATACCCTTCCCTAAGTTCAATACCTTATAGTCTCACAAAAAAGGCCAAAACCAAGGGCCTTAAGAAGGATCTCAAGGAGAAGAGATCAAGAGGTAAACATCCTCTTTTTTTTCTTTTCATTTTTTATATATATTATTATATTTTACTCAATTACCCTTATCCAAGAGGAATGAATGATCCAGTATATTACATATTCTTTATGTCATTATGTTTATTGAATATTCACCATTATAATTCTTCTCATCTCACACTTATTCTAGAAATAAAAACATTTTCCGTGATGTGTCGATTTACTGACATCGTAGACGATGTGTTTTAAATTTCTTTTACTTCCTTCAAGAGTGTCCATGAAACAATTATTATTTTTGAACCAAATTATAATTTATGTATTATATCTTATGTAAGTTTATGTAATCATTTTGTACCCATGATTCTAATTTATAAAAGGAAATGAGTTTGTTTTTGTCAAAAAACCACCAAAATGATCTAAACAAACAACATTAACGTTTTAACTAATGAATCATCATCCTATAAGATTTCAAAATAATAATTGGTATAATTTATGGTCAAGGAAACATTAAAATACCATTTCATTCTACTTATGGAGTTTCTCTTACGACCGACATGAAAATCCATTACAAAACACTCTTGGAAAACATGTAATGTACGCACCTGAAACAAGGGAAATAACAGAGTATTATTAATGAATGGGTGGAATGATGTTATAAACTGATCATATAAGATGTTATAAAAATGAAAATTTTTCTATAAAATATTAATATCATTATTTTAAGAATTATATAGGAGTTGTAAACATGTTTCAACGAAGTATAACCTAAGGTAAGGGATCCTCTATTTCTAACTTTTATTCAAGAATTAGCCCTATATTATGCTCTTTAATTATCAATTCCTAACGATGGTGTATATTTTAGCACCTTCCCATAATTCTCTTATGATATAATAATGATTAGATACTCCATTTCTATCTCATTAATCACTCTCATGTACAACCATTACCATACTGAAATTTCGTAAGTGAATTCTAAACCCAATTTCCATTCTTTGGGTTAACCTTCAACTTCAATGGTTTTTATCATGCTAAGATGGCTTGTGAAATTTTATTTGTTTATATTATGTTTATATTATGTGTAATTACAGTTTAAATACATATTCAATTCATTTAATCAATTCTCTCTCCAATTTTATGGAATTTGTAATGGAATTTCTTCTTAAAACCTTTTAAATGTATCCTTTATGAAATACAATGAGATTGTTCTTTTTTATGTCATAAGTTTTCCCTTTTGATTTCATTATATTTTAATACTATAGTGTCTCCATTATATGTTTTATAGTTATTTTTGAATAATAATATTTCATAATTTTGGGTGCATTGTTTATGTTCAAAGAGGGATTTTTATGAAAAAAGGTATTTTGAAATGTGAATGTGTTTTGCTCAAGGGTGTAAATGTTTTATGAAGTGTTTTATTCATGATATGTTCCTTGTAAATAATTTATGTTTCATTGAGCCCATTATAGCTCATGATATAACAGGTGAGCCCCATTATAGATCAGGATATGTTGGTTCAATCCCATTATAGCTCAAGATATGATGGGTGATCCCCATTATAGCTCAAGATATGTTGGGTTAAACCCATTATAGCTCAAGAAATGACGGGTGAGCCCCATTATATCTCTCCAATTCATTTGGTACACCATAGATGGAATTTTACAAAATGGTTATTGTACGTTTAAGGGTGATTGTAAGAGTGATATGGTAAATATGTCCCAACGAAACTACATGATGTTTCTATGAATGTTAAATTTTTTATGGTATGGGTTTTATTAGTCTTTATGATATCACTCGACTAATGATTTATTTTTTTATATCTGTTATTGAGATTGGTACACATCCCAATGTTTTTAAAATGTTTTTTTACAATATTCATTATAATACGAAAATAAATTTAAGGTGCTAATAAAGATGAATCCAAATTAGTTATTTTGTAATTATTTTTATAACACTGATATAATGTACAATGTGTCTAATCCTCCAAAACCTAGAATGGAAAATGTCCTCGATTTCAGAATGTAATATGTATTTTTCATGTTATGTTTATAAAAAAAATACATAGCATGTTTTACTACTGATTCCAAAAGTAAGGGTTTGGGGTTTTATATACCTATAATTGTTTTCTTGTTCATTTGGAACACATATATAAGGATATATTTTATGTCATATGTTAGATTAGAATTATATATTCTTATAATTTATTGGATAAATTTTTACATATTATGAGATTATTATATATGAGACATGGGTAGAGAGACTAGTATATTTTTCTATGGGATATCATTATTTATCCTAGTCAACTATGTTATAATGGTCTTAAAATTTAGCCTTAAAATATGCTTATAAGGTCTATTTTTTATGTTTAAAAGGGTATTTTATGAGAGATAACCTGATGTGGAAATCTAGGAATGAAACATGTTCTAATTTAAACCACTCAATCCTTAACACTCACAACCCTAAACAATATTGAACTCATTAATAGTACGAACAATCTTAAGTTATTATTTTAAAAATGATCTAATTTTTATTACACTTGTCTTTTACATAATCCAATATGATCAATGATTATTAATCCACACTCATCAATTTATGTTTTGTAAAAAGTAAGTAAAGCATGTGCAAAAGACACAAGATTTTTTCATGGTTCACACATACTCAGATAATCCAAGAAGAATACAATAATAATGTGCTGATATAACAGAATCCACTAAACTCACTATTCAATGATGAGATTAGGCAAGTTCACTAATGTAACAAATTTATTTTTTTGTTTGGACCCTTTTAATAGTTCTAATTTTTTATTATAAGTTTTATTTCAGTGTAAGCATAGAGTTTTAGGTTTCATAGATCCCTAATATCTATTTATTATAAATATTAAATATATTAGACCACGCACATGGATCAGTTAAATAATAATAGATTTACTCTTAAATAAGGTCTCATATAGGGAAAATTATACTACCTTTTAATCAATAATGTCATTCTAACCTTATAAACATTGTAAATTTCATTATCATTGGGACCTATATTAGTTCTCCATTATGGGTGGATTTAAAGGAATTAAATTTGATAATTAATTAGTTACTTGATTAATTATGTAAACCAAATTCTCCCCTCTATTAAATACCCTATATGAAAAATCTATGGGGTAAACCATATAACCCTAATAATTGAGAGAAACACCATTAGTATTGTATTCAATAAGAAATTGATAATAATTCAATGATTTATGAATTAAATTGATGAGTATAATCATTAGAATCGATACAGATACATTATTCTCCAATGATCAATCCTTTGATGAAGTAGGGATTTGTTATTTCTGGATTCCTGCCCAGTTATTTGTGATTTGAATGATAGTTTTATAATATACTTAGAATTCCTGATTATTCCCCATATTTGGCATGACCTTGTCAATTTACAGTTTTTATTTTGGACTTGAAATTATTCGTTGTAAAAATTATTTATCATTTTTTGGTTCTTGTGATTACAGTCAGTGGTTGGGTTTACAAAAACCATCGATGGATCACTTTTTTGGTGAACTTCTACCCTCAGTCTTCATGTATTCATCATCGGCCTACAATATGATAGTGTTTTGATTACTAGTCCAGTTTGAATTAAGTTCTAACCTCGAACATGCGTTGATTTGTGTGACTATTGATGAAGGAAATGTCTTGTGAAAATATTATATGAGGATGATTTATCATGGATGGAAAATTAGGTGAATAAACGAGAAAAGTGGTTTGAGGTGTGATAGTGATATCCATGTCTATGTAGGATTCCCATTTTTAGTGACTGGAGGCCAATAATTAGTGAAAATGGTGTTTCCTTCGAGATCGGGGCCACAAATGAAGGATCCGCTACAATTTGGGGTGATATTAGTAGATAAGGATGGAATCTTAGTGATCATCAACATCTATTTTGAAGAAAATGACTATACTATGCGAAGTGTGTATGAACAAAAACAGTGTATCATTATTCTATAAAGGCTAGGTATTTGGGTAAAAAACAATATCACACACTGTGTGGCTAAACCCATAAGTCACTTGACCCTAGCCAGCTAGCACATTGTGTGAAATGAGTACACTATCAAAACCCATAGTGATTTCACACACTATGTTCTTTAGACCACACACTATTTACATGGCCTTTCAAATTCCATGATGGATAATAGGACATGATAAGATATTTACTTGGGAGTAAACCTCAAGTACCCTAAAGGACATGTCCTGTACTTTTTCAATGGTGATTTACCTATTGTATCTCCTTTTTTGGGATCATAATTAGATCAATGAGTATTCCTTCACAATTATAATTATACAGAGGACATGATAGTGGATTTTATTTAAATATCAGATATATGGTGTGAGGTAGTGTGAGAAGGTCACTTATTTTGGAAAGGTTTGCTGATGTCGAGTCTCAAGTATGATCTCTAAAGCGACATAGAGGTCAGTAACCCCCTTGGAGACATGTATATGTCATGATGTAGGTCGCCCAAATCCATTGTACAAATTATAGTGACCCAAGATAGACATAACATAAATATTTCTTTGATTCTATGGTTAAATTAATATATATCAAAAATAGTTGAAAAACCTAGGGACCAATAGTTTAAGTGTCTTGGATACTAGATACATAAATATATTATTTTACAGCACTTGTGAACATTTATCTATAATTAATCCAGACTATACTCTTATAATTTTCATAATTTTGACTCATCTTCATAACCTAGGGAAATGAAAACATAAGAAAGGCTTGATATTGGATATTTAGGAACGATAAAAAAGTGATAATAATAAAATATCATAAGTGAACATATGATGATAATATGTATATAATTAATACACATAAGAAAATTCATACCAAAAAAACTATAGATCATAAATCATGGAATAGGACTTGGCATAACATAAGAAATGAATCAAAAAGAGTTCTAAAACATGAGTTAGTAAACATGAACCATGATATCTTAGAATCATTATGAGAATAAGAATAAGAATATAAAATATATTTCAACATTGGAAAAAACATTAGTATATGGAACCTTAGATTTATGATCTACACAATTATGACTTTACTTGTGGGAAACTAAAACATACATGTGAATACTTATCCAATGAGATATAAACGTTAAACCAATTCAATGGAGGGTTTTATAGGACCCCTATAATCATCCATACTTATGAGTGCCACTTGAAATTAATCATTTATCACATCATAAATAAACTAAAGAAATAAAATGGGTTTCATACAAATTTATCGATAAAAATAATTCAATTTTATATCATAAAGAACCAATAAAAAGAAAATGGGTTTTAATCAATACATCATAAAGAACCCATGTAAAGAAAATGGGTTTCATATGAATTCACATAAAAAAATCATTAATAATTCTATCAATAATTATTACATGATAAACCCATGAAAATAAATGGGTATTTAATGACATCAAGAATTTTTTTAGATAAATACCATTCAATAAAGATAATAAAGAATATAGTATTTAAATTTTATGGATAAAGGGTATATGGTTAAGTAAATAATTTCTATAAATCAATTGATATAAGACATTTAGGTGGACATCCTTCAATCAAATGAATAAAAAATAGGACATTCACAAAGGAAATGCATTGGGTGAAATGTTAGGATCTTACATAATGGATGATTAAGAATGAAATAGGTAGTGATTGATCATTACTCCAAACAGAAGGAAATTAAATAGGTTATACAAAGAAATAAATTTGATGATTACATAAGATAAGTATCCTTGATCAAGAATAATTTTTATCGATGGGTGTTGATGTAAATGAAAATCATTTATAGAGCAGTAGAAAAAATATCTTTAGAAATAAGAAGAATCCATGATCTTTTAATTTTTTTTATAAATAATGGATAATAAGATTTTATTTTATTAAACCATTAACATTATAAATTAAGTATCATATAAAATGACAAATATGGTGGAAAAATGTGTTTATATAAAAAACATTAAAAATAGACTCTTTTAACACTTCGATGAAAATGACCCATAGAGAAAATGTTAAAAATTTATTAATTTTTTAAGAGGATAAAGTAGTAGAAGATGAAATCAATAAATTAATTAGATATTGATAATGAAATTTTTAAAACAATCTAATGAATTAGGACTCTAAAAAATATAGGTTCTTGACCGAAAATAAGAGACAGGGTCAATTCCACTTATAAGAAACACTTTGGGTAAAATATGAGTCTAGGAGAAATATAATATTGTGGGAACATATAAAACTCTCCAAATATAAAAATTAAATTATGAGACATTTTATAATTAAGAAAAATTCCCTAGATTTGTGATCTTTCAAAACAATCTAGTTTTGAAAATAAGATTTGAAATGAAACCATTAATACTTGAGTAATATTTTCATAAAAACCACTTTCAAGTGTGGTATATTATTAATCAATGTAAATTTAAATAAATTACTTGAAAAAGATCTTAAAAACCCATGAATATAGTAAAATAAAATTTTTAGGTATTATTCAGACCATATTAAATGTATCATCGTGAACATTAAGAAATAAGTCACAATAAATTAAATTTGAGACAAAGAACCCCTTACCTTATTTCCCTACATAGTAGAATGAAAGACAAGATCCTATATAAAAAAATAAATATCTTAATATCCTATGTTAGAATAATAACCATTTATAAAATTTATTTTTTCATTACATTTATATTAATTACCTATAATATATTTTTGTTGTTGAGTGTGAGAAATCATGATCATTTTAAACTTGTTTC
Organism: Viscum album; assembly: GCA_963277665.1. NCBI lineage: Eukaryota > Viridiplantae > Streptophyta > Magnoliopsida > Santalales > Viscaceae > Viscum > Viscum album. The sequence continues at coordinate 1,533,486,010 of OY728163.1, read as the reverse complement.
ATAATTAATTTTTTTTAATTATTCTACAAAATGTAATAATTATAAGTTCATTAATGTTAATATTATTTATTAATTATAATGATTTTTAAATTTTAAATTTTCTTCCGTGAATAATTTAGTTTTTATCCAAGAATATGAAATTGGCAATGAATATTTCTCAGTAATTTTTATCCTACAAAGTTGTTTTCTTAATTATTGAGTTAAAAATTGATGTACATTTTCCAAATCCAAAAAATAATTATATAAATAATTATATAATGTTTTAACATTAATTAAGTTTCTATAATAATCCATGATAAAATTTCATATGATTATTTGATTAGGTGGTCAAAACAACCCAAACATGAGCATACCATGATCATTAATGATTATGGGCTGATTTAGCTGAAATATCATTGTACCATTTGAAAAATGATATAATTTAATGTTTATTAGTGTGGTATATCAAAATTATGAAGGATTTTTATAAATTGGTAATGGATATGAAACTATTATATAACTTGAATTAAAGATATTTTTCTTAGTATGCTTGTTTTAAGCGATTGAATTAACGATAATAGATTGTTGATCATATCATTAATAGGTTATAAAAATTTTCATAAAAACTTTAATTATATCATAAACATAATATTTATCCATTAAATCCATTATCATAACCGTAGATATAACATATTGATGAATAGAAAATAGAAATCAATTGTTATATTGAGGCAGTAGTCCCCACGTATGCATGGTTGATGATTTTTTTTTTCTATAAAATGGGTGAAATAAATAATATGTTATATCATTTAATAATATAAAATATGTTATAAATATAATAATTATTTATTAAATTCTACATAAATACCAACCATGTAAGGTGGTTACGGAAAATGAAACATGATTTTTTGTAGAGGCAGTTGTCCGCACACACACAAATATAGTTTTCTATTTTCTTAGGAAGGAAGGGAAGGGTGGTTAACGCATATAACATCATTATAATAAAAAAATATAATAAGGATACTTAATATATAGAATTTTTATGGTGGAAATAAATTTTAGAAAGAATAAATTCATATCAAGAAAAATAAAAGAAGAAGAAAAAGTTAGAAATATTTACCTCACTACTTGAGTTATGTCCTTTGTGAACATGGTTAAACCTTTTAAAGATGGTCTTCAGAGAATACCATAACCTTATTAAGGTTTTTACGAGTTTTTACTATAGGGTTGGGTAGATTTTGGGCTGAGATAAGGGGGTTATGGTATGTGGGGAAGTGAGGATAAGAGAGCCCATTTTATAAGTGAAATGGAAATGACATTTTGTAAATACCCAAAACATTTCAATCAAGGAAAGTCACTATCAAGAAAAATATCTCTAAAATTGAGTAATAATAGATAGTATATGATATAATTTCGATATAAACCATAAAAAACAATTAATAGATGTTTTTAATATGTTTTTCACTTTACCTCTTAGGTTACTCATTTTAATTATTTTGGTTTCCAACATAGTTATTAGATTTTACTTAAGGTAACTAAATATTAAATCATAAAAATAAAGTGGTCCTTATGAGATAATTTGGACCTATTTATTACAAATTTAAAATTTTCCTATTAAATTTATAAAAGTGTTTAAAACAAAATTTTAATATAATAAATGCATTATGTATCAAAATAATTTTTTTGAAAATATTAATTTATTTATAAAATATCAATCATAGGCTTAAACACTATAATAAATATTTAAAAATATAAAACTCAAATTATAATATATATATTTTTTAATATTTTTTTTCATAAATTTCCAGTTCATTTTTATATACTAGTAATGGGATAAAAGTCACAATATCAATATATTGCACTATTCACCTAAAAATTAATTTTTGTAGAAAATTCTCAAAAGTTCAAGATAAGATAGTTTTGAAATTATAAATAAAAAAAATAAGTTATATTTATCTAATTAACATTATAAAATTTCTAAATTTAGTTTTAAATGAAATTATAAATAGAAAGGAAAGCTTATTTTATTGATAAATGACATTTTTAAACCTTATGTGTTCTTAATATTTTTTAATAACAATATATTATTTTAAATATATTAATATTTTAGTTGATATATAATAATATTTTAGAAGTTTTCAATTAATCTATTAGGATAAAATATAAAATACTTAAGAGAACAATTCTTTGAAATAAAAGAAATATAATTTTATTCCTAATACGCTTTAACAAATTACATTAAAATTAATTATTTATATTATAAAATTTAATTTTACTACCCCGTAGATATTAAAATATTAATTTTAATTATATATATAAATAATTTTATATTTTAATAATAATAATATTTTTGTTTATATGTAATATATATATATTTATAATATTTTAATATCCTATTTTAATTTCATTATGAGTTATATTATTTTAAATTTACTTCTTAACAATACATGAATTTATTTTAATTATTGGATATATGAGTATTTAACATATTTTTGACTACCATATTTGAAACAACCATATTTTCAATGACCACATTTTTAATGGCTAGATTATAATACTATATATATACTTACTAAATCATTTGTCCATTCCGATCTTAACTCTAAAGTCGCAGTTCTAATTTCATATTATAGATTTTTAATTTTTCTTTATATTTTCATTATGATATTTTTTCTTATAGGGGGTTTCTAGCTGTTGGTGGTCCAAAAGGTTAAATATTATTCCAGATATTTTCTGATCTTAAATATTTTATTCTTTTCTATCTATTATCGTATATTGATTTTTAACATTTAATTGATGTAATTCATCCATGGCGAGTAATGATCTATGATGTGAAATATTTAGTATTATATTATTTTTTTTGTAAAGTACCACTTATGAGTGAATAAAGTGTCTTTAGGTTGGTTTATATCATTTAGGGCACATTTTATAATCACGATTTAGTCCTTTTGAAAGAATAGAGAAACATTACTCAAAATTATAGAAATAAATAATAATAATAATAATGGATCCTAAAACATGGAGTGTTACATTCTCCCCCTTAAATAAATTTCAACCTCGCTATTTCATTTATCACATACAAATAGAAATAGATAATGGAATATAAATTATAAAGATGACTCAGGATATATTTTCTAGAGATATCAATCTTAAAAACCTAGGAAACATATCACTTTACTCATAATACACTTATCAATAATATTGAGATTTTATCCAACTATTTAGTCCATGAGTTTGCCATTATTTGGCATTAAGACCCAAATTATATAACTTGTATCAAGATGGTTTTTATTATTATCCTTTCATTGATAAATATAACAGGTTAATATAAAATGTTTTTCCTTACCCCAAATAGTTTTTCTTATAAGTGGTTAGAACCATTCCATCAATAAAGTGGAATTAAATTTATCTAAACATCGTATAATAATATTTCAACAAGGCACATTCATATATTATTCAACTTGGAATATAATAATTATAGAAGTAGAATATTTTTTTGACAATCAATCATCATGGTAGTGATTAATTGATCTTAGGAAACTTATTAGACAAACCATACTTCCTAGAATAAAATTCAAACAAGACACCTATAACTCAAGATTAGGGGGGGTATATGTGCCTTAAATATTGGGATCAACTTCCAGAGTAGTGCCTGCATAGGTTTTCCATTGTCATATTGTTCTTGGAGGTTGGTGATGCTCATTAATTTTTAAGTAATTGGTTTAGGGCATTGACTTATATAATTCCCATGTTTTTCATACTTATCACATTGTACCATTAGTGGTTATTTTGAATGAATGTTTTCCACTCCCATAATTCTAAGCAACCAATTCAATTTTGAATGATAATTTGATTCTCAAAGACTCACTCTTCTATAAGTAAATCATATTCCAACTCCCATATAAAAATTTCCATGGTGCTTCTTCCCATATTTTTGAAATATATAAAATTAAACATTTTTTCCTTCATTATCATTAATATTTTATAAGAGTCCACCATTATTTTCTATTGTTTTTTTGAGAATTTTACTATGATAATATTTTTAATCTTATTTCATGATAAATAGTATGGAATAATAACAATATATATCATTCCAACTCCCATTCTTATGGGTTATCCATTGGGGTAATATTCCCATTATCCCTCACACCCACGATTATTTCTAGGTCCATCCATTACTAAAAAAATGTATACATGAGTTAAAAAACATTAATATTATAAAGGAATTATTATAATCATAAAAGTGATTTTAACCTTAATATTTTATTTCTTTTATATTATTTTGATGGCCTATAGTTCCTTTATTTTAGCCAATATCAATATTAGTTTCACTTAGGTTACTTTAAGTTCAGTTATCTTATGCATATAAACCTAATCCATGAAATTAACTAGAAAATAATTCCTCCATACTGGTTCATATAGAATATGTGATCAACTAAGACATACACCTTGAGAGTTTCTTTCTAGGTGTGTAGTCTTAGGCCCACTAATCTTGGATCAGGGTGATGATCAAGTTAATGATAATCCAACCCTTTTTAGTGTGATTAACCTAGGTATATCTATTCCACTACCACATCCACTTTCTAGTATCTAGATAGAGAAATATTTTCTAGGGAAACCACATACTCAAACTTTACTAATATTTTTGAGAAACCATCTGGTACATAGACTCATATTTAGTGATTTAACTAAGGTTCTCTAACTTTAATTATCAAAAGTAACTAAATAAATCTATAAAAATAACTAAATATTTATAGGATAATAATTATAGGGTCCAATAATAGACATAACATAAATATTAAATTTATCACATGGTAAAATTAATATATCTAAAAAATATCCTCACAACACAAGGACTGATAGGTTTGATTCCTTCAAGACTAACTAAATCAAAATATTATTTTACAACACTTTTAAATATTTCTTCATAATTTATCAACATCAGACTCATTCTAGATATATTATTTTTAATACTCATCTTCATAACCCTGGTAAATATAAATATGATAAAGGGGTGAGCTTGCTGCTAAATAAGTGTAAACATAATAATATGAGAATATGGTTATAATCAATAAATATAATAAAGTTCCTACCGAACAATGCATAACTCATTAATCTTGTCATATGAATTGGAATAATATAAGATTTTAAACAAAAGAGAACAAAAACATTAGTAAGTAAACATAATCCAAGATATATTAACATAGAAATGATAATAAGTATAAAACTATGAAAAATCCTTAAACTTTGGCACAAACATTTGTATAAGAAACATTTCTTTCATGAGCCACACCATTAGTTCCAACTATTAAAAGAAACTAAAACAAACACATAAATACTTATCTCATGAGATATAAAATTTAAAAAATTACTTGGAGGGATATATAGAACACCACTCATCATATATAATACTTATGACATACACTTGAAATCGATAACTTACCACATCATAAATAAACCATGGAAATAAAATGGGTTTCAAAAAACATTACAAATGAAATTCATTCAGTTGTTTAGCAAAAAATAACCCATGGAAAGAAAATGGGTTTCGCTCAACACATCATGAATAACCTGTGGAAAGTAAAGGGGTTTCATATGGATTCACATAAATAAATAATATAAACCCATGTAAAATAAATGGGTATCCAATGACATCAAGAAACATTCTACGTAAATACCATTCAATCAAGATAATAAAGCATATGGTATTTACATCATGTATATAATGGGTATATGGTTAATTAAATTATTTCCCATAATCCATAAATTTATGGAATCTATGTGAATAACCTTTAATCAAATGAATCAAAAAAAGGTATTCACAAAGGGAATGTATTAGGTGAAAAGTTAGGATTATACATAATGTATTATTTGGAAGGAAAAAAATAGTTATGGATCATTACTCTAAAATAGTACATTAAATAGGTTACCCAAAGAAATAAGGTTAATGGTTACATAAGAATAATATCCTTAATCAGGTATAATGTATGTCAAATGATATTAATTTAGATAAAACCATCATTATATGTGTTAGGGGAAATAACTATAGAAATAAGAAAAAACCATGTTATTTCGAAATAAAATTATATTGAAATATTTTATAAATAAATTAAAATATTATTTTATTTTATAGAACCATTAATTATTATATAGGAAGTATCATAGAAAATAACAAATATAGTGGAAATAGGTGTTCACACAAAAAAAGCTAAAAATATATTCTTTTTAAAATTTGATAAAAATGACCCATACCTAAAACGTTAAAAATTTATTTAATTTTTTTGAAGAAGATAATGTAGTTATAAATAGTCTCAATAAATTATTTATGTATTTATAAGGAAATTTTCAAAATCATCCAATGAATTACGTCACAAAAAAATTAAGGTTCCTTACTGAAATGAATAGATGGGGTCAGTTCCACTTACAAGAAATACTTTGGGTAAAATATGATTCAAGGAGAAATGAAATATCATGGGAACATACAAAAACCTTATAAATATACAAAGAAAATTATAAGAGGTTTTATAAATAACATAAATTCTTCATATGGATTATATTTCAAGAAAAATATTTATTTTAAAATAATATTGGCAATGAAACCCTTGTGATTTGAATAACATTTTGATCAAAACCAATTTCAAGTTGGGAATCTTATGAATCCATAGGAATTTGAAGAAAGTAAATGATATGTCTATTAAAACACCATGAATATGGTAAAATGCATTCATTAGGTATTAATCAAACCATATTAAAGGTATTATGGATCACATTAAGAAACAAGTCCCATGAAATTATACTTGAGATAAAGAACCCCTTACCTTGTTTCCTCACATAGTCGAATGTACTCTATGATTTTGTATAAATACATAAATATATTAATCACCTATTTTAGAACCAGAAACATTATAAACTCAATTTATAATTATTATTCACATTTATATTAGTTAGTTATTAACTATTTTTGATGTCAGGTGTCGGTAATATTGATTGTTTTGACCTTGTTCTAAAAAAATGATGTTGTTATACATTCTTCTCCCAAAGTTCATAATTCTATGTTTTTTATATTTAATTTAATGGATAATTTATTTTGATTTCAAATTTTAAATTTCGTTTCAAAATTAATTTATTCCATATCCTAGAAGATAAAATCAATAACGAACATTTTTCAGTGATTTTTATCCTACGAATGATGTTTTCTTAATTAATGAGTTAAATATTAATGCATTTTCTATAGAACGAAAAATAATTATATAGATATTTATTTCATATTTTACTAATAATTATTATTTTTAAAATAATACATGATATAATTTCATAAAATGTTTCAATTAGGTTGGAAAACTGATCCAAAATGAACATACCATGATTATTGGTGATTTTGAGGAGATTTAGTTACAATATAATTTTACCAATAGTATAATGACATCATTTAGTATTTGTTTTTGTGATGTATTAGAATTATAAAGGATATAGAGGAATCATTAATAGATATAAAAATGTAACATAATTCTAATTTAATATTTTCCTATTAGTACTCTTGTTCTAAATGATTGAGTTAATGATAGTAATTTATTGATCATATCATTAATAAGTTTGACAATTTACCATATCAAAACCTTAAATGCATAATAAACATCATATTTATATATTAAACTTATTCTCATGAATAGACATGTATGTTAGTGATGAAAATTAAATTTTAATCAAATTTATCATGGAGTTGGTAGTCCAGGTGTGCACATTATTACACCTAGAGATTTTATGAAATATTATTTTCCAATAAATTTAATTTTTTCAATAGCTTTCCATACACACAACAACGAATTTTAAAAACCATGATATACAATTAAAATATTATTATATGATAGTTATCGCATATTCTGTATAATGGAGGGTATGAATATTGTTAACAAAATTATAAAAATTTATTGTTTACACAAATCAATTAATTATAAATTAAAATAAAAATAAATTAAAAATAAAGGAAAAATTTCTCTGAAAAATTGTTTTTTTGCATGAAATGTGTATTTATCTTAATATAATAAATTAATCACCATTGTTTAATATTTTTACTTAAACTTATATATTATATATTTAATAAAATATTGCATCATTCATATAAAATGTTTTCTAGTCATGAGATAAGAATAAATCTAATTTTACGTTTAAATACATATATTCTCTAAAAAATAGTTTTCTCATATTTATTTTAAAATTAAATTTTCCACTTCTGGAAAATTTATTTTAAAAATTAAAATTTATTTTTGAAATTATAAAGAATAAATTATATTAATGCGAATTTTTGATAATTTTCTGAAATGATAAAATTCTCAATGAATAATGAAAAATTCTGATTTTTTTATATAGAATTGTCTTTTAATTTAATGATTTTAAAAATATTAAAATCACTTTAAAATAGTTTTAAAAGTAAAATTTGTTCAATTATATTATTATTAATCAATTTTAGGTAATTTTTATCAATTTAATGTTGAATTTGGATATAAAAACTTTTTAAACTTATGATAACATTTTATTTGTCTAACTATTTTTTTTGTCGCATCAGCGAGTTTTATTTTAAATTATATTATACAAATTTTGTGAGGCGAATTTATTAAAATTTATTAAAAATTTGTAATAATAAGAATTAATATTATATAATAAGGTTAAATTATTTTTTCACCATAATTAAAGTAAAAATAGTAAAAATTAATTACTATAGTTGTAGTAAAAATGGGTTCACCAGGGGTAAAAATAAAAATATAAGAGTTAATAATGACCTAAAACATATAAAATTCCTATTTTATAGATATATTGAAACCTTATACCATAAATTGTTTTTAAATGGGACATTTCTGAGCCTTTTGCCTTATTAAAAGCATTGTTATAATTCACTCTTTTCATAAATTCCATGTTTGTCCTCTCTCCCACATATAAAAGGCCACCCATCTCCACTCCTCTCCACACTCCCAAATCATTTTGGTTCAGAAATTACATCACAAAATAACTTAATTATATCCTTAGCAAGTTTATAGAGTCCTTATTTTTATTTTTAACCATCTTAAGAAGGCTTTTGGTGTTAACTTGAGGAGGTTGTCTAAAGAAGAGGAATCGTTATTAACTGGGTGTTTTCATTTTATTTCTTATTATACTTCATTAAAAACATGTTAAATTATTATTATATAATAAAATTATTATTCCCCATATAATGGGATGTTATTATGTTAATGTAATAACCTATATCATTCTACTCTTCCATCAAATAGGAAACAAAATCATCAACCATGTGTATGACGAACTACCTCCTCACAAAATGACATAATTTATTTTTCATCACAACTTATCAAGACATGTTATAATAATGGATTTAATATATATATATATATATATATTATATTTATGACATTAATAAACTTATTCAATTATAATATTTCATATTTTTTCTTACTTTTCATTCCATGGGAAATACAACAACTCTACTCATGTGTAAGGAGAACTACCTCATCAAAAGTGATTTTATCAATTTTTCACTTACGCTTTATGTGGATGGTAGAAAAGATAATTTTTAGATAATATATGTTATATATAGGAAATAATAATTAATCTATAAATATTAATTATAATTTACCCTTATTTTCTTCCATTCGTTGAAAAATGGAAATAATGTTCATGCATTTGTATGACCTATCATCTCTATGAATAGTGTAATTCATTTCACTACCTATAATTTTATGGATGCATATAAATATTTATATCATGATAAAAATTATTGAGATTATTTAATTATGATAAAATTACAAGAACCAAAATTACCAAATAATAACATAAATGAAAAAACAAAGTAGTTGTTACCCAAAACAAGGATTTTAACAAAGAATTGTTAATAAATGGGTGATAAAAGAGTATATGTAAATAATATATAGTGTGATACATATGATTATGGTTCTGTTATATATATATATATATATATCATAAACCTATATTTATTATAGAGTAGGTTTAAATGTGTGTGAAGGAAGTCAAGACGTAAGGTAAGGTATTTTTATCTCACTTTTATTTTCATGGGACAAATGCCGCAATCACAACTTGTTTCATTTTTATGGTGTATATACATACCATAAATGTATTTTATGATTATTATCATGAAAATTATGGGATATAAATATCAATATAAGGGTATTTATTTCATGGGTCTTATGATTCAAATGTTTTCAAAGTGGTAAAGGTTTTATGTTATAATGTCATAATTTTTTGAGATTGTTTATGATTATTATTATGATGATGAAATCTTATAATATATCTCTAGGTAAATTAATTAATTTTATTTTCATTTGGATATTTATGGAGAATACATTTTTTAATTTTATTATCCTTTCTTTATTTAATCAATATATCAAAAATTTATTTTTAATGAAAATCATCTTTATTTTTATCTTCAGTCGAAAATGATTGTTCTTCCATATCCATGTCTTCTAAAAATGTTTTACAGAATTTTTTTCTCTATTTTAAAATGATTATTTAAATTACTTTTTACCCTTGTTTTCTTTTTAACAAAATATTTTAAAATAAATTTTCTTTTCATTTTCTGAATAATGTACTTTTTATTTTTTACCAAAAAAATGAAAGGAATATTATCTCAAAATGTATGATATGTACAATTTTTTTTACCTTCAAGAACGATCAATGATTTATATATTAATATATTAATTTTCAATGTTATTTTCCATGAAAAGTTTTTTTAAATTTTTTTGTTTGTATTTAATTTTAAAAATTGATTTTAAAATTGGAAATTATATTTTCCTCAAGAAATGTTCTAAGTTATCCTTCAAAATAATTTTACATATAAAATGAAATCCTTCTATTTTACTTATAATTTGTTGAGTATATGATCCATGAATACCATTATTATTATTTCTTGGAATATTTTATATAACCCACTTCTTTTACATGGTTTATATCAAGATGAAATATTTTTGAGACCCGTTTCATTTCCATCGGTCATACTATGATTAATTCTTATGAAACCAGCTTATTTTACACAAGTTATACCATGATTAAATTCTAATGAAACACATTTATTTCCCATTTGTTATACTATGATTAAATTATTTTTAAACTCACTTACTTTTCCATGGGTTTTACCATGATAAGATACTCATGAAAATTGTTTCATTTTCCATGAGTTATGCTATGATGAAATATTTATAAAACCTGTTTCTTTCCCACTAGTTATTCTATAAAAAAGTTTTTCTGAAATTAATATATTTTAATGGTTTCAGATATGATGAATGTTTTGTGATCTTTTGGAACACATATTTATAATTTTCATTTTATGATCGGTAAGACCTATATCTACCTCCAATGCATTGGGTAATGATTTATATCTCATGAGATAAAAAGGGGAAGAATGGGGAGTGAAACCAGTTCTATAAGGGACATTATCCAATATTGTATTCTTGAGAGTGAAACTTGAATACTAAAATTGTTTGGAGAGTAAAACCATTCCAATATTGTAGACTTTTAAACTAGCCTTGAATAATACAGAAATGATTTTCTATGTTTATGTGTATTCCACAATTCAATGTCATATGCCAATATTATTTTCCCATTGCTCATATTCTTTGACTTTTTTGTCATTCATGTCTTATAGACTACCAATAATTATGACATGACACAATATTATGATCTTTTATATTCATGGTGTGGATTTTAAATGTTATACCTAGGTTATCATACCATAATGCTAATGTTATGTTTACATATATCCCTTATTTACCCTTACTAAGCATCTGATCTCACCATTTATTATGTTTAATTTCCATAGGTTATGAAGAAAATAATTATGTATGATATTTACTTATAGGGTTCTAATTATATATAAATTAGTGGGAGATGATTTAATTCACTTATAAAACATTTGTTTATATTTATTAAATTCCAAAGTCACTAAACCTTTATAATCCTCAAGCGTTTTTGTGTGTGTAATGTAATGAATATTAATATATTAAGATGTAATATCTCTGTATGAAATGACAAGGTCACTATAGTTGGTATCAAAGTAAAATGAGTGACTTCAATCAATGGGGACTCTTGTATGTGGATAGTGGGAGAAGCATGACTCTATGTCTAAGGGATTCATGAGGAAAGGGATACCACAAGAGATGGTGATAAGAGTCTTTCCCAAGAGGTGTAACCACTCATGGATTGATATGGTAGGTATCAATTGTATCCCAATGGTAATATGACTATAACATTATAGTTGGTATCATAGGATGGGTTTAGTTAACCTTTGGATAATAGGTTGAGAAAATTTAGTGAATAACCCATAGGATAAGTATACAGGTAAGATAAGATCATAATGATTTGTTAAGTAAGAGATTATGTGGTTTTAATACCAATACATCCCTATATAGATACGATAAGTTGACATGGTTTTGGAACAAATTCATATAGAGGCTATAAAAACAAAATAGTTGGTCGAGAATATATCATTCTTCATTTTGTTGCATGGTGAGTGTGCCCCTACTGTGCACCTAGTTTGACACTCTCGGGGGATATGCTTTGTTTAAATAAAATTTTCATTATAAACCATCATAAAGGATTTGAATAAATGATGATCAAGGATGACCTTGGTTAAACATAGTGTTTTTTATATTGAAAATAAGTGATATGATTTAGAAATCATATATATTATTTTTCATGATTATGTGATTTCCCACTATGGTTATTGTTGCCCACAATATGCTTTTTGGTTTTAATCAATGGATGGAACAAGGAGAAATCATGTTAACACTGAATGTGATGAAAAATTTCATGATTATATGTAACAAAATTTTATAATGACTAGGGAGAAATATATTTTTATTATACCTAATAATTTATCATGATATATGACCAAAAACATTAACTTTAGTGAGATTCCTAGAGCACAAAATAAGAGAAAATTGAAATTTATTGAAGTTTGTATGGTAATGAGCATAATGGAAAGAATATTTGACTTTCTACATGTCATGAAAATGTTAATAATCACCTAGAATAATATCGAAAATGTAGGGGAAATTGTTTTATATGTGGAAATCAAAGTCCTAAAGAAATGCATTTCCAAGGAATTTGATGTTATATATGTTCAGAACATGGTAATTATCCAAGTATTACCCTAATCCAAGAGTTAACTTCTATAACAAGGATGGTCTTATGCCATTTAAATCATTGAAATAGAATTATTTCTGTATTTATATATTGATATTTATTAATTATGTTGTAGAATTATATTCTACAATTGGTATATTGGTTGTAAGAATCATAAAACATCTAAGGATTGTGTTAATTTTTGGAGAATATGTGACTCCGTGTTAGATTAACTTAGGCGATATTGATACCATCATGGATTTATGAGTTTAATATTGATTATAAGTTCAATGTATTAGAATTTTTTTAATGTTTTATGTGATGTGAGTCTATCAATATTAAGGATATTTTTGGAGACATTTGAAGAAATACAACCCTTTAGTTTTATAAATGTTTTAGTGAAAAGATATTTAAGGTGGGTAAAACCAGGAAAAAAGTATTTATAAGTTATGGATACTATGAATATATAATGATTCGATTTGGTATTACTAATTACCATGTTGTCTTCATGGATTTAATGAATAAATTATTTAGAAATTACCTTGATCAGTTTGTGTTAGTCTTTATAGGTGATATTATTATATATTAAAAGAGCATGGATGAGTATGAAGATTACTTTAGGATTTTACTAAAGACCCTAAGGAGGGAGATAATATATGAAAAATTTACAAAGTGTGAATTTTGGATATAAAATGTTTTCTGTTTTAGTTATGTAATCTCAGTAGAGGGTATATTGGTAGATCCATTAAATAAGAAGGATATTGAACGTTGGCCTAGAAAAACCACTATAGATAAGAACTATAGTTTTCTTGGATTGGATGGAAATTACTAACAATTTTTATAGAATTTATCAAGTATTTCAAATCCCATCACCAAGTAAACACATAAGGGATCCAATTTTCTTTGATAAAATGAATGTGTATTTTTTTTAACAAACTAAATACAAGGTTAGTTAGTAAACCTATGCCTATATTTTCCTATAGTAGAGAAGGTTTTGTAATCTATAATAATTAACTGAAGAAGATATTGGGATTATTCCTCATATAGAATGATTTAGTGATAGATTATTTCTCATGATAGTTTAATGTCCATGAGAAAAATTATCCAACTCATGATCTGGAGTTAGCTGCAATAATTTTTTCATTAAAGATATTGATGCATTATATTTATAGGTAAAGGTGTGATATATATACTTAAAAAATGGTTTATGTATATATTCAAATAGAAAGAATTAAAAACACACGATATAATATGGTTAGTGATGATTAAATATTATGACTTATCAATACATTACCACCTTGGGAAAGTGAACAAGGTGGCCGAGGCTTTATGTTGATAAGATGATGCTAGATTATCCATGATGATGAACCCAAAAGATCCAATATTTATAGATTTTCAAAGGATGTATCATGAAATCATGAAATAAGGGGATATATCTTATCTTTATCACATAAATGTTCAACCATATATCAAAGTAAGTATAAAAGAGTTATTGAATAAAGATGTAGAGCTACAAAAGAAGGAGAGAAATGTTCTTGGGTTTAACCTTGATTTTGGTGGAATGGCAAGGTTTCGGAACCATGTATGTGATTCATCCATACCAAATTTTAATAAGTATCTACTAGCGGGGATCATTATTCTTCATTCTCTAGTAATATTGTAAGTATAATGATGTATAGAGATTTGAAAAAAATATTAATATTGGGAAGGAATGCAGAGAGGCATTATAGAATTTGTAGCTCAGTTCTTGATATGTCTTTAGGTTAAGGCTAAGATAAAAAATTATATGGGGTTGCTATAACCTTTACCTATAATAGAATAGAAATTTGAAAACATCAACATGTATTTTTTCATTGGACTCCCCAAAAAATATGAAGGGAATAATACTATTAGGGTTATAATTGATCACCTTACAAAGTCATCACACTTCATTGATATCAAGAAATAATTACGTCTTGATTATACTTCCATAATATACATCAACTAAGTGGTAAGGTTTAATGAAGTTCCTCATTCTATTAGGTTTTATTAGGATATGAGTTTTACCACATTGTTCGAGAGAAGTCTTCGGTAAGCTTTGGATATAGAGTTATGGTTTTTCACTGTGTATCATCCTCCAGAATATTTTCAGTCTAAGAGAATAATTCAAACCATATAAGATATACTGAGATCTTTTCATATGTTTTAAAAATATGTTTGTGATAAACCCCTTTTTATAGTTGAGTTTTCATACAAAATTATCTTTTACTTGACTACTCATATGACTCCTTATGATTCCAACCATGAAAAGAAGTATAGAGATTTAACATTCTAAAATAGAGTTGGAGAAATAAATCAATTGGGACCTAAGTTAGATAATGAAATAAAATATAAGGTTATTTCCATAAGTACAATACAAAGTCGACAAAAATGTTATGTTTACTATCATCGATGTGATCTAAAATTCAATGTTGGTGAAAAGGTGTTTCTATGAATTTCTCAATGGAAGATGGTTATGGGAACCAGGTAGAAAGTAAATTTGAACCCAAGGTATGTTTCCCCTTAATGATTCTTAATCAAATTGGTACGAATGTTATTAATTTCTGGTTCCACCGAACCTCTCTTAAGTCCACAACGTGTTTCATATATCTCTCTTGAGGAGGTACAGTCTTGATCTTTCACATGTACTGAACTTGGTGGTAAAAAAATAGTACATTATATCTCTTATTAGGAATAACTAGTGGTGATTATTGATTATAGAGAGAATGCGCTACCAAATAAGACCAATCACCTGGTCAATGTTTTGTGGGAAAATAACCAATTTGAGGAAGTTACATGGGAACCTAAGTATATGATGATCCAGAAGTATCCTTATTTGTTTGTATCAAAGTAATAGAATTTCTATAGAGAAACTCATTTTAAGGTGGTATAATGTAACACCATGAGAATTTATGAAATAATGTTTTCCATAAAAATTTAATTTCTTGAATTGTATACGTTATATGCAACATTATGTTTTAAAGAACCCTGATATGCTATTAAAATATTATTATAGGATAATTATCACCTATCAGTTGTAATAGAGGGTATGAATATGATTAAATAATTTATAAAAATGTATTTTTTACATGCATGTGCATCATAGTGTGTCCAATTTCATAATTTTTATAAGAAAATGGCTATTGTAAAACTGGTGAGTAGGGTCGAACCATATAGATAATGAGATCTAGTTCACTAAAATCATCTCTTATAAAGTGTCTTGGAAAACAGTCTACCAAAAGAATTCCTATTTATTAATTTTTTTATAACAATAAAAATTATGAAAGAGAAATAAAAAAAAGATAATTTCAATAAAAATAAGTATGAAGAACTTTTATAAGAAAAATGTATCTAGGATACTGACACTGTAATCAAACTACTATGCAAAAAAAAAAATCATTTTTAGATGCTCATTTTAAATATTCTAATTTATTGAATGTAGAAATCTATTGTGTTATAAATAAATTAGAATATGTATTCGAGTACCGAACCAATTAGAGAAATGAAACTGCCCATTTGTCACAAAGATACACCACCTATTTGACTACAGTGAGTTAAAAAATATAAATTTCTTAGTTTCAATAAATCAAATAATAATTTAAATGGCCATGTGTAATTTTAGAAATTAACTATAGTGAAAATATAATTAAAGAAGATAAAAATTAAAATGAAAATAAATTCAATTGAAAAACTAACAAAAAAACGTCAACATGGAATTCACACCAATTTTTATTTCTCCCTCAACATCCTGACACATGATAAATTTGTAAAGACCCGTAAATTTCAAGGAAATTTTTTCTTAATTTTCTTTGGAATTTTACAAGAACGCAGTTTCTGACGGCGCCTGATTCCGAGGCCCGGTGTGCCCGGAATCAATTTCCAAAGTTTGGCTCGGGTACGTTCAGTGAACGGACGAGCGGGTTTTTCTAACTTTTGAACCGGTGCCCGGAATCGAATTCTGAGGGCTCCGATGAAATCGCAGCGCCGGTATTCGCTTAGAAACTCCTCTTCCGGAGTTGCGTTTTCTCGGGTGTGGTTTTTAATTTTCGGGCTTAAAGTTAAGAAATAAAATAATTTTGCTACAACTTTATTTTATTTCGCTTAAGCCACTTGGAAGCCACTTGAAGCCACTTAAAGGTGGCTTGAACTGAGTTGAACTGGATAGGATGCTATCCAGAAATATCCTACCCCTTGGTAGGATATTTGTGAGGTGGGGCCCGCACGAGCCCCGCCGTTTCTTTCCGCTAAGAAACGCACCCGTGAAAACCCGTCTTAATGAAAGTCAACTGACGCGTTTCTTAAAATCTTAACAGACCATTTAATTGGGCTGTTTCTTTCGTAAATTAAATGAGCTGTTTCTTTCGTTGAATTAATTCTACGAATTAATGGTTCGTTTCTTATCTTTTGAAATTCAAATGTTTAGTTGTGTAAATAAAATAAGGCTTAAGCTTATTTTATTTTTGGGTTGAAACTTGTGGCGTGGAGAGGATTTGGAGGAAAGCGTTCTTCTTCGGCGAAGAACGCGAAGAACGCGAAGAACACGAAGAACACGAAGAACGCGAAGAATGCCAAACCTGCGGAGATCGACGACGCGAAGCCTTGTACCGTGATGCCAACGGATCTCCCTTCGCGACGCTTCTTCCGCGACGATCCAACCCCGCGACAGCCTTCGATCGACAACAACCAAGGTAGGGGGTTGCGCTTCTTTTTATTTTTATTTTTGGATTTCAACAACAACATGGATTTAATTATTATTAATTAAATCCGTATGTTCTTGGTTCTCGGAGATCGTCGACGCGACGCCCTTCCGCGGTGTGACGATCACCTCCTTCCGCGACGGTCAATTCCGCGACGACCTCGCATCCGACAGCGACGGCGAGGTAGGGATTTATTTTGGGAATTACCCCCCTTTTCTTTTTATATTCCCGTAATTCTTTCTTTAAAAAGTTAAAGAACTGGATTTGTGAACAATTTTAAAATTATTAAAATTGTTGTTTCCGTTCAAATAAGGAACCCGTTTTTATGAAACGATTTTATTTCATTAAAAATTGTTTCGGATATGCGTTAATGTGTTGAACTTTATTTCTCCCGTAGTTTTTATCTAACGCGGAGGGTGCGGGTCAAACGAACACGGCCCGGCAACCCTCCGTCGTTCTTCGTGTTTTGCGGATTTGGCGGGCGACGACGGAACGTGCCGCAACGGGTGTTTGATGATTCCGCAGTGAAGGACGAGTCCCGGGAGGAGCAGCGGCGCAGGCGGGAACAAAATCGGACCACCGGAGCGATCCCGGTGGCCCGCGGAACTCGCCGACGGCGCGGGTCACCGGCGCGGCGGCGCCGGCAGCCGAGAGCGGCGGCGCCCCGGCGCGCCGCCGGACAGGCCGCCGCGACTCAGCGCAGCGGCGGCGGCACCCGCGGACCCGCGTCCGCGCGGGTCCGATGCCCTCGGACGTGGCTGAAGCCGCGCCCCGACTTAGCGCGGCCCCACGCGGGGGGGGGGGGGGGGCGGCACCACCAGGCCGCGGGGGCGGTGCCCCGCGGCACCTTGGCCATTCGACCGCTCGGCCGAACTGGGCCAGGCCGGTCCGACCGGTCGGGCCGCGCCCTGGCCGGACCGGACCGGGTCGGACCGGGTCAGGTGGACCCGGTTCGGGTCGACCCGGTGCGGCCAACTCCCAGGGGGAGGGGTCGGGCCGGGTCGGCCCGGGCTCGGACCCCCGTCTTCGGGCGGTTTTCGTTCAAACGCCCGTAACTTGAGCTACGAGCCTCCGAACGACGCGTCGTCAGTGGCAACACGATCCTTGGATCGAGACGGTCGTTTCAGTATACTATACTGAAGGTGCACCTTCCTTTTCGGGAGCCTACGTAGTTAAAACTCCGTAGTTAAGCGTGCTTGTCCTAGAGCAGTGATAAGGATGGGTGACCTCCTGGGAAGTTTCCCAGGGTGGGTGTGAGACGGAAAAGCCAATAACTCTCAGACCGGGTGTCCGATTGACGCGCCGTCTTTTGCGTTGAGTTCCTGTTGACGATACGGAACTTTTGGCATCCTTTTCCCGAGTTTTGGATACAGTTGGAAGTGGCCGGGTTGGATCGCACCCGAAATCCAACCGGGCCCTGGAACGGAAAAGCTGATATCTTTCAGACAGGACGTCCATTTGACGAACCGTCAGCGGCGTTCACGTTCACATTGAGTAACGGTACCTATGAGTATACCCTATGGGAGTTCGGGGTACAGTTGAGATACTGCCGGGATTGGTTTGCTCACGAAACCAACCGGGCCCTTGGGACGAAAAGGCTAATAACTCACAGACCGGGCGTCCGATTGACGCGCCGTCTGTTGCGTTGAGACCCCTATGACGAGGCGGTCCTTTGAGATACTTCTTTGCGGGACTTTGTGATACTTGGAGTATCGACCAGTAGCTCGTGGAGCGGACCCTCCCGGAGACGAGCGTGCGGAGTACGGAGACCGTGTAGCCGGCTGAGACTTGACGACTGCTTGACCGACTCGACTTGGAGTGAGTCGACTAGCCCAGTGGACGGAGCGCCTGATATTTGGCGATAGACCCACGGCGGACGGAGCGCCCGGTAGTTGGCCGCAAACCCGCGGTACTCGACAGGAGGAGTACCTCTGTAGGCTATTGGGGGGAGCGCCTGGTATTTGGAGACAGACCCACAGTGGACAGAGCACCCGGTAGTTGGCCGCCGACCCGTGGTACTCGACAGGAGGAGTACCTCAGCAGTCTTAGGTTATTGAGCAGTACCTCGGAGTCGTGACAGGACCACTGTACACTCCAGAGACGGAGCTCTTCAGCAGTTACGGTTTCGATAATGAAAATCCTGGTTTGAGCTGAGACTTTTGACCTTGTGTTTACTTCATGATTGAGATGGGTCACTTGCTAACTTAGGTATATGTATGGGCATATACCCGGGTAGTGGTTATCCGTTGATTTCACAATACTTGTGTTTCCTCATGATTGAGATGGGTTACTTGATAACTTAGGTATATGTATGGGCATATACCTAAGTAGAGGTTATCTATTGAGATCTTCTTTGTGGTTATCCTTGTTGGTTTAGTGAGACCTTGAGGGTCTCGGGGTCCCTACTGAGTATCGTTATACTCACCCCTGCACGGGCTATGCTCGCACCTCGTTGTATTGGTTGCAGACGACGAGCAGTGCTGACAGAGGCCGAGTGTTCAAGGACTGGACGGTACCTGGAGGTGGACTATACGACGAGACGGTACCCAGATGTGGACGTGACGACGAGGCGGTACCCAGAGGTGGACCACTGGGCGGGACATACTCGGAGTGGACGACGGGACCCGAGGAGCAGAGGAGCTGTCTGTACCCACCCTTCAGGTGGGATTTCCAGTTGACAGCTCGGCGTATCAGTTTTACTTTTCAGTTACTGTTTTCCCTTTCGAGTTGTACTTTACAGTTGGGCTTGTATTTCCGGCCCCTTTTTTACTTTCCGCACTTACTATTGTCCTCAGTTTTTACTTAGTGTTTACTTCTTCCGCTTGTACTCTGTATGATTGTTTACTTTACAAAGGCAATGCCTTCCCTTTTTACCGGGATTTACGCCTTGGTGCTAGTCGCCAGCCCCTGGCCTATGGAAGGCAGGTTTGGGGTAGTCACGGCACGGGCCCTGAGGACGGGTCGTGAAAAATTGGTATCAGAGGTGGTCGGTTCTACCACAGACTCTGATCTTTCTTTCTGTGAAGAAATAGTGTTAAGGGTACCGAGTGTGGTTTTCAGTTCGGGGAGTCCAGTGTTGGTGCGGGCGGCCGAGGTATCCATACACCAGGACCCTGGAAACTGATTTCCGACTTTGTGCATGAATACACTGATTACGTGTGTGTTTTCAAAGGTTTCCCCCCTTAAAACAGCTCAAACCAGGTCAGCTCACCAGGTATAATCGTTTGACCGTGTTGCGTTGTTTCCTTCAGTATGCCTTTTTTCAGACGACCAACTAGAGCCCAGAGGGATGTGCGTGCTGACAGCCTGTCGAGTGACGAGGCTTCGGTACAGGGCCCTCTTGCAGTTGAGGCACTAGCGGAGGCGCCAGAGGTACTACCATACGTTGGGCCACCGATGCCACCAGCCCCAGCAGTAGGCGATGCCCGCTACTTGAGCGCACTGCATGAGTTCCAGCGCCAGAGGCCACCCAGGTTCAGGGGAGAGATGGACCCGCAGGCGGCTGAGGATTGGCTGGAGGCTGTGGTGGGAGTCTTCAGGCTAGTGGGGACACCATCGGACTTCATGGTGACCTTTGCTGCCAGCCTTCTTCAGGCAGCAGCAGGCAGGTGGTGGAGCCACTTGTTCCAGTTTTGCGATGGGATGGATTTCACATGGGAAGACTTCGAGACCTTCTTCAGGGTGGAGTTTGTGCCAGTATCTCTACACCCCGAGCGTGTTCAGGAGCTCCTGCCTTTGCCGCGTGTTTTTTTGATCAGATGCCGAGTCATCTGTGGGCAGTAGACAGATGATGCAGAGGTCCAGGAGGACCAGACCAATAGTTGGGCGATCTCAGGTTTTAGGACCGGTGGTGCGGGGCACCCGAGGTGGGGTCAGAGCCAGGCGTGCCAGAAGCAGACTGTGTTACTTGTGCGGTAGAAAGGGGCACCTGGCACGTGACTTTCCAACTCCTCGTACAGTTGACCCATAGGCTTTTGAGGAGCCACCGAGGCAGAGGCAGCGACGAATGCTTGAGCAACAGTAGAGCAGTGGATAAGGAAGTAGAGCTCCTGGAGCAGGTGGACTGGAGCGGAACTAGTGGATACGTCTCTTGTACTTCTAGTTCCATGTTGATGTTGTTTTTGTGTCTTTGTACCATGAGCTGCAATAAAATAAAGACACTTATCTTATGATGTTTGCTCTCCTGTCCTCTTTTCTGATGTTACTTAGTGGTCCTGGTTAAGACTGTTGACTTGACCCTCACTTTCGAAATTCATACTGGAGGAGACCCAGTGACCTCACACTGATGCCGATAGTGTGACTCGACCCTTGGAGGCGAGAGTGATAGTTGGATCTCTTAGTAGTTACGTCGAGGCCTTACGACGTCATCCATTGCATGAATGCATCATTTATGTCAGGATTGACTGTATTAGGCAACGAATGTGGTTCATCCAGGGGATGAGACCAGATTTCTATTATCAGAAAAGAAGAAATCATAGCAGCTCTTGTGAGACTAAAGGACGTGCTGTTCATCCAGGAGCGGATGAAGACTGCACAGTGTATTAAGAAACAAGGAACCGGTGCCAGTCTTAGAGACTCGGGCGGGATAAATGTTTCAAGAAGATGTAGCTTTAAATAGAGATGAGCTTGCGAAGCGGCAGACGTGGAGGCAGAGCTAGGAGAGCAGCATGAGGTGTTGTACATCTTATCATGCTACAACCACCCGCCTTAGTTATCCCCGCCAAGCTCAGGGAGCTGGAGGGAGGTGGAAGAATGCGGTTGCATGCGGTCAAGGAGTGTGACCCAATGGCTCTAGAAATGATTCAAGGGACAGTCTATGTCCACTACTAGCTGCTGTAGTAACAGACATCGATATGAATCATTCCTCGCTTCCACAAATCTTGTTCCAGACCTAGAGTTTCCGATAAGCCGTGGACTTGACCCTCATGTCTGGAGATACCTTGGGAGGAGACTCGATAATCACACTTACGCCGACGGTGTGGTCAGACCCTCGAGGCGAGAGTTCTGGTTGGAATCTCTTGGTGGCAGCGTCGAGGCCTTACGACGTTAGTTTGAGTATGGAATGGGCAATAACTGTTCATACTCAAATTGACAGTTTTAGGAAAACGTTGGGATGGGTTTTCCTTGGTCGGTGGAAAAGGAAACCCCAGGCAGTGCAGGGTAACTCTTGCACACGAGGGTGTGACTGATCACTCTTGAGTCGGTCAACCTTACCCTCATAGCAGCAGTCGTTTTGAGTTTCAGTTCGAACAGAAATGGAGACCTCTGGAGTTCGAGGATGACGACCACGTCTTCTTACGGGTCTCACCTCGACGAGGTTTACGGAGATGTGGCCTGGGAGGCAAGTTATCTCCGAGGTTCAACGGACCTTTCTAGGTCATCAGCTGGGTAGGCGAGGTGGTTTACCGCTTGGCCCATCCAATTCAGTTGCACTAGGTGCATGACGTTTTCCACGTATCCCAACTGAGGAGATACGTGCTCGACCCCTTTGCATATCATCGACCATGAGGAGCTAGACGGTGGCGATGAGTGTCTTATACGGAGGTTCCTGTGGAGATCGAGGATCGACAGGAGCGGATCCTAGGAGGATGGTCAATTCCTCTTGTGCACTTTCTTTGGCAGTGCGGGAACCTCCAGGTGAGCACATGGGAGCGGGAGGCTCAGATGCGTGCTCAGTACCGCTTTGTTTCCCTAAGTTTGTGGTGAAGCTTTACGGGGACGTAAAGCCCTGTGGTGGGAGTAATGTAAAGACCCGTAAATTTCAAGGAAATTCTTTTCTTAATTTTCTCTGGAATTTTACAAGAACGCAGTTTCTGATGGCGCCTGATTCCAAGGCCCGGTGTGCCCGGAATCAATTTCCGAAGTTTGGCTCGGGTACATTCAGTGAACGGACGAGCGGGTTTTTCTAACTTTTGAACCGGTGCCCGGAATCGAATTTTGAGGGCTGCGATGAAATCGCAGCGTCGGTATTCGCTTAGAAACTCCTCTTCCGGAGTTGCGTTTGCTCGGGTGTGGTTTTTAATTTTCGGGCTTAAAGTTAAGAAATAAAATAATTTTGCTACAACTTTATTTTATTTCGCTTAAGCCACTTGGAAGCCACTTGAAGCCACTTAAAGGCGGCTTGAACTGAGTTGAACTGGATAGGATGCTATCCAGAAATATCCTACCCCTTGGTAGGATATTTGTGAGGTGGGGCCCGCACGAGCCCCGCCGTTTCTTTCCGCTAAGAAACGCACCCGTGAAAACCCATCTTAATGAAAGTCAACTGACGCGTTTCTTAAAATCTTAACAGACCATTTAATTGGGCTGTTTCTTTCGTAAATTAAATGAGATATTTCTTTCGTTGAATTAATTCTACGAATTAATGGTTCGTTTCTTATCTTTTGAAATTCAAATGTTTAGTTGTGTAAATAAAATAAGGCTTAAGCTTATTTTATTTTTGGGTTGAAACTTGTGGCGTGGAGAGGATTTGGAGGAAAGCGTTCTTCTTCGGCGAAGAACGTGAAGAACGCGAAGAACACGAAGAATGCAAAGAACGCGAAGAACGCCAAACCTGCGAAGATCGACGACGCGAAGCCTTGTACCGCGATGCCAACGGATCTCCCTTCGCGACGCTTCTTCCGCGACGATCCAACCCTGCGACAGCCTTCGATCGACAACAACCAAGGTAGGGGGTTGCGCTTCTTTTTATTTTTCTTTTTGGATTTCAACAACAACATGGATTTAATTATTATTAATTAAATCCGTATGTTCTTGGTCCTCGGAGATCGTCGACGTGACGCCCTTCCGCGGTGTGACGATCACCTCCTTCCGCGACGGTCAATTCCGCGACGACCTCGCATCCGACAGCGACGGCGAGGTAGGGATTTATTTTTGGAATTACCCCCCTTTTCTTTTTATATTCCCGTAATTGTTTCTTTAAAAAGTTAAAGAACTGGATTTGTGAACAATTTTAAAATTATTAAAATTGTTGTTTCCGTTCAAATAAGGAACCTGTTTTTATGAAACAATTTTATTTCATTAAAAATTGTTTCGGATATGCGTTCATGTGTTGAACTTTATTTCTCCCGTTGTTTTTATCTAACGCGGAGGGTGCGGGTCAAACGAACACGGCCCGACAACCCTCCGTCGTTCTTCGTGTTTTGCGGATTTGGCGGGCGACGACGGAACGTGCCGCAACGGGTGTTTGATGATTCCGCAGTGAAGGACGAGTCCCGGGAGGAGCAGCGACGCAGGCGGGAACAAAATCGGACCACCGAAGCGATCCCGGTGGCCCGCGGAACTCGCCGGCGGCGCGGGTCGCCGGCGTGGCGGCGCCGGCAGCCGAGAGCGGCGGCGCCCCGACGCGCCGCCGGACAGACCGCCGCGACTCAGCGCGGCGGCGGCGGCACCCGCGGACCCGCGTCCGCGCGGGTCCGATGCTCTCGGACGCGGCTGAAGCCGCGTCCCGACTCAGCGCGGCCCCACGCGGGGGGGCCGCGGCACCACCAGGCCGCGGGGGCGGTGCCCCGCGGCACCTTGGCCGTTCGACCGCTCGGCCGAACCGGGCCAGGCCGGTCCGACCGGCCGGGCCGCGCCCTTGCCGGACCGGACCGGGTCGGACCAGGTCGGGTCGACCCGGTTCGGCCAACTCCTGGGGGGAGGGGTCGGGCCGGGTCGGCCCGGGCCCGGACCCCCGTCTTCGGATGGTTTTCGTTCAAACGCCCGTAACTTGAGCTACGGGCCTCCGAACGACGCGCCGTCAGTGGCAACGCGATCCTTGGATCGAGACGGTCGTTTCGGTATACTATACTCAAGGTGCACCTTCCTTTTCGGGAGCCTACGTAGTTAAAACTCCGTAGTTAAGCGTGCTTGTCCTATAGCAGTGATCAGGATGGGTGACCTCCTGGGAAGTTTCCCAGGGTGGGTGTGAGACAGAAAAGCCAATAACTCTCAGACCGGGCGTCCGATTGACGCGCCGTCTTTTGCGTTGAGTTCCTGTTGACGATACGGAACTTTTGGCATCCTTCGCCCGAGTTTTGGATACAGTTGGTAGTGGCCGGGTTGGATCGCACCCGAAATCCAACCGGGCCCCTGGAACGGAAAAGCTAATATCTTTCAGACAGGACGTCCGTTTGACGAACCGTCAGCGGCGTTGACGTTCACGTTGAGTAACGGTCCCTATGAGTATACCACATGGGAGTTCGGGGTACAGTTGAGATACGGCCGGGATTGGTTTGCTCACGAAACCAACCGGGCCCCTAGGACGAAAAGGCTAATAACTCACAGACCGGGCGTCCGATTGATGCGCCGTCTATTGCGTTGAGACACCTATGACGAGGCGGTCCTTTGAGATACTTCTTTGCGGGACTTTGTGATACTTGGAGTATCGACCAGTAGCTCGTGGAGCGGACCCTCCCGGAGATGAGCGTGCGGAGTACGGAGACCATGTAGCCGGCTGAGAACTGACGACTGCTTGACCGACTCGACTTGGAGTGAGTCGACTAGCCCAGTGGACAGAGCGCCCGGTATTTGGCGACAGACCCACGACGGACGGAGCGCCCGGTAGTTGGCCGCAAATCCGCGGTACTCGACAGGAGTAGTACCTCTGTAGGCTATTGGGGGGAGCGCCCGGTATTTGGCAACAGACCCACAGCGGACGGAGCGCCCAGTAGTTGGCCGCAGACCCGCGGTACTCGACAGGAGGAGTACCTCAGCAGTCTTAGGTTATTGAGCAGTACCTCGGAGTCGTGACAGGACCACTGTACACTCCAGAGACGGAGCTCTTCAGCAGTTACGGTTTCGATAATGAAAATCCTGGTTTGAGCTGAGACTTTTGACCTTGTGTTTACTTCCTGATTGAGATGGGTCACTTTCTAACATAGGTATATGTATGGGCATATACCCGGGTAGTGGTTATCCGTTGATTTCACAATCCTTGTGTTTCCTCATGATTGATATGGGTTACTTGATAACTTAGGCATATGTATGGGCATATACCTAAGTAGAGGTTATCTGTTGAGATCTTCTTTGTGGTTATCCTTGTTGGTTTAGTGAGACCTTGAGGGTCTCGGGGTCCCTACTGAGTATCGTTATACTCACCCTTGCACGGGCTATGCTCGCACCTCGTTGTGTTGGTTGCAGACGACGGGCAGTGCTGACGGAGGCCCAGTGTTCAAGGACTGGACGGTACCTGGAGGTGGACTATACGACGAGACGGTACCCAGAGGTGGACGTGATGACGAGGCGGTACCCAGAGGTGGACCACTGGGCGGGACATACTCGGAGTGGACGGCGGGACCCGAGGAGCAGAGGAGCTGTCTGTACCCACCCTTCAGGTGGGATTTCCAGTTGACAGCTCGGCGTAGCAGTTTTTCTTTTCAGTTACTGTTTTCCCTTTCGAGTTGTACTTTACAGTTGGGCCTGTATTTCCGGCCCCTTTTTACTTTCCACACAAACTATTGTACTCAGTTTTTACTTAGTGTTTACTTCTTCCGCTTGTACTATGTATGATTGTTTACTTTACAAAGGCAATGCCTTCCCTTTTTACCGGGATTTACGCCTTGGTGCTAGTCGCCAGCCCCTGGCCTATGGAAGGCGGGCTTGGGGTAGTCACGGCACGGGCCCTGAGGACGGGTCGTGACAAAATTACACCGACATCATGATCGAAAAAAATAATTGTATCAATAAAATGATAAAATCATGTAAAATTGTACCTATATTACCAAAAAAGGATCAAATTAGATTCTCTATCATCAGGGAACATAGATATCCATAATTGAAACATACCACATGTTCATGTTGATGTCATCATACCCAAAATACAACTGCACCCCCAGAATGGAGAAGGTATGGTAACTAGTTGTTTTTGTCAAGATGAAGATGACAATGGTAGTTTTTTGTTATAGTTTCATACGAGGGTTCAAGGGAGGCGGGATTGATGTCATGGGATAATTGGTGTTGTTACAGGAATGATGGTGGTGTTTGGTTCTCCTGTAGTGAATCAGAGGAGTCATAGTTACATGATCGGTTGAGGAGGAGGCTAGTCGACGGCTTACTATTGCGTACAGGGAGGCCTGATGTCTCACTACCTGAAGGAGGATGATGCGATGGTGAGGGTGACCAGAGGATAGATTTATAGAGGATGATATGGATGTTGATGTAGTCTCTAGAATCCTGGTTTTTTAGGAGAGGATGAGGCATGCTGGGAGGGGAGGATGCTTGAAGGTGGGACCCAGTGGAGAGTGGTGCAAATAGGGTTTCATCGCTATACACCATGGTCAAAGAGATAAAAAGGGGGTCACCAGTGCTATGAGTGTGTAGTGGATGAAGAGGAGGGTGACGAGCTAGTGTAAAGGGGAGAATCAGTGTACATAGTGTGGTAGTGCCTGGTGGTCAGTGTGATCTATTGCATGTAGAGGAGGGGAGGTGTGTTAGGTACCTACTGATGGATTAGTGGAGGGAGTCGCAACCCTTTATGAGGATAAGGTCTATCAGCTACCTATTCTTGGTGTGAAAGAGATGGATAAGAGAAATCCCCTTGGGTCCTAGGGTTTTAAGGTTCGATAATTCTTATGGAGGATGGCTAGCTTCCGCTCCTACACATCTAAATAAAAAAATGAACAAGTCAAAACAAATCAAAAATTAAGATTAAAAACCAATCTAATTATCTAAATACAGAAAATAATAATTACGATAATAATAATAATAATATAATTACAATTAGATAATTAAATATTATACTAATTATATATTACACAAATAATTATAAGTTAATGTTATTTAGGTATATATATATATATATTTATGCACATGTAATTAAGTAAAAATATGATAATAATATTAAAATTATTAAATATTAAAATAATTAAAATATCAAACAAATAAAAAATAATACCTTTTTTAATAATATAAAAATATATAATGAAATAAAATAATAACTAATATATGTAATTAATACATATACTAAAAAACATTACTAACTAATAATAAAACTAACAAAAGGTAAAATACTTATAAAAATACAGTGTAAAATATAATATATAAAATTAATATACTAAGAAAATACTAAATTTAGAATATTGATTTATAATCAACTAAAACTATAATAATAACTAAAATATTACAAAACTACAAAAATAAGATAAAAACACTAAAATTGTTAGAAAAATAATTAAAAGTAAATTTGGAAATTATTAAAATGCATGCTGAATCCATTTCCATCAAATCCCCCACACATAAATTTTTCATTCATGAAAAAAAACTCAAAAAGAATACAAAACTAAACCAATGGATAAATCTAAGAATTAAAATTAAAATTTCAAAATTTTTCAGTCCCTTTTACGCATGAAATATCATTCTACTTTTAAAATTCAAAATTTCAAAATAGTTTCTCTTCCACTCACATTATTTCTAAACAAAAGAACTACACCCATGCATGATGTGACCTACCTCACCATCAATCTCACCTCTCAAAAAATATGATCAAACCTATGCTCAATTATCATACACATCCATGATTACCATAGGCATTCCATGAGTTTCAAATAACCACTAGTGTAAATCAAAATAATTCACCAATATCAAAGACTTCAAATTGGGTTCAAATGTCTTTGAGGCTGTATAATGGTTGGTCATAAAAAAATTGATAGTTTTTGGTAAAAATGAGGGTTGAATCCTGAAATAAATGCATGATAAATATTAATCCAAATGTATCCCTAAAAATCTCACTCCCCCACACATACAAGGTTCCTTGTCCCCAATCATATAATAACCAATGAACCTCTCAAAGATTTTATATTTCTTTTTTGTTTTTGTTTTTCTCCTTTTTTTTTCTTTTTTAAGGGACACAACTCACACAAACGTAATGGAAATGAAAATAGGTGTGTAAATGCTCCCAAAACTAATGAAATAAATTTTAGACATAATCGTAAGGAAAGGTTCACAAGTAGCACATATGCAGTAGAATTTAATTTAAAGTATGTAATATAGAAAACTCTTCAGTTCCTGGAGTAATGGATCATCACTTTGATAGGTATACCTAATGGTGTTGGTTACCATGTAAAGACCAGATATCAACTCATTTTCGAAACCAATAAAAATCTATATGGACACAAAAAAATACTTATAAAAAATGTGAATAATGTGAAATATAACATGTATAATCATGATGGGATAATGTCGATCAATGTTCATCAAATGACTCACTACCCATAAAAAAGAATTCTCTTTGAATAAATATCTCCCCACAGTTCAATTTAAAATCATCATGAAAATATTAATGAATTATATAAGGAAGTTTATTAGGTGATAGATCATCCTAAAAGTATTCTTCATTGATTATAAGGGTTATACGATGGGGAAAATACAAGGATGTATCTGTGGATCATAGGGGATAAATATCTCAAACAAATGCCTATTTTAT
This sequence comes from Viscum album, assembly GCA_963277665.1. Taxonomy (NCBI): domain Eukaryota; kingdom Viridiplantae; phylum Streptophyta; class Magnoliopsida; order Santalales; family Viscaceae; genus Viscum; species Viscum album. The sequence continues at coordinate 1,533,455,788 of OY728163.1, read as the reverse complement.
TTTAGTCCAACTTTCAAAATTCCTATCATTTTGATTGAAAAAAATATAAAGTTATTGAAGATATAACATTCCCAACATTATATCAAGTAAAATAGAAATAAGAGATTCAAAAAAAATGGACAATAATCTTCATGGGTATGGAAATAAAATTTTGTTAAAAAAATGTTCATTAGTGTAAATAGGTGTCTAAAAAATAAATTATTTTTCGGAAAGAATTTTCAAAGATGGAATGATATCAACAATCATAAAATTTAGGGTGTCTATAATCAGATAATGTTAAACACTAATCATGTGCTCAAACATCCCATGGAGATATGTGGTATGACACTGACCATGTTATGACAAAAATACAACAACTTTCATGTGGGCTCAATAATGACATGAATGTAAGTTTTTTTTCAATGTTTTTGGAAGAATATAATATGATATATAATAAAAAACATCCCTAAGTAAAGATATACATTTAAAGGTTACTTATATCTGATGAAATTCTAGAAATTATGTAATTATAAGATATACACATGGACAACACATACCCACACCATATCTTAAAGATAAAACCAAAGATCTCATATAAGAAAGAAAATATGTGGGAGAATAACAAGTGCACAAAATATGTCAGGAGTAGTTAAAAATGTTCCACACAATCTAGGTTTATTTTCAAAACCAAATGAGAACTAATAAAAATGATCGAAATGAACAAAACATGGGTTGCCTCTCATGAAGCTCTTTGTTTTACATCATTATCCAGACAACCAACCTCTCATTATAATAAAAATTCTTCAATTATTTCTATTATATTTGAATTGTTATAAATTTTGAGATGTTGACAATTAACCTTTAATGGATGCATCATACCATTAGATATTTCAATGTAAACTTGTGGAAAAGAAATTATAATAGTGTAAGGACATGAGCAACTTGATTTGAGATTTCCTAACATGATCTAAAATATTGAGTTGAAGAGTTCAATTTTTTTCCCAGTGTAAACTTTATTTTTTGAATTTTTTTATCATGCCAAGATTGGGTTTTATCTTTATATATCAAATCATTTCCATACACTTCCCTTCTTATCACATCCAATTCATTTGTCTATAGAAAATTCTTTTCGTGGATAGTTTTCAATCAAAATTCATCTTCTTCATAGCCCAACAATCACTGTGTTGTATTTCTATGGGGAGATAGATTTTTTTTTTATAATGATCAAGTGGTATGGTGATATTTTAATGAGTGTTATATACATAGTATTATAATCCCAAAGTGTTCCATCAAGTTTGGTGGAAAAATTTTTTTTGGTATGTATTCACAGTTTTCTATAAAATTACCTCAATCTCTTTATTTGAAACCACAGCTTGGCCATTGTCCTGTGGATGGTATGTGGTTCTCTTGTAGTGGTGACATCCATATTGAGCCATTAGATTCTCAAATAAATAATTATTTAAGTGGTAACCATAGTCACTGATGATCATCCTTGGAATTCCAAACTGGGAAAAAATGTGTTTCTTAAAAAATTTAATTACCAATTGAGTATTATTTCCTACAAATGCTTCATCATCCAAACAAATTGATACATAGTCAAAACATATAGGGATGTATTATTTTCCAAAATTTTTAAGCAAATGACCCATGAAGTTGGTTCCCCAAATCTTAAAAATATCATTGCTCATGAATGAATGTTGTGGCATTTCTTCCTTCCATATTATACACCCAATTCTTTGGAATTTATTACAATACATGATAAACTCATCGATACCATGAGTAATAGTTGGCTTGTACAAACCAGGTTATAACACTGTATGAATTCCTTGACGAATTCTATTGTTTCCTCCAACTTTTATAACATGTCACAAATTTAATAAATTTTCATCATCTTCTTCTAGGATGTGTCTTCTGATCATTCTATCTGCACATTCCTTAAAATGTAATGGATCATCCCAGTAGTAATGGAATGCTATATTCAAATATTTTTTATATGATCCTTTTAAATCTATGTGTACCACACCTAAAGATAATTAATTAAACAAATCATAATTCCAAGGCATGTTTGTCTCAGTGGCATAGATTTGTTCATTAGGAAATCTTTTATTGATTAATTTAAAATTGATTTCAGTTGTTTCATGGTCTAGACATGATAAATGATTAGTAATGACCTTATCAGTTCCCTTATTGTCCTTAAATTCAATTTCAAATTCATGATGTAATAATATCCATCGAATGAGTCTAGGATTCACATATTTCTTGTTCATTAGATACCGCAGGGAAGAGTAATGCATATAAATAGTGAATTTGAAGAATAGGAGGTGAGATCAAAATTTATCCAATGTAAAGACACCTGCTATCATCTATTTTTTGAATGTTGTTTAATTTTTTTGATCCTCATTCAAAGTGAGAATATCATAATAGATTGGTATAATGATATTTTACTTCCTTTATCCCAAGGAAGCAACAACTGCCCAGTCACTAGCACTACACATTAACTCAAATGGCCTCTCCAAATCTGATAAAATTATTATCGGGGATTTGACCAACTATTTCTTGAACAATTTAAATGATTCTTGACATTCATGAAAAAATTTGAATGTGAGATATCTTCCTATTAGGGTGGCAAGGGGACATGCATGAAAAAATAAAACCTTAATTAAACATCGTTAATATCCAACATGCCTATGAAAACTTCAAATTGAATGAAATGAATTAGGCATGGGTAGATAAGATATTATACTTCTCTTGGTAGCATCAAATTCAATTCCTCTATTTGAAATTTGATGACATAAAAATATCCCACTTTGTACCATGATGTGATATTTTTCCCAATTGAGCACCAGAATATTTTCTTCACATCTCGCTAAAACCTTATCCAAGTGCACTAGAAATTCATCCAAATAATTCCCATAATCAAGGAAGTTATCCATGAATATTTCCAAAAACTCTTCAATCATATCATGGAATACTTCTATAAAAAATCTTTGAAATATGGTAAGTTCATTTCACATTCCCAAATTCATTCACTAATAAGAAAATATACCATATAGAAAAGTGAATGTACTTTTATAATGATCTTATAGTGTAACCACAATTTGATTATAGGGTGAGTATACATCAAGAAAAAATAGTGATCACTTCCAGCCAGCAGTTCAAGGATTTGATCAGTAAATGGTAATGGGAAATGACACTTTATTGTGTCGTCATTCAATTTTTGACAATTGATACACACTCTACATTCAGTCACTATTCTTGTGGGTATTAATTCAACTTTATCATTATAAACCACTATAGTCCCACCATTTTAAGCACTACTTGTAGTGGGATTACACATTTACTATTAGATATAGGAAATATTAATCCATCATCAAGATGTTTAATGAATTATTTCTTTACTATTTATTTAATTTGAGGGGTTAAAAGTATTTGTGGTTTCCTACAAGGTTTTGATTTATCTTCCATATGTATTTAGTGAGTAAATATGGTGAGACTTATACATTTTATATCAGATATCATTCAACCTATCAGTGGATTCCTTTGCGATAGGATTTTTAGAAATTTATTTTCTTGCTCACACAAAAGATTAGAATTTATGATTATTGGAAAGGTATTTAAATCTCACATGTAGATGTATCTCAGTTTTGGTGGAAGAGGTTTAAGCTCTTGTATTGGAGGATTTTAAAGTGATGAAGTTAATGAGGTGAACTATTGAATTTCCAAAGGATTGACTATGTTTTAGACGAGTTCCAATTCCTCTATTGAATTAGTTAAACACTATATTTCCTAGTGTAAATTCTAAAGAGTCAACATGTCCTTTTCCAATTCTTCTCACTATTTAGTAATATCTATGATATGAAAGTCATCTGTAGAAGGGTTTTCTATAGCATCCAGGTCATGGAAGATTAGGTTTTCTTATCCAACTCTAAAAATTAATTTCCCATTCACACAACATACAATGCTTTGAATATTTCTATGAATGGTCTCCCAATAATGATGGGGACATCCATATTTTCTTACATATCAAGGATAATGAAATAAATAGGGGAAAAAAATTTATCAACCTTGATGAGTATGTACTCTAGAATTCTTTGGGGATGCTTCACTTCTCGGTCTACTATTTGCAAGGTTAACCTTGTTGGTTTTAATTATGCGATTCCCAATTCTTCATGAACTCTATATGGAATGAGGTTTAAACTAGTTTTGATGTCACATAATGCTCTCCCAAATTAACATCCTCCAATATTTCATGAATAGTGAAACTACTAGGGTATATTAGTTTAGGTGGTATGGATCTGGGTATGACTACTAAATATTCATCATGAATTAAACTATTCCCACATCATCTTGTTTTTTTTTGAAAGATTTAATTTGGGAAATTTAGAATAGTGCGGAATTTGTGGGATTGATTTGGAAAAAGGAATATTTTTGTGAAGCTTATTGAACATCTCTATGAATTTTAAAAATAAGGCATCCAAATTATTTTACTTTAGTCTTTTTTGGAATAGGGGAGGGATTATGTGAAGTGTCACCCATTCATTGAGTGCTTCATTTTACTTTTCTTTTAAGGACATTTTAATTTTCCAATGCCCGTTTTGATCTTCCTCCTATTTATATTCAAGTTGAATTTCTTTTTCCATTGAGTCACCATTATCAGGGGAAGGTGTAAGTGTATCTTCTACTGGTTGAGATGTAGAGATTTGAATCTCTAGAAATTATGTGCCACTACATGATGTGACTGCTTTTTCCTCTTCTCTTAGGATAAATATTGTATTACATGGTGGAGTTACCTATTATTGGGTTCACATTTCTGAGGCTCACTAAACTACATGATTTTAAATGTTTTTAATGGACACTTGTAAGTTATTAGTACTTTTTTGTATGTTTTGGGTTATTTTCTAAAAGTTTTAATATGCTATCTCTTATAAGAAAAACCTTTATTGATTGGAAATAAATAATTTTTCTATAGTTTCTCTCTAATATTACTGAACTTGCACTGCAGGAGGGGACAAGTCTGTTGTTTGATTTTTCTCCTTATATTGTTATAATTGATGTAATGGAAGTTGATATTTCTGTTGAGATCCTTTCCTTAGTGATTTCATGGTGGTTCTAAAGGAGGATTGAGCAGGGAACCCATGTGGACCCATGTTATGGTTCATTGGATGATTTTCCATTGGTTCCTTCTAACCTTGATTGTGGTCATTACTTTTAAAGTCTGTGTTTTAATTATTTCCCAAATTTACTATACTATAGCTGAATAAGTTATCTTGAGACCTATTGTTCTCAGATTTGTTATACGGATACATGGGATAATCATGAGGACCACCCCAGTGTGGGTAGGGCTTAACTTGGACCACATATTTTGGAACTGACCGAGGTAGATTGAATGACAAGTTTTCAATCCTATTGCCGAGAAATTAAATTCTGTAGCTATAAATGTGTGAGAATCAACTGGAATCACTCTTGGTTTTCTTCTTGAAAAATCTTCTGGACACTAGAATCTATGTTCGTCTATGTTTTGAATTACTTGGTATATATATTCGTAATCCATTATCATGAACACATTTCTAGTAGATGTGTTGATTGTATAATTACACTTGGGTTGATGTCTTGAACAGAATGATTGCAACTAGTTCACCAACTTCATCCAATGATGAGGGAGACACCTTAACATGGACTTGAATCTTTCCCAAGATTATCATACTGATTCATAATCATTTTTTCAAAAGGAGTTGGGGTATCTCTTATTTTTCAAGGACTGTGCACTGATGTAATATTGATCAAGAAATTTTCTTCTTAGCATTTCCAAGGTGAATAATGTATCTACGTAATAACTTCTTAACCGGTCCTTGGATTTACCTTGTAATGAAAAAGGAAAAAGTCGTAGGATCAACACACCATCACTCACCCCATTATATTTAAATGTGTTACAGACTTTGAGAAATCAGTTCGCAAGAATATATGGGTATTTGATACTCAAGACATGAAATTGCACATTTTGTTGAATCAGGTTGACCATCAATGACTTCCGTTCATAATGAGCTACTTGAATTATAGGTCTTGTTATACCCGAGATTACTCTAACAATGTTGGGTCTCAATTCCCATCTCATAGTATTTTGAGTCCTTTGTTTTTGAGAAAGCTTTAAAAAAGGGGTAGACTTCTCAAATAGGAAGTGTCTGAAAGTGAGTCTCAAGGAGTTACTCATGTTTATGAGTTTAGTATTTAGAATAACTAAAAACTATAACTTCTCTATTCTTTGATGTTCTAGTTCTTTATAAGAAGGTGATATTTTTTAAGGAGCTGAATTATGAGTATTTAGCATCTAGGTGAACAATTCATAAAGAAAGGTCTAAAAGATTTTTTCTCAATCATAGATGTGCATGTGCTCCCCGAAAACTGTGCTAAAAATTTGATACATGTGTAGTAGTGAATCCATTTTTTGAAATTTTTATAACCAACCGTATGCTGTAAAAGTGGCAATAAGGGTCGAACCACATATTTCACAAGATCTAGCTCAAAAAAATTATATATTTTGATATTGTTGAGAAGAATAATCTACACAGAGAATTATTATTTTATTAAGTTAATTCTATAAAACTAAAAATTATGAAATCTAACGAAATAGAATATAATTTCCAACAAAATAAGGAACAAATTTTATCAGAAAAATGTGTCTGGTATGATGATGTCGTAATCAAACAACTATGAAGCCATAGAATTTTTTATCTATGATTAAATATTTATTCTTCCTATTTTACGTTAGCTACAAAAAGATATTCATTTTTTAATTCTCACATAATATATCTTAATTCATTTAAAGTCTTATTCACTTGTGCTATAAATAAATTAGGATATACGTTCAAGTACTAAGACAATTAGGGAAATGACACAAAAGATATCTCACAAATATCTCCACCTATTGGAACTATAGTCGGTCAAAAAAATTAACTTTCTCAATATCATTGAGTTACCTAATAATAAAAATGGCTAGTTTAAATTTCATAAATTAATTCCAGTGAAAATATAATTAAATAAGATAACAATTAAATTAAAAATAAATTCTATTGACAAATTAACCACAAAAGAAAAATGTTATCTTGACATGTACAACAAGTTAAATTCCTCACTCAGTATTTTGACACAAAAAAATTACCCAAACATCCATAAAAAAATACACATAGTAATAAAATGATAATTGATGTAAAATTGTACATTTGTTACTAAAAAATGACTAGATCAGTGTCATTATTGTTGTGTAGCATCGATATATGAAATAGAAGTGTATTCTATGAACACATCAATGTTGTCATGCCTGAACCACTACTATGCACCATAAGTTGCGAAAATATAGCCACCAATTTTTTTTCGAGAGGGATATAGTGAAATCAGTTGTTTGTTCTGGCTACATAGGAGGGTTCTAGGGAGGTGAGAGTGATGTCATGAGCTTCTAAGTGGTGCTTCAAGAATGATTGTGGTTTTCAGTTTAGTTGTAGTGGATCAGAGGTGGTGCGATGACCTAATTAGATGAGAAGGTGGTTGGTCAGTGGATTGTTGCTGCATACACAAAGGCCTAGCATCGCGCTACTAGAAGGATGATGATGCAATGATGAGGATGACTAGAGTGTTAAGGTGTAGTTGAAGAGATGGATGTTGATGGAGTCATCAGAGGCTTGTGTTTCAAGGAGAAGAAGAGGCATGTTGGGACATATGTCTTCATGGAGGTGTGGCCTAGTGGAGAGTGGTGCATAGAGGGTTAAAATGTTGTGCATTAATATAGAGGAGATGAGTAGGGGGGTTGCTGAAAATACATGTGTGTAGCAGATGAATGGGATGCTAGTGTGATGGTATAGAGAAGAGGGTTTTCGTGCCTGGTGTGGTAGTGCCTAGTGGTCATCTCGATCTGCAGTAGGTAAGGGAGGAGAGGTGTGCAAGGTACATGGTGGTCGATTCATAGAGGTAGGTGTTAACTTAGATGAGGAGTAGGTTTGGTGGCCACCTTTACGTTGGTGTACAAGAGATAGTGAGGAGAAAGGTGCTCGGGTCTTAGGGTTTTGAGGTGTGGCACTACTTAGGGAGGATGTCCAGCTTCTGCTCCCGCATATTTTCATAGAAAATGAAAAATTCAAAAGAATTAAAAATTTGTGATTAAAAAATAATCTAATTATAAAAATATAGAAAATAAAAATGATGTTAATAATAATAATAATAATCAAAATAATCAAAATAATTGAATTAGAATTAAATAATTATATATTATAATAATTAAATATAAAAGTATAATTATAAGTTAACTTTATAATGATATATATATATATATATATTTATGAACATGTAATTAAAAATATATATGATAATAATATTAGTACTATTAAATATTAATATAATTAAAACGGTAAACTAATAAGAAATACTAATTTTATTATTACTACAAAAATATATAATGAAACAAAATAAAAAACTAATATAAACAATTAGTATATAAACTAAAAATATTAACAACCAATAATAAAACTATTATAAGGGAAACTAATAGTAATAACATAGTATAAAATATAATATATAAAATTGATATACTAAAAAATAATAAACACAAGTATTGATATATAATTAACTAAAAACTATATAAAAAAATATTAAAAAAATTAAAAAAGAAGATAATAACACTAAAAGAAGTTAGAGAAATAATTAAAATTAAATAATAGAATTATTAAAAATTCATGTGGAGTCCATGTGAATCATTTAAACATATCAATTAATTAGAAATGATAATATATACTAACTAAAAAAAGGAAAAAATTCTCTAAAAAACTATTTTTATGCACATAATGTTTATTTACTATAATAAATTCAATTAATCACTATTGGAGAATGATTTTAAAAATAATTTTATGTTATATATTCAATAAAATGTTTTATCATTTTTCTAATATGTTTTCTATACATTAGATAAAAATAATTCCAATTTTATGCATAAAAATGGTATTATCAAATTTTGTGCACTAATTTAATAATAAATTTTCACACTTTTAGACTTTTTTTTGAAAAAGTGAACTCTATTTTTTAATTTGTAATGACTAAATTATATGAAAGTTAATTTTTTAGAAGTTTATAAAATGATAAATCTTCAAGGAATAATAAAAAATACTGATTTTTATTAAGAATTGTCTTTTTCATTTAGAGTATTTAAAAACATTAAAATTTTTTAAAAATGGTTTGAAAAGTAAAATTAGTAAAATTATATTATTATTAATCCAATTTATGTCATTGGAATAAATTACATGTTGAATTTTTTAATAAAAAACCTTTTAATCTCATGAGAATTTTTTCTTTCAAAAACTATTTTTCCATCACATCTACAAGGTTTTATTTTAAATTAAATTCTACCACTTATCTATTTTTGGTCTACCAGGTTCAATTTCTTATGTTCCTATCTTTATTCTGAGGGATCTAGATGGTGATAGAAAGAGTAAGAACATTACTACTATTTCGGGGGGGGGGGGGGGGGGGCACTGGACCTTCCTATGCCAATGTTGTGCATGGTGTGGTGGATGGACCTACCACCAAAGGGATTGTATCTGTTATAGTTGGTTTTATAAGTACCCATCCTTAAACCTTACTTAATCTTGAGTTATTACAAGATTACACATTGAGGATCTTTTCAGGTTTAGAGTTTTAGAGAATTAGATCATAAAACTTGCATTACATTCCACATTTAATCAAAGTGGTTACATAAAAGATAGTATTCATTTTTCCCATCAACGGAAACATATTTAAAATAAAACATGGATTATTTCTTGACACTTCATTGACACTCTCATCATATCATGTACCATTCCCTTGACCTATGAAAAACATTTCAAAAACATGGGATGAGCATAAAAAGCTCAGTAAGGGATATAAAAATTTGGAAAGGAAACACGAGTACATGTATACACAAGAATCAATGAAATCATACTCTACTCATAAAACATAAGCACATTAACATACCTCATCAAATCATAAATAAATCATAGAAATCATAAGATATAAAGGTAACCTGAGGCAATCATAACATTCTTACGTAGGGAGTAACCCTCTTGGTTACGTTTGGAATACCCATCACAGTATATTCCCTAAATCTATTCGGAGAAAAATTAACGTTTAACTCCTTCACGTTACCCAATGCATTGGAGAGCTATATCGGGCTCACTCGACCTTAGTTTATCACCGAACCACCCTTCTTCATAACAATTCCCAAGAACCATAACATAATCATATCACATGAAACATGCATAAAGGAAACATAACATTTCCACATTTCAATCAGAAGATATCAATACAACACATTGATATAATTTTTTTTATAAAAACCATTTTCAATACCAATATAAATGAAAATTAAAACATGGTATTTATTTTTCTTTTAAAAAACTGGAATGGCTTGTAGAGGAAGCCAAAACTCAAATAATGGTCACGGCGGCGGAGAAGTCGTTGTCACCGCATACGTACGAAAAAAACATTCCCTTTTTTCGTTTAGTAAACGTTTCGTATAAAAAATATTCCTTTTGAATTAACATAAAAGTCAAAGGGGTTTATACACCGTATAAAATAATGTTGTGTATAAAACAAAACATGCCTCAATGAATGGAGATTGAGACGAAGTCCCATACCTCGGGTCCGACTTGACTCGATCGTTCTTTGACCTCCTGAATAATAAACTTGAGTAAATTTATAATTGCTTAAGAACCTTTTCCAAGTTAATTGTTTCTTTTATATCACTTATTACCATGTCATGAACACTATGAAATTATTTAAGTTAATAACGGTCGTTTTAACGATCACTGGTACTTGAGTCAAAAATAAACTCTTTATAATTACAAGTTTTTCATGTATCCATTATATCAAAAGTTATACTTATGATGTAGATATCATATATATCATATATATCCTGTATATACATGCATTTATAATATTACATAACGTTTATAGGTATGAAATGAAATGCACCGTTCATGGAGACGGTAAGCCGTACGTACGCATGAACGCTGCTTTCATTTCTATTTCGTATTTTATGGAATGGAATCATAATGATATGAAGGTATATTATAATTCCAGTATTTTATCATATATAATATCATTAATTACATGATTTATACGTCCCACATATGGCATTGACGAATCAAATCACTTTGAGGGGGCGGTAGTCCGTGCTTCCTAAAATGAAGATATCGCGTTTACCCATAATGGAAACCATAAAGGTATTACATAAATGAAAAATACAGAATCTTAAGTAAAACATAATCATATTATTTATCATATATAAATATAGTGTCATCTGAATTTCCACCTTTGAAGGTGTTAAAAGAATATTGAACAATCATCGTTTCGTGAGGTAGAAATTCACCATCCACGGAAACAGTATGCTCTTTAACCATTAGATGTAGGTGTGTGTAAGTGTATCTAGAATCCTTCTTATAAAAAAAATCATAGTACATTGAAGATACTGGTGTTGTAACAACAGAAAGGAATAAAAAAGATTTTATGGGGTTGGAGAAGCAAAATAAAACATAAGAACACAATAGAAGACACTACCTTTAAATCGGGTAACTCTTTTTGATATGAGCTCAAAGGCTTCCTTGGGAAGACTTATGCCCAAAGTGAGGATTCTAGGAGTTAGAGAGGGATGTGGAGAGAAAAAATGAGCAGGGTTTGGCCGAGCCAAAGGCTTTGGAAGTGTGGGTAAGGTGGTAGAGGTGGGGGCCTTTTATAAGAGGAGAGGAGGGACACTCTTGGAAAGTTTCAAAAGGATACTTTATTATAAAATGATTTTCAGATTTAAAAGGTCCCAAAATTATATATTTCAAGGATAAGGTGATAATAGTTCAAAATACACCCATCCAATAGGTTTTTTACATGTGTAGGTCTTAGATTTTACATTATCATTTCATTTTATTTAAATTGTTAAATAATGAGTTCATCGCTCCATCATCATGGTGTCATAAATAAATAAATTAATTTAATGTCTAAAAAAAATAAAAAAATACTATGATGTAGGAAATCTATTTATCTTTCCAATTACTATTTATTGTAAAAAAATATGACTTTTATAACCCCATGTAAAAATTGTTTTAGTAAAACAACTCATGTTTGTGTCATTTTTACTTTTAAATAAAAGGCATTAATGACATTATCTTAACCAAGTGGCTCCATGGGGTTCCAAAAATCGACTCATGGGTTGTCTTGGTCAGACATGACACATCCAATAAGGGTAGGACATGTTTCTAGGTCATTTCAAATTATTAAAACATTATTCTTACTTTAAATTACACTAATTGCCTCTAATCGCGATTAAAAACATAAAAGTTACTATTCACAAAAAAATTATTTTAATTCCATTGAACCACATTTTACTTCTTAATGACAACCATGTATGTAAGATTTTTGAAATTCAAGACACAGAGGTGGTAAACTTTCATTTAAACAAAAAATCAGTTTTTTAAGTACCACTTAGTGGTTTCACTATTCATCAAAAATTGAAGTTTTTCAAAAAAATACCAAAACATCACCCTAAGCTATATTTGATATTCCGAATTCAGAAATGATTCATATTCTACCAAATTAATAACATAGAAGTTTGATTAATTAATTTTATAATTAAATCCCACTGTCAAATCAAATAGCGTGTTTTTACGAAACAATAAGTATCAATAGATTGACACTAGTTTAAGTCCAATTTCAAAGTGAAATTAATTCAACGACCACTGTTAGATTAAATGGTAAAAATATATTATAATTTAACTTTAAAACCAATTCAAAAGATAATATAATCATATAAATAAATTAGATTAAAAAGTGGGTTTGAATTAAAATACAACATTTTTCACTATTCATTTAAAAAATGAACTTTATCGAAAGAATAAAAAAAATTTACCCAAAGTAAATTTCAATGTCCCAATCATAAAGAATAAGTTTACATCCACAAATAGAGCTTATAAAATTTTCAAAAGTTTGATTTAAAAATGGTTTGACATCAAAAGTCAGTAAAACAATCTTTTAAAAAATAATAGTGTATTCCATGATTAAGATTGGATTTATTCTCATTTTAAGCCTCTAAAACACTATCTAATTCATTAATAGACATAGATAAAAATATCTATTATTCATTACTTACTTGGGATGTTACATCCTTCTCCCCTTTAGAAAATTGCATCCCCGTAATTTATTTACTTATCGAATAAGTGGGGGTATTTGGCCCTCATTTCATTTTCAGATTCCCATGTTGCATCTTCAATCATGTGGTTTTTCCAAAAAACCATTACCTAAGGAATCACCTAATTTCGTAACACTTTATCCCTGTGGTAAAGAATCTGGACCGGTTGTTGCTCATAAGATAGGTTCTCTTCCAGCTGAACTACCTCTGGACTCAAAACATGAGATGGATCTGGCATGTACTTCCTTAACATTGAAACATGAAAAACATTGTGCACCTGAGATAAAATCGGAGGTAAAGCCACTCGGTAAGCAATTGATCCAACTTTCTCCAGAATTTCATATGGTCTAATGAACCTTGGACTCAGATTTCCTTTCTTACCATATCGCATCACACGTTTCCATGGTGAGACTTTGAGAAAAACATGATCACCTACCTCAAAAGATAGATCCTTCCTCCTGTTGTCCCCATAACTCTTCTTCCTGCTCTGAGTTGTTCTCATGTGTTTCTGAATCAACTGAACTTTCTATACCATCTCTTCTACCAATTCTGGTCCAACCAGCTTCCTTTCACCCACTTCATCCCAAAAAGCTGGAGTTCGACACCGCTTCCCATATAATGCCTGAAACGGTGCCATCTGTATACTAGAATGAAAACTGTTATTATATGAAAACTCAAACAAAGAAAGATGTTGGTCCCAACTCCCCTGATAATCTATAGAGAAATCTCGTAGCATATCTTCAAAGGTATGAATTGTTCGTTCTGACTGCCCATCTGATTGCGGATGAAAAGCTGTACTAAAATTTAATTCAGTACCTAATGACTTCTGAAGGCCTTTCCAAAAGTTATAAGTGAACCTAGGATCACGATCAGATACAATGGAGAGAAGAAATCCATGTAACCTAACTATCTCTTTAAGATACAAATGGGAAATTTGATCTAGGGAAAAAGTATCTTGTATAGCAAGGAAATGTGAAGATTTAGTCAAGTGATCAATAATAACCCAGATTTCATTATTATCTCGAGATGTCTTCAGTAATCACACAACAAAGTCCATGGATATATTTTCCCATTTCCACTCTGGCACTGGTAAAGGCTGAAGCATCCCTTTCAGTAACTGCCGCTCTGCTTTAACCTGCTGACAAGTCAAACACTTCACTGTAAAATCAGCAATATCTTTTTTCATTCCATCCCACCAGTAATACTCCCGAAGATCTCTGTACATCTTAGTACTGCCAGGATGAACTGAAAACGGAGAACTATGAGCTTCACATAAAAACTCTCTCTTCAACTGTGAATCACAAGGCACACAAAATCTCTTCCCAAATCTCAAAACACAATCATTATCAATGTTGAATTCAAGAAACTTACCTTTCTGAATCAGCTCTACCTTTTTCTACAACTCACTATCTTGCTTCTGTGCTTGCATGATTCTGTCTGATAGAGAAGATTTCACTGATACCTGAAACAAAATAGAAGGACATCCTGCACCAACACCTTCTATTCCAAAGTTCATCAAATCCTTAACTAAAGGATCATGTTCCAAATGCAACATTGTTAATGAAGCATTACTTTTTGGTCTCAAAGAATCAGCCACTTTATTTGCTTTTCTCAGATGGTAATGAATTCTACAATCATAATCCTTGATTAATTCTAGCAATCTCCTCTATCTCATGTTCAATTATTTTTGAGTGAATATATACTTCAAACTTTTGTGATCGGTATATATTTCACACTTTACTCCATACAGATGATTCCTCCAAATTTTTAGAGTGAAAACTACAACAGCTAATTCCAAATCATGTGTAGGGTAACTTACCTCATGGGTTTTCAACTGTCGTGAAGCATAAGCAATTACCTGATCATTCTGCATTAGGACACAACCAAGTCCTTTCAATGAAGCATCACTGTAGATAACAAACTCACCATTCCTGGAAGGTAATGCCAAAACTGGAGCATTCACCAATCTTCTTTTTAACTCCTGAAAAAAATCATAACATTCTTTTGTCAAGATAAAAATAACACCATTCTGAGTTAGCTTCATCATTGGAATTAGGTAACCATGAAAAATTTCTAACAAACCTTCGGTAATAGCCTTCCAAACCAAGGAAACTACGAATCTCAGTTACATTTGTGGGTCTTGGACATTCTTCCACAACCTTTGTTTTTGCAGGATCAACAGTTATCCCATCTTTAAAAACAATGTGACCAAGGAAAGAAATTTGTTTCAACCAAAACTCACACTTGCTGAATTTCACATACAATTTATTTCATTCAAGGTTTGAAAAATAACCCTTAAATTTCTTTCATGCTCCTCTTTACATTTACAAAACACAAAAATATCATCAATGAAAACAACCACAAAATTATCCAAGAACTCATGAAAAATTCTATTCATTAAGTCCATGAATATAGCATGTACATTGGTTAGACCAAAAGGCGTTACTACAAATTCATAATGGCCATATCTTGTACGAAACACAGTCTTCGGAACATCTGCATCCATTACCTTCAGCTGATGGTACCCCAATATCAGGTCAATCTTTGAAAAATAATGAGCTCCCTGGAGCTGATCAAACAAATCATTGATATGAGGCAAAGGATATTTGTTCTTAACAGTGATGTTATTGAAGGCTCTATAATAAATGCAAAGTATCATTTAACCATCTTTCTTTTTAACAAATAAAATAGGACCACCCCATGGTGATGTGCTAGGTCGAATGAAACCTTTCTCTAATAAATCATGCAATTGATCCTTCAACTCTAAAAGTTCAATTTCAGCCATTCGATAAGGGGGTTTTGAAATTGGCATAGCATCAGGAACTAAGTCAATAGTAAATTCAACTTCCCGATCTGGTATTATTCCATGCAACTCATCTGGAAAAATATCAGCATACTCATTTACCACTGGCACATCATGAATCTGAACAGTTCCCTTGTTTTCAACAATGTGTGCAAGGTAACATTCATTTCCATCTTTTACAAGTTTCTCGGCCTCTTGATATGTTATCAACAGTAAGGGTTCATTCTTGTAAAAAAACTGAAAGTCTTTCTGAAAAGAAACTTCTTTAGCTCTACAGTCAATCTTAGCATGGTAAATAGAGAGCCAATCCATACCCAGGATAACATCAAACTCTACTAGAGGTAAAACAATTAGGTTTGCAAGTAGTTTCTTTCCACGGATAAGGATATGACGATTCTTATAAATTCTTTTTGCCTCAACATTTCCCCCAGGTGTTTTTACCACAAGTTCAGGAGTCATTTCTTGAGATGGTATTCCCATTTTAATAGAAAAGGTTTCAGATATAAAAGAATGTGTATACCTCGAATCAAATAAAACACTGGAATAATCTGAAAAAACAAACAAAGTACCTGATACAACTTCATTTGATGGCCCAACATCTGCTGAAGTAGTTGCAAAGGATTTCACCACCCCTTTCTGCTTGTAGTCTAACTGCTTCCCATCACTCAATCTCTTCGTCAGACACTCGTTTTCATAGTGACCCATCTCATTACACTTAAAACATTTCACTAAATGTAAATCGAATTTGGACTTATCATCACCATGATCTTTTTCAGTGAAATCACGAGCCTTATGTCCCATCTTACCACATCAGAAGCACTTTCCAGAATTCAGAATACATTCCCCAGCATGCCTTTTACCACATTTATCACAAACTGGAAACTTAGTTTTCTTACCATTAGACCTTTTTGAAGAATTCTTTCCTTTATCCTGCCACCTCAGTATCATATTCTGTTGGTTGTTATAGAACAGTTGATCATCGACAAACTCCATGTCCACCTTCTCATCACATCGAACAAGCTTTTCATAACTTTTGAACTCACGAGAAGCTAATTCCCTTCGATATTTTGGATTTAATCCTGAGTAAAAACGATTTATTTTACTATCAAGGTCTTGGATTAAATTTGGAGCATACCTTTCCAATCGAGTGAACCTTTGTTCATAGGTAGCCACTGAGTCTTCCTCTAGCCTCAATTCCAGGAATTTTTTTCCATCCTAAGTCGAAAAACATTAGGAAAATAATTATCAAGAAACATACCTTTGAATTCATCCCAGTCGATAGCATCAATCTCATCAGCGTCCGTGATATTTTTAACCATCGACCACCACTGATCTGCTTCACCCTCCAAATGTTAAATAGAAAGACTAATCTTTTGATTGTCTGAACACCCCATGACATCGAAAATCTTCTCCAGTGCTTTAATCCACCCTTCAGCTAGCACAGAGTCAGATGATCCTCTGAATGATGGGGGATGTTACCTCATGAAATGTTCCACCACTGACATGTTCCTCTGTGGTTGATCTAGCTGACCTCGTGCATGGATACCACCACCATTTATCGCTTGAGTCAACTGCGCCATCACTGCAACAAAATGTTCAGTTCCAATTATGACCATCTCAGGATGCTGATTCGGAAGGTTATTTCCTTCTATAAGCCTTCCTAGCACAACTTCCCTGTTTCCTCTGCGGAAAACCATTATGAAGAAACATGTCTTAGATGATGCAACATGGTAATCTTCACATGCTATATCATTTCAATTTGACCATAAAAAATATTTTTGGATAATCATTTAATAAAATTATAACTCCTAAAGTTATCTAAACCGACCTCTGATACCAACTATAAGGCCCCAACCTTAAACCTTACTTAATATTGAGTTATTACAAGATTACAAATTGAGGATCATTTCAGGTTTATATTTTTAGAGAATTAGATCATAAAACATGTATTACATTCCACATTTAAACAAAGTGGGTACATAAAAGATTGTATTCATTTTTCCCATCAACGGAAACATATTTAAAATAAAACATGGATTCTTTCTTGACACTTCCTTGACACTATCATCATATCATGTACCCTTCCCTTGACCTGTGAAAAACATTTCAAAAACATGGGATGAGAATAAAAAGCTCAGTAAGGGATATAAAAACATGGAAAGGAAACATGAGTACATGTATACACAAGAATCAATGAAATCATACTCTACTCATAAAACATAATCACTTTAACATACCTCATAAAATCATGAATAAATCATAGAAATCATAAGACATAAAGGTAACTAGAGGCATTCATAACATTCTTACGTAGGGAGTAACCCTCTTGGTTATGTTTGGAATACCCATCACATTATATTCCCTAAATCTCTTTAGAGAAACCTTAACATTTAACTCCTTTGCGTTACCCAATGCATTGGAGAGATATATCAGCCTCACCCGCTGTTAGTTTATCACGGATCCACCCATCTTCATAACAATGCCCAAGAACCATAACATAATCATATCACATAAAACATGCATAAAGGAAACATAACATTTCTGTAACGCCCCGACCCTAGTTACCTAGAGTCAGTGAATTATTACATAACATTGAAATGATCACAAGAAAGATCAAATCTCGAAAGACTGATTGGTTTAGTAGCCTTGGAAACACTAGATATATTCATAAGTCTTACATTACATCATAAAGTGAAAAACTACCACAACAATATATTGTCTCCATAATCCACACTAATATCCCCACATAATATCCCGGCAGGTCATTCATAATTTACTTCTTCACATCTTGGGAAAAATAAAACATAGAAAAGGGGTGAGCTCAAATGTCCAGTAAGGATAACAATATAGCAGAAACTTTCATAAATAAGAATAAACATTTAAGGCAATGTATATCTAAAACAAAATCATTTTAAACATGAACTTCAACATAGTATGGAAAACGTAAAATGAAATAATGACATTTACTTATTCACATGGATATTCTACTAATCGAATAATCACATGCAATATCAATAACCACTTTCATAATGATGGAATACATAATGCTAGACTATCATAACCACATAGCCAATGCCTCATGCCAAGACTACAAATAAGATTTTTCCAAGGCCTTATGACAAGACACTAGTTTGTCACATGAGACCTACTGATGCATCATGGAGCTATAGTGGGCTCCACCCATCACATATTAAGTCCAATGCATTCTCATATGAAAAGGTTTAAACATAACATAAACATTCAAATTAAAACTAGCATACGAAATGTCAATACTTTCACCATAAAATACGAACGGTATAAAAATAGCACATCCACAGTAAAATATATCAAAAAAACTTCAATACAATATAGATGTTTTGTATCATAATAAATTAAATTCAAATACGCGAAAAATCGATCAATGGATGTTGACATAGATGAAATCAAAACTCTTTGTAGAGAAATATATCTTTCTATTTTGAAATCATTTAAGAGTCTTATATTTATGAAATAAAACATTTTCTTTGAAAATATTTTTATAAACTTTTAAGGGAAGATTTGACGATTTTATAATGGCAGAAAATAGCCGCACCTGCCGTATAAGTTAAAAAAACATTCTTACCTTAATTTTGTCGAAAAGGTAAAAAGCACCTTGTTTGGAAAACGACGGAAAGATTCCTTCATAAACCTCTTATAAAAAGTCAAACAAGGGTATAAATGACTTTAACCCATATTCTTAGTAAATAGTAAAAATGTTTTGAAATACATTTTTAAGAAACATGGATGTGGATGATAAAGAGATCGCAGTACATTATTACGTATAAACAACCTCAGATAATGAAGAGATTGTGAAATAACCCTTACCTTGTACTTTTCCTTGGTTGGGGTAGGTTAACCTCATCTATAATAGTGAAATAATTGTTATTAAATTATACAAGAATCATACATTCATATGATATCATATATGATCTTTTAACATTGCTTTGTTAATAATATCTTAGTATTATCGTCGTTTCGGGTGTTAACTTAATCGTTTTCTTTTATATGTTTGGTTACATAAGACATGTTTGTCATGGATAGGTTGTATATTATTCATATACAGAATGATATCAAGTCCTTAAACATTATTTTTAAATCATCAAATGATAATTACACTTGAATGGATACGATGGAGAATGAATCGCATCACATTCGTGGAGACGGTACTCCGTACGTACGCACAAGCGACAATATCATTCTTTTGATATTAAAATAATATATAAATGGTTGGTATATCATATATACCGAATCATTAACATGTTATATTTATTATTTACATGAGTTACACATCATTATTATACCCATCCAAATAATAATATTTTGAATAACAATTACACCACGACGTGGAGACGGTAAGCCGTACGTACGCATGTATGGTGACATGATATTCAAAGGGTGGATAGGATACTGAATATGGTTCTACCATATTTATAATAACATCACAGTATATATATGATACTGGATTTATTATTTTAGAATGGTAATAACAAAGGAATAAGAAGTGGAAGAAGAAAGGAACTTGGAAAAGGGTGGTGAAATCATTACCTCTTCTTCGGGTTCTTCCTTTTGATTTGATCAAAAGGGCTCCATAGGTTGGCTTTCTGATCCAAATAAGGCCTCTAGGTTGTAGTGAGGGAAGATGGGAGTGTATGTGGGCAGAATTTGGCCAAACCAAAAGGCTTTGAAGGTGTGAAGAAATGAGAAGGAGGAGTGCCTTTTTATAAGAGGGGCGAGTGGCACCTTTGGAAAAGCTAGGAATATTAATTTATAATAAATTCATATTCAGTTTCTAATGGCTCCAAAGTTGATTATTTAAATGTTAATCTGGGGATAGGTCTAAAACCATTCAACTAATAGAATTTAGACAGGTTTGGGTTACTATGTTAACCTCATCTTTAAGTATTAACTCTTAGTTAATTAGTTTTAGATTTAACATGTCACTTTGTATTTTTATATTATATAGTTAATAAACATTCTATAGACATCCAAGAGACCCCCAAGTGGTCCATTAATTATTCAAATATCATGATATAAGTATCTTTTCCGAACCATAGATTTTTAGGAATTTAATATCAATTAATAATATAATATTTGTTTTAAAAACTCTTTATGTCAATTTTGACACTATTCAATAGTTGATTTTCTTAAAACTCCTAACAGAATTATTATTTCAAAAAAATTTAATTAAAACAATCATAATATGTCATATTATCTAAGAAAATTATTTTAATTCATTAAAAGTCTAAATTTATATTTATTTGGGAATTTATAATATCAATTTTTAAAAATGTTTACTATTATGGTAATTACTGCATCATCATTGTGTCATAAATAAATTAAATTATGAAATCTCTAAAAATTATAAATAAAATATAATTCTGTACGAAATTTTTTTCTTTCTAATGAATATTTATAGTCGAAAATCCAAAATATATAACCCTATGTAAAAATTGTTTTTCTAAAAGATATATGCTTGTGTCATTTTTGTATTCATTTTAACTTAATTAAAATAAAGTGTCCCTATCACCTACATGTGGCTCCATGGGGTACAAAAATTGACCCAAAGATGCCTATGGTCGATCATGTGTCAACCAATAAGGCTAGGACACATTTTAGGGTAATTTAGCATTATTATAATATTATTTTTTAACCCTTATTTACCGGATTTACCCTTAACCATGGTAAATAAAATATTTACCGAAGTAATTATTCAAAACGTATAAAAATAAAAGATACCTATTTACACAATTTGAAAATACTGATTACAAATATGGAATCCGTTTTTCCAAATTCAAAACACAGAAGTGATAGAAATTAATTTAAAATTAATTCCCGTTGTTAAAATAAAAAGCGCGTTTTAAGAGATAATAACTATCAAAAGATTGACACTTGTTTATGTTTGGTTTAATTGTAAAATTATGTCCAAATACCAAAATTATATTAAATGGTAAAAATATACTCTAAATGTACTTTAAAACCACTCAAATTCATAATTTATCACTTTTAATTATTTTGATTAAAAAAGTTTTTTTTAATTAAAATTTATTAATTTTCACTATTCATCAAAATATTAAAGTGATCCGAAAAGTACCAAAATTTCACCTTAGGATAAATTCGATATTCCTAATCCAAAAATGAAGTCCATTTTAAAAAATAAAATATATATAATTTCAAAAAGTAGGTATTACTATTCATAATGGCTAGTTTGATTGGTTATGTTGTGTTAGAACTCGGTGTTGCGTACAACACACGCTATAGCATTATTCAAAGAGAAGTGTACCGTAGAAGCTTGGGGTGTTACATTCTCCCCACCTTCAAATAATTTCTTTCTCGAAATTTCCAGAATACTACCGCATGAAAAGACTCAAGTGGTTCTTCATCATAAGTTCCCCGGGTTCCCACGTTTCCTCTTCCATCTTATGGTTTCTCCACAAAACATTTACCAGACGCGTCATCCGGTTTCTCAGTACTTGTTCTCTTGTATCAAGAATCCTGAAAAGCTCTTCACAATAAGACAGATCAGGTTCCAGTTCTAATTCTTCATAGGTGAGTACATGCGTTGGGTCAGGCATGTATTTCCTCAACAGAGATACGTGGAACACATCGTGAACTTTGGAGAGACTTGGCGGCATTGCCAATCGGTAAGCTACATCCCCAATTCGTTCTAGAATTTCAAAAGGTCCGATGTACCTGGGACTCAATTTACCTTTTTTACCAAAACGTATGACTCCCTTCCATGGAGATATCTTCAGGAAAACATGATCACCGACTTGAAATTCTAAATCCTTCCTTCGATTATTGGCATAGCTCTTTTGCCTACTTTGAGCTTCTTCGATGTGATTTTGGATAACCTTCACCTTTTCCATCATTTCCTCCACCAGTTCTGGACCTACATGTTTTCTTTCACCAACGTCACCCCAACAGGTTGGTGTGCGACATCTCTTTCCGTATAACGCTTCATATGGTGCCATCTGAATACTCGATTGGAAGCTATTGTTATAGGAAAATTCTAACAAAGGTAAATATTGATCCCACATACCCTGAAAGTCAAGTGAGCAGGATCTCAACATGTCTTCTAAGGTTTGAATAGTCCATTCTGATTGTCAGTCTATCTGAGGGTGGTAGGAAGTGCTCCAATGAAGTTCAATATCCAGGGATTTCTGAATACTCTTCCGGAATCTTGAAGTAAAATGAGGATCACGATCAGAAACAATCGATAGGGGTACTCCATGAAGTCTCACAACTTCATTAATATATAGTCTTTCCAGAAGTTCCAATGGTAGATCTTATCTTATAGAAAGAAAGTGTGCTGACTTGGTAAGATGATCAACAATAACCCATATTGCATCGTTCCTTCTAGGAGTCTTTGGTAGCACCATGACAAAGTCCATCGTAATATTGTCCCATTTCCACTCCGGTATGGGAAGAGGTTGCATGACTCTTCCAGGGTGTTTCCTTTCAGCATTCAATTGTTGAGAAACCATACATCTTGAAACAAAATTAGCAATCTCCCTCTTCATATTGTCCCACTAAAAATGTTCCTTCAAATATCTATACATTTTGGTGCTCCCGGGTGTATAGAGAAATTCGAACTATGAGCATCATCGAACAATTCCCTTTTTATATTAGGTATATTGGGAACACAAAGTCTCTTCCCGAATTTCAAAATTCCATCTTCATACAAAAAGTCTCTCAATATCCCAACATTCACATCTTTAATCTTCTTTTTAAATTCTTCATGATCGGTCTGAGAACTCTTAATCATTTCTAGTAAGGATGGTTTGGCAACCATTTGAAAAAGCATTGATGTTTCTCTTTACCTGGTTATTCTCATGTCCATCTTCACTAGATCCATGAATATTGGATCCCTTTCAATTCTCATATTGTTCAAAAATCCATGATCTTTTCTACTCAAAGCATCTGCCACCTTGTTTGCCTTCCCCAGGTGGTAGTGTATCGTGCAATCATAATCCTTGAGTAATTCAAGCCATCTCTTTTGCCTCATGTTGAGTTCTTTTTGTGAGAAAATATACTTCAAACTCTTGTGATTAGTAGAAATCTCACATTTTTCATCATAGAGGTAGTACCTCCATATCTTCAAAGCAAAGATCATAGCTGCTATTTCGAGAACATGAGTAGGATAGTTTTGTTCATGAATTTTCAACTGTCATGATAAATATGCAATAACCCTATCATTCTGCATAAGGACACAACCAAGTCCTTTCTTCGATGCATCACTATAAATAACGAACCCATCATTCCCCGATGGTAGAGTCAATATAGGAGCATTGACTAATATTCTCTTCAGTTCTTTGAAAAATTATTCACACTATTTTGTCCAATCAAATTTAACCCCTTTACGTGTGAGCTTCGTTAATGGGTTAGACAATCGGGCAAAATTCTGGACGAAACATCGATAATAACCTGCTAGACCAGTAAAACTATGTACCTTAGTTATATACGTAGGTGCTGACCATTCTTGGATTTCCTTGGTCTTAGAAGGACCAACAGAGATTCCATCTTTAAAGACAATATGTCCAAGAAAAGAAATCTCCTGAAGCCAAAATTCACACTTGCTAAACTTCCCATATAATTCATGTCTTCTCAGAGTCTTCGAGATAATGCGCAAGTGATTTTTGTGATCTTCGTAGCTTTTTGAGTATACCAAGATATCATCAATAAATACCACCACAAATTCATTGATATATTCCTTGAAAACTCTATTCATCAGATCCATGAATATAGAGGGTGCATTAGTCAATCCAAAAGGCATTACTGTAAAATCATAATGCCCATACCTGGTTTGAAATGCTGTCTTCGGAATGTCTTCCTTCTTCACACACAACTGATGGTATCCAGATCGAAGGTCAATCTTTGAAAAGTATTGAGCTCCATGCAGTTGGTCAAGTAAATCATCAATACGAGGTAGGGGATACTTGTTCTTTATCGTTATAGCATTGATCTCCTTGTAGTCAATACATAACCTCATGGATCCATCTTTCTTTTTAACAAAAAGAACAGGGGCTCCCCATGGATAAACACTAGGGCGAATAAATCCTTTATTACTCAATTACTCTAGTTGTTTCTTTAGTTCGACTAATTCTATAGTGGCCATTCTATAAGGGGTCTTCGATATAGGCCTTGATCTAGGAATTAAATCAATGGAAAACTCAACTTCTCCTTCTGGAGGATGTCTAGGTAAATCTTCCGGAAATACATCTACAAATTCTTTCACAATAGGTAAATCCTCTATTTGAACATTCCTTTCCTCACCCATAGTTATTTCATTCTCTTCCTCCCCAATAATTGAATTTAGTTGAGCTACTGGGGGTGGATCTAGATAAGAATTAGGTGGTGACAATTCTGCTCTAAAGATAAGGTGTTCCTTATCATAATCATCAAGAATCGTAACCTCTTTCTTCTTACAATAAATCTTCACATCATAGTCTGAAATCCAATCCATACCGATGATTATATCAAACTCAATCATAGGTATGACGACGAGATCCACAGATAAAGAACATTTATGTGCTCTAATGGAGACTGACTCACAAAACTTTGTTATAATGATACTTACCTTATGATTTTTAACTGAAAACTACCTTGTTAAATATAATTGGAAATATCTAATTTTCTTAGCAAACTGGGAAGATATGAAACAATGCGATGATCCAGAATCAAAAAATGAATTTGCTAAACTTGAGGAAACCATTAAATTATCTGCCACCACGTCTTTCGGAGTTTCTACCTCAGCAGTAGTGATAGCATAATCTTGGCCTTGATCCCTTGGAATTTTCTGAGGTATGTTCCCCTGACGCTTAAGAAATTCATTTGCATAATGCCCCATCTCCCTGCAATTGTAGCACTGAACATCGATAACTTCCTTCTTCCCTTTTCAATCACGAGCTTGGTGGCCTTTTTCACCACACTTGTAACAGACTCCCGTTCCTTCAAGCAAGTACCAGGGTGTTTCTTCCTATATTTACCACAGGATGGATATTCAACATTTCCCTTCTTCTACTTATTTCCATTCCCAGATTGATTAGAAGATCTCTTCTTCTCTTTCTTTGCTTTAAAGTCATAAGACTTAGAGAATTACTTTTCGGTCTTGATAGCACATGAGACAATGTCTTCGTACGACGAGAAGGATTGTGATACTAATGCTCGATGGAGAAATGGTTTTAACCCATCAAAGAAACAATCAATCATACTTATTGGGTTACGTATATAATCTCCAGCATACCTTGATATCCTTGTAATGTTAGCCTCATACTTTGTGACATTCTCATCCTCCTTTTGTCTCAGACTCAGAAACTGCCTTTCCATATCTGCTCGGTGGTCGCGAGGAAAGTATTTTTCTAAAAACAGATCTTTGAACTCCCTCCATTACATATTTGATACTTCATCATCTTCCTTCGTGTTTTGAACCAATGACCACCATTGATCATCATCTCCAGTGAGGCGGTAAACTTCCATGATAACTTTTTCTCTTTCACTACTCCCCAAAGCCTGAAATATTTTCTCTAGGGAATTTATCCATTTCTCAGCTACTAAGGGATTTGTACTCCCATTGAACGTTGGTGGTTGTTTTATCCTGAATCGATCTGACATTGACCCTCCATGCTTCAGATCAAGGTGCTCCATATGGGTAAGGTTATTATTCATAACCTGAGTGAGTTGTCCCGGTATGGTGATTAGCTGATCGGCACCAGTTGCATCACCAGCTCCACTATAATTATCTTGAGCAGGAGGGAAATCCCTACATGCAGTGCGTGCATTGATACGGTTTCCATTTCATCCACTAGGCGCCATTTCTAAACAATGGCATAAACTAGATCAGTTTATGAATCAAAATACATAATCCCATACTTATAAAACACTTAACATAAATTGAACTATTTATGGATATAATCCATAATCATAAAAATGTTTTCTTTGAGGAAGTATATACTCGTAATCCATTCATAATGATTTGTAAAGAAAATGAGAGTTATCCTAAGCATATCCTCCGGGAGTGTCGTAACCAAGAGTGCAGCTATGCCCGTTGTAGTGCACCAGTTCCCATTCGAGTTTAGCTCAAAGCGGTGTTTTCGGGTTTTACCCCTAGGTACATATGTGCTAGAGCCGCCTCTACCTGCTCATATCTAGACATGGATGTATTGCTCGGAAAACTCACAAAATATCTACAATACCAAAATTCTAGGAAGTTATTCCATTCGAATCCTCAAAGACCATCTTAAATCTATGTGCTCTAATCAGAGTTTATCTAAATCTAGCTTCCAAGGTTTGTACTAAACTTCCTCTGATACCAACTATAATGCCCCGACCCCAGTTACCTAGAGTCGGTGCATTATTACATAACATTGGCATGATCACAAGAAAGATCAAATCTCGAAAGACCGATTGGTTTAGTAGCATTGGAAACACTAGATATATTCATAAGTCTTACATTACATCATAAAGTGAAAAAATACTACAAAAATATATTGTCTCCATAATCCACACGCATATCCCCACATAATATCCCTACAGGTCATTCATAATTCACATCTTCACTTCCTGGGAAAAATAAAACATAGAAAAGGGGTGAGCTCAAATGCCCAGTAAGGATAACAATATAGCGAAAACTTTCATAAATAAGAATAAACATTTAAGGCAATGTATAACTAAAACAAAAGCCTTTTAAACATGAACTTCAACATAGTATAAAAAAAGTAAAATGAAATAATTCCATTTACTTATTCACATGGATATTCTACTAATCGAATAATCACATGCAATATTAATAACCACTTTCATAATGATGGAATGCATAATGCCAGACTATCATAACCACATATCCAAGGCCTTGTGCCAAGACTACAAATAAGATTTTTCCAAGGCCTTGTTCCAAGACACTAGTTTGTCTCATTAGACCTACTGATGCATTGAGGAGCTATAGCGGTCTCCACCCGTCACATATTAAGTCTAATGCATTCCCATATGAAAAGGTTTAAACATAACATAATCATTTGTATTAAAAATAGCATAAGAAATGTTAATACTTTCACTATAAACTATGAACGGTAAAAAAATAGCACATCCACAGTCAAACATATCATAAAACCTTCAATACAATATAGATGTTTTGTATCATAATAAATCAACTTCAAATAAGCGTAAAATCCATCAATGTATGTTGACATAGATGATATCAAAACTCTTTTTAGAGAAATATATATCTCTATTTTGAAATCATTTTAGAGTCTTATATTTATGAAATAAAACATTTTCTTTGAAAATATTATAATAAACTTGTAAGGGAAGCTTCGATGATTTTATAATGGCGGAAAATAGCCGCACCCGCCGTATAAGTTAAACAAACATTCTTACCTTAATTTTGTCGAAAAGGTTAAAAAGCACCTTGTTTGGAAAATGACGGAAAGATTCCTTTATAAACCTCTTATAAAAAGTCAAACAAGGGTATAAATGACTTTAAACCACATTCTAGTAAATAGTAAATTTTTTTTGAAATTCATTTTTAAGAAACATGGATGTGGATGATAAAGAGATCCCAGTAGATTATTACGTATAAACAACCTCGGATAATGAAGAAATTGTGAAATAAACCTTACCTTGTACTTTTCCTTGGTTAGGGTAGGTTAACCTCCTGTATAATAGTGAAATAATTGTTATTAAATTATACTAGAATCATATACATTCATATGATATCATATATGATCTTTTAACATTTCTTTGTTAATAATATCTTCATATTATCGTCGTTCCGGGTGTTAAGTTACTCGTTTTCTTTTGTATGTTTTGTTACATAAGCCTTTTTTGTCATGGATAGGTTGTATATTATTCATATACAGAATAATATCAAGTCCTTAAACATTATTTTTAAATCATAAAATGATAATTATACTTGAATGGATACGATGGAGAATGAATCTCATCGCGTTCGTGGAGACGGTAGTCCGCACGTATGCACGACTGACAATATCATTCTTTTGATATTAAAATAATATATAACTGGATGGTATATCATATATACAGAATCATTAACATGTTATATTTATTATTTACATGAGTTACACATCATTATTATACCCATCCAAATAATAATATTTTGAATAACAATTACACGACGACGTCGAGACGGTAAGCCG
Source organism: Viscum album (assembly GCA_963277665.1). Classification (NCBI taxonomy): domain Eukaryota; kingdom Viridiplantae; phylum Streptophyta; class Magnoliopsida; order Santalales; family Viscaceae; genus Viscum; species Viscum album. The sequence goes on along the minus strand of OY728163.1, from coordinate 1,533,426,645 downwards.
TACGTACGCACGTATGGTGACATGTTATTCAAAGGGTGGATAGAATACTGAATATAGTTGTACCATATTTATAATAACATCATAGTATATATATGATACTGGAGTTATTATTTTAGAATGGTAATAATAAAGGAAGAAGAAGTGGAAGCAGAAAGGAACTTGGAAAAGGGTGGTGAAATCATTACCTCTTCTTCGGGTTCTTCATTATGATTTGATCAAAAGGGATCCATAGGTTGTCTTTATGATCAAACTAAGGCCTCTAGGTTGTAGTGAGGAAATTTGGAGAGTATTTAGAAAGATTTTGGCCGAACCAAAAGGCTTTTAAGGTGTGAAGAAATGAGAAGGAGGAGTGCCCTTTTATAAGAGGGGTGTTGGACACCTTTGGAAAATCTAGAAATATTAATTTATAATAAATTAATATTCGGTTTCTAATGGCTCCAAAGTTGATTATTTAAATCATAATGTGGGGATAGGTCTAAAACCATTCAACCAATATAATTTAGACAGGTTTGGGTAACTATGCTAACCTTATCTTTAAGTATTAACTCTTAGTTAATTAGTTTGACATTTACAATGTCACTTTGGATTTTTAGATTATATAGTTAATAAACTTACTATATACATACAAGAGACCCCCAAGTGGTCCATTAATGAAACAAATATCATGATATAAGTCTCTTGGACGAACCCTAGAATTTTAATAATTTAATATCAATTAATAATATAATATTTGTTTTAAAAACTCTTTTATGTCAATTTTGACACTATTCAATAATTGATTTTTTTGAAACTCATAACAGAATGATTGCTTCGAAAAAAGTAAATTAAATAAATACTAATATGTCATATTATCCTAGAAAATTATTTTAATTCATTAAATGTCTAATATTATATTTATTTGGGTATTTATAATATCAATTATTTTAAATTTTAACTATTATCGTATTTACTGCATCATCATTGTGTCATAAATAAATTAAATTATGTAAACTCTAAAAATTATAAATAAAATATCATTATGTAGGAAATCTTTTTATATTTCTAATCAATATTTATAGTCGAAAATAAAACATATATAACCCTATGTAAAAATTGTTTTTCTAAAAGATATATGCTTGTGTCATTTTTGTATTCATTTTAACTTAATTAAAATAAAGTGTCTCTATCACCTACAAGTGGCTCCATGGGGTCCCCAAATTGACCCAAAGATTCCTATGGTCGAACATGTATCAACCAAAAAGTCTAGGACACGTTTTAAGGTAATTTAGTATTATTATAATATTATTTTTTAACCCTTATTTACTGGATTTACCCTTAACCATGGTAAATAAAATATTTATCGAAGTAATTATTCAAAATGTCTAAAAATAAAAGTTACCTATTTACACAATTTGAACATCCTGATTCCAAATATGGAATCTGTTTTTCCAAATTCAAAAAACATAAGTGGCAGAAAGTAATTTAAAATTAATTCCCGTTGTTAAAACAAAAAGCCTGTTTTTAAGAGATAATAACTATCAAAAGATTCACACTTGTTTATGTCCGGTTTAATTGTAAAATTATGTCAAATTTCCAACAATATATTAAATGGTAAAAATATATTCTAAATTTAATTTAAAACCACTCAAATTCATAATTTATCAATATTAATTATTTTGATTAAAAAGTTGTTTTTAATTAAAATTTAGTAATTTTCACTATTCATCAAAATATTAATATTATCCGAAAAGTACCAAAATTTAACCTTAGGCTAAATTCGATATTCCGAATCCAAAAATGAAGTCCATTTTAAAAAATAAAATATATATAATTTCAAAAGGTAGGTATTACTATTCATAACGGCTAGTTTGATTGGTTATGGTGTGTTAGAACTCGATGTTGCGTACAACACATGCTATCACATTATTCAAAGAGAAGCGTACCGTAGAAGCTTGGAGTGTTACATTCTCCCCACCTTCAAATAATTTCATCCTCGAAATTTACAGAATACTACCGCATGAAAAGACTCGGGTGGTTCTTCATCAAAAGTTCCTAGGGTTCCCACATTTCCTCTTCCATCTTATGGTTTCTCCACAAAACTTTTTCCAGACGTGTCGTACGATTTCTCTGTACTTGTTCTCTTGTATCAAGAATCCTGACAGACTCTTCACAATAAGATAGATCGGGTTTCAGTTCTAATTCTTCATAGGTGAGTACATGCGTTGGGTCAGGCATGTATTTCCTCAACAGAGATACATGGAACACATCGTGAACTTTCGAGAGACTTGGAGGCATTGCCAATCGGTAAGCTACAACCCTAATTCGTTCTAGAATTTCGAAAGGTCCGATGTACCTGGGACTCAATTTACCTTTCTTACCAAAACGTATGACTCCATTCCATGGAGATACCTTCAGGAAAACATGATCACCGACTTGAAATTCCAAATCCTTCCTTCGATTATCAACATAGCTCTTTTGCCTACTTTGAGCTGCTTTGATGTGATTTTGGATTACCATCACCTTTTCCATCTTTTCCTCCACCAGTTCTAAACCTACAAGTTTTCTTTCACCAACTTCATCCCAATAGGTTGGTGTGGGACATCTCTTTCCATATAAAGCTTCATATGGTGCCATCTGAATACTCGAATGAAAGCTATTGTTATAGGAAAATTCTACCAAATGTAAATATTGACCCCACATACCCTGAATGTTAGGTGAGAAGGATCTCAACATGTCTTCTATGGATTGAATAGTCCGTTATGATTGTCCGTCTATCTGAGGGTGGTATGAAGTGCTAAAATGAAGTTCAGTATCCATGGATTTCTGAAGACTCTTCCAGAATATTGAAGTAAAACGGGGATCACGATCAGAAAAAATCGACAGGGGTACCCAATGAAGTCTCACAACTTCATTAATATATAGTCTTTCTAGACGTTCTAGTGGTAGATCTTCTCTTATAGCAAGAAAATGTGCTGACTTGGTAAGACGATCAACAATAACCCATATTGCATCGTTCCTTCTAGGAGTCTTTGGTAGCCCCATGAGAAAGTCCTTCATAATATTGTCCCATTTCCACTCCGGAATGGGAAGAGGTTTCATGACTCATCCAGGGTGTTGCCTTCCAGCTTTCTCTTGTTGAAAAACCATAAATCTTGACACAAAATTAGCAATCTCCCTCTTCATATTTTCCCACAAAAAATGTTCCTTCAAATATCAATACATTTTGGTGCTCCCAGGGTGTATAGAGAAATTGGAACTATGAGCATCATCCAACAATTCCCTTTCTATATCAGGTATATTGGGAACACAAAGTCTCTTCCCGAATTTCAAAATTCCATCTTTATACACAAATTCTCTGAATCTCCCATCATTCACAGCTTTAATCTTCTTTTGAAAATTTTCATCATCGGTCTGAGAACTCTTAATACTTTCTAGTAAAGATGGTTTGGAAACCATTTGAAAAATAATTGATGTTTCTCCTTCCCTGGTTATTCCCATGTCCATCATCACTAGATCCATGAAAATTGGATCCCTTTCAATTCTCATATTGTTCAAAAATCCATGATCTTTTTTGCTCAAAGCATCTGCCACCTTGTTTGCCTTCCCCGGGTGGTAGTGTATCGTGCAATAATAATCCTTGAGTAATTCAAGCCATCTCTTTTTCCTCATGTTGAGTTCTTTTTGTGAGAAAATATAATTCAAACTCTTATGATCAGTATAAATCTCACATTTTTCACCATAGAGGTAGTTCCTCCATATCTTCAAAGTAATGATAACAACGGCTAACTCGAGATCATGAGTAGGATAGTTTTGTTAATTAATTTTCAACTGTTGTGATGCATAGGCAATAACCCTATCATTCTGCATAAGGACACAACCAAGTCCTTTCTTCGATACATCACTATAAATAACGAACCCATCATTCCCCGATGGTAGAGTCAGTATAGGAGCATTGACTAATCTTCTCTTCAGTTCTTCGAAACATTCTTCACACTCTTTTGCCCAAAAAAATTTAACCCCTTTACGTGTGAGCTTCGTTAATGGGTTAGCCAATCGGGCAAAATTCTGGACGAAACGTCGATAATAACCTACTAAACAAATAATACTATGTAACTCAGATATATTCATAGGTGCTGGCCATTCTTGGATTGCCTTGGTCTTAGAAGGATCAACAAAGATTCCATCTTTAGAGAAAATATGGCCATGAAAAGAAATTTCCTGAAACCAGAATTCACACTTGCTAAACTTCCCATATAATTCATGTCTTCTTAGAGTCTTTAAGATAATGCACAAATGATTTTCATGATCTTCGTAGCTTTTTGAGTATACCAAGATATCATCAATAAATACCAACACAAATTCATCGAGATATTATTTGAAAACTCTATTAATCAGATCCATGAATACAGAGGGTGCATTAATCAATCCAAAAGGCATTACTATAAACTCATAATGCCCATACCTGGTTCGAAATGCTGTCTTCAGAATGTCTTCCTTTTTCACACACAACTGATGGTATCCAGATCGAAGTTCAATCTTTGAAAAGTATTGAGCTCCATGCAGTTGGTCAAATAAATCATCAATGTGAGACAGGGGATACTTGTTCTTTATCGTTATAGCATTGATCTCCCTGTAGTCAATACATAACCTCATGGATCTATCTTTCTTTTTTAAAAAAAGAACAGGGGCTACCCATGGAGAAACACTAGGGAAAATAAATCCTTTATAACTCAATTACTCTAGTTGTTTCATTAGTTTGACTAATTTTACAGTTGCCATTCTATAAGGGGTCTTCAATATAGGCCTTGATCCAGGAATTAAATCAATGGAAAACTCAAATTCTCCTTCTGGAGGATGTCTAGGTAAATCTTCTAGAAATACATCTACAATTAATTCACAACAGGTGCATACTCTATTTGAACATTCCTTTCCTCACCCATAGTTATTTCATTCTCTTCCTCCCCAATAATTGAATTTAGTTGAGCTACTGGGGGGTGGATCTAGATAAAAATTAGTTGGTGACGATTCTGCTCTAAAGATATGGTGTTCCTTATCATCATCATCAAGAATCGTAATCTATTTCTTCTTACAATAAATCTTCGCATCATAGTCCGAATGCCAGTCCATACCGAGGATTATATCAAACTCAATCATATGTATGATGATGAGATCATCAGATAAATAACATTTATGTTATCTAATGGGGACTGACTCACAAAACATTATTGCAATGATACTTCCCTTAGGAGTTTTAACTGACAACTCCCTTGTTAAATCAAATTGGAAATATCTAATTTTCATAGAAAACTGGGAAGATATGAAACAATGCGATGATACAGAATCAAATAATGCATTTTCTAAACTTGAGGAAACCATTAAATTACCTACAACCACGTCTTTCGGAGTTTCTAACTCAGCAGTAGTGATAGCATAAGCTTGGCCGTGATCCCAGGGCATTTTCTAAGGTAAGTTCCCATGACGCTTAGGACATTCATTTACATAATGCCCCATCTCCATGCAATTGTAGCACTGAACATTGGTAGCTTCCATCATCCATTTGCAATCACGAGCTTGGTGGCCTTTTTCACCACACTTGTAACAGACTCCCGTTCCTTCAAGCAAGTACCGGGGTGTTTCTTCCCACATTTACCACAGGATGGATATTCCACATTTCCCTTCATCCTCTTATTTCCATTCCCAGATTGATCAGAAGATCTCTTCTTCTCTTGATTTTCTTTAAAGTCATAAGACTTAGAAAATTCCTTTTCGGTCTTGATAGCACATGAGACAATGTCTTTGTATGACGAGAAGGATTGTGATACTAATGCTTGATGGATAAATGGTTTTAACCCATCAAATAAATGTTCAATCAAACTTCTTGGGTTACGTATATAATCTCCAGAATACCTTGATAACCTTGTAAAGTTAGACTCATACTTTGTGACATTCTCATCCTCCTTTTGTCTTAGACTCAGAAACTGCCTTTCCATATCTGCTCGGTGGTCGCGAGGAAAGTATTTTTCTAAAAACAGATCATTGAACTCCATCCATTCCATATTTGATACTTCATCATCTTCCTTCGTGTTTTGAACCAATGACCACCATTGATCAACATCTCCAGTGAGGCGGTAAACTGCCATGATAACTTTTCCTCTTTCACTACTCCCCAAAGCCTGAATTATTTTTTCTAGGGAATTTATCCATTTCTCAGATACTAAGGGATTTGTACTCCCATTGAACATTGGTGGTTGTTGACTCATGAATCGATCTAACATCGATCCTCCACGCTGCAGATCAAGGTGCTCCATATTGGTAAGGTTATTATTCATAACCTGAGTGAGTTGTCCCAGTATGGTGATTAGCTGATCGACACCATTTTCATCACCAGCTCCACTATAATTATCTTGAGCCGGAGGGAAATACCTACATGGAGTGCGTGCATTGATACAGTTTCCATTTCTTCCACTAGGCACCATTTCTAAACAATGGCATAAACTAGATCAGTTTATGAATCAAAATACATAATCCCATACTTATAAAACACTTAACATAAATTGAACTATTTATGGATATAATCCATAATCATAAAAATGTTTTCTTTGAGGAAGTATATACTCATAATCCCTTCATAATGATTTTTAAATAAAATGAGAGTTATCCTAAGCATATCCCCCAGGAGTGTCGTATCCAAGAGTGCAGTAATGCCCGTTGTAGTGCACCAGTTCCCATTCAAGTTTAGCTCAAAGTGGTGTTTTCTGGTTTTACCCCTAGGTACATCTGTGCCAGAGCCGCCTCTACATGCTCGTATCCATACATGTATGTATTGCTCGGAAAACTCACAAAATATCTACAATACCAAAATTCTAGGAAGTTCTTCTATACTAATCCTCAAAGCCCATCTTATATCTATATGCTCTAATCAGAGTTTATCTAAATCTAGTTTCCAAGGATTGTACTAAACTTCCTCTGATACCAACTATAACACCCCGACCCTAGTTACCTAGAGTTGGTGCATTATTACATAACATTGGCATGATCACAAGAAAGATCAAATCTCGAAAGACCGATTGGTTTCGTAGCCTTGGAAACACTAGATATATTCATAAGTCTTACATTAAATCATAAAGTGAAAAACTACTACAAAAATATATTGTCTCCATAATTCACACTCATATCCCCACATAATATCCCTGCAGTTCATTCATAATTTACTTCTTCACTTCCTGGGAAAAATAAAACATAGAAAAGGGGTGAGCTCAAATGCCCAGTAAGGATAACAATATAGCGAAAACTTTCATAAATAAGAATAAACATTTAAGGCAATGTATAACTAAAACAAAAGCCTTTTAAACATGAACTTCAACATAGTATAAAAAAAGTAAAATGAAATAATTACATTTACTTATTCACATGGATATTCTACTAATCAAATAATCACATGCAATATCAATAACCACTTTCATAATGATGGAATGCATAATGCCAGACTATCATAACCACATTGCCAAGGCCTCGTGCCAAGACTACAAATAAGATTTTTCCAAGGCCTTGTGCCAAGACACTAGTTTGTCTCATGAGACCTAACGATGCATCGAGGAGCTATAGTGGGCTCCACCCGTCACATATTAAGTCCAATGCATTCCCATATGAAAAGGTTTAAACATAACATAAACATTTGTATTAAAAATAGCATACGAAATGTCAATAATTTCACCATAAACTATGAACGGTATAAAAATAGCACATCCACAGTCGAACATATCACAAAACCTTCAATACAATATAGAAGTTTTGTATCATAATAAATCAACTTCAAATAAGCATATAATCCATCAAAGATGTTGACATAGATGATATCAAAACTCTTTTTAGAGAAATATCGCTTTCTATTTTGAAATCATTTAAGAGTATTATATTTATGAAATAAAACATTTTATTTGAAAATATTATTACAAGCTTGTAAGGGAAGCTTCGATGATTTTATAATGGCAGAAAATATCCACACCCGCCGTATAAGTTAAAAAAACATTCTTTCCTTAATTTTGTCGAAAAGGTTAAAAAGCACCTTATTTGGAAAACGACGGAAGGATTCCTTTATAAACCTCTTATAAAAAGTCAAACAAGGGTATAAATGACTTTAACCCATATTATAGTAAATAGTAAAAATGTTTTGAAATTCATTTTTAAGAAACATGGATGTGGATGATAAAGAGATCCCAGTAGATTATTACGTATAAACAACCTCAGATAATGAAGAAATTGGGAAATAACCCTTACCTTGTACTTTTCCTTGGTTGGGGTAGGTTAACCTTCTGTATAATAGTTAAATAATTTTTATTAAATTATAAAAGAATCATATACATTCATATGATATCATATATGATCTTTTAACATTTCTTTGTTAATAATATCTTCGTATTATCGTCGTTTCGGGTGTTAACTTACTCATTTTCTTTTATATGTTTTGTTATATAAGGCATGTTTGTCATGGATAGGTTGTATATTATTCATATACAGAATGATATCAAGTCCGTAAACATTATTTTTAAATCATAAAATGATAATTATACTTGAATGGATACGATGGAGAATGAATCTCATCGCGTTCATGGAGACGGTAGTCCGTACGTACGCACGGTCGACAATATCATTCTTTTGATATTAAAATAATATATAAATGGATTGTATATATCATATATACAGAATCATTAACATGTTATATTTATTATTTACATGAGTTACACATCATTATTATACCCATCCAAATAATAATATTTTGAATAACAATTACATGACGACGTGGAGACGGTAAGCCGTACGTATGCACGTATGGTGACATGTTATTCAAAGGGTGGATAGAATACTGAATATGGTTGTACCATATTTATAATAACATCACAATATATATATTATACTGGAGTTATTATTTTAGAATGGTAATAACAAAGGAAGAAGAAGTGGAAGCAGAAAGGAACTTGGAAGAGGGTGGTGAAATCATTACCTCTTCTTCGGGTTCTTCGTTTTGATTTGATCAAAAGGGATCCTTAGGTTGTCTTTATGATCAAAATAAGTCTTCTAGGTTGTAGTGATGGAAGTTGGGAGAGTATTTGGGAAGAGGTTGGCCGAACCAAAAGGCTTTTAAGGTGTTAAGAAATGAGAAGGAAGAGTGCCCTTTTATAAGAGGGGTGTTGGGCACCTTTGGAAAAGCTATAAATATTAATTTATAATAAATTCATATTCGGTTTCTAATGGATCCAAAGTTGATTATTTAAATATTGATGTGGGGATAGTTCTAAAACCATTCAACCAATAGAATTTAGACAGGTTTGGGTTACTATGTTAACATTATCTTTAAGTATTAACTCTTAGTTAATTAGTTTGACATTTACCATGTCACTTTGAATTTTTATATTATATAGTTAATAAACTTACTATATACATCCGAAAGACCCCCAAGTGGTCCATTAATGAAACAAATATCATGATATAAGTCTCTTGGACGAACCCTGGATTTTTATAAATTTAATATCAATTAATAATATAATATTTGTTTTAAAAACTCTTTTATGTCAATTTTGACACTATTCAATAGTTGATTTTTTTTGAAACTCATAACAGAATTATTACTTCTAAAAAAGATAATTAAATAAATCCTAATATGTCATATTATCCTAGAAAATTATTTTAATTCATTAAAAGTCTCAAATTATATTTATTTGGGTATTTATAATATCAATTATTTTAAATTTTCACTATTATAGTAATTACTGCATCATCATTGTGTCATAAATAAATTAAATTATGTAATCTCTAAAAATTATAAATAAAATATAATTATGTAGGAAATCTTTTTATATTTCTAATTAATATTTATAGTAGAAAATAAAACATATACAACCCTATGTAAAAATTGTTTTTCTAAAAGATATATGCTTGTGTCATTTTTGTATTCATTTTAACTTAATTAAAATTAAGTGTCCCTATCACCTACAAGTGGCTCCATGGGGTCCCCAAATTGACCCAAAGATGCCTATGGTCGAACATGTATCAACCAATAAGTCTAGGACACGTTTTAGGGTAATTTGGTATTATTATAATATTATTGTTTAACCCTTATTTACCGGATTTACCCTTAACCATGGTAAATAAAATATTTATCGAAGTAATTATTCAAAATGACTAAAAATAAAATTTACCTATTTACACAATTTGAACATCCTGATTCCAAATATGGAATCCATTTTTCCAAATTCAAAACACATAAGTGGCAGAAATTAATTTAAAATTAATTCCCGTTGTTAAAACAAAAAGCGTGTTTTTAAGAGATAATAACTATCAAAAGAATGACACTTGTTTATGTCCGGTTTAATTGTAAAATTATGTCCAATTACCAACATTATATTAAATGGTAAAAATATATTCTAAATTTACTTTAAATCTAGTAAAATTCATAATTTATTACTATTAATTATTTTGATTAAAAAAGTTGTTTTAATTAAAATTTAGTAATTTTCACTATTCATCAAAATATTAAAGTTATCCGAAAAGTACCAAAATTTCACCTTAGGATAAATTTGATATTCCGAATCCAAAAATGAAGTCCATTTTAAAAAATAATATATATATAATTTCAAAAGGTAGGTATTACTATTCATAACGGCTAGTTTGATTGGTTATGGTGTGTTAGAAATCGATGTTGCGTACAACACATGCTATCACATTATTAAAAGAGAAGCGTACCGTAGAAGCTTGGGGTGTTACATTCTCCCCACCTTCAAATAATTTCCTCCTCGAAATTTCCAGAATACTACCGCATGAAAAGACTCTGGTGGTTCTTCATCATAAGTTCCTAGGGTTCCCACGTTTCCTCTTCCATCTTATGGTTTCTCCACAAAACATTTTCCAGACGCGTCATTCGGTTTCTCAGTACTTGTTCTCTTGTATCAAGAATCCTGATAGGCTCTTCACAATAAGACAGATTGGGTTCCAGTTCGAATTCTTCATAGGTGAGTACATGCATTGGGTCAGGCATGTATTTCTTCAACAGAGATACGTGGAACACATCGTGAACTTTGGAGAGACTTGGCGGCATTGCCAATCGGTGAGCTACAACCCCAATTCGTTCTAGAATTTCGAAAGGTCCGATGTACCTGGGACTCAATTTACCTTTATTACCAAAACGTATGACTCCCTTCCATGGAGATACCTTCAGGAAAACATGATCACCAACTTGAAATTCCAAATCCTTCCTTCGATTATCGGCATAGCTCTTTTGCCTACTTTGAGCTGCTTTGATGTGATTTTGGATTACCTTCACCTTTTCCATTGTTTCCTCCCCCAGTTCTAGGCCTACAAGTTTTCTTTCACCAACTTCATCCCAACAGGTTGGTGTGCGACATCTGTTTCCGTATAACGCTTCATATGGTGCCATCTGAATACTCGAATGAAAGCTATTGTTATAGGAAAATTCTACCAAAGGTAAATATTGATCCAACATACCCTGAAAGGAAAGTGAGCAGGATCTCAACATGTCTTCTAAGGTTTGAATAGTCCGTTCCGATTTTCCGTCTGTCTTAGGGTGGTAGGAAGTTCTCAAATGAAGTTCAGTATCCAGGGATTTCTGAAGACTCTTCCAGAATCTTGAAGTAAATCGGGGATCACGATCAGAAACAATTGATAGGGGTACTCCATGAAGCCTCACAACTTCATTAATATATAGTCTTGCTAGACATTACAGTTGTAGATCTTCTCTTATAGAATGAAAATGTGCTGACTTGGTAAGACGATCAACAATAACCCATATTGCATCGTTCCATCTAGGAGTCTTTGGTAGCCCCATGACAAAGTCCATCATAATATTGTCCCATTTCTACCCCTGTATGGGAAGAGGTTTCATGACTCGTCCAGGGTGTTTCCTTCCAGCTTTCAATTGTTGAAAAACCATAAATCTTGACACAAAATCAGCAATATCCCTCTTTATATTGTCTCACCAAAAATGTTCCTTCAAATATCTATACATTTTGGTGCTCCCAGGGTGTATAGAGAAATTGGAACTATGAGAATCATCCAACAATTCCCTTTTTATATCAGGTATATTGGGAACACAATGTCTCTTCCCGAATTTCAAAATTCCATCTTTATACACAAAGTCTCTCAATCTCCCATCATTCACAGCTTTAATCTTCTTTTTAAATTCTTCATCATTGGTCTGAGAACTCTTAATCCTTTCTAGTAAAGATGGTTTGGAAACCATTTGAAAAATCATTGATGTTTCTCCTTCCCTAGTTATTCCCATGTCCATCTTCACTAGATCTAGGAAAATTGGATCCCTTTCAATTCTCATATTGTTCAAAAATCCATGATCTTTTCTGCTCAAAGCATCTGCCACATTGTTTTCCTTCCCCGGGTGGTAGTTAATCGTGCAATAATAATCCTTGAGTAATTCAAGCCATCTCTTTTGCCTCATGTTGAGTTCTTTTTGTGAGAAAATATACTTCAAACTCTTGTGATCAGTATAAATCTCACATTTTTCACCATAGAGGTAGTGAATCCATATCTTCAAAGCAATGATAACAACTACTAACTCGAGATCATGAGTAGGATAGTTTTGTTCATGAATTTTCAACTGTCGTGATGCATAGGCAATAACCTTATCATTCTGCATAAGGACACAACCAAGTCCTTTCTTCGATGCATCACTATAAATAACGAACCCATCATTCCCCGATGTTAGAGTCAATATATAAGAATTGAATAATCTTCTCTTCAGTTCTTCAAAACATTCTTCACACTCTTTTGTCCAAAAAAATTTAACCCCTTTACGTGTGAGCTTCGTTAATGGGTTAGCCAATCGGGAAAAATTCTAGACAAAACGTCGATAATAACCTGCTAAACCAATAAAACTACGTAACTCAGATATATTCGTAGGTGCTAGCCATTCTTGGATTTCCTTGGTCTTAGAAGGATCAACAGAGATTCCATCTTTAGAGACAATATGGCCATGAAATGAAATCTCCTGAAGCTAGAATTCACACTTTCCAAACATCCCATATAATTCATGTCTTCTCAGAGTCTTCAAGATAATGAGCAAGTGATTTTCATGATCTTCGTAGCTTTTTGAGTAAACCAAGATATCATCAATAAATAACACCACAAATTTATCGAGATATTCCTTGAAAACTCTATTAATTAGATCCATGAATACAGAGGGTGCATTAGTCAATCCAAAAGGCATTACTGTAAACACATAATGCCCGTACCTGGTTCGAAATGCTGTCTTCGGAATGTCTTCCTTCATCACACACAACTGATGGTATCCAGATTGAAGTTAAATCTTTGAAAAATATTGATCTCCATGCAGTTGGTCAAATAAATCATCAATGCGAGGTAGGGGATACTTGTTCTTTATCATTATAGCATTGATCTCCCTGTAGTCAATACATAACCTCATGGATCCATCTTTCTTTTTAACAAAAAGAACAGGGGCTGCCCATGGAGAAACACTAGGGTGAATAAATCCTTTATTACTAAATTCCTCTAGTTGTTTCCTTAGTTTGACTAATTCTTCAATGACAATTATATAAAGGGCCTTCGATATAAGCCTTGATCTAGGAATTAAATCAATGGAAAACTCAACTTCTCTTTCTAGAGTATGTCCAGGTAAATCATCCAGAAATACATCTACAAATTCTTTCAGAATAGGTACCTACTCTATTTGAACATTCATTTCCTCACCCACAGTTATTTCATTCTCTTCCTCCCCAATAATTGAATTTAGTTGAGCTACTGGGGGTGGATCTAGATAAAAATTAGGTGGTGATGATTCTGCTCTAAAGATAAGGTGTTCCTTATCATCATCATCATGAATCGTAACCTCTTTCTTCTTACAATAAATCTTCGCATCATAGTCCGAATGCCAGTCCATACCGAGGATTATATCAAACTCAATCATATGTATGACGATGAGATCATCAGATAAAGAACATTTATGTGCTCTAATGGGGACTGACTCACAAAACATTGTTGCAATGATACTTCCCTTATGAGTTTTAACTAAAACCTCCCTTGTTAAATCAAATTGTAAATATCTAATTTTCATAGCAATCTGGGAAGATATGAAACAATGTGATGATCCAGAATCAAATAATGCATTTTATAAACTTGAGGAAACCATTAAATTACCTGCCACCACTTCTTTCAGAGTTTCTAACTCAGCAGTAGTGATAGCATAAGCTTGGCCTTGATCCCTTGGAATTTTCTGAGGTAAGTTCCCATGACGCTTAGGACATTCATTTGGATAATTACCCATCTCACTGAAATTATAGCACTGACCATTTGTATCTTCCTTCTTCCCTTTGCAATCACGAGCTTGGTGGCCTTTTTCACCACACTTGTAACAGACTCATGTTCCCTTCAATCAAGTACTGGAGTGTTTCTTCCCAAATTTACCACAGGATGGATATTCAACATTTACCTTCTTCCGCTTGTTTCCATTCCCAGATTGATCAGTAGATCTCTTCTTCTCTTTCTTTTCTTTAAAGTCATAATACTTAGAGAATTCCTTTTCGGTCTTGATAGCACATGAGACAATGTCTTCGTACGACGAGATGGATTGTGATACTAATACTCGACGGAGAAATGGTTTTAACCCATCAAAGAAACGATTAATCTTACTTCATGGGTTACGTATATAATCTTTAACATACCTTGCTAACCTTGTAAAGTTAGCCTCATACTTTGTGACATTCTTATCCTCCTTTTGGTCTCAGACTCAGAAACTGCCTTTCCGTATCTGCTCGGTGGTCGCGAGGAAAGTATTTTTCTAAAAACAGATCTTTGAACTCCCTCCATTCCATATTTGATTCTTAATCATCTTCCTTCATGTTTTGAACCAATGACCACCATTGATCAGCATCTCTAGTGAGGCGGTAAACTGCAATGATAAATTTTTCCCATTCACTACTCCCGAAATCCTGAAATAATTTCTCTAGGGAATTTATCCATTGCTCAGCTACTAAGGGATATGTACTCCCATTGAACATTGGTGGTTGTTGCCTCATGAATCGATCTAACATTGATCCTCCATGCTGCGGATCAAGGTTCTCCATATGGGTAAGGTTATTATTCATAACCTGAGTGAGTTGTCCCAGTATGGTGATTAGCTGATCGGCACCAGTTGCATCACCAGCTCCACTATAATTATCTTGACCAGGAGGGAAATCCCTACATGGAGTGCGTGCATTGATACAGTTCGCATTTCTTCCACTAGGCGCCATTTCTAAACAATGGAATAAACTAGATCAGTTTATGAATCAAAATACATAATCCCATACTTATAAAACACTTAACATAAATTGAACTATTTATGGATATAATCCATAATCATAAAAATGTTTTGTTTGAGGAAGTATATACTCATAAACCCTTCATAATGATTTGTAAATAAAATGAGAGTTATCCTAAGCATATCCCCCGGGAGTGTCATAACCAAGAGTGCAGCAAGGCCCGTTGTAGCGCACCAGTTACCGTTCGAGTCTAGCTCAAAGCGGTGTTTTCGGGTTTTACCCCTAGGTACATCTGTGCCAGAGCCGCCTCTACCTACTCGTATCCAGATAGGGATGTATTGCTCGGAAAACTCACAAAATCTCTACAATACCAAAATTCTAGGAAGTTATTCTATACTAATCCTCAAAGTCCATCTAATATCTATGTTCTCTAATTAGAGTTTATCTAAATCTAGCTTCCATGGTTTGTACTAAACTTCCACTGATATCAACTGTAACGCCCCGACCCCAGTTACCTAGAGTCGGTGCAATATTACATAACATTGGCATGATCACAAGAAAGATCAAATCTCGAAAGACCGATTGGTTTGGTGGCCTTGGAAACACTAGATATATTCATATGTCTTAAATTACATCATAAAGTGAAAAACTACTACAACAATATATTGTCTCCATAATCCACACTCATATCCCTACATAATATCCCTGCAGGTCATTTATAATTTACTTCTTCACTTCCTGGGAAAAATAAAACATAGAGAAGGGGTGAGCTCAAATTCCCAGTAAGGATAACAATATTGCGGAAACTTTCATAAATAAGAATAAACATCTAAGGAAATGTATAACAAAAACAAAAGCCTTTTAAACTTGAACTTCAACATAGTATGGAAAATGTAAAATGAAATAATGTCATTTACTTATTCACATTGATATTCTACTAATCTAATAATCACATGCAATATCAATAACCACTTTCATAATGATGGAATGCATAATGCCAGACTATCATTACCACATAGCCAAGGCCTCGTGCTAAGAGTACAAATAAGATTTTGCCAAGGACTTGTGCCAAGACACTACTTTGTCTCACGAGACCTACCGATGCATCGAGGAGCTATGGTGGGCTCCACCCATCACTTATTAAGTCCAATGCATTCCCATATCAAAAGGTTTAAACAAAACATAAACATTCATTTTAAAACTAGCATAAGAAATGTCAATAATTTCACCATATACTATGAACGGTATAAAAATAGCACATCCACAGTCAAAAATATCACAAAACCTTCAATACAATATAGAAGTTTTTTATCATAATAAATCAACTTCAAATAAGCGTAAAATCCATCAAAGGATGTTGACATAGATGAAATAAATTTTTTTTAGAGAAATATCTCTTTCTATTTTGAAATCATTTAAGAGTCCATTATTTATGAAATAAAACATTTTCTTTGAAAATATTCTTATAAGCTTGTAAGGGAAGCTTCGACGATTTTATAACTGCAGAAAATAGCCGCACCCGCCGTATAAGTTAAAAAAACATTCTTACCTCAATTTTGTCGAAAAGGTTAAAAAGCACCTTGTTTGGAAAACGACAGAAATATTCCTTTATAAACATCTTTTAAAAAGTCAAACAAGGGTATAAATGAATTTAACCCATATTCTAGTAAATAGTAAAAATGTTTTGAAATTCATTTTTAAGAAACATGGATGTGGATGATAAAAATATCCCAGTAGATTATTATGTATAAACAACCTCGGATAATGAAGAGATTGTGAAATAACCCTTACCTTGTACTTTGCCTTGGTTGGGGTAGGTTAAACTCATGTATAATAGTGAAATAATTGTTATTAAATTATAAAAGAATCATATACATTCATATGATATCATATTTGATCTTTTAACATTTCTTTGTTAATAATATCTTAGTATTATCGTCGTTTCAGGTGTTAACTTACTCGTTTTCTTTTATATGTTTTGTTACATAAGCCATGTTTGTCATGGATAGGATGTATATTATTCATATACAGAATGATATCAAGTCCTTAAACATTATTTTTAAATCATAAAATGATAATTATACTTGAATGGATACGATGGAGAATGAATCTCATCGCGTTCGTGGAGACGGTAGTCCGTACGTACGCACGAGCGACAATATCATTCTTTTGATATTAAAATAATATATAAATGGATGGTATGTCATATATACAGAATCATTAACATGTTATATTTATTATTTACATGAGTCACACATCATTATTATATCCATCCAAATAATAATATTTTGAATAACAATTACACCACGACGTGGAGACGGTAAGCCGTACGTACGCACGTATGGTGACATGTTATTCAAAGGGTGGATAGAATAATGAATATGGTTGTACTATATTTATAATAATATCACAGTATATATATGATACTGGAGTTATTATTTTAGAATGGTAATAACAATGGAAGAAGAAGTGGAAGAAGAAAGGAACTTGGAAAAGTGTGGTGAAATCATTACCTCTTCTTCGGGTTCTTCCTTTTGATTTGATCAAAAGGGATCCTTAGAGTGGCTTTCTGATCAAACTAAGGCCTCTAGGTTGTATTTATGGAAGTTGGGAGGGTATTTGGGAAGAGTTTGGACTAACAAAAAGTCTTTGAAGGTGTGAAGAAATGAGAAGGAGGAGTGCCCTTTTATAAAAGGGGTGAGGGGAACCTTTGGAAAAGCTAGAAATATTAATTTATAATAAATTCATATTCGATTTCTAATGGCTCAAAAGTTGATTATTAAAATGTTTATGTGGTGATAGGTCTAAAACCATTCAACCAATATAATTTATATAGGTTTGGGTTACTATGTTATCCTTATCTTTAAGTATTAACTCTTAGTTGATTAGTTTGACATTTACCATGTCACTTTTTATTTTTATATTATATAGTTAATAAACATACTATATACATCCAAGAGACCCCCAAGTGGTCCATTAAGGATAAAAATATCATGATATAAGTCTCTTGGCCGAACCCTAAATTTTTATGAATTTAATATAAATTAATATTATAATTTGTTTTAAAAAAACTCTTTTATGTCAATTTTGACACTATTCAATAGTTGATTTTTGTGAAACACATAACAGAATGATTACTTCGAAAAAAGTTAATTAAATCAATCCTAATTTGCCATATTATCCTATAAAATTATTTTAATTAATTAAAAGTCTCAAATTATATTTATTTGGGTATTTATAATATCAATTATTTTAAATTTTCACTATTATGGTAATTACTGCATCATCATTGTGTCACAAATAAATTAAATTATGTAATCTATAAAAATTATAAATAAAATAAAATTATGTAGAAAATATTCTTAGCTTTATAATTAATATTTATAGTCGAACATCCAACATATATATCCCTATGTAAAAATTCTTTTTCGAAAAGATATATTCTTGTGTCATTTTTGTATTCATTTTAACTTAATTAAAATAAAGTGTCCTTATCACCTACAAGTGGCTCCATGGGGTCCCAAAATCGACCCAAAGATTCCTATGGTCGAACATGTATCAACCAATAAGGCTAGAACACGTTTAGGGTAATTTATTATTATTATAATATTATATTTTAACCCTTATTTACCGGATTTACCCTTAACCATTTTAAATAAAATATTTATCGAAGTAATTATTCAAAATGTCTAAAAATAAAAGTTAACTATTTAAACAATTTGAACATCCTGATTCCAAATATGGAATCCATTTTTCAAATTCAAAACCCAGAAGTGGCAGAAATTAATTTAAAATTAATTCCCGTTGTTAAAACAAAAATCGTGTTCTTAAGAGATAATAACTATGAAAAGATTGACACTTGTTTATATCCGGTTTAATTGTAAAAATATGTCCATTTACCAACATTATATTAAATGGTAAAAATATACTCTAAATTTACTTTAAAACCACTCAAATTCATAATTTATCACTGTTAATTATTTTGATTAAAAAAGTTGTTTTTAAATAAAATTTAGTAATTTTCACTATTCATCAAAATATTAATGTTATCCGAAAAGTACCAAAATTTCACCTTATGCTAAATTCGATATTAGAAATCCAAAAATGAAGTCCATTTCAAAAAATAATATATATTTAATTTCAAAAAGTACGTACTACTATTCATAACGGCTAGTTTGATTGGTTATGGTGTGTTAGAACTCAGTGTTGCGTACAACACACGCTATCACATTATTCAAAGAGAAGCGTACCGTAGAAGCTTGAGGTGTTAAAATTTCCTCATTTCAATCACAAGATATCAATACAAAACATTGATATAAAAAAAATTATGAAAACCGTTTTCAATACCAAAATGAAAGAAAAGTAAAACATGGTATTTATTTTGCTTTTAAAAAACGGTATGACTTGTAGAGGAAGCAGAAACTCAAATAATGGTCACGGCGGCAGAGAAGTCGTTGTCGCCGCATACGTACAAAAATAAACATTCCCTTTTTTATTTTAGTAAATTTTTCGTATAAAAAATATTCCTTTTGAATAAATGTAAAATTGAAAGGGGTTTATACACCGTATAAAAGAAAGTTGTGTATAAAACAAAATATGACTCAATGAATGGAGATTGAGACGAAGTCCCATACCTCGGGTCCGACATGACTCGATCATTCTTTAACATCCTAAATAATAAACTTGAGTTAATTTATAATTTCTTAAGAACCTTTTTTATGTTCATTATTCCTTTTATATCACTTGTTAACATGTCATGAACACTATGTAATTATTTAAGTTAATAACGGTCGTTTTAACGATCATTGGTACTTGAGTCAAAAATGAACTCTTTATAATTACAAGTTGTTCATGTATCCATTATATCCAGAGTTACACTTATGATGTAAATTTCATATATATCATATATAACTAGTATATACATGCAATTATAATATTACATAACTTTTAGAGGTAAGAAATGAAATGCACCGTTCATGGAGACGGTAAGCCGTACGTACGCATGAATGCTAATTTCATTTATATTTCATATTTTATGGAATGGAATCATAATGATATAAAGGTATATTATAATTACAGTATTGTATCATATATAATATCATTAATTACATCCTTTATACGTCCCACATACGGCATTAACGAATCAAATCACTTTGAGGGGGCAGTAGTCCACACTTCCTAAAATGAAGATATCACGTTTTCCCATAATGGAAACCATAAAGGTATGCGATAAATGAAACATACAGAAGCTTAAGTAAAACATAAACATATTATATATCATATATAAATAATGTTTCATATTAACGTCCACCATTGAAGGTGTTAAAAGAATATTGAAAAATCATCGTTTCGTGAGGCAGAAATTCGCCATCCACGGAAACAGTATGTTCTTTAACCATTAGATGTAGATGTGTGTAAGTGTAGCTGAAATAAATATTATAAAAACATCATAGTATATTTATGATACTGGTGTTGTTACAAAATAAAGGAATAAAAAGAGTTTAGTGCGTTGGAGAAGCAAAATAAAACATAAGAACACAATAGAAGACACTACCTTTAAATCGGGTAACTCTTTTTTATTTGAGCTCAAAGGCTTCCTTGGGAAGACTTCTGCCAAAAGTGAGGCTACTAGGAGATAGAGAGGGATATTTAGAGACAAAATGAGCAGGTTTTGGCCGATCCAAAGGCTTTAGAAGTGTGGGTAAGGTGGTAGAGGTGGGGGCCTTTTATAAGAGGAGAGGAGGGGCACTCTTGGAAACTTACAAAAGGATACTTTATTATAAAATGATTTTTGGATTTAAAAGGTCCCAAAATTATATATTTCGAGGATAAGGTGATAATAGTTCGAAATACACCCATCCAATAGGTTTTTTACATGTTTAGGTCTTAGATGTTTCATTATGTTTTCATTTTGTTGAAATCGTTAAATAATAAGTTTATCGCTGCATCATCATGGTGTCATAAATAATTTAATATATTTAATGTATAAAAATTATAAAAAAAATACTATGATGTATTAAATAGTTTTATATTTCCAATGACTATTTATAGTCAAAGATCTGACTTTTATAACACCATGTACAAATTGTTTTAGTAAAACAACTCATGTTTGTGTCATTTTTACTTTTAAATAAAAGGCATTAATGACATTATCATACCCAAGTGGCTCCATGGGGTCCCAAAAAACTACCCATGGGTTGTATTGGTCTGCCATGACACATACAATAAGGATAGGACATGTGTCTAGGTCATTTCATGTTATTAAAACATTATTCTTACCTTAAATTACACTAACTACCTCTAATCGCGATTAAAAACGTAAAAGTAACTATTCACCAAAAAATTATTTTAATCCCATTGAATTACATTTTACTTCTTAATGAAAACCATGCATGTCGGATTTTTGTTATTAAAAACGCAGAGGTGGTAAAATTTCATTTAAACGAAAAATCAGTTTTTTAAGTACCACTTATTGGTTTCACTATTCATCAAAAATTGAATTTGTTCAGAAAAATACCAAAACATCACCCTAAGATATATTTGATATTCCAAATTAAAAAATGATGTATATTTTACCAAATTAGTAGCATATAAGTTTCATTAATTAATTTTACAATTAAATCCCACTGTCAAATCAAATAGCATGTTTTTATGAAACAATATGTATCAAAAGATTGACACTAGTTTAAGTCCAATTTCAAAGTGAAATTAATTCCAACGACCACTATTAGATTAAATGGTAAAAATATATTCCAATTTAACATTAAATCCAACTCAAAAGGTAATATAATCATATAAATAAATTATATTAAAAATAGGGTTTGAATTAAAATACAACATTTTTCACTATTCATTAAAAAAATGAACTTTATCGGAAAAGTACCAAAAATTTACCCAAAGTAAATTTCAATGTCCCAATAATAAAGAATAAGTTTAATTCGACTAATAGAGCTTATAAAATTGTCAAAAGTTTGATTTAAAAATGGTTTTCCATCAAAAGGCAGTAAAACAATCTTTTAAAAAATAATAGTGTATTCAATGCTTAAGATTGGATTTATTCTCATTTTAAGCCTCTAGAACACTATCAAATTTATTAATAGACATAAATAAAAATATCTGTTATTCATTACATACTTGGGATGTTATAGGTTTACCTGGGGAAACTACATTATTCTTAGGCAGTTTTACCCTCTCCACATATAAGGTTCTAATTGGTGCCATAGGGGCTCAGGATGAACTGGATGCACCTGTTGTTACCCATAATAAGTTTGACATTCTTGGGGGTGAAAATCAACCAAATGAAAGAAAAAAATGCAAGGGAAATCAAGAGAGTTGTACAACCTTGGTGTTTCCTCAAAGTTATTTGTTAGGAAGGAGGTGTCATGTAGGTTGGTTAGGATGTTCAATCACTCCTTCAACTGCTAATCTAGCCAATCTTGTCTCATACCTAAGGATTCATAACTCGACTCAGAGAAGGAGTAGGGTGTTTATGAAGGAATGTATGTGGATGATTTTATGGTGTAACATCTATTTATGTACAACCTTCCATAGTTCTCAGTCAACCAAAAAGTGATTTATGAAAATTTAAAGAGATTTGCGTGTGGTAAAAATTAATTACAATGGTTAATGTGAAAATTGGTTTACCGGTGGCTAAAACTAAAATGATAAGGGTTAAAAATGACCTAAAACTCGTCAAATTCATACTTTATGTCAATATTTAGAACTTATATTATCCAACGTTCTATAATAGGATTTTTTAGAGATTTTTTTTCATGTAAAAAACATGGTTATAATTCATTCTTTTTAAACATTCCATGTGTGTCCTCTCCTACACTTATAAAAGGCCACCCCCTCTCAACTCCTCGCTGCACTCTCAAAGACATTTGGTTCATAAAATAACTACTAAAATATTTTCCTTAATTCCCTCCCCACATTATAGTGGCATTATTTTTACTAGGAAACCCTCATATAAAGGATTTTGGTGCTAACCTAAAGAGGTTGTCAGAATAAGAGTTATCGTTCTTAAATGAGAATTTTTATTTTATTTATTCCTCCACTTACTCAATATTATTAAATTATTGTTATATAATTTAATAATTATATAATATATTATGGTATTTTATTATAATAATTTCATAACCTATATCCTTATTCTCTTCCATCTAACGGGAAGCAAAACCATCAATCATGTGTACGATGGACTACCGCCTCGTGAACCAACAAAATTCATTTTTTAACACCAACTATCATGGATTGTTATAATGATATATTTAAAATTTATATATGATATTTATGAAATAAATATACTTCTTTAAATATAATATCACATATTTCTTGTTTTACTTTCAATTCCATGGGAAATATGATAACGCCGCTCATGTGTAAAACAGACTACCACCTCGCGAAGTGATGTGATTATTTTTTTAGTAATTCTTTATAGGGATGGTAATAAGAATAAATATAATGAACTTATGTGATATATGTTAAATAATAAGGATTCTATAAAGAATAATAATTATTTACCTTTATTTCTTTACATCATTCAAAAAATGGAAACAATGTTCATGCGAACATACAGTCTATCTTCTCCATGAATGGTGTAATACATTTTTTACCTCTAATTTTTTGATGAATATAATATGTATATAATTATATTTATGATATTTTTATAATGATAAAAATTATTTAGATGATTTAAAAATGATCAAATTAGAAGGACCAAAATTACCAAATGATAACATACATGAAAAAATGATGCAGTTATTACGAAAAACAATGATTTTATATAAATAGTTGATAAAAGGGTATAAGTAAACCATATATAGTATAATAAGTATGAGTATGGTTCTAGAATAGATTTTAAATAAATCTATATTTATTATATAGGAGGTTCAAATATGTATGAAGGAATTCGAGACTTAAGGTCATAGAGTTTCATCTAACTTTTATTTTCATGGGACATATGCCATACTCACCATTGGTTTCTTTTGTGTGGTGTATATACTACCCATGAAGGTATTTTATGATTATTCTTATGAAAATAATTTTATATAAATCTTTATATAAGGTTATTTATTTATTGTGGCTCATGATTCAAAATTTTTCAAATTGGTAATGGTTTTATGTTGCATTCTCATCATTTATCAGGTTTTTATGATTATTCTTCTGATGATTAAATCTTATGATATATCTCCCAATATAGTCATATATTTTCTTCTCATATGGTTATTTATAAATAATAAATTATTTCATTTCATTCTACTTTATTTTTGTACTCTAGAGATTAAAAATATGTTTTTAAGGAAATTCAACATTATTTCTCCATTCAGTCAAAAATAATTTTTCTTCCATATCCATGTTTTCTAAAAATGTTTTAAATATTGTTTATGATGTTATAGAATTATTTTTTAAATTCATTTTTAACCAGGTTTTATTTTTTTTATCTTTTCTAATTGGAATATTCTTTTCATTTTCTAAATGAGGTAATTCTGATTTTTTACCAAAAATATGATAGGAACATTTATTTTAATGTGTATGTAATGAGTAAAATTTTCTTCCATCATGAACAATTAATGATTTAAGATTTCATTATAAGTTACCAAATTTAATTTCAAATAAAATTATTTTAAAACTGTTTTCTGAATTTTTAGTTTAAAAAAGTTATTTTCAAAATTGAAAGACTATTTTACTTAATTAATGTTTCAAGTGATCTTTCAAAATCATTTTCCAACTAAAATTACATCCTTTGATATTTCTCATGATTTAGTGGGGATATTTTACATGGATACCATTCCTGTCCTTTCTATAAATTGTTTATGGAACCCATTTCTTTTCTATGGGTTATACAATGATATAATTCTTATGAAAAAAGTTTCTTTTCCATGGGTTATATCATTATTAAATTATTTTTAAACCTACTTTTTTTATATGGGTAATACCATGATTAAATGATTAAAAAACCCATTGATTTTACATGGGTTATACCATGATGAAATTATTATTAAACTCTCTTACTTATCTATGTGTTATACGATGATGAAATTCCTATGAAACCCACCTATTTTTTCCATGGGTTATACAATGATGAAATGTTTATGAAAAATATTTCATTCCCATAGGGTGTTAGATGATGTTATATTTTTGAAATTAATTTCTATTCTTCGGTTCGTACTGATAATTTTTTTTATGAAATTGTGGAATACATATATATGATTTTCATTATGTGATGGGTGAAACCCATATCTCCCTCCGATGCATTGAGTATGGAGTGATATCTCATGAGATAAAAAATACTATAATGGGGAGTGAACCAAGTTCAGTAAGATACTTTTCCCACTATGATAGTATTGGGGTGAAAATTGAATACTATAATGGTTTGGGGAGTGAACCCATTCCACTATGATAGCCTTGGAAACAAGTCTTGACTATTATGAAAATGATTTTCAATTCTTATTTGTATGCCAAAATTCCATGTACTATGCCAATGTTTTGCTCTTAGGGTTCATGTTCTTTGATTTCTTAATTATTAATGTCTTATTAAATTCTAATCTTTATACTATGACTAAATATTATGATATTTGATATGTAGGTTAGGGTTTTTACATGTTATTACCGTATTCTCATACCCTTATACTCATGTTATGTTTATATATCTCCATTTTTTTACCCTAATTAAGTATCTGAGCTCATGTTTTTTTATGTATCCTTTCCCCATGTTATTATGAAATATATTATTCATGATGTGTCATAGAAGGGTGCTAATTATGAAGAAGTTAGTGGGATATAATTTTGTTCACTTACGAACTAGTTTATATTTTCATGTTTCCAAAGACAATAAACCTTTATGATCCTTGGTAATTTTATGTGTGTAATGAAATGAATATTTATCTATTAAGATGTAATATCCATGTACCAAAATCTGAGGTTGATATAGTTGATATGAGGAAAAGGAGAGATTATGATCCTTGGGAACTCTCACATGTGGACATTGGGAAAAGCACGACTCACTACCTATGTGATTAATGAAGAAAGGGATTCCACTAGGTATAGTGGTAGGACTCCCACCTAGAAGATGTATCCACCCATGTAGTGTTGTGATAGGTATCAATTGTATCCCACTGCTAATATAACTAGACTATTATATATATGGTTGAAAATTTCATTTTCTATAGAACCAGAGAAATGAATAATATGATTTATCATTTAATAATATAAATTATTCTATAAATATTATACTTATTTATTAAATTTATCTTTAAGAACACCCTTGTAAGGTGGTTAAGAAAACAATACCTAACATTTTTTTGAGATGGAAGTCTATGCACACACATATGTCATTTTCTGTATTTGTAGGGAAATGATGAAGGGTGGTTAAATCTTGTAAAATATTTTCAATAACATACTTGTATAATTATAATAAATATATTATTATTTTGAGATGGATATAAGAAATTTTAGAAATAAAAAATGCACATAAGGGAAAATAAAATATGAAGAAATAGTTAGAAATATATACCTCACAACATGGGTTATCTACTTTCTGAAGGGGGTTTAACCTTTGATTTTTTTTTGGAAAATTAAATAATTACATTTAGGTTCCTAAGATTTTTAATAAATGGTTTCATAGAGTTTTTAATGAACTAATGGGGTTTTTTATGAAGGGGTGCGAGGAAAGGAGAGCCCCTTTAATAAGTGAAATGAATGGTAATTTTGTAAATACCAAAATTTGTTTAATAATGGAAAGTAACTCTCAATGAAAATGTAAAAAAAAGATATAATATATAAAAGAATATATAATGCCGATACACACTTCAACCACTCAATTAAATCATTTTTTTAATAATATTGTCCCTTTACCTCTTAGGTTTCTCATTTTTACCATTTTGGTTTCCACGATGGTAACTAGATTCTAACTAAGGTAAATTAATATTTAAGAATTAAAATAATGTGATACTTATTAGATAATTTGGATCTAGTGATTCTAAATTTGGAATCCATTTTTTCATATTCAATTTTAAAATGTGTTAAAAGTTAATTTTTATATAATAAATGTATAATTTATTAAAACAATTTTTGAGAAAAATATTAATTGAGTTTGAAATATCCATAATAGGCTTGAAAAATATAATAAATATATAAAATTGTAAATGTTAAATTACAAAATAAATATATTTTCTTGAAAAATATTTTAGAAATTTCTAAATCATATTTATATACTCATTATGGCATAAAAGTCTCAATATTATTATATTGCACTCTCCACCGGATAAAACATTTTTTTTTAAAAATAAATAGATTACTTTTAAGCTATTTTTGACATTATTAATCCAAAAATTAATTTTTATTTATATAAATAAATATTCCAAAATTTATAAATTTATTTTTAAAATGTGATTAAAAAATATAAATAAAAACCTCTTTTATTGAAAAATGTTGTTTTAAAACATTAAGTGTACCTATTATTATTCAATATCAATTTATAATTTAGAGGATTTTTATATGTTAGATTTTATATAATAATATTTTAAAAGTTTTCAATTTAATATATTAGTAAAAAATATAAAATAATTAACAAAACAATTCATTGAAAAAAACGAATATTACTTTTATACTAAATACACATTAGAAAATACTATTAAATTAAATTATTTATACTATAAAATTCCAGTTTACATCACCATTAATATTGAAATAACTACTCTAATTATATATATATATATCTTATGATATTTTAATAATACTATTATTATTATTATTAACACATAATGCATATATATATATATATATATAATATTTTAATACGAAATATTTATTTCATTGTGAGTTATATTATTTTTAATTTAACTACTTAAAAATAAAAAAATTAATATAAATATTAGATATATGACCAAATACTATATTTTCAATGGCCATATTTTCAATTAATATATTTTCTATAACCATATTTATAACAGTAATATTATATTCCTATATATATACTTACTAAGTCATTCGTTCATTCCACTCTCACTACATAAGGAAAAATTATTATTTCATATTATATATTTTACATTATGGTTTATCTTTTAATTATTTTGTTCCTAATAATAGGTTTTGTATGGATATTGGTGATCCTCAAGGTTAAAAATGATCCAATATAATTAATAGTTGTGAGGATTTTATTATTTTCTATATATTATCCCATATTGATTTTTGAAAATTTAATGCATGTAATTCATCCATGTTGAGTAATAATACATGGTGTTAAATACATATATTTATGTGATTTTGTTGTAATTAACCACTTATGAATGAATAAAATGTGTTTAGTTTGGTCCATATCTTCCAGGGAACATTTTCTATCAATGTTTCAGTATTTTTGAATCAATAGAGAAACGTTATTTAAAATTATTGACATAAATAATAATAATAATAATAAAAATAGTAATAATGGATCATAAAATATGGGTAATTACACTAACAGGGTCAGTACCGCATATACGCACTTGGGGCATGGGTCCTCTATTGGTGGAGTTGGTTCCCCTATCATCTACTAGCTTAGACGAGGAATGGGTCCTCCATTAGAAGTCGATATCCCCAGAAATGTTATGTGTATTCAGATTGGTGTGGGTCCCCTAATACATATGTAGTGTGTTTATGTTGGTCTAATTTAATTAGGAAAACATTGACACTTGGAGTTGTAGGAAGACCCATCGTCCATAGCTGTAAAGGTCAAGATCTACCAATCTCTCTCTTCAACTCAGTTCCTTCTATAAGAAAATATGTTTGATGTGTTTCTTTCTCCCCTTTATATCTTGTAGTTTGAGTGCACTAATTTATTATTCATCTTAATTTTAATTTTATAATGATTCATACTAGGTATACATATAATAACACATGAAATGAATTTACCACACAAGTCATGCCATATTAAGACAACAGTCAGTTAGACAGTGACTTGGGTGGCCTTTGTGTTAGTGAAGCTTAGCGGTACTTAGTGATAGTGTTAAAATGTGGTGGTTGGCTTTGTATTTCGTGAGTTTGGATCATCCTCATCCAAATTTATTAGGTTGGGTTTCCTTTTATCTACCATTGGGATTATACCTCCATTATTTGGATGTATTCACAATATTACACTCTAGTTTTTTCTTAGAGGTTATTACATGTATTTGTTTCCTCTTGGGTTGTAAAAATTATCATTATCCTCTATAGTTATGGCGTACATGGAGGTGTGCGTGTGTATAGGTTCATTAGACTATAGTCTCCCATTTGTGTGATATACCAACTTGGTGCTAGTCACCAGCTCCTGTCCAATTGGAGGTGATTTTGGTGTGGCATACTTGTCTTACTTCCAATCCAAGTAGGAGCCCAATTGGATATGTAATATTAGAGTGGAATCTGATTGGTTTCTTGTAGATATGTAGTTAAAAGATAAATTTTGTTTTGGGGATTGGTTTGGGAAATTAGGGGAATGGTTTTAAGGTGTCTTGAATTTATCTCTCAGGAAAAGGTACTCAGTGATGGTGTGGTGTCTAATGTATCCATACACCAGGACTTTGATAACCTATTTATTGACATGACATGATAAGACACTAGGTATAAGGAAAACTAATGTTACATGCATCATATAGGAGTGGGTCATAAAATGTTATGTCCTTTTTGGGTTGGATCCCTATATATCATCATATAAACATTGTACGTCTTGTTAAAATTTCAATATGCTTCTATGAAAACATCGAACAATGATTTCAATATAGGGTCATGATATTGAACAGTTGAATAATGAGTCTTTAGTGAAGGGGTATATTCATGATGTGTTCCCTCTAGGTAGGTAGAAAGTAGTGCTTCCACCCATTGAGTGATGTGTAGACCCTCCATATAGAAGTCCAAACTAATGTTTATCTTCATGTTGATTAACTAATTGTTTTTTTTTGGTTAGGATGATGATTCATGTAGACTAAGTTCACTACATGAGTTTAGCATCAAATACCACTCTTGTATTGTAATGATTGAAACCCTTAGGTAGTGGAGAATTGGATTGAATTAGTGGTCTA
This sequence comes from Viscum album, assembly GCA_963277665.1. NCBI lineage: Eukaryota > Viridiplantae > Streptophyta > Magnoliopsida > Santalales > Viscaceae > Viscum > Viscum album. Next base: position 1,533,396,350 of record OY728163.1, on the reverse strand, counting down.
AGTATTCAGACTAATGTCGTTCCTCTCTAATAAGATGGTTGTGCACATAAATAATCTTCTTGAAAACGTTTCAGGGGCTTGTGGATTCTGGTCATACAGACCTTTGAGGAGGAAATACTCTCAGGGATAAAGTTAAATAACTTATTCTATGATTATTACTATCCTTCAACATTTCACTTTTTTGTGGATTTAAGAGTTACTAGAGTTTCAATATGGCAATATGAATATTTTATAGTACTCATTATGTTTCACTAACCTCATGTGATATTTTATCGGTATGGTGAGTGATGGATACTTCTGAGCACAAAAGTTCATGTAGAGACTCTGTAGGGATATTCGAGGTAGTATGGTCCATATATTCACCCCCAATTATATTAGGGTTCTAAAGGCCTTGGTTTTAGTGATCTTCCTAGAAGAGGATCATCAGGGATCTAGGGATGACAGTGGAAATAATTGAGAAGTGTCATTTTGTGAAGCCAAAAGTTTTCAAACATCAATTTCTTCATTTACAAGTTCTTAGGGTAAGTATGATCAGTCATAACGATCAATATCCTAGGGATCCCATTGGGTATTTAGTTAGCTGAGAGATGTAAATTTATATTCTTATGTTTGTAGGGGTCACATGGTGTGTTATTTCTCAACCATATAGACATCAAATGGTGAAAAAATGATGGCTGGACCTTTGTGGCAGAGGCGACATCATGATCTGAGATCTCCCAGTGATGGCTAGGGTGGCCCCTAGGGAAGCAGTGATGATAAAGGAGATGAAAGAGACCAATAGGTGGAGTTTCAGATCGAGGATGATGCTATAACCTACTTTCACCACCACCAATTGGTGGTAAATGCCAAGCTCATAGGGTTAGTGGCTAAGGGAATGATCAGTTACAATATATGGAGAGATATTGTCAAGCTATGCATGAAATGATTTGAGGTATGATTTGTGTCTTCTATAATTTATCATTGGTACTTTTAGATACATGAATGATCCATTACATTATTTATTTATCCCTTGTTTGAGAGCTTAATATTCTAGTGGACCATTTATACTAAACTTTATGACCAGAGACTTCTATTGGGAGTGATTTCACTATTTTTCATATCCTATAACAGTGTGAGTTGGTGCTCAAAGGAGATAATTTCACATGGGATCACATGGTAATTGTGATGAATTCATATGGAATCATTATGGGTATGAATTTAATATCCACAGTACATGAACAAATATATTATCCCTAAAGGAGAGAAGGTAAATATAGATATATGCGATAAGATTATCCTTTAATAATGTGAATAACCAACTTCCAGAATGTGTAAGACTCATGGATATATGTATATAAACCACATCTCATCAGTTATAGAGTTTGGATTTTAGTGTAGTGGGATCCTCAAATACCTTGCTCTCATAAGTACTGGAAGGATACATAGATGTATTCCCTAATGATATTCTAGGATCACCACGACATATTTAGATTACATTTCAAATTGAATTGTACCCTGAGTCCTAGCTGATATATTTTTTGGAACATTGGTTGGCCTTTACTAAGCATAGGTAGTAGGGGGTGCAATTAGATGTCCTTTGGAGAAGAGATTTATCATGCCCAGTGTGTCCCCCTAAGTGACTTTGGGGTTTTCACTAAGAAGGTAGATGTGAGTTTGAGGAAATGTTTTGATTACTATCATTTGAATCAAGAATAGGTCAAGAATAAATATCAAATGTTAAGGATGTATGACCTATTTGACTAGATAAAGGTTGTGATATGGCTCTTGAATATTCACCTAAGGTCTCTATATTAATAGTTTCAAGTTCTTTATTGGGATATTACAAAGATAAAATTCAAATGTTTTTAGGGGAATTATGAATACCTGGTGATGAACTTTGGTGTGATGAATGGATCTAATATTTTCATGTAACTTATGAATCAGATATTCCGGCCTTTATTAGATTGGTTTGAGCTTGTATTTATTGAGGAAATTTTCATTTACATTGAATCAGAAAAGAAGAAAAAAAGGAATTTGTAACATCCAAAGTAAGTAAATAATTATGGATTTTCATTATCTATGTCTATTTATTAATTATATACTATTTTAGAGGCCTAAAATGAGAATAAATCCAATCTTAAGCATAAAATACTCTAATATTTTTTTAAAGATCGTTTTACTGCCATTTAATGGAAAAACTTTTTTAAATCAAACTTTTGACAATTTTAAAATCTCAATTTGTCAAAATAATATTATTCATTAAGATTTGGACATTGAAATTTACATTGGATAAATTTTTGGTATTTTTCTGACAATGTTCATTTTTTAATTAATAGTGAAAAATACTGCATTTTTCATCAAAACTAATTTTTCATCGAATTTAATTATATGGTTATATTATCATTTAATTGGTTTTAAAGTGTAATTAGGACGTAGTTTTTACCATTTAATCCAATTTTGGTCATTATAATTCATTTTACTTTGGAATTGGGCATAAATAAGTGTCAAACGTTTGATAGATATTGTTTCTAAAAAACCCGCTATTTGTTTTGGAAACGGTAATTATTTTTAAATTAATTACTAAATTTTATAGGTTTTTAATTAGGTAAAATGGATTCCATATTTGTAATCATAAGTTTTAAATTATGTAATTAAGACTCTTTTGTTTTTGGACTTTATGAATAGTAACGACGTTAATTATCTTTAATTATCGTGATTATTTATTAATCGGGTAGTTAATGGTAATAAAATAATATCATAATAATATAAAATGACCCCAAAATGTGTCCTAATACTGCTGGTTGTGTCATGGACGACCATGGGATGCCTTGTTCCAAACTTAGGGACCCCATGGAATCACTTTTGTGTGATAGTGACTTTTTATATTTTTATTTTAAAAAAAGTTAAATATAACAATGTATGTAACACCTAAATAAAACAATTTTAATTTTGTCCCCATAAATGATATCTTAGAATATAAATAGTCATTGTAAGATAAAAGGAATTCCTAAATCATATTATTTGTTTTATAACTTTTAGACATTAAATTAATTAATTTATTTATGACACCATGATGATGCAACAATTACCTCATTAATGAACGATTTAAATAAAATGAAAAGATAATATAAAATATAAGACATAAACATATTAAATACCTTTTGGATGGGTGGATTTTGAACCCCTATCACCTTATCATTGAAATATTTCTTTGTGGGACCTTTATAATCCGAAACTCATTATATAATAAAGTAACATTTCTTGACTTTCCAAAAGTGCCCCTCCTCCATCTTATAAATGGCCCCCACCTCTACCACCTTACCCACAACTCTCAAGACTTTTTCTCAGCCAAACTTTGCACCTTTTATCTCTATAAATCCCTCTCTTCATCCTAGAAGCCTTACCTTAGATAGAAATATCTTCAAAAAACCCTTTTGGTTCAAACCAAGGGGAGTTACCCGATTTAAAGGTAAAGTCTTCTCTAATGTTCTTTTGTTTTTTTTGCTTCACCAACCCACTAAACTCTTTTTATTCCTTTATTTTGTAACAAAAAAGTATCTTCAATATATTAGGATGATTTTATGAGAAGGATTTTATTTACACTTACACACACCTCCGTCTAATGGTTAAAGAACATACTGTTTCTGTGAGTGTGGAATTACTGTCGCACGAAATGATGATTGTTCAATATTCTTTTAACACCTTTCACGATGGCCATTAAGATGTCACTATATTTATATATGATATATATTATGTTTAAATTTTCTTTATGCTTCTATATTTTCAATTTATGGCATGCCATTATGGTTTCCATTATGGGTAAAACGCGATAATTTCATTTTAGGATGTGCGGACTACCGCCCCCTTAAAGTGATTTTAATCGTTAATGACCTATGTGGGAAATATAATGGATGGAGTTAATGATATTTTATATGATATTATACTGGAATTATAATATACCTTCATATCATTCTGATTTTACTCCATTAAATACGAAATAAAAATGAAAGTAGCGTTCATGCGTACGTACGACTTACCGTCTCCATGAACGGTGCATTTCATTTCTTACCTCTAAATGTTATATAATATTATTAATTAATTTATATACTAGATATATATAATATATATGATATCTAAATCATGAATATAATTCTGTATATAATGGATATTTTACCACATGAACAACTTGTAATTATAAGAAGCTTATTTTTGGCTCAAGTACCAATGATCGACAAAACGACTGTTGTTAACATAAATAATTACATAATGTTCATAACATGGTAATAAGTGATATAAAAGGAATAATGTACTTGAAAAAGGTTCTCAAGCAAGTATAAATTAACCCGATTTTATTATTCAGGAGATTAAACAATGATCGAGTCAAGTCGGACACGAGGTAAGGAACTTCGTCTCTATCTCCTCTCATTGAGGCATATTTTGTTTACAACACAACTTTATTTTATACGGTGTATAAAACCCTTTGACTTTTACTTTTATTCAAAATGAATCTTTTTATACTAAGCGTTTTACTAAACAACAAAAGGGAATGTTTTTGTCTTACGTATGCGGTGACAACGAATTCTCCGCTGCCTTGACCATTATTTGAGTTTCGACTTCCTCTACAAGCCATATCCTTTTTAAAATGAAAAATAAATACCATTTTTTAATTTTCATTTATTTTGGTCTTGAAAATGGTTTTGATAATGTTTTGATTATATCAATGTTTCATATTGATATCTTATGATTGAAATGTGGAAATGTAATGTTTCTTTAATGCATGTTTTATGTGATACAATTATGTTATGGTTTTTGGGAATTGTTTATGAATATTGGTGGTTCTGTGATAAAATAAGTGTGGGTGAGCCCATGATAGCTCTCCAATGCATTGGGTAATGTGAAAGAGTTAACCGCTAAGGTTTCTATGAAGAGATTTAGGGAATATACTATGATGGGTATTCCAAATGTAACCATGAGGGTTACTCCCTATGTAAGAATGTTAGGAATGCCTCAAGTTACCTTTGTGAATTATATTTTATATGAGTTATTCATAAATCGTATGATTTCATGAGGTATGTTAAGGTTATTATGTTTATGGGTAAAGTATTTTTTCAATTATTCTTATGTATACATGGAATAAGGTTTTCTTTCCATATTTTTATACCCCTTATTGAGATTTTTATGCTCATCCCTAGTTTTTGAAATGTTTTTCATAGGTCAAGGTAAAGGTACATGATGTGATGATAATGTCAAGGAAGTGTTAATAAAGAATCCATGTTTTATTTTAAATATGTTTCCTTTGATGGGAAAAGTGAATAATGTCTTTTATGTAACCACCTTGTTCAAATGTGGAATGTAATGCATGATTTATGATCTAATTCTCTAAAACTCTAAACCTGAAAAGATCCTCAATGTGTATTGTTGAAATACCTCAATATTATGTAATGTTTAAGGTTGGGGCCTTATAGTTGGTATCAGAGGTCAGTTTAGATAACTTTAGGAGTTATAATTTTATTAAATGATTATCCAAAAATTTTTTTTATGGTCAAATTGAAATAATATATCATTTTAAGATTATCATGTTGATTCATCTAAGACATGTTTGTTCAGAATGGTTTTCCGTAGAGGATATAGGTTGTTGTGCTAGGAAGGCATGAAGAAGGAAATGACCTTCCAAATCAGCATACTGAGATGTTTGGAATTGGATCTGAATAGTTTGTTGCAGTAATGGCGCAATTGACTCAAGCGAAAAGTGGTGGTGGAATCCATGCACGAGATCATCCAGATAAAATGCAGAGGAACATATCAGTGGTGGAACATTTCATGAGGAAAAATCCCCCATCATTCAGAGGATCATCTGACCCTGTGCTAGCTAAAGGGCGGATTAAAGCACTGGAGATGATTTTTGATGTCATGGGGGTGTTCAGACAATCAAAAGGTTAGTCTTGCTGTTTACCATTTAGAGGGTGAAGCAGATCAGCGGTGGTCGATAGTTAAAAATATCAGGGACACTGATGAGATTGATGCTCTTGACTAGGATGAATTCAAAGGAATGTTTCTTGAGAAATATTTTCATAAGGTTGTTCAACATAGGATGGAAAAATAATTCATGGAATTGAGGAAAGAGGATGACTCAATGGATACTTATGAATAAAGGTTCACTCGATTGGCAAGGTATGCTCCAAATTTTATACAAGACCATGATAGTAAAATCAATCATTTTTACTTAGGATTAAAGCCAAAGTATCGAAGGGATTTAGCTTCTCATTAGTTAAAAGTTATGAAAAGCTTGTTCAATGTGCTGAGAAATTGGAAATGGAGTTTTCCAATGATCAAGTGTTCTATAACAACCAACAGAAGAAGAGACCGAGGTGGAAGGAGAAAGGGAAGAATCCTTCAAAAAGGTCTGATGTTTAGGAAACTATGTTTCCATTTTGTGATAAATGTGGTAAAAAACATGATATGCAATGTATTTTGAATTATGGAAAGTGCTACCAATGTAGTAATATTGGAATTAAGTCTCGTGATTTCACTGAAAATGATTAGGGTGATGGTAAGACCAAATTTGATTTAGAGTTAGTGAAATGTTTCAAGTGAAATGAGATGGCTCATTTTGAAAATGAGTGTTCGAAAAAGAGCTCAAATGATGGAAAGAATTCAGGCTACAAGTAGAAATGTGTGGTGAAATCCTTTGCAACTACTTCAGCAGATTTTGGGCGATCAAATGAAGAGTTTTCAGGTACTTTGTTTGTTTTCCCGATTATTCCAATGTATTGTTTGATTCAGGGTCTACACATTCTTTCATATCTAAAAAATTTTCTATTATGTTGGGAATTAAATCTCTAGAAATGACTGATGAACATGTTGTAAAAACACCTTGGGGAAATGTTGAGGCAAAAAGAATTTATAATAATCTTCCTTTCCTTATCTGTGGAAAGAACATACTTTCAAACATTATTGTTTTACCTCTAGTAGATTTTGATGTTATCCTGGGTATGGATTGTCTCTCTGTTTACCATGATAAGATTGATTGTAGAGCTAAAGAAGTTTTTCTTTCAAAAAGAATATCAGTTTGTGTACAAGAATGAACCCTTACTGTTTATAACATATTAAGAGGCTAGGAAACTAGTAAAAGATGGAAATTAATTTTACCTTGCACATATTTTTGAAAAAAGGAACCGTTCAAATTAATGATGTGGCAGTGGTAAATGAGTATCCTTATGTTTTTCCTGACGTGTTTCCTGTAATAATACCAGATCAGGAAGTTGAATTTACTATTGAATTAGTTCCTGATGCTAATCCAATTTCAAAACCCCCTTATCGAATGGCTCAAATTGAACTTTTATAGTTGAAGGAGAATTTGAAAGATTTATTAGAGAAAGGATTCATTCGACCTAGCACATCACCATGGGGTGCTCCTGTCTTATTTATTAAAAAATGGTGGTTCAATGAGACTTTTCATTGATTATAGAGCCTTGAATAACATCACTTTTAAGAACAAATATCTTTTTCCACATATTAATGATTTGTTGGATCAGCTCCAGGGAGATCAGTATTTTTCAAAGATTAACCTGAGATCGGGGTACCATCAGTTGAAGGTAAAAGAAGCAGATATTCCGAAGACTGCATTTCATACAAGATATGATTACTATGAATTTTTAGTAATGCCTTTTGGGTTAACCAATGCACATGCTGTATTCATGGACATTATGAATAGACTTTTCCATGAGTTCTTGGATAAGTTTGTGGTTTTTTTCATTGATGATAATTTGTTGTTTTCTAAAAGTAAAGAGGAGTATGAAAGTCATTTAAGGGTTATTTTTCAATCCTTAAAAGAAAATAAATTGTATGGGAAATTTGGAAAGTGTGAGTTTTTGTTGCAACAAATTTCATTCCTTGGTCACATTGTTTCTAAAGACAGAATAACTATTGATCCTACAAAAACAAAGGTTTTTGAAGAATGTCCAAGACCCACAAATGTAACTAAGATTTGTAGTTTTCATGGTTTGGTAGGATATTACTGAAGGTTTGTTAAAAAAATTTGACGGTTATCTAGTCCAATGAAAAAGCTAACTCAGAAGGGTGTTAAGTTTATCTGGACAAAAGAATGTGATGGTTTTTTTTAGGAATTGAAAAGAAGATTGGAGAATGCTCCAGTTTTGGCACTACCTTCCAGGAATAGTGAGTTTGTTATCAAAAGAGTTGCTTTATTGAAAGGACTTGGTTTCATCCTAATGCAGAATGATCAGGTAATTTATTATGCTTCACGTCAGTTGAAAGCTCATGAGGTAATTTACCCTTCACATGATTTGGAATTAGCTGCTGTTGTTTTTGATTTAAAAATTTGGAGGCATCATTTGTATGGAGTAAAGTGTGAAAGATATACTGATCACAAAAGTTTAAAGTATTTATTAAATCAGAAATAATTGAACATGAGATAGAGGAGATTTCTAGAATTAATCAAGGATTATGATTGTACAATTCATTACCATCTGGAAAAGAAAATAATGTGGATAATGCTTTGAGTCGAAAAAGTAATGCTTCGTTAACCATGTTACGTTTGGAACATGATCCCTTGGCTAAGGATTTAATGAACCTTGGCATAGAAGTTGTTGGTGTAGGAAGTTCTTCTATTTTGTTTTAGGTGTCAGTGAGATCATCTGTATCAGACATAATTAAGCAAGCTTAGAAGCAAGACAGTGAGTTGCAGAAAATGTTGGAGCTGGTTCAGAAGGGTATGTTACCTCACTTCAACATTGATAATGATTGTGTTTTGAGAATTGGGAAGAGATTGTGTGTGCCTTGTGATTCACAGTTGAAGAGAGAGTTTTTATGTGAAGCTCATAGTTCTTTGTTTTCAGTTCATCCTGGAAGTACTAATATGTATAGAGATCTTCGAGAGTATTTCTAGTGGGATGGAATGAAAAGAGATATTGCTAATTTTACTGTGATGTGTTTGACTTGTCAGCAGGTTAAGGCAGAGCGGTAGTTACCGAATGGGATGCTTCATCCTTTACCAGTGCCAGAGTGGAAATGAGAGAATATATCCATGGACTTCATTGTGGGGTTTCCGAAGACACCTCGAGGTAATAATGCGATCTTGGTTATTGTTGATCGCTTGAATAAATCTTCTCATTTACTTGCTATACAAGATAATTTTTCTCTATATCAACTTTCTCATTTGATTCTTAAAGAGATAGTCATGTTACATGGAGTTACCCTCTCCATTGTATCTGATCGTGAGCCCATGATTACTTCTAACTTTTGGAAGGACCTTCAGAACTCCTTGGGTACTGAATTAAATTTTAGTTCAACTTTTCATCCTCAATCAGATGGGTAGTCAGAACGAACAATTCATTCTTTTGAGGATGTGAAATGTGCTTGTTCGATGGATTATCAGGGAAGTTGGGACCAACATCTTTCTTTGTTTGAGTTTTCTTATAATAACAGTTTTCATTCCAGTATACAGATGGAACCATTGAGGCATTATATTGGAAGCGGTTTTGAACTCCAGCTTTTTGGGATGAAGTTGGTGAAAGGAAGTTGATGGGACCAGAATTATTAGAAGAGTAGGCAGAAAAAGTTTAGCTAATACAGAAACACATGAGAACAGATCAGAGCAGGAAGAAAAGTTATGCGGACAACATGAGGAAGGATATCTCTTTTGAGGTAGGTTATCATGTCTTCCTCAAAGTTTCACCATGGAAAAGTGTGTTGTGATTTGGTATGAAAGGAAAACTGAGTCCAAGGTTCGTTGGACCATATGAAATTCTGGAGAGAGTTGGATCATTTACTTACCGAGTGGCTTTAACTCTGAGTTTATCTCAGGTACACAATGTTTTTCATGTTTCAATGTTAAGAAAGTACATGCCCGATCCATCTCATGTTTTGAGTCCATAAGTCATTCAACTGGAAGAGAATCTATCTTATGAGGCACAGCCGATCCAGATTCTTGACCACATGGAGAATTTATTGCGGAATAAGGTGATTAATCAAGTAAATTTTTTGTGTAAAAACGACATGATTGAAGAGGAAACATGGGAATCTGAAAATGCAATGAGGGATAAATACCCACACTTATTTGATAAGTAAATAAATTACGGGGATGCAATTTTCTAAAGGGGGGAAGGATGTAACATCCCAAGTAAGTAAATAATTATATATTTTCATTATCAATATCTATTTATGAATTAGATACTGTTTTAGAGGCTTAAAATGAGAATAAATCCAATCTTAAGCATAGAATACTCTAGTATTTTTTTAAAGATCGTTTTACCGCCTTTTGATGGAAATCCTTTTTTAAATCAAACTTTTGACAATTTTATAAGATCTATTTGTCAAAATAAACTTATTCTTTAGGATTGGGGCATTTAAATTTACTTTGGATAATTTTTTGGTATTTTTCTGACAATGTTCATTTTTTAATGAATAGAGAAAAATAATGCATTTTACTTCAAAACTATATTTTCATCTAATTTAATTTCATGGTTAGATTATCTTTTAATTGGTTTTCAAGTTTTACTAGAACATATTTTTTATCATTGAATTCAATGTTGGTCAGTATAATTAATTTCACTTTGGAATTGGGCATAAACAAGTGTCAAACTTTTGATAGATATTGTTTCAAAAAAACCCGCTATTTGTTTTAACAACGAGAATTATTTTTAAATTAATTAATAAAATTTCATGGTTCGGAATTTGGTAAAATGGATTCCATATTTGTAATCATAAGGTACAAATTATGTAATTAAGACTCTTTTTTTTGGACATTATGAATAGTAATGATGGTAATTATGTTTAATTATCGCGATTAATTAGTAATCGGGTAGTTAAGGGTAATAAAATAATATCATAATAATCAAAAATGACCCCAACATGTGTCCTAATGCTACTGGTTGTGTCATGTCCGACCATGGGATGCCTTTTTCCAAACTTTGGAACCCCATGGAATCACTTTTGTGTGATAGTTACTTTTTAACTTTTTATTTTTAAAGAAAGTTAAATATAACAAGGTATGTAACACCTAAGTAAAACAATTTAACTTTTTTCTATATAAATGATCTCGTAGACTATAAATAGTCATTGTAAAGAAAAAATTATTTCCTACATCTTAGTATTTATTTTATAATTTTTAGACATTATATAAATTTATTAATTTATGACACCATGATGATGCAGCGATTACCTCATTAATGAAAGATTTAAATAAAATGAAAATAAAATGTAAAATATTAGACATAAAATTGTCAAAAACATATTGGATGGGTGGATTTCGAACCCTTATCACATCATACTATAAATATATCATGTTGGGGCTTTTAAAATCAAAAACTCATTATATAATAAAGTAACATTTATTGACTTTCCAAGAGTGCCCCTCCTCCCTCTTATAAAAGGCCCCCACATCTACCACCTTACGCACAAGTCTCAAGACTTTGGCTCTGCCAAAATATTCTCATTTTATCTCTCCACATCTCTCTCTTCATCCTAGAAGCCTTACCTTAGGCATAAAGATTTTCAAGAAACCATTTTTGTTCAACCCAAGGGGAGTTACTCGATTTAAAGGTAAAGTCTTCTCTAATGTTCTTTTGTTTTATTTTGCTTCTACACCCTTCTAAACTCTTTTTATTCCTTTATTTTATAAAAAAACAGTTTCTTAAATATACTGGGATGTTTTTATGAGAAGGATTTGATTTACAATTACACACACCTCTGTCTAATGGTTAAAGAACATACTGTTTCTATGAGTGTCGAATTACTGCCTCACAAAACGACGACTGTTCAATCTTCTTTTAACAACTTTCATGGTGGAAATTAATATGTCACTATATTTATATATGATATATATTATTTTTATGTTTTCCTTATGCTTATGTATTTTTAATTTATGGAATACCTTTATGGTTTCCATTATGGGTAAAACGTGACAATTTCATTTTAGGAAGTGCAGACTACCACCCCCTGAAAGTGTTTTGAATCGTTAATGCCATATGTGGGACATATAAAGGATAGATTTCATTATATTTTATACGATATTATACTGGAATTATAATATACCTTTATATCATTATGATTTCACTCCATTAATTACGAAATAGAAATTAAAGTAGCGTTCATGCGTACCGTCTCCATGAACGGTGCATTTCATTTATTACCTATAAATGTTATGTAATATTATAAATGAATGTATATACTGGATATATATGATATATATGATATCTACATCATGAATATAATTCTGTATATAATGGATATTTTACCACATGAACAACTTGTAATTATAAGAAGTTTATTTTTGGCTCAAGTACCTAAGATCGGGAAAATGACCGTTACTAACTTAAATAATTACATAATGTTCATAACATGGTAATAAGTGAAATAAAAGGAGTAGTTAACAAGAAAAAGGTTCTTATGCAAGTAGAAATTAACTCAAGTTTATTATTAAGTTGATTAAAGAATGATCGAGTCAAGTCAGGTACGAGGTAACGAACTTCTTCTCAATCTCCTTTCATTGAGGAATATTTTGTTTTACACACAACTTTATTTTATATGGTGTATAAACCCCTTTGACTTTTACTTTTATTCAAAATTAATCTTTTAATATGAAGCGTTTTACTAAATGATAGAAGGGAATGTTTTTGTCATACATATGCGGTGACAACGACTTCTCCACCGCTGTGACCATTATTTGAGTTTCGGCTTCCTCTACAGGCCATAACCTTTTTTAAAATAAAAATAAATACCATGTTTTAATTTTATTTTATTTTGGTATTGAAAATGATTTCGCTAATGTTTTGATTATATCAATGTGTCTTATTGAAATCTTGTGATTGAAATGTGGAAATGGTATGTTTCCTTTATGCTTGTTTTACGTGATACGATTATGTTATGGTTCTTGGGCATTGTTTATTAAGATGAGTGGTTCCGTGATAATATAAGGGTGGGTGAGCCCGTGATAGATCTCCAATGCATTAGGTAACACGAAGAGTTAAACACTATGGATTCTCCGAAGAGATTTAGGGAATATACTATGATGGGTATTCTAAACAAAACCATGAGGGTTACTCCCTACGTTAGAATGTTATGAATGCCTCAAGTTACCTTTATGAATTATATTTTCCATGATTTATTCCTAAACCTTACAATTTCATTAGGTATGTTAATGTGCTTATTTTTATGGGCAAAGTATGTGTTCAATGATTCTTATGTATACATGGACTAAGGTTTTCATTCCATATTTTTATACCCCTTACTGATCTTTTTATGCTCATCCCAAGTTTTTGAAATGTTTTTTACATGTCAAGGGAAAGGTACCTGATGTGATGATAGTGTATAGGAAGTGTCAAGAAAGAATCTATGTTTTATTTTAAATATGTTTCCTTTGATGGGAAAAGTGAATAATGTATTTTATGTAACCACCTTGATTAAATGTGGAATGTAATGCATGATTTATGATCTAATCCTCTAAAAATCTAAACCTGAAAAGGTCTTCAATGTGTATTCTTGAAATATCTCAAGATTAAGTAATGTTTAAGGATGGGGCCTTATGGAATTTGTGTATAGTCCTAGACCTACTCTAGTAGAATCATTAATATGGAATGATCTTGAAGTGCCTGTTATAAATCATGGAGATTCAATTCATGAATAATGTAATATCAAAACATTGTGTGGTTTTGGACCCATTTAAGATAGAGGTAGTGCTATCTTGGGAACCACCCAAGATCATATTAGAAGTGTAAATATTCTTTGTTTTTTGGATACTATCATAGTTTTGAGGGAAATTTTTCTACGATGAATATTCCTTTGAATGACTTGAAATAAAAAGGAAATATGTTTTCTTGGATTGAGTAGCATCATAAGGCTTTTGAGGAGTTGTGGAAAAGGATTTCCAAAACTACCATTCTGAGATTTCCAGAGGAATGTGTTGATTATGTGGTGTTTTGAGATGATTATAGAGATGGGCTTGCACATGTACTGATACAAAGGTGGGAAGATATTTTTTATGGGTCTAGGTATATTAAACCCCACAATCACAACTTCATTACCCTTAAATTAGAGATACTTATTGTTGTCTTCACCTTGAATATTTGGAAGAATTATCTACTAGGAGAGTAGTTTATAGTTTTTTTAGGCAACTAGAGTATTGTTTATATATTTTCCTAGAGATACCTAAACCTGAGATAGAGGAATTAGTCATATTTCTTATAATACTATGTCTTTTATATAGTCTATACTCTAGGAAAAGAAAGAAATGTAGTGTTAGAGTCCCACACCAGAAAATATTTTTTTCACTTTGTGTAGGAGGTTTCATAGTAGTTGACCTCATTACAGATAACCATGGTGGATGGGAGAGAGGTATATTATCTTTAATTAATGTTATTAAATTTAATAATTCTTCATCACGAGAGAGAGGATATTTTAAGAAATATCAATTTATGTGAAACTAGATATCCTCTAGAGAAGCACCAGGTGTATTTTATAAAGGGGGAGAGCACATAATCATATTTTATTGACAGACTGTGATATCAATAGTGCTATGTGTGGAGGTTCTGAAAGAGTTTCATACACCCCCTGAAGGTATATAATTGGGTGGAAAAGATGGAAAATGTCCTTTAAAGGATGTTTTGGTGGGAAGACATGAGCCATAGTGTTTATGAGTTTTATTCTTTATAACTTTCCTATTAGTTGGTAAAGGTAGAACACTTACTTCCAACAAGCTTGGCTCAACCCCTTGAGCTTCTTGAGTGGAAGTGGGATGACATAGAAATGGATTTTGTGATGGGGGTTAAATATAAAATAAGTGGCTATAATTTTTTTGGGTGATAATTTATATACTTACCAGGTCATATCACTTTATTTATATATGGTATCATAGTTCAACAGATAGTATAGGGTGCTTGTATATGTAGGAGATCTTTTGGATTCATGTATTGCCCTTGAATTTTTTTTATGATCACGATGATTGGTTCACATAAATATTTTGTATAGGTCTAAAAAAGGGCTTTAGGAACCTATTATAGATAAAAAGAGTTTTCCACACCTAGATTGATGGCCAGAAAGATTGAACTATTTACGTTTTTGAATATAAGTTTGAGTTTGCATCTGGTACTTTAGTTAGGGATTAGAGGATCACTTACCATTGATGGAGTTTAGTTACAATAATAGTTGTAACTCCACTATTGGTATGATAATTTTTTTGAACATGTACAGGAGAGTCGGTAGGTCACCCATATGCTAGATGGAGATGAGTGAGTCATCAATCATGGGGTCAAAGCTGGTATTGGAAAAGATGGTAAATTTAATATTGATCCAATATTGAATGAGGACCACTTAGAGTTGAAAACAATATTGTATATAATAATATCATAGGCCTTTGGAGTTCAATCAGGGAGACCATTTGTTCCAAAATATCTCTCAAAGATGAGGTTTTTGTAAGTTTGGTGAGGGAAAAAAGCTATCATTGATATACAAAATACTTTTCTAGATCCCACACAAGGTTGGTGAAGTTTCATACGACTTAGGTTTACCCCAATAGTTTGATCAGGCACATTATGTATTACATGTGCCACAACTAAGGAGGTATATGCATGACCTGTCACGCATTATTAACTGTGGTGAGCTAGACATCATAGATAATGCCACTATTTTAGTACTTGATGGTGATCAAGGATTGATGATGTGACCCTTAATTCTTAATTTTTTTCATATCATTTTTTTAATTTAATTATGTTTTATCATAAAAATTATTTTTTAATTGAATTATTTAAAATTGTTGATGTATTGTGGTAAAATTAATAAGATTCTTAGTTGTATGTTAAAATTTTTATTTAATAGGTAAATTTTAGTTTTCCCAATTAAATTATATTTTAATGAGAATTATTTTCTGCCATAATTTTTATTATTGTTTGTATATTTTAATTTTTATATATCATTATTTGTTTTTATTAAATTATTTCATTTTTAATTGTTTTTCAGAATAACAATTTTAAATTTTTTTAACTTAATTGTTGTAATTAATAAATTTATTCTTCCTTTTTATTATTTTTATTAACAATTAATTTGTTAATATTTTTTAAATTTCTAGTTATTATTTTTATTTTTATTTTTTTATTTTATTTTTCATTCATGTTACCACTCTACACTAACAACAATATCATTATAGTAACTACTGTGAGGAGGTAAACAATTTACCAATCCCTGAACCTACTGTGGAGTCATGGTAGGTCTTGCTACCATGATCAATGAAGTGATGAAAAGTGAAACCTTAGAAATTTTAATAGTATCCATGTTCACTTAAGTGAACGTGCTTAGAAATTTGATAAATTAAAAAAGTGAACATACATTGGTTTTCTATTGGCCGCACCATGAATTTTGAAGTTACGTATGAAGATCCATAATCACTTAATTGATTATTTTTATTAATAATCAACTTATACCTACATACCATGGTTAATCATATAAAGGTAATTTTGATTTTATGTATCCTAACACAATTATTAATGTGACCATGCATGAGGAACCTATCATCTAGGAAGAATCCAACCTATCATGGATGAATTTAGAAGATCAACCAAACCAAATATGGATGAATATAATTTGATAGAGGATGAAGAGAGCCTAGAGATGTGTCAAAACTAGAAGAACCAAATTAGAGATGTGAAATGAGATCTAGGAAAGCATGATTCCATCAATAGGGTTCAGTGTGATTTATTCTCATGGAAGATGAACTTGTGCACTAAAGCTAAATTAAATCAATATAACCCATATTATATTAAGGAACATAGATGAATGAAAAATGAAATTAGAGCTGATTAGAATCTATGTGAAGAATGTATGACCTAATTCGTACAAGATGATGAAAGAATAGTATAATTAAAATTTCCACAATCATGGAGTTTACTAGAAGTTTAAATGTTGTACTGGGAAACATTCCATGCATTAGAAGAAGACAAACCTTCAACTAACTAAGAAGCGCGATTTGAAAGCTGTTGAGGAAGCTTTTCATTGGATGTGTTGTTTACTAGTGAAATATGTCAAGAAATATCTTTCACCAAAGCCATAAATATTATAATGAATACGGATCTAGGCATCGCCAGAAGAGGTTAGACCTAATGCCTACCCTGGAATCCCGTGAGATGTTGAAACCCGATATCACATAAGGGTGATATTTCTTAAGGGTAACATAAACTCGAGGCTACCCACATAAGGGTAACATCACCTAAACCTGGATAAGGGTAACCTCATGTAAGTGTCACATTTTGTTAGGGTATTATTAAATCTTGTATAATGTACTTTTTAGAATACATTTAAAGCTTTTAGAATTTTTTACAAATACTCAAAGAGTGAACCAAACTGAAATTCATGCCCATGTTCATTGTACCTTAAGAATTAATTGAACACATGTGGTCATGTCATGAGTAGTTACATTAGTATATCTCATGTCATGTGCTGGTGACAATATACCATGATAATTTTCATGTGGTTGGTAAATAGGATTAGATCAACTAAGTTCATTCACAAGGTCTTTGATGAATCTTAAATTAATGAAAATTCGAAAAATAAAAGGAGGAAACATTGAGAAACATAGAGGGGGAAATATATTAATAATAGAATAATTTTCTAGTTAGTTCATGGAGGAGAGCTGCTCCCTCTTTCGAAGGAGTTGAATATAGAAGGATTATATCATACCTCAACCATGTCCAGATAAGTTGTTTTATGGCCAAAACATGTAGTTCAGAATGAAAATTTCTTTCCAAGATTAAATCACTTGAGATTATTAATTTAAATTATACCTAGATTTATGTAATGTTAAAATATTATTTAATATTAATAAAATAATTTTTTATCATTTGGTTTATCCTTTCCTTCCATTATGTAATCGGAATAACTCCGATTAAAGAGTGAAAATTGATGAATTCATCTTCTTTTTCAAGAAAAGTAAGTGATTGAGTTAGACACTCACTATTTAAATTTCTCAATATTTGACCTAGGATTGTGATTACATTGAGTATTGACTGTGTCTATTCACTTGGTTATTTTTGAGTGCATCAAATATCTTTTACTAAAAAGAAAATAATAATTAATATTTTAATTATGGATTTAAATATTTCCATCTTTACTAGATTCATGTGTTTTGATTATAATTCATGCATTGAGAAAGTAATCAATTTGAATTATTTTTCAAGTGATGAAGAAATAATGAACCAAATGATCTACTTGGTATATTTGGCAGCTGCTTTTATTATGTAATTTTCACTACTATTGTTCTATTTCTATCATTACTCACACACAATGCTACTTTTTTATCTTTGTTTTCAAATTTTATAGTTCATATAGGTTATAATAGTTACTCTTCAATCATATAGATCTTCTTTAAAATGATATAAGAAATTTAAATATGTGATAGGGAAACTATTTAAGGGAAGTCTCATAGGATATGACCTTCGGTGATGCTTTATGATAGAACTTAGGGAAAATTTCAATTTAGGTTTAAAATGATTTAAAATCCTTAAAATTTAATTAGTTTTTTGTTGGGTAGGCTTCCAAATATTTTTTATTTTTCTTAAAAAATAAAATCATAATCTATTACAAAATAATGTTAATTTTTTTTTAAAAATTAAATAATAAAAATTATGATAATATGTTAAATAATAACCTTGAAATTTTTGAAGACAAGATCCTATAATTATATATCATTAAAGGTAGAAAAATAATATAACAAACAATTATTTCAATGTAATATTTTTAGAGAGTTGAAAATTCAACACCAAAATGACAATTGTTTCCCTAAAAACAGAAAACATTCCTAATTTTGAAAAAATATATTAATATAGAACATTAAAGGAGCTATATACTCTTGAATTTTATAATTGATATAATTATCTAAGATACCCTGAGATAGGCCTAGTATTTAAGTTTATATCAGGATTGATTCTCAATTTTTTGAAATTCCAAGGGATATCAGATGAAGACCCATATGAGAACCTACAAAAGGTTACCTTGGTCTATATTACCATGAAACCTTATGGGGTTAATGAGGAAAATATTAGGATGAGTTAATTCCAATTTTCATTTGATTGGGTGTCTGTGGAGTGGTTCCACTACTCCTAATCCACTTATATAGGGAGTTGGCACCAACTTAAGAAAATATGCCTTGAGAAAATTTACCTATACTCTTGGAATGACTCACATAGAAAATATATGTGTGGTATTAGGCAGTTACAAGGGGATAGTCATCATGAGTATTAGATGTGGTTTTAGAGGTTTTGATCTGGATGGCCTCACCATCATATTTTCTATCAACTCTTAATATAATATTTTTATATGGGATTCATCATGATAAATAAGAGCACTATAGACGCAACCACTGGAGGTTATTTTGTGGGTAATAATCCCATTGAAATAAGAAATATCACATATGATATGGTCTAAAATTCATAATATTTTGGTAATAGGATTCTGATTCATGTCAAACCATCCATGTAAATCTGCACTTCCAATTCTAGAAATAATTTAATAGAAATATAGCTGAGGGATCTTACTATCATGATGCGGTATATGATATCTAGATCTATCACTCCACAAACTCAATTTGAACTAGTTTTCTAATCCCAAAGCATTGTATTATTTTATCATATTATAATCATTTAAATTTTCAATATCATTAATTATTATAAGAAACTTAATCTTATAAATGTAGGTTCCTTGGAAAGAATTTATAGAATAATCCAAGTATTCAATTTCCCAATAATAATAGTCATCCTGGCCCTTTTCAATTCAACTATAATGTCAACCATGGATGGAATTATCAATAAAACAATAGGATTGGGAAACCTAATCAATATTATAGTTATTTATAACCCAAGATTTTAATCAATAGACTAGTTATAACCAGGACCAATTTAGTAACCAATTTGGTGAGAAATTAAAAACATTTTATAATTAAAATAACCAAAAAACAATTAAATATTAAATGAAATGATTCAATTCATAATGAAATGGTCAAGTGGAAATAATATATTTCTCAATAAAAAAAGTTTTGTCACAAAATAGGATAATAAAAATGGGTCAAATGACAATTAGAATTTGTGGTCTAAAACAATAAAGAAATGACAATTTTCTATCACAAGATAATGTGAAACCAAATGGATGAGATAATGTTAGTTCCCTAATTGTACGAAGTGGAATTTAAATAAAAAATAAAAAATTTATATTTAATGAACAAGAACCTAAAAATAGATAGTCCCACTATTGAAACACAAACCACATGAAAAAATCAACAAACCACGCTTTACACTAGTTTTTGACCCCATTGACTATGTTTATGAACCTATTGTATACAAGCCTATAGAATAATAAAAATAAAATAAAATGGAAGAAATCAATAATGAAATAACTAATAAATATTTTAAGAATTTTATGGGAATATAAAATGTAAATAATTTTTTATGACATGAAAATGTATAGGGAGCCACAACCTTACCTTCTAGGAATTCCTCCTGTCAAAAAAATATCCAAACTAAAAAATATAAAGATTTTTTGAATGTTTTGGGTAAATACAGGTTAAAATTCTTTATTAGATGTTGTGAAAAAGATATATACATATTCTGAATTTATTTAGGAAATGTTTACTCACAAAAGTAATTTCAAGGGAGGTGATAAATTTAACATAGGGAGGAATGTATCCTATATGATCCAAAATTAAATACTAGTTAAATATAAGGATCCATGTTTGTTTTCTATTACTTATGTTATTTAAAATCATCAATTTGAGGATGTAATTTTAGATTTATGATCCTCAAAAAATGTTATTCCTTATTCTATATGTTCATCTATACAGGTTGCAGAGCTCAGGATGTATCGAACCGTAATCCAGTTGGCTAATATAAGTTGAGCTATGCCAGTGGTGGTCAATAAAGATGTGCTAGAAAGGCTGAAATATCTTGTTTTACTAGTTTTTTATATATATTATATATATATATAATATGGAATATTTAGCACAAATTCCCCATTTAAATTAGGGATATAATGTTTAAAAACAATTATAACATTAATAAATATCCACAAGGGAAATTTTTTATTATAGTTCGGAGAAAATATTTTTAGTTTTCACTTCTCTGAATCAATGTAAAACACAGTGGAAGATCATTCTGCACCTAATGATTACATTATTGAATGGTTTTCAATAGATTTCATTCCAAATATCATTCAATATAAAGAAACTTTAATTTTTTGGGAAATAAACTTCTATTTTATAATGAATATGCTGGAACTAAAAAAATTAAAATAGTCTTTAATGTTTTTGAAAACAAATCTATTTTTGAAAAAAAATGAATTCTATTTTGAAATTTCTGAATATAAAAAAGGAGAAATTTTTTAGGTTTATAGTGAAAAACAAGATGAAATTAATGCGAAATTTTAAAAATTATTTTAAATATCATTCAATTCTAAAGATTCTGAAATTTCATATAGAAGTGAGCCTAAATGTGTTGAAACTAAATAAAATATTTTTTACATACCTATTATGTGGAACATCCTAATTCATATGAAAATATTTCACGTGATTCCACTATATTGAACATGAATGTTAATCAAAATTTCATTGAATATTCACATAATGTTTTTTAACATGAATCTAAATTTTCTTTTTGGGATGAAACATATTAACTATCTAGGAATAATTTCACTACCGCTTTAGAGATTTTTTACAACTTTTATAGAGGAGAATGATTTTGAAGCTAAAATTTAACTCACTAAACTTGTAGAACTTTTTTTCTAGTGGGGACAAATCTCCCACACTTTAACTTGAAATTTTCTTAAAAATTTGAAGTATTACTACTTAGGAGACAAAAATTATTCCCCTATCATATTTTCTAGTGGATTTTCTAGTGAATAATAAAACGAACTCTTAGAGGTATTTAAATAGAAAATGGGGGCCATATTCTAGTATTTAGATTAATTAACTAGGATTAATCCTTCAGTTTTTATGTACAAGATACTTCTAGAGGATAATTATAGAACTATTATACAATTCCACAAGAGATTTAATCTAACCTTTCTTGAAGTGAATAAAAAAGTGTAAACTACCATGTTGGAAATTGGTATAATTTACCCTATTTTTTATAGTAATTAGGCAAGTATGGTAAATATTATTCCTAAAACGGTAGAATTCATAGTTTTCAAGAAAGAATTTTGGGAATTAGTGCCTTCTAGGTGGCCTAATAAATGAAGGTTATGTAATGATTACATGAGGCTAAAATTAGTGACCTAGAAGAACCAGTTTCCCTTTTATTTTCTTGATCAAATATTTGAAATGTTAGATGATTAATCATATTATTTATTCCAGAATGGTTTTTATTTGTATTGAAAAATTCATATAGCTCCATATGACCTAGATAAAATAACTATCACATGTCCTTTTGGTACATTTTCTTATAGGAGAATGCCATTAAGACTGTGTAATTCCCCATCTTCCTTCCGAATAATTTTTTCAAAATGAATTTAGAAATTTATAATGCTGTTTATGATTGATTTTACAGTGAATGGTCTATCTTTTTAGAGTTTTATGAGGATTTTTGGGATTTTTATTAGAGTGTGCATTAAAAATATCCTTGTTTTGAAATATGGGAAATGCCATTTTATGGTTGAGAGTGGAATTGTTCCTAATTATGAAGTGTCTATAAATGGGTATTGAGTGAAAAAAATACAAGGTTGAAATTATATATTGACTATATTTTCCTAATATTTTAAAGGATATTAGATATATTCTTATCCTTGAGGGGTTTTATAGGTTCTTCATAAAAAGTTTTAGCAAAATTTATTTTCCTTTGAATAGAATTATATAGAAAGATATTCCTTTTATCTTTTATGGTAAGTATGATGAATCATTTAATGGACCCATAAAAATATTTTTGTCCCCAAAAATACCTCAAACAACTAATTGATACTTTCATTTTGAGTTAATGACTGATGCCGCAAAATTTTCATTAGGGGTTTTTATAGGGAAGAAAGTGGGGAGGAAATCACATGTCATTTCTTTTTCTTCTAGAACTCTAGTAGATTCCCATTCTAATTAATCCACAATTAAAAAGAATTTACTCACCATTGTTTATCCCTTGATATATTTAGGTACTATTTATGGTATCTAAGGTAGTGGTTGTGAGAGACTATTCTTGTATTAGATATCTCATGAAGATATAAGGGTCAAAACCATGGTTGGTTAGATGGATCTTATTTATCCAAGAATTTTACTTATAAATACAGGATATGCAAGGAATTTAGAATACCATGGATGATCATATGAGTAGGATACAAACTATGTTATATCTAGATAAATCATTTATTAAACTTGTTAGAGAGTTTTTTCATATAGAGAAATTATATTTTGTTAGTGTAGAAAAGATACCATGATTATCAGATATTGAGGATTTGTTAGCTACTAAAATTACCCCTCATCAGTAATCTAAGAACTAGGTTTATAAATTAATGAGTGAGTCCATATAATATTTCATGGATGATCCTTACTTATGGAATATTCTAAGTGATTAGATTATCATGAGATGTATCTTAAATTTTAATATTTCTTTAGAATTGAAATTATTCCATAGTTTGACTTATGGAGGTTACTTTGGGCCCCCATAGAACCAATATGAAAGTGTTAAATTTGGTATTATTTTACACAACAATATCTTGAGATTATTATGACTTCAATAGGGCCTCTAAAGCTTGTCAACTCCTAATAAATACTTCTCAAAGACATAAGATTCCACAACAACCTTTGTTGTTTTGTGATGTATTTGATGTTTGGGGAATATATTTTATGGGATCTTTTACTAATCCCTTTCAATATTAATACATCCCACTGGCTATAGAATGTGTGTCTATATGGATAGAATATATACCAAACAAGATTTATGATGCTGGAGTGGTGTCCCAATTGTTTAGTAATAATCTATTTTCAATGTTTGGGTTTATGTATATTCTTTTTTTGCTTTTCAAAATGGCCACTTTTAGGGTGAGCAGTAACCAAACACCACACTGTAAAAAATAAAATTTCATCCAAGTTTGAAATTCAAAATTAAAAAAAAAACACATAATAAACCCATGGCCGGAGGAGACCTCACCCCGAGAGACACACGTCATCAAAAAACATATCACCTACCAACCCTTATTTGTAATAAGACAGTGGAAGAATTATTGAGAACACATGGGGTAAGTAATAAAGTATCTACACCATATCATCCAAAATCAAATAGTATAGCTAAAGTGTCAAATATGGTGATCAAGAATATTTTTTTAAAAAAACATTTATCCCGAATAGGAAGGATTGAAGTTTACAAATTGATGTTTCTTTGTGGGTATATAGGGCTACACTTGAGACTGCAATAGGGATGTCAACCTACAAGATATTTTATTGAAGAACTTTTCATTTACGTATAGAGCTAGAATACATATCTTTTTTTTGGATTTTAAGGCATAAAATTTGAATCTTTTTGATGTTGAGAAAGAGTGGAATCTTTGTTAACAAGTATTTGAAGAATTTAGGAGATTTTCCTATGAACATGAGAGGATGTTTAAATAGAAAAAAATTCATGATAATTTGATCTTTAAAAATTATTTCCAATTTGAATGTAAATTGAAATTGTATAAATATAGTCTTAATCTCTTCCTAGGTAAATTTCATTCCAAATGGGATAATATTTTTATTATAACACATGTTTCCCATTTTAGTGTTATAAACACTAGAGATACTAGGAAGGATGTTCCATTCACATTAATTTTATACTGGGTTAAACTATTTTGATAGGATATCAAGGACCCTCTATCGGATGTTCTACTTTTGATAAAAGTTTAATAACACTGAATCATCCACGTTGAATCTTCCATTTTTAACTGTATTTGTTTAGAATTAGTGCTGGGGAGGTAATATACTTTTATAGTGTTTGATTTTTCTTTCTGTTTCTTTTTTAGTGAATTAAGGCATAAAATATCAAGGATTCTATTCTTCTTATTGTTCACCTTGAAATATTCACATGTGTATGTGCTCCAATTTATCTTCCTATTTAGGCAGAAGTATTTTGATCTACAATGATCTAGATAATACAAATATTTGATGAACTTAGATCAACCTCCTTAATTTTTAATCTATATTTTTTATTTTACTTGATTTTATTTTCCTATAATTCTATGTTTAACTATTTTTATCTTTAATATATTTAATATTATTAACCATAGGGACATAATTAAAAGAAATAACTGGTGTATTTGTGTTTATTCAAGGGAAAAAATAAAGCTCATAAATAAAGGGAGTTATAAGTTCTTTTTTTCTCATTATTATTCCTTTAAAAAATCTGTGTGATATTTATTACTCATTAGAATGGAATTAAATAAAAATTTATATTTGATTTCTATTAATTTCTCAACATGCTAGATAACATGAGTTTATTTGAAAATGTTTTCAAACATTAATTATGAAAAATAATGTTTCTTTAAGATTTTTTTGAAGATCACTATTTTTTGGAAAATGTTTTTGGAATTTCTTATGACTCTTGAACATGGTTTTGAACTTCTTATTTGAAAATTTATTTTAAACTTTAAACTATGTTAAGTTTCACTTTCACCTTAATTTCAACAATGATGAAATTATTCAGTTTGAGGTGTGGGGGAGGGGTGTTTTATATGTAAAACAATTTTTCAATGTTAACCCATAAAAATGTTCTTATTTTTTTTTTAAATTATTGTTTTTCAAGGGTCTCTTATGCATATTTAGTGGTTCTAAATTCTTTTTAAAATTTTAAGGAAGTTTCTTATACTTTGATTTGATTTACTTTAATACTTCACAAGTTTGATTGAGTAAATAATTTTTCATGCTCTATTGGAATTAATTTTTTGATCAACTTTTGGACAAGTTTATACAATTATCATTGAGTTTTAAATTTGTTGACTTCAATTTTAACTTGTATTATATGAATTTTAATGGTCTCTGAAATGAAAATCCTAAACCAATTTGAACTTCTATTATATATTTTTTATTATTTTAATATTTCCACTTATAGATGAGTTAATTATAAAATTTTGCTATTTATTTTATTCTCACTCAACCATTAGTGAGTATAATTTGGTTGAGCTATTAAATTATGTTTTTCTATTCACATGGATGTAAATAGAAGTCTATAAGTCATAGATTAATTCTTATTGATGATAGATTAATTTGATTAAAAAAATTTCAAAGTCAATCATATTTTTAAAATAATAAACAATATTTCTTTAAGAATGTATTTTTTATGTGGGCACTAATTTTTTTGTACTCAAGAAAATTCATAGAGAAAATATTTTTTAAGATCAAATGTTAGTGGCACTAGAATTTTTAAATTTTGAAATTAATTTATTTCCACTGAGTTATCGTAAGTGATTACTTAAGTAAAAGAAAAATTTTAGTGTGGGTATATTTGATGTGGCCTTTATTTATTATATTTTTTCACATCATTTATTTAAATTTTATTCTAAAAACTATAATTTTAATTTAATAAATTATTTTTTTTCGATAAATTATTGTCAAATTCATAAATTTCACATTAAAATATTTTTCTAATTAGCCAAGTTTAGTTTTCTCAATTAATTTATATTTTAATGTTTAATTATAAATTACTATCATTTTTATCCTTGTTTATATGTTTTTGTTTTTATATTTCATTCTTTATTTTTATTTATTTATTTACTTCTTAATTATTTCTTAGAATAATAATTTTAAATGGTTTAAATTAAATTTTTAATTAATATGTTTTTCTATTTATATTAATTATTAATTTATCAATATTTTTTATTTAATTTTTGTTTTGTATTTTAATATATTTTTTGTGTTTTATTTTTCATTTATGGGACCATAACACCATCATAATCACTCTAATGACCACAAGACCACTGCATTATCCTACCTTGAGGTGGAAGAAAATTTATCAATCCCTAAACCTACCAGGGAGTCATGGTAGGTTAAGCTATAGTGTATAAGGAAATGATGCAAGGTGGACGCATGAAAATTTTAAAGGAAACCATAGTCACTTAGGAAACTTTGTCTAGAAAAATGGTAAATTGAAAAAGTGACTGAAACTTAGTTTTTAGGTGGCTGAATGAATTTTGAAGTTACTATTTGAATATCCATTATCACTTAATTGAACTTTCTTGTGAAGAACCTACCATATAAAGGCACTTCTACCTACTAAGACATGAGGAGCCACTACCAATTAATTAATAAATCCAGATTGATTCCAAGATACCACACTTTGTTCAACTAAATGTGGGTAGCTACCATGCCTAATAATCTAAATCTACTGTTAATTTTATGCATCCTATTACAATAGGTAAAGTGAACATGTTTGAGGAACTTAGCATCTAAGGAGAATCCAACCTGTCATGGATAAATTTGGGATATTATAAAAACCAAATCTGGATGAGGATGATGAGATTGAAGATGAAGCATTCCTAGAGATACATTCAAACTAGATTATCTGAATCAAATTTGGGGAACTAGATCTAGGAAAACTCGATGTCATCAAAAAGGTTTGATGTGGTTTCTTCTCGATGAATATGAACCAATCCATTGAATCCGAAACACATAAAATACCATATCTTCTTTTGAGGAACATCAATTAATTTAAAATGAAATAAAAGCCCATTCAAATATATGCGATGAATTTATTTCCTAAATCAGTTAAGTTGAATATAGAATAATGTGATTGGAATTTCAAGGATCTTGGAGTTTGCCGGAAGTGTGAACATAGTAATGGGAATCATTTTATTTGTTAGAGAAAGATTACCCTATAAAATACTATGAAATATGATTCTAAAGCTGTTTATAAATACTTTTCAAGAAATGTGTTGTTTGTAGGTGAGATTTATCAATAATGGAATGTCACTTAATTCATAGAGATACAAATTAAACCGGATATGGGTATAATCATAATAGGTTGGACCCTAGGATTTCCCTAGAAGCCTGTGAAATTCCAAAAACTAATATCATTTAAGGATGATATTGAGAAATGGTAACATCAACTCGAGGAATTATCCATAAGGGTTAATTCACCTCAACTTTCATAATGGTAACCTCATGAAAGCTTCATATTACATTAGGGTTATCTAAAACATCTGTGTAATGGTGTTTGGTGAAGCCACTCAATGCTTTTGTGAATTATTGGAAAAACATGAAGAGTGATCTAAACTAGAATTTCTATCTAGGTTCATTGCACCTTAATAACTAAATGAACATACATGGGCCTATCATAATTTATCAGATGAGTTTTGATTATGTCACGTTTTGGTGAAAAAATACAATCACAATTTCCATCATGTAAGTAAATAGGATCAGATGAAGTTATGTGAATGTCGGAAGTTCATAATGAATCTTAAAATAGTTCAAATAAATTAATAAAAATAGGAAAAATTGTAAAACATAGATGTGAGAATATTTTATCTAGAGAAAAATTCATTGGTGTGTTCTAAGAGGATAGATTATGATTTATTTTAAGAATATTGAGATAAAAGAATTCTCTTATTCCTCAACCATGTCCATATAATTCATCTTGTTTACCAAACATATAGTTTCAAATGTGAATTTATATCCAAGATTAAATATCTTGATTTAATACAATAAATTCTCTTTGGATAAATATTACATTAAAATTTGACTGATTCATGATGAATAAATTTTCCATAATTTGATTCATCCCTTCCGTCTATTTCGTAATGGACACATTTTCGATTGGAGAGTGTCAATTGATGAGTGAAACATATTTAATCAAGTTTAGTAAGATATTGAGGTAATAACTAACTATTTAAATTATCAATCATTAGTTGAGGATTATGAGTACAAATAATGTTGAACGTGTCTATAAACATGATGGTTATTGACTAGATTGACTACCTTTTACCGAATGAATAATAATCGTTATGATTTTAATTGTCATTCTCCAAATTTCGAGATTAATGCGATGCATGTTTTATGGTTATAGTTTATTCCTTGAGATAGTTATCATTTTGAATTATTTTCCAAGAAATTTAGAAAGAATGAACTAGTAGATTTACTTGATTTTTCCACTAATGTTATTATTTCATTTTCAGTAATCTGGTTTTGTTGCTTCCATTACATACACAAAATCCGATTTTTTATTTCCATTTATTTCTTTTATAGTTTTGAGGGGCCAAAATAGTCACTCTTCCGTCATATAAATCCCCTTTAAAACTATACAATAAATTTAAATACGTGATAGAGAGAATATTTAATATAAGTATCATAGGTGAAAACATGGGTGCTGTATTACTATAAAACGTAGAGGAAATTTGATGTTAGGTTAAGAATGAAAACCCCTCAAACATTAATGAAAAAGATAGGATCCTCCATGGGAAACCCATTATATTGTTAAGAGTTATTTGGAATCAAGATAACCTATAGAAGATCTTGTGAGAGTTGGTGATCCATATGTAGGCTCAATACGCTCAACTTTTTGAGTAGGTTATTATTTTCAGGGTGAAAATCCAAAAAGGTAAGAAGAGTGTAATAACTCCAATTTTTCTTCTAACCCTCAGAATATTTCTAATTTTTTATTCATGGATTTATTTAAAATTTGACAAGGAGTTTTGGGAGTCGTAGAGCCCTGCTATTGAGATATAAGATATATTAAATCTATTAAACCCCATGCACACATCAATTTAGAAATAATGGATTTTCACTATCATGTTCAGATTTAAAATAATTTAATTTTATTATTAATTAATAAATAAATTAGTTTTATAGTTTTTTAAACCTCATTCTATCCTCTATTAAATAACATAGTTTTAAGTTATATTAGGTTAATAACATAACCCTGATAATTGATAGATCCACCATTGATAGAATATTTAAAAGGTAATGGAGGGGAATTTGGTGCTTGAAAAATGGAATCAAAAAGTATCATCAACAATATAGACTTGGTTATATTCTTCTCTACTGAATAGTCTTTTATTGAGGTATGGATTTTTTATTTGTTGATTAATACCCAATTATTTATGATTCTAAGCATGTATTGATAATATTATAAGAAATCATTGTTATTCCTCATATTTTTCATGGCCCTATCAATTTATAGAATTTATTTTGGGCCTATAATTATTCATTATGTAGACTATTCATGTCTTTTATTCTCATGAATAAGATCAGTGTTAGGGTTTACAATGTCATTTAATGAGCTCACATTTTTTTTGATTTATCCCCACATTCTTAATGTATTCATCATACACCTATGGTAGGATGATGATTCGATTATTGACCGAGTTTGAATCATGATCAAACCTTAGACCTATATTAGTTTGTTTTTTTAATAAAGTGATGTGATGTGATGGTATTTTTTTAAGGATGTGGATCATAGATAGAAGATGAGATGAATGAACCTATAAAACATCCTTAGGCATGATAAATATTTTAAGGTAAATGGAGGATTCTGATTTTTGGTGATATATGGTCATAAATAAATGATTGAAGGTGTTTCCTTCGATATTGGGGCCATGAATGAAGGTTTGGGTGAAATCGGTGGTGAGATCATTAGAGAAGGAAATAATATAGGTGATAATTAGTTTTTGTTTTGATGAACTTAGGTACATGGCATGTAGTATAAAAGAAAAAAGGTTTTGTATTTTCAGTGTTGTAGTATATAGCGTTTAAAAAAGAGAAAAATATCACACATTGTGTGGCCGAGCCCACAAACCATGTAACCCTAGTTGGGAATCTTGGAATGTACATGGAGTACACATATAGGACCCGTATTTTTTATACACAGTGTATTCCTCAAGCCATATAATGTGTACATGGCCTTTTAAATTCCATGTGGGGAAACATGACAGGTCTAGACACTGACTTGGGAGTACACCCCATGTACTTTTTCCAAGGTAAACTACCCACCATTAATCTTTCTCTAGTATCATAATTTGGCCAGTGAGTAGTCCTTCCTAAGTATAATTCTGCATAAGACATGTTGATATTTTTTTTGATATCATAGATATGTACCAGGGTGGTGTGCATAGGTTCTTTATTATGAAGCAGTTTTCCAACATCAAAACTGAAGTGTGATTTGTGGATTGACAATATGGTTGGAACCCCACCAGAAGATACATATATGTTAGGGAATGGGTCCTAGAATTCCTTGGTATAGATAGTTTTATATCCTTCTAAACCCACTCGAGGTTTAGGTCTTCTATCTATGTAGTCAGTACCTCCCACATATGGGATTAGAAAAGGTGTGGGTCCTCCACTAGTATTGGTACCCACTAAATTATTATATGACTTTAGAGAATTTTGGGCCCCCAATATAGATATAAAGATGTTATATTGGGATACATGAATCAAGAAAACACAGATACCTAGAGCTATAGGTGGACTCATCATCTTTAATGCCTATATAGATTTAAATCTCCCTCTCTCTTCTTCACTATATCTTCAATTTGGTTGCTCTTATGAGCATACAACTTTGGTTTATTTCTTTATCCCTTACCTAAAATGTGGGTTGAGATAACTGTTTTATTATTTTTATTCAATTTTTGTTTTTGGGATGTCATACTAGGTATGTAAATACTCACAACATCAGTGGATTTGACTACATATGTCATGTATTATACCGATTTAAGGTAGTTAGATTATGAGTTTGATAAACCTATTATTGGTGGAGCTTAGTGCTACATGGTGACAGTTTTCATAGGTGGTGGTCGATTTTGGAGTTCATGAGTAGGTATGTTCCTCATTATCTATTATTAGGATGAGACTACCTTTATATCTTGTTTGGTGCATATCTTTCCCCCTTTATGCTTCAGATGCATCTATATTGTTACACACTAGTTTCTGTAACATACCATACTTTTGATAGATAGTTACTAAATCTATGTAGATGATCATTCATTACATAAAATTTTTATACACCCCAGAATAATATAGTTTTAGTGCATTTGAAAACTTGAAAACACAAAAAATGTTCCTAAATGATCTATATTGTATCCCACTAATTAATTTATAACTACCATCCTTTTTAGTCACATTATATCTAAAACCTTTGTCCATAACCTATGTAAATAAAACATAATAAAGGGTGAGATCTTATGATCAGTAAGGTTGAACAAGTGAGATATCAATAATCACATTTGTATACCATGATTATAATAGTGTAAGAACATGAAATTTATATTTGAAATCAATACCCAGCATATCATAGTTCATATTCTTGCGTAATGGCTTAAATATTGACCATTTATAGACATGAATCATAAAATAATAAAAGAACATAATCCATGAAATAATAACATTTCCATAAGACATGGATTTATTGAATACAAACAAACTAATAACTTTGTGAACATGTATAAATAGAAACAAATTCACACATTATGTTATAGACATGAAACATGACCCTCACATAAACTTATGAACATGAAATGTGGTCCACACATAATATTATGAACGTGAAATCCAGGTTCATAAATAAACTTATGGAAATAAAATACAATCACTCTCATATACTCATAGACATGAAATATAGGTCCAAACATAAAATTATGGACATGAAATCTAGGTCCACACATAAAATTGTAAACATGAAACCATGTTTATAGATAACATATTTACCCTATGAGTTACTCCTCTTTACCCAATGAGTCTGAGGGAGATATATGTCCCACTAATCACAAAATGAAAATAATATATACATGTTCTAAAAGATCATAAAACATTCAAAATCTTATAACTCATGAAAAGAAATTGGTTTCATCAAAGTATAGCATATGGAAAAGAGAAGTCGTTTTATCAAAATATTGTCGTCATAAACATAAAACACCCATAAAAAGAACACGGATGATACCCTTGTATCATATCCCTAGAAAATATTAATTTTCATCAATGGATGTCATTATATAAGGAAAATTATTTTTAAAGATCACTTGGAATAATTCCTGAGTAAAATTACCTTTCCATTTTTAAATCATTTATTTCATTAAAAATTCATGAAATTATGAAGTAAAATATTTTATTTGAAAATAAAATTTTAAAATTGTAGAGAAATCTTAAAATTATTATGGTATCATGATGTGGTTAAATATTCTCATGACTTATAATTAAAAAAACATTTATTCCATATTATTTTTTTGAAAAGTCACAAAGTACCTCATTTGGAAAACAAATAAAATAATTTTCAAACCATTTTATAAAAATTAATACATGGATAAAAATTAATCAAAAAAATTCTATAAAAATTATAATAAAAAATTATGAGGAAATTTATATAATTCATGTACATGGAAGAGAAATATTTCACAATAGAGACTTAGATATAGTAAATCACAAATAATGAAGAGATTGGGAAATTAACGCTTACATTAAGTCTCACCTTTTCTTGTTCACGTTCAAACCTATTGTATAATAAGTATAGATTTATTATACATGTATTAAATAACAACATATATATATATATCATTAAATTTTTGATTTATTTATAACATCTTATAACAGATTTATAAATAATATTTTATTATAATCACTGTTCAATGTGATAACTGCTTCGTTTTCCAAGTATGTTTTGATTTTGTAGTCTTGGTCCTTATACTTTTATCATGGTCCAATTATTTCTATAATTTTAATACTATAATTAAAATAATATATATTAATTATGTATATATATATATATCCATTTATAGAAATTATATATAGAAAAATAAATTATACCATTCATGGAGACAATAGGCTATATGTATGCATGAACATTGTTTCCATTTTTCTAATAATGGAATAAAATAAAGGTAAATAATAATTCACCATTATATAATTATTATATTATTTTATATATCATATATATTCATAAATTAATCCTTATTACCTTCCATGTTAAATATAAATTAAAAAAAAATCAAATTGCATTATGGAGATGGTAGTCCATACGTATGTACAAGTGACGTTATCATTTCCCAAAATATTGGATGATAAGAAGGTAGACATGATATTATAATTATAGAAGTATATTTTTTTTCAAATACCAAATATAAATATTAAAATCATTATAATTACCAACAATTAAATATGGTGATGAAAAGTGAATTTTATCGTTACATGAAGATGGTAAGTTGTACGCACACACGAGCAATAATTTCACTTCTTTTTTGATGGGAAATAGGCCGTATAATGAAGTTTTAGTTATCATAATGAAATTTTAGAATATTTATGATACTAAAATTATTATTTTATGATATGTATAATATATTTATAAGAGGTACATAAGAGTAGAAAAATAATGTGATCGGTTAACGTGATTTCCTCTTCTTTGAAATGATTCCATTACATATCCTCTAAAGGGATATAGGGTTGGGATTTTAGAAGAAAAGAAACTATAGAATGTGTATAAGGAAGTGAAGAATAGAATATATTAGAGTATATTTGATCTATAATGATAAATGTGGTTTAATGAATTTATGAAGGAGGTTTCCTTTTATAATTTATATTAGAGACACTTTTGGAATTTCAGAAAATAAAAATAAAAATAAAATAATACTATTCAAGAGAAACATACTAAAAAATTAACATGAATTAGAACCTATGGTAGGATATGGTTGAAATATAGTTAATAGAGAACATTTTTATTGGATTATGTGCTATTTTAGACTTTATATTTTATTTTAGCGCCTTGATTAACCTATTTAAACATTAACCATGATAAAAAATTTCTCACTCTTACAAGGTTAAAATTTTATATATAAGGAAAATATTGACTGATAAATGTATAATATATGACATTTTAGACCGTATATTATCCCCTATGTTCTTATTTAATATTATTATGTTTTGTAAATAATTTAATAAAATATTATTTTCATAAAGTATCATTATTTCCAATTTTGACACTACTCGTTACATTGACTTTAATATCATCAATAAAACACCTATAATTTTA
Source organism: Viscum album (assembly GCA_963277665.1). Taxonomy (NCBI): domain Eukaryota; kingdom Viridiplantae; phylum Streptophyta; class Magnoliopsida; order Santalales; family Viscaceae; genus Viscum; species Viscum album. The sequence continues at coordinate 1,533,361,428 of OY728163.1, read as the reverse complement.
AAAAATTATTTTAACACATAAAAACATTCATTGTTATATATTAATATCTTTTTTCACCTTAATAATCTCAAATTATAATACTTTTAAAATTTTTAATATCATTTATTAGAATTTTTCATTAATTGAATAATTACTACATCCGTACAATGTAAGTATTTAAGGTAATTAATTAATTACTAAAAATAAAAAATAAATTAAAACAATTAATAAAATTTAAGTAGGAAAAAAATTAATATTAATATTCATTCATAACAAAATTTTTTCTTTATGTGAACATATAAATGATATTTTAAACCAAGAGAGTGACATTTTTTCACTTCCTTTGGTTTAGATAATATAAAAGTCATTTTATGGACATGTTTTTATTAAATAACTCCATTTAGTACCCTAAGTGTTAAAATTATAATTTAACTCATACAATAATAATTTCTATGAATAATTAAGGTCTTATCGCTTAGTTTTTACATAGATTTACCCGATTTACCCTTTATCGAGGTGATAATTTTTATCATACTTTCTATTTATATTGCAAAAGAGGTGAATATTTTAAAAATATGAACCACATGGTTATAAAAATTTAATCCATTTGTCAGTATTCATTTTCTAGAAGTGATATTTTTTTATGTAAATGCATAGAATGTAACAAAAAGCAGTTTTCAGAAAAATGCATTTTAAATATAAAAATATACTTATACCAAAATCATGTATAATGATTATTTAAATGAAGATAATTAGATTATATATAATTAAATAATAATTATTTTACTTTGAGATAAAATTAAATTAAAAATGATCCTTTATATGAAAAGAAAAATGACAGTTTGAGGTATTTTTCATTATTCATTAAAAAAATCAATCTTTTCATAAAAATAACAATAGTTCACCCGATGAAAATTTTGATACGTTGATTTAAAAAAATAATTTTATGTAATAAAATTTATTTTCTAAGAGTTACAATAATTGATTATAATATTTCTTTTCACAAAAAGCAATAAAAAATAATTTTTGCAGAATCCATATTTTTGAAGAATAAAATCGAATTAATAAAAATTGTGTGATTATTTACTAAGTATTTTTATTGAGTAGGGACTTTTTATATAATTCATAATGTTTTCAATCCTATCTATACCATCCAATTTAACAGGTAGGTCATAAAATTAAATAATAATATTTAAAATATTATATCATGGTTCGCTTAAACTTGTGGTTTCATATAACACAAGCTATCAAAGATATTAAATATATTTGAATGATAAATTTCATAAAATATAAATGTGTTACACAGAGGTTTTTACATTCATCTATTTCATCTTGGGGTGACAAAGTTATTATTATCTTTCATAGTTGTGGTGTACTTGGAGGTTTGTGTCTGTGTGTGCATGTTCTTAGGATAAGGACTCCCATTTTTGTGATAGGGTTACTTTGTGATAGTCACCAACCCATAACTAATTGGAGGTGGGATTTGGGTTGAACAATTAGCTTACTACTAGCCCATGAAGGGACATAGTGGTTCAGGTCATGTGAACTCATCTTTATAATATTTAGGGATAGTGTACTACCACGAAAGTTTTACTGCTTCACTCCTATCTTTTTTCTCACTACTCAAGAAAGGAAAACACATTGTTTTTCAATGGAATAAAAGAATAATATCACCATTATTTTTAATCCACTGAATATTAATATGTTTTAATTGATCTCCACATCACTAAACCTCTTTATAAGGAATTTCTAAACATCACCATGATGACAAAATTTTATTCCTTGATGATATTTAATGAGACTTCAAGGAATAATGAATTATTATTCTCCCTAGGAAAGATCTCCAACAAATGACAATGGATTCTTACTTCTTATAACTTATTATATAATTAATACATTGGTTTGATCTTTCAAATTATAATATTCTTCTATTCTATTTATAGTGTGAGAAATACTCTATTACATACATAAAATATATCTCTATAATTCCAGAGATCAAGAATTTTCTTTCCTCTAATCTAGAAAAATTATCCTTGTTTCCATAAATTTTGATAATTAATTATCCAAAAAAATAGTGGGGAAAATTATCTATCTACACCCTTAAAATTTTAGTCAAATTTATCAATCCACATCTCATCACAATAACGATCTAGATATTTCACAAATTTTTTAGTTTATTTAATTATCAAACATATCTTATAAGGAGATCTAGTTAAATATATCATTATGAATAGATACCATGTAAATATAAAATTTAGAATAATTCAATCTAAAATAAATCCATTAAAAATAATATTAATGAATTTACATATTTTACATAATAAATATTGGTCAAGGATAGGTCAACAAAATAGGAATCTATATTTTCTATTTCCACTTCCACCAAGATAAATAACCTTATTAGTCAAAAATTAACTTTAATATAAGATTTATAATATCCAAATATTATATATATATATATATCCCATGAATTATTACCCCCAATTAATGCACACTCTTTAAAAAACATCACCTTTAAACTCCATTAATAAAATATTAATAATTTTCTAGAAAGTCTAAAATATATTTTCTTTAAAATATCCTTAATTTTATCTAATTTACATCTACATCAATTTACTCATAAACAAGTCTCTCAAATATAGGATAATATCATTTAATTTGAATATAAAAAAATCCATATAATATAGGAACTTTGAATTCATGATATTCTGCATGACTTGACTTGATTGAGAATTGACCGTTAACTTCACAATGTAATTACTTCCTTCACCAAAAAATAAAAACCGTTTTACTTTAAAATTGGAAACCATTACACTATGTTTACATCCATTATGTCACAATGTGATTCTCCTCTGATATTATATTCTCGTACTAATATATTTTTCTCATTTTAATATTTCAGGAAAATATATTTGACCAACCATTCTTGGAGAAATCTACAATTTTGGGTGAAAAATTAAATTTCTGTAAGATCACATGATATTAACCTCTTCTATTTACAACCCAATAACTCCTATGATGTCGGTTTTTCCATTTATATACACTAGGTATATTATTAATGGTTTGTATTAAATCTCACACAAGACTTATCATGGCATGACACCCAACATCCATAACACAAAAAAGTGACCAGATCTATACATACCTACACCAAACATTCATAGAAATACTATCATGACCTAAATTATCACATTTAATACTATCCTTTAGAATATGTTAATTTTACATAGAACTATTGTGGTGCGAAATAACATTTTATGGCATGAACTATTTTCAATTAATTATTTATAAGTTTGATTTATTTCTAGGTATCCAAAATGATTCCCACATTGGTTCATTATGGAATATATTCATCCCTTATTGAAAATAATTGAAATAACCAAAATACATTAAAATGTTATGGAGAATATTATGGCACGATCTCTAGTATTGAATTGTGATATCGTTCCTATAGACATAACTTCTGCAACTTCTTCCAATCAAATTCAGGTTAGGTCAGATTGATTATGATGAAGAAATAAGAGGGGGGGATTGTAATCCTTAATAATTCAAATAGATTTGAAATTTACTGTTAATTTACTTCAATTACTATATTCTATCTTTAATAAGAGTAAGCATAAGAAATAATTAAAGAAAATAACATGAATATATATAGCAGATTTGGGCACAAGTATCCCCTAGTGAACTCCACCAATAGTCTCTCTATGAGCTTGGTGATTTTCAATATGAAGTCCTTTTATTGAGGACATCTACAACTGAGTAAAATAAGTTGATAACTTTACAATAAGGCTTTTATAAGGCCTTATTGTTATTTTAAAAGGAACCACAAGTCCACATATTTTTTTGAGAAGCTGATACTCAATCACCAGCATGACTGAGTCAGAGTAGGCAATATTCCAATAAATAAAAAAATATTGATTTGATTTAGTAGAAATGTTTCACTCACAGTTTTAGTAATAAATGGATGTGGTGTTTGATCTTCAATGATGCACAAAAAAATAAATTAAATCTTCAATTTTTTCTTAGTCCTCATTGAAACAATGATAGAAAAAACTCAAGATAGATTAATAAAGATGTATGCCAATAAATTTTAACTCTTACAAATGATTTTTCAAACTTGCATATTAAGATTTAACAATAAGATACAACAACATAGATTTGATCAGCTAGGATTGACACATGTATGTCTCTAAAGTGTATCTCTGAAGGAAAAAACACACTATTATTTACAGGCACGTAACTTTTTCTTTTCTATGCATATATGTATATTTATAAGATAAAAATATCACTATTTAGACTTTAGGCTGAACAAATCTAGGTTAAACCTACTCTATAAATACCCCATAATAAATCAGATATATTTGAATTCAAATCATTCTAGAAGATCTATAGCTTCCCATGGAAATATTAATGATTTAATCTATTGAATACAAGACTTTGAATTAGTCATAAAATAGTTTTTAAAGAGATATTTACATCTAGTGAGACCATTGGAGAAAAAAAATATATCATTAATTTAAAACTCCATCGTTGACTAGTCAAATGTAGAGTTCCTTTGTATAGTAAAAAACTCTAAATGTAGGGTTTAAAAAATATAGTTTATTATAAAATTAGGGCTTTATGAAATATACATTTTCCCTCAAACATTAGGTTTCTTCCAAATATTGGGTTGTTGATCCGTTCCTTTCCAACAACATATGACACCTAATCTATATGTTATGCTTCAAACATAGGGTTTCCAAAACATATGTTACACTTACAAATGTAGGGTTTTAATAATGTTTTAGATTAATTTGAAACATGTTCATAATACATAATCCCATGGATTAATGACTTGGGTACAGTTCCATAATAAAGATAAATACTATAATGAATTTCATGTTCCTAAAATGCAGTTAAAAGAAACATTATTAGTAACATAAATATGGGTGTTCATGAGCATCAAAATACGAAAGAAATTATTATTTTTTGAATCAAAACAAGATCAATAATATCTCCCTTTTTTATGACCATAAAACCCTATAAATTAAAATTTTAAATTAAAACAATTTTAGAATTATATTTTTTAACAAAATATAAATTATAAGAACATTTAACCCCTTTAATAAATAAATTTTTGTATAAATTTCTCATATAAATTTATCACAGATATATTTTTCTTATAAATTTCCTTTATAAATTTCTCCCCCTTTTTGATACATAAAAAAATGAGATTAAAATTTAATAATATAAACTCCCCATGAAATAAAAAAACATATAAAATTTTATTCAACGAATAATAAGTGTTTATAATTAATGTATTAAATCACTAAATCCATACTATAACACTTGATAAATATTTAAAATAACTTTCTATAAAATATAATATATTATAGGAAGATATACAAGGAATTAAAAAAATATTTCAATGGAATAATGGATTTTCAAATAACTATTTCACATGTTATAATTATGAAAAAAACTTAATCTATTAATAGAATAATTTTTAATATTTAATGAATTTAGGTAATAAAACATTAAAAAAAAATTTATACGTAAGATATCTATTTATATAAAATTTTAACATTTAAAAAATAATTTAAAAATATATTATGAAACATTTCATAACACATATTTTTATTAAACACAATATTAAAAAAAGGATATATATGATAAAAAATTTAATAAAAATATAATTATTAAGAATATCCAGGGTGTTAGGAAGGATTGCACGGTTCATCCAAACTTTCAAAATTTTGAAATTTTTTAAATAAATATGAAAAAATGTTTGAAAACTATTATATTATGCTTTTAAAATCTGAATTTCTTTGATATAATGAATAAAATAAAAATCATTTGACTAGAAACTAATTTATTTCATCATGCTCTAGCTTCGTAACAATTTACCTTATGAGTAACTCACGCTATATTAACATATCTAATTTTAATGATTTAATGTATTATTTTGAAATCCAACTTTCTTTCTCATAGGGATACTCCATTTTTAATGAATCAATTGTTTTTGAAATAGATACTTTTTGATTCCCTTCATATGACATTCTAGACGCAATCAGATCCGCATAGTGATTCACTATTTATTCTTTCAAAGTATTAAACTAAAATATAATTTCATTATAATACATTTCACTTTTAATAATTCATGATACTGAAACTTATGGTTATCCAAAACCATGAACTTCTTTATATTTTTAAGAAGAGTTTCCAAAAAAATCCTTAACATAAGAAACCAGCTATGCACTTAATAGATCAGAAGAAGGATTGCCTCTCTTTTTCTTTTGAGAAATACTTTTCTCTGATCATGAAGTTACTAATAACTTCATTCCGATCATACTAGTTTTAAAAGTTAGTGAAAAATATATTTAAAATAAGAAGAAGTAATTTAAGAGGTTCTAAGAAGAAGATTCTAGGATTCTCAAGAGAAGACATTATATTTTTTTCTGACAATTTTGCAGGTGATGCATCAAATTCTCAAACTAGAAATTCATATTAATTATTTCAACTTTTTTACTTTTGAAAATAAATTCTATGTAATAAATCTATTATAAAATAAAATGTTACATAAATAAAATTTCTAAGAACATGAAATTTAAAAATAATAATTTATATAAAAAATTAAATAAGTAATACAATTTTTCCTAAACCTACTTAAAATTAAAAAATTACAGTAATTTTTTAAGATTTCATTATTAGTATTTAAATTATTTAAAGAGAAATATATATAAATAATTTTTATAGAAATTCAATTATGTTATTATATAGACTATGTTTTTAAAAATTTAATTAAAAAAATAGGGAAGTATTTAAAAATTAATCTTAAAAAATATCTCCCCCTATATAAAACAATTAATGCAATAAAAGCATATATAATTTACAATATTATTGAAATAATTCATGGATTATTGGTTCTATTTCTAACAATTTTTCGATAATGAACTATTTCAGAGTTGAGCACTCCCTTTTTAATATAGATATTTATATATACTAATCATATGACCACTTAATTATTTAATGATGTTGTTCAGTGGTGTATTCATGGAAAACATCAAATACAAGTTCCTTTTGGTACCCATATGCTTTTGCATTTGGTAGTTTAGGAATTAATGTTTTGCGGTACCAAATTTTAATATATTGTGTATATATTCTATTTTTTATGTTAGATAATTATTTTAAATAAAAATAATTTTTAATACAAAAAATTGATGTTTTATAAAGAAATATTCATTTTCATAATTTCCATTAATACCATATTAATTTTTTTTTCACAATTGTCAATATTTTTCTATTTTAAATAGGAATAAAATAATTTCTATATAATTTTAGTCTTTCACCATTACTATATATTTCAAGTCTTCCTTTTTGAATTGTATTTTTTTCCAAGAATTTTATTTTAATAATTTTATCCTTTGATAAACATACTAGAGGCCTGTTTAGAAGTATTAACTTTAACCAATAATTCTTCAATTATAGTTTTATGAAGATCACATGAAATTTTAGAATAATTATATATGAAATCTGTAATTTTTTATAACAAAATTTCTTTATCTAATAAAATAGAAACATAAAATTTTGAAAATTTTATATTATATTTTTTTGAGGATTAAAATTTATTTTGAATCATGAAGAAAAAATTATTCAGTTCATCATAAGTATTTTTTTAGAGTTAGAGTTTTGAGAGTAAGAAAATTTTACCTCATCAGTATGAGTAATAAGGCATACCATTAAATTTTTATGTTCAACCAAAGATTTGTAGAAGATTCATAATTTGAACCAAAATATTCAGTCCAATTAGCTTTCATAATTTTCATACCTTTTCTTTTATAATCAGATTTCCTTTGATCTTTAATCAAAGGATTGTCAAACTTCATATGAAATTTCTTTTTTCCTTCACAACATATATTTCCTTGAATCCCTTTTTTTGTACATTTTTTCAATCCTTTTAATAGGATTTGATAAAACTTTTTCTGGATATGAATGACTTGAATTAGATGATTCATCAATAGTAGTTTTAAGAGAATGTTCTTCATATTTGTTATGATTTTCAGCTTCAACCTGCGTCTCAGCTTCATACATCATCAATGGTCTAATCAGTTATTTCATTGTTAATTATTTAATAGGTGCGAATTCAAATACAGAAGAAGATATTACATTCCAATTATAGGGTAAACAGATAAGCTTTTTTTAATTCTTGGTCTAATTTCTTAATTGGATCTCCAAAATCAGCAATATTATGGGCAATTTCTATCAATATACCATTAATATGTGTGATATTTTAATCTTCATGCATTCTAAAAGTATTAAATCTTATCTTTTAAGTATTTTATCTTAGTTTTTTTATATTTTTAGTTCCTTTATAGGAATTAAAAATTGTAAGCCACATCTCATACACAGTATCACATTGAGAAACTTTATTAAACTCATTAGTCCCTAAACCATATAAAATTGAATTCATTTCATTTGAATTAATAAAATAATATTTTTCTTGATCATCAACCCATTTCTCTAGATCTTCTATAGAAATTTAATAAATATTGACAAACTTTTAATAAACTCATAATCCAATATTTTTTAAATAAAAAAACATTCGAGTTTTCCATCATCCATCATTATCACAATTTAAGTAAGAAGCATGAAGCATAATCATACCTTCTCTACGATCACCCGTTTCAAGATTTTTCATCATTAGAAACATGAAATATGTATTTTTAGAGCTAAAAGATACCTTTTTATTTCAAAAGAATCAATAATTTTTATGTACTTATTAGAGACAAAAAAATAATCAAGGATCTCCAGAAAAGATTTTAGAAAAATAGAATTTCCTTTGATATTAATTTATTGTATCAGATAGAACTATAAGAACTTTAAAAGATTTATTAAAAGAGAAATATATCAATATATCATTGTCCTTAGATACGTCTTGTTAGGTCTGATTAATTATGATGAATGTGAAAGAGGGGTGGGGTGAATTATGATCCTTTAAAAATTCCAAAAGATTCGAAACTCCCCTCTTGATATGTAGTTATTCTTTCCATACCTATTAAATATGAGTACGCAATGGTAAAAAATAATGAAATGAACATGATGATGTATAGGGGTTTAGTGAAAAAATAACCCATGTTCAACTCCACCAATGCTCTCCCTATGAACTTAGTGATTTTCAGTAGTAAGCCTTTTTTTCAGGGACTTCTACAACTGCGTACAAGTAGTTGATACCATTATAATAAGGCTTTTACAAGGTCATCTGGTTCTTTTACAAGGAAACATAAATATATATCTTAGCCCAAGATGATGATACTACTTCACCACCACTAATGAGTCTAATTATCCGATACTTAAATAAACCAATAAAGATTTATTTGATTGAAAAAACAGGTTTCTCTCATAGTTGCAGTAGAAATAGAAAGATGTGTTTGATCATTAATGATGTAAAATAACAAAAAAATAAGCTTCAATGTCTTTTTATTATTTATTTAAACAATGATATATAAAAATCTATATAGATGAATAAACATGTATGTCTCCAAAGTGAAACACTTATACATTATTTTTCAAACATATAGAATAATACTTAATAATAAGATACAACAATAGTGAAAAAAATAACTAAAAGTTGATCATCTAGGATCAGAACATGTATATCTATAAATTATAGCTCTGATGGAAATAAAAAAATTTATTTATAATCACTCAATGTTTTATTTTCTATTCATATATGTATATTTAGAATATTAACATCTCAATATTTATATTGTAGGTCAAAAAACTCAAGGTCAAACCAACTCCAGAAATACCCCATAATAAATCAGGAATATTTGAATTCAAATCTTTCATTAAGTGCCATAACATCCCTTATAAATATGAATGAATTAATATTTTTAATATTATCCTTTAAATTAGTCATAAAATTTATTTAAAGTGATATTTACTTCTAGTGAGACCATTAAAAAAGCATGGAAAATAACTTTAATTTAAAACCATGTCAATTACCAGTCAAACATAGGGTTCCTACACATAGTGAAAAAATATGGAAGTAGGGTTGATAGTGTATGGTTGATTATTAAAGTAGGATTTTATTAACCAATTATTTAATGTTAAAATTTAGGGGTTTTTCCAAACATAGAGTTGTTTATCCATACTTTTCCAACATTGTTGGGTACTTGATCCATACATTTCATTCCAAACCAAGGGTTTCAAAACTATTTGTTATTATTAAAAACACAGGGTATGAAAAATGTTCCCAGATTACTCTTAAACATATTCATAATACTTAATCCCATGTATTAATTAATTTTGTACACTTATAGAATTAAAATAAATATTATAACAAATATCATATTACTAAAATTCACTTAAAAAACATTATTAGTAATATAAATATGGTTGTTTGTGAGCATCAAAATCAAAAATAAATTAACAAATTTTTTGAATCAACACATTATAAACACATCATTCATAGAAACTCTAATCATACGTCAAGGAATTTTTTAATAGAGACTCTCTAATCAACTTTGAATTCATTATTATTCAATCTTATTAGAAAAAACTCATTCGCATGAAACGTTTCACTATGTTTGACAGAAAATCCCACACCAAAATCAATTCTCAATTGGATAATAACAATAATACCATTTTTATTTACCAGCATATAACACCCCAAGCTTCCATGATATGTTTCCCTTTGAATTATACAATATCTTGTGTTGTATGCAAATTCGAGTTTAAACACACCACAACCAATCAAACTAGCCGTTATGAATAGTAATAACCACTTCTTGAAATTTTATAAATTTATCTTTCTAAATAGAATTATTTTCTCATTTTATAATATTGAAATTATCTTAGGGTGAATTTTTGGTATTTTTCTAAAAACATTCAATTTTTGATGAATAGTGAAAAACACTACGATATTCTTTAAAACTGACTTTTTGTTTGAATAATTATTTATTTTATTTAAATTTATTTTTGGTCAAAATAGATAAATAATACCTATATAAGTTCAATGTAATTTATTGAAGTCATTTTATTATATGTTTAGATATATAAAAAATTTATTGAACTTTTTACCGTCTTGTTCCCATCTCTTAAGAGCATTTGAAAATTTGAATAAAACATTATGTTACAACTTCTATGAATTGAATTTAAAAAATCTGAGAGACATGGTTGATATCAGTATGTAAAATGTGGTTCAATAAGATAAAAATATTTTTTTGTGACTAGTAACTTCTGACTTTTATTTATCACTGTTAAAAGTAAATAGGGTAATTAAGAGTACAAATGATATTATAATTACCCTAACACATGTACTAATTCTATTGAATAAGTTTAATTTGACTAAAACATCCTTAGGAATACAATATTACCCCTTTTGTTCAACTTAGATTAGATTAGGACATTTATTTTTATTTTATTTAAAGAAGAGTTAAAAGTGTTAAATTCAAAGTTTAATAACTAAACCATTTTTAATATAGGGTTTTACAGACGATTTGACTATAAATTTTCATTAGAAAGTTAAAAATATTTAAAAAATAATGTTATTTAATTTAAAAGTTTTATAAATTAAGTAATTAAATTTATTTATGACATAATAATGATGTAGTAATTACCGTATTAATGAAAGATTAAAATAATTGATATTATAAATATCCAAATAAATCTAATTTGAGACTATTGATGAATTCCACTAATTTTATAGGTTACTATGACATGTTAGGGTTGATTAAATGATTTTTTATAAGTAACCATGCTTTTATGACTTTAAGAAAAACAAAATACCAAATAGTGTCAAAATTGATATAAAAGAGTTTTAATAACAAATAGTATAATATTAATTGATATAATATTTTTAAAAATCTTAGGTTCGGCCAAAGGAATTAGATAAGGTTATATATATTAATAATGAAACACTTGAGGTTTTCTTGGCTTCTTATAGTATGATTACTAACCATATAATATAAAAATACAATGAAACATGGTAAATGTCAAACTATTTAACTAAGAGTAAAATCTAAAAAGATAAAGTTAATATGGTGACACAAACCTGTCTAAAACCTATTGATTGAGTGGTTTTCAACCCATCTCCACCGTATCCTCGAAATAAATCAATTTGGATCAATTATACACAAAAAAGATTTAACTATAAAATAATATTTCAATCATTTCCTAAGGTGCCCCTCACCCCAGTTAAAAAAGGGCACTTCCCCTTCTATTAATTTCACACCTCCAAAACCATTTGTCTTGGCTAAAAACAGCCCAAATATCTTCCCAACATTCCTCACTTAAACCTAGAGGCCTTAATTTTATCATAAATCTAACCTAAAGAGCCATTCTGATCAACTCAAAAGGAAACACCCAAAGAAGAAGTAATAATTTCACCACCCTATTTCAAGTTCTTTTTTTCCTACTTTTTTTGTTTCCATACCAAAATAATAAATAAAGTACCTTATGCATACTGTGATATTATTATAAATATGGTACAACCATATTTGTTATTCTATCCATCCTATAAATGTCAAAGCCACCATACGTGCATACGTATGGCTTACCGTCTCCACATCGTGGTGTAGTTTTCTATTCAAACACTTCATTATTTGGATGGGTATAATAATGAGTATAACTGATGTGAATAATAATTATAAAATCTTAATGATTCTGTATATATGATATAATATCCAATTACATATTATTCCACTATCAATATAATGATATTGTCACTTGTGCGTACGTACGACTTATCATCTCCATGAATGCGATTAGATTCCTTCCCCATCGCAATCAGTCAAGAATTATTTTTATTTTATGATTAAAAATAATTTCTAAAAACATAATATCATTATGGATATGAATAAAATACATACTATACCAAACAAACATGACATGCGTAACAAAACATATAAAGGAAAATGAATCAGTTAACAACCAAAACAATGATACTACTAAAATATCATTAACAAAGCAATATTAAAAGATCATATATGATATCATATTTATGTATTTGGTTCTTTTATAATTTAGTAACAATTATTTCACCATTATATAGAAGGCTAACCTACCCTATACTAAGGAAAAGTACACAACAAAGGGGTTTCATCTCACATTTATTCCCATGAGATTCATGCTATATTTTCCACTATTACATATGGTGTGGTGTATGTAATGCCCATCATTATATTTTTTTCATAATATAATTTAATTTATGGGTATTTATATAATCATTGGATGATCCTTCTTTCATGGGGTGTATATTTCATAAATTACCAAATTTGTAAAGGAATTTCAAATATCAATTTCCACTCATTCGATTTTACAAAAACTTCATTGATTATTTTACTCCAAGATTATGTGTGAAATCACTATTTATTTACTTATATAGTAATTTCCACTCGCCTTTGTGTGGGTATACCTTTGATACACATAATCACTACATTGATAAATTCTCAAGTCATCAATATTAACTTGATAAGAGTAATTTTATCTCAATTTCTATTCATTGAGTTAAACATCCATGTCATTGGTGTTATTTTTACAAGAATATGTGTGAATTTCCTTTGATTGATTTACACTGAATATCCAATCATATTGAGTGTATTTATTTTTGTCACACACAATTATGCCATTGATTTATCCTTAATTTAAGTATATAGACTTTATAAAGGAATTCATCTAAACTTACATTCCATTGAGACTTCTTTGTTGTTATGCGCCAAATCACTTTTATTTGGTGTGTATATTGTAATTTGATATAGTATATCATGAATACCTTTATTATCAATATATTATAATGTTTTTATTAACTCAATTATTTGTATTCAAGCATCTCTCATTTGGTTAGGAACTCTAACTAAAATATCATTTTAAATGTTTTGAAAATTTATTCTTCTAAATCTTTATCATTAATGTCCATGTTTTAAAAATGGTTTCAATGTTTTATTTATATGGACATTAATGTTTTAAAATTGAAATTACATTTAAAAGATTCAATGTGGTATGATACACTTTGATTCAAAAATATATTTTAAAAAGATTCTTGATAAATAGTGAGACTTTTAAATGTTTTCATGAAAAATGGATATTTCCCTCAAAGATTTTTACTGATCATTTTCAATTATGTCAAAATAATTTATGGGATATTATTATTAATCGAGGTTGATTTATTATGATACAAATAGTCCATAATTTATTGACTTTTTTGTGATATTTGTGACTGTGGATGTGTTATTTTTATACCATTCATGGTTTATGGATAATGTGTTGACATTTTGTATGCTGGTTTTATTATGAATGTGTATGTTATTATTAAAAATTTTCATACGAGGAATGAATTGTAATTAGTAAGTGACGGGTGGAGCCCCTTATAGCTCCTCGATGCATTGGTAGGTCTCTGGAGACAAACTAGTGTCTTGGCCCAAGGCCTTGAAAAAATATTTTTTGTAGACATGGCACAAGGCCTTGACTAAGTGGTTATGAAGTCTGCAATTATGAATTCCATCATTATGAAATTGGATATTGATATTACATGTGATTATTATACTACTATAATATCTATGTGAATAATTAAATGGAATTATTTGATCAATCTTTTCCATATTAGGCAGAAGTTTAAGTTTAAAAGGCTTGTGTTCAAGTCTTATACATTACCTTAAATGGTTATTCTTATTTATGACAGTTTCCTCTATAATGTTATTCTTACCGAGCATCTGAGATCACCCCTTTATTATGTATTATTTTTTTAGGATTCAAAGAATTACATTATGATTAACCTACAAGAATACGCTAAGGGATATAAGAGTGTTCCAATGGGACACTGTGTGGTTTTTTTATTTAATGATGTAATGAAAAAATTATGTATATAAATAGTACTTCCAAGGAAACTAAGATGATCAGTCTTTAATGAAATGATTCCTTGTGTCATTCCAATGTTATGTAATAATACACCGATTCTGGGAAATTGGAGTCTAGACATTACAGTTGGTATTGCAGCAAGTTTAGTATACACCATAGAAGCTAGATTTAGAAAAACACTGATTAGAGAACATTACCGTAAGATAGAATTTGAGGATTAGTATAGAATAACTTCCTAGAATTTTGATAATGTAGATATTTTTTGAGTTTTCCAAGAAATAAATCCCTGTTTGGATACATGCAGGTAGGGGAGGCTCTGGCATAGATGTAACTAGGGTTAAAAACTGGAAACACGACTTTGAGCTAGACTTGAACGAGAACTGGTACATGAGAACGGGCCTAGCTGTACTCTTGGTTATGACACTCCAAGGGGATATGCATAGTATAATTCACATTTTCTTTACAAACCATTATGAAGGATTTATGAGTATATACATTCTTACAGAATTTTTTTTATGATTATGGATTATATCCATAAAATGTTCAATTTATGGTAAGTGTTTTACTTGTTTGGAATTATGTATTGCGATTCAAAAACTAATCTAATGTATGCCATTGTTTATAAATGGCACCTAGTAGAGGGAATGGAAAACGTATCAATGCACGCAATCCATGTAGGGATTTCCATCTTACTCAAGATAATTATAGTGGAGCTCGTGATGCAATTTGTGCTGATTAGCGTATCCCCATACTGGGACAACTCACTAAGGTTATGAATAATAAACATACCCATATGAAGCACCCTAATCCACAATGTGGAGGATTAATGTTAGACTAATTCATGGGGAAACAACCCCCAACATTCAATGGTAATAAAAATAAATTTGTAGCCGATCAAAGGATAAGTTCCACAGAGAAAATATTTCATGCTTTGGGCAGTATCCAAATGGAAAATGTTTTCATGGTAGTTTATCACCTCATGGGAGATTCAGATCAATGGTGTCCATTGATTAAAAACAAAATGGAAGATGATGAAGTATAAAATATGGAATGGAGAGAGTTTAAAGTGATTTTCACAGAAAAATACCTTCCTCATGACCATATAGAAGAAATGGAATGGAAATTTTTGAGTCTGAGAGAAAAGAAGAATGAGAATGTTGAAAAATATGAGGCTAACATTACCAGTTTAGCATGGAATGCTGCAGATTATATACGTAACCCATGGAGTAAGATTGATCGATTCTTTTATGGGTTAAAACCATTTCTCCGGCTAACATCAGTCTCACAATCCTTATTATCATATGAAGATTATGCCTTCTATTCCATTAAGACAGAAAAATAATTCTATAAGTCATACAACTTTAAAGAAATGTAGGAGAAGAAGAGATCTACTAAACACTCTATAAATGGAAATAAGGGGAATAAGGGAAAATTTTAATATCCATACTCTAGTAAATGTGAGAAGAAACACCCTGGTACGTGCCTGAAGGGATGCAAGTCTATTATAAGTGTGGTGAAAAAGGTCACCAAGCTCGTGATTTCATAGGAATGAAAGAGAATATTAATGTTAATTGCTACAATTATTGAGAAATGGGGAATTATACAAATTAATTTCCAAAGGGCTAAAGAAACATACCTCAAAAATGTACAAGGGAGAAAGGCCAAAATTATGAGATCACTAATACAAAGGTTGAAGCTCCGAAATACATGGTTCCAAGTAGTTTAATGGTTTCCTCATGTTTAGCCAATGCTTTATTTGATTCTGGATCATCACATTGTTTCATATCTTCCATGCTTTCTAAGAAAATTAGAAATTTCCAAATTGATTTAACAAAGGTGTTGTCAGTGAAAACTCCTAAGGGATGTATCATTTCAACAAAGTTTTGTGAATGAGTTCCCATTAAGGCATATAAATGTTCTTTATCTGCTGATCTCATCATCATACCCGTGATTGAATTTGATATAATCCTCTGAATTGATTGGCTTTTTGACCATGATACAAAAAAAAATTTAAGAAGAAGGAGGTTGCATTTTTTGATGATTATAAGGAGTACCATATCATTAGACCAAAAACATCACCACCTGATTCTTATCTAGATCCACCCCCATTATCTCAACTAAATTCAATTATTGCGGAAGAAGATAATTAAATAACTATGGATGAGGGAAAAATGTTCGAATAGAGTATGTACCTATTGTGAAAGAATGTTTTGATGTGTTTCTAGAGGATTTACATGGACATCCTCTAGAATGAGATATTGAGTTTTCCATTGACTTAATTTTTTGTTCAAGGCACATATCAAAGACCCCTTATAGAAGAGCCACTGTGCAATTAGTGGAACTAAAGAAACAACTAGATGAATTGAGTAATAAGAGATTTATTGCCCCTAGTGTTTCTCTATGTGGAACCCATATCCTTTTTGTTAAGAAGAAAGATAGATCTATGAGGTTGTGCATTGACTATAGAGAGACCAATGCTATTAAAATAAAGAACATGTATCCCCTACCTCACATTGATGATTTATTTAACCAAATTCATAGAGCTCAATATTTTTCAATGATTGACCTTTGATATGGATATCATCAGTTGTGTGTGAAGAAGGAATACATTCCAAATACTTCATTTTGATCCATGTATGGGCATTACGAGTTTACAATAATGCCTTTTGAAATGACTAATGCACCCTCTATTTTCATGGATCTAATGGATAGAGTTTTCAAGGAATATCTTAATGAATTTTTAGTGGAATTTATTTATGATATCTTGGTATACCCTAAAAGCTATGAAGATCATGAAAATCACTTGCACATTATCCTAAGGACTCTTAGAAAAATGAATTATATGGGAAGTTTAGAAAGTGAGAATTCTGGCTTTAGGAGATTTCATTTCATGGCTATATTGTCTATAAAGATCGAATCCCTATTGATCCTTCTAAGAAAAAGGCAATCCAAGAATGGCCAGCACCAATGAGTATAACTAAGGTACACAATATTATAGGTTTAGTAGGTTATTATCAGCATTTTGTCCAGAATATTTCCCGATTGGCTAACCCATTAACCAAGCTCACACGTAAAGGGGTTAAATTTTTTTGGACAAAAGAGTGTGAATAATGTTTTGACAAACTGAAGAGAAGATTAGTCTATTCTTGTATCTTGACTCTACCATCAGAGAACGGTGGGTTTGTTATTTATAGTGATGATTCAAAAAAAGGACTTGGTTGTGTCCTAATGATTAATTATATAGTTATTCCCTATGCATAATGGTAGCTAAAAATTCATGAAGAAAACTATCCCACTCCTGACTATGAGTTAGCTGTTGTAATATTTGCTCTAAAAATATGGAGACACTATCTCTATGGTGAAAAATGTGATATTTATACTAATCACAAGAGTTTGAAGTATATTTTCTCACAGAAAGAACTCAACTTGAGGCAAAGAAGATGGCTTGAACCACTAAAGGATTATAATTTCACTATACACTACCACTTAAGGAAGTCAAATAAGGAGGAAAATGATTTGAGCAGAAAGGATCATGGAGTTTGAACAAGATAAGAGTTGAAAAGGATCCTATATACATGGATCTAGTAAATATGGATATGGGAATAATAATGGAAGGTGAAACATCAATGATTTTTAAATGGTTACCAAACCATATTTACTAGAAAGGATAACAGGTTCTCAGACCGATGATGAATAATTTCAAAAGAAAATTAAAGTTGTGAACAATGGGAGATTGATTGACTTCGTATATGAAGATGGGATTTTAAAATTTGGGAAGAGACTTTGTGTTCCCAATATACCTGATCAAAAAAGGGAATTGTTGGATGATTCTCACAGCTCTAATTTCTCTATACACCTGTGTAGCAATAAGATGTATAGAGATTTGAAGGAATGTTTTTGGTGGTACAACATGAAGAGAGATATTTCTGATTTTGTGTCAAGATATATGGTTTGTCAACAAGTGAAAGAAGGAAGACAACATCCTATAGGATTCATGCAACCTATTACCATACTTGAGAGGAAATGGGATGATATTATGAAAGAATTTTTCATGGGGCTACCAAAGACTCCTATAAGGAATGATGCAATATGGGTCATCGTTGACCGTCTTACAAAGTCATCACATTTTCTTACTATAAGAGAATATTTACCACTTGATCGTCTAGAAATACTATATATTAATGAAGTTTTAAGACTTTATGGAGTACCCCTATCGATTGTCTCTGATCATGATCCCCATTTAAAATCATGATTCTGGAAAAGTCTTCACAAATCCATGGATATTGAACTTCATTTGAGCACTTCCTACCACCCTCAACATGATGGACAATCAAAACAGTCTATTCAAACATTAGAAGACATTTTGAGATATTTCTCACTTGACTTTCAAGGTAAGTGGGATCAATATTTACCTCTGGTGTAATTTTCCTATAACAATAGCTTCTATTAAAGTACTCAAATGGCACCATATGAAGTGTTATATGGAAGGAGATGTCACACACCAACTTGTTGGGATTATGTTGGTGAAAGAAAACTTGTAGGACCCAAAATTATTGGGGAAACAATGGAAAAGGATAAGGTTATCCAAACCCACTTCAAAGCAGCCCAAATTATGAAAAAGTGCTATGCCGATAACCGAAGGATGGATTTGTAATTTCAAGTAAGAGACCATGTTTTATTAAAGGTATCTCAATGGAAGGGTGTTATACGTTTTGGTAAGATGAGTGAATTGAGTCCCAAGTACATCAGTCCTTTTGAAATTATAGAATGAATTGGGGTTGTAGCTTATTGTTTGGTAATGCCTCCAAGTCTCTGTAAAGTTCTTGACGTGTTCCATATATCACTGTTGAAAAAATACAAGTCTAACCCAACGCATGTACTCACCTATGAGGAAATTGAACTAGAACCTGATCTATCTTATTATGAAGAGCCTGCCAAAATTCTGGTTCCAGAGAACAAGTTTTGAGAAACCACAAAACTCGTCTTGTAAAAGTTCAATGGAGAAACCATAAGATGGAAGAGGTAACGTGGGAACCCAAGGAACTTATGATGAAGAACCACCTGAATCATTTTATGCAGTACTATTCTAGAAATTTCAAGGATGAAATTATTTTAAGGAGGGGAGAATGTAACACCCTAATCTTCCACGGTATGTTTCCCTTTGAATAATACAATAGCTTGTGTTGTGCACTACTTCGAGTTCAAACACACCACAACCAATTAAACTAGCCGTTACGAATAGTAATATGTGCTTTTAAATTTTTTTAAAATTTTATCTTCTAAAATGGACTTTATTTTTGGATTCAGAATATCAAAATTAGCTTAGGGTGAATTTTTTGTGTTTTTCTGAAAACATTTAATTTTTCATGAATAGTGAAAAACACTACATTATTATTTAAAACGAACTTTTTATTTAAATAATTATTTATTTTATTTAAATTTATTTTATGTGAAAATAGATATATAATACCTATATAAGTTTAATGTAATTCATTATTGTTATTTTATAACAAGTTTAGATATATAAAAATTTTATTGAACATTTTACTGTCTTTTACCCACCTCATAGGAGCATTTGTAAATTTGCATAAAATGTAATTTTACCGCTTTTGTGAATTTAATTTCAAAAATCAAAGAGACACGATTAATATCAGTAAGTAAAATGTGATTTAATAAGATGGAAATAATTTTTGGTTAATAGTATCTTTTGACTTTTATTTACCATGATTAAATGTAAATAAGGTAATTAAGGGTAAAAATGAATTTATAATTAACCTAACACATGTCCAAATTCTATTGGATAAGTGTAGTTCAATGAAAATAAACTTTTGGAATAAAATATGACCCCTTTTGGTCCACTAGGATTAGATTAGGACATTTATAATTATTTAATTTAAAGAAGAGTTAAAAGTGTTAAATTGAATGTTTAATAACTAAACCATTTTTAATATAGGGTTATACGTAAGATAAATTAGACTATAAATATTCATCATGAAGATAAATAAATGTTACTAAATAATGGTATTCTATTTATAAATTTTAGACATTAAATAATTAATTTTATTTATGACACAATGATGATGAAATAATTACCTTGCTAATGAAATATTAAAATAATTGATATTATAAAATTCCAAATAAATCTAATTTTAGAATTTTTATGAATTAAACTAATTTTATAGGTTAATATTCCATGTTAGGGTTGATTTAATAATTTTTTTGATGTAATCATGATGTTATGACTTTAACAACAACAAAATACCAAATAGTATCAAAATTGAAAAAAAGTGTTTTAAAAACAAATATTATATTATTAATTGATATAATATTCCAAAAAATATAAGGTTATACCAATGGAATTAAATATGGTTATATATATTAATAATTAACCACTTGAGGTTCTATTGCCTTGTTATAGTATTTTTATTAACCATATAATATTAAAATACAAAGAGACATGGTAAAATGTCATACTATTTAACTAAGAGTTAAATAAAAAAAGATAAGGTTAATATGGTGACCCAAACCTGTCTAAACCAATTGGTTGATTTTTTTTAGACCCATACCAACCTTATACTCAAAATAAATCATTTTTATCAATTAGAAACCGAAAATTTTTTTTATTATAAAATAATATTTTAATCGTTTCCTAAGGTGCCCCTCACCCCACTTATTAAAGGGCAATTCACCTTCTCTTAATTTTACACATCGAAAACAATTTGGATTAGCCAAACCCTACCCAAATATCTTCCCAACATTCCTCAATTCAACCTAGGGGCATTAATGTGATCAGAAAGACAACCTAAGGAGCCCTTTAGATCAACTCAAAAGAAAACACCCGAAGAAGAGGTAATAATTTCACCACCCCCTTTCAAGTTATTTTCTTTTTCCACTTCATCTTTATTTTTTTTCCATACCAAAATAATAAATATAGTACCTTATGCATACTATGATATTATTATAAATATGGTACGACCATATTCGTTATTCTCTACATCCTATAAATGAAAAATCCACCATACGTGCGTACGTACGGCTTACCGTCTCCACGTCGTGGTGTAGTTTGTTATTCAAACACTTCATTATTTGGATGGGTATAATAATGAGTATAACTGATGTAAATAATAAATATAAAATTTAAATGATTATATATATATGATATAACATCAAATTACATATTATTTCACTATCAATATAATGATACTGTCGCCCATACGTACATACGACTAACCGCCTCCACGAACGCGATTAGATTCATTCACCATCTTAATCATTCAAGAATTATTTTTATTTTATGGTTAAAAATATTTTTCAAGAACTTAATATCAATTTGTATATGAATCAAATAAATCCTATACCTAATGAACATGACTTACATTAGAAAACATATAAAGGAAAAGGAATCGGTTAACAACCAAAACAATGATACTACTGAAATATCATTAACAAAGCAATATTAAAAGATCATATATGATATCATATTTATGTATTTGGTTCTTTTATAATTTAATAACAATTATTTCACCGTTATAATGGAGTTTAACCTAACCTATACTAAGGAAATGTACAAGGTAAGTGGTTTTCATATCACTTTTATTCACGTGAGATTCATGCTATATTTTCCACTAATAACTTTTGTGTGGTGTATGTACTATCCAAGATTGTATTTTTTTCATAATATAATTTAATTTATGGGTATTTATATCATTAGTGGATGATCCTTATTTCATGGGGTGTATGTTTCGTAAGATACCAAATCGGTAAGGGAATTTCACATTTCAATTTCCACTCATTTGGTATTATACAAACTTCATTGATTACTTTACTCCAATATTATGTGTGAAATAACTATTTATTTACTTATTTAGTAATTTACACTCCCCTTTGTGTGGATGTACTTTTGATACACATAATCACTCCATTTATAAATTCTCAAGTTGTATATATAAACTTGATAAGAGTAAGTTTAACTCAATTTCTATTCATTGAGTTAAACATCCATGTTATTGGTGATGTTTTTACAAGAATATGTGTGAATGTCCTCTAATTGATTTACACCAAATATCTCATAATAAAGAGTGTGTTTATATTTTTCACACATAATTATTTCATTTATTTATCCTTAATTTAAGGTTACTTTCTTTATAAAGGAATTCATCTCAACTTACATTCTATTAAGACTTCTTTGTTGTTATGCGCCAATTCACATTTATTTGGTGTATATACTGTAAATTGACATAGTATATCATGAATCCCTTTATTATAATGATATTATAATGTTTTTATTACCTCAATTATTTATATTCAAGTGTCTCTCATTTGGTTAGGAACTCTAATTAAAATATCATTGGAAATGTTTTAAAAATTTATTCTTCTAAATATTTTTCATTAATGTTCATGTTTTAAAAATTGTTTTATGGTTTTATTTATTTGAAAATTAATGTTTTAAAATTGAAATTCTTTTAAATTTTTAAATGTGGTATGGGAAACTTTCATTCAAAATGAATTTTAAACAGCTTCTTGATAAATAGTGAGACTTTTAAATGTTTTCATGAAAAAGGGTTATTTCCCTCAAATATTTTTAGTGATCATATTAAACTATGTCAACATCCATTACATGATATTATTATTGATTGAGGATCATTTATTATGATAAAAATATTCAATACATTATTGAAGGTTTTGTGATATGTTTGACTATGGATGTGTTATTTTTATACCATTCATGGTTCATAGATAAAGTATTGAAATTTCATATGCTAGTTTTAATATGAATGTTTATGTTATGTTTAAACCTTTTCATAAGAAGAATGAATTGGACTTAGTAAGTGATGGGTGGAGCTCGCTATAACTCCTCGATTCATTGGTTGGTCTCCTAAGACAAACTAGTGTCTTGGCACAAGGCCTTGATTTTTTTTCTAGTCTTGGCACAAGGCCTTGACTATGTGGTTATGAAGTCTGGAATTATGAATTCCATCATTATGAAATTGTATATTGATATTACATGTGATTATTCAACTATTAGAATATCCATGTGAATAAGTGAATGGAATTATTTGATTAATCTTTGCCATATTAAGTTGATGTTTAAGTTTAAAAGGCTTGTGTTCTAGTCTTATACCTTGCCTTAAATGCTTATTTTTATTTATGACAGTTTCTACTATAATTTCATCCTTACCGAGCATCTGAGCTCACCCATTTCTTATATTTTATTTTCCCCAAGATATAAAGAAGTATATTATGATTAACCTGCAAGAATAGGAAAAGGGATATAAGAGTGTTCAAAGGGGACACAATGATTTTTTTTATTTCATGATGTAATTTAAAACTTATGTATGTAAATAGTACTTCCAAGGATACTAAGTTGATTGGCCTTTTAGGACATATTTCCTTATATCATGTCAATGTTATGTAATAATGCACCGATTTTGGGTAACTGGGGTCCATGCGTTACAGTTGGTATCAGTGCAGGTTTAGTACAACCCTTGGAAGCTAGATTTAGAAAAAATCTGACATGAGAACATTACACTAAGATAGACTTTGAAGATTAGTATAGAATAATTTCCTATAATTTTGGTAATGTAGATATTTTTTGAGTTTTCCAAGAAATACATCCCTTTCTAGATACGAGATGGTAGAGGTGGCTCTGGCACATATATACCTAGAGCTAAAACTTGAAAATACCACATTGAGCTTGACTCGAATGAGAACTGGTGCATGACAACGGGTCTTGCTGCACTCTGGGTTACGACACTGACATGGAATATGATTAGTATAATTCACATTTTCTTTACAAACCATTACAAAGAATATATTAGTGTATAACTTCTCAAAGAAAACATTTTTATGATTATGTATTATATCCATAAACAGTTCAATTTATGTTAAGTGTTTTACTAGTTTATAATTATGTATTGCGATTCATAAACTAATATACTGTATGCCATTGTTTAGAAATGGTGCCTAGTGGAAGGAATAGAAACCATATCAACGCACGTAATCCTTGAAGTGATTTCCCTCCTACTGAAGATAATTATAGTGGAGCTGGTGGTGCAACTGGTGATGTTCATCTTGTCACCATATTGGGACAACTCTCTTAGGTTATGAATAATAACCTTACCCATATGATGCACCCTGATATACAGTGTGGAGGATCAATGTTAGACCGATTGATGTGGAAACGAACAAAAAAAGTCAGTGGGACTACAAATCAATTTGTACCCGAGCAATGGATAAGTTTCTTAGGGATAATATTTCATTCTTTTGGGAGAAGTGAAAGGGAAAAAGTTGTCATGTAAGTTTATTACCTCACGAGAGACGCATATCAATGGTGGTCATTGATTCAAAACACAAGTGGAGATGATGAAGTATCATATATGGAATGGAGGGAGTTTAATGATATTTTCTATGAAAAATACTTTCATTGTGACCATCGATAAGATATGGAGAGGCAATTTTTGAGTCTGAGACAAAAGTGGGTTTAGAATGTCGCAAAACATGAGGCTAACATTACAAGTATAGCAAGGCATGCTGCAGATTATACACGTAACTCGGGGAGTAAGAATGATCGATTCTTTTATGGGTTAAAACCCTTTCTCCAGAAAACATTAGTCTCACAATCCTTATTATCATACAAAGATATCGTCTCATGTGCCATCTAGACAAAAAAATAATTATCTATGTCCTACACCTTTAATGAAAAGCAGGAGAAGCAGAGATCTACTGAACACTCTGGAAATGTAAATAAGGGGAATAATGGAAAAGTATAATATCCATGCTATTATAAATGTGGGAAGAAACACCCATGTACATGCCTGAAGGGAATGTGAGTCTATTACAAGTGTGGTGAAAAAGGACACCAAGATCGTGATTGCAAAGTAAAGAAATCTACTATTAATGTTAAATGATACAATTGTTGAGAAATGGGGAATTATGCAAATGAATGTCTTAAGCGCCAAAGATACATACCTCAGAAAAGGCCAAGGGAGCAAGGCCAAGCGTATGTGATCACTATGACTGAGGTTGAAGCTCTAAAAGACATGTTTGTAAGTAATTTAATGTTTATTCAAGTTTAGCCAATGCAATATTTGATTCTGGATCATCGCATTGTTACATATGTTTCAAGTTTTCTAATAAAATTAGATATTTCCAATTTTATTTAACAAGGGAGTTTTCAGTCAAAACTCCTAAGGGAAGTATCATTGCAACAAAGTTTTGTGAATTAGTTTCCATTAAGGCATATAAATGTTTATTATCTGCTGATCTCATTGTCATACCCATGATTTAATTTGATATAATTCTAGGAATGGATTGGCTTTTAGGCCATGATATGAAAAATTATTGTAAGAAGATGTTGGTTAAAACTTTCGATGATGATAATGTGTACCTTATCTTTAGAGAATAAATATCAATACCTGATTGTTATCTAGATCCACCTCTAGTAGCTCTAATAAATTCAATTATTAGGGAAGAAGAGAATGACATTACTATAGGCGAGGAAAGGAATGTTCAAATAGAGTATGTACCTATTGTGCAAGAATATATTGATGTGTTTCCATAGGATTTAACTGAACATCCTCCACAATGATAATTTGATTTTCCATTGATTTAATTCATTGTTCAAGGCCCATATCAATGACCCCTTAGAGAATGGCCACTGTGGAATTAGGTAAACTAAAGAAACAACTAGAGGAATTGAGTAATAATGGATTTATTCACCCTAGTGTTTCTCTATGGGGAGCCCTTGTCCTTTTCGTTAAGAACAAAAATAGATCTATGAGGATGTGCATTGACTACAGGGAGATCAATGCTATTATAATAAAGAACAAGTATCTCCTACCTCAAATTGATGATTTATTCGACCAACATCATTGAGATCAATATTTTTCAAAGATTGAACTTCGATATGGATATCATCAATTGTGTGTGAAGAAGGAAGACGTTCCGAAAACTGAATTTTGAACCAGGTATGGGCATTAAGAGTTTACAGTAATGCCTTTTGGGATGACTAACACACCCTATGTTTTCATGGATTTAATGAACAATGTTCTTATGGAATTTCTTGATGACTTTGTGGTGTTATATATTTATGATATCTTGGTATACTATAAAAGCTACAAAGATAATGAAAATCACTTGTGCATTATCCTAAGGACTCTTAGAAGAAATGAATTATATCAGATGTTTAGAAAGTGTGAATTCTGGTTTCAGGAGATTTTGTTTCTTGGCCATATTGTCTATAAATATGGAATCTCTATTGATCCTTCTAAGAAAAAGGAAATCCAATAATGGACAACACCAACGAGTATAAATGATATATGAAATTTTATTGGTTTAATAGGTTATTATCGGCATTTTGTCTAGTATTTTTCCCGATTGGCTAACCCATTAACCAAGATCACACGTAAAGGGGAAATTTTGTTTTTGAAAAAATAGCGTGATGAATGTTTTGAAGAACTGAAGAGAAGATTAGTCAATGCTGTTATCTTTACTCTACCATCATGGAATGATGGGTTTTTTTTATTTATATTGATTCTTCAAAGAAAAAACATGGTTGTATCCTTATGCTGAATGATAGATCTGTTGACTATACATCATTGTAGCTAAAAATGTATGCAAAAAACTATCCCACTCATGAACTTGAGTTAGAAGCTGTAATAGTTGTTCTGAAAATATGGAGACACTATCACTATGGTGAAAAATGTAAGATTTATACTGATCACAATAGTTTGAAGTATATTTTCTCATAGAAAGAACTTAGCATGAGACAAAGATGGTGGCTTGAACTACTCACAGATTATTATTGCACTATACACTACCACTCGGGTAAGAAAAACAGGATGGTAGATGCTTTGAGTAGAAAATATCATGGAGTTTTGACCAAGATGAGATTTAAAAAGGATCCTATATATGTGGATCTAGTAAATATGAATATGGGAATAATCATGGAAGGTGAACCATAAATTCTTTTTCAAATGGTTTCTAATCCATCATTACTAGAAAGGATAACATGTTCTTAGACCGATGATGAGGAATTTCAAAAGAAAATTAAATCTATAAATGATGGGAGATTGATCGACTTTGTATATGAAGATGGGATTTTGAAATTTGGGAAGAGACTTTGTGTTTCCGATATACCTGATCTAAAAAGGGAATTTTTTGATGATGATCATAGATCCAATTTCTCTATACACCCTAGTTGAAATAAGACATATAGAGATTTGAATGAATGTTTTTGGTGGGACAACATGAAGAGAGAGATTGCTGATTTTGTATCGATATGTAGAGTTTGTGAAAAAATTAACGTCAGAAGACAACATCCTAGAGGAGTCATGCAACCACTTCCTATACTTGAGAGGAAATGAGATGATATTATGATATAATTTTTCATGGGGCTACAAAAGACTCCAATAAGGAATGAGGCAATATGGGTCATTGTTGACCGTTTTACCGAGTCATCACATTTTCTTTCTATAAGAAAAGATTTACCACCTGAACGTCAAGAAATACTATATATTAATAAGTTTTAAGACTTTATAGAGAACCCCTATCGATTGTTTCTGACCGTGATCACCATTTTACATCAGGATTCTGGAAAAGTTATCAGAAATCCATGGATATTGAACTTCATTTGAGAATTACCTAGAACCCTCAAACTGATGGAAAATCAAAACAGACTATTCAAACCTTAGAAGACATGTTGTGAACTTTCTCACGTGACTTTCATGGTATGCAGGATCAATATTTACCTCTGGTAGAATTTTCCTATAACAATATATTCTATTCAAGTATTCAGATGGCAGCATATGAAGTGTTATATGGAAAGAGATATTTCACACCAACCTATTGGGATGATGTTTGTGAAAGTAAACCCATAGGACCAGAACTTGTCGAGGAAACAAGGGAAAAGGATAATGTTATGAAACCCCACTTTAAAGCATCCCAAAGTAATAAAAAGAGCCTTGCTGATAACTGAAGGAATGATTTGTAATTTCACGTAGGAGAACATGTTTTCTGGAATTTATCTCCATGGAATGGTGTTATACGTTTCAGTAAGAAGGTTAAATTGAGTCCCAAGTACATTGGACCTTTCAAAATTCTAGAATGAATTAGGGTTGTAGCTTATTGTTTGGCAATGCCTCCAAGTCTCTTTAAAGTTCATGATGTGTTCCACATATCACTGTTGAGAAAATAAAAGCCTAACCCAATGCATGTAATCACCCATGAGGAAATTGAACTGGAACATGATCTATCTTATTTTGAAGAGCCTGCCAAAATTTTGGATACCAGAGAACAAGTGTTGAGAAACCAGAAAACTATTCTGGAAAAGTTATATTGAGAAACCATAAGATGGAAGAGGCAATGTGGGAACCCAAGGAACATATGATGAAGAACCACATGAATCTTTTTATACAGGAATATTCTAGAATTTTCAAGGACAAAATTATTTTATGGAGGGGAGAATGTAACACCCCAAGCTTCCACAATATGTTTCCCTTTGAATAATACAATAGCTTGTGTTGTACGCAATTTCTGGTTCAACCACACCACAACCAATCAAACTAGCCATTTAAAATAGTAATACCCACTTATTGAAATTATATAAATTTTATCATTTAAAATGGACATCATTTTTGGATTCATAATGTCAAAATTAACTTAGGGTGAAATTTTGGTATTTTTCTTAAAACATTCAATTGTTCATGAATAGTGAAAAGCACTGTGTTATTATTTAAAACAGACTTTTCATTTAAATAATTATTTCTTTTATTTAAATTTATTTTATGTAAAAATAGATGCATAATACCAATATAAGTTCAATGTAATTCATTGTAGTCATTTTATGATAAGGTTAGATTTATAAAAAGTTTATTGAACTTTATACCATATTTTACCCACCTCCTAGGAATAGTTGTAAATATGAATAAAAATTAATTTTACCGCTTTTGTGAATTGAATTTCAAAAATACGAGAGACACAGTTGATAGAAAAAATTAATATTTGGTTCAATAAGATGAAATTAATTTTTGGTGAATAGTAACTTTTGACTTCTATTTACCACAATTAAAAGTAAATAGGGTAATTGAGGGTAAAAATTATATTATAATTACCCTAACACATGTAAAAATTCTATTGGATAAGTGTAGTTCAACAAAAAACAACATTTGGAATAAAAATATGACCCCCTTTGGTCCACTTGGATTAGATTAAGACATTTATTATTATTTTCTTTAAATAAGAGTTAAAAGTGTTAAATGCAATGTTTAATAACTGAACAATTTTTAATATAGGGTTATAGATAAGAAAAATAAGACTATAAATATTCATCAGAAATATAAAAAAATTTCCTATATAATGTTATTTTATTTATAATTTTTAGACATTAAATAATTGAATTTATTTATGACACAATGATAATGTTGTAATTTCCTTCTTAATGAATGATTAAAATATTAGATATTATAAATATCCAAATAAAAATAATTATAGACTTATGATGAATGAAACTAATTCTCTAGTCTAATATGACATTTTAGGGTTGATTGAATAAATTTTTTTCGAAGTAATCAAGCTGTTATGACTTTAACAAATACAAAATACCAAATAGTGTCAAAATTGAAATAAAAGTGTTTTAAAAACAAATATCATATTATTAATTGATATAATATTTATAAAATTCTGAGGTTCATCCAAAGGACATATATAAGGTTATATAAAGTAATAATTAACCACTTGAGGTTCTCTTGGATTGTTATAGTAAGCTTATTTACCATATAATATAAAAATACAATGAGACATAGTAAATGTCAAACTATTTAACTAAGAGTTAAATAAAAAAAGATAAGGTTAATATGGTAACCCAAACCTGTCTAAAACCTATTGTTTGAGTGGTTTAGACAGATAACCACCTTATCCTAGAAACAAATCATTTTTGATCCATTAGAAACCGAAATTATTTTATTATAAAATAATATTTCAATCTTTTCCTAATGTGCCCCTCACCCCACTTATAAAAGGGAACTTCCCCTTCTCTTAATTTCACAACTAAAAAGCAATTTTCCTTGTCCAAAACCTGCCCAAATATCTTCCCAACATTCCTTATTAAATCCTAGAGGCCTTACTTTGATCAGAAATCCAACCCGGGGATCCCTTTTCATCCACTCAGAAGGAAACTCCCGAAGAAGAGGTAATAATTTTACCACCCTCTTTCAAGTTCTTTTATTTATCCACTTCCTCTTTTTTTTTGTTTCCATAAAAAATGAATTAATATAGTACCTTATACATACTGTGATATTTTTATAAATATGGTATAACCATATTTAGTATTCTATGCATCCTATAAATGAAAAAGCCACCATACGTGCGTATGTACAACTTACAATCTCCACATCATGGTGTAGTTTATTATTCAAACACTTCATTATTTAGATGGGTATAATAATAAGTATAACTGATTTAAATAATAAATATAACATGTTATTGATTCATTATATATGATATACCATCCAATTACATACTATTTCACCATCAATATAATGAGATTGTCGCTCGTGCGTACGGACGACTTACCGTCTCCACGAACGCGATTTGATTCATTCCCAATCGTAATAATTCAAGAATAATTTTTATTTTATGATTAAAAATAATTTTTAAGAACCTAATATCATTCTGGATATGAATAAAATACATCATATACCTGAAAAACATGACTTACATAACAAAACATATAAAGGAAGAGGAATCTGTTAACAACCAAAACAACGATACTACTGAAATATTATTTAAAAAGAAATATTTGAAGATCATATATGATATCATATTTATGTATTCAATTATTTTTTAATTTAGTAAAAATTATTTCACTATTATACAAGAGGTTATCCTACCCTATACTAAGGAAAAGTAGAACGTAAGGGGTTTTCATCTCACTTTTTTTCCCATGAGATTCAAGCTATATTATCCACTATTACCTTTTGTGTGGTGTATGTACTGCCGAAGATTTTATTTTTTGAATAATATAATTTAATTTATTGGTATGTATATCATCATTGAGTTATCCTTCTTTAATAGGGTGTATGTTTCGTAAGTTACCAAATCGGTAAGGGAATTTCAAATTTCAATTTCCACCCATTTGGTATTATACAAACATCATTGATTACTTTACTCCAATATTATGTGTGAAGTAACTATTTATTTACTTATTTAGTAATTTACACTCCCCTTTGTGTGGATGTACTTTTGATACACATAATCACTCCATTTATAAATTCTCAAGTTATCAATATAAACTTGATAAGAGTAGGTTTAACTCTATTTCTATTCATTGAGTTAAATATCCAAGTTATTGGTGATGTTTTTACAGGAATATGTGTGAATGTACTCTAATTGATTTACACCGAATATCCAATAATATATAGTGTGTTTATATTTTTCACACATAATTATTTCATTGATCTATCCTTAATCTAAGGTTACAGTCTTTATAAAGGAATTCATCTCAACTTACATTCTATTGAGACTTCATTGTTGTTATGTGCCAATTCACATTTATTTGGTGTATATACTGTAAATTGACATAGTATATCATGAATCCCTTTATTCTAATGATATTATAATGTTTTTATTACCTCAATTATTTATATTCAAGTGTCTCTCATTTGGTTAGGAACTCTAATTAAAATATCATTGGAAATGTTTTAAAAATTTATTCTTCTAAATATTTTTTATTAATGTCCATGTTTTAAAAATTGTTTTATGGTTTTATTTATATGAATATTAATGTTTTAAAATTGATATTCCTTTTAAATGTTTAAATGTGGTATGGTACACTTTCATTCAAAATGAATTTTAAATAGCTTCTGGATAAATAGTGAGTCTTTTAAATGTTTTCATGAAAAAAGGTTATTTCCCTCAAATATTTTTAGTGATCATCTTCAACTATGTCAACATCCATTACATGATATTATTATTGATTGAGGATGATTTATTATGATAAAAATATTCAATACATTATTGAAGGTTTTGTGATATGTTTGACTATGGATGTGTTATTTTTATACCATTCATGGTTCATAGATAAAGTATTGACATTTCGTATGCTAGTTTCAATATGTATGTTTATGTTATGTTTAAACCTTTTCATAAGAAGAATGCATTGGACTTAGTAAGTGATGGGTGGAGCCCGCTATTGCTCCTCGATTCATTGGTAGGTCTCCTAAGACAAACTAGTGTCTCGGCACAAGGCCTTGAATTTATTTTTCTAGTCTTGGCACAAGGCCTTGACTATGTTGTTATGAGGACTATAATTATGCATTCCATCATTATGAAATTGGATATTGATATTACATGTGATTATTCAACTATTAGAATATCCATGTGAATAAGTGAATGGAATTATTTGATTAATCTTTGCCATATTATGTTGATGTTTAAGTTTAAAAGGCTTGTGTTCTAGTCTTATACCTTGACTTAAATGTTTATTATTATTTATGACAGTTTCTACTATAATGTCATCCTTACCGAGCATCTGGGCTCACCCATTTCTTATATTTTATTTTCCCCAGGATATAAAGAAGTATATTACGATTAACCTGCAAGAATAGGAAAAGGGATATAAGAGTGTTCAAAGGGGACACAATGATTTTTTTTATTTCATGATGTAATGTAAAACTTATGTATGTAAATAGTACTTCCAAGGATACTATGTTGATTGGTCTTTTAGGACATGTTTCCTTATATCATGTCAATGTTATGTAATAATGCACCGATTCTGGGTAACCGAGGTCTAGGCGTTATAGTTGGTATCAGTTCAAGTTTAGTAAAATCATTGGAAGCTAGATTCAGAAAAACTCCAACTTGAGAACATTACACTAAGATAGACTTTGAGGATAAATAAAATAATTTCCTATAATTTTGGTAATGTAAATATTTTTTGAGTTTTCTAGGAAATACATCCCTTTCTAGATACGAGAAGGTAGAGGTGGCTCTGGCACATATATACCTAGAGGTAAAACCTGAAAACAACGCATTGAGCATGAATCGAATGAGAATTGGTGCATGACAACGAGTCTTGCTGCACTCTGGGTTATGACACTGACATGGAATATGCTTAGGATAATTCACATTTTCTTTACAAACCATTATGAAGAATATATTAGTGTATAACTCCTCAAAGAAAACATTTTTATGATTATGTATTATATCCATAAACTGTTCAATTAATGTTAAGTGTTTTACTAGTTTATAATTATTTATTGCGATTCATACAATAATATACTGTAAGCCATTGTTTAGAAATGGTACCTAGTGGAAGGAATAGAAACCATATCAACGCACGTAATCCTTGAAGCGATTTCCCTCCTACTGAAGATAATTATAGTGGAGCTGGTGATGAAACTGGTGCTATTCATCTTGTCACCATGTTGGGAAAACTCTCTTATGTTATGAATAATAACCTTACCCGTATGATGCACCCTGATATACAATGTGGAGGATCAATGTTAGACCGATTGATGTGGAAACAAACAAAAAAATTCAGTGGGACTACAAATCAATTTGTACCTAAGCAATGGATAAGTTCCTTAGAGATAATATTTCATTCTTTTGGGAGAAGTGAAAGGGAAAAAGTTGTCATGGAAGTTTATTGACTCACGAGAGATGTATATAAATGGTGGTCATTGATTCAAAACACAAGGGGAGATGATGAAGTATCATATATGGAATGGAGGGAGTTTAAAGATATTTTTTTTATGAAAAATACTTTCATTGTGACCATCGAGAAGATATGGAGAGGCAATTTTTGATTCTAAGACAAAAGAGGGATTAGAATGTCTCAAAACATGAGGCTAACATTACAAGTATTGCAAGGCATGCTGCAGATTATACACGTAACCCAGGGAGTAAGAATGATCGATTCTTTTATGGGTTAAAACCATTTCTCCAGAAAACATTAGTCTCACAATCCTTATTATCATACAAAGATATTGTCTCATGTGCCATCTAGACAAAAAATTAATTATCTATGTCCTACACCTTTAAAGAAAAGACAGAGAAGTAGAGATCTACTGGACACTCTGGAAATGGAAATAAGGGGAATAAAGGAAAAGTATAATATCCATACTATTATAAATGTGGGAAGAAACACCCGTGTACATGCCTGAAGGGAATGGGAGTCTGTTATAATTGTGGTGAAAAAGGCCACCAAGATCGTGATTTCAAAGGAAGGAAATATACTAATAATGTTAAATGATACAATTGTTGAGAAATGGGGTATTATGAAAATGAATGTCTTAAGTGCCAAAGAAACATAGATCAGAAAAGGCCAAGGGAGCAAGGCCAAGCGTATGTGATCACTACGACTGAGGTTGAAGCTCTGAAAGACATTTTTGTAAGTAATTTATTGTTTATTCAAGTTTAGCCAATGCTTTATTTGATTCTGGATCATCGCATTGTTTCATATGTTTCTAGTTTTCTAAGAAAATTAGATATTTCCAATTTTATTTAACAAGGGAGTTTTCAGTCAAAACTCTTAAGGGAAGTATCATTGCACCAAAGTTTTGTGAATTAGTTTCCATTAAGGCATATAAATGTTCTTTATTTGCTGATCTCATTGTCATACCCATGATTTAATTTGAGATAATTCTATGAATGGATTGGCTTTCAGGCCATGATATGAAAAATTATTGTAAGAAGATGGTGGTTAAAACTTTTGATGATGATAAAGAGTACCTTATATTTAGAGAAGAAATATCACCACCTGATTGTTATATAGATCCAGCTCCAGTAGCTCTAATAAATTCAATTATTAGGGAAGAAGAGAATGAAATAACTATAGGTGAGGAAAAGAATATTCAAATAGATTATGTACCTATTGTGAAAGAATATATTGATGTGTTTCCAAAGGATTTACCTGAACATCCTCTGGAATGAGAAATTGATTTTTCCATTGATTTAATTCCTTGTTCAAGGCCCATATCAAAGACCCCTTAGAGAATGGCCACTGTGGAATTAGGTAAAATAAAGAAACAACTAGAGGAAGTGAGTAATAATGGATTTATTCACCCTATTGTTTATCCACGGGGAGCCCTTTTCCTTTTTGTTAAGAGTAAAAATAGATCTATGAGGTTGTGCATTGACTACTGGGAGATTTATGCTATTATAATAAAGAACAAGTATCCCCTACCTAACATTGATGATTTATTCGACCAAATTCATTGAGATCAATATTTTTCCAAGATTGGACTTCGATATGGATATCATCAGTTGTGTGTGAAGAAGGAAGACATTCCGAAAACTGAATTTTGAACCAGGTATGGGCATTACGAGTTTACAGTAATGCCTTTTGGGATGACTAACACACCCTATGTTTTCATGGATTTAATGAACAAAGTTCTTATGGAATTTTTTGATGAATTTTTAGTGTTATTTATTTATGATATCTTGGTATACTCTAAAAGCTACAAAGATAATGAAAATCAATTGTGCCTTATCCTAAGGACTCTTAGAAAAAATGAATTATATGGGATGTTTAGAAAGTGTGAATTCTAGTTTCAGGAGATTTTCATTTTGGCCATATTGTCTATAAAGATGGAATCTCTATTGATCCTTCTAAGAAAAAGGAAATCTAATAATGGAAAACAACGACGAGTATAACTGATGTATGCAATTTTATTGGTTTAATAGGTTATTATCGGCATTTTGTCTAGTATTTTCCCTCGATTGGATAACCCATTAACCAAGATTACATGTAAAGGGGAAATTTTGTTTTTGAAAAAATAGTGTGAAGAATGTTTTGAAGAACTGAAGAGAACATTAGTCAATGCTGCTATCTTTACTCTACCATCAGGGAATGATGGGTTTTTTATTTATATTGATGCTTCAAAGAAAAAACATGGTTTTATCCTTATGCCGAATGATAGATCTATTGACTATGCATCATTGTAGCTAAAAATGTATGCAAAAAACTATCCCACTCATTAACTTGAGTTAGATGCTGTAATATTTGTTCTGAAAATAAGGAGACACTATCACTATGGTGAAAAATGTGAGATTTATACTGATCACAATAGTTTGAAGTATATTTTCTCATAGAATGAACTTAGCATGAGACAAAGATGGTGGCTTGAACTACTCACAGATTATTATTTCACTATACACTACCACCCGGGTAAGAAAAATAAGATGGTTGATGATTTGAGTAGAAAGGATCATGGAGTTCTGACCAAGATGAGATTTAAAAAGGATCCTAAATATATGGATCTAGAAAATATGAATATGGGAATAATCATGGAAGGTGAACCATAAATTCTTTTTCAAATGGTTTCCAAACCATCATTACTAGATAGGATAACAAGTTCTTAGACCGATGATGAGGAATTTCAAAAGAAAAATAAAGCTGTAAATGATGGGAGATTGATCGAAATTGTATATGAAGATGGGATTTTGAAATTTGGGAAGAGAATTTGTGTTTCCGAGATACCTGATCTAAAAAGGGAATTTTTTGATGATGCTCATAGATCCAATTTCTCTATACACCCTGGTAGAAATAAGACATATAGAGATTTGAATGAATATTTTTGGTGGGAAAACATGAAGAGAGAGATTTCTCATTTTGTATCGATATGTATAGTTTGTGAAAAAATAAAAGTCAGAAGACAACATCCTAGAGGAGTCATGTAACCACTTCACATACCTGAGTGGAAATGAGATGATATTATGATTGAATTTTTCATGGGGCTACCAAAGACTCCTATAAGGAATGAGGCAATATGGGTCATTGTTGACCGTTTTACCGAGTCATCACATTTTCTTTCTATAAGAAAAGATTTACCACCTGAACATCAAGAAATACTATATATTAATAAGTTTTAAGACTTTATAGAGCACCCCTATCAATTGTTTCTGATCGTGATCACCATTTTACATCATGATTGTGGAAAAGTCTTCAGAAATCCATGGATATTGAACTTCATTTGAGAATTACCTACCACCCTCAAACTGATGGACAATAAAAAGAGACTATTCATACCTTAGAAGACATGTTGTGATCTTTCTCACTTGACTTTCAAGGTTTGTAGGATCAATATTTACCTCTGTTAGAATTTTCCTATAACAATATATTCTATTCAAGTATTCAGATGGCACCATATAAAGTGTTATATGGAAAGATATATTTCACACCAACCTATTTGGATGATGTTTGTGAAAGTAAACTCGTAGGACCAGAACTTGTCGAGGAAATAATGGAAAAGGAGAATGTTATGAAAACCCAATTTAAAGCAGCCCAATGTAATAAAAAGAGCC
The DNA here is from genome assembly GCA_963277665.1 of Viscum album. Taxonomy (NCBI): domain Eukaryota; kingdom Viridiplantae; phylum Streptophyta; class Magnoliopsida; order Santalales; family Viscaceae; genus Viscum; species Viscum album. Next base: position 1,533,323,313 of record OY728163.1, on the reverse strand, counting down.
TTGCTGATAACTGAAGGAAGGATTTGTAATTTCAAGTAGGAGAACATGTTTTATTGAAGTTATATCCATGGAATGGTGTTATACATTTCGGTAAGAAGGTTAAATTGAGTCCCAAGTACATTGTAGCTTTCAAAATTCAAGAATGAATTGGGGTTGTAGCTTATTGTTCGACAATGCCTCCAAGTCTCTTCAAAGTTCATGATGTGTTCCACATATCACTGTTGTGAAAATAAAAGCCTAACCCAATGCATGTAATCACCCATGAGGAAATTGAACTGGAACATGACCTATCTTATTTTGAAGAGCCTGTCAAAATTTTGGATACCATAGAACAAGTGTTGAGAAACCAGACAACTATTCTGGTAAAATTTCTATTGAGAACCCATAAGATGGAAGAGGCAATGTGGGAACCCATGGAACATATGATGAAGAACCACATGAATCTTTTTATACAGGAATATTCTAGAAATTTCTAGGGAAAAATTATTTTATGGAGGGGATAATGTAACACCCCAAGCTTCCACAATATGTTTCCCCTTGAATAATACAATAGCTTGTGTTGTATGCAATTTCTGGTTCAACCACACCACAACCAATCAAACTAGCCATTTCAAATAGTAATAACCACTTATTGAAATTATATAAATTTTATCATTTAAAATGGACATCATTTTTGGATTCATAATATCGAAATTATCTTAGGGTGAAATTTTGGTATTTTTTCTAAAACATTCAATTTTTCATGAATAGTGAAAAGCACTGTGTTATTATTTAAAACAGAATTTTTATTTAAATAATTATTTATTTTATTTAAATTTATTTTATCTAAAAATAGATGAATAAAACCAATATAAGTTCAATTTAATTCATCTTAGTCATTTTATGATTTGTTTAGATTTATAAAAATTTTATTGAACTTTATACCATATTTTACCCACCTCCTAGGAACATTTGTAAATATGAATAAAAATTAATTTTACCACTTCTGTGAATTGAATTTCAAATATACAAGAGAAACAATTGATAGCAAAAATTAATATTTGGTTCAATAAGATGAAAATGATTTTTGGTGAATAGTAACTTTTGACTTTTATTTACCACAATTAAAAGTAAATAGGGTAATTAAGGGTAAATATTATATTATAATTACCATAACACATGTAAAAATTTTATTGGATAAGTGCAGTTCAACCAAAAAAAACCTTTGGAATAAAAATATGACCCCCTTTGGTCCACTTGGATTAGATTAGGACATTTATTATTATTTTATTTAAAGAAGAGTTAAAAGTGTTAAATTCAATGTTTAATAACTAAACCATTTTTAATATATGGTTATAGATAAGATAAACTAGACTCTAAATATTCATCAGAAATATAAAAAAATTTCCTATATAATGTTATTTTTTTTTTAATTTTTAGACTTTAAATAAATAAATTTATTTATGACACAATGATAATGTTGTAATTTCCTTCTTAATGAAAGATTAAAATAATTGATATTATAAATATCAAAATAAATATAATTATAGACTTATGATGAATGAAACAAATTCTATAGTTTAATATTACATGATTGGGTTGATTAAATAATTTTTTTTTGAAAGTAATCAAGCTGTTATGACTTTAACAAATACAAAATACCAAATAGTGTCAAAATTGAAATAAAAGAGTTTTAAAAACAATCATATTATTAATTGATATAATATTCATAAATTTCTGAGGTTCGTTCGAAGGACATATATAAGGTTATAAAAAGTATTAATTAACCACTTGAGGTTCTCTTGGATTGTTATAGTATACTTATCTACCATATAATATAAAAATACAAAGAGACATAGTAAATGTCAAACTATTTAACTAAGAGTTAAATAAAAAAAGATAAGGTTAATATGGTAACCCAAACCTGTCTAAAACCTATTGTTTGAGTGGTTTAGACCGATAACCACCTTATCCTAGAAATAAATCATATTTGATCCATTAGAAACCGAAAATTATTTTATTATAAAATAATACTTCAATATTTTCCTAAAGTTCCCCTCACCCCACTTATAAAAGGGAACTTCCCCTTCTCTTAATTTCACAACAACAAAGACATTTTCCTTGTCCAAAACCTTCCCAAATATCTTCCCAACTTTCCTTACTAAATCCTAGAGGCCTTACTTTGATCATAAATCCAACCCGAGGATCCCTTTTCATCCACTCAGAAGGAAACACCCGAAGAAGAGGTAATAATTTCACCACCCTCTTTCATGTTCTTTTATTTTTCCACTTCCTATTTCTTTTTCTTTTTCCATAAAAAATTAATAAATACAGTACCTTATACATAATATGATATTATTATAAATATGGTACAACCATATTCAGTATTCTATGCATCCTATAAATGAAAAAGCCACCATACATGCGTACGTACAACTTACCGTCTCCACATCATGGTGTATTTTATTATTCAAACACTTCATTATTTAGATGGGTATAATAATAAGTATAACTGATTTAAATAATAAATATAACATGTCATTGATTCATTATATATGATATAACATCTAATTACATACTATTTTACCATCAATATAATGATATTTTCCCTCGTGCGTACGGACGACTTACCGTCTCCACGAACACGATTTGATTCATTCCTAATCGTAATCATTCAAGAATAATTTTTATTTTATGATTAAAAATAATTTTTAAGAACCTAATATCATTTTGAATATGAATAAAATACATCCTAAACCTGAAAAACATGACTTACATAACGAAACATATAAAGGAAGAAGAATCTGTTAACAACCAAAACAACGATACTACTGAAATATTATTTAAAAAGAAATATTTGAAGATCATATATGATATAAAATTTATGTATTCGATTATTTCATAATTTTGTAACAATTATTTCACTATTATACAGGAGTTTATCCTACCCTATACTAAGGAAAAGTAGAACGTAAGGGGTTATCATCTCACTTTTTTTCCCATGAGATTCAAGCTATATTTTCCACTATTACCTTTTGTGTGGTGTATGTACTGCCGAAGATTTTATTTTTTGAATAATATACTTTAATTTATTGGTATGTATATCATCATTGAGTTATCCTTCTTTAATAGGGTGTATGTTTTTTAAGTTACCAAATCAGTAAGGGAATTTCAAATTTCAATTTCCACTCATTCGGTTTTACGCAAACGTCATTGATTATTTAACTCCAAGATTATGTGTGAAATCACTATTTATTTACTTATTTAGTAATTTAAAATTCCCTTTGTGTGGATATAATTTTGATACACATAATCAGTCAATTGATAAATTCTCGGGTCATCAATATAAACTTGATAAGAGTCGTTTTAACTCAGTTTCTATTCATTGAGTTAAACATCCATGTTATTGGTGTTGTTTTTACAAGAATATGTGTGAATGTCCTCTGATTGATTTATAATTAATATCCAATAATATTGAGTGTATTTATATTTTTCAGAAATAATTATGTTATTTATTTATCCTTAACCTATGTATATGGTCTTTATAAAGGAATTCATCTCAACTTGCATTCCATTAAGACTTCTTTGTTTTTTTGCACCAATTCAATTTTATTTGGTGTATTTACTATAATTTGACATATTATATCATGAATCCCTTTATTCTAATGATATTATAAAGTTTTTATTATCTTAATTTTTTGTATTCAATTGTCTCTCATTTGGTTAGGAACTCTAACTAAAATATCATTTTAAATGTTTTAAAAATTTATTCTTATAAATCTTTCTCATTAATGCACATGTTTTTAAAATGGTTTTATGATTTTATTTATATTTACTTTAATGTTTTAAAATTTAAATTCCTTTTAAAAGTTTCAAAGTGGTATGGGACACTTTGATTCAAAAATCTATATTGAACAGCTTCTTGATAAATTGTGAGACTTTTAAGTGTTTTCATGAAAAATTGATATTTTCCTCATTGGTTTTTACTGATAATTTTTAACTATATCAACATCCACTATGGGATATTATTCTTGATCGATCTTGATTTATTATGATATAAATATTCCATACATTTTTAAGGTTTTTTAATATTTTTGACCGTGTATGTGTTATTTTTATACCATTCATAGTTTATGGAAAAAGTATTGACATTTTGTATGCTAGTTTTAATATGAATGTTTATGTTATGTTTAAACATTTTAACATGAGGAATGAATAGGACATAGTAAGTGATGGGTGGAGCCTCCTATAGCTCTTCGATGCAACGGTAGGTCTCATGAGACAAACTAGTGTCTTGGCACAAGGCCTTGACAATATCTTATTTGTAGTCTTGGCATAAGGCCCTGACTTTGTGGTTGTAAAGTCTGGTATTATGCATTCCATCATTATGAAATTGTCTATTTATATTACATGTGATTATTATACTAGTATAATATCAATGTGAATAGGTAAATGGAATTATTTGATTAATATTTTCAATATTATGTTGAAGTTTATGTTTAAAACGCTTGTGTTCTAGTCTCATACATTGCCTTAACTGTTTATTATTATTTATGACAGTTTCCGCTATATTGTTATCCTTACTGAGCATATGAGATCCCCACTTTCATATGTTTTATTTTTTCTTAGGATTAAAAGAAGTATATTATGATTAACCTACAGGAATATGCTAAGGGATATAAGAGTGTTCAAAGGGGACACACTATTTTTTATTTCATGATGTAATGTAAAACTTATGTATGTGTCTAGTACTTTCAAGGATACTAAACTGATCAGTCATTCGGGACATAATTCCTTGTATCATGCCAATTTTATGTAATAATGCACCAATTCTAGGTAAATGGGGTTGGGGCGTTACACATTAACACTAAAAAATAATCCAGTTCCATGATATTTACTTCTTTTATACCATTTAAATTCTAATGGGAAATCAACCCACTTCTTATATTCATGAAATTTCTAATTCTCACCCTTTGACATAAAATCCGAAGCTTAAGTTCCACCAAAAGAAAAAAATTCTTATTTTTTAAAAAACATTTATCTTGTGATATAATATATTTTCAATCATATTTGGTATAATTCTCCACCTATCTTCTTGATTATACAAAACACAAGCTCTTTTCCTTTGATGCCTCTTTTTGTGTGTGGTTAATTTCCTATTATGGAAAGAGTGTCCAACAAAGTTTGATACTAATTTTTTCTGGGAAATATTCTAATTTATCTCTAAAGATCATAAGGTCATCACGAATGAATGTTTTACACCTTCATCAATATATTTTTTACACAAGATTTAGGGAGACTAGGATTCCCTTTTTAAATATACATCAAGGATCCTTTAATTTTTAGCTCTGTCATAACTTGTTCAAAATGATTCCATATTTCACATCCAAGATTAAAAACATCTCAGGAATATTGTTTCATTTCAAAATATATTTAGTGAGTAAAAATTCCACTTAGAAAAGATTCACCAATATAACTTATAATACTTTTGAGATAGAACTCGGTTAAGACGCAACAATTTTAATTAATAACATCAATGTTTTCAATTGAACCGACATACTTCTATTAATGTCTAATTTCAACTAACAATTATTGAATAAACCATGAAACATAAGTGTTGGAATTATTATATTTTCATCCACTAATAATTATCTCTAAAAACTAGTTTGGTAAAAGAAATTTATTCATTCACCTATAGAGAGTGTTTTCTTGGATTATGTGATAAAATATTCAAAATATTTTAATCAAAACATGACCTGAATATCTAAATTATGTCTCTAAATATTTAATTATTATTTAGTATGAGATTCATACATCTATAATTGATTTTTATATCTTGAAAAAAATCAGATGAAATCACATTTTATACCAAAAAAAATAAATCAAGAAAAATATTTTTATTTCCACTTATATATAAAAGTTTATTATTCCATATTCAATGTATGATTCCAATTTATATTCATGTTATCTTTACACAAATACTTCATATAGACTAATTTTTTTTTTCTGATTGCTCTGATGCCTCTTATTTCACTCTTGTATTGCAACTCTAGATTCAGAAATACACCCCTTACACATCTCCAATTCAAATTGTAATTCCGTATCTTGAATTGATAGAACTATAATTTTTCAATGTATTATCCCTATGGATAATATCTAACATAAACCCATAAAACATAAAGAATTTTTAGATCATTTAAACACATAGGGATAAAGGATACTTTAATTTTCTCAACTTGAGGAAGATGATGAGTCAATATGGACTACCTATTTTCCATTATCGGTTAATTTGTAATCCTTCTTTAAATATAAAATTGTTATTATAAAATCCAATAGATATTCAATTTACTTGTATATATACTTTCCTTCATGGTCCAAATTAAAAAAATTCCTCTTACGTTATCATTCCATAAATTATTTCTTCAATCATTATTCATTTGTTTTTTCTTCTCTAAATAATCTTGATTTCTATTTTATCTATATAATATGTTTATAATTTCACAACACATACCTTGGTTTGGGAGACATCCTTTTCAATACATGGATTTCTTTAATTTTAATAAATATTATTCTTGTATTTTGAAGACAAATTTTTTCAATAATATATTTGTAACTCATCTTCACACTACCTTCAACACAATGATATTCTTTAACGATCCATTGAAATATATTTCTATAATGATTATTTTTTCCATTGAATGCATTCCATTTATTCGCTATTCATTTGAGACAAAATTAATTTGATTTATATATAAAAATAATGATTAACAAAGTATGAATTATTAAATTGAAAATTTTACCTCCTTTTTTTATGACTGATAATTATATTTTAAAACATTTCCATCAACTTCAAACAAAAAATATATTCAAAATAATCCATTAAAAATAAAAGAATATGTCTCTATACCTTCTCCTGAAACTCATGATTTAATCTTTTACACTTGTAGAGAACTTCTTAATTTTATTTTTATTACCTCAAATTATTTCTTTTTTTTGTTCTTAATTCCCATGATTTTATTCATCTCAAAATTAATATGGTCTCTATCCTGGAAAATGACAAGTTTTACATGGAATATGAACTTTGTTTAATCATAATGTTTCCATTACCCTCCATTTATTTAACATACTTTCTCTTAATATCACTATCACCTATTGAGGGATAATCAAATAATAAATGTAAAATATTCTTATAAAATTTTCTTAAACATGGTATTTGGTTGTTCTAATTTATTTTTTACCAAGATCAATCACTCTTCAAGTTATTTGATTTTTTTCTTCTTTCCACGTGTTAAGAATTAATGTATTCCTTAATCGGCATACAATTATGCATTTTATCATACACTTTATGGATAATATCATCTAATGTGTCACTTTATTTCATTATATTAGTGATCATATGATTAATGTAATCCTTAATTCACAAATTATATTGTTTTAAACATTGATTATCCTCAACCAACTATGACATGTGTGTAAAAAGTCCATCCTTATCAGCTTGAAAATTTTTAACTTATTTTGAGATTGATCCCTCCTATTTTGGAATCAATATTAATATTATACTATTTTACAGACATATACTTAAATTCACTAGAAATAGAGTCATTATTATTTTTTGATCAATAATAACTTCAAAGAATCTTTTATTCGATATTTCCATCTTTTCTATCTCAATATTTAGCCCTCCAACACAGATCCCATGTGCCACATTATCCTTAATCAAATTCATGTTTTATACTCATATCAATTGATCTATATCCTATGATAATTTCATTTTCACAACCTTTGATTTTATTTATTTCTCTTCATCATTAGTAGATTCAAATTCACTTGGGACATCAACCTCCTTAACTAATCCTACAAAATCCTTGAATGAATTATTAGATTCACAATTAGAATCATTCATGAATTCATTTAAATAACTACTTGAATTATTTATCTATGTCAAATTCTCACTGAAAATTATTTTATAATATAAAATTTTATTGGATATTTTCTTATTAATAAAATTATTCCACTTTTCAATGTCACCAAAATATTATAAGGATAGAATAAAACATAACTCTAATAACAATTCTTATCTATATTGAATAGAAAAATCCAATATGAAAAACTATACACAAATACAACTTTTTTAAGCCCATAATATTTTTTAATGAGATATAACCTATGAAAGAGTACTAGGGTATGAACCTTATTCCAATTAAAAAAACTCAGTCCTTAGCTCTCACTAAATTAGATCATCTTAACCTCATTATTAGAAGGGTGACTCTTATGTTCTTTTTTTCAAAATGATATATTTGTTATTATTATTATATCTTCCTTTATCAACTTCAATTGATGATTACCTAGTCTACACACACCAATTTATATCATGAAGAAAGTATGAAAAGAATGCAAACAAGATACATCAATTTTACTTAGTTCACACAAGTTGGGATAATATAGGGAGTATACAGTTTGAAAATGATTTTTTAATTAAATAAAATAAACACATTGTTCATTAGAGACATTAGAAAAGGTCCCTCAAATACCAAGGTAAATCTCCTTTACAAGATTTAGGGATAGTGCACTACGACTCATGGTCTGATCCTACAGTCCTATTTTTTGATAACTACTCAAGGAATAAAAACACATTGGTATGAAATCCAATACAAGAACAATATTATTATTTTTATTGATTCATCATGTGTATATAGGTTCCCGTTGATCTATAAATCACTACTCATCACAATAATGTTTAATATGTAACTCCCCGACCCTAGTTACCCAGAGTCGGTGCATTATTACATAACATTGGCATGATCACAAGAAAGATCAAATCTCGAAAGACCGATTGGTTTAGTAGCCTTGGAAACACAGAATATATTCATAAGTTTTACATTACATCATAAAATGAAAAACTACTACAACAACATAAGGTCTCCATAATCCACACTCATATCCCCACATAATATCCCCGCAGTTCATTCATAATTTACTTCTTCACTTCCTGGGAAAAAATAAAACATAGAAAAGGGGTGAGCTCAAATGCCCAGTAAGGATAACAATATAGCGGAAACTTTCATAAATAAGAATAAACATTTAAGGCAATGTATAACTAAAACAAAAGCCTTTCAAACATGAACTTTCAACATGGTATGGAATAAATAAAATGAAATAATTCCATTTACTTATTCACATGGATATTCTACTAATCGAATAATCACATGCAAAAAATCAATAACCACTTTCATAATGTTGGAATGCATAATGCCAGACTATCATAACCACATAGTCAAGGCCTCATGCCAAGACTACAAATAAGATATTTTCAAGGCCTTGTGCCAAGACACTAGTTTGTCTCATGAGACCTACCGATGCATCGAGGAGATATAGCGGGCTCCACCCGTCACTTACTAAGTCCAATGCATTCCCATATGAAAAGGTTTAAACATAACATAAACATTCGTATTAAAACTAGCATACGAAATGTCAATAATTTCACCATAAACTATGAATGGTATGAAAATAGCACATCCACAGTCAAACATATCACAAAACATTCAATACAATATAGAAGTTTTGTATCATAACAAATCAACTTCAAATAATCTTAAAATCCATCAAGGTATGTTGACATAGATGAAATCAAAATTCTTTTTAATAAAATATCTCCTTTTATTTTGAAATCATTTAAGATCCATATAAAATAAAACATTTTCGTTGAAAATAATCTTATAAGCTTGTAAGGGAAGCTTTGAAGATTTTATAACAGCGGAAAATAGCCGCACCCGCCGTATAAGTTAAAAAAAACATTCTTACCTTAATTCTGTCGAAAAGGTTAAAAAGGACCTTGTTTTGAAAATGACGGAAAGATTCCTTTATAAACCTCTTATAAAAAGTCAAACAAGGGTATAAATGACTTTAACCCATATTATTGTAAATAATAAATATGTTTTGAAATACATTTCGAAGAAACATGGATGTGGATGATAATGAAATCCGAGTAGATTATTACATATAAACAACCTCGGATAATGAAGAGATTGTGAAATAACCCTTACCTTGTACTTTTCCTTGGTTGGGGTAGGTTAACCTTCTGTATAATGGTGAAATAATTGTTACTAAATTATACAAGAATCATATACATTAATATGATATCATATATGATCTTTTAATATTGATTTGATAATAATATCTTAGTATTATCGTTGTTTCGGGTGTTAACTTACTTGTTTTCTATTATATGTTTTGTTACGTAAGACATGTTTGTAAAGGATAGGATTTATATTATTCATATCCAGAATGATATCAATTCCTTAAACATCATTTTTTAAATCAACAAATGATAATTATACTTGAATGGATACGATGGAGAATGAATCTCATCGCGTTCGTGGAGACGGTAGTCCGTACGTACGCACGAGCGACAATATCATTCTTTTGATATTAAAATAATATATAAATGGATGGTATATCATATATACATAATAATTAATATGTTATATTTATTATTTACATGATTTACACATCATTATTATACCCATCCAAATAATATTATATTGAATAACAATTACACCACGACGTGGAGACGGTAAGCCGTACGTACGCATGTATGGTGACATGTTATTAAAAGGGTGGATAGAATACTGAATATGGTTGTACCATATTTATAATAACATCACAGTATATATATGACACTGGATTTATTATTTTAGAATGGTAACAACAAAGGAAGAAGAAGTGGAAGAAGAAATGAACTTAGAAAAGGGTGGTGAAATCATTACCTCTTCTTCGGGTTCTTCCTTTTGATTTGATCAAAAGGGCTCCTTAGGTTGGCTTTATGATCAAACTAAGGCCACTAGGTTGTAGTTAGGGAAGTTGGGAGAGTATTTGGGCAGAGTTTGGCCGATCCAAAAGGCTTTGAAGGTGTGAAAAAATGAGAAGTAGGAGTGCCCTTTTATAAGAGGGGCGAGGGGCACCTTTGGAAAAGCTAGAAATATTAATTTATAATAAATTCATATTCGGTTTCTAATGGCTCCAAAGTTGATTATTAAAAGTTTAAGGTGGGGATAGGTCTAAAACCACTCAACCAATATAATTTAGACAGGTTTGGGTACTTATATTAACCTTATCTTTAAGTATTAACTCTAAGTTAATTAGTTTCACTTTTACAATGTCTCTTTGTATTTTTATATAATATGGTTAATAAACATACTATATACATCCAAGAGACCCCAAAGTGGTCCATGAATGATGAAAATATCATGATATAAGTCTCTTGGCCGAACCATAGATTTTTTAGGAATTTAATATCAATTAATAATATAATATTTGTTTTAAGAACTCTTTTATGTCAATTTTGACACTATTCAATAGTTGATTTTTTTGAAACTCATAACAGATTGATTACTTCGAAAAAATTCAATTAAATAAATCCTAATATATCATATTATCCTAGAAAATTAGTTTAATTCATTAAAAGTTTCATATTATATTTATTTGGGTATTTATAATATCAATTATTTTAATTTTTCACTATTATAGTAATTACTGCATCATCATTGTGTAATAAATAAAATAAATTATTTAATGTCTAAAAATTATAAATAAAATATCATTATGTAGGAAATATTTTTATCTTTCTAATGAATATTTATAATCTAAAAGCCAACATATATAACCCTATGTAACAATTGTTTTTCTAAAAGATATATGCTTGTGTCATTTTTGTATTCATTTTAACTTAATTAAAATAAAGTGTCATTATTACTTACAAGTGGATCCATGGGGTCCCAAAATCGACCCAAAGATGTCCATGGTCGACCATGTATCAACCAATAGGGTTAAGACACGTTTTAGGGTAATTTAGTATTATTATAAAATTATTTTTTTTAACCCTTATTTAACGGATTTACCCTTAACCATGGTAAATAAAATATATACCGCAGTAATTATTCAAAATGTCTAAAAATAAAAGTTACCTATTTACACAATTTGAACATCCTGATTCCAAATATGGAATACATTTTCCTAAATTCAAAACACAGAAGTGGCAGAATTTAATTTAATATTAATTCCCGCTGTCAAAACAAAAAGCGTGTTTTTAAGAGATAATAACTATAAAAATATTGACACTTGTTTATGTTCGGTTTAATTGTAAAATTATGTCCAATGAACAACATTATATTAAATGGTAAAAATATATTCTAAATATACTTTAAAACTACTAAAATTCATAATTTATCATTATTAATTATTTTTATTAAAAAAGTTGTTTTTAATTAAAATTTAGTAATTTTCACTATTCATCAAAATATGAAAGTTATCCGAAATGTACCAAAATTTCACCTAAGGCTAAATTCGATATTCCGAATCCAAAAATGATATCCATTTTGAAATATAAAATATATATAATTTCAAAAAGTAGGTATTACTATTCATAACGGCTAGTTTGATTGGTTATGGTGTGTTAGAACTCGGTGTTGCGTACAACACACGCTATCACATTATTCAAAGAGAAGCGTACCGTAGAAGCTTGGGGTGTTACATTCTACCCTCCTTCAAATAATTTCGTCCTCAAAATTTCTAGAATACTTACCACATGAAAATACTCGGGTGGTTCTTCATCATAAGTTCCTCGGGTTCCGACGTTGCCTCTTCCATCTTATGGTTTTTCCACAAAACGTTTACCAGACGCGTCGTCCGGTTTCTCAGTACTTGTTTTCTCGTATCAAGAATCCTAACGGGCTCTTGATAATAGGAAAGATCGGGTTCCAGTTCTAATTCTTCATAGGTGAGTACATGAGTTGGATCAGGCATGTATTTCCTCAACAGAGATACGTGGAACACATCGTGAACTTTGGAGATACTTGGCGGCATTGCCAATCGGTAAGCTACAACCCCAATTCGTTCTAGAATTTCGAAAGGTCCGATGTACCTGGGACTCAATTTACCTTTCTTACCAAAACGTATGACTCCCTTCCACGGAGATACCTTCAGGAAAAAATGATCACCGACTTGAAATTCCAAATCCTTCCTTCGATTATCGGCATAGCTCTTCTGCCTACTTTGAGCTGCATTGATGTGATTTTGGATTACTTTCACCTTTTCCACCGTTTCCTCCACCAGTTCTAGGCCTACAAGTTTTCTTTCACCAACGACATCCCAACAGGTTGGTGTACGACATCTCTTTCCGTATAACGCTTCATATGGTGCCATCTGAATACTCGAATGGAAACTATTGTTGTAGGAAACTTCTACCAGTGGTAAATATTGATCCCACATATCCTGAAAGTCATGTGAGCAAGATCTCAACATGTATTCTAAGGTCTGAATAGTCCGTTCTGATTGTCCATCTGTCTGAGGGTGGTAAGCAGTACTCAAATGATGTTCAGTATCCAGGGATTTCTGAAGACTTTTCCAAAATCTTGAAGTAAAACGGGGATCATGATCAGAAACAATTGATAAGGGTACTCCATGAAGTCTCACAACTTCATTAATATATAGTATTACTAGACGTTCTAGGGGTAGATCTTCTCTTATAGCAAGAAAATGATCTGACTTGGTAAGACGATCAACAATAACCCATATTGCATCATTCCTTCTAGGAGTCTTTGGTAGCCCCATGACAAAGTCCAGCGTAATATTGTCCCATTTCCACTCCGGTATGGGAAGAGGTTGCATGACTCCTCCAGGCTGTTGCCTTCCAGCTTTCACTTGTTGAAAAACCATACATCTTGACACAAAATCAGCAATCTCCCTCTTCATGTTGTCCCACCAAAAATGTTCCTTCAAATCTTTATACATTTTGGTGCTCCCAGGGTGTATAGAGAAATTGGAACTATGAGCATCATCCAGCAATTCCCTTTTTAGATCAGGTATATCGGGAACACAAAGTCTCTTCCCAAATTTCAAAATTCCATCTTCATAGACAAAGTCTCTCAATCTCCCATCATTCACAGCTTTAATCTTCTTTTGAAATTCTTCATCATCGGTCTGAGTACTCTTAATCCTTTCTAGTAAATATGGTTTGGCAACCATTTGAAAAAGAAATGATGTTTCGCCTTCCCTGGTTATTCCCATGTCCATCTTTACTAGATCCATGAAAATTTGATCCCATTCAATTCTCATATTGTTCAAAACTCCATGGTCTTTTCTACTCAAAGCATCTGCCACCTTGTTTTCCTTCCCCGGGTGGTAGTGTATCGTACAATCATAATCCTTGAGTAATTCAAGCCATCTCCTTTGCCTCATGTTTAGTTCTTTTTGTGAGAAAATATACTTCAAACTCTTGTGATCAGTATAAATCTCACATTTTTCACCATAGAGGTAGTGCCTCCATATCTTCAAAGCAAAGATCACAGCTGCTAACTCGAGATCATGAGTAGGATTGTTTTGTTCATGAATTTTCAACTATCGTGATGCATAGGCAATAACTCTATCATTCTGCATAGGGACACAACCAAGTCCTTTCTTCGATGCATCACTATAAATAACGAACCCATCATTCCCCGATGGTAGAGTCAATATAGGAGCATTGACTAATCTTCTCTTCAGTTCTTCGAAACATTCTTCACACTCTTTTGTCCAAACAAATTTAACCCCTTTACGTGTGAGCTTCGTTAATGGGTTAGCCAATCGGGGAAAATTCTGGATGAAAAGTCGATAATAACCTGCCAAACCAATAAAACTGCGTACCTCAGTTATACTCGTAGGTGCTGGCCATTCTTGGATTGCCTTCGTCTTAGAAGGATCAACAGAGATTCCATCTTTAGAGACAATATGGCCAAGAAAAGAAATCTCCTGAAGCCAGAATTCACACTTGCTAAACTTCCCATATAATTCATGCCTCCTCAGAGTCTTCAAGATAATGCGCAAGTGATTTCCATGATCTTTGTATGTTTTTGAGTATACCAAGATATCATCAATAAATACCACCACAAATTCATCGAGATACTCCTTGAAAACTCTATTCATCAGATCCATGAATACAGAGGGTGCATTTGTCAATTCAAAAGGCATTATAGTAAACTCGTAATTCCCGTACCTGATTCAAAATGCTGTCTTCGGAATGTCTTCCTTCTTTACACACAACTGATGGTATCCAGATCGAAGGTCAATCTTTGAAAAGTATTGAGCTCCATGTAGTTGGTCAAATAAATCATCAATACGAGGTAGGGGATACTTGTTCTTTATCGTTATAGCATTGATCTCCCTGTAGTCGATACATAACCTCATAGATCCATCTTTCTTTTTAACAAAAAGAACAGGGGCTCCCCATGGAGAAACACTAGGGAGAATAAATCCTTTATTACTCAATTCCTCTAGTTGTTTCTTTAGTTCAACTAATTCTATAATGACCATTCTATAAGGGGTCTTCGATATAGGCCTTGATCCAGGAATTAAATCAATGGAAAACTCAACTTCTCATTCTGGAGGATGTCCAGGTAAATCTTCCGGAAATACATCTACAAATTCTTTCACAACAGGTACATCCTCTATTTGAACATTCCTTTCCTCACCCGCAGTTATTTCATTCTCTTCCTCCCCAATAATTGAATTTAGTTGAGCTATTGAGGGTGGATCTAAATAAGAATTAGGTGGTGACAATTCTGCTCTAAAGATAAGGTGTTCCTTATCATTATCATCAAGAATCATAACGTCTTTCTTCTTACAATAAATCTTCGCATCATAGTCCGAAATCCAGTCCATACCGAGGATTATGTCAAACTCAATCATAGGTATGACGATGAGATCAACAGATAACGAACATTTATGTTCTCTAATGGGGACTGATTCACAAAACTTTGTGGCAATGATACTTCCCTTAGGAGTTTTAACTGACAACTCCCTTGTTAAATCAAATTGGAAATATATAATTTTCTTAGCAAACTGGGAAGATATGAAACAATGCGATGATCCAGAATCAAATAATGCATTTTCTAAACTTGAGGAAACCATTAAATTACCTGCCACCACATATTTCGGAGCTTCTACCTCAGCAGTAGTGATAACATAAGCTTGGCCTTGATCCCTTGGCCTTTTCTGAGGTAAGTTCACCTGACGCTTAGGACATTCATTCGCATAATGTCCCATCTCCCTGAAATTGTAGCACTGAACGTTGGTGGCTTCCTTCTTCCCTTTACAATCCCGAGCTTGGTGGCCTTTTTCACCACACTTGTAACAGACTCCCATTCCCTTCAAGCAAGCACCGAGGTGTTTCTTCCCACATTTACCACATGATAGATATTCAACCTTTACTTTCTTCCCCTTGTTTCCATTCCCAAATTGATCAGCAGGCCTCTTCATCTCTTGCTTTGCTTTGAAGTCATAAGACTTAGAGAATTCCTTTTCGGTCTTGATAGCCCATGAAACAATGTCTTCGTACGATGAAAAGGATTGTGAGACTAATGCTCGATGGAGAAATGGTTTTAACCCATCAAAGAAACGATCAATCTTACTTCTTTTTTTACGTATATAATCACCAGAGTACCTTGCTAACCTTGTAAAGTTAGCCTCATACTTTGCGACATTCTCATCCTCCTTCTGTCTCAGACTTAGAAATTGCCTTTCCATATCTGCTCGATGGTCATGAGGAATGTATTTTTCTAAAAACAGATTTTTGAACTCCCTCCATTCCATATTTGATAATTCATCATCTTCCTTCGTATTTTGAATCAATGACCACCATTGATCAGCATCTCCAGTGAGGCGGTAAACTGCCATGATAACTTTTTCCCTTTCACTGCTCCCCAAAGCCTGAAATATTTTCTCTAAGGAAAATATCCATAGCTCAGCTACTAAGGGATTTTTACTCCCATTGAACGTTGGTGGTTGTTGCCTCATGAATCGATCTAACATTGATCCTCCACGCTGTGGATCAGGGTGCTCCATACGGGTAAGGTTATTATTCATAACCTGAGTAAGTTGTCCCAGTATGGTGATTAGCTGATCGGCTCCAGTTGCATCACCAGCTCCACTATAATTATCTTGAGCAGGAGGGAAATCCCTACATGGAGTGCGTGCATTGATACGGTTTCCATTTCTTCCACTAGGTGCCATTTCTACACAATGGCATAAACTAGATCAGTTTATGAATCAAAATACATAATCCCATACTTATAAAACACTCAACATAAATTGAACTATTTATGGATATAATCCATAATCATAAAAATGTTTTCTTTGAGGAAGTATATACTCATAAACCCTTCATAATGATTTGTAAAGGAAATGAGAGTTATCCTAAGCATATCCACCGGGAGTGTCGTAACCAAGAGTGCAGCAAGGCCCGTTGTTGTGCACCAGTTCCCGTTCGAGTCTAGCTCAAAGCGGTGTTTTCGGGTTTTACCCCTAGGTACATCTGTGCCAGAGCCGCCTCTACCTGCTCGTATCCGGATAGGGATGTATTGCTCGGAAAACTCACAAAATCTCCACAATACCAAAATTCTAGGAAGTTCTTCTATACTAATCCTCAGAGTTCATCTTAGGTCTACGTTCTCTAATCAGAGTTTATCTAAATCTAGCTTCCAAGGTTTGTACTAAACTTCCTCTGATACAAACTGTAACGCCCCGACCCTAGTTACCCAGAGTCGGTGCATTATTACATAACATTGGCATGATCACAAGAAAGATCAAATCTCGAAAGACTGATTGGTTTAATAGCCTTGGAAACACTAGATATATTCATAAGTTTTACATTACATCATAAAATGAAAAACTACTACAACAACATAAGGTCTCCATAATCCACACTCATATCCCCACATAATATCCCTGCAGGTCATTCATAATTTACTTCTTCACTTCCTGGGAAAAAATAAAACATAGAAAAGGGGTGAGCTCAAATGCCCAGTAAGGATAACAATATAGCGAAAACTTTCATAAATAAGAATAAACATTTAAGGCAATGTATAACTAAAACAAAAGACTTTCAAACATGAACTTTCAACATGGTATGGCATAAATAAAATTAAATAATTCCATTTACTTATTCACATGGATATTCTACTAATCGAATAATCACATGAAAAAATCAATAACCACTTTCATAATGTTGGAATGCATAATGCCAGACTATCATAACCACATAGTCAAGGCCTCGTGCCAAGACTACAAATAAGATTTTGTCAAGGCCTTGTGCCAAGACACTAGTTTGTCTCATGAGACCTACCGATGCATCGAGGAGCTATAGCGGGCTCCACCCGTCACTTACTATGTCCAATGCATTACCATATGAAAAGGTTTAAACATAACATAAACATTCGTATTAAAACCAGCATGCGAAATGTCAATAATTTCACCATAAACTATGAATGGTATAAAAATAGCACATCCACAGTCAAACATATCACAAAACCTTCAATAAAATATATAAGTTTTGTATCATAATAAATCAACTTCAAATAATCTTAAAATCCATCAATGTATGTTGACATAGATGAAATCAAAATTCTTTTTAATGAAATATCTCCTTTTATTTTGAAATCATTTAAGATGCATATAAAATAAAACATTTTCTATGAAAATAATCTTATAAGCTTGTAAGGGAAGCTTTGAAGATTTTATAACAGTGGAAAATAGCCGCACCCGCCGTATAAGTTAAAAAAAACATTCTTACCTTAATTCTGTCGAAAAGGTTAAAAAGGACCTTGTTTTGAAAATGACGGAAAGATTCCTTTATAAACCTCTTCTAAAAAGTCAAACAAGGGTATAAATGACTTTAACCCATATTCTTGTAAATAATAAATATGTTTTGAAATACATTTCGAAGAAACATGGATGTGGATGATAAAGAAATCCCAGTAGATTATTACATATAAACAACCTCGGATAATGAAGAGATTGTGAAATAACCCTTACCTTGTAATTTTCCTTGGTTGGGGTAGGTTAACCTCCTGTATAATGGTGAAATAATTGTCACTAAATTGTACAAGAATCATATACATTAATATGATATCATATATGATCTTTTAATATTGATTTGATAATAATATCTTAGTATTATCGTTGTTTCGGGTGTTAACTTACTTGTTTTCTATTATATGTTTTGTTACGTAAGACATGTTTGTAAAGGATAGGTTTTATATTATTCATATCCAGAATGATATCAATTCCTTAAACATCATTTTTTAAATCAACAAATGATAATTATACTTGAATGGATACGATGGAGAATGAATCTCATCGCGTTCGTGGAGACGGTAGTCCGTACGTACGCACGAGCGATAATATCATTCTTTTGATATTAAAATAATATATAAATGGATGGTATATCATATATACAGAATAATTAATATGTTATATTTATTATTTACATGAGTTACACATCATTATTATACCCATCCAAATAATATTATATTGAATAACAATTACACCACGACGTGGAGACGGTAAGCCGTACGTACGCACGTATGGTGACATGTTATTAAAAGGGTGGATAGAATACTGAATATGGTTGTACCATATTTATAATAAAATCACATTATATATATGATACTGGATTTATTATTTTAGAATGGTAACAACAAAGGAAGAAGAAGTGGAAGAAGAAATGAACTTAGAAAAGGGTGGCGAAATCATTACCTCTTCTTCGGGTTCTTCCTTTTGATTTGATCAAAAGGGCTCCTTAGGTTGGCTTTATGATCAAACTAAGGCCCCTAGGTTGTAGTTAGAGAAGTTGGGAGAGTATTTGGGAAGATTTTGGCCGAACCAAAAGGCTATGATGGTGTGAAGAAATGAGAAGGAGGAGTGCCCGTTTATAAGAGTGGTGAGGGGCACCTTTGGAAAAGCTAGAAATATTAATTTATAATAAATTCATATTCGGTTTCTAATTGCTCCAAAGTTGATTATTCAAAGGTTAAGGTGGGTATAGGTAGAAAACCACTCAACGAATAGAATTTAGACATGTTTGGGTACTTATATTAACCTTATCATTAAGTATTAACTCTAAGTTAATTAGTTTCACTTTTACAATGTCTCTTTATATTTTTATATAATATGGTTAATAAACTTACTATATACATCCGATAGACCCCCCAAGTGGTCCATTACTGATTAAACTATCATGATATAAGTCTCTTGGCCGAACCTTATATTTTTAGGAATTTAATATCAATTAATAATATAATATTTGTTTTAAGAACTCTTTTATGTCAATTTTGACACTATTCAATAGTTGATTTTTGTGAAAGTCATAACAGATTGATTACTTCGAAAAAAGTCAATTAAATCAATACAAATATATCATATTATCCTATAAAATTAGTTTAATTCATTAAAAGTTTCATATTATATTTATTTGGGTATTTATAATATCAATTGTTTTAATTTTTCACTATTATAGTAATTACTGCATCATCATTGTGTCATAAATAAAATAAATTATATAATGTCTAAAAATTATAAATAAAATATCCTTATGTATGAAATATTTTTATCTTTCTAATTAATATTTATAATCTAAAATCCAACATATATAACCCTATGTAACAATTGTTATTCTAAAAGATATATGCTTGTGTCATTTTTGTATTCATTTTAACTTAATTAAAATAAAGTGTCATTATTACTTACAAGTGGATCCATGGGGTCACAAAATCGACCCAAAGATGTCCATGGTCGACCATGTATCAACCAATAGGGTTAAGACATGTTTTAGGGTAATTTAGTATTATTATAATATTATTTTTTTAACCCTTATTTACCAGATTTACCCTTAACCATGGTAAATAAAATATTTACCGCAGTAATTATTCAAAATGTCTAAAAATAAAAGTTACCTATTTACAAAATTTGAAGATCCTGATTCCAAATATGGAATCCATTTTCCTAAATTCAAAACACAGAAGTGGCAGAAATTAATTTAAAAATAATTCCCGCTGTCAAAACAAAAAGCGTGTTTTTAAGAGATAATAACTATCAAAAGATTGACACTTGTTTATGTTCGGTTTAATTGTAAAATTATGTCCAATGACCAACATTATATTAATTGGTAAAAATATATTCTAAATATACTTTAAAACTACTAAAATTCATAATTTATCATTATTAATTATTTTGATTAAAAAATTTTTTTTAATTAAAATTTAGTAATTTTCACTATTCATCAAAATATGAAAGTTATCCGAAATGTACCAAAATTTCACCTTAGGCTAAATTCGATATTCCGAATCCAAAAATGTTGTCCATTTTGAAATATAAAATATATATAAT
Organism: Viscum album; assembly: GCA_963277665.1. NCBI lineage: Eukaryota > Viridiplantae > Streptophyta > Magnoliopsida > Santalales > Viscaceae > Viscum > Viscum album. The sequence continues at coordinate 1,533,302,139 of OY728163.1, read as the reverse complement.
TTCAAAAAGTAGGTATTACTATTCATAACGGCTAGTTTGATTGGTTATGGTGTGTTAGAACTCGGTGTTGCGTACAACACACGCTATCACATTATTCAAAGAGAAGCGTACCGTAGAAGTTTGGGGTGTTACATAATAAATCATCGTGAATATCACCTTGATTTTCATGAAGATCTTCAATGTGTCTTCAAGGAAAAAATCCTTCTTCTTATCCATTAGTAAGGTTTTCAATAGGCGTCAACACTTTATTCTATCTTATCCCACTCTCTATAGTTCCCCTATTTTTATGATCTATAAATTTAGTTTATTCATATTATCCTTTTACATACTTTAAAACTCATCTATTATATAGATAAGTGGTATCTCAATAATTTCATATTTCCATAATTTCCTTTTCTCTATTCATGTAAAATTATTCATGACTCTCTTACTTTAGATATTAAATAATCTATGAACATGATGGAAAAATTATTCTATCCATATTATACAAATTGAAGTCAGATTATTGAAGGCACATGTCATTTCCATAACAATATAGTTATTCCATAAATATTACCTTCATTAATTATCAAATATATCTTGATAAAATATTACTTTTTTTTCATTCCATGGATCCACCATTTACATATGTAATGATATCTAGTCAAACATTTCATTATGAATCAACCCCATGTCAATCATAAATATATAAAAATTACACATATATTAAATCCATAATAAATAATATCAAAGAATTTCCATATTTCACTCAATAAAGTTTAGTCAAATATAGATCGAAAAAATATAAATCTATATTTTCACATTCCTCTTTCAACAAGTTAAATATATGTATCAATAAAATATTTCCCATAATTTTAGAACAATAATATAAAAATATTATATATATATATATATTATATGAATTATTCCCCATAATTAATGCATAATATTTCCAAAATACAACCGTTTACATATATCCATGAATTCATATGAATTTCACTCAAATTCTTACAAGATATTCTCAAGGAAAGATCCATCATTTTCTTGAAGTATTATTAACTAATTTTATGAATTTTTCATTGTTTCCTTTAAATATTAATCCCAAATTTGAGGGGTATAATATTGAAATTAATGAATAGATGGGTTGAATTCAACTGATTGGACCTTACCTCCCCATTTGGGCCATAAAATTTTCATTTGATCTTAGATTCAGATGAAATTTTTATAGCAAGGAAAAAAACTAATTCCATAAAATTAATTTAGTTAGAGTGAAAAATATGTCTCTTGGTAACTCAATAAAAATATGGCTCAAGATAGACTGACGTTTTGAGGCTGAATTCTGTATATTACCATGTTAACACTTTAAACCATAACACTCTAATAATATATATAAATAATATTTTCACAATTTGGGGGGGCGGGTCATTGATTAAAGGGTTTGTGTTCTAAGAGATTTTTTCTAGTCCACCTCTCCAAGCATTTGGAAGAAAGAAGGATTTGTGCAATGGTCTCTTCAAAAAATGTGACCCTCCTCTTCTTCAACATTTTTTCTTTTTTTTACTTATAATATCACATTCTATTCAATAAAACATATATATTACTCATTTGAACTTATTATATTCTAATTATTTGGGTTAGAATCTAATAGTGGATATGTTATTGGGGTTTACCCTTTCAATACATTGCTTATGTAAATCATCTCCACTATCATGACCCGACCCATCAGGGCCCACCTGACTAGAGGAAAACTAATTGTAACACCCCAATACAACCTCTAATAGGTTTGGGGATGGTGACTTGTGCCATGTAGGAATATAACACACATGGGAGGCCTTATCTTATGTACTCACACACACACATATATATTTACAATCCCATAAAAATGTTTAAATGTAAAGAACAACTGATAATAATAATGCATGCATAACCTCAAACCCACATCAGAGTAAGAAAATAATATTAGAAAGTAATAAAGGGGTTAAATAAAAGCCCACTAAAATTGGAAAATAAATTCCAACCCACATTAATGGTAGGTAATGCTTTAAAATGAATCACCCTGTATAGACCATAGTCTGTTTCACTCAACTAAGCTATAACTTAGCTCCACCTACTCCTGGTACTCCACATAATCTAATAAAAAGCATGTTGTCTGCATAAGAGACATGTGTGTGAATATCTGATGAAGGGGTGAGTTTAATAATACCCAGTAGGACACCACGATATTAACAAACATAAAGCATAAAGAGAATTCAGCTGACCAATACATAGGTATGTCAATCAAGATATGCGACATGGTAATCAACAATAATAAATCAAGATATACTCATGATGAACACTACGTATTAGGGAAAATTCATAACCATAAAACTAGCCTAGGATTCTACTAGAGGATTCAAGGTAATACTTGTTCTGGGAGAACTCACTTTATGAGCCATGCTATCATTGATGACACTCATTTTAGAGGTCATGTTTTTTGGGTCTCACTACACTAATGGAACAAAATGGAGAGATCATTCTCATTGCGTCTAGGCATGGAGAATCATGAAGGAAACTGAGTGGAATCATTTGAGATACACATTCAATTAGACTACACCTAATTAGAAAATATTATACATTGATACAAGGATTGGGGGTTGAACACAGGTCTCATGAACCCTGTTGGATTTATCCGGCTGGATATGGGATCAACACCTGGGTAAATATTGGTCACAATAATTTCGAAAACCCTATCCAAGGAGGATTATGGGAATGAGGATTTCTATAGGACTCTTGGAAGGATACTTGATCAAAACTGATGAGGGGTTTGGAATATGAAACATTGAACCAAATGTCATACTGAATCCTCATGGGAGTGGAATGAGACTACTCACTCCAGAATAAGAAAACTCACCCACACTAGTCTGAAAGATGAAATACAGCCAAATGATACTAATAATGGAAACACACACAACTGATACTTGTTAAGCATCACTAAAATAATTATATCTCTTACATTACCTCAAAATGTATCTATGATATAAAAAATAAAGGTTCTACATGGAAAACTTCTTGGGGGTGGACTACTCATATACCAACATCTGAGTCTAGAAAATTTCTAAAAAATGTGTGGAGATCACCATCAGTTCAAAGGGTTAAAAAATAAATCCATTGATATGTCACAAAAAATAGATATGAATGGCCAAATAAATCACACCATTGTGATCATCACAGAAAAATGCTCAGGATATACTATTCACATTCCCAAAATAGATGACTAATAAAAAAACTCATTTTTGTCGTAACATGTACATATGTGTTTCTAGGGACCAATCAAAGATTCCAAATTAAATATCCATTTTTTCATAATTGAACACCTCAAAACCACAATAATAATTCCACAAAAAGATCACCAACCTGACATCATATGAATCAGATAAAACCAAAATTAATTATTGATAATAATAATAATAAATATAAAAATAATATTTTTATTAACATAATATACTAAATTATTGAGGAAAAAAATCCCACCACACCCTTTATTTTACAAGTACCATCCAGGCGCACCACAATCTCTCTTGGATTCTTATTTTTTTATATTATTATAAATGGAAAATGGAAAAACTCTTCCTATTCCCACATTGCATGTGTACACGAGGGGGGGGGGTGGAGTCTTAAAATATCTCCCATGCTCCCCAACACCATCTATATTCAAAATAATACTATTATTATTATCATAATTATTGTTATTATAATAATATTAATGGAAAAGGGGTAGGTACTTTCCCCATTTCCTACTATGGTGCATACAGGGAAAGTGGAATCCCTCCATTCTATTCTAAATTATTATTATTTATAATAATAAATATCAAATTTTATTATTATTAAAAATAATAATAACTATCACATGTTATTATTATTAAAAATAATAATAACACACACCGTCCTCCACGACTGACCATAAATTGGATTCCAACCACTATTTACTGAATATCCATCCATTATATCCATCCACGTCAACTGCACACCCCAGGTCATGGGAATCCTTCCTTCCAATATAACAATGAACTCTATCGTCACCAGTGATGGATTTTAGCCACCCTTTTCTCAGAAAAATCAATTGATACTCTTTTGGAGAGATCCACTCAATCTAGATTGCACACTAATATACCCAACCCACAATGATTTCCCATCATTGCCTCCACACCACCTTCACATATCGAAAATCGAAATCTAAACTTGGGACCATTATCATCTATACTAAATAATAAACACACATCGACCGGTATTACAATAAATCATTGAATCACCTGTCATCTAATTACTAATGATGAACACCAAGAATAGAAGTGATCCTTGATCGATGGCTATGTTTTTTTGGCCATCATCAATGGAATCCAATGAATGGAGGATTATCAAATAAAAAAGAATCAACGAGGACAAGTAAATCTCAAATTCATAAATCTATGAAGATAAGACAAACATTGGACAACCTAAAAAAATATCGATCAATGAATTAATCTAGAGAAGGATTAATTTTCATTCACCTAAAAATTGAAATGGGGATAAAAATAAAAAAAATCTCTATATTGGTTTTGGATCGATCTTTGGTGAAGAAAGTTTCCACTAGAGATAAAGATGATGATTTCAATGCGTTCTTCATTCATCTCATGATTTCCTTGATCTGATCACTTTTTATTCTCCAATCCCGATCTGCAAATGATGAACGCCCAAGCCTCCTATGAAATCCTCCTAGGGTAATGTGGATAACCTGAAATTTTTCCAAATTAGGCTACTTAAAGAATATTATTAGGTTTATGGGTATTAAATAAATAAATGAATAAAACAAAATAATTGACTTAATGTACTCGCCAATGACCGCCTCAACCAAACATCCAACACCAACCAACATTATTTTGTGACTAGGGTAAACCCCATTTTTTGGAATCAACCATGGTCTCATATATCCAATTAGAGACTTTATTAAGGATTTATTTCATTATTTTAGAAAAAATGCTTATGTGGTATTAAAATATTTAATTTTTTTAATATCAATATCGAGATCAGTAGGACTTAGAATCTTTCTCCATCTCAGTAGCTAACTCCAAAAATATTCCTAGAAATATTCCTAAGTATTACATATAAAAAATAGTGATGTCACATCCATCAAGACAACTCCACCGATGGAAGAATAGTTTCCATTCATAATGGATCTAATTCCAACTCCCTTAATTTATATGTTTTGAATCCTTGAAAAAACTACAACTTATAAATTTTTATCAATTAATTGTGTTTGAATTTTTAATTAATTCAATCAATTTGAATTTTGACCGCAAGGATGGGTATGTGTGAATCATGAGAGTGAAGCATTAATCATAAAGTTTGATCATCTTGTGAGAAACTCATAAGGTTTTTTCTAATTATAAAACCCAATTAATTGTAATTTATCAGGTGTATATGCTTCCCTAATTGGCCACTAACCCTATGTTGGCTATTGGACGATAATCAAAGTAGGGTGATGTGATTTTAAGTCACAATGTCCTCCCATGCTCAATTGTTTCCAATTTTTATATCCATATATAGGGTTATGAGTTTGAAAATACTAGGGGGATTACAATTAAATGGATTTTAATATATGCGATAATTATTAATGAATAATTAGGTGGCACATTAGATCAATTATGAATTCTTATATGATTATTTTCAATGAAATTATTTTCTTAATTGTTTACTTTTTTTCGAAATAACTCAACCAAACACCACTATTTTGTTAGATTTCTAATTTTTCTAATTTATCTCATTAATATTTTTTATAATTTTATTAATTCATTTCCTTTTAAAGAGAATGAAATAGGCCATCCATTTTTCTACACATAGTAATAATCAAAAGTATTTTGATAGTGTGTGCAATAATACTCATCAAACTAGCATGATTGCTGGGGAGGAAAATGATTTCATTAACCCCTTTTAGGATACGCTTAAAATACTATTTTCATTAAAATGTTATTTAAAAAATGGGGTTCATTATTGAATAAACTTCCTTGAGTGATATAGTAAGAATTTTATCAAGAAAAGTACTAACTTTTTAAAAGTCTACTTATAGGGAGGATTATTCGAAATAGTTTAATAGAATCCTCAAAGATAATATTGAGCAAAAATATCTTAAATCCTTTTCTAATAAACTCACAGAATTATCAAACTATTTTATTTTCTAATTCTATTAACATGGGGAAAAATATAAAAAACTACTATATAGATTTGATGAATACATCAACGAGTTGGTGACTATATTGAAAATCCTTCTCTCCCACGACTCTTAAACATCCCCAAATTGAACTCCAAGAAGAAAATTCACAAGTTGTTGATCAAATGAAGAGAGTTGAATGAATTGTGGATTCTTATTTTTTTTGATTTTATATCATTATAAAATCCAATCAACTACCCATATTTTTATTTTACCCTATCATCACCTTTTATATCCCAAGTGAGTGATGAGGATGAGGATAAAATGACCAAAATCAAGTAGAATATGATGTCAGAATTAAATGATAAAGAATTTATAGAGGATGTACAACATAAAAATGAACTAAAATATTATTAGAATGAGGGGGATCTTGTAGATTTGAATTTATCATGTTTTAGTCTATGAAATAGAATAATTAAATGATTCTCCTTGGGATTTTTGTATAGAATTTTCACTTTTGAAACCAACCCTTAATGCTACCTAAGAAACCACCCAAGAGGTGGTGATTAAAGATGAATAAGAACTAAAGGATTTGGTGGAGATGTAACTATAACATGTATAAAAAGGAGAACATCTTCTAGAGAAGGAAAAAAATACATTTTACAGGGAGTTCCCCATACTTCTTTCCCCTCCCCATAATTTCTACATTTTTCATTTTTCTGTTATGGGTGTGGAAATTTTTTATATTTTTTGAGGGTCCACACTCTTGGTACCTACATATGGATATCAAGAGAAACAACATGTAGTGGCTCCTACCATAAAACCCCATCCTCCTATGGATTGGGGTTAAACTCAATATTGTTTGGTTTTAGGTTGTATAAACACATCACCTAATGATCCAAAACCGAATTTATCTTTAATTTTTTTATTTATTGATTTATTTAATTTTAAGTATTTTTTTTGTTATATTTTATTGTATAAAACAATTTTTTATTAAGAGATTAATTCAAATCCACCGAAATAAAAATAATCATGGTTGTATTTTTACTTCATTTTTGAATTTTTCCTTTCACTTTCCGCTTTTCATTAATTCAAATGGGTGGTTTAATTAAATTGATGGGTGATTCCATTTTATACAGTTTCTTATGGATTTATATTTTTTTGATGTGTTTTTTCCCATATAATTGTTTTTATTTAGAAAATAAAATTTAATTAATAAAAAACCACAAAAAAATCATGTCACGTTCTCATTACATCCATGGAACTTATTGAAAATTCATGTTTTATTTTTCTAGTCTAATGGGAGGCATGTTAAGAATAAGAAATTATTCTTCATTGGTGGTTGATTTTATTGAAATTGAAATTGTGAATATATTTAATTGATTATTTATTTTTTAAACCATTAATTTTTTTATAGAATTCATTTATATTATTTTTTTGGGAAAATTGTGATATTTAATATATCCACACAACTTCGTACACAATCTTAGATTTTGATTGTTTCATACCAAATTAAATGTATGTTCAAGTTAAGTAATTTTCTATCATTCAAAATGGTATTTCTATATGTTTGATTATCATACAATCAATTTAATTACTATAACATATGGACCTAAGTATATGTACATGATATCCAATAGTTATATTCACTCAAAAAAATTCAAATAAAAAATATAAAATAACAATAAAGAGGGGAGTTATGAAATGGAAAACATATGGGCTTATCTTGGTCAAGATCTGAATATTTGAATTTTGAGAATACATAATGAGTATGTTTTTAAAATTTTATTACAAAGGATGTTGAATAGTTTTTTTTTTGAAAAAGTATAAGGTGGCCAAATTTTTTTACTTTACCTGATTGTTATGATTTTCATGCTGCTTTCATGGATTGAGAAATGTCAAAATGAATCATCTTCCGACTTTAATGACATGTGAGTTTTCATAAGAGTGAAAAATAGTAAGCATGAGAGAGTTTAAAAACCATTTATTTATGAATATTGTTTTTATAATAATTGAAATTATTTACCTACATGGATCTATATTTGAATATTTATTATAAATATGTTTTTTAAATAGAATTTGAAAATTCCATGAAAAATATGTTTTCCATTTTAATTCATATATATTAATTTTATATTAAATATTTATATATGATGAATTATTTAAAATAAATTTTATATAAATATTCTACAGTCATTTTTATACATTTTTTATTTATAACTTTAATGATGGAAACTAAATTTTAAGTCTAGAAAATTTACATTAATGCCGAGATGGAATGGATTCGATGGATTAGAACTTTCCCAACCATTTAGTCCATAGGTTTTTCATATGAATTTGGATTAGGATGATATTTTGAAAGATATTAAATAACTTTTTTTTCATTTCATTAACCTCGAGTGAAAATTGGTTCATGTAGGATTCAATTCCAAAATGTGGCTCACAGAATAGTAATGTTTGGATGAAGATTTCCATATGTTAACATCTTGACACTTTAAACCCTAAAATTTCAACACACTATTTAAATGATATTTTCAAACTTAAAGAGAAAGGGGGTTGATTTATGAGGTTTTATATGAATATATTGGTTACATTACACCACTCTAAGTATTAAAAAAAGAAGACGTTGTGAAAGGATTTATTCCAAGAAGGAACCCTCATCTTCTTCAAAATGTTTTGTTTTTCTGGGTCAGTTCTTGTAATATCACTTCATATTTAATAAAAACTATATATTAATCTTTAAACCATATTTTATTTTTCTTATTTAGGATATAATATATAATTGTAGATGATATTGTGTTTTACCCTTTCAATCCATTACTTATGAAAATCATCTCCATGATGGAATCTCTACCAATACGAGAGTATTTTATGTTTGTAGTCAATCTAATTTATTCCCTCTACATTTATTTGTTTTGAATCATTAAAAAAATATTATCCATAAATTTTGATCAATTTATTAATTTTTAAATTCTAATGAACTCTATCAATTTTCACATAGACTTTGAGGTCGGTCTACTGTGAATTGTTAGAGAGAAACATAAATATCCATGTCTAATCAACTTTGAATAGATTCTTAAGGTATAAATATAATACAAAAACCAAATCAATTATCATTATTATGTTTTAGATTTTGTTCTAATTGTGAAATTTCCAAAATTTTGATTTTAAACCACAATCAATGTGGTGTTCCATGATTGGAAGTCCCAAAGTCATCCTAGGGTTAATTTCTTCCCATATTTATGGATGTTAATTTTCATAGGGATAAGTGGTTGGAAATAATAGGGGATTAAAATTAAATGGATTTAAACGTAATGTGTAATTATGAATGAATAATTAAGGGGAATATTAGATCATATATGTTTTCTTATATTAGTTTTTTCAATAAAAATATTGTCTTGATTGTTTGATCTTGTTTTTAAATCACTCAACTAAACCCCCTTATTTTTCCCTCCTCACTTGTTTTATTTGTTTATTAAACCTATTAAAGATTTATTTAATTTACTTCCTCATTAAAAAAATAACCTAGGTCATCTACTCTAATACCCTTAGTGAAAATAAGAAATATTTTTGAGAGTATGTGCGACAACACTCATCATGTACACTCTCATATTACCCATTCACCTAACCCAACTCATGATCCCACAAGTTGCATACCATCCACCTAGGCCCAAAAAAACATCTCCATGAGTTATTTCATGTGAAATGAACTTATTGTGACCATTTCAAACACACTCATTGTGAAACCACACTACTCATGCTATAGATTAGTGCTAACCGAACCCTATTAAAAAAATTATACATACCCAAATAGGCATGCATCGTAATTTTAACCTTCTATATCATCTGACTCATGCCATATTGAGTCTTTCTTATCAATACCATGACCATGAACCAAAACCACAAACCACACTCCACCAAAATAATCTACACACACTCCACCCATCCAATATCTAAACATTTAGGATCATAACCTGTTATCTCATAAGTAACCACACTTGAAAAAATAGGGCAAGGAATCCCACTTATCTTTCCCTCACAAAAAAACCTTGATACCAAAATCACTCTATGTGATTAAATCACAAAACTCAAGGAATCTTCTTGCCTCTACCATATTATGCGTTAGAACCTCCCATGATACCATCTCAAATTCAAAGAATCTATCCATGAATTGATATCTAAGGCACTCACAAGCCTATTATGACCCCTATAATGGGTTACCCTCACATATCACAAGAGCACTTTGATCTCCCACATATCCCATAAATCATAACTCTCACATAATTCGTCGCTCATAAGGAAACATATATGATCCCATAACATATATTACGAGTATAATCACATGCTTCAACACTCGATATTGGGTTCTTTCTCTCTCTCACACACCAAACATCATTCACCAATTCATCGACCTATTGGGCCAATAATCCTTACTATGAAACCATATATGATATTACCCCATTGAGGACCTAGATCTCTTCTTAATACAAAAATATATAACAACACTATCCCATTATGATCTATGTTATGTAAATGATGAAAATATGGTACAATTACATATAATCACACTAATAATATATATGAAAAAACACTATATTCATTGTTTCTAACACTTTAAATAAACAAAACTATTCTCTTTCATAAACAGTCTCATAATAACCCATAAGGGGATTATTATGAAGGAACCCAAAGATCATACTGACCTACTAAGGGTATATATACATTCCTTACAAGAGGGAATATATAGTTATCATCAAGGATAGTCTATCCATATGATCTTCATGACCTATCATCAGAGAAAATACCATATTCTACGTGAGTAGAATGTAAACAATGAGTTATATAATAAGAAACCATATAAGTTATTATTGAAACTTAATTGTTGGAACCACTATCATTAGTGGTATTAATCAATAAAGGAATAAAAATTTAATGTTAGTCCTATATTCCAAATATGATGCATGTATATTATCCTACTGAAAATACATTGAGACAAAAAAACAATCAAAACATAAATCCAAAAACTCATATATGTTACACAAGGTGAAATAAAAATACAGTAAAACTAGAAACCTAGAATAATAACTCCATATATCTGGTAACGTGGAATTTTTATTATAAATTGTGTTCATGACACAATATTATGGGGTACATCAAAGGCTCTAACACATTCCTATCCTATGTAAACTATCACCTAAAATAGTAATACAAATATAAAATAAATCATACCACTTTGTAACATACATTAATTAGATACCATAGATTGGTGTCCCATTTAGAGTATCTTGGGTGTTGATATAGTGGAATATACATGGTTTATTGAAAATATAATGGGTGTTATGCCACTTACGAGTGAAAGTGTTCTCCCAACCTGAGAGTTGTATAATAGTTATTCTAAATTAGTAGGTGTTGCTCCAAAATTACATTGGTATAATTCTACCTATTTATTTTTCTCTATCATTCTTCTATTATTGACATAAGAAAATACTGTTTATTTCATTCATATATTAAAAACTCTTTGAAAAATTTAAAATCTAATTTACCGAATGATGTTTCATATTAGATGGAATTTGAGATGTACATGGATGTCTATGTGTAGATATTTCCATTGAAATATGATTTTAAAAAATATATGATATGGCCAATGATGATTTTATGGTGATGCAATGGATTTGAGTATTTTCAACCCCATAATATTGATTTTAAGGATGATCGAGGTAATTGGATATTGCGTTTTTATATTATAAGTGATAAAAGAGATATAAAAAACTCATTGAAATTGGAATAAAATGGTTGGGGGTGTCGTAAATCTGTTTTCACTCATGATTGTTACCATGGATTATGTTCAGGTAATGATGATAGAATTCAAAATAATGGTCTAAATACATTCCAAGTTATATTTTTTGTCCTATATTATGGTATGTGATAATGATAGATATGATTAAATGCGGTTTATAAGAATGTCATCTTATAGTTATTTTACCATATGAATTATTTTATTCCATAATTTTCTATATAAAATTTACCATGATTCTATATAATGTGAGTCTTTTGGATGAATGGACCATTTTCATATCATTATTTCCCTTTTAGGGGTGTTTTAATTTCCTAGAGTTGTTTGTATTCCCTTATGATGATAATTTTTTTGTTGATATGATGGTTGTATTTATATAGTTGATTACATGATTATGGTATGTGATATGAAATGGTTAATGGGATGGGATTCTAAAGATGTTGGATAATGGGACTAATTCTAAAAATTTAGTGAATGGTCAGTGGGTCCCTATTAATATTATTATTAATATTTATATTATCTATATCTATCATATAATTAATGGAGTATGATTTCCTTGAGATATGGGGCAGATGTAGGATTATAGACTTACCATGGAAGGATTAGACTACTATTTTAGATTATCTACATTACTAAAGAATGAATTAGTAATCTCTATTCTCATAATCACACGAGGGTTTAAGCGGGGAATTGATTACGTATATTTATATACTCACCCCTATGCACACACTCGGTATCTCTCTATATTAAAATTTTAAGGAAACAAATTTTTGGTATTAAGATACATTATCTTGAGAACAATGATTCATTTAGTATCAGAGTCTCACATTATATTTTATTATATATGGTGGATGATATGGTTTGTGTTTGTTTTTTAAATATTTTTTTTAATATTGTATAATATTTCAATCATTTATAGTAAATTTTATTATAGTTTTTGAATATTTTTAATACATAAATGATATATTTTTTATATGTTATAATAAAAGGTTTATTTTCAAATGGTAATGTATTCCATATGTATGTTTTATACCCTTAAATATAATCATAAATCCCTAGTATATTGAACATGGGCTTGGGGTAGCATCCCTTGGTGTGAGCGTCGTCCATGGTGGGGTATTTGTGGAATTGCTTCATGAAATTTGTATCCATAAATTATATATTTGGGTTATATGGGGGTTATATGATGGTCTCTTCATGGTCTCGGTAGGGTATCTGACTTATAAAAAACATCAAGTTGATATGACTTCATTTTTACTAGCCTCATGAAAATTAGAGATGAGGCCTATGGATTAACCTTCTAGATATGTTTCCAATAGAAATAGACTGTTTAGTTTATGGTATTAGTGATTTTTACAAATGATTTTTTGGACAGTTTATATAATAGTTGAATTTATTAATTACCTAATGTGTTATTCCTAATATTTTAATGCTATTTCAGTGATAGTATTTTTATGGACGACTACCTACATTTATTCTTAGTAAGAACAAAACTCATGACACTATGTTTAGTATATATTCATAGAGACATTATTATCATCGAGATTGAATATTAATATATATTTCATTATTCATGAAACACAGTAATCCTCCATCAACCAAGAAATTAATTTTTGGTATTCCTCTATATTTAATTATTGGAAAAACTATCTGATTATCTATAATGAGAATGTAGAATTCATTAATTTGGATCATATGGTATATATTTCGTTGTCCTCTTATTAAATTCTCTATTGGAAAATGGAGTGTTCATTTGGAATGTATTTATGTGTGTGTTCCTTTTTGAATGTTTCTATTTATGGAGTTATATTTATGGTGATAATGGTTATGGTTTGATCATTTGAGATACACTATTAGTTGATAACTTAAAAACTCCGTTGACGTAGTAATATCTTAATTTTTAGTTAGACCTAGATGGAAAATGGGTTGTACCTTTGTGGAGAGGTCATGAAAATATATTATAATTTTATTTATTTATTATTATTAATAAAAGAGTATGTACTTAGTGATGTTCAGTACATGGGGTTTCTTACAAGGTATTTTTACACTCACCCTCTATCTAAACTTTTCAAGTGATGTACTCATTGTATTTTGGAAGTTTGGGATTTTATTGGATATCATATTATTAATGGAGAATGATATTTTAGTCTGTTGATTTGATTTAGTTTAGAATAAAATAGGTCTCATTAGATTGCATTGTATACAAATTAATTTAGTATTTCTTTTAGATTTATATTTATTGATATTTTTATGTATTATTTTGATATTTTATCTTATTGACTACTTCATTATCATATATATTTTAATTTATATATACATTTAACATTTTATGATTCAATTAAACTATTTATATCAAACATATATGTTTCTTATTTAGTGGATTGGTGATGTCTTGTTACATTTTTTATAGTAAAATGTATCCCATATTTATTATATTCCCTCATGAATAATGGTGCTAGCCCATAGAATATTGAAGGAAGGATTGTGGATCCGCACTTGGTATTTTGAATAACATGGGTGGATCCTTGAAAAGTCTAGGTTTGTTAAATTGGTATCAATAAGAATATATTTCTTATAATTAGGGGTTTAATTAGGCACATGAGAGAATTGGTTTTTGAAATTAAGTTAATAGTGTCTGAGGGATTTGATTTCATTATACCATACAAACAAAAATATTTAAATGGTACAAATAGTCAACAAATTCTTATATAGGAACATTGTTTTCTTATTGACTAGAGAGACTAAATCCTTATTTTTTCATGATATTGTTAGGTTGGTACATGAATTAAAAAATTATTTTCCATGGATTGTGTGTATGGTTGATTGTTATGGGGGAGTAGTTCTAGGATGTATAGTTAGGTGTAATTCCATTAATATCATTGGAATATTATTTCTTGGATAGATTATTAATTGAGGATGCTTTTTTTTTCTAAAAGTGTTATATCATCATGCATATTTAGTAAAAATTAAATACCTGAGAAGGACCATGTTTTCAATTTTCATAGAGTCAACTATAAATGGTCTTAAGGAGTATTTGGAATCCATATAGGAACTATGTATGAGGTACCTACACAAACTACCATTCTGAGGAACTAGCCCATCAGATAGGTTGAGAAAATTTATGTTATATATCCACTATATTATTTTCAATACTATATACGAGTCATGTTCTAGGTCGATCATGATTATTTGTTGATGAGCTTTGGATGTGATGTTCCCCTTGGTTAATGTTATTTTTTTTCAACTAGATTTTTTTCCAATTACTGTAACCTTAAAAGGTAATTTCTTGAGTGATTGAGTAGGTATCCACCCAAGGATAAGTAGTGGATGTCCATACATATAATTGAAAATGATTTTGAGGACAGTTATGTTACTTATAAGTAACTTGGATGGATGGCTTCATGGGGTATCCCATTCACATCATACATTTATAGATTCGGTTTTTATGTCTATGAAAAGATTTTATGAGGTCTATATAACCATCTAAAATATTTTTTTTAGATGTGGAATAAGCATTATAAGGAGCCAACAATTGTAATGATTGAAGTATGATTATTCATATAATTAATTGTTGAGGTTGTAAAAAATCATGAAAAACTATAAAGGGTATAATTCATGTGAAGGATTCTGAATATTGGGTTGAATAATTGATGTATACTATTTTGAGAAGATCAGAGATGGATGAAATTCATTTGACATGGCTTAGAATTGATTTGCCTAACTTGGGGGTTTACATTCCTTGGAAAATTTGAAAAACTTTATAACCTTAAGGATAAATTTTTTATATCATAAAGATGATCCCTTTATTTTTCTAAGCCTCAAATTGAATAGAATCTATGAAAATAAAAATTTATATTTGTGTAAGAATATTTCAAGCTCTGTATAAGCATCATCCACGATTGTGGAAACATTATTCTCCCTATGTGTAATCATCATCTGGCTACATAGGCATGAAGGATGATTTATGTATGTATTATCTCTGTATATAATAATAAAATGGAAACTTCATAAACATCATATAGAGATATAAAAATATCATTTGGATATATATAAGCATCAACCAATCTATATAACCATGGAAACCTAGATAGTTTTTAAAATTTATTTTGAATGAAAACTTAGGTTTCAAGAATTAATTTTCTAAAAAAGATATTATTTGTGATGGTTCAAGAGATATTATATCATATATAAAACATTATGAGGCTTAAAAACACATAATCCAAGCATAGTAGTCTAATATTCAAGATGAGATAGAAGAATATCACAATATTGAATAATTAATACAAAATTTAATATGAGGAAATGATTTCATTTGGTTTTAAAGAATAATTCATATCAATCTATGTTGATGATTGAGTTATTAATCACACATTAAATCATTACGATTCAAGTTCTTTGGATAGGCAGAATATATTTAAGTATGATGAGAAACGTATCACAGAGCCCACAATAAACAACATTTTAAACAAAATTTTACTATAATAGTAGTGGTTCTATGGTTGTCTTCAAATATAAGAGTGTTATGGGTGTGTTATATTATTATTTAGGGGTTTTATGTGTGTGAAAAAAATGATTGGATTTGATTGAGGTTGTAATTTTATTTGTTTTATAATTAGTTTTAAAAGTGTCTGAGATTTTGATTAATCTCTTATTTATCTATTAAATCATTATTACATTTCACTCTCATGTTCTATCTCTAATGAGAAAAAACCTCAGTTGACTATCACCACCAATTTCTTTCATCTTAAATAAGAAAATAAAATAATCATGATAAAACTTCTTCATTTTTATTCTAGTGATAAAAGAACTCTAATCACCCTAATATCAACTCATTTCTCATGATCACAAGCAATGAAGTGAACCTAAGTGGATTGTTTATGAAATAATAGTGTGAGAGAAGAATAAATGGAGTGTAAAAATAAAAAAACTATTTTCTTGTGTAAAAAATGGGAACATAAAAATAGATTAATGTACGATAATAATCCGTTAGATCTTGATTTCATCATTTAGGTAAGGGGATTATCTTATGTTCAACCACTAATGGACCACTTTTACATGATAAAAATCATTACCGAAGAAACAAATAGAGTAATAAATGCAAAAAAAATCTAGTTAATCAAACATTAAAGAAAGTAACCCCTCTTCTAGTGAACAGTTATTATATTTATAGATACTTGGGAACTCTACATGTTCTTTAATAGCTTCACACCATACATTAACATCACATCCCTCCTTTTCCATTTCCAATAATTCCCAAAAATTCTATAAATTACTAATATCCAAAGCCATATTCCTTATTCTTTTATTTCCTCTATGTGTAAAACATAAAGCATCATGATTATTTCAGATCAGCATTTTCTAAATTACTCCACCTTTCAGAGAATTCTCCCTATGATCACATATTACAATGAATCTTGATGATCTCCATAGGGATTTTGTGTTAGAGATCTTATTGATTTGGATTAATTTTGGGAATTAGTTTTTAACTTGATTTTATATTGATTTTTTCCTATTATGTGAATTTTGGATTTGAATCCCCATGACCTATAATATGGATATGTCCTAGACTGACTTCATGAAGGAAGGTAACTATCAATTGACTCTTCAATTCTGGTTGATTAGATTATTTTTCAATTTCTAGATAGACACAGTTGGTTAAAAATCATGGTTGGTTGATCTTAATTTGTGGTATCTTGGACCTTTATGTTCGATCAACATGAACATGTGGTGAATTCAAACCATGTGTTCAGTAACATATCTTCCTATAATTGACCCCCACATAATCGATTCTGATGCACATATGGTCATTTCAATTGTTTTAGATGGTTTTTATTTATGTGCAGTTAAATAATCCCGTTGATAAATTTTCAACATGTTTAGTAGGACGGAATGGCCACTCCAGATACCTTCTCATTGATTCTTAAAGAATCTACAAAATTCTAACATTTTCAATTAATTCACCATGTGGCCAACCTAGGGATAATCATACAGTCACTTTTGGACTTTTTTAAATATTCACACATTGTCAATTGGGATCTTATGGTCGATTGTATGATTAGGATACATGGTTTATTGATCCTTATTTTTTTTTTGTATCCTACACCAGTGAATTTTTTTAAAAATAATCAGGCTTTTATATTTAAGATAAAAATAAATGGAAACTCATAAAAAAATAAAATTCTTTAAACACTCGAATTCCATATCACCTATTTAATGTATAAAAAGTCCTTTAAATAAAAAAATTTAATAAATAATTAAAAAGCATGTTTTAATCCATTTTTCAATTAATGAAAAATTCCATCAAATTTTTAAATAAAAATTATATACCTAGGATTTATATTAATTATATTGTTATAATAAAATAAAAATAATACAAAAAACAAGAAAACTTTGTCTCTCATCACTCCTCTACACTTATACTATTACCCTCATAAAAAATATAAAGAATTTCATTTATTCAAAAAATATTTTTCCTACCTAGACTCATGTTCTCAAACTTGTGAGGAATAAAATATTAGATTCTGCCATCATTTAAATTTTCAAGACACTTCTATGAATTTAATCCACTTTACTCACTTTAATTATAACAAGATTTTTGGTTCTAGGTTTGTAAATATAATATATATTAGTGGAATTAATATTTTCAGAAGTTGAACCTTTATAAATCCATATCAACAATACTTACTTTTCTAATGTCACTTTTTGAAATTCGATGATAATTTCTAAATTTAATTAAAAATATATCATCTTACACCTTATAAAAGTTCATAATTCCCCAAAACATTGCTTCACTTTTTTATATTTATAATCATTGAATTTTTTTTCGAGCCATATTTTTGCAATGAAATTATTTAATAAGTGAATATAAACCCATAACTAATCCATCACAAGAAAATTGGTATCCCCTAAGACAAATTTTAATATTCAACACATGGAAGAAACACTGAGGCTACTGAATCATATACCCTTTGAATTTTGAAACATGCAGTGTTTTGATGGTTTTGGCACGGTGATGCTCGCTAATTTTGAATTTTTTTTCATTTTTATTTCTATCAATGTGTAATGTGTATGTGTGACTTTATGCTGGTACGGTTGTTTTCGTGTTAGGTTCCCACTTCCCCTCAAAGTGGTTTTTCAATAATATAAAAAAATGGATTGGATGTTAGGCTCCCTAAGGTGCTAATAAATAACTTAGTTAATATTAACTATGTTAAATTTCATTAGTACAATTCTCTCATGCAATGATTTTTGTTCAGTTATGTTCTTCTTCATGTTAAAATATTTTTTCAATTATATAGCAAGATGTATCCATGATGTAGAAGTAGATTCCCTCACAACTCATCCAAATATAAAAATTTTAGAACCAATGATATCCATTCACAATAGAGTTTTCTTTTTCTAGGTAAGAAAGCATTTCAGTTCATGTTTCCTATCTAAAAATACACAAAAAGTAAAAAATAAATATCAAAAAAATATAGAATGTAAAAAATGGATTATTAAATGGAATTTATCAATTCCATTTATTAATTTTAATAAAAAAACATTTATATTTATAAAAAAGAAAATATAATAACTATTTACAACCTAGGATACTTATCCTATCCCTCACACATATCTTAGATACAATTCTTTTCCATTCTAGAATGGAATTTTAAAAAAATAGATGTACAATAAAAATGGTATCTAAACTAGTGTAAAGTAAAGATAAAACCTAAGGATCCTTTATTCAAAAAAAACTGGGAAGAATCCAAGAATCCTAAATTCTATATTTACAAAACCTTCATGGAATATATTTATCTTCTATCTATTTACCGGAAATTTTTTCTTTGATTCATCTCAATTTATCTTAAATTCACCAAATAAAAAATAGTATGGTTTATGTATGGTCTAATCCACTTGGAATAAAGTTTACTTATTATGAGATTCATCCATGAGGAGAATAAAAAACTTTTTTTATATCTTTAAGGTCACTTCTCTATATTAGTTTATCATAGATAGATATATCCTTCTCCTTTTACAATATGGCGTTCTCATATTCCTCCTTCATCAGATCCTCAATTACCATCATCTGCGACTTCCTATTCCCTCTAGCCTTTAAAAACTCTAGTTTAAATCTCTTGGTATCCCAGTATGATTGGTGTTTTAGCTCAAATAAAAAGTGAAAATTATCTCTATAAGAAACTCCATAAGGGGACATACCTAAGGTGGGTTTGTAAGTAGTCTAGAATGTTTATAGTTCATCTTCATGCTTCTTACTCTAGTACTTTTGGGTGGGTTTAATTTTATATTGTAGAATCCATCTATTTTCTCCAATAGAGTCCTCAACTAGCCCATTTTTAGGTGTGTGAAATGAAGTTGGGATCTTATGGTACACTCCATACCTCATTAAAATTCCCTATATATTCCTATTATAAAAATGTGTTATATGATCACTAAATGTTGATATAGTTATTCATAACATATAAAAAATATTTGGATTCAAAAAACTCAATCAAAAATTTGGAATCAAAATATTAGGTGAATTTACTTCAATAGATTCAGAAAAATAGTATAATAATAAAAGAATTTATGAAAATAATAAGGGGATGGGAAATGGTCCCATAAAGTATAGTAACCATAAATAAAATACTTAATAAATAATTAAAGGTTTTGGGAGGTTTTCTACTAGTATTTTAATAGTTTAGACCTGCTTTACAAAATATTTTTGAGTCCTTAACAATTGATAACCAAAATAAACCAACTCATAGAACCTTTATTGAAGTTATTTGAGGTCCAAAATTACCTTCAAATTAAAGTTTATAGAAAATTGAAAACCTAAAATTAACCTATTATTCAAGGATTCATATCCTAATTAACTTGGAATTATAAATTTTCTATAAATAAGGATCCTAAAAAACATTGAAATTAGACTCAAATTTAAATTAAAAAATTTAATGCTTTGTATAGATGGGAGGTACCATTGATAAAACTATATAATAGATTATGTTAGCATACCAGGGAACTTGCGTGACTCTGAATAACTACTCACTAGTTAAGGAGTCATTTATGTTTATTTTATTTTGTGGTCCTACCTTGGAAGAGTGATTTAACATTTTCATGTCATCTTCCACCAAAATTTCACAACCATATTTATACATAATCAATAATTAAAATTATTTTATCAAAAACAGCAAACTCACTAACTTATAATTATCTTCAACTTTCTTGTTAAAATAAAAATGTGAAACATGTTTGTAAAAACAGTAACCTTAATTCTTAAAAAATAAGGCCGAGATTTTTCTAAAGAAAACATATTAGACAACATCTCATTTTCTATCATTGTGTAATTAACATGGGATATGTATAGACTCTGTGAGGTGTATAAAATCACTTATGGGCGTTTATCAATTTTTTGGGATACCACGACTCATTCATGTTTTTTGAAGACATCAGACATTATATCAACGAGAATTTTACAGTTAGGGGGTAGATTATAGGGGTGATGGTAACGCTTTCCTTGACCTCTTAAAAATCCATCCTATATGAATCATTAAACAAAAAGTTATTCTATTTATTGAGTATTCTAGTTAGGGTCAAAGAAATCCAGATAAATTCCCTAATTAGTTTTCTATAAAATCCCACATGGATAAAAAAATATAATGTGTTTCATAATGGTGGGCTAAGGAGGTCTGGAAATATTGTAAACATTAGCCTTATCTACTTTAATCCCATCATTATAAATTATTTGGCCAAAAATATTACATTTCCCCACCATGAAATGACATTTTTAAAGTTCAATATTGGCTTTTTCTCAAATTATTTCTTTAAAATTTTTTCTATACATTCAAGGTAGGTTTTACAGAATATTTTATAGTTAATAAAATAATTTAGAAATACATCAAATAATATTTTAATTAGGTCTGAAAATATATTTACCAGGATGAATTGAAAAGTACCCAGGTCATTGCATAATCCAAAGGGAATCCTTTGGTAAGTAAACATACTGATGTTACAGGTAAATATGGTATGGTATGTATATTCCAGATCTATCGAGACCAAAAAATACATAGAAAATTCATAATGGAAATTGTAGTGACCTTCCTAGATAACATCTTCTATTTGTTTTTATAAAAATTGAATAGGGAAGTGGTATTTTCTTGTTACACGATTCAATATCCTATAATCAATGAAAAACCTATAATTATCTTGAATCATTTTGGGAACTAACTCATTATTCTAATTTTTTTAGATTTGGTAATCCTATTTAATTAGAAATAATTTGATTGGGGATCACCCATTAGGAGTTGGTGATGGTGTATACGAATCCTGTACTAAATACTATCTCAAATTCTAATTTTAAAACATCCATAAAAGTTTGGTTAATATTAATTTGGGGATTCATAAATGTTTTAGACTATAGTTTTAAAATAATCTTATGTATACTAGTTATGGGTTTAATAAAAAATGTCCCCTACCATCTATCCTATGGATTTGGATATTTTTTTTCTAAATTTCTAGAAGTTAGTACTCTTAGACATTGTCAAAATGTTTTTCAAATTATGACAGATAAATTTTCACGTTCCCTCAAAAAAATATCTTATGTTTGATGGAAGAATATTCAATTCCATTTAATTTTGGTTTTATATTTATTTTTTTATATTAGTGTTATCGATACTTTTAGCGTGCAGATATAAGTTAGATGTATCGAGTATAATTTTGAGTAAATCATCAAAATAACATTCATCACCACATATAATTGTTTCCAAATTTAACTCATATTAAAAATAGATTCACCATATAAATAAAGATTTTATTGGTATTATCTTAGTTGGATTATGTCATCAAAAAATTTAATTTCTTCTTTATAATAATAATGAAATTCAAAATGGTATAATGTAAAAAAATTGACTATCCAGTATGGGGGCATTTTATTGAGTCTAAAATGTTAAATTTCACTACTTGTTCTGCAAATTTCATTGAAAGTGTTCCTTCAAACACATTTTCTATTTATTTGGTAGTCTTGAGAAATGACTTTCTCGGAATAATGGGGGAGTGAGTTTTACCTCTATATTCTTCCATGTTTATAACATAAAATTTATCAAGGGATACTAATCCATTATCCAATACCAAAAAATCTTATAGAACTCCTACTAGATAAGAATTAGTCAAGTTATAATGTTGTAAAACCACTCAGGCGGGTTTTATATCACTTATATATAGGGATGAATATATTGAGTAATGAATTACCTAAATTTATGCTCCCAAATTACACAATGAATTTGAAAAATTAAGTTTCACAATATTTTAAGGGAGAGTAAAGATAACTATGTCTTGGAATTTATGAGTTAATTGTATGGTTTGAAGGGTAGAAGCAATTCTTAAAAATCTTATCACTTCAAGTCCTTTTGATTTCCCCTTTACTTTCCACATTTCCTTAATGATGTTTTCATACCATAATATTTAGTGGATGAATTATAGTAATAGGGATATTGATTTACACTCTTTTTAATATCTATGTAGATAACTTGTTATAATGATTATTTATTGGTTTTCTTGGGTGGTCATATCCTTCTTTACAAGAGAGGTTGGTTCTAGTATAGGTCATCCATATTGGCCTTTCCCTTATCCTTCTTCACTAGTGCTGTCTCAATAGAAAATTCTTCAAGTTATTTTTTACGAATAGATTTTACAAGTTATATATATTTCCATCTTCTACATTCATCCTACTTTGGTTATTTTTCATTAATTTTTATCTCCATTAAACTCCTTAAAGAAATATAACTTACATCCCCCTTGGTTTTTGATGTTAATATAGAAAGAATATTTCATGAACCATGGGTTTTAAATTATCCATGATAGAAAATATATGGATACATTTTCCCATAACATCCTTCAGTTATGACTCATAAGTGTTGAGGATACATTTTTGAGTGGTTTGAGAGTCCAAAATATTTTTCAGTAGGTATTGTATTGTTTCTTCTTGAGCTCGTATTTCTTGGTATCACATAAAAGGTTGAGAAGTAGGTCTCTAGAATAGTTATGTCCTTATTTTTCTGATAAACATTCTAGAAGGGTAGCCTTTGATCCTAATAGTTTCCAATATTGGGATACACTTAAAATCCTTGATTTCGTATTGGTTTAAGATATTAATATGGAATATGGAATTAGAAATTTCTTACACTTAAGTACATCCATCAATGTAATTCTCTAAAGAGTGGAAAAGTTGGAAGACACTTAGGGTGTGGAAGGTGCAACTTACAAAACATTGTTTAGTGTTAACTACCTTATAATAGATGTTAGTTGTTAAAGTTTTGTTTTAATTAATGGATATTTAGAACACATTACCTAATTTATGCCCCTTATATGGTTCCTGTTCCAAATTATTAAGAGTTTTAGGAATTTATTTCTACCAAATCTATAACTTTTGTATAGAAATTTTCAATTAGTCTTCCTTTAGAGGAATCATCTAGAAAGTTTTGTTCATTTTACATTAATCCTTGGTAAAAGAATACAAGGAAATGGTGATCTTCCTAATTATGGTGTGAAAATGATATCCATATACACTTTAATCTGTCCTAAAATTCATAAATGATTTCTTCACATTCTTAGTTGATTCCACATATATCTATCCTCATATGGGTAATCCTTGAGGTTGGGAATAATTTTTATAGGAATTACTTATATGGTTTATCCAAGGTAAAAAATTCTCTAGGTTTTAATTTATAGATCCATTATTTGTAAAATCCTTCAAGTGAGAATAAAAAGGCCTTCATGATAATTTTATCCTCAGTGAATCCTCTAGATCTGAAGCCATTTTTGTCTTTTCCAAATGATATCAAGTGTTAGTTAGGATCTTATCTTGTTAATCCATGAAACATAAGAAGTAACCTAATCATTACAATTTTAATCTCCTAGTATTTTTAATTCCTTTGTTTATGAAGATAATTCTTATTGTTGAAACTATTTGTGTAAAGATCTCTTAAACTTATATTTTGTTGAGCAAGGTTGTCATCCATGTTTTCACTACCAATAATAACTACAGTTAAATAAGTAAAGGATCAAGGGGAATTTATCAATGTAATTGTGAAAACTATATTTCATGTTTTTTAGTGACCTTTAGAGTATTTAATCTTTCTAGTACATTTCTTTCAATCAATATATCAATGCCAATGAGGTGAATTGAAATATTCTTGGTAGTGTATACAAATAAATTTTAATAAAGCTAATACAAGAAAATTCACAACACTAAACTCTTTAAATTTGTTCTAGGATAATGATGTTCATGTCATAGGTCCCTCAGTAAACGAATTTATGAATCCTTGTTTAATAAAGTAGTAGTGATAATCTGTTTGTATCCATAGATTCGGGTGTTATGGGGGTGTTCTTTTCTTATTTAGAGGCTCTATGTGTATAATAATAGGGGGTTAATTTTATTGAGGATACAATTGTATTGGTTTAAAATTTAGTTTTAGGGATAAAGGTATAAGTTATGATTATCCCCTTAATTCTCTGTTTTATCATTATTCCATTTCTCTATCATGTTATCTATCTAATCAGATGAAACCTCAACTGAATATCCTAAACTAGTTTTGTAGCTTGAATAATGAAATAGAATAATCACTATATCCTTTATTATTTCCTACCCTTATGATAAAAAAACACCAATATCCATTATATTAACTCACTAACCATGCTAAAAATTAATATGGTAAACCTAAGTGCATTGTGTGTGAAATCTGAGAGTGATCGAAAAATAAATTTAATATAAATTATTATGAAAATATAATATTGTCTAAATCATATAAGAACATAAATATAGATGAACATAATAAAATAATCACTTAGAACTAAAATTTATTAATAGGTTAAGTGTATTCTCCTAGAATCATACACTAGTATCCTAGTATTCTATTCACAATGTTGTTACATTAGAATTAAAATAAATCAAAAAATGAAGAAGCTCTACTTGAATGATAAATAGTGGAGGAATCCCCCTATTCTAGTGAATAATTATTCTTTTTAAATTATATTGGGAGATATTTTCAAACATAAACAAACTAAAACCCAATTTATGCAAGATGAACATCATTTTAATTCTAAAATGGTCCTAGAAACATTGAGAAATTCCCTAAATTTAGTGCCTAACTCCATCTTCTTTTATTATCTCCATGTGCGCATCATTGAGAGTCATGGCTTTTCTACTAGAAATAATCTTTATTTTTTAAGATTTACCAAAATTCTTAATATGATCCCATATTTATCTTAATATTTATGATCACCATATAGATCTAGTGTTGGAAATCTTCTTGGTTTATCCAAATAATAGGAATCACGTTTAAATTTGATTTTAGGTCAAATTTTTCATATTTTTTGGAATTTTTTATTTGAATCTTGAAAGCTTTGAATTTGGATAATTTCTTAGTTAAATTCTTGTAGGAAGGTCATATTTGATTGAATCTTCACTTTCAGTTGATCAATTGAAAATATGGTCGCTTGTATATAACATTTCATTAATAGGAATGGTCGGTTGATCTTAATTTGTGGTGGCTTGGACCTTTGTGGATGATACAAATGAACTTGTTGACGATTAATCCCTATTGGTATCTTAGATATCTTCTTAAAGTTGATACCCACACTTTCAATTGTGTTGAACTTGAAGTCATTTTGAATCTTATAGTCAGTAAGTGTAAACATATGGTCACTTCATCCTTTTGAAAAATTTCAATACGATCAAGAGGATGGGACGATCACTCTAGATCTCTTATTGTGGTCACTATAAGAATTTTCTATATTATTGTATTTTTGGTTGGTTTTCTATAAAAATCATCCAGGGTTAATCATGTAGTCACTAGGGGACTTTGTTGTATTTTAATGCACGGTTGACCAAGACCATATGATAGATTTTCTTCTTAGAAGGAACGATCGATAGATCCTTTTCCATTTTTCCAACCTGTAGTAGTGAAAGCAGAACTAAATTTTAGATTTTGTAGTTAATATAATAATTAATGATAACACTAAATAATAGAATTAAAATAATTTAAATGGTTGAATTAAAAATCTAAAAATAAATTTTTAGGGTTTCCATTAAATCCAAAAATTAAATAAATCATTAAAAACTCAGTTTTAATCCATTTGTTAATTCATTACAAATTCCATCTTTTTCACAAATATGAATGATTTACTCATGTTTTAGATTAATAATGAGGTTAAAATACAACGAGAAATAGAAAAAAATTATAGAAATTATGGGTCTCATCAAATGTAGAAAAGAAGGAGTTCATGGTAGTATATGTTTTATAGAAATTAAATAAATCTAAATTGTGGATTTCAATATTTCACTAAATAAAGGAATGAAAAAAGAAATCAAAATATGCTTAGTTATGAACATTAATGGATTATATATTGAAAATAAATATACTATTCAAGCATAATAATATTAGGCTGAGTTCCTTCTAGAGGGTAAAAATTAAACCAAAATATGAATAGGTTAAATTGGATTCTATCATGCTATAAGATAAGCTCCATGCCACAAATTAAAATTATTATATTATTTAGCTGAAAGTTTTGAAGAGTAAATCATATGAGAATGATGGTGTGAGTTTATTTTGAGAAGATGTTGAAACCCAATCCTACTAGAGATAAATAATAATTTTTCATCCAATGATTAAATGATAAAAATAATAATTTGTATTTTTATAATACCAAGTGAGATGATAGTTTAAATAAAATAATCAATAAGTACTCCCCTGTGTAGAATTAAATTTGAATCCCTGGGAAATCCTGGGGGAAATTATGTGTGTGAATGGAGTTAATAGTATAAAATTATTTTTGTTATTAGGAATATGAACAAGAACCCACAAAATATTGAGTTGGCATTGAACTAAAAAATGTGAGAGGTTCTAAAAATAATAAAGGGAGGAGATCACATTTGTTGGTGTGTAATATTATGAGTTTCCTCAGAGAAACAAGAAA
The DNA here is from genome assembly GCA_963277665.1 of Viscum album. NCBI lineage: Eukaryota > Viridiplantae > Streptophyta > Magnoliopsida > Santalales > Viscaceae > Viscum > Viscum album. The sequence goes on along the minus strand of OY728163.1, from coordinate 1,533,274,252 downwards.
CCTATTGAGTTAGGAGAATAATTAGTATATATTTCATACTACATATAAGAAGAAAAAGAGTTTATTAGGAATTTTTATGAAGAGTTATAACCTATTGTGTTTGAAAAAAGAATATAAAGATAAGGATAATGTGATATAGAATATAACATGAGTTCTGATGGTCGGGATTGATGTCAATGTAGTTAGAAAGTAAAATAAGAACTTATGAGAAATAGAGACATGCAATAAAGTATAATAGACAATCAATGGTTTTTTATAGTCTTTAATGATTGAGTGTGAAAAGCCAGTGAATAGGTTTGGAAAACTAGGAACTGGACATAAAAATAAATTTGAAGTCACAAGTGGTTTTGTTGAAGATTAAAAGGAATTTGAACACACTTTTTGAGTAAACTGACCAGCTTTGTGGGTGTAGATACATCCCTGGATATATTTTGATACAATTCAACGAAGTAATAAGTCACAATACTAGTCATGATAATGAATACTATGGGATATAATATAAAGACCCATTCACTTGTCTTATAAAGTGAAGGATTTTTTCAAATGCATAATATTATAAATCACTCACATATTTACCATTGTTAGATTTCATGTTAGGTTAAAAGTAACCCACTTTCATTATAATTTATGATAAGATTATAGTGTAAAATTTATGACTTGGATAATAACAAAGACTTCAATAAGTGGTTTTCCCACATCAGGGTTGAAAATTGTAAAAATAATGAATGCTTTAATTTCCAATTTTTCTTGATTGCATGCGGTTTATGTGGGTATGGTGAAACAGGATATCTTTTTGAATCTTATTTGACCATAATGGTTTAAAATACCAAAGGGGGATTTTTTAATGAATGAATATTTGTAATTTTGTAAATATTTGACCACACATTATTAATCCCCTCTCCAGTGTGTTTTTACCAATCCCCTAGGAATCTATATTGGTATTAGAGCATAGGTTCCCTCTAACCAGATCAAATATTTACAAAAAATGGTTTTAGATCAAACTCTATAAATGATTTAGTTTTTTGTCCTAATTATTTTACCTAAATACATGAAGTGTATATTTGAAATTTTTGAATAAGTTCCTCATATGGGAGAATATTTTCCACCCATGTTTGTGTGGATTTAGAGGGATCGCCTAAGTCCTTAAAAACATAATGATAAAAGAGGAAAATAAACAGTTAAAAGTTTCAAAGATGAAGGAGGGGACACCATTAGTTTATGGTAATCATAATGGTGAGTGTTTTACAAATAAATATATTAAAGAATTTTTTTCTTTATTGAATGTAACACAAGTTGTGATGAGGAGACATAAATGAGTAACATAATAAATTTTATTCTAAAATAAATTAATAATTGAAGATGTTTCCCATTAAATCAGTAATATACAAATTTTTATATATCAATATACATCATGATGACAAGTCATGACTTGAGTAATAGTATGATTCGATAAAGGATCACTAGGAATGAATGTGAAATGGTGTAACACTCTGACAAATATTATTAATGTCAAAGAAGAAATGGTCGCACTTTTCAAGGAAATAATTTCAAAAGAAGATAATGATTTGAAAATGGTTGAGTGTGATAAATAATTAATTTTAAATTTTATTTTATAAGTATTACATGCATTAGAAAATATTCATAAATATTTATTAAATGTTAATGATTCTAAACTATAAGTAAATGAAAATATCATAAAGGAAATAGAAAATTATTTACAGGAGAAACATCAGGTGTATGTGGACCAATAAAATAAAATGAATAGATATTTTATATAAATTTTAATGTCACTTTAGGACCATAAATACATTCTCAACATGAAATAACTTGATTTGGATTTTAAATTGAAAAATATGGAAGACACCCATGAATAATCTTCAATGTATATTCAATGAATAAATGTTTCCACATAAACTTCTAAAGAAAAGAGTCATGTATAAAAGAAATAACCAATTTGTAGAATGAATACTTGAGAATCAACTCATGAATATTGCACAAAAAACTCATATAAAAATGTTACCCATTATTTAGTTAAGTCTGATTACATTGAATCTAACTTTATGAAATGTGAAAGAAAAAACTAAATAAATATATAAATGTGAAGGATTAAAATGGTTATAAAACCCACAAATATGTCAATGGTTTATGTGATAATATACAAGAAATGTTTCCCCTAAATGGAGTCCAAATATTTTGGGTTCCAACCAAAAAATATCATGTACAAAAATTTTACATAATATTTTTCTTAAGTAAAAAAGAAAAGTAAAAAATTAGTTAAAGTGTTTTGTAGTGGTGGAGGTATAAAGAATCGTATACCACCACCTAATTAAAATATTGAGTAAAGGAGCTTAAATATATGAAAATGATGAGGGGAAGGGTTTCATTTGATTTGGTATCTAGGATGTACACTGCCTTATTATCTATACACCATGTGTGATGATTCACTGTATTTTGATTAAGAATGATTATTTAATCTGAGATTATATAGGCTATATGCTAGTGGATTAGATAGTATCCTTATAATAATATAATGGAATAATCTAGGTAAAATTGAAACACTGGGATATTAATCCTCCTATCCTTCTTGACAGTGAAACCACTACGAAAAGATTTTACTTCATATTATATTTGGATACCTTCACCATTAAATGAAACAAATGTTTGGATAACCGATCAATGATTGTACCAAACAATTTCACTTCCTAGTATAATATAATTTTATAGGATATATCAGTGTTATGATTAAATCCTAATCTGTTGGGAATTTAATGGACCTAATGCCATATATAGTCATTAACAACCTTTCAAACCAAAAGAAATCCAAAGTATAATATCAAGTGATTGTTACCATTTGAGAGGATCTTTAACTCATGAATCATAGTGAGAATTTTAAATGTTAATTTTTTTTGGAGTTTAGAGTCTAATATAATGTATGTAACTATAATGATAATACATGATTATTTTTAATCTAGTGAAGTTTTCCACATTATTAATAATTTGATTCTCCAAATAGGGACATTCTCTATTAAACTAGGTAGATAGGAAGATATCAAAAGTTTTGTGATAAGGATCTATTCCAAATAGATTCTTAAGAAAACCCAAGAGAAAAGGGGCCTAATATCCTATTAATAAAAAATATTCTTCTAAACCTATTTATGGAATATTCCAGTAATGAAACATAGATTTCATTTGAAATCGTCTACATTAGATTACATTTTCTTTTGAGATAACACAATGTAATATTTTCTGAAGAAGAAAGTTGTATTTAGTGGTAACCAACAATCCCAACAAAACATACCCTATGGATCTGGCTCAAGTTTGGGATGAAACACATTCTAATAATCATTAGAGTTTAATTCCCCAATATCGAAGAATAAAAGCAGAATTGATACCCTTATTCTAAAAGTTAAATACTATTGAAAATATTGTGCTAATCTTAATTGAGAACAAAGATGTTGGGGATATAACTAGCCTCCTTGAAACTGATTTCCAAAATGGGGCCAGATGGATAGAAGAGTGTGATCCTAACCAAGATTTCTCTCAAAAAATTAATCTCACCAAATCCTTTTACCAGTCATAATGGATCCAAAATAATAAAAAGGAGAACCTAAATGATATTTTAATGATCTTAATTGAATGGTAGGATGGTCTGAGTGTCACCGTATGAATTACCATGTTTCCTCATAGTATACCTGACCCAAATAGAGTTCACCAAAACCACATCCCATGTCATCGTAGTATGAATGGATCACATGGAAACATTAATATTTATTATAATGTTTCCAATTTCATCAATGTATTTATATAGATGGTTGTATCTAGCCTAAATTTAGTGGACAAACGCTATAGAAAGGAAAAAATACATAGTAAAGAATCAAACATTATAGATGAATAAAAATATATCCACAAGGAACAAGTATGAATTATTAGAGAATTTATATGGCTATTTCATCAAAATTTGTTAAATTTTATAAAGAGTGTTAATATGTACCAACAAAACACACATATCACTCTGATGTGAATAAAAATCCACAATAGAGAAGTGAAAAGATGAATACAAATTATAAGACTTATTTTGGATAGGAAGAAAATAAAATAGTTGAATCGACCATTCCCATGAAGTGAGTTACAAAGGAAGATAATATTGTTGAACCTATAGGATAAGATTCTTATACTATGGAAATATAAGCTATATCATTGACCATTACAAGATAACCATGAATTTCTAATTGAAAGTGAGAAATCATGATTAAAAAATACAATAGTCAGTCTAAGAAAGAGATAACCAGATTGACATGGTGGTGGAAACCCATAATAAATAGTTAGAGTTTTTTTTCCAAAAATGGTGACTCTATGGCTGATAAATTAGTGTGTGGAGGGAGCAACTGGGATAGACACATGGATGTCATATGTATAACTGCTCCTCATTGAAAAATGTGAACAATATGAAAATCATTGACTATCTATTTTGTTAAAATTGTTACTTCAAAAAAGGAATCCATACTCAAATTAAATAATGATCATGAGCTTAATGTTTTGTTAAATCATATAGCTAGACCCTATAGGAAAGGCTAGGAATATAGAGAAAAATAAAACCAATCAAACCACTCTAGTTTCTAATGTAAATGAGGTTATACCAGCTAAGAAAGAAGATTTAAAATAATGGAAACCCATTCTTCTGAAAAGTGAATAGAGTTCAAAAGATAATGTTAAATAAAGAATAAATAAATATACACATTTTATTCATTGAAATAAATTATTTTATGGGTTAATAAAGTTTTCTTAACCCCATATATCACATTGAAGATGATGAAGGATCCACATGATTCATAAGAATAATATTATTTTCTTCCAGTTATGGGAATTAAATACGATGAAAAATAGAGAGGATCCCATGAGTAGAAGCTTCTAAAATGGGTGATGTTTCTCATGTTTTAACAACAATTTTTGAATTTTTAAATCTAGATATCCCGTTAAAAAATTGTTGGATAATCCATAAAAAAGTATGTTTTAGAGTTAGTTTCACATTATGGATGTTTATGGACACATTTTTTATCTAAAATTTTCAATCTTTTTTTGTATATAGGGTTTTACCACATAGAATCAGAGTTAATGAGTTGATGGCACACTTTTAAGGAATAGGTGGTGCCACCCTTTTCTCATGGATATTGACTGTCTCTCTTAAGTAAGGGATGTAACATAGATAAAGGAAGAAAAAAATGGATAGAAGATGTTGCTTGCAAAAAAAGGGGATAATATTATTCCCTTGGAGGAAAATACCTATAACCATGTTAACAATTAATAGGAGAACACATTTGCCCTTAGAATTCGTTTCCAATTAGGAGGAGAATAATTACTTTGATTATTATAGTAAATTTTGGATTGATAGCAAATCAAAAAGAGGTATATTGAAGTGACCATGAGTGGAAGATGTATTTTTTACCAACTAGATTTTTTGTTGTTAATTTAATCATGAAAATATGAGGACTTGTGTAATGGAATGATTATACACTCAATGTATAAGTATAGTTTTTTCATGCATACATGCATAAATAATATTGGTTGAAGTGTTTGTTTCCTTGAAGTACATGGATTGAATGATCCAAATTTAATTCAATTCACACCATATAATTATCGACTTAGTTTTTATGAATAACATAATTACTAATAAGTTTTAAATCATTGTATACAATAGTTTCTACGAAGTGTAATAATCAGTATAAGAAGCAATCACGTGGGGTTATCGAAGTATTATTATTCATGGATGAACTATCCTAAGTTGTGATAAATTATGAGAAACCACCCGAGGTGTAATGCATGTGAATGATATTGAATATTTTGTTGAATAACGCTTTGATGAAATTTTTATAAGAGAGGACATGGACCAAATTCATTTGAAATGTCTTGGAATTTATTTGTATGATTCAAGATTTTACATGCCTTGAGAATTTGATAAAGTATAGAATCATAAGGATGAAGTATGTGCTGGGTAAGGATGATATTATGACTTGAGTAAGCATCATATCTGATATGATATATTTAAATATATAAAATCTAGAGTTATTTAATAATCCTTTATGATCTACATACGTATCATCTAGGCTTGCATACTAATTAGTCTCCCTCCGTGTAAACATTATTTGGCTATGTAGGAATGAATCCTTATCTATGTAAGGATACTAACTCTACATAGAAATAAAATTTATAATTCATTGGTTCATTTAGATATCTATAAACACCATTGGGATCTACGTAATCATGATCTAGTCTATGCAATTTTCAATACATAGATAATTTCAAGGATTTCTATAAACTACAAACTCATGTTTCTAGAATTAATTTTCAAAAGAGGAATTTATTTTTGATATTTTAAGATATAATTTATCATATAAAAAAATAATACATACCAAGTCAATGATCATTGTATGAGAATATAATTAATATTTTGATAGATAATAAGATCAATGTGTGGAATAATTTCTATAAAATTAAATATGTTGAAATGATTTTATGTGATTTTCAAGAATAATACAGATGAATTTGTGTCGATAAATGGTCTTTTAATAAAAGATTAAGTAATTATGATCTGAGTAGATTGATTAGGAATAATATATAAAATTATTCTATGAAATTGACCACAGAAATGTGTAATTTAGAAAAATCAATATAGACAAAAATAAGGACTTTCAAATTTCACTAAATCTAGAAATGAAAAAAAAACACAATGAGATTCATGGAATTGATCTTAAATGGATTATATATAACCAAATAATTCATGAATAAACATTGATAATGTGAGTTTGGGTTACTAATGGAGTGTAAAAATTCAATATAAATCTATACAGGTAAAAAGGGAATCTATAATTCTGTAATTTGAGTTCCACACTGCAACTGAAAAAATATTATGTGATTTATAGGAAGGTTTTGAATATTTAATCATATATAGATGATTTTTGTGTTTATTTTGAAAATATTTTGGAACTTGATCCTAGAGGATATAAATAATACTTTTTTCAATAATCAAATGAAAAGAAATAAGAAAGTTATACTTTGGTAATACCCAATGAGACACGGACTTAAATAAAAGAATCATGGAAACTATCCCATGTGAATAATTGAAAATAAAGATATATAAAATAATGGGGAGATTTTTTGTGTGAAAAGAGTTATTAGATTATATGTATTTCCATTTTTGTGAAGATTAAAATGACTCCATTTATAAATGATTTATCCTTGTACCAAAAAATGTGAGAGGATCTTGATGAAAAAAATGTAGAAGCTTGAGGGTGAAGGTGTGCACTAATATGATTGTGATTAGACAAAAAATAAACCTCTATAGGAAGAATAAGAATTAGGATCCACTATATGTTGTAGAAAAGAGTAATAAGTTTTTTTCTATGACTGTGATTAAGGGTAATAACTTTTTTTTGAAGAAGAAGATACAGAGAATAAGAATGATATGAAAAATCATACTTCAGTTCTGGTAGCTATATTCATGATCGAAGTAGTGAGAAGAATGAGGAATAATAATTTTTGAGAATGTTTGACATACATGTAGGTCTAAAAAATATTAATAGGTTGTTTAAGTCCTCAAATAATGAGTGTGAATAGCTAGTGTACATGTTTAAAATAATTGGTAACTAAGCTAGAAAAAAATAGAGACCAAGTAGTAAGTAGTTTTCTTAAAGATCAATAGAAATTTGAAAAATTTATTTAAGGAAGAAGATCAGAATTTTTAGTAAAGAGACATCCCGTGAAATATTGTGATCTAAGTCAAGTAAGAAGAATGTTTTAATACTTTTTAAGAGACTAAAGACTATTTGATATAGTATCAAGACCCCTTCACATGTGTAATATAGTAGAGGATTTATTCACATTCATAATATTTTGAACCCTTCATTTGTGTAATATTATGAGAGAGAGGGTTAAGATAATAACAATAAAATTATATTTTAATTGAAAATAATATTATAGTAGAAATTTTTTTATTCATATAATAACAAACATAGTAAGGAGTAGGTTTCCCACATCGAGGCTGAACATTGTAAAAATATTTCTAGCGTTTATTTCTTTATTCACATGCTTGCATGTTGTGCATGCAGGGTGGGTGAAAAAAGAAGATCATTTTGAGTATTAACTAACCACTTATATTTCAAATACCAAATGGGGTTTAATTATTAGAAAAATATTTGGAATTTGGTGAAATTGGTCCACACCTGATTAACCACCCCCATAGTGTGTTTGCACTGATTAACTAGGACTATCATTATGAATGACACTATCTATATTTTTTATCTAGTTTTGATACCAATATATCTAAGTGTATTTTCATAATAATATTTTACATGGTTCACTAGTAATTTTTGGACATCAAATCTCTATCATATGATTGGAGAATAAGTTAGGTTTCATTTTATAATAAGATTTTTGTTCCATTACTTTGGTAGAGTATAAATTGATGAACTTATAACATTGTGATAAGATGGTTTTGAAGGTTTCATGGTATATCTAATGTATTTGAACCCATTCCCAATAATTTTTTTCATCACTTTATTCAGAAAAATCCATATATATTAAAAAAACTAAAATATATTAAGAGATGATATTTGTCACATATAATATATAATTAAAATATATATAAAATAATTTCCATTTCATTAAATTATTTATTCTTTGTCAAATAATATGAACATTCTTATCATACCATCAATAAAATGAAAGACTGCAAGATTTAATCCCTCTAATATTATCCTCCCGTGCTACATTAACCATAGAACATCATCGTTGGAATATTCATACAAGTGTGGAAAAACAAAACAAATTGAGTCATATTTAATGTTGATCACAATAAGAATCCAGTCTAATTTTAGAGTGTTCTATATAGTACTCTTGGTATTAAGAGGGAGGATGATGATTGATGATCTGAATTATTTAGAGAATACTAAATAATTTTCTCTCAAGGATTTTGATAATTTTCAAGATATAGATGTTGTTCGCAAAAAATCATTATCCCTAGAAATGATATAAATATGGTTATATTCATAGATTTGAGAATTAGTAATTCTATAGAGACCCTTAACCAGTCTCTTTATTCTATGTAACCCCATATTTAATAATAATATTATTATTATCATCATTAAAGTTCACAAATATATGTTATATCAATGAATGGGGGAGGGGTGAATAAGTTATCACTTTATTTTATAAATTATTATATTATAATTCAACCTATGAGATGTATTAGAGTTATGATACAATCATAGATATCTCTCCATTTATCTTTTTTATGTAGTAAACATAAATAGATATCAAAAAAAGATATTTAAAAGGTTTTATACAATGAACTAATCCATTACATGTTGTTTAGTACCCCTAACATTGATTCTTTTAGTAATAGATTTTAGGATTACAAAGGTACCAGTAACAACTGGTTCTATACCCAAGTAATCATTCCTCCGACTATCCCAAGTTCTACACCCCAGTAATGAACACTTTTTCCAAAATTTGTTATACCCACCAATTTTCCTTCTTATGTCCACATCCCTAACAATTTGTTAGACAACCTTGCCACAATATTCTTCTGTAAGTAATTATACACCCCAACTATAATATCATTCCTTTTATTTTCAAATCCATCATAAAAAGATCTTCTTCTTTAGTTTTTATTTGTCCATAAGAAATTTGGATCACCTTAATCTATGTAAAATATTATTTAAGATCTTTTATAACTCTCTTTGTTTTTTTGGTATTGAAACTTTTTCTTAATATATGAAAAATCCTTGTTAAAATCAAACACACCTTTTCACACTACTATTTTTAAATCTTCCATAGACATTTTTTTCCAAATAAAACTCTCTCTAGTATTCTCTATCAATTTCCCTTCAATCCAGTGTGTTAGTTTGATGAAACACTTATGGAAAAAACTCATTCTATAATGATATGTGCGATTCACACCATTTGGTGAGCCTCAATATGACGCACCAGATTTATTTTGTACTTCATCTATCTAATTTTAATTTTTCCAGAAGACTTCTTTCTAAAACTCATCCATCTAATGGTCTCTTATTCAAAATTATATAATCTTTGGTTGTAAAATCCCACAATTCCCAAAAAAATTTATAGTACTTCCACTCTCTCTTGTTCATAAACAATTAATCATCACACTATACTTGAAACCCTTTATGAAGGCCTACTTCCAAGAAAAAGTACAGGATCCAAAAATCCAAGTTCTGATCTTTCCCTCTAAACTCAATTTATTTTGACCACCTTATTTCATTTTAGAACATTAGAGTCAACAATCATTACCAAATATTCATTAAGACTTGGAATCAAATATTTCATAAAAAATAATCAAATATCATTTTCATTTGAAATAAAATATCAACATCATAAAATTGTTAAAAAATTTAAAATTATATTTAAATCTCTTGAAACCTTCATCTTGTTTAAAAACATTAAGGTAGCACTTTTTAGTATGTATTTATAAAAACACTTTTATCTAATGAACTCTTTTCGATACACCCTCATCCTTCTCTATCCAATTGGCTCACAAAATTTCTTCATCTTGTTCCACTTCATTAAGAATTTTTTTTGATATGCTTAACATTTCAATAACTGATTGATTTGATATTTTCTATCTAATGAAATTTCTTTTGTTTGTGTCTATTAAACCATAAAATTTATTTGTTTCTATCATGTATGTCCATTTTTAGTTCATTGATCATCAACTTTCACCATCCAATAGACTTCATACTACTCTATGTATAATAAGACTTCATATTATCTTTATCTAGTACAAATCAATACATCCTTGGTCTATTTGAGGAAACATATTATTCATAAATATTAATTTTAGTTACGTATAACTTCATAGATATATATCTAGTGAATTCCTAAAAACATCATATTTCTCCTTTTTATGAAATCACAATACATAGTTCGATGGTTATTTTGAGTGTATGATCGATGGACCTTTATCCAAAGAAACTTCATAGTTATCCCTATATGGCGTACTACACGATTTTCCTCTATATAATAGTATAAACAAGATATCCTCAATCTGTAATCTCTTCAACATTGTTTCTTAGGATTTGTACAGATTTCACAACTTTAAACATCATACCATTTGAAAATTCATTATTTCATAATATTGAGATGTATGTCTGATCATTCTTCTTCTTTTAAATCCAATAACCACCAGTCTAATCATTCCGAATCCAATCATGATAACTCTATAAATCAATCTTCATATAGATTGATTTTTAAAAATTGTAACTTGGAATTCAGTCTGATGGTACCTGTTCTTCTCATTTTAGTTTCTTGTACTCCATACATTGAACATATTTTTACAATTTCATCCCAAAATTTTTCTAGAAAACCACTTCTCCCACTTATTACATATTCATAAAAACTTAACCTGAATCATGAATATGTTCATAATGTCCATAACTTGATGATAAATATAGCATTTTAGGACATAATAATGTTTCTCTAAACATTGAAATAACTATTCTATCAAACATAACTATATTTATTAAATAAATTTTTCTAGAAAATCATATTGACATATTAAGAAAAAATGAAACCAAAACACTTTGGAAAAAACAATCTTCCCCTTTTTATTTGTTTTTAATATCCCTATAAAACGTAAAACATATTCTAAAATAATATGTACGCTCATATATTTCGTCCTCATATGGTGTTTTATTTTTATTTTCTCCCCCATGTACTTTATCTCCCATATTATAAATAAAATAAAATGGTAATATATGAATCATCACAAAACATATTCTTTCTTTCAATAATTTTGATAATTTTATTCAAAAAAGAGAATTGTGTCACTTTAATTAAATAAAAAATAACCCTTAAATAAATAAATCTATAACTATGTAGAAAAACCTGGTATAGGAAACAATAGTACTTAATCCAGATGAAAAATATTCTTTATAAACATTCTTCTTTATAGTAATTTTATTAAACACATTCCATTATCTTAATATAAGGGGTAATCTAAGTAAGGTTGTAAATATAAAACCTATAGTCATATGAAAAAACAAATAAAAACAATTCATGTTTATAAATATACCCCCCATCTTTTATCTCTTAACATCTTCATTTTTTTAAGAAAAGTTTGATATACATATGTTAGACATAGATTCACTCACCATAAATGGCAGCATAACAATCCTCACCAGACTGATCATAAAGTTATATAATATACATATCTTCTTTCTCAATGTTCCATATAATTAATAATTATACTAATAATCTTATCTCATAGTATACTTCTTCTTATTATTCTATGTTATAACATGGGGTGTACTTTCTTTATAAATTTATTAATAATTTTTTTATCATCTATTGAATCTTTAAATGAACTTGTCATATTCTCTTCAGCTTTTGAAATATATATATTCCCTTGAGTATGTAACATCCTATTCATTATTTCCTCTTGAGATGGTAAGATAATCAAGATATCTTTTTTAATATTATCATATTCCATACACATTTTACATTTATTTTAGATCTTCAAACCATGATCTATTGATAAATTGTTGTCAACTTTTTTCTCATTTTCCAAATACTATATATTTAATATTTTTCAGCATACAACTGTTCCTTGTCTATAATTATAGCCTCAACGATTTATTCTATCCAAATAATTAGGCACTCTTTATTTATCTTATCATCTTTAATTCCCTACTCAACTTTTTGAATCTATTTTCCTTGCTCAATTTTCTTATGTTTTCCATATTTATCTCTTACGACATTAAAATTATGCACCTTTTTATACAATTTCTTGAAAATTTTATTGTTATCTTGAATTCATAGCCCACCTTGATTTATAACTCTTTCGTAGTAGTACATATTATACCCAAATTAGTAGGATATTTTCATTAACACTCTACAACACCTATAGTAACCTATGAATCATCATATTTATAATTGATAGTAATAATGTATTGAAGTTTTTTGTTCTTTTATTTTATAAAACTATTTCCATATCTATTAAAAGAAATATATTCTTTAATTATTACACACTTTCTTAGTGGGAGATGATTCGTCACAAATCATCCTTGCCATAATTGATTTAATATTAACTTAAAAATCAATTTTGTTAGAGAAATAAGATGAATCTTGAAATATTTTATACATATAAACAACCAGATTCTATGGGCCTTTTTTCATTATCTTGAGAATATTTCCCTTTAACCTCAACTACTTTGGTGAAGTCTTATATTATCTTTATTAAATCAATTTGTTCTATAATTTTTTTTTGTTTTTTAGAAAATTATTACTCTTTATCAGGAAATATGTTCTTAGGGTCATTTACCATTTTATCAAATTCATCCAACATCATCTTTTTATTCTTACATTCCTCAATAAGTTTTGTTTCATCCTTATTAAGAGTCTAGTTTTCGAATGATATTTCTTCATGACCTTTGAGTTTACATTTAGACTTAGTCACATCCATTTTTTTGAGCTCTAATATCATTGAGGATTATTGCCTCCATTTTATATGATCACCTTTCTTATAATTGTTCACCTTAACATCTATCATCAACTTTTTTCCTTTACTTATCTATTTTTATATTTTTCTTTAGAGTTACTTCCTAATTTTATTTTAGAATCCAGATATGTTTTGTAATATTTTATCCATCATAATCACTGTCTAATGAAGTGATTTATTTTCTAACATGGGATAATATGTTGACATGACTATCATATTCATTTATAGATAAAGAATAATCCTTCTATATTATGATTAACAACATTTTATTCTTCATTATAGGAAATTTTTTATTAAATTTCTTCTAATTTTATTTTAGAGACTTATTATTTTATTCTTATAACTCATAATCATAAAACATATTATTAGTAATTATTTGTATAAAATGAAAACAATAATTACAATTCCATTAACTAAGAGAAAGTTTACCTTTTTTCCAATTGTCATTTTTTATTTATTATAAAGAAAAGAAATTCGTATATTTAATCTATCGCCATCTTCTTCAATATTTAAATCACATGATTCTTTTTTTATCTATAAACATACCTACTAACAAATATTTAAAATATATTTATTTATTAGCCTTATATTTTCGTATTTTTTTCTCATATTATATGTCATGAGATTATTATATAAGTCAATCCAAAGATAAATATTCTTGATCTTATAAAGATGATACTTAGGCATAAAATCTATAAAGAATGTTTTTCATTAAATTCTTAACAAAAGGAGAATATTCTAGATTATAATTTAATCCTTGGATGATATTTACAATATCAATAGATCTTGTAAAGCATTCTTCAACACTTCCATCATTATCTATATTAATATCTTTAAAATTTATCATTCAGATTTGTAAATTTTCCACCTTGACATTTTTTTTACTTTAATAAATACTTCTCAACTGATCTCATATTTATTTGGAAATTGGTAATCCCATAATTTTTGTATAAACATTCTCATAGAGATCTATAAAAATGTATTTTTTATATTTTCTATAAATATCTAAATTTATCTTATCAACAACCATCATATCTACATTATTAATGGGAGTAAATCCCACTATTTTAGAATCTCGTACTTCTAGGATAAGAGATATAATATTAGTTTAAATCCTATTATTTCAATTGTGATAGTTCTTATAAAAAAACACATAAACACCCATGTTGTTCATTGAATTTATATTCTACATCCACAGTAGATAGTTGGGTATTTCATAAGTAACCTACAATATGATACCAACTAATGTTCCCATATTAGTGTGATATCACTGAGATAGGGAGGGGTGAATAAGTGATCACTTTATTTTATGAAATCATTTCCTGCAATTCATGCCCTGAGATTTTTTATAGTTATGAACACTCATATATATCAATCAATTTCACTGCATTATATATTAGGCATAAAGATAGATCAATACCTGATATTTAAAAGGTTCAATACAATGAAGAACTTCTTACTATGTTGTTTATTCTCCCTAACATGCATTCTTTTACCAACCTTATTCAAGATTACAAAGCCACTAGATTCAATTGGTTTTACACCCCATTAACTGTTTCTCTAGTTAGCCTTGGTTATAGACTTTGGAAATAAACTCATATACCACAATTGATTATACCTCCAAACTATCCTTCTTGTGTCCACTTCCTTCATGATTGATTTTATACCCCATCAACAAGATTCTTCAATAACCAATTCTATACCCTAGATATAAGATCTTTCATTTTCCTTTCTGACCCACAATAGAAATATTATTTTTTCAAATGTTCTTTCTCCCCAATAAATTTGGATAACATTTATCTATGTAAAATATTCTTCAAGATCATCAAAAACTCAGGAGTCTTTTGGTTTTGAAAATTTCTCTTAATCTATGGAAAAACTAGATATATATAAAATCACGTTTTCAGAACATTGAAAAAATATTCCATGTCAAATGTTTGTATGATTTATATATTTTTGGTATGACCTATCTATTTTTCTTCAGTTAGTGTGCTTAGTTTGATGCACTAAATTTATTAAAACATAGTCTTTTGTGATATATGTTATTCACTCCATCCAGTGAACCTCAGTCTGATGCACCTATTTCATCTAGTGCTCCTTCCATATGATATTTTTCTATCTAGAAGAATTGATATAGAAACTCTTCCATAGAATGCTATCTTCTTCAACCAAGTAGAAACTTGGATAAAAAACTCACGCTATTCTCTACAAAATCTTTAATAATTTTTATATCTCTCATGGAAAACATTTTTTATTTTTACTATTATTTCACCCTTTTATATAGTTTTTCTTTTAGAAGAATGCATGGTCTCCCAAAAATCAAACCTTGAACATTCCCACTCAACTAAATTTATTTTTACCACCATAAATCATTAATGGGAATTGGAGTCAACTATCATTGACAAATTTTACTTTACAATAAAAATAAAATATTTATTCAAAATTACTCAAATCTCATAATGATTTATAATTTTTATTGGATCAAATAATAATCATCACATTGTTTAATACATTACAATGATTTTTAATGCACCTCAAACCTACACATGATGTATTATCATTTGGATAGATTTATTCAATATATCATTTTTAGAAGTCATATATTTAACGAACTCTTTCTGTTAAACCATCACCCTTCTTCATCTTATGTAATCACAAAATTTCATTATCTCATTCCACTTTTTTAGGAATTTTTTTGATAGGCGTAACATTTCTCTATCTGATGACTTCATAATTTTGTGTCTAATGACAAAAAATTCCTCTATGTCCCATAAAACATCATATTTATATATCTAATTATTTTCTATATGTTGGTACTTAATTGAACATAAAATTTAATTGTCTGGTATACTTCATACTACTCTTTTTTAGGTAAGACTTTGTATTCCCTCTGCCTTGTACAACTGAACACATCCTTTCTCTATCCGGTGGGGCATATTATTTATCTACCTTTTGTTTAATCTAGTAAAGGTTCATAGAAATATATTTTGTGACTTCCTCACAAATTCAAGTTTCTCATTATGATTACATCATAATTATTTATCTTATGACACTTTTGAGTCTCTTTTCAATGCATCTTCTTCCAATGAAACATTATAGCTTTCTTTATCTAATATTTTTCACAAGTTTCTTCCACATGATAATATTAAAAAGTTATCCTATATATATAACTTCTTAAAATTTCTATCTTAGAATTTTCAAAGACTCCATAACATAAATCTCCATATTATGTTTAACTTTATTACTTTATAATCTTGATCTTTTTTCTATAATCATTCTACAAATGATCTATCTGATAATCATCGGTTTTATCATTCCATTTTTCATCAAGATAAATCTAAAGGTGAATATTCATATATAAAAATATTTTAAGTTTGTAACGTAAACATTTATATAATGGTTCTTTTTCTACTCATCTTAGTCTAGTGTACTTTGTACCTTGAACATCTTTATATATTCACATCTCAAAATTTTAATGGAAACTAACTCCCACATCTGTAAAAACTCATAAAAACACAAATAGAACCATGAATATATTCATGATGTTAGGAATTTGAAGATTAACATAGCATTATATGCCTTTATAATGTTTCTGTAAACATAGAAATAACTTTTCACTCAATCTTCTCTAAGTTTCTTAAAAATCTTTCTTTTCAAACACATATTAACATATTGACAAAAAATTCAACAAGAACAATTTGGAATAAAAACTATTATTATTATTTTATTTCTTTTGTTCTAAAATTAAATATATTTAAATATAATTTCTTCTTAGTCTTTATCTTTCCCTTAAATTATCCTTGACATTCATCAAAATTTGAATAATAAATATTTAGTTAAATAAATAAATTTCACTGTTTTATTCACTTAATAAATATTTATATGATAACTTGAATAATAATTATTCCTTTAAACTTAGGAATAATATTTATAATGATCTTAAAATCAGGTATAATTAAAGTAAGGTTTTAGATAAACGTAACAGATGACCCTCTAGGCCCCTTTCTTAATGGAATGAAGTGTGCTATTCCTAAATTCCAATATCATTGTCTAGGAACACATCAAGGAACACAAAAATAACAACGTTAATTTCACAAAAAAAATGTCATATGAATACACATTGAGATATATACTTATATTAACTTATAAGAGGAAAATCCTTTTTGAATTATTCATTAATGTCATGTCAATTATGACACACACAACATATCCTACCTCACTGGGAGCATATGTCATAATTTTTTTATCAATACATAATAGTAAAATATTCATGATATATATTAATAATAATATCAAGTATAAGGATCAATATAAACTTATTCAAATAGTCTTATCAAATGACCCATATAACATGTGTAATTCTTACTAGTGGGTATATTCTCATAACTACTTCTCTTGGAGACTACTAAGTGAAAAATTATAAGAACAAGTCACAATGACCTTTAAGACCCCTACACATGATATCATGTATCATTTATATCCCTTGAGATAGATTTTATTTGGTCATATAAAATGTATTTAACAATATTTTCATAGAACATCAAGGATCTCATCATATTGGGGAATTGTTATGTCCTTTTGATGTGATATATGCTTTAAGGAAATTATCACATTAATGTTACACAAAGTAATGCTCATCATGTTATAATATATTTATTAATATTAAATTATTTGAATATAAAGGTAATATAAAGAATAAAGTTGTTGTTTCTATGTAACCCAGTCCAACTAACTCCCACTTTCACTATAAACAACTACTAACAACTTTGAGTCTACCAGCTCTCATGTGATATTCATGCTTCTACTGAGATAAAGTCTTTTTTCAGTGGGTTTTCAATTTTTCCTCCGTTGAAACTCTACATACCCTGGAATCACCCCTTTGAGAAAAATATATAAAATTGTGATACATTCAAAGTATAATATTTATTCATCGATGTGACCTCACCACCCTGGTGAGGTCCATTGCTATA
Organism: Viscum album; assembly: GCA_963277665.1. NCBI lineage: Eukaryota > Viridiplantae > Streptophyta > Magnoliopsida > Santalales > Viscaceae > Viscum > Viscum album. Next base: position 1,533,255,772 of record OY728163.1, on the reverse strand, counting down.
ATATTATCATAATAAAAAGTGATGGGGTCTTTAATGATAGGAACCACACATATATTTTGGACAAATTTTTAAATCCCCACTACTTCATTAGCTATATCAGCATCCAAAATATACTTGGAATCTATTTTATAATTGATAACCACTAGCTTTACTAAGATATTCCAACTCACAAATCCACTCTTAAAACAAAATAAATATCATGATTTTTGTATGATAAAATTATAATTTTCAATACACTAGTATCTATATATACCTTGATGACTAGATCCTTATATCCTCCATAGACTAGGAACATATCCTTAATAAACCTCAAATACTTAAGGATACTCTTCACAATAGTATATTATTGGTCCCTTGGATTTTTTATATATCTTTTTACCATGATCAAGGTATAGGAGACATCAAGTATGGTACACAACATAGAATACATGATAAAAACTATCAAAAAATCATAAAGGATTATACTCACCTCCTCTCTCTTGTTGTGTATGAGGACAAATTTTATTAGAGTGATGTATACCATGTGACACTGGAAACAAAAATCTTTAGGATTGTTTTGTAGTGAATCTCTTTTGTACATTGTTAATGTATATACCATCAATTAGTCTAATTAACCTCTTAGATCTATCAAAAAATGTTATTGTCCCTATATTTTAGGTTACTTGATCTAATTCCTTCATAAAATAGAATGATTTTAACTAAATACTAACAAATTGTAAAACCATTAATCAATTACTATAAATAATATGTCATAAAAATATACTAGATTTTTCTTCACTCCCACTAAACCACTTGCAGACACAAGGATCCCATTGATTATTTATGAAATGAAATTATATTATAGATTCATCATGTTGTAAGTTCCATGATTTGGATTCTTTATTTAATCCATAAATGGATATTTGAAACTTTCATACCATATTGGTATCCTTTAGTTCCAAAAAACATTCTAGTTGTGTCATATATACATCTTATATAATGTTAACATTAAGGAAAGATGTTTTGACATCCATATTCTAAATCTCACAATCATGGTAAAATGTAATGGAAAGAAGAATTCTGATGGAAACCAATATAAAAACAGGAGAAATGTTTTTATAAAATTCTATTATTATGTTTTTCTTAAACCACCTAGAGACTAATAGTTATTTATAGGTATTAACATTACCTTCTTTGACCAGTTTCTTCTTAAATATCAATTTGCATCCAACATTCCTTACATATACTAGAGAATCAACTAGAACTCAAAATTGGTTCAGATACATGGAATCCATCTTAGTATTCATTTAATATTTATATATTTTATGCATTGAGCTATTTACTACCTTCTTGTAGAATAAAGGATCATAATTATAAATTAATAATGAGTTACCATCCCCAGTGACTATAATACCATCTCTCTAGTTCTATAACCTCTCTAGTGCTCTTATATAGTACTTTTTTTTAATAACCTCTTTTATGGGGTCTTGTGGAATTATTTTAATGTGCAACTCTAATGTATATTGATAGTCAACTTTATCGATTTTTATCTCTCTCTCACTATTTCTTTTAATGATGTGATCCCTCTGAAAAAAAAATCTTAACACTATTAAACTTTTTTCACATGGTTCGTAATGATTATACCCCTTTTTTTATTAAGATATCCTATAAAGATACACTTTATGCCTTGGGGTGTGAGTTTTTTTCTATATATAGCCTTAAAAATGTTGTTATCCCTAGAAAAGAGTATGTGAAAAAACATGTTTCTTTCAACTAAGGAGGTCGAATGTAATAAAATTTTATTCTTTATTTTGAACATATATCAGTTCATATATTGTATACTATAATTCATAAAATAGTAGAAAAATGGACTTTAACATCAGTTTTTTAATTTGAACGTCAGTTTTTAACTGACGTTGAAGACACCGATGTAAAAAATAGGAATTTTGACATTAGTTTTTATAAACTGATGCAAAAAAGGATCTAAATTTGGTTTTTTTATTGGGTTTTTACCCAACCTACACCAAAAATACCCATAAGTATCATTTTGGAATCAGGTTTTAACAAAATTGATGTCAAATTCATTTTGAAAATTTATTTTTTTGGGTTGTTTTTAATAAAAACTGACGCTAGTAATTAAAAAAGGTTACTATATTTGAGTTATTTTTTTAATCTTCGATTTAACTAGTCATGGAGCTAAAATGTAGTTATAGATCAAATGTTATGTCCATCAGATATAGGAATTGTCAATGTTTTAATAGATATAAATAATTTCAAAGGAAACATGAGAAACGTGAATGAAAACTACAAACATGAAATAAAATAAAATAAACATAATTCTCAAAACATATTTCAATTCTTTTAAGTGTTTCCATTAATATGATATGTTGTTTATCATCATATAACTTAGTTTTGGGGTAAAACAAATGCAATAATGAAAATGGCGATCAATGATGAATTTTTCACCTCTGTTGGTAAATCTTATCTGGATGCTTTATATTAATAACATGATTATAAGAATAATTCATCATTATAAATAATATTAAAGATTTTTTTAGAAATAACGGAAAATAATAAAAAAAAATTTAAATGATTAGAATAGATACTGTGTGAAAATCATCGATTGAAGTTTGATTGAAAATCTGATTGAATGAAAGAGTTAAAAATGATAATAGAAAGTGAAAATGGATTTATATATAGAAAATGAAAATATTTTCAATTGTATTGTATAAAAATTTATTATGGATTATATCAATTAAAACATGCATTGTGAAAAAAATTAAAATACCAATCCCACTTATTTTCAGATAATTGTTTCCGTCAATTTTTACAAAAACTGATGAAAAAATTATAAAAAATAACAATTTTGTGTTGGTTTTCAAGAAAATGATGGAAAACAGTAATTTTGGTTTATTTCATTTATTTTAAAAATAGACATAAATTTTTTTAAAAAATATTTACAATGTTTTAGATCATTTAATAAGAATCAATTTTACAGGTTGTGGAGCTAAAATAGAGTTACAGATTAAAATTTATGGCCTTCAAAAGTTGTAAATATTTAAGACTTCTCTTAAATATGTTAAAATTTTGACATCCATAAATTTTAATCCATAACTCTGCTTTAGATCCATGACTAGTGAAATCAATTCTTAGGAAGCTATCTAAAACATAGATTTTTTTTAAATTTTTGGGGTTGTTTTTTTAAAAAACTAACGCTAAAAATAATTTTTTTAAATTATTATGCTTAGTTTTTTAAAAAACAATAATGAAAAAATAATTTTTTTTACTTTTTGGATTCATTTTATTTAAAAATAGAGACAAAAAATAGCGTCAATGGGTATTTTTTGCATCACTTAAAAAAAGAAGATTCCAAAAAATCAATTGGCTTTCGTTTAAAAAAATAAAGCTAAAAATTATCTGCAAAAATATTTTGCATCAATTTATTTGAATCTGACATCATATTTTTGACATTAAAGACCATTTTTCTACTAGTGCTATCCCTTAAAGGATAAGAGAAGCTCTTTGTAAATGCTCACCCATTTCAACATGTGAAATAAATCATGGTTCCTCTTTTCATTAATATACTTCCACTGTGGTGTGAAAGGAAGATTGTGTTGAGAGAAAATACAAAACTCCCTTAGAGATTTGATGAACTTTTGGTAACACTAATACAAAATGGGATTTATCAACACTCAAAACAGGATTTAACAGCACTAAAAAAGTACAGTAAAGATCATCACTAATAAGGGGGGGGGGGGGGTTCCCTTTATCAGTGATAAAAAATCACTGATAAAGGGTGCCTTTATCATCAAAAAAAAAAATCACTGATAAATACCCTACCTAATATAATATGAAATTCTACAGTAGCAAACCCAAATATGACCTGCAAAAAAATCAGAATATCAATCAAGCTGTTCACACAGATAAATTTTACAGTGGTAGTCAATTTGGGATCAAACGAATAGAAAAAATCCACACCTAAGGTGATGTACTAATTATTCATTATTATTATAAAAATGTACAATTAAATACTATCTCCTCCAAATGATATCTTACATTACCTCAAATAAAACATATAGAGAGATTCCAATGTCAGAACCTTAAGAAAATTTTTATTAAGGCATGCATGCAATTTATTCTTCATGTTTTTTTGGTTAAGATTCATGCCAAGATTAGATATGGAATTTGTTTATATATTTTGAGTTCCTTTTGGGATCTGTTTCCTTAGGACATAGAGTTTTTACCTTTTATATTCCTCACGGTAGATGGATTTGGGTGATTCTTGGGACACATAAGGAAATTTTTCTTGTGGTCGATACCTTTATCTTATGGTGTGTTGTCATCTTTTCATGCAATTTATAGAATTTTTAAATGGTGGATAGATATATGATAATTCTTTTTCCTTCCTAGACTCTTGATTAGTAGTCATGTAGTGCTTTTATTGAGGGACACAATTTAGAAGAACCCACGTGGGTACACTTTCATGGAAGAAGTTTCCTATTCATTTTGAACTTGTACAGTTTTACATACATAGTAAAAGGATGGGTTTTATGATTCCAAGTAAAAACTATGCAACATACATTTTTCAGGGACTTTTTGGGAACACAGGTTATTCACGGTTAGAGAAACCATTTGGTATAGATCTATAGTTTAACTAAGTCATTTTTAATGATTGGGACATAGCTAGTTAACTATTTTTCCAAACTACGCCGAAGAGGGTTTCTTATCCAATGGCTCCCAAAATTTTGGTGAATAGTTTGGAAAACTGCCCAACCAGACCATGAAAGGTGCCAATGATATGGTATAATTTAATATATTTCAATCTATTTCCTCTTGTATCTTTCCTAAAACATAGTCTAAGATCCCATTATCTTGAAAATTTATCTAATTTAAATCCTCTATTATTTTTTCATTCCCATTTTTTCTTATTTGTTTTCATCCCTCACGTTGAACACTAGGGCTAAAGGTTTATATTTAGGGTGTTTAATGAATTATTAATAGGGGTTTATTGTCTAAGGACTACTTAAGAGTCTATGAGGATTGTGTAAGTGTATTATGTCATATGGAATCACTTTTTCATTGTTTTCGGTATGCCAATTGTTGTTTTACCTTAAATATTTTTTCCATTTTAAACAAAAGAGAGACACTTTGAGTTATACCGGTCACACTGTGCCTCAGATTGAGGTAGGGTTTACTCACACACCTCTAAAATGACCCATGTATTGTTCTTATATAGTATCAACACAATCCTAAGGCATTTGGTCAGTTTTTCGTATGTTAGTTGTTGTTTTCACTAAAAATTTTGTCCATTTTAAACAAAATAGAGGCACATTGAGTGATACCGACCACACCATGCCTCTAATTGAGGTGGGGTTGAATCGTACACATCATACATGTCCCATGGATAAATGGTCTAAAATATCAACACAATATGAATTCATTTCATTAGTTTTACGTATGTCAGTTTTTGTTTTAACTTAAAATTTTTCCCATTTTAAACAAAAGAGAGATACATTGAGTGATACCGGTCACACCGTGTGTTATATTGAGGAGGGGTTGACTTGTTCATGTCAAAATTACCCATGGATCCTTCTCCAAAATTGTTAACATAATTTGAATGAATGTGGCTGGTTTTTCGTATGTCAGTTATTATTTTCACTTAAAAATTATGTCCATTTTAAACAAAAGAGAGACAATTTGTGTGATAACACTAATACTATGCCTCAGATTGAGGCAGGGTTGACTCATACACCTCAAAATGATCCATGGATCATTCTTCTAAAGTATCAACATAATCTAAATGCATTTGGTCAGATTTTCATATGTCAGTTGTTGTTTTCACTTAAAATTCTACCCATTTTAAACAAAAGAGAAAAAAATTGAGGGATACTAGCTACACCATGACTCATATTGAGTAGGGGTTTAATTTCAGAAGTCAAATATGACCCATGGATCATTTTCCTAAAATATCAACATAATCTGAATGCATTTCATTGGTTTTTCATATGTCTGTTGTTGTTTTAACTAAATTTTTTTCCATTTTAAACTGAAGAGAGATACATTTCTATTCCTTGTATTGTGGTGGAGTTGAATTTTTCATGTCAAAAAAGACCCATGGATCTTTATCCTAATGTATCAACACAATCCGAATGCATTTTTTCGGTTTTCTGTATGTCGGTTTTTATTTTCACTTAAAAGTTTGTCCATTTTAAACAAAAGAGACCCACTTTGAGTGATACCGGACACACCGTTCCACATATTGATGTGGGGTTTCCTCATAAATTTCAAACATGACCCATGGAGAGTTTTCCTAATGTATCAACATAATACAAATGTGTTTGGTTGGTTTTCTATATGTCAGTAGTTGTTTTTACTTATAATTTTGTCTATTTTTATCAAATGAGAAAATTTTGAGTGATACCGGCAACAACATGCCTCATATTGAGGCGGGGTTGAAACATAAACGTAGAAAAAGACCCATATATTGTTCTCCTAATGTATCAACACAAACCAAACGTGATTGGTCAGTTTTCTTTATGTTTGTTGTTGATTTCACATAAAATTCTTTCCATTTTAAACAAAAGAGAGAAACTTTGAGTGATACCGGCCACACCGGGCCTCAGATTGAGGTGGATTTGACTTGTACATGTCTAATATGATCCATGGGTCATTGGAATAATGTATCAACACAATATTAATGCATTTCCTTTGTTTTCCATATGTTAGTTGTTGTTTTCACTTTAAATTCTATTCAATTTAAAGAAAAGAGTGACAATTTGAGTGATATCGGTCACACTATGCTTTGTATTGAGGTGAGGTTTCTCTTACACATCCGAATTGACCCATGGATCTTTATCCTAAAGTATAAACACAATAATAATGCATTTGGTCCATTTTCTGTACATCATTTGTTGTTTTTACATAAAATTTTGTACATTTTAAACAAAATAGAGATATTTTTAGTAATACCGGCCACACTGTGTCTCCGATTAAGGCATAGTTGACTCTTACACATCATATATGACCCATTTATCATTTTACTAAAGTATTCACACAAAATTAATTCATTTTTATGGTTTTCCATACGCCGATTGTTTTTTTTACATAAAATTCTGTCCATTTTAAACAAAATTGAGACACTTTGAGTGATACCGGTCACACCATGCATCAGATTTAGGTGATTTTGAATCTTAAATGTCAAAAATGACCCATGAATAATTATACTAATGTATAAACACAATCCAAATGCATTTGGTTGGTTATCAATATGTCAGTTGTTGTTTTCACTTAAAATTATGTCCATTTTAAACAAAAGAGAGACACTTTGAGTGATACCGGCCACACCATGCCTCTGATTGACGCAAGGTTGACTCATAAATGTCACACATGACCCATGGATTGTTGGAATAATGTATCAACACAATCCTAATTCTTGTGGTTATTTTTCCGTATGTCAGTTGTTGTTTTCACTTAAAATTTTGTCAATTTTAAACAAAAGAGAGACACTTTCAGTGATATTGGCCACACCATGCCTTAGATTGAGGCGAGGTTGACTTTTTAAAAGTCCTATATAACCCATGTATCATTTTCATAAGTTATAAACACAATCTGAAGGCATTTGGTTGGTTTTCCTTACATCATTTTTTGTTTACACTAAAAATTTGGTCCATTTTAAACAAAAGAGAGACAATTTGAGTGATACCAGTCACACCATGCCTCCGTTTGAGGCAGGGTTGAATTTTAAATGTCATAAATGTCCCATGGATAATTATCATAATGTATCAACCAAATTATAATGAATTTGGTCTATTTTCCATATGTCCGTTATTGTTTTCACTTAAAATTCTGTTCATTTTAACCGAAAAAGAGACACTTTGATTGAAAATGGTCACACCATGCCTCGAATTAAGGCAATGTTAACTCATACACATCAAACATGACCCATGTATTGTTATCTTAAAGTAGAAAAACAATCTGAATGAATTTAGTTAGTTTTCCATATGCCAGTTGTTGTTTTCAGTTAAAATTCTGTCCATTTTAAACAAAAGAGAGAAAATTTGAGCGACACCAGTCAAACCGTGCCTCAGATTGAGGCACGATTGACTCGTACACATCATTAATGACCCATATATTATTTTCATAATGTATCAACACAATCAGAATGTGTTTTATCAGATTTCCATACGCCATTTGTTGTTTCCCCTAAAAAATATGACCATTTTAAACACAAGAGAGACACTTTGAGTGATATCGGTCACACCGTGCCTCAGATTGATATGGGGTTGAATCTTACACATGAAAAATGACCCATGTATCATTCTAATAAAGTATCAACACAATAATAATGCGTTTGGTTGGTTTTCTGTATGTCATTTATTGTTTTCATTTAAAATTTAGTCATTTAAAAAAAAATATAGACACTTTGAGTGGTACCAGTCACATCGTGCCTCATATTGAGGTGGGGTTGACTCGTACACATCATAAATGACCCATGAACCATTATCCTAAAGTATAATCACAATCTGAATGCGTTTGGTTGGTTTCCCATATGTCAGTTGTTGTTTTCACATAAAATTTTGTCCATTTTAAATAAATGAGAGACACTTTGAGTGATACTTGTCACACCGTTTCTCGAATTGACTAATAAAAATCAAAAATAACCCATGGATCGTTATACTAAAGTATCAACATTATAAAAATGTGTTTGGCCATTTTTCCAAATTTCATTTGTTATTTTCACTTAAAATTCTGCCCATTTAAAAAAAATGGGAGACACTTTGAGTGATACTGGTCACATTGTGCCTCAGATTGAGGAAAATATGACTCATAAATGACAAAAAAGAGACATGTATTGTTTTTATAAATTGAAAACATGGATGTTGGGGGGGGGTAGACCTTATGGAGGAAGGAGGTTCCAACAATGTTAATTTTCTTATTAGGGATAATCTGAAAACATACAATTTCTACCAATGAAAATCTTCAACTCATGGAAATCCATTTGGAATCTTGACTCTTATACTGAAATAAATTTATGGCAGAGAATTTGACTCATATTTTCGTTGAATATGAGTTGGCATGCGTGATATAAAGGTATTTTAAATATTTTACTGGTTTTTCTTATCCAAAGCCCAAAGAAAAGTGGTTCATCATTCCTGTATGTTGCTGGTGCATTTTATCAGTTAAAATGGACAAGTAACTCATGGAACAAATGATGTTTTATTTAATAACAATTACAAGTTTCCTACAAACATTTACATACAACAATGTTTCATCTTTTGATATCCATGAACCCCTCTCAAAAATGTTTTCCAATTGTACACGTCCCCAAGTCAGATCTTCATGCTATTTATATACAATCTTCCATCAGGTATGCAACCAAATTGTTTTTAAAAAAATATATATATCATCTTATAAATATGAGGATTTTTTATAGTCAGAGTAATACTACAAAATATTGAAATAATTAATCAATAATTAATTTAAATGAAATAGTAGTTGTTTTTGAAAATACCACTTTAGGTATGCTAATTTGTTGATGAAAAACGATCTCTCTCATAAATTTACAAACAAAATAACTGTAGTATTTTCAATTTGATTGTTTTGGAACCTAAAAAAATTTATCATTAGGAGAATAAGTATCTTGTTATGATATGTGTTTGGATAATAAAATTTTATTATATATACCATGATACTTGTCCCAATGTAGTTCTTGCTCACCTTCTTATGATTAGACCCAGTCCTCATTCCATTTTTTAGATGATATTAGTACACCAACCTGTCATAACAGAATCCCCAGTAAAATATAACTTAAAATAAATAACTTGATGTTTATACCTAAAATGTAGGGTTTAGTGTCTTACAAATTCACAAACATTATCATGTGTGGTCATTTTGTTGGATATCCTTGCATTGAATCCACAAAATAAATTATTGGAGTATCTAAGTTCATAGAAATTAGCGGCCAATGTTGCCTAAAAATATAAAAAGAAATAAGTAATGAAAGAAGTGAAAATATAATCAATATGCTTTAATCGTAGAGTTTTACCCCTGTATGGTTGGTATTAGAAAGATTATGTCATCTGTAATCTTGCTTTCATGTGTTTTCAGTAAGACTTTCACTATTTCATCCCTTATTGATGGCTCTAATTTCATTAGTTATGTAGATGTGGTATGAGGACTAACGAGTCTGAATTTTGGCTCATGGGAAAATCCCTTCAACTATTTTTCATATAAACTCCTACCAATAATATAAAATGCATTTAGTCATAATTAGCACATGATATCGGGTTTTATAAAATCATTTCACTAAAACATACCTCATATCTAAATTTACAACTATGACACCTAGCCAATCATATTCAAGGATGTCATTTACATTTTCAGCAGCAAAGAAATCTTCAATTTACTATCCATATATATACTTTTCAAAAAAAAACTATATTGATAATACCACTTTTTAGCTTTGTATCCACATGAGTCTTTAATTCTAGTAAATGTGGATTGAGAACATGCGGTGTAATTGGGATTCTAGTAGATCTTTTAAATCGGTTGGTCGATATTTTAGATGCTTTTGAGCCCACGTTTCTTGTCACCCCTTTCCCTTTATTTGTCTGTAATAAAATTCATTGGTTCAGACCTTTTTTTCATTAATTATTAAAGGATTAGCTCAGAAAAATGTAAATAAATACCTCTTTGTCCGCATGTACTCTTACAAGTTGTGAGGGCTATGTAATGAATGTCCCAATATACTTTTGAACCGTATGAATATCACCGTCAACAAGTAGAATAGGTAGCTCTTCATTTGGATCATGAGCTATAGTAATTTTCACTTTCATATGATCTGTTGAAAGTGGTCTATTATGGAACTTTTCAATTGGGATGTTGAACACTATATCCCTCACTAAAAGGTTATATGTGAGTGTTGACAGATAAAAATACCAGTCATTATCACCATGTAGAAGATCAGTACGTGAAAAGTATTAGTGTTTGTCTGATTCACATTTCATGGGAATAATTATTAGAATATTGATTACCACAACTAAGACATCTCATTAATGGGAATGGCCTTCGATAATGCTGGTGGGGGGTGGGGTGGGATATTCATGCGCTGGTTATTTCGGAGTTCTGTCTTCTCCTTTATTCTCTCCTATAAATGTTTCTAGAAACTCTCCCTTCCATAGAAATTTTTCTTCAAGAGTTTCTTGTCTTTCTCTCATTTGTTTCATTTCTTCGTTTCTATCATCTGTTTGTTTTTTTCTAAAAATACACATGGGGTGTCACCCCAAACCCCAATCCTCTAACATGACCATATTGTTCTGGCCACTTCAAAGCCATCGATAATAGGTCTACATCCGCTACAGGGGCAACTGAATCATGTGACTTTCAGATATATGAAAATAAGTAATTATTAGTATGTAAATGAAATTAAAAAAAACTTTTTATCGGACCATACTTACACATATTTCCTACACTTTTTTTTTGTGTTTTCATATACTATCTTCCCTTTCTTATTCACACATGCCTCCTTCCATAGCACATGACGTGGTATGGAAGTGTCTTTAGCTTTAGACTCATCAATCTACATATAAATATAGAAAGATAATTATGTTGTTGTTTCTTGGAACATAACAATATTACTGTAAATTTAAAATAAGTTCCATTTTCTATTATTTTGAAGAATACCCCATCCTTTCTTTATGATAGGGGTATGTTGGTTTGGATTCACATTCCTTATTTTCAACACCGAGTTGCTATTTCATAAATGAAACTTTGACAGTCAAAGTGATGAATACATGTATCCTCAAACAATATATTATCTACCACAATGTACCTAAAACTTCTCATCCCCACGGCTGCCAATAAATGAATCCTATGATTCTTGGGATATCACACGAGCATATAAAAGGGGTGGGTGTGGGTATATTTTACTTTTGGAATCCTGCAGGTGACATTTTGTTATAATAGTGCAAAAACCTTGGTGAATTATTCCTACAAGACTTAGTAGATAATTATTGTGTGAATCATCTAATATAAATGTACTCTACATGGGATTGAGAAGAGTAAGACACTATTTCATTATTTTATTTTCTAGTAAATTAAGAAAATAATATAATAATGTTACTGTAATATCTTCGCAGATCACAACCCTCATCCCAGACACAACATGGTGCAACGAATCTATGTCAATAATCACACGTTGCAAAGTGAAAATTCTAAGGTAACTACTAAACACAGCCTTATTGGGATTTATATGTGGTCCTCATTCATTCCATCTGAGAAAAAATTTGATGCCTTTGCTTTTCACCTTGAGAACATTGGCTAACACCATCAAACTATGACAAACCTGTGTTTTCTACGACTTTGGACCTTCATCCCCAACTATTTCATCGATATCAACATCATCAATTTGTTCATCTGAAATGGTAGAAACAACATGTGTTGATGGTCGTTGGACCACAACACTAGGAGCAACAATAGGTTTAGAAACATGGTGTTGCTCTGCACTGTGAGTAGAAGCAACAACTTCAGATGCTTTTTCAACCTTGAAGTTAGGAGCACCATAATGTACAAAAGTCATTATCTATAAAAGTGGTTGAACAATTAATTTAGATTACATAAATTCAGAAATGATAAGATAACAACATGAGATAAAAAGGCCTATATTACAATCAAAATATAGAATTTTTATTTAACTCTTTTTCTTTTTTTCAAAGGATGATGGGATTTTACACCTCTATTGATTATCCAAATCCCTCAATTGTGGTCTCCTCTAACATACAAAAAATAATCAACATTGGGACTGCTGCGAAATGATTTTGACGTACCACTAAAAGGATCAACCCCAATTCAATTTTCATCAGACCCTTCAGTAGTTTGGGATGATAATGGAATAATTGACCACTTTCAGATTATAGGATCTGGAATATAAAATAATTGTATCACTTGTGATGCCATTATAAACTATTTGTCTTTGTACCCTTCTTTACTAAAATCAACTTTCACAAATGCCAATTCATATATTTTAACACCACTGTTGTTATCAACCCATTTGCATTAAAAAATAGAAAATTAGAATGTCGTATAATCCAACTCTCATATTTTTTTATAATTCCAAAGCATGACATATTTTCATAAATTGGATTTCAATCCTTACTACAAAAAACATGCATCTCTTTAGCCACAAGTGTAACTCCACTATTTTGCATGGTACTATATTCTTCATGTTTATCTATATAGAATGTATAAAAATTAAATACATATCCATTGTAAGATAATACACACACACTTGGTTATGTGGCTAGCCATCAAAGTCAATCTGAAATTGATTTTGGATTTTCAGCTAACTCCATAAAAATATGGTCCTGACACCATCCTATAAACTGTTGATTATGTGTATTTGATATCCATTTTTAAACACTTGATGGATTCAACTACCTATGAATTTCACTGTGGGTTTCAATATATGGATCAACCAGCCAACTATTATGCAAAACATAATGGTGGGCCTGCTCCCGATCTATAATATTGATTGTCACAATATCTCTTCCAAAAATTCCCTCGCCCTCAATGCATCCAGTGTGACAAGATTTTAGGAGACCAATGATTTCCACATCAGATATGTATTTAGTACAGAATTCGATGGCTTCCTCAACAATATATCCCTCCACAATACAACCCTCTGGCTAAATTTTATTTTTGACATACCCTTTCAAAATCTTCCTATATCGTTCAATGGGGTATATCCATCTATAATGCATAGGACCAGAAAGTCAAATCTCCCTCACCGAGTGAACCATTACATGAACTATCATATCAAAGAATGATGGAAAGAAGAATATTTCTAATTCACATAATATTATGATAATTTCTCTTTCCATATCTGGAAATTTTTCCGAGTCTAAAACTTTTCTCTATATAGCTTTGAAAAAGAAACAAAGTTTCGTTAACATATGATGAACATTCTTGGGAAAAATGCAACGTAAAGCTATAGGAATTTAATATTACATCAAAACTTGGAATTAATGTGATTTTAAACCTTTTACCTTAAAATAATTCACAAACACAATGTTCTTGATATTTTATGAATACCCCTCTAGAACCATTACATCATTGAAGAAGTTACAAAACTGGTATCTCTACTTCCTGTAAAGAGTGTAATATGCTGGGGGAAGAAACATTAGATTTTCACCTTTCATGGGAGCCAACTCTTCTCATATTCCCATGTCAACCATGTCCAAAATTTTCTTAATTCCATCCTTTGTTTTTCTAGGGGAATTTAGCAATATTACTATAAAACTATCACATAATTTTTTTCCCACATTTATAACAACAAGAAAATGTCAGACGTACAACCAATTCCAGTATGGTAATTCAAAAAAAAAATTGATCTTTTTTTCCAATCGATTTTTGTAAGGTTTTTTGAAAATGGTTCACCAAAAAAAAATGTTCCCATATTTTACTTTCTCAAATAGTTTATCACCTGTTAGTGGAGACGGTGTTGTGAATTGTTCTGACCTTCCTTTGATTGAGGTTGTCCAAGATCGATACTTATTCCCATAGGGTATAAATCTATGATGTTAGAGAAACATATATTTCGATTAATGTTTCAACCTAATTGATTATGTATCTTCTTAGCACAAGATACACCCTTAAGTTCATTTAATTATATAGCCTAAAAAATTTCCATAAGCAGGGAAATAATTTATCCTCTCATAAAACAGCTCTCTCAACATGAAGTATTCACATTTATAAGCATCATAAAACAAAACACCTGAATCTCACAATAACTTCAAATCCTCGAAAAAAGGAGCCAAATAAACATCAATATCATTACCTGGTTTTTTTGGTCTTGATATAAGCATAGATAACATGATGAATTTCCGTTTCATGCATAACTTGGGTGGAAAGTTACAATTTATTAAAATAACAGATTATGTACTATGAGTGTTGGTTTTAAAACCAAAAGTATTCACTCCATCTGTAGATAACGCAAGACGAAGGATTCTCGGATCAATTCCAAATTCTGGATACTCATGATCAATTCTCTTCAATTGAGGAGATTCGACTAGGTGAAATAATTTCCCATATTTATTTCATTTATCTGCATGCCACGATAATTGTCTTGCAGTTTCTTCACTTCCATATAGAAGCCTAAACCTTGGAATGATTGGAAAGTACCATATAACATTAATAGGAATTGATTCATCAATCTTGTATCAAGAAGCACCACACTTTGGGCATTTTGTAAGTGATTTTTTCTCTTTCTGAAACAATATACAGTCTTTCGGGTAGGCATGTATTCTTTAAAAAATCATACCCATTGAGCATAGAATTCATTTCGCTTCATATGTACATCTTGGGAGCTCATTATTTTCTAGGACCATGTCATTCAAGAGAGAAAGTAGTTCTGTAAAACTGAAATCACTCCATCCATTGCCTACATTTTATTTATACAACTTTAGTACAACTGACTATGCTATATATTTAGTGCAACCAACATACAATGACATCCTTGCACAACTCTTTAACTTGTCAAATAATTTTGGGCAGTCACAGAGTTCATTTTGAACTGTCCTTGTCATTTCCCCAATACGATCTTTATCATCATTGACATCTATAATCACATATTTCATATGGTCATCTTCATTATCCATATTTTTAATGATATCTAATGATCCATAAAATATAGTTTTATCCCAGCCAGTAGCTACATTCGCTTTTCCCCCATGTTTTTTCCAACATCTATAACTCCGATCTATTCCCTGACATATCAGACGTTCTTCCAAATCCTCTAGAGTAATTAGTATAGAATAATAAAAATGTAAACACAGAAAAATGATTTGACAAGGATCATTTGCATGATCCTTTGCAAACATGATGAACTCCTTCACTCTATTCTCATACTCTATTGTCAAACGATTAGCATCCATCCGATATTTATTCATCTCCATACTATTTGAATCTCAAATATTATTATTTATGATTCAAATACACAAAACAAGACTTTAAAATATAGTAGAAGAGAACCACTTCCTTATAAAAATAGATATTAATAGATCCTAATCGTTTCCAATGAATATTTTGAAATCAACAGAACTAGGATAGACCCACCATCAAAATCAACACACTTTCCAGCCCCTTAACAATGGTTCTAGCACCCAACACCCATGTAGCAAAACATTAAACATATTTTTAACCACCCCTACTGACCACCTCATTCATTATACAATAATCACAATAAACAACCCAAAAATTAGTAACCAAACTCAAATAAAATGAAAACAGGGATATAATTTTGATGAGAAAACTAATATAGTAGATACATTTCCAAACACAAAGGGGTCTGCAGGGGAGAAAAATAACCTAGGTTTGTCCAATATTACTATGGAAAATCAAAGGCTTTGTTACCCAAATTAACATTAGTAATAGATAAATGAGGTTAGTGAACATAAATTCTATCATCAACATCTAAAGGATATGCAATAACTCTCCCTCACCTTCCCCCAACTTGTAATTAATATCCACAAACATGTATGAAATCCATTCTATAAAAAGCACATTCCCATACAATGAGATAAAAAATAATCCCTTAGTGTTAAAAAACTCACACATGAGGGTATAAAAGTATGAAATTGTGATAAAACATCCTTCACAAAGGGGTGAATTGTTCAGGTGTAATTCAAGAGGTCCAAACAAGATTTAAAAGATACACGATATAAAGTGTAATCTATACATTTACCATAAACAATATAATATAATTCCAATATATTTCACACTTCATAAATCATTGTATAATATAAAATAAAAATTTATTATAATCACAATCACACTATAAAAACATTTCCAAGACATCATTTAACTAAGTTTCCTTTCACATTGAATTATAAAAAAGTCCAAGGAAGGCTCCATGAACCCTAATACCCCAAAAATCAATTCCTATAATATCAATGAAATATCCATTTTCTATAAAACATAACTTTTTCTATTTTTACTCACACCAAAACACCTTTCAAATACATTTTCCATTACACAAACATTTGAAAAATTACATTTTTGTGAAACAAAAGAAGAGCATACAGTTAATAAACCATCATCATGGGTCGAACCCCCTTGCAAAATCAATAATAAACCTATGATAATTTCAAAACATTCCATTAATAATTTTAGCAACTTACAACTCATATTTACAAATTCACAACAAGAAAAACATGCTAAATTTTTATGTTTCCTTTTTAAAACCTACACGAAAACCAAGTCACACCTCTAGTTCCAGTGAAAAAATATTTCACACCTTTGAAACAACCCATAACTCCCTTTCTATGAAGTATTAAATAAAAACACACACAAAAAATAACCATTTCCTTAATTAAAATTCATTTAAAACATGTAGGCATGCAAAATGCTTCGAAAAAAAAATTCGCAACACAAAATTAATTTATAGAACAAGAATAAATGAACAAAAAAGAATATTAAAAACATTTAAAAAATGTAGGGATCCTTCTACACTACAACGGGTGGGGAAAGCGTGAGTTCCATAGGGGTAGGTGCACGTGAGGAG
Source organism: Viscum album (assembly GCA_963277665.1). Classification (NCBI taxonomy): domain Eukaryota; kingdom Viridiplantae; phylum Streptophyta; class Magnoliopsida; order Santalales; family Viscaceae; genus Viscum; species Viscum album. Next base: position 1,533,238,236 of record OY728163.1, on the reverse strand, counting down.
CTGCCAACCGTTGAGAAATGGGGGAGTAGGGTTTGTGGGGAGTAGGTTACAATGGGGAGGAGGAGAAGTAGGGTTCTTGGGGAGGAGGATTCATGGAAGGGGTTTGAGGGGGAAGACAATGAGTAGGGTTCACGGCGAATTAGGGCTAGCAACGAAGGTCCGTAAAAGAGAAGATATAGGGGGGTTGTCATAGGGGTACTATACTGTGAGATCTTGAGGATGTGATAAATAGAAGGCACTGTGCACCCCAATTTATAAAATTAGACTATAGTTTTATCAATGCTAAAAAAGCATTGATAAAAAATTACCTTTATCAGTGATTGTTTTTCTTAGCGCTAATAAAAGGTGGCACTTCTCTTGCCCGTTTTTGTAGTATTTTAAGAATATTATCCAAATCGATCCGAATGAAGCTTATTTATCTTCATACAAAGCTGGTAGTATACTTCATTTTTATGTTCCATTAATTTCTCCAAGGATTTAGACATATACCTCATTATGTAGAAATATCCATATCTAATAGATCTTGTAATAATGGTTTCTCTAGACTGGAGTTGAACAATACTTATTATTATTATAACTTGAATATAGTGAGTTATAAATGATGTGCACTTAACATTTTGGGGTATATATTTCTGAATCCACTATTTAAATGATAATTTCAATAGATTATTTGTCATAAAAAATTGTTATAACAGTTTCCAGACTATAAGGAAAACCCCGAGGTACTGTGAAATTGATCTTAAATATATTTCCTACAGTATATATGCATCATACTGACTAGACCCAATTGATTTCTGATTATCAGGTACTTTCAGATCATAATCATGGAGTCTTCTTCTCATGAAGTTCACACTTGGTGATCTTGAGTATGTACGATCATAAGGATAGACCCACCAATAAGAATTCCACATGTTTTGGATTTCATTAGATGTTCCTATCCAAAAACATATGTATTGGTCTCCAAAATTGTGATATTATAAACGTGTCCCATTCCATCATGTACATTATTGCAATAAATAATACATGATAATTAAGTTATGGGGAGGCAGCTTGTGTTGGGTGTGTCATTAGTGGTATGACATCGGTTAAACAATCAAGATATAATTTGTCCCTTCTGAGATTAAGAAGTAATATATTTGGATTAACTTATTACAATGGTAGTACATTCATAAATCACTTTCCAAGATAGTTGGAGGAAAGTCCATCTAGCTTGACCAACAAATAATAATGCAAGAATAGATGATGACATATGTGTGTATCCTACATTATGAGATATCTCAAGGCAAATAGATTATATTATACAGTGAAAGTTCATAAGATAATTTCTAATTATATGACATTTAATTATCTCTTTAAGGAACTTGATATGTTTATAGACGCCACTCTAGGTCTGTGAATAGTAATCACTACTATCTAGATAATTTCATAGAGGTTCACACACAATAGTGCGTTAAAGATTCTATTCTATTTAGGTGAATATGAATATTGGACATGGTGGGCCCTAACATGATGTTCAAGAGTTTTTCAAGTAATCAATCACCGATTAATAAATAAATTCATTATTAATCAAGCATATAATAAATGGGTTTAATTTACTTATTAAAAGTATTCCTAAGGTATTATGTGAATATGAGGAAAATGTTATACAATAAGATATTATTTTAATATTCAAAGTTAGTATAATATTGAGTGAATTATGAGTCGAGTTAATGACTCCAGTTTTCCACATAATATTTTTAATATATATTACAAGTTTGTGATAAAATATAAATAATATTTATGAAATAGTTAGTTTATCATAACTATTTATTTATTTCTTATTTAGAGGGAGTATTATTTTTAGGGGTCGGGGAACCCCTTCCGGGTATTTGAACCACCCACTATATAAGTAGGAGTCGATGCTCATGCCCATGAAATGATAGATTCTCTCTCCACCCACAACATATAGAATGAATGTCTCTCTCCAAGTGACTGATCTAAGAACAACTTACACAAATCAAAGAGATTGGATTGATATGATCATTGCGATGTCAAAATAATTATTGTAACTCCATTATAACACCCAAAATATGATGATCATTATATTATATGATTATTGGATAATTTGTTGATGATCTAGAGGGAATCAGCTTTAGACCCATTGATAAACGATCACTGATGAGTAGCACTAGTTGAGCACACTCTGTTTCAAACTAGGAATTTTTTTAGTTTTAATTTTTGAGACTATTAAGTTCAAATGAGATCCTAGAACCTCTAACATGGCTTGGATTTCCATAGAAAACATGTTTCATTTCTTAGGTGATGATAAAATTTAAATCCCACACCCATGGACTTTCACTACATGACTTTGTACAATTAATTAATTTTAGATAGATCAAATGAGTTTTCTAAGAAAACAAAAATTAAATTTTCATTTAATTAAGTAAAGGGATTTAATTAATTCCCAATGTATTTTACCATGCTTTGATATGATCTTGGATGAACATGTTATGACCATTTGATAAAAAAATATGCAGTAAATTGGTGGAGTTTTGAGTAAGAAAATAGAAAAAACATAGAGTTTTATATACCATTCAACTCAAAGGCATAAAAATGATGATAATTACATTTTACCTCTGTTTTCAGTGTTGGGATTGTGGATAGAATAGTTTTTTCCTACTATCTCACAATTCCAAATGGTTGTTGAATTAAAAAAACTTTGAAAATAGACTATATTTTAATGCTTTTGAAAATCAATACCAAAATTAAAAAATTAAAAGTAGAGTACCATTTTCTTGGGAATTCGTGACCAGATAAAGAAAAAAGGGGGACCCTTTTCTCTGAAAAATTGGATACACATAAATATATAAAATGTTAAAAATTTAAAAAAGTAGCTTCTTCTCGAAGCATCACCATGCAAACCTCTCCTTGGGTACCCACATCCACCATGCGTCAGATTGACCTCCTCCCATCCAACACAGGATGAATGATTGCTATCCCACACGAAGGTTACTGCCTCCCCATCTGCATATTGCATCCGCAGCTTCCCCAACCCAGCCGATCTCACTCCCTCTGGTGTTACCATAGTCACTTGTCGGACCAACCTAGGTCACCACACCCTGGTCATCCCAATGATGTGAAATTTGGTTATTGATGTTGAGCCACCTTTGTCTGACACCACCACCTACCCTACTGATCCCAGCTATCCACTCCAATGTCACCCACCCTAATCAACGATGTTAGATCTAGTCCTCTCCCATCTTACCCATGTGGGCTTCTATGTGGCTGGATCTACCACACAACATTACCATTGGAAAACCATCCAGCCATGATGGCCTCCCCGAAGATGCCTCTACGATCTTTCCATATGGTAATACTTTAACCAGTTGTTTTCATTTATCAAGTTTTGTTACTTTTAGGTTGTTTTTCCTTGTACGGGCTTTCATGGGCCATGTAGGACAACTCGAATCAGAATGGGTCCGGGCAGGTCCACCCTACCCCTAAAAACATTACACGCTAGCTTCTCGACATGAAATGGGACTACACAGGGTCAACCCGACCCACATTGGGCCTACACGGGGTTTTCGGTCTTGGGAAATTTTAATATATCCAATATATTAATTAATTATGTTTTAGAATTGAAAATAATAATAATTTTATTATTTCAAAAATTAATTAAATTATGGCTGAGAAATATTTTAATTTTAGTTGAGAATTTAATTTGTAAATAATTTAAATTTGGTATTATAAATAAAATTATTTATAGGACCAACTAAAAATAAATTATTTGAGTTTAATAATTCATTTAATTTATATAAATCCCTAAAACATTAATTTATTAAATTTAATTTTTATTTCACTGTAGTTTTACCTACTGACCAGTCTTGAGAATCTACTCTCTATGTCAGGTTATAATTAATTAATTAATTAATTATTTAATTATGTGTGATTCATGTAATTAAATATTTTCATAATATGGTTTACAAAACATCAGTTTTCTTGTGTAATATTTATTAGGGTATATGGGCCCAGTGAAAAGTGATTTATGTATATTTTTTACTACCGAACCCCCCTCAACCGTGTGTGAGTATTTTTGTTCTATGATGAGAAAAATGTAAGTTGTGAACCACACCAAGTAGAGGATAAATCTAGACAAGAAGCTGACACATAGGACCGAGGATGAGCTATATCCTAATTCAATACTCAACTCAAGTTTCATACACCTAGGTAAAAATTGATCCATTAAGTTTAAAAGGATCAACCAATTTTAGACACTCAAGGAGAGTTGGGTAATTTTATTTCTTTTATCCACTATTTATTATTTTATGAATTTTCATGATATTGAGAAGCACATGCACCTGAGTCTCAGCCCAGTTGGTGAGGGATCCCTAAGTGCATCCATGAGACCTAGGATCAAATCTAGGAAGAGGCAAATTTCTGGCACTGTAGCAGTACTGTAGCAGGAACTGTGCAGAACTGTAGCAGGTACGGTAGCAGGCACTGTTTGGAACTGTAGCATCCAAGAATATTCTCTCTGTTTTGGCCTTCGAGCCACCAATTTGGTCCCCAAGTCCATTAAGGCCTTCGGGCCACCCAGACCTTTGGGTCAGTAAGGCTTTCGGGCCACCTAAAGGCCTACAGGCCACCTTAAGTGAAGATGCAAACCAGAAAACCTACAAGAAACAAACTTGAAAGAGGAGGAGCAAGGAGCTTTCACAATAGCAGAAGCTAAATGGATTGCAAGAATGAGAGGGTATGGCACCTGCCATCGGGACAAGTCTTTCCAAGCATGTTAATGCCTAGCCGAACAGCCATGCGAAGGTGGAGAACTGATTTCACAATGAAGATGCTGGGGAGAAGCAGTTCCAAGTAGTTAGTCTGGGTTGTATGTAATGTTTGTAGCCTACGGGAATTGGATTACTCTAAGGCCTACAAGCCATGTAATACTTACACCTACAGGCCTTGTAATGGTTCCACCTCACCCATTGAAAGGTGGATTATCAAAATCAATAAAAAATGAAGGCCTTCGGGCCATTGGAGGAGGAGAAGCACATAAGATAACAAACTGAAAAAATGAATAATGAAGTGATGAATGTTTTTATATAAATTTTGTGTTGTGTGTGTGACATAATTGTATAAACATATTAATAAAAATTTATTAAATTACACAAAAATTGGTTAAAAAAATATCAAATAAATATTATGTCCCAAACACCTTCCATCGTTTGATTTTTAACACAATCGAGTATCTAGGGTGATCGTCAACCATAATTTAGGGTTCCTCCTACTTCTGATGGCTTCTTATTATAATGATGGGTAAAGTTAATTTATGTTGGTATAAGATGATTATATATATATATATATTATTGAAAATTTATAGATATGTTTTGATTAAATCATTTTTATGATTTTAGAAGGTGGTAATTCATTCAACAAATAAAGGAGACACAGGTAAATGTTTTTATTCAGACAAACACCTACCTGGAACTCTATGAGTATTTCCTCAGGCATAGCATTTACATTATGAGTAGAGGTTTCAAGGATCATTTACATCTGAATACTCATGAAATAGTGTATGTTGATTCCAGTATAGAGGGTTTCTAGAGATTGAAAAAATAATGGGAGGCAATTTATGATTTAAATAATCATTAATGTTTAATAAATAATCATGATAAAATTAATAATACTCTAAAATTTTTTCTTGTATAAAACAACAACCAATATCAAAACAACACAATGATAATATTTGTACAATGAAAATTTCCAAACTAGAATGAGTTTCCAATAGGAAGTACATGAACTTTCACAAAGTACTACGATATCATGAAGTCAAGGTGTTGGTGTCCCTAATATACGGTAACCCACATTAGAAAGGGATGGTGTAAAAATTAGTACAATAGACTCATTTATGATTCATATAATGGTTATTTTATAATTCTATCATCAAACTCCAATGTTATTTTTTGATACAACATTGGGACATGGATGATTTTACATATTGTCTCATCTCTGAGATGCATGCATAGAGAACGAGAAGAACATATATGAATAGGTGATGATTACACTGGATATGTGTAAATTGAATGATGGATCACGATCTTTAAAAGGATCCATTTATTATATCATTTTCATCCATTTACTATATTTTTGTTTAAGATTCATTTTTTTGGAGAAAACACTTTGTTACCTTCTAGGTATGGTTCCCAAAGAAATAAAACATTAAATAAAGATTCATAATCTATAGTTATTATCACGAACATGTTGAAATACAACAAAAAAAGTAAAATGGATAGAGTGATGCCAAATTGAACTCTTTAATAGGAGTTTATTTTCTTCACATTTCATAATATATGTATGTTAAAGATTAAATGCAGTGAACTGAATTGATGAAGTAACTAGTCACTTCTTCTTCACATATATTCATCAACTGAAAGTAATGTTTCTATTTTATATTTTTGGTATTAAATATAATATTGTTATTATATATGTGTATTTAAATATGGTAAACAGGTATGTAAAGAAATGTTACAAGTAGTGAGGTGTGTTGGTTCATGCCCAAATTTACCCAAGAGAAGAAGGGTAGAACGGTCCTTGTAGTGTAGCTTGGGTTGTCGATTCCACAGAGACCTAAGAAGATACCTAAGATACACAACCTAAGGGATGGATTTTTAGCTATGAAGTGGCCATCTTTGGGTTGATTTTAGATGGGTTTAAGTGAACTCTAAGATACTTATGTGAATTCAAATTAAAAAAATGAGTTGATCCTAGGTTATCACTCGGGGTGGATTGGATGTATTTTATTTTTAATGATATCAAATTCTTCAATTTGAGATGGGTTCATTTAAGGAGATAAAACAAAATCATCACTTACTGGTTTAATTTCTACACCCTTTAATACTAATCACCTATACACTTGAAGGATCAATGTTTTGATCACTTCAAGGTAAAGGATCATATTAGTACTTGAAGTGTGTGGCCTTAAATTCAACAAGGACGATGGAGTTTAAAAATCATCAAATAAAAATCCCAATTAAAGAAGTGATTATACATTAATTAGGTGATAAATAACATCCAATCCAGCCCCTTGCTACTCCCTTGGATCAACCCATAAGTGGGTTAGCCCTCCATTGATCCCATGGTTTCAATGGAAGCGGAAAGTAGACTCATGAGGGAGGAAATGGAGAAGTAATGGAAACAACAAAAATAAAATGATCACTCCACCGTTGTGTGAATAATTTCACAAGGGTTGGTGTGAATAAATTCACACCTTGATCCAACGGTATCAAAGTTATATTAAGAACAACAGAATAAGAGTAGAATAAGAACTTTTATTAAGAAACTAAAGTGAATTGAACAACTTACATGTGAATGACAAAATTGAGGCAACCAAAACGCAGCAAAACATTATAATTGAACAAAGCACCCAAGATCTTCATCTCCTTCACCACCACTGCCTTAAATAGGCATTTTGGGAGCCTTGGGTCGAGCCTTCGACAGTACAAGTCATCCCACTTGAGTATGGTAGGGCTAGGGTGGTGGAAAGTTTGTGGAATTTGGAATTTTCCACATTTGACCCGAGGTGGATGCCAGATTTCATCCACCGAACAGACGCATTTGGATGACTTTCTCGATGGCCGAATCAGGGTGGGCCATAGAAGAAACAAATGGAGCTCCCGATGTCTTCTAACCGCCTGTAATATTGGGGCCCATTTGGAGTTGCGGATTCCTAGATATGATCAAATTGGTGGAATGTTTTTGCTGGGCCGAAGAATCTGGCCCAAAATTTTATCTCTAACTTGGGCCGACTAAATGACCTACATGGAGGCCGAATTAGCATTAACTTATGAAGAGTGATTTGTTCCTATACATGTCTTCTAGCATCCCATGAGATATGGGTTTAATTGGGCCTGTATGTTGGGCCCCACAGTCTCATCAGTGGGCTGGTGTCCAATCTGCCTTCTCCAGAATTGCTTCCTTTCATTGCCAAATATCTCCATCATCCTCCATGAATTCTCCACTGATCCCTGAATCAAACATGTTCATATTTAAATGTAGATCAATTTGCAAAAATATCAAATTAAAATATGTAAAATTCAGTTCCTTAAAATTAGATGATTCATTGGTTACTTTAAATGATTTTCAAAAAAGTACCACATAATAGTGCATTTTAAGAAGGTATTACAATCATAATGTGAAATGATGTTCAAAGTGTAAAATGCACTAAAATGGTGTTTATGAATAACAAAGAACATGAAAATTATGTATATTAACAATGAATATTATCCCCATTTAGTGGCTAATGACACCCCCCAACTTGAGTTTTGCTAGTCCCGAGCAAAATATATCTCATCAAAAATGAAATTCGAATTCCCTTTTCCAAAAACATTTTAATACACAATGATCAACAAAAAACCTTATACCAAACAATCATGAAACCAATCAAAATATTTTTATATGAGATAGTTTTATAAGCAGATCCCAATCCCAAGCCCAATCCTTTGATCAAATCCATCATCATTCTTCATCCAACTCAATTAGGTGTAATGATGTGTTGTGAATCACAATAGATATGGGGGTTAATTTTCATTCAAGGGGAAAATCAAGGAAGCGCTAGGTGGAATCACATTTAATCCTAATATGAGTATTTTTCATCCCTCTTTTTTTTGATTTTTTTTTGCAATATTGCTATAGTAATTGAGATTGCAATTAATCAAATTAACCCATGTAGCAAGACTTTGCCGATGACTCCGAGACTCAAAGGCCTTAGGGCACCAAGTGAAGCCCACATACTCGGGCATCGTCTCGAGTTAACTTAATCAAAAACAAAGTCATATTACCATAAATAGAGATAGATTGAAAAACTCAGGGCTAGATAACTCTGGAGTCACGATCCCCAAGTGCCGAAAGCCTCGCATTTTATCAATCCATTGCTATACACGCAAATTTTTATTTTTATTTTTTATTTTTTATTTTTTAATAATTTTTTTTTAATTTTTTTTTGAATACTCATATTATTCATAAAAATAAAACCATCCTATGCTATTTATTATGGGACCCCAAAAATTCAAATTAGTACCCCACGGTCTAGAGGACGTGCATTGTGGCATTTTTTTTATTTGTATGAAAATATAAACAATGAAATATCACATTGGAAAGCCACACTTTCCAAAATCTATGCTCATGAAATTATACAAGGATTAAAATTAGAATCAGGATATGCCAAATTATTTGATATTCAGTTTCAAAGTGTGTAATGTGTATTACCATGTTCAAAGTTAAAGGAATTTTCCTTCCATTTAATTATTTTTTCAAATCATTCAATTTTTGTTTTTGACACAAAAGCATTTTTTTTTATTTTATCTCCCCCCCAACTTAAAACAACACTGTCCCCAGTGTTTGAAGAAATGAAAAATTAGGAGTAGTGGCAGTGAATAAAAATTTGAAAAGGAAATTGAAAATGAGGATTATGGAATGAAGTCACCTGGTGGTTGAAGTTTGAAGTTCTTGCTGCTCGAATTTATTCCTTTGATATCCATGTCGCTTGCAAAGTTCCCTAGTGGAAAAAGGAAAAAAAACAAAAAAAACAAAAAAAAACAAAACAAACAAAAACAAACAATATATATATATATTTATATTATAAAGGAAGTAAAATATAAGAATATATATAAAAATTATAGAATAAGGTAGCACAAGAAGCCGTAGGTCAGTGGTAAGCGCGCGCCCCTATCTCCCTTCGGTCCCGGGTTCGAGTCCCCGCGGCTTCGCCGGTTGTGACGGGGTTTTCCCCACGGCCTATGGCGTGGAATTTTTTTTTGTATTATTATATTTATATTTTTTTTCTTAACCTATTGAATAATAAAAACAAAATAAACTGATGATACATTGTCTTCTTTTTAAATTTCTGGGTAAGGTATTACTCAAGGATCACACCACGTGACACAGATGAATATGGTGCTCCTCTTTCGTACCCATCCATACTCATAATAGAAGAACAGGTCAAAAGTCTATTTTTTTATTTTTAAATATAAAAATTATTAAGTAATCTTATTTGAAAAATAAAGATGATTCAGAAATATTAGAAACATAAAAACCACGGGTTTCCTCCCGTGCAGCGCTTTGTTTAAAGTCGTTAGCCCGACATAGATCCCAAATTTATCAATTTTTTCCTGGTTCATAGATTGGATCAATTAACTCAACATCTATTTCCTGTTTATTGAATGGTTCAACGAATGTTTTTAACCTTTGTCCATTGACCATGAAAATGTGACCACTTGTGGGATCTTGAATCTCTATTGCCCCATGGGGGAATACATGATGCACTATGAAAGGTCCTGACCATCTAGACCTTAACTTTCCCGGATGTAAAAGAAGTTTTGAACTATACCAGAGCACAAGTTTTCCCGGTTCAAAATGTTTGACCTTGATATTCCTAGATTGGTAGGCTTGAACTCTAGATTTATTGATCCTTGAATTTTCATAAGCCTCCATCCTTAGTTCCTCCAGTTCATTGATATCTAATTTCCTTTTTGTTCCGGCCAATGAGAGGTCATAATCCATTTTCTTAATTGACCAAAAGGCCTTATGTTCAATCTCGACTGGCAAATGGCATGCTTTGCCATAAACCAACCTATATGGGGACATTCCTAAAATGGTTTTATATGCAGTTCTATAGGCCCAAAGAGCATCTAAGAGATTCTCAGACCAATCTTTCCTAGAGGGGTTGACAATTTTTTCAAGAATTTGCTTAATCTCCCTATTAGCTAACTCAGATTGACCATTGGTTTGAGGATGGTATGCAGTTGAAACATTATGAGAAATACCATACTTAGACATGAGTGAAGCAAATGGGCGGTTGCAGAAATGGGTTCCTCGATCACTGATTATAGCCCTAGGAATTCCAAATCTTGAAAATATGTTCTCTTTTAGAAATCGAATCACAACTTGATGATCATTGGACTTATTGGGAATGGCCTCAACCCATTTTGAGACATAATCAACAACTAAGAGTATGTAGAGGTATCCCCGAGAGTTTGGGAAGGGACCCATGAAATCAATTCCCCAACAGTCAAAGATTTCAACCACTAAGATGGGAGTGAGTGGCATTTGATTCCTTTTTGTGATGGACCCTACTTGTTGAAACCTAGGACAGATTTGAAAATATGTGTAGGAGTCCCTTGAAAGGGTGGGCCAAAAAATACCACATTGAAGAATCTTAGCAGATGTTTTCTTAGAGGAAAAGTGACCTCCACATGCCTCTTTGTGACATAATTTAAGGATGGACTCTTGTTCAGATTCTGGAACACACCTCCTAATGACTTGGTCATGATAGAACTTATAGAGGTAAGGATCATCAAACACATAGTGTCTAACATCAGAAAGAAATTTCCTTCGAGCTTGAGTCCCTAAGAATTTTTGAATGACTCCTGTCACTAAGAAATTTGCTATGTTAGCATACCAAGGGCAGTCAGTCACAGAGTATAGGTGTTCATCAGGAAACGAATCAAACACAGAGAGGTGATTTGAGTTGTATTTGAATTCCATCCTAGAGAGGTGATCAGCTACAACATTTTCAACTCCCTTTTTATCCTTGATTGTGAGGTCAAATTCTTGTAAGAGAAGGACCCACCTAATCAGTCTAGCCTTAGCATCTTGTTTTTGGAAGAGGTATTTTAGTGCAGAATGGTCAGTGAACACAGTGATGGGTGATCCTAAGAGGTAGGACCTAAACTTATCTAAGGCAAACACAATAGCAAGTAACTCCTTTTCAGTGGTGGTGTAGTTTATTTGGGAATCATTTAAGGATTTGCTTGCATAAGCAATGACATAAGGAGTTTTATCACAACGTTTTCCTAACACAGCTCCAACAGCAAAGTCACTGGCATCACACATAAGTTTAAAAGGAAGGTTCCAATTTGGAGATTTCATAATGGGAGGAGAGGTGAGTGAGGATTTGAGGGTTGAGAATGAACCCTCACAGCTTTCTGTCCAAACAAATGGAGCATCCTTTACTAAGAGAGCACAAAGGGGACGGGATATTGAACTAAAGTCCTTGATGAATCTTCTATAGAAACCAGCATGTCCTAAGAAAGACCTCACTTCCTTGATAGTTTTGGGTGATGGAAGGTGACGAATGATGTCAACCTTTGCTCTATCAACTTGAATCCCCCTAATCGAGACCAGATGGCCTAGAACAAGTCCCTCTTTAACCATGAAATGACATTTCTCCCAGTTTAGGACCAGATTTTTTTCTTCACATCTTGACTAGACACTCTCCACATTCTGCAGACATCCCTCAAAAGTATCCCCAAACACAGAGAAGTCATCCATGAAGAACTCAAGAAAATCCCCTACCATGTCTGAGAAGATTCCCATCATGCACCGCTGGAAGGTTCCAGGGGCATTGCATAACCCAAAGGGCATGCGTTTGAAGTCAAAGGTACCGAAAGGACATGTGAATGTAGTCTTCCCTTGATCCTCTAGGGAGACCTCAATTTGATTGTACCCCGAGTACCCATCTAAGAAACAGTAGAAGGCATGACCTGCCACTCTCTCAAGGACTTGGTCAATGAATGGTAAGGGGAAATGGTCCTTCTTGGTGAATGAGTTTAGTTTCCTATAGTCAATGCAGACCCTCCATCCACTACTCACCCTTGTTGGAAAAATCTCTCCATCCTCATTGGTTATCACTGTGATTCCAGCCTTTTTTGGAACCACTTGGATTGGGCTCACCCATTCACTCTCAGCTATGGGATATATGATACCAGCTTTCAACAATTTCATAAGTTCCTTCCTTACTACCTCCATGAGATTAGGATTGAGTTGCTGTTGAGGTTGACGACATGGCTTTGAATCAGATTCCAGAACAATCCTATGAGTCCCGATAAGTGGGCTAATCCCAGGAATATCAGAAAGGGTCCAACCAATGGCTTTCTTATGCTTCCTAAGGACATCTAGAAGCATCCTCTCATGATTGGATTCAAGAGAAGAAGAAATGAAAATTGGATGTGTTTGATTTTCCCCTAGGAAGGCATACTTTAGTGCAGCAGGAAGTTCCTTCAATTCAAGATCAGGATGGTTCAGAATTTCAGCAGAAGATTGGGACATTGGATCAAGATCAATTTCTTTTTTTAGAGGTTCAGATAGGATTGATTCCTCACATGTAGAAGTTTCAGCTACTAGATTGACTTGATCAGATTTAGGGAAGGAATTTAGAGGGGTTTCTATGAAATTGGTTTCTTGAAAGGTTTCACTGATTGTTGGACCTAAGACTTCATCATAAGAGCAATTTGAAAATGGTTCAAGCCAAGGAGATAAACTTCCTTCATATGAACAAAGGAAATCAATCTCATTCTGACTTAAACATTCATCAAATATTCCTTGATGATCCATGTATTCATTATCAATGCTTCCTATCATGTTTACTTCATGAATATCCTCGTCATCCCCTATTTCTGAGCTTGCATTATAGATGGTCAGGTCTAGACTCATGTTCCCAAAGGTGATGGTCATGTTCCCATTTCAGACTCGGATAACAGAGTTGATTGTTGCAAGGAAAGGACGACCAAGGATGATTGGGGTTTGTTCCTTATTTCCTAAATTTGGATGGTTGTCAAGGACAATGAAATCAGCAGGGTAGATGAAGTTTTCAACCTTTACCAGAACGTCCTTTAAAATCCCCTTTGGAACCCTAATGCTACGATCATCATGTTGAAGTATGACAGATGTGGGTTGGAGTTCTTCTAGGCCTAACTGGCAGTACACAACATATGGGATGAGATTGACACTAGCACCTAGGTCACACAAGGCTTTGACAACTTTGCTTTCTCCTAGTTCAACATTGATGTAAGGGAAACCTGGGTCTTTCAACTTAGGAGGAATTGTACCTTGAATGGTGGTACTCACATTAGCAGCCAAAAGGACTTGGTTTTTATGTGAAAATTTTATTTTAAAAGTGCACAAGTCCTTAAGGTACTTTGAGTAGGCAGGTATGGTTTGGATTTCATCGAGAAGGGGTATGTTCAACTTGACTTGTGAAAATATTTCCCTCAACGCTTCACTCTGTTCAGGTTTGGTTTTCCCCCTCATGCGTTGGGGAAATGGTGCAGGTTGTGGGGTTGTTTGTTGAAGAGTTGTTTCTTTCACATTTTTATCAGTTTCTTCAATTTGATCTTGTGGTTCATTTAAATTTTCATCCAAGTTTGAATCTTCAGGTGGGTTCTGAATTAGTTGTTCAGGTTTCTCAATTTATTTCCCACTTCTTGAAACAGTCACAGCCTTTAGTTGTTCATGAGTTGTTTGAGCACAACTTGACTCTCCCCTTGAAGTTGAGGACGGAACCGCCTGAGTAGGCATGGGTGCCTTTCCTGTTTTGATGGTTTGATTTTCTTGTTTTAGGGAAGATACTTCTGAGTTCATCCTCTCCATTTGTTTGCACAGTTGTTCTAGTAGGCGTTGTGGAACAGTTTGGGTTGGTGCTTGAGTAGGTTGGTTTATCCCAGGGGGATATTTTGGAGGTGGGATGGTTTGTTGAAAATGGACTGGTGGCTGTTGGTATTGGATAGGTTGAGTTTGGAACTAGTTATGGGTTTGGTAGTTCTGTTGAGGGTAAGGATTTTGTCCCTGTGGTTGGCTAGTTTGTTGGTTATCTTTCCATCAAAAGCCTGGGTGGTCGTTATACCTTGGGTTGAAGGTGTTTTGGTATTGAGGCTTTTGAAAGTTTAGGGCATTGACTTCCGCTGGGGGTCCTCCTAGAAGAACATCCTTGATGGATGGAATGGTTGGGCAGTTGTCTGTTTTATGGTCATGTTTGTCACAAATTGTGCAAACAAGGTCTACATTTTGGATTTCATGGACATTCCTAAGGTCTATCTCTTCAACCTTCCTAGAGAGTGCTGCGAGTTTAGCCCTAAGGCTTTCCCCTTCTCTAAGTGTATGAATTCCAGTGGTTCTTTGTGGCTTTTCAGAATAAGGTGAAGTTCCCCAAGTTTGGTTTTGTTCAGCCAGACTTTCGAGATACTCGTAAGCATCATTTGGGGCCTTGTTTTTAATGTTTCCATTACACATCATGTCAATGAATTGTTTATTACCCGGACCCAACCCTTTATAGAAAATTCTCACTTGTTCAGGTATGGAAAACCCATGGTGTGGAACCATGTTTAGGGTGTCTTTGAACCTCTCCCATGTTTCATAAAATGACTCTCCCTCTTTTTCAGAAAAGTTTTGGATGCTCTTTTTAAGTGCAATTATTTTGTGATGAGGGAAGTATTTTTGGTAGAATTCTCTTTGCAGTTGGTCCCAAGAGTGGATTGATGTAGGTCTCAAGTTGTTTAGCCAATTTTTAGCTCGATCCTTTAATGAAAAAGGAAATAGCCTCATCTTAGCGGATTCTAGTTGATGTGGGGGACACATGGTTTCAACAATGTCGTTGAACACTTTGACATGAATGTATGGCATTTCTGACTCCATCCCATGAAAGGATGGAAGGTGGTTTAGGACATGGGGTTTGAATATGTTGTTGGTGTCTCCTATGGTATTGTGTCTAATGCATGAGAGGGCATTGGTCCAAGATGGAGTGAGGTAGTCGTTCATGGTTTGATCAACTACATTCCCTAAGTTTGGAGCTTCTTGGTTTTGGTATACCATTTGATTCCCCCCAGGGTTTACAATTTGATTTTGTGGATGACCCTCCATTGGAATTGTTTCAAGTTCTGACTTTGGGGTTTCAAGAATATTTGAATCTGATTTAAACAATCCCTTAGGTGAACTTGACTCCCCTATCCTAGGACATTCCACCCTAACTAGTCTGTTTGAGAAATCGCTGGTGTAGGCGGACATGCGCCAAAAAAAGCGAGAAAGGGACAAGATAAGAGATCTTGGGTGAGAGTAGAAGAATGGAGGTGAGGAAAGAAGGTTTTTTTTGAATCTAAGGTACTTACTTGGTCCCCGGCAACGGCGCCAAAAAATTTTTCACGCCCAAATTTACCCAAGAGAAGAAGGGTAGAACGGTCCTTGTAGTGTAGCTTGGGTTGTCGATTCCACAGAGACCTAAGAAGATACCTAAGATACACAACCTAAGGGATGGATTTTTGGCTATGAAGTGGCCAACTTTGGGTTGATTTTAGATGGGTTTAAGTGAACTCTAAGATACTTATGTGAATTCAAATTAAAAGAATGAGTTGATCCTAGGTTATCACTCGGGGTGGATTGGACGTATTTTCTTTTTAATGATTTCAAATTCTTCAATTTGAGATGGGTTCATTTAAGGAGATAAAACAACATCATCACTTACTGGTTTAAAGCCTACACCCTTTAATACTAATCACCTATACACTTGAAGGATCAAAGTTTTGAGCACTTCAAGGAAAAGGATCATATTAGTACTTGAAGTGTGTGGCCTTAAATTCAACAAGGACGATGGAGTTTAAAAATCATCAAATAAAAATCCCAATTAAAGAAGTGATTATACATTAATTAGGTGATAAATAACATCCAATAAAGCCCCTTTATACTCTCTTGGATCAACCCATAAGTGGGTTAGCCCTCCATTGATCCCATGGTTTCAATGGAAGCGGAAAGTAGACTCATGAGGGAGGAAATGGAGAAGTAAAGGAAACAGCAAAAATAAAATGATCACTCCACCGTTGTGTGAATAATTTCACAAGGGTTGGTGTGAATCAATTAACACCTTGATCCAAAGGTATCAAAGTTATATTAAGAACAACAGAATAAGAGTAGAAGAAGAACTTTTATTAAGAAACTAAAGTGAATTGAACAACTTACATTTGAATGAAAAAATTGAGGCAACAAAAACACAGCATAACATTATAATTGATCAAAGCATCCAAGATCTTCAACTCCTTCACCACCACTGCCTTAAATAGGCATTTTGGGAGACTTGGGTTGAGCCTTCAACAGTACAAGTCATCCCACTTGTGTATGGTAGGCCTAGGGTGGTGGAAAGTTTGTGGAATTTGGAATTTTCCACATTTGACCCGAGGTGGCAGCCATATTTCATCCACCGAACAGACGCGTTTGGATGACCTTCTAGATGGCCGAATCAGGGTGGGACATAGAAGAAGCAAATGGAGCTACGGATTTCTTCTAACAGCCTGTAAAATTTGGGCCCATTGTGAGTTGCGGATTCCGAGATATGATCAAATTTGTGGAATGTTTGTCTGGCCCGCAGAATCTGGCCCAGAATTTTATCTCTAACTTTGGCCAAATAAATGACCAACCTGGAGGCAGAATTAGCATTAAATTATGAAGATTGATTTGTTCATAAACATGTCTTATAGAATACCATGAAATTTGGGATTAATTGGGACTGTATGTTGGGCCCCACAGTCTCATCAGTGGGCTGGTGTCCAATCTGCCTTCTCCATAATTGCTTCCTTTCATTGCCAAATATCTCCATCATCCTCCCTGAATTCTCCACTGATCCCTGAATAAAACATGTTCATATTTAAGTGTAGATCAATTTACAAAAATATCAAATTAAAATATGTAAAATTCAGTTCCTTAAAATCAGATGAATCATTGGGTACTTTAAATGATGTTCAAAAAAGTACCACATAATAGTGCATTTTAAGAAGGTATTACAATCATAATGTGAAATGATGTTCAATGTGTAAAATGCACTAAAATGGTGTTTATGAATAACAAAGAACATGAAAATTATGTATATTAACAATGAATATTATCCTCATTTAGTGGCTAATCATGTGTTCACCCACCAGCTCGGAAAGGGTGGTTTCTAAGATAGTAGTGAGAAGTACACAACTTCTAATTTCCAAGGAAATGGTTCTAATATAAATTTTATTGAGTGTAACCAAAATATTTATCACACGTGTCTTTGGACACAAGGATACATTTTTAAATTTTGTAATAAAAATTGTTTTTGGTGTTTAATAGTCAACAAAAAGCTCAGTAATGCTTGAATCATTATCAGTAAATGATGAATATAAAATTTAGCACTTATAAACCTAGTTGTGGGAAGATAATGCTTTTAAAAAAATTAGTTGTCAATGTTATACCTAGTATGAATTAAGAATCTTTTTATTTATGTACTTTAATATGATTGATAAACTTGTGAACTTATTTTTATAAAAAAACATTTATAAATAAATGTATGCCAACAATCATTTGAAATTAGTTTATATAGAGTGAATAAACTATTCCAAGAAGAAGCAATAGGTGTATTGATATACATCATAAGATTACTTGAAGAGTTTTATGTAATATGAAGTTGAATTGTGGTATTAACATAGTCATAAGATACGTTTTTCTTCAAGCCTTATTATAGAATATTACCTTGAATAAGAATTCATATATCAATATAATGTATCATGGTTTAATTCCTAAACACAAATTACCTTATCCACATAAAATCAATGGTTCTAATTAGTAGGATCAATGATGAGTATTACATGTTAACATTGATCAACAAAAAAAAAGAATGAATTAATTCCTAAAAAAAATTTAATTATACATATTAGAGTCATGATATTTGTAAAAGGAGGACCAATATTAAAAATCATGAATTACTGATAATTCAATTTTTTTTAATATTATTTTCAAATAGGGACAATATACCATAAACACAAGCCAATATTTCTAAAAAATGGATATCATACAAGTTAAAGTATGATGGTAATTCATCATGTCATAAGAACACGTGTTTATATTTAAAGTGTTTATTGAGGATATAAACAAACATTCATTAAGAAAAACACAATGTTCAACTAAAGTAATAATCCAAATGTTTCATAGGATATTATAGAAATTTCTATGATAGAAAAGTTACAGTAAAGTGATAGAATAAATTTATATAATGTGTGCACATCTATAATTGTGATAGTGGGAGAACGATTTATTTGGGTTTAATCATTTTCAACGATTCAAAAGAATTTGTCATAGGATCGAGTTCCACAGGAGATGTGTGTTGTACCTCTCATACCCCTCAAGGTTTTATTTTCATGATCACAATCACTCTATTATTTATCTAATCCTCTTTCAAGTGTTTTTTGATGATAGGAATCATTTCAGGTGGCCAAGGAATTAGGCCAAGAAAGAAAGAAGCAAAACTAGACTGAAATTCAGTCCACCGGCCAACCGGTGGCGTCACCACCGGCCGACCGATGGACCCTGGGCAGAAGGCAGAGCCACTGCCTCAGCACTGGCCAACCGGTGGCCTCAGCACTGGCCAGCCGGTGGTGCCTGGACAGAAACCCTCCTCCATTTTTCTCACACCGGCCAACCGGTGGCTCTGTACCAGTCAGCCGGTGGAGCCAGTCAAACTAGCCGTTGGGCTTTTGACCAGCCTGTCCACTTGGCCTCCAACGGCTCCGAAGCCCTCTCCAACGGCTCCAAAGGCCTCCAAAGGACATATGAGGGTTCCCCCTCTATAAATAAAGGACTAGGAACCCCCGGAAGACTAAGGATTAATACCGGAACACTTGTGAAGCCATCGGAACATTTTCCATCATTTGGCTAACCTCCGGCGGATTGTTCCAAGGGAACCCCAACTGCTCCAATCCAATTCCACATCCAAGGAGCACCACCATAGAAGCTTGGGAGTGCACGTCTTCAACTCCAATCATCCATTGGCGCCCAAGGCTTCTCCCCAATTACGGGTTTTCTTGTTTTATTTATTTTGAGCATCAATTTGGGTTTGTGCCTACAAACCCCACCTCTTTCTCTCATCCTCTCTTTTGGGTTCTCACACCACCTTCAAGGTGTGAAGAGGTTAGTCAAGCCTTTCCTTTTAAAAGGCTTGAGACATAGGTGAGCTAGCCTTCACCCGTAAAAAGGCTAGTGGGTTCTTGCATAACCATCAAAAGCAAGCTGTAATAGGTTCTAGACTACCTGTAAAGTCTAGTGGGTTTCTTGCTAAAACCATTGAAAAGCAAGCGGTAGAATCTCTCAACGGTTGAGTTGGGAGCGGAGACGTAGGCCAGGTTTTTGGCCGAACTCCGTTATCAATTCTTGTGTCTTGCCTCTTTATTTCCGCTGCACTTTTAACTTTGATTTTAATTTGTTAATTTATTTTTAAAAGGCAATTCACCCCCCCTCTTGCCATCACTCCTTTCTTTCTCCGCCTAACAATTGGTATCAAAGGAAAATTTGAGTAATACCCTAACCGGTTTCAAATTTAAGATCCTTTTGTGATGGCCTCAACCTCTTTCGCCCCCGAAGGCTATTCATTGGGCCGTGCTCCATTTTTTGATGGAACCGACTATACTTATTGGAAAACCCGCATGACCGCATTTCTTAGAAGCATAGGTTATCCCATTTATAAAATTGTCATGCAAGGTTACACTCTCTCTTCCCCCGATGAATCCAAATGGACTCAAGCTGATATTAAAAATTTCGAGCTTGATGGCAAAGCCATGAACGCTCTACATTGCGGCCTTCACCGAAATGAGTTCAATCGAGTTTCCACATGCACCTCCTCACACGAAATATGGAAACTTTTGGAGGTTACCCATGAGGGGACCAACAAAGTGAAGGACACTCGATTGGACATGTTTCGACAAGATTTTGAGTCTTTTTCTATGCATCCATCTGAATCTATTTCTGAAATGTTTACACGCTTCACTGACGTTTGCAATGGAAGAAAATCTCTAGGAGATAATATTTCTGTAGAAACGATGGTCAAGAAGATCCTTTGGATCTTACCAAGCTCATGGGCACCGAAGGTCACGGCAATTCAAGAAGCAAAGGACATAAAGAATATGCCGGTCGAAGAGCTCATCGGATCCCTCATGACCTATGAGATCACCATGAGGAGGCAAGCTGAAAAGGAAGGCAAACCGATCAAAGTTCCAAAGAACATTGCCTTCAAAGTTCAACAAGAAGAAAGCTCCTCCTCCTCATCATCTTCATCTTCTTCAAGCAGTGATTCGGAAATGGAGAATCTTGCCCGCAAGATGCACAAGTTCATGAAGAAGAACAAAAAGAAGAAATCTTGCAAGGCCCGCAAGGCTCAACCCAACGAAAAATCCGAGCCCAAGGTAACATGTTACGGGTGTGGTGAGAAAGGCCATTACAAGCCCGATTGCCCACTCAACAAGAAAAAGGCCAAGCAAAAGGAAAAGAAGAAGGCTTTCAAAGCCACATGGAGTGATAGCTCCGCATCCTCATCCTCCTCCTCCTCGAATGACAACGGTAACAAATGCCTAATGGCATTTCATGAGGTAACATCTTCCGACTCCTCATCCTCTAGTTCTTCAAATTCTTTCAATCACATGTCTTATGAGGATCTCCAACATGCAAGAGATCAACTGGAGGAAGGATTTCACGAACTTTCTTCCAAATTTGTTTCTTTAAAAAAGAATTTCAAAAAACTCTCTTCCGAAAAAGAACAAATTCTCAAAGAGAAGGAAGAGTTGACCCTCAAAATCCAAAACCTTCCCGATATTGAATCATTGGAATCAACAATCAAAGACCTAAGGGAATCCCTTGCCAAGTTCACCCAAGGGGAACAAAATTTGAACAATTTGCTAGGTTCCCAACGCGTATCTAGAACCACCCAAGGGATTGGCTATTCCAAGCAAGCTTCCTCTTCCCATGCACCTACTTTTTTTGTAAGGGGGAGCTCCCAATTTAAATTTTGCAATTATTGTAAAAAACCCGGGAACTTAATTTATGAGTGCAATTGCAAAAATGCCCGGTATGGTAGGCCCAAAACTATTTTCTTCAATGATGAATTTTATAGTAGAAGACCCGCAACAAGACAAGTATCTATTGAAAAATCCCTCTTAGCGAGTCTCACCGGACCGAAATTTGTCTCGGTTTCAAACACCTCTCCCCGGTGATTTATTTTTTTATTTAGGGGGAGTTAGGTTTGTTTAAGCCTTTTGTTTTATTCAAAACTTTTTTTTCAAACAGTCAATTTCAACACTTGGTATCAAATTTTTAAATTCAAATTTTCTATTAAATTTTCATTTCAAAATTTTCAACTCTTGGTATCAAATTTTTCGATTCAAAATTTTTCATTTCAATTTTTTTTTCAAAACTTTCAATTCAAACTGTTATTCAATTTTTCATTTCAAAACTTTCAAATCAAATTTCAAAAATTTCAATTGGTTTAAAATCTCTTGTTCCCTCAATCAAGTTTTATACCCCGTGCTATTTTGATAATCACAAAGGGGGAGAAATTCTTGATTGATTGGGGGAAAAATCTTTTAAAGCATTCCTTTAAATTTCATTTTTACATTGTTTGTTTTGGTGATTGTGATCATCAAAATAGGGGGAGATTGTTGTACCTCTCGTACCCATCTAGGTTTTATTTTCATGATCACAATCACTCTATTATTTATCTAATCCTCTTTCAAGTGTTTTTTGATGATAGGAATCATTTCAGGTGGCCAAGGAATTAGGCCAAGAAAGAAAGAAGCAAAACTGGACTGAAATTCAGTCCACCAGCCAACCGGTGGCTTCACCATCGGCCGACCGATGGACCCTGGGCAGAAGGCAGAGCCACTGCCTCAGCACCGGCCAACCGGTGGCCTCAGCACCGGCCAGCCGGTGGCACCCAGATGAATAGTGGTTGCTACTGCCTCAGCACCGGCCAACCGGTGGACTCCTCACCGGCCAGCCGGTGGCGCCTGGACAGAAACCCTCCTCCATTTTTCTCACACTGGCCAACCGGTGGCTCTGTACCGGTCAGCCGGTGGAGCCAGTCAAACTAGTCGTTGGGCTTTTGACCAGCCTGTCCACTTGGCCTCCAACGGCTCCGAAGCCCTCTCCAACGGCTCCAAAGGCCTCCAAAGGCCATATGAGGGTTCCCCCTCTATAAATAAAGGACTAGGAACCCCCGGAAGCCTAAGGATTAATACTAGAACACTTGTGAAGCCATCAGATCATTTTCCATCATTTGGCTAACTTCCGGCGGATTGTTCCAAGGGAACCCCAACTGCTCCAATCCAATTCCACATCCAAGGAGCACCACCATAGAAGCTTGGGAGTGCACGTCTTCAACTCCAATCATCCATTGGCGCCCAAGGCTTCTCCCCAATTACGGTTTTTCTTGTTTTATTTATTTTGAGCATCAATTTGGGTTTGTGCCTACAAACCCCACCTCTTTCTCTCATCCTCTCTTTTGGGTTCTCACACCACCTTCAAGGTGTGAAGAGGTTAGTCAAGCCTTTCCTTTTAAAAGGCTTGAGACATAGGTGAGCTAGCCTTCACCCATAAAAAGGC
Organism: Viscum album; assembly: GCA_963277665.1. Taxonomy (NCBI): domain Eukaryota; kingdom Viridiplantae; phylum Streptophyta; class Magnoliopsida; order Santalales; family Viscaceae; genus Viscum; species Viscum album. Next base: position 1,533,215,055 of record OY728163.1, on the reverse strand, counting down.
TAGTGGGTTCTTGCATAACCATCAAAAGCAAGCTGTAATAGGTTCTAGACTACCTGTAAAGTCTAGTGGGTTTCTTGCTAAATCCATTGAAAAGCAAGCGGTAGAATCTCTCAACGGTTGAGTTGGGAGCGGAGACGTAGGCCGGGTTTTTGGCCGAACTCCGTTATCAATTCTTGTGTCTTGCCTCTTTATTTTCGATGCACATTTAACTTTGATTTTAATTTGTTAATTAATTTTTAAATGGAAATTCACCCCCCCTCTTGCCATCACTCCTTTCTTTCTCCGCCTAACAATGTGTAAGAGGAGTGTTATAAAGAAACATATTCTGTAGTATGATTAAAAATACAGTGGTGGATTTACATTCACCATGTCTAATGATAAATTTTTCATTGGGAATAATCAATCAAAGAATATATAGTATATAAAAAATATTTAATATTGACAGGATCAAGTAGAACTCAACATTAGATTTCATGTATCAAAGTACATGGTGCTTATTATTTAGAATATTGTGGTTGGTATTCAAATGGGATTTCACATGGATGGTACAAGTGATGTAAGAATGAGGATTGTTTGGTAATACAAAACCACTAATCCTAAATCTAATAGAATATTACTTGACATAACTATTTTTTATGATCATTTTATTGTGCATTGGATGTCAAGGCCACCAATCATTGAAGGAATCTATATGACACAACCAAAAAGGGATGAAGACATCACATAAAGTCAATAAGGTATGAAATTTATTGAAATATAGTTTAGTATTTAAGTAAATAGAATGATCATATGATATTTATTTTTAATTAATATTTTCCATATTCCTATGATAGGTTAGTATGAGTACCACTATTTTTCAAGTAAAATACATTCAGTGACATATTGGAAACAACTATTGTTATTACAATTAGTCAAGAATATAATGAAAGAATCTCTCCAAATATTGGTGGAAACCTATATTTTAGGGGACATTTTCTACTATATTTGATCTAAAGGTTCCTTAGACAAGTCAAAGTAAATGTAATGACAAGGTATTAAAAAATACTTGTTTGTACAACTTGAGAGATAATTATTAACAATGTACTGGCATAAATCTCTCCAAGAGGATATGAATGTTCATAAGAGTAGATTAAAGTGTTGAGTTGAGTTATATGCTCTTCTATGATGGAGCAATCTCATATTCGAGGATAAGTAATATACATGATATTGCCAACATAAAATTTATGGTAGGAAAATATTATTCGTATCCTGGATAACTATATGATAAGTAGTTAGAAATTTCCAAATGTACTTAAAAAATTATAAAAGATATTAACTAGTATGTATGGAGTAATGGATACTAGTTTTTAGGGGACATAAAATTGTTTTACTTGGATTAATGTGATCTAACATCAAATTTAAGCTAAGGTAATGAGAAAGACAAGCTCATAAAAGCTAGTGGTAACTGTATCTACAAACACCATGAGCTTTTTGTCTTATGAGGCAACCAAGAGGGCTGTATTAAACAAATTTATTTATTCCAGTTCTTGGAATCACACCTAGTAAGTAAAGTTTTGTCATGATGGTAATTTCTTTTACTAATACTATCTATGATGTCATGTTTAGAAAGTGGGAAAAAGGAATATACTCGTGGATACCATCTCTTGAAATTTATTTACGTAAGGAGGCAAATTCAGAAATAGTAGAATAGCCATGCAATGGAAACATGGTAGGCCCATGACTAAAGCCACAACTCAAAAGAAACATGATCTGATCATGTGATAGATAACAAGGATAATTATCAAGATGGATCTAGTGAAAGAAGTATTGTTTTTATAGTGGGTTCCCTATACCCATATGTAATTGTTATTTATATTATAATACCATGTATACATTGAGTTATACATGATGTACACTTAAAATATTTTTGTTAATATTTATGTATCCACTATTTAAATTGTAAGGTGCATAGATTATTTTTCATTTCCATTGGTTATAAAATTTCTCATGATATAATGAGAAACATTAGATACTATGAAATTAATCTTATATATATGTCCTATGGTCTAGATACATCATACTGACTAGACATAGTTAACATATAACTATCAGGTGCTTGGGGATCATAAGCATTGAGGCTTATTCTCATGAAGTTCAAACTTAGTGATCTGAACTAGGTGTGATTATGAGGGCATTCCTGCCAATAGAAGCACCACTAGTTTTGGGTTTCATTGGATTTTCCTATCTACAGACATTTTTTTTGGTCTCCTAACTTGAGATAATTATCAATATCTTACATTTGATCACATGCTTTGATGTAAGGTAAAAACAATGAAAATGAAGTCATGTTGAGGTAGCATGTGGTGGTTGCATCATTGGTGGTATGGCATTGATTTAATGATCAAGACCAAATATGGTTCTTCCATGTTAAGGAATTAATATCTCAAGCCTAGTTGACCAGGATGGTAGTACCTTCATAAATACTTGGAAAAGGTATTTGGAGTTAAGTGCATCCAGTTATATCAACAAATAATAAAGCAAGAATGGTTGATGGCACAAATGTGCATCTATCTTTATGAGATATCACAAGACAAAAGTATTATATTACACAATGCGTACTCATAGGATGGTTATCATTGCTATAAATTTTTTCTTATCTCTTAAGGGGCCTTGACGAGTTGTTAGAATCCACTCTTAATATGTGAATAGTATTCACTGCTATCAAGATAAGGGGATGTAGGGTCACACACTATAACACATTCAATATTATTCCTTATTTCAGTGAATATGAATATTAAAAATGGTGGGACCCACCATGGGGTTTGAGATTTGTCCATGTAATTGATCACCGATGAATAAATAAATTCATTACTATTAGAGTATAGAATAGTCAGTTTGAATTTATTTTTTAATATTATTCAGTATGAATTAAGTGGATAAAAAAAAATATTATATAAATAAATATCATTTAAATATTAATGGTTCATTTGATATTACAAGAATTATAAGTTGAGTTAATTACTCAATTTTTTCATGTAATATATTTAATATATATTATATGTATGTGATAAAATTTAAAAAAAATTATGATGTAGTTAGTTCTTCGTAAAAATTTATTTATTTGTTATTTAATGGGAATTTTATTTTCAGGGGTTGGGGAACCCTTTTCAAGTATTAAAACCACCCACTATATTATCTGAATAGAAGCTCATTACAATGACTATTCATGCCAATGGAATGAGATCTTCTCTTTCATCCTACATCCTAGAGAGAGAATGTCTCTCTCTGAGTGACCGATCCATGAATGTGTTCAATGGATCGAAGGGGCCGGATTGAGGTGATCATCACGACATCAAATGAATCATAAAAAATATTTGATATCACCTAGATTATGATGATTTTAATCCAAGAGGATTCTTAGAGAATGTGTGTATCATCTAGAGGGGTTTACTTTCCGATCCATCAAGAAATTATCAATGGAGACTAGCTCCAGTTGATCACACTTCATTTCGAACAAGGTATTTTTCATGTTTTACATTTTATGATTGTTAAATTAAAATGAGATCCTCATACCTCTACTGGGGCTCAGATCAATGGATATGAAATGTTTTGTCACTCTGATGATAAAAAATTTTAAATGATCACCCCACCAACATCCACTGCATGCCCTGATACCATCAATAATTTCATCAGTAATATTAATCACGTATAAGTGTCACATATATATTAAATTGGAAAATGTCTATAGGAATATATATGAACTAATTAAATAAGACCCAAGGGACTTTCACCATTTTCAGTAAATGGTGTTTTGGTCATTTTACCTTCCAAAATATCATGGTACACACCATGTTGTTTTATATAAATAGAATATTAATAAAATATCTAATATAACTTGGTTAAGTGATTCTCATTTACATGATCAAGTTGATGATAACCCCAAAAGGTGTGAAATGATTCAAGTGGACTTGATTTTTTATCAATTTCCAACACATGGTGTTCATATTATAGTACATAATTAATGTTATTCAAATGTGTCAAACCATTAGAAATTAAATCTTTATAAAAGCAGTATCTCTTATTTCAAAAATTGAATACAATGACATACATATTTAAACTAGTCAATGTTATAATAGTTTTGGTAACAATAGTATCATAATAAAAAATATTTAAGACTAAAAGCAATCATGTTTGAAATGTTAGGTGGTATTCTAATATATTAATTCCGACTAGTCTTTCTCCATTGGAAGCTAAAATATCCACATCATATCTTGGAACCTTCTTGAATATACATGGTTTATGTATTTATATAAAAAATTGGGAACCAAAATTTATATCTAAAACCAAAATTATATAAATAAATAGGTTATATTCCAAAAAATGAACCTAAATCATACATGTGAATCATCACTAAGGTGTGGTTCATCTTCCAGCGGCCCTTATTTTTAAATGAAAACAATTACACATCATCCTTATTAACCAACCTATTGATATTCCTCTTCTCGGTAGGGTGGTGCGTACAAGCCTCAAACTTACAATGAGTGTTAAGGCCCTTTTATTTTCAGATTCTCTTTTTGACCATAAAAAATATAGGATTTTCATGCCTCATGTACATAGAGAATTGGGGTAAGAAGATATAAATGATACATCTTACTATCATTCATATTTTAATTTGAAATAAAACTAGTGAATCTCTATTGTAGTGAAGAAATAATGTAGTCAGTTAACAACACATCAGTTAACATGAAACCTATGATGTCCAAACAATAAATATTAATAATAATTTTTACTACATGTGTTCGGGATGGAGAACCTTCTCCATGTTATCATAGGAAACATGTCTTGATGATCTCATACCTCTCATTTCATTATTTCCCTGGATAAATATCACACTGATGAACCACCATCACAGGTTTATCCAAGATTTCATGAATAATCTAGTGATCACTAGACAAAGATAACTACAGGAGGCACTAGGCATACCATGCATCATCCATATATTTCTAAAATAAATATTCTTCATCTTCCCTAGTTACCTTAAAAAGATCATTCTCTGGGGATCTAAACTCCAGAACATAGAACATACACTCATCGTATAATACAATGTGCAACCTTCTATACTAAACTTGGATGTTTATGCTGATGATCAGATTATTATTTTTTGTAACCTATCATAGGGATAATTACTAGTTCAGATGAATTTCCCTTTTCTACAATAAAATACAACCAAATTTTTAGTACATTATCTTGATTACTAAATGTTATATAATAAATTTTATTTTATTATTATCTCACTATTTTATCAATTACCAATATCCATTACCATTGGATTCATAATATCCAATCATGTGGATATTCTATTGGAAGGGATCCATATTTCCATTCTCATAATCTAGACACTTTCATGAAAATTATAAGAAGGTACATAGGTAACATTTATATTCCAACTATATTAATTTTCATCTCCTAAATCCATTGAGTTGACTCCCAAATTTTGAAATCCAGAAATCAAATTTACTCAAAACATTCCTTCTAGTTATAGAAATTCTTACTTTGGAAATCAACCCTTGATGTGAACTCAATTAAGTTAACCCAACACATTTTCTAAAACTTTTCAATAATGTAATGTTCCTTGACTTAGGCCAGTCAATGAATTTGAACTATGGTTGCAATTTAAATTAAGTAATGGAATGACTTGTCTGACTTAATATTTCCTTGAGGTATTTTTCACCTCATGCATATATATTATGGATATTATCTTTTTACATTATTTTTAATCTTATTTAGTTTTTTACATAATTAATTATCCTTGTATCAATGAAATAATTTACACACAATCCATTTATTATACAACATCTTGCATGCTTATTAATTTATTTATGTTAAGTGATGGTGTATGTAAATCAAATAAAAACAAATAATTATGCATGGATGAAGAGAAAATTATTGTTAAAAATAAATTAAAAAAATAATTCAATGTGATATATAGTTATAGAGGCTATGAGAATCCTTATCCACCACCAAATTACAATCATTAGGTATGAAACCTAGAGAACATAAAATTAAACGAGGAGTAGATTAACTTCCACTATAATACAAACAATCTACCAATATATTGACATCATGCTAAGTATGATGGATCACTTTATTTTTGTTATGTAATTTTTTCATTACTATATAATATAGTTATTATACCAGGGGGTTGTGTTAGAAGATTTTAGGAATTTAACATTGAAAGTCATGTCAGATTCCATCATCAATAAATGAATATCCCTCTCACCACATATAGAAAGGCCATAAATCAAAACATTGATTCTAATAGAATTGGATTATGTTATCAATAAATTTCACTAAAATCCGAAATATCTAATATATGACTATCCTGAACAATTTCTCTTATGTGCATAATACGCTCATTATAGGAACAATCAGTTTCAAGATTCAATGCAGTACGAGGATGTACCCAAAAAACCAAAAGTTCAAGACTATAATAGTTGTCTCGAAGAACCACATAAATTAAATGAAATATGTACATAGAGGCATAAAATCATAGAGGATAACCAAATAAACAATATTCAATGTAACTTTACATACCATAATTTTAGGAGTGTAACGCTTTCCATAGTTCCTATATCCATTTTGAACCTCCCATATTATTCATAAGATATAAATGAGATAAACCTTATAGAAACATTAAAGTTCTAAATAGAGGCTAAAAAAATCCAACCAAAATGATAGGAAGTGATCAATGTAACCCGAGGTGTGGTTGATACCAATCTGATCCATAAGAAAAGACGTAACACATGAAGGCCAGTCACCTTTTAAGGAGAGTTTCTCCTCTATTTCCATTGGAGGTTGGATGAAACAATGGTATTATAAAGATGAATGAACACTTATTAATTTCATGATTATCTATAAATATTTCATAATGATTGAAACACCAAATAAGAAGTTTAATTTTTTAGGTATGGATCTATCCCATCAAAATATTCCCCATAGATCTAACCATTTATTTGGGTCAATGAGATTGTGGTAGTCTTTAGTATGGAAGGTCCCCACACTTTATTTAGTGAAATAAAATCAATATTTCTATTAAATGAGAGATATACCATTTAGAAGTTCTCTTTTATCTTTATTAAGAATGAATTTGTTGATGCTAGAAATAAACATACCTCTTTAAAACATATATGTGGAGTTGGACACGAAGGATAGAAAAGAGAATTCCCCACCCATTTTTATTTATAGAATAAGAAATATCCATGACCAATAACCCATCATGAATTCTTCATTAGGATTATGAGAGTCATCTGAAATCTATGAAATAGTTAGGAAGGATAAGAGGTAGCTTGATAATTAATAGATATGAAAGTACCATATTTAGCATCCAACACTATCTTATCATACATGACTTCAATGGAAATGTAATGTATACTAATTACTATTCCTATTTTTGATTAGTTTATATGGATGGTTTTAATTGGACTATGAGTTCTACCTTTGACATTGGAGTCCCATATAATGGAATTTATGGAATTTTAAACTAGATGTAATGTATCTGTGTGGATTTTGATGACTAAGACAATATTAAAGGGAATGGATGTAATAATATAGTTAATAAGAGTGATGTTATAACCAAAATATAGTAATAAAATCTTATAATTACCGAGTCTTACCACTATTCATTGAACTAGGTTGTCAAAATAATGAATTCTAATTCTACCAGGAAAATAATGATCCTATGTAGTCAATATAAAAGAATATTTTATTAAAATATATATAACTCTTTATACAAATGACACAACTCTCCTTGAAATATTTATAAAAATACACATTTATCATAGACTTGTTGGCATGTTATCAACTCCATTTTCTATATTCATACAATCTTCCTTTAAATCTAAAAATTGATCTATGATTTCCATTCAAAAAATAAATCATGTCATTAATAAATAATAAAGTAGAGATACCAAGGGGTCCATACCTTACATTAAAAGTATTAATAAGTTAATTTTAATGAGTATTGTTGATATTCTTATAAATAGAATCTTCAGAAAGAAAAAATAATATGAGGGAGATGCGATCTCTCTATAAAAAATATCTATGAGGCATAAAGAATCCAATTTTCATTATCAACGTGACAGAGAACCAAGGGAAAGAGAAACTTATGAATACTAAATCATAGACCCTTTAGGATAATCCTTGTATTCACATAAAATTTATGATTAATATATACTCTATAGTATCATAAACCTTATCAATATCCACCTCCACCATTATGTTGGAACCAAACACTTTTTTGTCGAGATCACGAGCCATTTTTTTGTTAATAAAATGGGAATTTGTGTATTTTTATTCATGATAAAACCATTTTGTTCGACTTATGCTAGCTAGGTATGGAGAGGAGTAATATTTTCATTGATGATTTTAGCTTAAACATTACACGAACAGTTTTAAAAGTTGATAAGTCATAATTCTTCAAAATATGAGAGATTCTTAACTTTTAGTATTAGAACAAGAGTTGAAACATAAGAGGTTCCAGGGATAATTAAACGTAGGATATAATTTTTTAAATCTCTAATGAGTTCCTCCATGATTAGGTCCCATGACTAAACAACGAACCTACCTTTAAATAAATCATGTTTTGGGGATATTTTAGAGTTAAGGTGTTCAATAACATCAAGAACATTTAATGATGGACATTTGTTTGGAGGAATTATTATTTAGAAAATGATTAATTGTACTATTCTTTGGGATATCCTCCCCGATTCTCCAGTATAGTGAGGAGTTTATAAATATTATTCACTACCAGAGGACTGAAGGTATTGAGATCATTGATAAAGGAGTCATCCCCCATTTTAATGTTGAGGTTACCAATAAAACACTTTTTTTATGTGAACATAAAAGTAGGAAATAATCTTATATCATTTTTTAATCCATCTAATATAATTCCTTTCATGAGAATTTCATTACACATATTAAAATATATATAAAAGTTTTTTTTAGTTTATCTATTTTAATCATGAATGTTTCAACATTCTAAGAGTTTTTTAGACTTATATCTAGAAGGTTGATATCATTTTTGAGGATTTTAATGGTTTGAACTGTTGAATTTTGATGAGAAGACCAAACATGAAGGAACCATTTTAGGAAATTGGGATTCCATTATAGTATGTACCATATATGTCCATTGATGGGATCATTATTAATAAATATCATTTCTAAAAATCGGTTTTAGAGGAAAAAACCTTTTACCCTCACCATAACGTCCTTGCAAAGAATGTAGAATTAAGGAGTAATCTGAAAAGTCATAGTCATGTGAGAGACCAAATATTATTGAATGATAGAAATTATTTATTTGTTTGATAAGAACCTATAAATACAAATATAAATACAAATATTATTATTTCCTTGGTTATTATTACATGAAAAATAATCCTCTAAATAATCCCTAGTCTCTAAAATTATTAAAACCCAAGAAGCTATTGATATCTGGCATAACCTCCCTAGAATAGAAAAAAGACCCCTAATCTTGGATTGGTCAAGGATACAATTAAATGCACCATCAATAAATCAATATCGATCACCCTTGTTGAAGGAAAAAATATTTTACCAGAGAGATTATTGATCCCTTGCTTCAAATTTGAAATACACAAAAGAAAAGAAAATAAACTATCCAGTAGAGGTTACTTTTAAATTCAGATATGGGGAATATTATTTGAAAATATCAACAATTATATTCACTTTAAAAAAGATCAATATATGAAAATCTTTAGTGACATCACGTATGAAATTGTTGACGTGTACTTTTTTAGAAATTGATTTAACAGAACTAGCATTATGCTTCAGTTATAAAACAAATAATAAGGTGACCTTGTATCTCCTAGTTCTGAAATAAATATATTGGCACATTTCAAGAGACTCTAGAGCCCTATATTTTAATATGAAGTTAAAATAAATTTTATTAATTGGATGTGGAATTAGAGACCTTGATACTTAATATTTATACAGAAGAGGAAAAAAATTCTGAAAGATATCCACCCTTATGCCCAGTGGTAATGCCACCATATTTTATGGAGGATTAAACTGACCTTTTTATCTTAATTTTTTTTTTGAATTATGAGTGGTTTGGGGAGCTCATAAAAATAATACAAGGTGAAAAAATAGTTGAATGCAGAGATCAATGAGTCTTTAATGGAAGGAGGAATAGGATATGAGATGGATATTTCAATGGGTCTTGGAAGAATCCCTAAATAGAGAGAAGATATAATTTTGTCCAAATAAAAAGTTTGAAATTTAAGATTCATTAAAAGATTACCATCCATCATGTTAACCTTCCATTCATGGAGGTCACCAATTACAGAATGTGTTGTGACGAAGCACTCTTAGTCAATCAAAATCTCAAACACACAATTAGAGAAACAAAAAAAATTAAGAAAAAAATTACATCATTTGGTTGGGGTGACCTACATCGATGGGGAATGCATAATATTTTTCATATAAAAAAAGGAATACACATATTAAAAATTTCCATTTATTTTTCATACATTTTTCACCAAAATTTATAGTCGAATATATAGAAAAGGTTTAAATTGGATCTCTCCATGCCTTATACAGATTTAACCAAACCATTGTAGCAAGTATCCTAGGGTAGTCACCTAACAAGGACAAGTATTCATTGGTAGAACCAACCCTCATCAGTATTATTCCCTTATCTACCAACCACATCACTAATTCTATGGGTGGTGATATTATTTCTTCAATATTCGATATTATCGACTTTGATTAAAAATTCCATCTGGTTGATAATTATGTAATTCTTATTGATGATTCCTTCTTTATTCACATAGTAATATCATGTATGAGAGATATTGATCTAGTATAAATAGTGTTAGAACTTGATCTGTGTAATTTACTTATTGTTCTTTAGATAAGGAACTAGACACCATGTCTGATTCTAATGTAGTGAATTCATTTATCATTCTCTAGATAACATCCACCATTTATTTTATTTTCTATCCAAAAAATCATAATATATATATGCAACATCAACATCAATTATGAAAAAAGAATAGATAAACATATCATCAAACCTGGAAGGTCTCCATATGGTCCCCCATGTTCCACCAGTGTTGATACTCTCTTGCTGATAAGTATCCTACTATAATGGTACTTATTCCCCGATCAGAATATCTATATGATTGCTGCACTTTGTCTCTTTTTTCCCATGATAAATCAAGAGTGGAATTTTTCTTCACATTCCTTGAAACTGATTCATCTCTATAATTTCAAAAATTATTTGACATTACCATTATAGATTCATGGAATGTGATTTCATGGATCTGAATTATCATCTTTGATTCTCGATCACATATTCGTAAAGCCTTAACATCATTACTAAAGACAAAAAATAAAACCTTATTCACTATTGGATCCAAATTAAAGTATTCCGCATGAAAATAATCTGTAAAACGAAAAATACAATGTTTTTCATAACAATAAGCATTATAACTAGACCGAACCTCTCTCAAAACATTACAATCAATTTTAGAAGTGGGTAATCATTTCATGATGTGTGCAGAATGCATCAACAATTCTTCTCAGAATTTTTTTTTAAACTAGATTGAGATAATAGACATCATACCTTTTAAAATAGAATATATTTCATACTTTCTATCGAGCCATTCTACTATGGTGTTACAAGATATATAATGTGTCTCTCAAAAAAATCATCCTGAAAGACCTTATTGAATGGATCTAAAGTGTATTTCCACCATTATTTGATCCCAATATATTTATTTTCTTTATCGTATTCTTTTCAATTATCATATTCCTCTTAAAGAAGACATCCAAAAATTCATCCGTATGTTTCATGGAATACAACCAAACACATCTTGAGTAATCATCAATAATTGTGACAAAATAATGATTACCTCTTAATGAATCATTTTTCAATAGTTCCCCATATGTATGGATATAGTCATGTGTTCCTTGTGTATGATTGTTTTTAGTATTGAAACCAACTCTATTCTGTTTACCCATTGCACAATGATTATAAAATTAAAATTTTCCTATATTAGAACCTTTAAAAAATCCATTCTTTAGAAAACTCTACGTGGCCTTCTCTTCAATATATCAAAGTCTCATTTTCCATAATCTGTAAGTCTTCAAATCACTATCCATTGATATTAGTACCCCTACTATAATAGTACTAACATTAAAATAATACCAAGTACATTTTCAAGTGGATTTCATATCAATAAGTGCACCATAGATAACTTGAATGACTCCATATTTAATGGTTATTCGATAACCAAGATTATCCAAGACTCCAAGCGATATGAGGTTCTTTTTCAATTTCAGTACATATATTACATCTATAAGGAATTGATTTATACTATAATGAATGATAAATTGTATTTTTATAATACCCCTGAAATGGGAAGGGTGGTTATTTCCCATTAGAACCACACATTCATTTGACTCTTTAAGCCATTAAAACCTATCTCTATTCCTACACATATGAAATGAATATCTAGAATCATGAATAAAACCTTTAAAGTGGTTTTCCAAAGATGAAATGAGTAATTTTAAATGATTAGCATACATGGATTTTTATTAAAAATCATTTTTGGTTTCCAATTTTAGGAAAATCCTTATTCAAGTGCCACTTTGGTTGACTGTAGACAGACTCATCTATTGTTAGTCAGAAACAGGAAAACACACTCATTAATTTTGATCCTCTTTTTAGACTCTTCATCAAAATAGTTTCTAATTTCCACAAATAAAAAATTCTAACGAATCTATAACATTTTAAAAAAATGTAAAATCAATATTTGAACAATTCAACCAGACCTTAAATGAAAAATATATATTTTTTTCATATATTTTTTTCCTTTAAAAATTTATAATTTTTTTTTTAAAAAAAATACAACTTTAAAAAACTAACATAAAATGGAAAAAGAAAACTCTTTCAAAAAAAAATCTCTATCTTCTTGACGTCAATTCCATATCACATGAACCCTAATATTAATTTTCTTATTTTTCTTATCTTTCATACAAAAATTTTGTTACCTTACCCTTTTTTCTTTTTTCTTTTTCTTGATTCCTTATGTTATATCTATATAGTGAAAAGAGCTTCTTGGAAAACACTATTAAAAAAATGAAATGACATTGGAGGGCATCCTCTACAGATACAAGGGAGGGGAGAGTGGACACTAAAGTGTTCACATAGGTAGTACAGTCACCATATAACAGATATGAGGGATCATTGGGGGTGTGTACATCTATGTTTCCTGAGAGAGTGATCAGGTGGATTACAGGGTAGAAGATGTGTGAATAGTAGGTTCCCTAAGAGTGAGATACTTTCCATGTAATCGAAATCACCCTCTAATACTAGTTTATTGTACATAAGCACTCTCTATTTCCGAGTCTCTTATAAAAAAAATTATAGACACCAAAAGAAGGGAGAAAAATGATTACATGGTTTGTTGGGGTGGCCTAATGTATGGGGAATGAGTCATATATTTTTCTACATAATTTATAATACATAGACTATAAATATCCCATGATTTCGACCACACCATGGAATCCAAATTTATAAACTTGGTGGTGGGTATGGTTCAAATTGGGTAGCTTTTCATATTTTATGGATGGAACCACACCATTGAAAAATGTCTCCATTGGTGGTCACTTAGTAAAGGAAAGTCTTTTTTGGCGACACTAACCCCTACAATATTTTTTCGATAGAAACCTGCCACATCACCAATTCTATGATTGGTGATATTATCTGTGAATATTCAACAAAAAGGATCAAGGGATACTCAACGAACTAGCCCAGTAGATATACACTAAGTGCCATCCTAATTGTTTTGAGATATAAAACTGAAACTAGTATATTTAACAAAAAAGAATGCTAGGGGAGGATCTTCTACTAATCTCCCCCGGACAAAAATGAGGGTCAAAATAATTAAAAAAAACTACATGTGGAGACATAGCCTCTTCCTTGGTAAAATTTACCTCAAAATAACCTATGGAATGTAAATCCATGAGGCTTCTCCACTCCCCCACTAAAGAGACAATGATAGGATCTGATGATAATGGACGAGTCGAACGGATGCATTGAAGAGGCCTAAGAGGGTCAAGAGGATGACCACTTGAATGAACCTATGAAGATGATCCTTACAAATTAGTATACCAGGAAACCCTAGTTACCTCTACAAGATATAAAACATTAAAACCCATGAAATTAATTTTTCAGTTAGAGAACTAATTCCCTTGAAGATAATATTATAAAAAAATATGGTTTGGAATGATAAAGAATGTTCTTCCATCAGGAGAAATACAATCCCACTCAGACAAGAATGCCTAAAGGAAACTCTTGAAATAGTTATTACTTCACCCAAATATGGTCCATCATAGTGTGTTCCACAGGGTTCCGTAATTAGTGGAAATGAAATTCCTAAGAGTGTCTCATATGAACTTAAGAATGGAAGGGTTGTGGAAAGGGAGTAACAAACATGGAAGGACTATCCACATAATTGATGAATGGGGATCCTACCCAGAATGAACATCTATATACTATCTAAAAAAAGAAACCTTGATATGAAAAACGTTTGAGACTTTATCTCCCAAGGATTTATAAAATACTGCCTATAAAACAAAAAGATACCAAAATACATGCATTTCATAACCAATACAGATGCTGGTGATTAGATCAAATAAGAAGAAATAAAATATTAAAAAATATGGAAAGATAGTCTATCTAAGCCAAATTTAACAATGAGATATATTTAATGGTAGTTTTTCACATTGTGTTGTCCTTCAATAAAGATGAATGTGGAAGGTATTTATTTGACAACCTGAATATTGTGATAAAAAATGGGATATGAAGGACAAAGTGAAGCAATATATCAAACTATAGAAACTCTTTATGGATTTAAACTACCTTGAAGGACATGTTGGACGAGCCATCCTTGATGGCCTTTGAGTCATACGACATCCTTGATTATCGAGGAGAAAAAGCTAGAAGAAGTGGTTTAGTAGAGACACCTTTTAGAATAGAAGATGGCAAAGAAACCATCTTACCCACAAACATGGGCACCACCATCAGATGATCCACTAGGTGTAACATTAGAGATGAAACAGTTATGAAATTTTAAACATATAGGGGCGCGTAGAGAACATTTTAAAAGTCATCCATACAATTATATTAATTTGAGTATAAATTATTTAAACACAAGGTAATGCTGACCATATATCTTCCATAAATACTAGACATAAATAAAATAAATATATGGAATGATTATGAGTTTTAATACTATATATGTTATAAAAAAGATGATAAAATAACCATTGACATTAGGGTAACAATTACTTGAACCAAGCTTGGTTTGAATTGTGTCATTCCACTTGTTCACCTATGTATCTACATGGATAATTTCACCTCAAATCCATATTGAATAACCTCTACTAATATGGAGTCTTTGTATATTACATGGGTATACTCACAAAACATGTGAGAGGAACCAGGTGTATAAGGTTATATAAAAGAAATCGTTGACATGTAAACCTACATATAATAAAGAATGGGGTATGATATATATATAATCATATTAATTTAACAATAATTATCACAACACTCATCCAAAAATAATTAACAAAATATAAAATCAACAACTACAAAGGTTATCCAAACTCATGATTATCAATAAATGTAAGACGTTCACATATAAAACTACAAACAATTTATTTTAGTTTTTTCTTTATGAAGGCCAAACTCTCTGAATTAATTAATTAATTAATTAATTATTTTATCTTAATTTTCCATTCAAAGTCCTTGAGATCCATATCCACTATAGGTATAAATAAATAAAATTAAAAAATTAAAAAAAATTAATCCATAAAAGGCATGTACTATCAGAGCATGTGGAATGATCCTTTTTTTAGTATTTAATTATGTATCAAATTTAACACACTATGTACTCGAGGAAACATAGTGTGTACTATTCTACTCCACATAGTGTGTACTGTCACTCACATGGCATCTGGATATTTTTTATGGTCTTTTTCATGTATTTTATAATTAAAAAACATGCATAGTACATGATTTTCATACCATTACACATCTTGTAGACTCGTGAGTCAAGTTTCATAGCCATCAGACTGTTTATGACTACAAAAAATGATCTAAATGTATGAGACATGTACTGCTGAAAATTACTATGAAGTACTTGATATGAAAGACGTCTACACATGCCATGTAGTTAGAAAATAATTTATAAATTATTAATTTAAACATTTAATTTCATAAAACAAGATTAAATCACTCAGTATATATTTTTTTTTGGAAAAACCCAATCACACAACATATACAAAAACTACATTCCATGTAGTTTGGTATTATTTCTATAATTAATATTTCCACTCATGTATTTAATTCCCAATATTTCAGAAAGGCTAAGAATGTACTCCACATTAATTACAATGATTTACATGGTGTGTACAGACCACTACATTCCTTTTACTCCATTATCTGGTCATATAAAACACACACATAGGGACTCTGCATTTATTCTATATATACATTTATGTATTACCAAAAATATACACTGGCTACACATTGTGTAATAACATATACCTCTTGTTTCTAAACTCTTAGTCAATAAATAGTGCATAATAAATACATATCACTTACATTTACAACATTGTTTCTATTATTCCCTTAGGGCATAACCATGCGGGGTTACATGATGTGTATGCCTACAACACACTTTATAACCTTGTTAGACCATGTTTTAATTGGTCGATCAATACAGGTTGTGTAATGATGTTGTATATTGTTTTCCCAAATGACATTCCGTTATTTTATGGAGTTTTCCTTATGTGGTTGACCATGAGTACATGACATGTACTTTTTAGTTACACACCATGTATCCATGTCATCTAGACAAAATCTCTAGAACCTTTAGATAAGATCTTATAATGTTATTTGTTACTTCTTGGACTATTATTGTTTATATGAAAGTGAACAATAATAATATATTGAATTTCTGATTACAGAACATAAAACATGAAATTAAAACCAAATCATCAAATGAATAGATAGATTAATGATTAATAAACAATTGTAAATAAACTTTTGACTGTTGTGATACCTCTTGATGATTTTGAGGCACATAAGAAGTGGTTATATAATAGTCCTAAATCTGCACACCTGAATACGGTGCTAAAAAAATAATATTTTCATTTATAGATTTGATACAAGTAAGTGTTACCCAAATTTAATCTTTCAAAACATATAACATCAAAATAATAATATTGGTTCACTTACATACCTGATGACCTTATTGGTTTAACATTTTTGGAGAATTAGGGAAAAATCATAAATGAACAATACTTAAGACATAAAATTTTTTCATTTCCCACTATACCCAAATTTGAATATTCAATATTATGTCTTCAATATCACCCATAATGTTCTTCACACATAAAAAAATTATAGAAAAAAATCAGTTATCATAATTATTTATAACCTGGAAAAAAGGAAACATAATAAAGGTGATCTCAAATTCTCAGTAAGGGTAAAAATTATCAATAACAATTGAAGTTTATCACTGAGGACAAGATTAACATAAGGATTTTATGACATAATCAATGTTCATTTTCATAACATAAAATAAATAATAACCAGAAAAACCTTATCTCTATTGGAAATTATATAAGGAAATTGTTTCTAATAGGTTGAAGTTTGATTTAAACAATTTTTTCATCTATTATAGTGTAAGAACATGGTTCATCCTTTATGGTTTAGATATTTTATTTTATGTTGGGTTTAATTATGGTGCTAAAAAATAGTGTTACACATCATGTATTATCAAGTACATGTTGTGTAAGATGGGGATATGCCTTGTACTTCCTAGTACACGCCAGGTGGCGGTCTGGTCAGGACCTATACAGGAAGAGGAACTACACAACATGTAGTTATAAGTACACATAGTGTTTTGTTGGATAAAATGAGACGTATCCTCATGTTTCTTCAGATGGACAGAGGGATCACCCAGTTACGAAAATATATCTCCATACAAGATTTTCCCTCTCAAATCTTCGTCTGAACTCTGATTTGATCACCATTAGAGGAATTTAAACCCAATCGGTAATCACTCGATTCCTCTTGAGCCATTATTCATGACTTTGTCTCTATACCTAGTTTTCTAAGGTTGAGTGTTTATACTGGTTTTTTAGATCTACTCTATTATTGGATGAATTAAGGACCGATGCTGGATGAGGAGAGTCATATGAGTATGAGGTAAGTGGTCTTCTGCCTCTTGTTAGTTTTCGGGATGAATATATGTGCTGAAGTGCTGTGAGCCCTTTTTTGGGTGTCAGTTTGATGTATTTTTTACCCATTTTATACCCTAATTATGTTTTTGTAATTGAATATGTGTTATTATTCGTGCGTAATGTGGACTGCCTTATATTACGGCCACCCCATGGGTGCATTTCCCTTGAATTTTTCTTTATGGCCATTTTTCATAGGATATATATGTTGAATGCCTTATTTTTCCGTATTTGGTTTGTTAAAAATGAATTGAATTATAATGGGATTGAAATTGGATGGATTAAGGGATTGAGATTAGTGCTTTCCCCCTTTTCCCCATGTTATGCCTACTATTGTTTAAGATTTGTAATTTTTAGATTACAAGTAAGTCTTGTGATATGGCTTTCCCATGTGAGTATAATTGTTTAATCCTTGTAATTATTAGATTATGTATTAGGCCTGTGATATGAATTGACCATGTGAGTATAATTGTTTAAGCCTTGTGATCGTTTAATTCACTAGATTATTGGTATGTATGATGCCCACATTATTTGTTATTATGTGAACAATGTAATGGTGTAAATTAAATTTTTTGTTTGTTATGATGAAATACATATACACCAAGATTGGTCCTGAAATATGATGAAATTATTATACACCAGTCTTGTCCCTAAAACATGATGAAATGCTTATATTCTGGGTTTTACACTAAAATATACTAAAATAATGATATACTGGGATCATCCCTGATTGACTGCTATCCCTATGAGTGAGGATTTGTTATACCGGCAGGCAAGGATTTGTTATTATTTTGGGATAGAATTGGTCATCCCTATGGGAATGGGTTTTCTCTATGCCTACAGGAAATGTGTTAAATTTAATATTGAAATTGAATAACTCATGACGCATATATTCAGCCAAAGAACAAACTTGGATCTAGTCTTCACTTCACTTGTTTAGATATCCTGTTGAGGTACCTATTATGATTACATTATACAGGGGACTGAGGGTAAAAGGATTGATTCAGAACCTTATATAATTCAATGTAATTGAATTAATTAAAGAACGTGATATTAATGTAAACGGATTATTGTGCATGTAGGATTGTTTACTTTTGAGTACTTCCTAGTTACTACTTTCACTATTATAAAATGATGTTGCATATACACAATGAAATATTGGCATAGATCTAGGGTAGTTTTATACTAGGATTTATTTCTCACACCCTATTTGGGTATTGTTTTTAGGACCATACAAATTATATGATTGTAGGTATCAATAAGGGAAATCACCCTTCTAAAGGAACTTGATTGATTTTAAGAGTAGGAGAGCATGATACAAAGTCGAGAATTACAGTGCTTCTATGTTTTCTTTTCTATTTATAAACCATGGAATTTTATCCTATTTTATCTACTTTCCTAGAACATGTGACAAACTGCATCATCTTTTGTATTGAATGATGCATGGTTATTTATCCTATAAATCTTTTTCTGTTTATTTCAATTGTATTTTGTTTACTATTTTTATTATTGTATTATTATTGATTCTTCTATGTTACACTCTATGAATGAGGTAATAGTTTCCCCACTATCACACCCTCGTCCCTCGCTACTAGTTAGAGTCCCTTGGCATTTAGGGAAATGCACTTGAGGCCATGTAGCCAATCGGGTACGGGGCACGGGTTGTGTGGCACCCGGATTCAGGACATTAAAAAGTGGTATCATAGTGTTTCTTTTCCAGTTTTCTTTATTGTTTGGAGACAATTGATAGATATGGAAATGAATGGGATTTGGTACTAACATATTCCTAGGATTAGATACCCCATGTACAGGGTAAAGACAAATTACCTAGAATGAAACTGAAATTTTTGGATTTTGAGCCCTTACAGTTGATTCAATTTCCTTGTTGGGTGACACACTTGTTTTGTGATTTTATTATTGATATCATTGTGGCTCTATTTTGTTTCAACCTTATTAGATGAGGGTATTCCAACCATGAATCATACATGCACTTGTTAAAATCTCATTCCATTCACTCTTTCCATGCCATTTAGAGAGCATTACTGATTGCATGCTGTTGTGATAGGTACCGTGATAGATATGCCTACTGTTGTGATAGGTTTATTGGTACATGTTATGGTTTAATGAAATAGAAAACAAACATTTGTTCTTGAGGAGTATGGGACCTCTTGGATCGTAATTTTGTGGATCATGTTTTGCCCATGAGATATAGATTGTGTTATTCTGTGCTATATGTGGATGCCAAGCTTTAATTCACATGGAGTATGACCCCATAGATTAGAATTTGGTACAACATTGAATTATTATGGAAAAAAGGGGTTTAAGGGAAGTTCTTGAGGCATACTATCTAGAAACTCAGACAACATGGTGTACGATGCTATGAACACGTTCCATGTGTTCTTCTATTCGGGAAGAGATAACATTTATTAAGTACATGTCATGTGGTATTTGAAAGTGTATCTAGTCATCTGAGAGATAACACAAGTTGTTGGTTTTTTGTTAGTTCATCCCGTTTATGTTAGATACACACTGTGTAGTTTTACTTGGGCAATCCCGGGGGACACTAGACATGTGGAAGTATATGTTCAGCAGGGAGAACTTGAGTAAACACTATGTGAAAGGATGACACACTACGTACCTAGGATGTTTACATGACTAAGATACAAGAGTAAATTCCTATGTAAGAGTTTGTGGGTACACGTAGTGTGGGTTTTCTACAGGCCGTGTAATTCTTTATGGTACCCTTTAAGGGTGTTTTCCTATTTTTATCCACAGTTATCATTTTTGAACCAGTGAGTAGTCCATTCAAAGTATTTTTCCATGTGGATCATGATGGTGAAACCTGGGGAGTGTTTTGAGGACTCCTAATGGGTGTTATGGGGATTTTATCTAAATGGAGGGGTTCTTCCTCCAGTTACCATTTTTAGTTGTCACATAAGATTGAACTTTTTGGGAATGACCGATTGGGAGTTCATACCAAGGTAGTTAAAACTTCTGATCTCAGATGTGCTATGGGATATCTCTCATGACCAATGTTGTTCTAGGGAGTCCCTTGTAGTATGCCTATGTTGTGTACTACTTGTAAGGATCACTGCTATAGTATTCCTCTGAGTGTCTGACTTGAACAAACCTAGCCTTAGTAGTGGCCTTTTGGTAGTATCCCTCATTGTATGACATTTAGACCTGACCCACAGGGCATCTATATGGGTGAGTTCTTAGAGTAATGTGTTTACCTATCCTGATTTGATATATGTGCTTTTGAGCTATGATATTTTGGTATGTTGACATTACTATGTGAATAAGCATTATGGAATGCTCAGTTCAGTAGGTTAGACATGCCTCAGGCATGGCCAACCGCTTAACAGGTCCTTTGAACCTATCTTTAATTAAGTGATGGGAAACTTGGTACGTTATCATCTGTGTAAATGCTTATGTTGATGATTTTAATTTGAGCCAATTCTTGTGTGAGCCATCTATTGCTTGGGGTGGAAAACCTATGAATAATACCCAAAATGTGTTGTTTTGTCTTGGAAACTCAGGGTAGTATGTACTAACATATGTGCTGCTCGTTGATTATTAAATGTTAAAAATGATTCATCGATTTTGGTTAAATATTTGAGGGTTGAGCTGCTGGGTCTATTCTCAGTTATCTCTGGAGTAGAGTGACATGAACATTTTGGAACCATGATCGTCCCACTGCTCGGAAGGACTTTCTATGATATATGTATTTTGACACGCTGGTTGTTTTAATTTTGGATTTCATGCAAAGTTATATGACATGGTGATCATGGTTGGTGGAATGACACTCTTGTGTTTAATTTGGTTCTGAACTCGCACATTTAAGAGCAGTCGTTCCTTCTTCTTGACGTTTAAGACACTCCTAGGTGGGGAGAATCACGTTGGTTACATTTAAATATTTTATTCTTGGTATAATGATCACAATTGAGGGCCATTTAGAGATTGTCTATTCTTCTTGAATTCTTTTATGCTTTCTAGTTTTGTTTTATATTGATAACTTTTTGGCAGTATGAGATTGTTGCGTTTTGGTAGTGTGTGTAGTCTTTGTGAGGTACCAATGATCATGGGTGGAACTTAGTGATTAAGCGTGATCTTTTCGGAATGTTCCTTGGTATAAAGGAATTGTGATTGGTTAAATGAAATTGCATCAGCAGGTAAAGCAACGTTTTTTTAGGAGGTCGATCAGTAGTTGTTCGACTGTCCTTCTCTAGTAATCCTTAAGTTTCTCATAGTGTGATCTTTCTTAATATATGAGCATGTACTTTATATTGATATCATCCTAGATGTAATAAGAGAGAATCGGTTATACACTATGCTTCGTTGAAATCCGTTGGACTAGTTCATGATCTATTATTATGTTTTGAGCTGGATGCATGGTCTTAAATGGGGCTTGGTAATAACAGGTAGAGAACTAGGGGGATCATCCCTGGTGCACTAGGGTTCCAGGACTGGTCGTGGCATTGACTCCCCTCCATGAGGGGGAGGAGGAAATGGCCTCATCTCTTCTTCTCACTCTTTCCCTTACCCT
The DNA here is from genome assembly GCA_963277665.1 of Viscum album. NCBI lineage: Eukaryota > Viridiplantae > Streptophyta > Magnoliopsida > Santalales > Viscaceae > Viscum > Viscum album. The sequence continues at coordinate 1,533,192,194 of OY728163.1, read as the reverse complement.
CGTTTTTCTCCCTTCACCATCCCATGATTACTTCCCGTTTTCACTGATATCAAGCTAGCCCCAAAGTACATGTACTTGCCTTTGGAGGCCCTTATCATACAATTTCTCTCTTTGAGTTTTTAGAGGCTTCTTATCTAGAAAAATTTACTTTGGTTTCTTGATTTGGTCATTGGAGGCCTTCGGTGGATACAGTCGACAGATTCATCAACACCCAATTGGGTTTTCATCGTCGCGCGGTTGTCGTTCTTCTCGACTCTCGGAAAATGATGGTTCAATATTCCTGAGATGAAGATCTTGCTCTGGAGTGGTCAAGCGGTGCACACTCTGTCAAATATCATTGGTTCTTTCTCCATCAATGGTCCTTCGATTTGTAGTTGAAGTGTGACCCAGAGTCAGCGGCAATTTGGGTTCGTCTTCAAGTTTTTCTGCTATCCTTCAAAAATCTTTCCATATTGCGGATGATGGGTAATCCTCTAGGTCATTTATTGGTCACGAATTCTAGGAACCAAGAGGTTTACCATCCCATTGAACCTAGAATATGTGTAGAGGTCAATATATCCAAGCCCCCCTGGATTTTTTTGGATTGAGATTGAAGGGGAATATAGGGTTAAGCAGCAGGTTGTTTACGAGTCGTGGACTCATTACTACGCCTACTGCTTCCTCCAAGGTCACTCAGCCCAGAGCTGTCATAGAGGTAATTTCCTACCTTCTTTGAATTCGGTTAACGTGGCTAATTTAATCCAAAAGGAGTCTTCCAATGAGATGTTCAGAAAGTATCAGGAGATTCCTTCCTTTGTGGATGCTACTATGCCCATTCATGATGCAGGGTGCAAATTCATTGTGGCAGATCCCCTGGGCTCTAGGGAAAATGGGTGCCCACATTCCCAGAAGGAGGTGCAACTGCTCACCAGAGATGATGGATTTCCCTCAGAAAATCAAAAATATCTGCATTTGAGGCCCCCGAACCCAAGGTCTGAGAGGTTTTTGATAGATTAATAATCAATTTTTGTATCAAGAACATGTTTCAGGGAGATGGGAAGGGGGAAGGCCCGAGTTATTGGGTCCCCTCTTCCTTTGTAGAGATACTGAAATCAAGAAGTTGATGTCCTTAGGTGCAAGGTGTTGTGAATTCTAGAGAGGCCAGAGAGGATGTTCCACCTCTTGACAAAGAGTGTCTTCTAGGCTGCAAAAATAGGTTTGAAGTGCTGGGGGGAGATGTGTTTCAGGCTCTTGGGGAAGGGGATGATGCAGTTTCCTTTGAAGAGAACCCCATCTGTCGGGACGATTCTTTAGAGGAGGACTCTGCTTCAGATTCTACTATCGAACCCAAGGAAACAGGAATTGCAGAGGAATATCATAGATCCTCTTCACGGAAATGGAAGAACAATATTATAGATTCTTATTGTTTCATTACACACTCCCAGAGGCCGTGAATAAGAAAAGATTATTCAAATCTACCTTGTCCCCCCGTTACAAGGTCTTCAAGTATGGAAGGCCACCTCCAATGGTTACCAAATTAGTGGACAACAGCACATATTACAAGAATAAAGTCTCCCCGAAGCATACAGAGGCTCTGACCCCTAAGGAGCATGAATCACAAGCAGGTGGATCTCCTATCATGGATCTAGGGGATGATTAAACTACTATTGTAGAACCTGTTATCCCCCCATGTGGTAAAGAAATAACAGAGTGTGATGTATGGGATTCTATAATCAACAAAAATGAAGAATTTATAGAGAAGTAATTTTTGGTAGATGCCACTCAAGAGGATTTTGATAGATTGGTTGGGAGAGGCATGTAGTTAAATCTGAACGAGGAGTAGGGGAGTTAGGTTTGAAAAAAACTCATCATATTGGCACAAGGATTCAACAAAAAGAATATTACTATATAAGAACTCATCCAATCATGGGACAAGTTGGAAAAAAGCATTGAAGACATATTAAAAGATAATCTAGATGGAAAGGCCAACATTCTTCAATGGAGTCTCCATAGAGGTAAGTTTTCTAAAAGGCTTAAACTGCAATTGGAAGATATGATTATTACCAATGGTGTTGGTTGACTATTTGGCTGTGTCTGAACCGGTTTCCCACTTTTCTCCTTAAAACGGTTTCTTAATAAAATAAAAATCAATTTGTGGTGGTGGTGAATGGGGCTTGGTAAATCATGAGTGATACATGTCTGTCCCTATACGAATGCCTTAGATAGAATCAGAGATGCCAACCATTTTTTTTAAATGACCACCAGGAGGATGGAACTCTGGGTTCATTCAATGATCTTATGTGGACTTATGGCCTTTTACTAATGTCTCAATTGTAACGAGGAGTATAGACCACCTTTTTGAGTTCCTTAGACTATGGTTTGGTGGATATGAGGTTATATCGATCTTGTTGTCGGTGTCAGATGTGATTTTTTTAAAAAAGGTAATGGTTTCAGTGGGATGGATATGGAATTATGATTTTACTTAGGTTTTGGCATGACCTTTTAATTAATCATGGGATGGAATGACAAATGCGTTTCACCGAGAGACATGTATTAGCGTCGGTGAGCGGGATCGTTGTTTGCATATGGTGCCTGGGGAGAAGGCATTGTATTCTATTGGAATACATTGTCCTTCTAAGCCCAACATTTCTAAGATAAGTTATCTAGTGATGGTTTAACTCATTATCCTTCTTCTTCTTCATGTTTGGTTTCATTACCACTTTAATGACTCCAGTAGTTTAATGTGGGTGTGGTGTAAATGTTATTAATGACTTCTGAAAAAATATCGTGTTCCCACTTTTGATGATGTTGATCATAGTTCGAACGTTCTTTTCTATGAGGCCACTGTTATGACTCCAGTTATGTTCAGGTTTTCCTAGTTAAAGTAAAATAATTATAGAAGCATCTATAGAACACTAAGGTGCATGCTTGGTGGAGTTTTACAATGGTGGAGGAGTTGTGGTAATGATGTCTTTTGCATTGATTATAATAGAATTATGAAGGTTGCTCACTTCATGCTGATCAAGGAGACATTCAGTGTTGAAGATCTTGGGAAGTAGTATATTCATGAGGTGGCATGAATTCATGGGGTACCTCATTCTATCATTACAGATAGGGATTCCTTCTTTACTTATCATTTTTGGAAAGGGATAAAAGGGGTGCTGGGTACACAAATTGTTCTATACGCAGTTTACCAACATTAGAAGGATAACCAGTTATAGCTCACAATTTAGGTGATGGATGAAATGCATTATGCATGAATCCATAATTTCAAGGGTTCTTGTGAGAGACACATGCCATTGGTTGAGGTCTCTTATAACGATGGATTTAAGAATACTTTCCAATGGATCCATATGAGGCTTATATGGTAGGCCATGCTGATCACCCCAATATTGGATGAAGGCTAAAGAGATAGCTATACTAGGACCTCATATTTTTTAGGTAACCACTGAAAAGGTTCAGATGTTTTGGTAGTGGGTGGCTACTGCATGGTCTCATAAAAAAATATGTGCCGACCGCCTTAGATGTCCTGGGGAGTTTGAGGTTGGGGATCAAGTTTTCCTATGTGTTTCCACAAGGTTGAGACAAAAGAGAATCAGGAGACATGAAAAGATTTCATTAAGATATGTTGGTCTATTTGATATTTTGAGGAGGGTCAGGACAGTTCCCTATGAGTTGCAGTTACCTCGATGGTACAGGTCAGTACACGACATCTCCCATGTTTATCAGTTGCGATGTTACTTTTCATATCAGTCTCTTTTTTCATATGAGGAGGATGAGTTATGGGTGGATTCATCCCTTGAGGCGTATCGTATTTGATTTGTGGATCATAGCACAAAATTTCTCCATGTAATATATGTTCCTTTAATATGGGTGCTATGGACGCACTACTGAGTATAGGATGAGACCGGGGAGAGCGAGGATGATGTATGATTACAATTGTAGGGGTAGTTCTCTGATTTTTTTTCACCACCCTTGGAAGGTAAATTCATGGATGAATTGATATAAGGGGGGAGTTTTTAAGAAATAAATTCTTTTTTTAAAGTCTTGATCTTGTCTCTTAGGTTGGGATTAAGTAAGTTTAGGGAACAGAGTGTTACACACCATGTATTTTCTTGTACAATCCATGTACGATGGGTATACACTCTGTACTTCCCAGTTTATGAAACCTTACAGTCTAGCCATGACTTGTATAGAAAAGGCACTACACGGTGTGTAGTTTTATGTACACACTATGTACATTTTTTTTGTATAAAATGGCTAGTTGACTCATGGTTTGTCAGATGAATAGAGGGATCTCCCCATTACACGAACATCAGTGCCAGATGAGATTTTCCATCCCGAATCTCCATCTGAATTCTGATTCAATTATTGTAAGAGGTTTTTAAAGCCAATCAGTAAGCTCTTTATTCATATTGATCCACTCTTCCATATTTCTTCTCTTGTCCTAGTTATTTAAGGTTCAAGGTTCATACTAATATTTTAGATCTACTCGTTTCTTGGTCGAATTAAAGGTCGATGCTAGACATGGAGAGTTGTATGAGTATGAGGTAAGTTGTCATGTTCCTCTCATTAATTTTCGAGATGAATATATCGTTTGGAGTGTCAAGAATCCATTTTTTGGTGTCACTTAGATTTATTTTTGACTCTTTTTATTTCCTAATGATGTTTAGGTAATTTAATATGTGTTATTATTCATGCGTAATATTGATTGCCTTTAAATAGGGCCACCCCATGGGTGTGTTTCCCTTGAATTGTCATTTATGGCTATTTAGCCTATGTTTTCTATGAGGTAAGCCTTGTTTTTCCTTATTTGGGTTGTTAAGAATAGAATAAATTATAACGGTATTGAAATTGGGTTAAATTAAAATAGGATGGATTAAGGGCTTGGGATTAGTGTTTTCCCCTTTTCACCATGTAATGCCTATTATTGTTTAAGCCTTCTAATTGTTAGATTACAAGTTAGGCTGGTGATATGAATTGACCATGTGAGTATAATTTTTTAATCCTTGTAATTGTTAGATTACATATTCGGCTTGTTATATAAATTTCCAATGGGAGTATAATTGTTTAATCCTTTTGATAGTTTAATTTACTTGTTGCTTGTTATGTATGATGCCCTCATGGGTTGTTATTATGTAAAACATGTAATGATGTAAATTACATGTGTTGTTTATTATGATAAAATGATTCTACACCAGGCCTGGACCTAAAAAATGATGAAAATATTACACACTAGGCTTTTCCCTAAAATATCCTAAAATTATTATATATCGGGGATTACCCTTAAATATATAGAAATGATGATATACAGGGCATGACCCTGATTGACTGCTATGCCTATGGGTGAAGATTTTTTATTCAAGTGCGGAAGGATTTTTTATGCCTATAGTAATGAATTGGTCATGCCTGCTTGTGGGGTTTTCTCTATGCCTATGGGTGAGGTGTTAAATTGAATATTGAAATTGTATAACTCATGACACGTCTATCAAGCCCAATAACAAGCTTCTATTCGGTCTTCACTTCACTTGTTTTGATATCCTGCTATGGAATCTACTATGTTTACTTTATAGATAGTATTAACGGGCTTAGGTTCGATCAAAAAACTTATATAATTTATTGTAATTTAATTAATAATGAATATGAGATGAATGAAAATGTATTATTGTACATGAAGGATTGTTTACATTTGAGTACTTCCTAGTTTATTCTTTCACTATTGTACATTGCTATTGTATATACTCACTGACATATTAGCATAGATCTTAGGTGGTTGCCTATTGTGATTTATTTCTCACAACCTTTTTGGGTCATGTTTTTTGGGCCCAAACAGATTATATGATTAAAGATGTCGATAAGGGAAAGCACCCTTATATAGGTACTTGATGGTTGTTAGGAGGAGGAGATCATGGGGATAAGCTGAGTTTTGTGATGCTTCAAAGTTTTATTTTTTTATTTCTGTACCTTGAAACAATATCTTATGTTGGATTCATTCCTAGAAAATGTGGCATGTTGCATCGTCTTTTGTGTTGAATGATGCATAATTATTCATTTGATCAGTCTTCAACTATTTATTTCATTTATATGTTTTTTACTATTGCTGTTATTTTATTATTACTGATTCCACTGTGTTATACTCTGCTAATGCGGGCATAGTTTCCCCACTATCACACCTTAAGCCCTCACTACTTGTTGGAAACCTCTAGTGTTTGAGGAAATGCGCTTGAGGCCCTGTGGCCAATCGAGTACGAGGCACCAGTTGAGTGGAATCTAGATCTGAGATGTTACATATAGCATTTGATGTTTAGTGGTTGGAACTTAGTGGTTTCACACTTTTCCTCTAAAGTGTTCATTTAATAAAAATTTAATTTTCAGTTTGGGAAAATATCTTCATAATCATTGTTATAAATAACTAGAGCCTAGTTAAATCTATAGGAGAACCCACAATGGTTAAATCCCTCATTTCCTTTAAAGAAAATGGACATTACCCAATGCATTGGAGAGATACAACTGGGATCACCGGTCCTATTATTTATATTTGGATAACGCAATCATATAATATATATTAGGTCCACCACTAATAGGAGCTATATTGGGTTCACACTTTCATCATTAATAATGTACAATTACCATCCATGAATAAAACACTTATAATCTGTCACTTTACACACCTTAAAATGACTATCATTCCTTTATATTCGTGCTAACCCATGGAAAAGAAGTGGGCTTCATGAAAATCGCAATAAAAAGTCATTGTATGATATATAGAGAAGGAACATGAATGATATCAAAATATAACAACCCCAATGAAGTTGAGGAATCATTAAAGGATGATGACATAGTGGAAAATACCTCTAAAAGAAAATTTAAATTATTTCATTGAAAATAAGGGTAAATGCCCTTTTCCTTGAGTAATATTTCATAAAATTTTGCAAATTTTTGGGAAAAAGATTTTATTTTAAAATAACCAAGTAAAATTATAAAATAATATTCAAATAAAATAATGGTCAAGATGGTTGGAAAATTTTCAGAGGTTACAAACATTAAAAATAAACATTCTTTTCACAGTTTTTAAAAAATTCAAAAATGACTTATTCAGAAAACATTTGAAAGATTAATTTTTATAAAAATTTAAATGAAGATAAAAGATCAAATAAAATAACATTAGAAAATAATATATGTTTATAAAATAAAACCATTGATTCATTTCTTAAAATATGAATATGGAAGAGAAGGATTCCCTATATAAAATAAAATACAAAAATACCACAAAATAGTACAAGGGAAGCACAAACTTTTAACAGTGCTATGAAAAAATCACTGATAAAGGGGTGGGCCTTTATCAGCACTAGATGAAAGTTCTGATAAATGTTCCCTTTATCAACGTTAAAAAAGTTCTGATAAAGGTGTACCATTTATCAATGCATCTTTTAGCGTTGATAAAGAGAACATTTATCAGCACTAATAATAGCACTGATAAATGTTTCTAATAAAAAATATTATAATTTATATAAAATTAATATATTTACATTCAAAAAGAATGTTTATTTGTATACATTAAATAAAAAACAAATGTTTATAATTAATATATATTTTTTAATAATTCAAAAATATATATATAATATTTTAATTGAAAAAAGTATTTCTATGATTATAATTAAAAATATAAATAAATAAATAATTATAATATTAAAATTAATTACATTAAATAATATATATATATATATATATATTATATATTATAGATTTATTAGAATAATTTATTAAATTTATTAGATTTATGGGATTAATTAAACATATTTATTATAGTTGTTATATTTAATATATTTATTTTATTTCTAAATATATAATAAATTTTAATATATATATTTATAAATAAAATTATTGAATATATATATGTTTTCCAATGAATATGGTCAATGAATATATTGATCTTGTGTATATATATGTTATGTATCATGCATATGAATGTTCATTTATACATTACATCATGTTGTACATTGATGTGGTATTTTCATTAATTCACAATGTTACCCATATGAACTATATATGTTCTAAAAAATGTAATTATAAAATTACATTAAATATATTTAAATAATAAATATATTTTATTATATTTTTAATGATATATATAAATAAATTTTCAATACATTTTTAATTATAATTATAACAATATATATATAATTATAAAATTATACATATTATATTATAATTTTATTAATATATATATATATTAACAGTTATATACAAATATTTATAAACATATAGTATTTATATTTATAATTATAACTTCATATAAATAAATAAATATATATATGTAAATAATTATAAAAATATGATAAATATATTTATTACACAACTTATAAAGTTATAAATATATATAATTAAATAGATATATTTATAAATATATTAAAATATTTATAAATAAATAAAAATAAATTAATATTTATTTAAATAAATATTTAATTTGTTGTGAAATTGTTCTGATAACGATGAAATTTATTAGTGCTTTAAAAGAACTGATAAAATAAGTCTTTATCAGCGCTATAATTTTAGCACTGATAATGGCATGTCTTATCAACGCTTTTTATTTTAGCGCTCATAAACATTACCTTTATCAAAAAAATTTAACTAGTGCTGATAACGGTTCCAACAGATTTTATAAAATAACCCTAACCGGGTCCTCCTCCCTTGGACCCTTTCAAGCCATCGTGGAAGCTGACCCTTGCGCTGTCAAGCCCTCCCGGCACCGTCGAGCCCTCCTCCGCCACGACCCACCCTCCTCCGTGACCCCTCCTCCTCCTCCTCCGCTGCCGATGCCTCCTCCTCCTAAGCCGCTGTGACCCCTCCTCCGCCACGTCCCCTCCTCCTCCTCCTCCACAGCCATTGACTCGTCCTCCTCCTCCACCTCCTCCTCATCCTCCTCCGCCTCCTTATCCTCCTCCTCCTTGTGTGCCACCTTGTCCACCTAACCTACTCTGGTGTGCCCTCCTCATCCAATAACTATCCCAACAACCTCCTCTACAACGCCCAGAATCCCCCAGTGAGTCTCTATTGTAGTTTCCCTAGTTTTCATAGTGTGCATAAATTTTGGGGGATATTTTCATCTAATTATTAGTATATCATTGAGTTTTAGGGGAGTTTTTTATATTATTGTTGGTATATCTATTTATTATACTTGTTCTGTCTTTGTGTGTGTGTATAATTTTTTATAACTATTATAATTATACTTTTAGAAAATAATAGTCTTGGATTCTGAGATCTTTGGCCAAAGTCCATATCAACTATGGTCATAGGTGTTATAGGAAAGCCATACCACCACTATATATATGGATCATCACCTTAGGACTTTCCCATTCCCTTATCATGAAAAAAATTCTTTTGAAAATAGTCCATATCAACTCACACACTGGTTATACCTCCATTAAATTGTATGTGACTTGGTTATGCTAACCTAACCAAATATAAGATCACAGGTTGTGCCTTGTCATTGGAAAAATGCATCTGTATGGGTTATGCCACTAGGTCTGTAATGGGAAAGGGTTTTTTTCATTCCTTGGTATGGTGAAAGATAGATATTAAAGAGTTGCAGTTTTTTTTCAAAAGTGAGGTCTATCTAGTGAATATCCATGTGACACCCTTATATTTTAAAGAAGAACCTAGGGTTGGTTTTGAAGGTGGAAGAGAAGAAGTTGAACTGATTTTTCAAATGAACCCAGATTCCATGACATGGTGAATATTATACATTTAAGAGATTGTGTTTGTGGAATGATTGGGGAACTACACTGTGGAAGATGGATTTTATGGTTCTAGTAAATCTGTAATAGTTATGTCATAGAGTGTTAGTTGTGGTGCGAATTCTTATAATGTGGAGTTTGTACAGTTCATCCAATATTGTTATAATTCCACTGTGGAGTTGGTGAGGTATTATAGGTTATGGTGTATTGATGACCAATGATTCACAGTCCGTTTCCGCTAGATTATATGATCTCACTGTTGACCGTGCACGTGGATTATATATGTGTTTTGACCGGGAACCACTATGGTGTGGCCAAATCCTTCATGTCATAGTTCTTTCTAGTTTTGGGACCCATTTTGGCTTGTCCCTATATATTGTGTTGTGATGCAAGTTTTCCTAGATTGTCTATGTGTTGTGTTGTGATGCGTTTCTTGTTCTCCATTATATTTATGCCCTTTCCAATTAAGTCCATTTGATGCTTGGATGCTTGATTCACCTCTTCTTATTGAAGCTCGTGATGGAATAACGCAACCGACCTAATAAAACTTACTTAAAAAAACCACATTCTAATAAAAATATACAATTTATATTTAAACACACTACCACATCATCATTTCCATCATCATCTCAACATCATTCATCCCCTAATATTATTATTTACTCATTCCAAATAACTTGTAACTATATGATGAATGAAACCAAAAATATTAATATTCAATAAAGTTTGTCACATATTTTCTATTAGGTTCTGAAGTCTTCCTCACACACTAGGTTCATCAAACATTACTACCATACAAATGAGGAAATCCTTAGCAGTGACTACTCAAAGTCCAATATATAAAATATTTATCAGATATGATACTATCCAGAACCACCCTTATAGGAACTCCAGTGGAGTTGGGAATATATTAGTGTCTAACTACCAATCCTATATTTAAATGGACATGGGTGAGTTACAATTGTAAATATAATGATACAGACCAGACTGGTATCATAACCAAAAACCGACCTGACTTTACACTAACATAAGAGTCATTCATGATCCCTACGGGATAACAATGATCCCTTTAAATAAAGATACAGTTAATGTGGAATATTTTACCCCTAAATTAGATTAAATTAAAAATTATATTTATCCTGAAAACCAAACATGTCCCATTAATAAGATGAACATCTATGAAAATAATGGGTATACAGAAAATAAATAAGCAGGAAGAAGATATCATAAATGGAAAATAAAATCCTACTATTGACTAATAAAACAATAAAACCAATCATGTCCTATTCCAAAATTTCATTTGACTTATTTTGGATAGGTATAATATATGAGTTCCCATTTTATATTTTCTTTTCAGTTGGAAATATCCTCTGTCATGCGACTCTCATCCGCCACGAATACACTTCGTCACGTGCTGAAGGACACCTTTGCGGTGAGTTTTCTCCTCTAACTCATTGGTTTCCTCTCATTCACATGTTATTAGTATTTTATACTGATGGTTATGTTGTAAATTGTATGGGCTAAATGCCCTACTTAAAATCATGGTCGTTGGTGGTCCTTATTCGCGTGCTAAATGAATTTCATGTTGGTTGGTTCCCATTGAACATTTGAATATTGAAATTAGAAATTTATGTATACTTGGATAATGAATTAATTCCCTATGATGATAAATATTATGTGATAACACTTGAATTAACAAAGATAAATGAATAAGTGATGCTTTTAAAAATCAAAAATTGTTTCCGTTGGTTTGTATGATGTTATGATTTTTTGTTTGTATGGTGTTTGGGTTGTTGGAATGATTGGTATGCCATTTATTTTCCATGTTGTAGTTCCTCCATCATTGAATATAAATCCAAACCTTACCTATTTCAATTGCACCACCACTTTGTTAGTAGTGAAATTCCACTGAATCTTAGAAAACCACTTCACTTGAGGACTATATAAGACACTTTATGGACACCATAATCAAATAACCATACCAACACATGTAATGAATCCTTCCACCTACAATAACTCTATGGAAAATAATACCATCAATTAGTTTAGTACCATAGTTATTGACTCGAGACATTATGTTTCTAGAGAAACACTAAAAAACAAGTATACATAAATCTATATAGATCACATGTTGGATACTAAAACATTCAATTGTAAGGGATTATTATAGATAGTTCCATTGATCAGGTGGTTGGGAAGATGGGTGTGATCTACTTTGGTCCTACGTAATGCATGGATAGGTAAGGGTATTATTTACCATAGCTAGTTCCATTGATTATAGTTGGATGATGACCCTATTTGTACATCTTTAGTGTAATTATTTTGTTAAATATTAATATTACTGAATCAAATTGGATGAAGTTGAATAAAGAATGCATGAATTCCAATCGGTTGATAAAGGAGTATGAATATGGCGTGAAATATTTTATCAAGTTTGAAAAATATCATGCATATGACCCTTCTCAAATCCTTTGTAGGTGTTTAAATTGTTGTTATTCAAGACGAATTAGTGTAGAGGAGTTGGAAGAACACTTGATCTCTCATGGAATAGATTGAAGTTATACATGTTGGAATAAACATGGGAAAAATGAATGTAGCTATTGGCTGGGATAATACTGCATTTTATAGACCATCTGATACAATTACTAGTGTGAAAAATGAATATGACCATATGGAGAATGTGATTGCATATGTGAATGATGATGAAGATCCTATTGAGGAAATTACGATGATAGTTGAAGATGAACTTAGTGATTTCCCAAAATTGTTTGAGAAGTTAAATAGTTGTGCAAAGTCTCTATTTTATGATGGTTTCCCAAAATATACATCATTGTTAGTTTTACTAAAGTTATATAATTTAAATGCAGGCAACGGGTGGAGGTAAGCCAGTTTTATGGAACTAATTTCTCTCCTGAATGACATGCTCCCAGAAGATAATGATCATTCAAGTCAAACATACGATGCCAAATGAATGATACGCTCGATGGGTATGATCTCTGAAAGAACACACGCCTACCCAAATGACTATATACTATTTCTCAAGGACCAAAAATCACTTAACGAATTCCCAAAGTGTGGTGCTTCTCGATACAAGAATGATGAATCCAGTCTTACGAAAGTTGTATGCTACTTTCCAATAATTCCAAGGTTTAGGTGTCTATATGGATGTGTGGAGAATATAGGACAGTTGACATGGCATGTAGATACAAGAATTAAAGACGGGAAAGTATGTCACCAAACAGACTCTCCTGAATAGAAGATAATTGATTATGAGTATCCTAAATTTGGAAATGACGCGAGAATCCTTCGTCTTTCATTATCTACAGATGGAGTAAATCCTTTTGGTTTTCAAAGCAGCACTCATAGTAGATGGCTGGTTATGTTGGTAAATTATAACTTACCACCGTGGTTATACAAAATGCAAATACATCATGTTATTTATGATTATATTAGGACAAAAACAACAGGGTAAGGATATTGATGTTTACATGGGTCTATTGAGTGATGATTTAAAATTATTGTGGTATTTTGGTGTAACAGTGTATGATTCTTACAAAAATAATGATTTCACTTTGAGAGCCATGTTGTAAGAAATGATAAATGAATTTACTACTTATATAAAATTTTCAGGATGTAGCATTGAAGGAACTCAAGGTTTTCTCATTTGCGAACAAGGTACATAGTCAATTTGGTTGCAACATTCATCAAAAATCATGTTTCTCGGACATCACATATTTCTACCTCAATGGAGTAAGTATAGATATTGGATGACATCATTTGATGGAAGTTTAGATGAAAATACAACACAATATCCACTAACAGGTAATAAATTGTTTGAGAAAGTAAAATATGTAGACCCTACTTTTGGAAAACCATTTCAAAAAGACCTTAAGAAAACTGGTTGGAAAAAGAGATCAGTTTTTTTTTGAATTAACATTCTAGAATTGTTTATATTTCATACATTTTCTTGATGTTATGAATGTTGAATGAAATGTACGTGATAGTGTCATCGACACGTTGCTAAATGCACCTGGAAAAACAAAGGATGGAATTAAGGCTCGGTTGGACATGGTTGATATAGGAATACGAGAAGAGTTGGCACCAATGAAGGGTAAGAAATGAACAATTCTTCCTCATGATGCTTACACTCTTTCCAAGTAAAAGAGATATCAGTTTTACAGTTTAAGGTTCTAGAGGCATATTCATCAAATATAAATAAAATAGTATCAATGAATGATTTAATGTTAAAGGTTATGAAATAAAATTACTACCATGTTTTGATGAAAGATATAATTATTATAGATTTACATTGAATTTTTTCCAAGAATGTCCACCATACATTAATGATGATCTGTTTCTTCTTCAACGATATATGTAGAAAAGTTATAGACCCAGTGAAATTTCCAACTATGGAAAGAGAAATTTCCATCATATTATGTGAATTGGAAATGCTCTTTCCACTGATGTTCATTGATATGATGGTTTATTTGATGGTTTACTTTGTAAGAGAGATTTGACTATGTGGTCCTATACATTATAGATGGATGTCCTTCATTGAATGGTATATAAATATTTTGAAAGGGTATGTGAAAAATAAAATTCATCCAGAGGGTTTTTTTATAGAGTGATATATTGTTGAGGAAGCCATTTATTTATTTACATAATACCTATCTGGTGTGGATTGTATTGGCCGAACAAAATCTCATCACACTAGGAAGCTTGAGGGTGAAGGAATTTCTGGAAGAGAGGTTGTTACAATCAATATTACAGATCGGGGGCAGACCAACCTTTAGGTTTTAATAGAAGTTTCGACATTGAACCATATGTTAAAACAAATAATGAAATTATAAGGAACTTGAATCCATCTAGGGATGAAAAATGGATATCAGATACACATAATCAATAGTTTATATGATGGTTTTAGGACCATATTTTTAAAATGTCAGAAGAAAATCCAGACTCAATTTCAGAATGACTTCGATGGCTAGCCAGAGGACCATTTGTGTATTTATTATCTTACAATGATTATGTAATTAATGGTTATAAATTCTATAATAATGAACATGATGAAGACAGTACCATGAAAAATAGCGGGGTTACACTTTTGGCGAAGCGCTGTAAGTTTCCAGTGCTAAGGACAAAATTTTAATTTACGTGAATATGTCATACTTTGGCATCATCAAACAAATATTGGAGTTGGATTATACGAAATTTCAAGTGCCGATTTTTCAATGAAAGTTGGTTGATAATAGGAGTGTTGTTAAAATAGATTAATTGGGATTCGTGATAGTCTATTTCATTAAAGAAGGGGATAAAGAAGATCTATTTATAATGGAATCATAGGCAGTACAAGTATTTTATTCATCAGATCCAACGGACCAAAACTGGTCTATTGTTCTGTTATCGACCAAAACAACTAAAGGGTCAGATGAAAATTCAAAAGAGGATGACCCTTTCATTGGGAATTCACAATAATTTGAAAGAGGTTACAATGTAGATGGCAGTTTTTATTTCAGAGGAGACCACAATGAGGGGATTTACGTTGTCGATAGAGGGGTCAAATCTCTTCAGCCTTTAAAAAAACAGAGTTAAATAATCAAGTTATTTTTTTGTAATATACATTGTGATACCTTTTGTTATTACCTATTTGATTTTGATTTTATGTAATCCAAATTAAATTCCAAACCACTTATGAAAATAATGACTCATGCACCAACTAATGCGCCCAATCCTGGGGCAGAACATGTATTTCAACCTACTGTTGTTGGTCCCCGTGCAGAGGTACAACATGTTTCTAAACCTCTTTCTACTGGTCCAGTTGATGAGGTACAATATGGTTTTCAACATGTTTCTTATGGTCCTAGTGTCGATTATAGAGCTCCAGAGGAATATAATGATGATGCTTAAACTGAGGAAACGGTAGGCAATGAAACCCTGATAGTTCCAAAAAACAAGAGCGCCATACTTTAACAGTGTTAGCTAAAATCCATAGGTAAAAGTAAAAGGCTTAAAATTTGAGGTGGGATGGAATAAGCGAGGCTAACATGTTAACCCCCAAAAATCCATCTTTAGTAGCTACATTGGAATCGTCACCAAAAAATGTGTGCCGATTGATGAAAACACATAAAAGGCATGGGAAACATGTGTAAGTATAACATAACATAAATTTGTTTTTCTTTAAATTGTGATCACATAATAATGATTAATTATTTTCTTATATTTTCTATCTGACATAGTCACAAGAATAAAAAACACCCACAGTACATACATACATACATTTAGCGACCTTGAAGCATCCAGAACAGTATGGCCGCGTCAGAGGTGTGTGTTTTGGGTTGACACCCCGAACATATTTTCAGAAATAAAAACAAATGGAGTATCAAACCAATGAAATAAAAAATATAAGAGAAACATTAGAAATTTTTCAAGAATAATTAAAATACCAGAGACATTTTATATACAATTTGATGGGGGTTGGAGGAAATGAGAAGAAACAACTCAAGAACAACCCATACATGATGATCCTGCCACACCCCCACCAGTTTTGAGGCAAGCCATTCCCCTAAAAAATCTGACATAGGTGAGGTAATCAAGGTTATAATAAATGTTTCAGTGAAATTTGAAACACATAAACACCGATACCTTTTCTAGGACTTAGATTTTCAATATTCAGAAATACATTCTATACAATAGACCAATTCCAACAGATCATTTCAATGTTTCGATTAACATAGGTCATCAGTTGAGTGCTGAGATACCTACTCCAAATGATGATTAATACATGTTGAGTAAATAAGGGTTTCCTTATGACTTTTCCATTCCTTATTATTTTAAAAATCACCAAAACCTTATACATAAGCATATCTATATTTTACTTCTCTAAGGAAAATTTCCTTCCTTAAGGAAATTTATCCTAACCTAGATTTCATTATATATATAAATACTTTTTTAAGTATAAAAATAGGATTCATATTCAAATCCTCAGAATCATATAATGCTTAGATATGAAGAATTCTATTTTAGGATCCGAATTCTGGATATGAACTGTAATGAAGTTCCACTCTGAATTCTGGATAAGAACTGTAATGAAGTTCCACTCTGAATTCTGGATACGAACTGTAATGAAGTTCCACTCTAAATTCTGGATATGAACTATAATGATGTTCTACTCCGAATTCTGGATATGAACTGTAATGAAGTTACACTCTGAATTTTGGATACGAACTCTAATAAAGTTCCATACTGAATTATGGATACAAACTCTCAAATGGTTCCACTCCAAATTATTGACACCAAACTTCTATGAGGTCGACTCCAAACTTCTATGAGTTCGACTCCAAACTTCTATGAGTTCAACTCTGAACTTCTATGAGTTTGACTCTGAACATATATAAGTTCGAATCCAAACATCTATGAGTTCGACTCTAAAATTATATGAGCTTGACTCTGAAATTTTATGAGTTCGACTCCTATCTTCTATTAGTTCGACTCCAAACTTCTATGAAGATCGAATCTGAACTATGTAAGTTCAGATTTTGAATTATAGTGAAATCAGACTCTGAATTTCCTTAGAAATTCATACTCCAAATTTCTACAGAATTTAGGTTTCGAATTTCTATAATATAGAATCTGAATGTCTCGTTATTATAGAATCAAAATTTCATTTTGGTTAGAAAAAAAATTATTATATGCTTACATTCTAAACTTCAGTTTTACTTATTCTTAAACTTTTTTCATTACAAAATGATGTCGTGCATTCAGTTACACTTGTTTCCTTATAAAACGATGTCATCCATTGTGTTTCTAACTAAAAATTGGTCGAGTGACACATGTACATGTCCCTCCGAAATTTAAGGAAAATATGAACGTTGGAGGATGGATCCAACTGTTCCAATGGACCCTATAAATAAGATCTTATTTGAATGATGTCAACACTAATATTTGACATTTGTGCTTACATGCTATTGAAGTGATTTCTATAGAGAGAGTCTCTTATTAACTCTCAAGCTTCATGCAGAATGTTTGAACAAGTTGTTCAAAGATTGCCTTGTGCAGTCTTGCTTTGTGCGACTCCGAATGTTGGTGATTACATTCGATGGCTTATGGGTATAAGAAGACAGAGGTAAAGGCTACCTTGAAGTTTGAGGGCTTCCTTGCTGAGGAAGATAGAGGTTCCAACTACCTTGAAGATGAGGGCTTGCGAGGATAGCAAGACAGAGACTCTGATATTTGTATCGAGGGCTTACCCTGGTGTGGGTAAGACAGACTTTCTTGAATGTATAAATCAAGGGACCTTTATCCAAGGTTTTTGGATACCCTTCTCTTTAGGTAAAAAGGGTTATTGTTTGTTACTTGTAGTTTTACAAATTGTTTTTCCACAACTTTTTGTATTACTAAGGAAATTATAACTTTATTATAATTCCTTACTTGTCCTCTGATTCATTTAGATTGTATATTCTTTAAGGTAGAATCTAATATTGTAAACTTTGGTTATGTTTAATTTCCCGGATCCATATTTCCGGAACCTATTTTTCTGAATCAATTTCCAAATTTAAGCAAGTGTTTAGAACTAGAAGTTTGTAACTTCATAATTTCTCCAATCATTCATTGCTGTAAGAGGTGTTTTGAATTTTCTTAAGTTTTACTTTGTTAACCTTAGATCATTCTTTATTTAAGGGAATTTTTAATGTGTACAATTCACCCCTCTTATATATTGAGCGTCTACATCGTTATTTCGATCCTACAATTCATATTAGAAGAGGTCTCGAAAATACATATACTCACATATATGTTTTTTCTTGCAATGTTTTTCATTGTTCAATATTTTTCTTTCTTAGTTCCTTGAATCTGAGTTTTTGTTATTATCATGTTTTTGTGTAGAATGATTTTTAAGATGGCATGTTTAAATGTTGGTTCCATCGACAACCTAAACCTACATGACCACCAATTTTTGATGGAAATGATTATGAATAATGGAGATATCGAATGAAGACTTTCATTATCAATAATGGGGTAGATAATTTTGTTATACTTACCGGTGGATATAAAATTCCTGATAAATAAGTAAGTGCTTTCACAAACCAAGAAAAGCATGATTATCAATTAAACTATAAGGTACACAATACATTACTATGTTCAATGACTAGGAAAATATATAGAAAAATTTATTCTTGTGAAACAGCTAACTGTATATAAAAGAAACTAGAAGTTACACATTTTGGTACATCCAAAGTGATTGAGACTATAAGAGCTATGCTTAGAGCGGAGTATCATGGTTTTAACTTTCCTTATAGAGAACCTATAAGAAAAGTACAACAATGGATTATGACTATCGTGAATATATTACAATCTATGGGAGAGAATGGTCTGTATGATAAATCTCGTATGGATAAGATCATAGATATTATGCCCAATGAGTGGGAATCAAAGAGAACAACTATTTATAAGGACATAAAGTTAACTAAATTTTCTCTAGATGAACTATTTGGAACTCTTCTCCAACATGAAACATGGATGAAAGGAGATGATGACAACATCAAAAAGAAGAATGTGAATGGTACTGTTGCTTTTACTACAACATCAAATCACATGAAATCTAAGACTTCTGAGAGAGTAACTAGATCCATGTTTATGAAGGTTACTATCCAATCCGAATCTAGTGAGAGTGAAGTCTCAGAAAATGAGTCAGCTAATCGTTTTCGAAGGATGAACAAGATAGTTGGTCAAAGAAATTTCCAATCAAAGTATAAGAAAAAGTAAAGGAAAGATAATAAAGATTCAGAGGCCACATGCTATGAATGAAATAGAAGTGTACACATAAGACCTAATTTCCCTATGCTTTAAAATAATGAATGAAAAAAGAGAAATTCGGAAAGGAAGAGAAAGATATTTTACAAACCTAAAGCTAATAAAAGTCGGAAAACTAATACTACTTGGAGTGCTAGCTATGGAGACTCTTCAGAAAGAGAATCTTCAGAATATGATTCATCAGCTCAGAAGAATATGGGATTCATTGCTAATACTTCTTTTCCACATACATGTCTTATGGACAAGGTATGCTCTTCCGAGGCTTTAAAAAATTTATCTCTTGATAAGAATTACTATTCCAAAAATAGTACATCTAATGAAGATAATTCATCCTCAGAAAATATAGAACTTTCATATGAAGAACTATCTAGATTTTCCAAGTTACATGAAGAAAAAAATTGTAAAATTTCTACGAAATTAGTCGATGAAAATACTAGAAAAGAAATTCTTACAAAAGATATTTCAGATCATTCTTCAGATCTTAAAGATAAAGAAGGGATTTTAGAAAAAAATTCTAATGACCTTGAGAAAGAAAATTATGATATAGAAGAACTATCTAATTCTATTAAGAATTCTATTTTAAAGATGAAATTTTTGAGGAAAAATCTTACTCTAAGGAAATGATTCTTGAGGAAAGGAATTTAGTCGTTAGACTAAAATATGAAATATTCTCTCTCAAGAAGCTTCTTGCAAAATTTACTTCTGGGATGGAAAATTTTGACAAGATGTATTCTCAAATTAAACCTCACGGAAACACTACTGGAGAAGGTTATACTCACCAAAAACCAGTTTTCAAAAACATCTATTTTATTCCTTCTAGAGCCCCCTTTTGCTCTAAGTGTCAAAGTGGTGGGCATTGGAAGAAAAACTATTCTTTGAATAGAGTTCAATCTCTTGGGTTTCATAAAGTATATTTCTCTAAACAAATGTGGATACCCAAAATTTTTTTATCTGAAAATCATGGATCCAAACATGTTTGGTTCCAAAAGTCTAATTCTTTTCTTATTCTCAAGAAGATAAAGTAAGTACCAACATCAATACATGGTACATGGATAGTGGATGTTCCGGGCATATGACTGGTAACAAAAACTATTTTGAAAAGATTATCAGAACAAAAGGAGGTAAATTAACTTTTAGAGATAATTCTCAGGGAGAAATTTTTTGTATAGGTAATGATGTTCCTCTTTGTAAAAAATTGATTTCAAATGTTTTGTTTATAAAGGGTCTTAAGAACAACCTCATTTGCATAAGTCAATTATGTGATGAAGGATAACTTGTGAATTTTAGGAATTATAAATTCTTAGTACACAATTCCAAAGAAGATTTTATTATTTCTGCCCATAGGCAAGAGAATGTTTACACATTTAACTTAGAAGACCTTAGGATCCAAGACATACCTTGCCTAAGTGAAATGGAAGATAATTCGTGGTTATGGCATAGAAGGATATGTCTTTGTAACCTTTGAAAATTATGTAAACTATCTAAGAAAAAAATGGTTAAGGATATACCATAGCTTATATTTGATTCTTCTAAAGTTTTTGATCCTTGTCAATATGGAAAGAAACATAAGTCTAGTTTTAAATCAATCGGTGAAGTCTCAAAAACTGATGCACTACCGTTGGTGCACATGGATCTTTTTGGTCCAATAGAAACTGGATGCAATGGAGGAAAATACTATGTGTTTTTTCTAGTTGATGATTACACTAGATTTACGTGGGTTTATTTTCTAGAAAATAATTTTGAAGCTTTTTCTTATTTAAAAATTTTTAGAGCCCATGTTAAAAATGAGAAAAACCTTCCATTGAAAACTATTCATAGTGATCATTGAGGAGAAATTCAAAATTATGATTTTGAAACTTTTTGTAGTAGAAAAGGTATTACTCACAAATTTTCAGCACCTAGAACTCCTAACAAAATAGTGTAGTTGAAAGAAGAAATATAATTCTTCAAGAGATAACTAGAACCATGTTGAGTGAATATTCTATAGCTAGACATTTTTGGTTTCAAGCTATAAGAACTTCTTGTTAAACTATAAATCGAATTTTGATTAGACCTTTTCTTAATAAAACTCATTATGATTTATGGAATGGTAGAAAACCTATGCTTTACTAATTTAAGGTTTTTGGCTGCAAGATATTTATTCTTGAATACTAATGATAACTTATACAAAATCGCATCAAAATCTGATGAAGGAATTTTCTTATGCTACTCCACAACCTCTAAGGATTAAAGAGTTTTTAACAAAAATACTTGTACTATTAAAGAGACAGAACATGTAAAATTTGATGTAACTGGTCCTTTTATTTTTATACCATCCCAACCTACATCCTCAGTTGTGTTTTAATTAAAAAAATATCAACCTTTGATAGAATATCCTTCTGATAAGTAAAATGTTCAAGATGATATTTCTGAAACATTTACCCCAGAAGATTTTCTACCCTATGTTGATGAATAGGTTTTACAAAACCAAAGTCAGGTTCTTCCTAAGAATCATCCCAGTGATAGTATCATTGGTGATGTAAATCAACCTGTAAGGACTAGAAGATCCTTGTGGAATGAAGTAGAATATCTAGCATTTCGTTCCCAATTGCAACCAAAAAGCACGGATGAAGCGTTAGGTGATGATGATTGGATTAAATCCATGCAAGATGGACTAAATGAATTCTAAAGGAATAAGGTCTGGACAACGGTTGAAAGACCTAAGGAAACTTCTGTTATTAGAGTAAAATGGGTCTTCAAGAATAAATGTGATGAAAATGGAGTCATCGTTAGAAACAAAGCTAGATTAGTTGCAAAAGTCTATAATCAACAAGAAGGAATAGACTATGAAGAAACCTATGCTCCAGTAGCTAGACTTGAATCTATTCTTAATTTACATTCCTTCACAGCACTCTTTAATTTTAAAATTTATCAAATTGATGTGAAATTTGATTTTATAAATGGTTATGTTCAAGAGGAGGTTTTTGTTGAACTACCTCATGGCGTTGAAGAAACAAAACATCCCAATCATATTTTTAGAATTACTAAAGATTTGTATGGCCTTAAACAAGCCCCATGAGCTTGGTATGATAGACTAACATGATTTTTTATTCAAAACAATTATGTTAATGGAAATGAAAATCCATCCATTTTTATAAATAAAGACAACAAAAATGTTTTGACTGTTCAAATTTATGTTGATGACATTATATTTGGTTCAATTCATCAATCTTTAACCGATTCCTTTGTGGATCTAATGAAATCTGAGTTTGAAATGAGTATGAAGGGTGAGTTAAAAAAATTTCTTGGTTTTCAAATTTCTCAAAAACTAGAAGGAATCTACATATCCCAACATAAGTATATTAAGGAAATTCTTAAAAAGTATGGATTTGACAAAACCAGTAGTATAAGTTCTTCCATTGGTACCTCCAACACACATTACCATGATGATGATGGGAAATTAGTAGATCCAACATATTTTAGAGGTATGATAGGAAGCCTACTATACTTGATAGCTAGACGTGTAGACATAATGTTTTTTGTATGCTTATGTGCCAAATATCAATCCAATCCTAAGGAATCCCATTTAAAGGAAGTGAAAATAATTTTTTGCTACTTAAAGGGAACCATGGATCTAGGATTATTTTATACTTCTGGAAATGATCTTATCTTAAAATGTTTTTCATATGTTGACATTGGTGGGTGTAGAATGGATAGAAAAATTACATACGAAACTTTTCATTTCCTAGGAGATTAATTTGTTTCTTGGTTCTGTAAGAAGAAACACTCAGTAGAACTCTCCACTGCTGAAGCTGAAAATGTAGCAGTTGGATGTTTTTGTGCTCAAGTGTTGTGGATGCAACCCACACTCACAGACTATGGATTTAGTTTTACTAAGACTCAAATTTTGTGTGATAACATAAGTGCCATTTCCCTTAGTAAAAACCATGTACATCACTCTCTTTCAAAGCACATAGATATTATGCATCACTTTCTTAGGGATCACAGACTGAAAGGAGATATTATTCTTCAATTTATCAGAACTCAAGATCAACATGCTGACATTTTCACAAAATCTTTACCCTCCGATAGATTTTAATACATTAAACAGAAGTTAGGAATGATAACCGTGAGTTATTAATTATTCATTAACTTCTTGTTGAACAATTTTCCTTACAGTAATAAACTCCTTTTCATAGGGGGAGTACATTTTCCTGTTAGCATAATAAAAATTTTTGTAGCAAGTTTTTTTTAAAAAAATGCTTTTGTAATCAACATTTTCGTAGTTTTTTAAGGCTTTTGTCGTCAAAATATTCATAGTCAGTTTTTCAAACTTTTGTAACTAAAATTTTTAATGAAGTTTTCGGAACTGAAATTTTCGTAATGGAAACTTTTGGAAGCAGAACATTCGTAATGAAACATTTCATACTAGGATTTTCGTACTCATACTTTTCGTACTGGTGTTTTGATACTCAATGCCTTTTCAACTTTATGTTTTTTAGTAGTTAGTTTTTCGTAGTCAAATTTTTCATTCAAGAAGAATATCACCTATTAAGAATAAACTTCCTTGCCAATCCAAAAGGTATTATTTCTTTACTTAAGAATTCATGGTCATATTTTTCTTGCTGGCATTTACCTATGAGTCTTAAAATTTTTCGGATTCTAGTTTTCTTAAATCCGATTTTTTTCTTAAAACCTCAAAAGTTCAGATTCAAGATTTCCTTGCGGGTGTGTTTTCAACCGTCAGATCAGATCAGAGTGTTTTTCAATAGTTAGATGGTTTTTGGAATCTCAATGGTCACATTCATCGCCTATATAATGGGGACCCCAATGGTTATCCCATATCGATCTTCAAGATCTCACGTGTTGAAGTTATGCCTCCCTTCTTAAAGCCCATTCTGAATCTTCTAGAACTCTTCATTCTGAATGTCTGAAGAAGCAACTTCTCAGGATATGTCTACTACGAAGCCAACCTCAAAATGGTTAGTTTAGAGGGAGAGGTTAGTGCATCTGAGTTTATACAAGTATGATTCTCTTATATCTAATAATATAATATTGAATGGCTGGGAGGATGTTTTCTTATCAAAGCCATAAAAACAGGATCCGATTTATACAAATTTTCTTTTTGAGTTATAAGAGTCTATTTCCTTCCATAAGAAAGATATCAGAGAGTTATTTTCTTTCATGTCTTATGTGAAGACTTAAAAATTATCTTACACCAAGGATGCATGCTTGGTGGGTTTTTCTTATGAAGTTGAAGTTTAGTTTCGTTCATATAAGCTTCCGGATGAGCACGGAAGTTTTAACAAAGTGAAGTCCTTGAAATGCCTTGGACTTAAAGATTCCAAGACTGCCAATATTTCTCATTTCTCTCTAAATAATTGGATTCTATAGGTGTGGGTTCATGGTTTTTTAGTATTTAGAATCATTCATAAGAATTATCTCAAGAAGAGTGATATATACATCTTAGATTTTTTTGGTAAATTTAATGAAGTCGAATTTGATGAGACATGTTTTGATTTAAGTTAAGAATATTAAAGAGGGGAATCTTAAAGCTCAGATCATACTGTATCTGGCCTTGCTTTCTGATCTTATTATCTGATGTCTTGATTCCTTTAATGTTTCTTGCACTTCCAATCAATGAAATTGAAAAGTAATACTGGTTAGTCATGATACATTAAAAAGGATGAAGATGGATTTTTCTGTTGAATCCGGAGATTTATACCATTTTCCAGAGGAAGAGGCTAAGGCAGCTCGGAAAGATCAAAAAAATTCGGAACCATCTAAAAAGACAGGGAACAAGAGAAAGTTGAAAGAAGTTGTGGCTGAAGACAAGACCCATAAAGCTAAGGAAACTCAATCTGCACCACCCAAGCCAAAGAAACAAAAAGCCTACCTAGACAAAGTGGCTGCTAAGTGGAGGGAAGACAAGGAGAAGAGAAAATAAGGGGACCCTCTGTTCAGATTAGATCCTACTGAGGATAAGGCCTTAAAAGAGAGAGCTACTGATGAGTTGGAAAGACAAGCAAATGAAAAGAAATTGAAGAATAAGATTTCAGAAGAAGAGATTGTTCAATCTCTTTCGAAAGCAACAAAGATGGATTCTAAATAGATTATTGTTCAGGAACCATTCCTTACTGAACCATTACCAGAGACTCATGGGAAAAAGTACTTCACTCCAGAAACGTCCAAAGGGAAGTAGGTTGTAGAAGTAGTAGAGGAATAAGAAGATGAAGAAGAATAATGAAGTGATGATTTGGATGACTTTATCAAACAAGTAGAAGATTATCATGAAAAGGCTGAATCCGTAAAACATGTCACTCCGGGAAAGGGAGTTGAGAAATAAAGTAGGAAGGGTGATGATAAGTAAGAGGAAGATAAAGAAAATGTTATATCTGAAAAAGAATCCTATGTGAATAATTTTCTTCAGGAAGGAGCAGAAAAAGAGAAAATATATGAAGACAAGATTGTTCAACTATCAGAGAGTGAGTAAGTATCTCCAGATGATAAACCCATTCCGAAAACTGAAAAGGTAAGAAATTTATCATGGATACACCAAAAAGATATGTTATAATAAATAAAGAGGTTAGTGGTTCTTCTAAAAGGAAGCAGGTGCAAATTGAAGAAGAACAAACCCCATGAAAAGTGTTTGATTCGGAATCACCAGCATAGGGTCCTGACTTTGTTATCGAGTCCTTGAAAAAGTTTGTGGACACCATTCCAATTTTTCCCACCTTAGACTCAAGGTTCCAAATTCTTCAACATAGTCTAAATTAGAAATTTTATTCCTTATCCATGTTGATGGATTAGTGTGTAAAAATTTAAGCTGACCATATAATTTTTTTTATCAATTATAATGTTCATAGAAAATATTGCAGCTAAATCACCCTTTGGTCAAATAAGGTGGATGATGACTTGGTTGAATTTGATAATTTTTAGAATGAGTTAAAATATGTTTTTGATACCGAGGATGAAAAGATAAAGAATCTTCAAGAGAAGCTAATCCTTGAGAAAAATACTCTGAATCAACAAGTAAAGGACTTGAATGATAGGGTTAACTCTCTTGATCAAAATTTAAAATGGATAGAGATCTCTAGATTGAGCTCCAAGAAAAACATGTAAAGCTAGATGAGTTAGTGAAGGTGTATGAAGAGGCCATGAAGGCCCAAGAAGAGGTGCTAAAATCTCAACAAGAAAGGATCACATCTTTGGAGAGGCAAGCTGAGGAGGATCAAAATGATTTGAATAAGCTGAAAACCATGTTGAAGAAGCTAGTCCTGAAGGAAAAGGAATACAAATAGACTCAATCCGATCTTTTATTGCATTTGTCTTTTCTTGTAAAAATTATTTCAACTCTAATAAAAATTTTGGTTGGTTTTATCTTGTGTTATTATGTACTAATGAATCAGGTACTTTATTTCTTTTACATTCCATTAAATTATTTTTGAAAATCAAAAAGGGGGAGAAGGAAAACTAACTACTCAAATGAGGGAGAAAGAAAAATTTCTAGGTCAGGAACCATCCTTAAGTAAGGGTGAGCTTATCTAAGTGGGAGTTCCTCATTATAGAGTTTTTCATTCCCATTCTAATGAAAAATCCATTCTGGAAATCTCGAATACAATCCTTAGAGATTCAATGCATAAGGGGTAGTTAGATGTATTCACTATCATCCATGAACAAAGGGAGATACTTTTTAATTTCAAATTCTAATGAAATCTTTTCAAAGTCCTTATATTCTTTTTTGTAATGTTGTTTTTGATTTCCAAAAAGGGGGAGATTATAGAGTCAATAAGGTTTTCCTTATGACTTTTCTATTCCTTATTGTTTTGAGAATCACAAACACCTTATACCTAAGTAAATAAATATTTTACATCTCTAAGGAAAATTTCCTTCATTAAGGAAATTTATCCTAACCTAGATTTCCTTATACACATCAATATTTTTCTTAAGTATAAAAATTTGTTTCATATCCAAAACCATGAAATCATTTAATACTTAGATATGAAGCCTTCTATTTTTGGATATGAATTCTGGATACAAACTATAATGAAGTTCCACTACGAATTCTGGATATGAACAGTAATGAAGTTGCACTCTGAATTCTGGATATGAACTATAATGAAGTTCCACTCTGAAATCTGGATATGAACTGTAATGAAGTTCCACACCGAATTCTGGATATGATCTATAATGACGTTCCACTATGAATTCTGGATGAGAACTCTAATCAGGTTCCATTCCATATTATGGATACGAACTCTCATAAGGTTCCACTCCGAATTATGGACTCCTAACATCTATGAGTTCTACTCCAAACTTCTATGAGTTCGACTCCAAAAATATATGAGTTCGATTCCGATCATCTATGAGTTCGACTCCGAACTTCTTTGAGTTCGACTCTGATCTTCAATGAGTTCGACTTTGAACTTCTAAGAGTTCGACTCCGAACTTCTATGAGTTCCATTCCAAACTTCTATGAGTTCGACTCCGAACTTCTATGAGTTTGACTCTGAAATTATATGAGTTCGACTCCAAACATCTATGAGTTCAACTCTGATGCTCTATGAGTTTGAATTTGAATTTCTATAAAGAACAACTCCAAACTCTATAAGTTCATATTCTAAATTCTAGTTAAATTAGACTCCAAATTTCCTTAGAAATTCAGACTCCAGATTTCTACAGAATTCAGGTTCTGAATGCCTATAAAATAGAATCCGAATATCTCTTTGTTATAGAATCCAAATTTCAATTTGGTTAGACTCTGAATTATTATATGTTTACATTCCAAACATCAGTTTAACTTATGCTTACACTTGTTTCATTACAAAATGATGACGTGCATTCAGTTACACTTATTTCAGTATAAAACGATGTCTTCCATTCTGTTTCTAACTAACTGTTGGTTGAGTGGCAAGTGTACAAGTCCCTTAGAAATTTAAGGAGAATATGACCATTGTAGGAGGGAGATGACCGTTCCAACTAAGCCTATAAATAGGAGCTCATTTGAAAGATCTCAACATTGATCTTTGACATTTGTGCTTACATGCTGTTGAAGTGATTTCTAGAGAGATATGATCTTATTAACTCCCTAGGATCATGAAGAATGTTTGAAAAATTTGTTCAAACTTTGCCTTGTGCAGACATGATTTGTGCAAATCCAAATGTTGGTGATTACATTTGAAGTCTTCCTGGGATAGGAAGACAGAGGTGCCGACTACCTTTAAGTTTGAGGGCATCCTTGCTAAGGAAGACACAAGTTCCAACTAAATTGAAGTTGCGGGCTTGTGAGGATAGAAAGACAGAGACTCCGATCTTCGTATCGACGACTTACCCTGGTGTGGGTTAGACATACTTGCTTGATATTATAAATCAAGGGACCTTTATCCATGGTTTTTGGATACCCTTCTCTTTGTGTTAAAAGTGTTATTGTTTGTTATTTGTAGTTTTACTACTTGGTTTCCACTGCATTTTTTATTATTATGGAATGTATAACATTCTTATAATTCCCTACTTGTACTCTGATTTATTTAGATTCTGTATGCATTAGTGTAGAATCTCATATTGTAAACATTGGTAAAGTATCATTTTTTGGATCCATATTTCCAGAACCTATTTTTTGGAATCACTTTCCAGATTTAAGCAAGTGTTTAGAACTAAAAGTTTGTAACTTCATATTTTTTCCAATCATTCATTGGTGTTAGTGATGTTATGAATTTTCTTATGTTTAACATTGTTAAACATTGATCTTTCCTTTTTTAAGGAAATTTTTAAAGTGTACAATTCAACCCCCCTCTTGTATATTGAGAATCTACATCATTATTTCGATCGTACAATATATTCATACAATCAAACAAGTGGTTGGAACATTCCTTGCAAGGCCTTCAAATCTTGTAAAAAAACATGTCTACAAGGAGGTATTCATTTCCAATTAATTTCTCAAGACGAACCTCTAACATTTAATGAAAAAAGTTATGAACCGATGAATGTTATTATTAAACAAAAAAGAGAAGGCGGTGCATGGAAATATTAGATCTAAACTATCTAAATGATCGACCAACCAATTGAAACAATCTACTATGTATGCCTTCACCCCACCTGTTCTATATCTAAATTTAATATCATTGCAGGCTCATGTGGATAAAATGTTGAAAGAAGACAATACTCACACTGTTTATTTTGAAAAAAATATGTATTGAGAGAAAGAATCAGATTAAATTAGTGCTAAAAATGTAAATTAAATACTCAAGTATGAATGTCTAGGAACCTCAGTTGTAAATGTATATGTTTTCATGATATGATTTTACATAAGCTGATATACAATGAAAATTATGACTAAATACATTTCATATTTTTCATAGGTTTATATATGAAAAATAATTGAAGGGGTTTCCACATGAACAATAATTTGGACACGTTAGTCCTCACATCACCTCTTTAAAACAAGAAATAAATTCCAATAAAGCGTGTGAAATAATGTCATTCCTACTAAAATTGTTTAAAAACAAAATTACAGATGATAGCATATTATTAATACCAACAAAGAAGGGGAAAATTTCAAAATTTAATCATATAAACTATATTTTAATTTCTTTCATTACATATTCCTTTTTGTGATTTTAGGCAGCATTGGATTCTTATTATGATCAATTTGGATACTCAAAATATTTATTTTCTGGATTAAATGCATGGATATCCAACAAAACCGACCATGCATGATGGAGTTTGTCAAATTTCAATACAGTAGATCCATTATTTTAGAACTAAACATCTTGTTATATAATTTATATTATCTTTTAATGAGGATTATATTATGATAGGGCGGAGTATCATTATAGTCTACTTCATAGAATGAATCTAAGGCCTATGGATAAGAACTCCCATGAGATATACAACTGGGAAAGTATCATGATATATATATAAAAATTGAACTATCCAAAGACATATAAAAAAATTACTTATTTTTCTCAATGTATCTATAGTGTCCAATACAAACAAACGGAAAGGACTATGGTTATTTTGTTTGTAAATTTATGAAAGAGATCACATTTCATCAACAAACTAGAATTCTTGAAGAGGTATTTTCTAAAATAATTACTACTTCATTAAAAATATTTATTAATCCTTTGTGTATTTATATTTTTTCGGTACATCCATGATAGTCTCAAAAAACCATATTCACAAGATGATATAGATATGTTTATAAATGGATGGGCAACATACCTGATAGAAGATTGTACCAAAATAGGATGAATGTGAAATCTTACTAGTTCTATTATCCTTATATGATCATTGATATCTCCTTTTTTACACTTATTGAGAATATATGACCACCCTTTATTATGTTTTATATCCATAGGTTATGAAGAATGTTTTTATAAATTATTTGTCTATATAGTAAAGCATAACTTAATGAGAGGCTCTTATGAACTAGTTATTTATGTTTCCATTTTTCCAAAAGCACTATTACAAAACTATTATGGTATGGATCATTTATATTCTATATTTTGGTCATTTATGATACTATTTATACTAATGAAGTGTTTTGGAAGAATATTGGTTGTGCATCACTCACAAATTTAATAACAAAACTAAATATTCTTCACTACTGTTGGTTAACTACTTCTTAGCATAGCATCTGATCTGAACTTTTTATCCAACATCCCCAAGATACTCTCATTCGAAACCATCTCTACTCACTTATCTGAAACCATATCTATGTAAAAATTCATTCATGAGGTGGTATGTACACTATACATTAAAACATGATTCAGCACACGAAACATTTATTAAGAAAATGAGATTGAGAAAAAGAAAACCCTTATAAAGATATTATCTTTTGAAGTGATAATTAATCCATGATGTGAGTATGTGAACAATTTAAATCCAAATAAAAATGATAAAATAAATAATAAAATAATTTATATATCAATTCCATATAATTGCGGCATTAAAAATTCAATGAATTAGAAGTATAACCAAATGAATGGAAATTGAGCTAAAAAACTCCTTACCACCTAAAAACATTCAAGTCAAATCACCCTGGATGAAATATTTTGAATTGAAACATAAAATAACATTAATGATGGAGGATTAATTATATAAAATGTAAAATTGAATGTATACACATCACATAAAATAAAATAACAATATAGTATTAAAATTTTCATCAATGAAGTGAAATAGAGATGAAATCCATTACCTTGAGTCTAGACATAGAATTTATGTTCTTTATCTCTTGAATAATTTTTTTTTATCAATTGTAGGATTTATTAATAATCTTTTACATGTTTGATAAATTATAATTAAACCATTAATTTAATTGTTTTATGTATTAAGTAACTTAATCACTTAAGTACATGTTGGGTGTTTTGAAGATGTTTAGTTCATAATTCCAAAATGGGTTTAGTGTGTTAACCATGGTTAATGGGGTCGTTGTTCCATATTATGAAGAATAATAATCATGTCATAATTATATGTTTTATAAATTAATTATATTTTTAAAACCAACCATTAAATATGGTTATGAAAAAATAAGTACATTTCAATCATGGATACCGTAGGTCACACATACGCATGAGTATATTTCCTTTTTTCAATGATCATGATGCAAATAAGGTAAATATTATTTTAAATTCACATAATGATAATAACATAAAAAATAACATATTATTTAATAAAATTAAAATATATATACCAACATTATGGTGATTAAAAATGGATTACATCGCTCGGTAGAGGATGTAATTTACGTTAATGAACGACGTTATCAATCTTCAATAAATGTAAAAGTTTGAATTTTTTTTATATATTATCATTATAGATTGAAAAGTATGTCATGAATATAATATATATATATATATTTTTTAAATCTATAATTATAACCAAATATGAGATGTGGTGATGGAAAAAGAAACACATCACTTCATGGAGTTGGTAGTCCACACGTATGCATGAATGATGTTTTCGTTCCCCATTATATGAAAGAAGATATGGATATAAATTATATAATTATTATATTAAAATATAAGTATATGAATTATACTGATTCTAGTATTACAACCTTGTTAAAAAATATTTAATGTAGTTTTAATAACATATAAAATGAAAACGCTTGGTTAAGAACTATACCTCTTCTTCGAACAACCACTTAAGGATTACACGAAAATCATTCCTAGGTTGCTATTCTGATCAAATAAAGTTCTCTAAAACATATTTATTCATGTGAATAAGGTTTTTATGGGTATTGTATGATCTATGAAGTTAAAAAGTTTTTAGGATTATAGGATAGGAGGATCCCTTTTATAAGAGAGGGGAGGAGCATTCTTGGAACTTCATAAACTATTAAATTAATTTAAACTAATTATCATGAAAAAATATATCCTTATTTGTATAATTATAATATAATATGACCATGAGTATAAATATTCTCATAAAATAAAATTTAGATTATTTTAGGTTATTTTATCATCCTTATATTTTGGTTTTAACCCCATATTAACACTTTTGACGATTACCTTGATATTAAAGTTTTTAAAATTATGGGGTCAAGAAAGATACTAAAAAAGAACAAGTGACCCAAAATGGAACTCAGTTGATATTTTATGCAATATACCATTCACTTTCCCAAATATATCATTTTATGTTTTTTAAATCATTTAATAAAATATTGTTTATTATAAAATATAATTAATGTTATTTTTGGAACTATTCATTTAATTTGACTTTGAGAACCACATGAAAACAAAGGAATTCCAATATAATACTTTTAAAACATATATAATATTTTATATTTGTCTAAAAAACTTTTGGAACACAATAATTCATTCAAATTATGTGACATTTAATATTTTTAAAATCATTTATTTTATTTTTCTAATAATTGAATAAATATTATATTGGCATTGTGTAATCATTTAAGGTAAATATTTTATCACATATAAATATAAATAAATGACCATGTCAAAAAATAATGTTTTTTTCACAAAAATATTTATAAATAACAATAAATTTTTATCCCAATCAATTAACATTTTGGATATTAACAGTTAGAGAGTGACATTTATGACTTTATATTTACATATAATAATATAAATGTTATAATCAAAGGAAATTGGTAAGATATCGACAAATTTTAAAATATTTATTGGTTAATGTCAAAAAAAACCTACAAAGTAAAATTAATAATAGTTCTAGAGTAATTTTTAGTCCTTATCATATTATATTTAACCTTAATTAGCTGACTTACCCATACTAGGGTGACAAATATTTACTACAATTACTATTAAAAACAATAAAAAATAAAAAGGAACAATGTAATTTTTTTAAATATTTAATCTAAATATGGAATCCATTTTTTAGGATTGAATTTACATAATTGGTTGAGATTAATTTAATATTAAACAATAAAATAAAAGAGAAATAGTTATTCAACTAATTCGTTTTTAAGCCCTAAAATGGACTTATTCCAATATCAGGTATAATTATGATTCAAATTTTATTATATATATTATATATAATTATATAATAATTATGTTACACTGAAATAAATTTCAAATCATAATGATACCTTTTAATGAAATTAAACAGCAGTTTGAATTTTTTTTGTATTTTTCACTATTTACTAAAAAATTAATCCTATTAGAAAAATATAAGAATTTCAACCTATGGTAATTATGATATAATGATTTCAAAAATTAATTTAATTTTATCAAATAAAATTTCTAAAATTTTGATAATTTACTTATAATATGTTCTCTTGAAAATCAATAATTTTTCTAAAGAAAACATATTTTTGAAGAATAAAATGGCTTTACTAAAAACAAAGTGCTCTTACCCTAAGACCTAATAAATAATTTTTTATTGAGTATTCCTTTTATACATATTTAATATAATTAATCATTTTTATACCCACTAATTTAATGTCTATGTTATATTTATAATATTAAAATAATAATATTTCATGGTTTGTTCATGGTTAGTGTTGTGTGTTGTATATACTATCTATGAAAATGTTCTTATAAAATATAAGGATATTATATCATACCCAAAAAATTGTTTCCTCATAATTTTAACTTTAACTTGATTATCATGGGTTTGGAATTTAAGGATAACTTTTTTTTTGAAAATCTACATCACAAAAAAGATTAGTAAACATCCTCTTGAAAGGAGGGATCAGGAAATATGAATGTCACCTAGAATAACAAATAACTCAGTTTCCAAATAGATGAAAATTGTTGGGTAGTAAAAATATGGACATGGCTTAAAAATTAATATCCAAATAACAAAAAAGGGTGGTAAATAACATTTATTAAAATAGAGTAAACGATCATTAAAATTTTAATTCCCAAAAAATAACAAACTAAAGAGATGTTAAAAATACCATTGATTCATTGGGAATGAAGGAAACAGGGTAAATTTTTTTTTCAATGTCATTTTCCTAAATTTTAGGAATTAATTTACCATCTATAATAAAAAAGTAAGGACATATAATAAATGAAAATTAAAATTTCTAATATTAATCAATTTTCACTCAAATCTAATCCTTTTATCTAACCGATGAGTATCCAAGAATAAATTTTCACACAAGAAGCACTAAAATAAACTTATAATGGGTCACATAGTCTACAAATGAATATAATCCATTCATCATATATTTAGATATTAAAAAATGAAATGGTTAGAATATGTTAAGATAATTCCCAAAATTAAAAGATCTTACTATGAAGAAATATCTCATTAATTTCCAAAATTAAATAGCAACACCAAAGGATTAACATAGATCATGCCATAAATAAATAACTCTATATTTCAAATAACTTCAATAATCTCAAAATAAAAAAATTAACCTCAATAGTTTTGTCATATATTTTTACATTATTATCTAAAATGTTATAACATTCCTAAAAATAATCCTTCATGTTAAACCTAAGGGTTACACATACCTCAAACTAATAAATAATTTCCAAAATAAAATTATTAACACAAATATCACATCCCTTAAACCCCAAAATGGGTGTTTATACTTGTGAAATTATGATCAAACCTAAACCCATAATGGTATCTGTAACTCATAAGTTGACCTCACAATAAAACATCATATTCTTAAATGTTTTGAAAACCTTTCCTATGTTAAAAATTGTAATAGCACCAAATTATCACACATAGATCCAATGATAAAAATATAATGGTTAAATTTCAATATTTAATAACAAAAAACATTACCCAATTTTAAATATTCAAAAAATATAAAATAAAACTGAAATTATTGGATCAGTTACATACCCAAGGATCTCTTAGGTTTATAACTCTGGAGAAAAAGAAAAAAAATATTACATAAATAATACACATGGCATCAAGTGAGTATTTTCCCATTATACCAATATTTTCATATTCCATATTAATTCTTCAACATCACCAATAAAATTATTCTCAAATAAAACATTACTACAAACAAATAATTTAACATCATTTTTCATATCCTAGGGAAAATTAAACATAATAAGGGTGATTTGAAATACTCAAAAAGTTAAACACAAGTATTAACAATTTAATGTCATTAGTGAGCATAAGATGAGCATATGTGTATAATGACATAATCATTGTGAATGAGAATAAAAAAAGAACCCATACCCATAAAAACATAGATCATTAAAAATATAACAGGGAATAAATCATGAAAAAAATATAGGATACATAAGAATCAAGAACCATGAGCTGTGTGATTTCAATCTTGATCAAAAGAATTGTTGAATACCCATATCAAGAAAATAGAAAAAATGTTAGTATATTGGAAAATTTTCTTCATAACCAGTGTCATAAATAACTAGATCCTAGTTAAATCTGTAAGAGAAACATCCAAGGTTAACACCCTACTTATTTCCTTTAATTATAAAGAGAATTAACCAATGTATTAGAGTGATAGAATGGGGCTCACCGATTGTACATGGTGTATCGAGATCACCCATTTGTATAATCTGTATCGGGATAACATTATCATATAAGTTGTATAGATCTCACCCACTAATCATAAATAATGTCCAAGTACCATATATAAATAAAACACTTATAAGAATTAATGTACACCCTTTATATTAACAATCATTCCTTTATCATCTTGTTAACCCATTCAAATGAAATGAGTTTCATGAAAATATTATTAAAAAAATCATAATCCATCCAAAGAAAGAATATGGATGGTATCAAAATATCATAATACCATTGAATTAGTGGAATCATTAAAGGATGATGACATAGTTGATAATAAAATTAAAATATCGTTTAAAACATTTAATTCAAAAATATGGAAAATTCCATTCTATTTGAGTAATATTTTATAAAACTTAAAAAATATTAGGAAAAATGTTTTATTTGAAAATAACGATGGTATATTATAAATCAAGATTCAAATAAAATAATTTTCACAATAATAAGAAAATTAGTCTATGTCATAAAAGTTAAAAATAATATTTTCTTTTCACACTATTGCAAAAATTAAAAAACCACTTGTTCAAAAACTAATTTATGTTCAGAAAATAACATTCTTGAAAATATTTTAGAAAACCGTTATATAAAAGAGAAATATTCCCCATCTAAAATAAAATTTAAGAGCGGTATCACTTAAAAAAATTCATGGTTATTATTTAATAAATAATGGAGTAAATAGATATTGAAAATATAAAATATATTCATAAATAGAGAAAAAACAAAATAGATGTGGTTTAATAAAATAATATCACATGATTTTCCGCAAAGGAACCTTGAACACAAACAATCACCAAAAGAAAAAATATTGTAACATAAATTATTTACTTATTTGATAACTATTGAATAAAAATTAATTGAAAGTAATAATATCATAGAAATATTTTAATAACATTAGTTAAATTAATTGATATTTAAAAAATCATTCATGAGTCTGTTTGTACACTATATAGGGAAATAATTTTGTATGACATGAAACATGTATCAAAAAAAGATATTGAGACAAGGAAAACCCCGGAAATGATCAAAAAATTTGAAGTGATCGTTAATCCATGAAGTTATTGTGTGATAATTTTTAAATCCATATAAAAGGATTTTAAATATAGGATTTCATAACAAATTAAATGAAGTATAATTATAACCCAATGAATGTAAATTGAGTTAGGAAACTACTTAACACTTGGTAAAATTCATGTCAAATACCCTTGGATAAAAATATTTTAATTGACACATAAATAAAAATAATTATGAAGGATTAATTTCATAAGATTTAAAAGGGTTATAATATACACTATATAATATTAATTATGTATATGACAGTAAAATAATCCTCAATGAAGGTAAATTGAGATGAATTACCTAACCATGAGTCCAGACATTCCATGAATATCCTGTAACACATGTATAATAACATTATATAAATTATTGGAGTTATTAATATAAATTTATTGATTTAATATCTTTTAATTAAACTATTTAATTAATTTATTTTATTGACATATTTTATCACATTATCATTTAAGTCCACATCGAGTGTTTTGAGGATATTTTGTTTATAATTTGAAAACAGATTAGATGTTTTGACCATGGTTAAAGGGCTCATTATTCATTCATCTCCAGAATAATAATGATAAAATATTTATCATTTTTATAAATTAATTATACTTTTAAAACCAACCATTTAATATGGTTATGAAAAAATTAATTAAGTTCCAATCATGGAGATGGTAAGTCATATGTATACATGAGTAACATTTCATTTTTTAAAAGAGAATGATAAAAATAATTCATGTATTATTTTATAATTACATTGTAATTATTATATCATAAATACATTATTATTATTTTAAATACCCTTATATATAACACCTATGTGGTGTTGAAAACTGAACCATGTTGCTTTGTGTAGGTGGTAATCCACACATACACAAGAACAACATTATCATTTTTCAATAAATGGATTTGTGAGAAAATAGATGATATATTATCATTAATGAATGATAATTATGTCATTAATACCATATATATAAACTAAATCCATCTGTATAAATAGATGTGAGAGGTGGATTTGGAAAATGAAACACCTCGCCCCGTGGAGGTGGTAGTCCACACATACACAAAAAAATATTTTCATTCCCCATTTGATGGAAGATAATATATATATAAATTGTGAAATTAACATAATAACATCTTAGTGTATGAAAAATATTGATGTTATTATTTTTAAAAGGATTAAAAATACTTGAAAGTGATATAAGAATAAATAAAATGAAAATAATAGATTAATAACTATAACTTTTCTTTGAAAAACATCTTATGGTTTACACCAAAATATTTTCTAGGTTGGTTTTATGATCAAAAAAAGGAACCTAGTATGTAAGGGAGGGATGTCATGAAATTGTTTTGGAAATTATTGGATAAACTAGAATGATAAAAATATTTGAGGAAGAGAGGATGTTAGGCCCCCTTTTAAAAGTTAGGGGAGGGGAAGTATGGGAATTTCTTAATGTATTATATTAATATAAATTAATTGTCATGAAAAAAGGAATAAAATTGAAAAAAAATAAAACATAATTTGAGAATGATTAAAATTATTTCCATGAAATATTTTTTTTAAAATATTAGTTGATGTCTTCATCCATATCTTTTGGTTTTATCCCCACATTTACCCTTTTGATGATTACCACGGTATCAATGTTTTTACACTAAAGGAACCAAGAAAGATATTATAAAATAAAAATTGACCCATATATGGACCATGTATGATATTTTAAATCACATACCATTTACTAGGCTTATGATAGAAATATTATGAATTTTAAATTATTTAATAATTTTTATTATTATAAAATATCATTAAAATCATTTTGAAACTATTAATTTTAATCGAATTTGAGAAAAAAACGTGAAAATAAAGATATTTCAATATAATCCTTCAAAACATTCCTAATATGTTATATTTTTGTTCAAAATTCATTGAACACAATAATTCAATAAAATTATATTACTTCTAATCTTTTTAAAATCATTTATTTGAAAGTTTTATTAATTGAATAAACACTCTATCAACATTGTGTAAGAATTTAAGGTAATTATATTATAACTAAAAATTATAAATAAATTAATATGATAAAAAATAGTTTATATTTAAATTAACAATTTCTAACCAAACACAAATTGTTTTTATCCCAATCATGAAAATTCTTATATATTATAAGTAAGAGAGATGAAATTTTTTCTTTATATTGACTTAAAATAATATAATGGTTATAATCAATGAAAAGTGGAAAATTTGATATATTTTATAATATTTTATAGAACATGTAAATGAAATATTTTCTAATGAAATAAATACAAGTGTTATTGTAATTTTTAGTCCCTATCATAGTAAATTTATCTTTAATTACCCTATTTACCCTTACTGTGGTAATAAATAATCACTCTGGTTACTATTGACAATGAACGAAAATAAAATATGACATTTTTAAAAAATTTAAGGCCACTAATTCAAAATATGGTATCCATTTTTTGATTAAATTTATTGAAGTGGATGAAATCAATTTATGATTAAAATGAAAATACAACAAACAATAGTTTTTCAAAAAATGTGTTTGTAAGACTAAAATAAGAAATTATTGAAAAACGTGGAATAACGATGATTAAATTTTAATTAATTATATCATATATAATTAAATAATAATTATGTTACATTGAGTTCAAATTAAAATCATACTGATACTTTTTAATAAAAAGAAACACAAGTTTTATAAAAATATTTATTTTTTAGCATTCATTAAAGGACTTTTCATTCCATATAAATCTCAAAATTTCACCCAAATATAATTTATATATTATGATTTCAAAAATTAAGATCATTTTATCAAATAAATTTTATAAAATTTCTATTTATTAATTATTATATTTTATCATGAAATGAAATAAAAAAACATTTTTGAAGATAACATATTTTTATCGAATTAAATAGATTTAGTAAAAATTGAGTTCTTATTACCATAGTATTAATCAATAATTTTTAAAGTATAACCTTTATATATATTTCGAAATTTTTGTTAATTCAATTCATACTCACCAATTTAATAGTTAGGTTATATTTATAAAACATAAATAATAATATTTCATTGTTTATTTTAGCTAGGTGTGGCATGTTGAACATGATATTTTAAGAAAATGTTATTATAAAATATCAGGATATTATAGGTTAGGCATATGAAATACAAGTTTTCTAATTAATTTATAAGATACATCCTCAGAACATGAAGAACTCAACCCCAACATATTTAAATGGGGCATAATTTTTCCAAGTAATTCATAATTAATTTTTATATATAAGAATTACCTTCAAATGAAATTCCTTATACATTTTAAGATAAAAAATTTCCTGTCAAAATATTGTTATGATGATGTATTTAGAGATAAAATCCCTCTAGTAGTGTCCCCGTATGATTTTAAAAGAAGGATCAAACTTCATAGGTTGTTCGTCATTGATTGAAATAATAATCCATTTTATTCTTGAAAGATTCTATCTAGTTATATCGGTATTGAGATATAATAGGATATATGATCTACATTATAGAGAGTGTTTTAGAGAAATTTATCTCTAGGATTGATAAATTTCTCAAAATATAAATGTTTTGAACAAAAAAATAATTATCCCAAAAATGAAAAAAATTGTGTTATATACTTAGGCAAGGAATTGGTTCTCACACAATAATACTTACCAAATATTTTAATTCTGTGTAATCCCCACATCTAATAATAATAATAATATTATTACTATTTAATTGAAATACATTAAACTCATTGATATTTAAATATAATTTTTTTGACCTTTAACTCGACTCTTCAATCCTATTTGAAATTCAGTAAACATTTAATAATAACTATTTAATTAAATAAATAAATATCATTATATTATTCCTCAAATAAATAATTACAAGATAAACTAAAAAAGTATTATTCCTTATAACTCTAGAATAATATTTATTTTAATATTAAATTTAAAAATAATTTAACTAATGTTCTGGATACACTTATTGTTTGACTCTTTAGGACTCTTTCTCAGCGGTATTTGGTGATTCTTGTAAAAAGTTTATAAATAGTTCTTAAAAAACATCAAAGAACCCATAGATAATGAATTTAATTTCACAACTACAACAACATCCTTTGGATTCTCATTGTGTAGTATTATCCCTTTATCTCTATATATCATCAAGCAATTTTCAGAATCTTGTCATCAACCTATATGATTGATATACCATTCTTTGAATTTCTTAAAATAAAATCATTGATAAAATGACCATGAATATGTAATTAATTATATAATTAAAATATAATAAAATGGATATAGATATCTTATTCCATTAACAAGGACAAGAAAATTCATTTCCTGACTTATTCATTAATTTCATATAACTTATGATGCACCCATCATATCCTACCTCACCATGAGCATATGTCATTTATATTTTCATGAATACATTAATGTAAATGATTTATTATATCTATTAATAATAACATCAGGTATATGGAATATTACACACATTCAAAGACAGTAATATCAAGTGACCTATATAACATGTGAAATTCCTCTTGGTGAGTCTATTCTCATAACATACTCACTCGAATATTACCATTTTAAAACTTCATGAAAATAATTCTCAATGCATTTTTATACCCCTACACCTGATAAAATGTATCATCTAAGTGAATTTAGATATATTTGATCTTTCTATAGAATATGAATTTATCAATATTCTTATGAACATCAAGTTTGTCATCATAGTGGAGAACTATTATGACCTTTGTAGGAGACACAAAAACTAATAACATTATCACATTATGTTATATAGAAGAAGACTCATCATGTGATACAATATTTATTAATATTAATGTTATTGAATATATAGGTAATCAAAAGGAAAAAGTTTTTAATTACAGGGAACCAACTCGAACATGTTCAACTATCATGAAATATACAAATTAATTTGAGTACTAAACTGGTTTCTCTCTAGATATTATTAGTGATGAAATTTTCAAAGAGTTTTATTCAGAGAATGGAATATATTGAGGTTAATAAATTAGATATTCTCTTCTTGTACCCTAGTACTTTACAACGTGTTTAAAAAGGATTCTTAAGTGGGGGAAATTTAATAGAGTAGACATCAATAGAGGAACCTTGTTAAATTTTTTTGAATGGTGTGACACCAGTACCTTTAATGAATCATTGTTCTTTCCATGATAATAATAAATATGTTTTATATTAAGGTGATTCATACCTAACATGTCTTTCCAAAAGGAACAT
The DNA here is from genome assembly GCA_963277665.1 of Viscum album. Classification (NCBI taxonomy): domain Eukaryota; kingdom Viridiplantae; phylum Streptophyta; class Magnoliopsida; order Santalales; family Viscaceae; genus Viscum; species Viscum album. The sequence continues at coordinate 1,533,149,390 of OY728163.1, read as the reverse complement.
AATAAGTGATTTATTGGTTTAGTAGTGTTAGAGTCACTATTTTGGGTGAAATTCATCTTGGAGTGCAGCATTGTATAGAAAAGGAATCCCCTTGTAGATAATATTTTAAGAAATATAAGATATCATTCTATTAGAGACAGTGTATATATCAAGAGCTAAAATATAGAGAGTAGAGTTAAGTTCAGTCAGACATTATCGGTAACATCGATCGCGAAACATCATAAATGGGAAGGGGTATATTGTATTATTTTCTTGATATAAATTATGTTTTTGTAACACAAATATGGTTTACATTAAATTATGATGATTTAGGTCACGTGCATGAAAATTAAATTTATTAGTAGATCTATTTGACTGAGATATATGGTTAATGACATTATGGGTTCATAACATATTGATGTAGATTCTACATCAATGAGGTTATATTATTTTAGGAAATTTTAATTTCATTGGATTTTAGAATCATGGAATAATATTATTATAAAATTATTGTGAGAAACTAAATTAACATTAAAATATTATGTGTAGGTTTATATTTAGTTTTTACACGAATCTACTACTACATTTTAATGTATTAAATAAATAGTATGCTTAATTAGTTTCTAATGGTAAATGAGAATTATTTTGATTTCTATAGGTGGTAGTTGGTTTTTTAAAATTAAATAGGTGTTATTATAGTATTAAAGGTAGTCATATTGTTCCCATTTGGTCGAATCTGTTCCCATATTCTTCAAATGTGGTTTTATAGGGCTCATATTGGATATACATTGTCCATGAAAGAGAATCTAACAGCATAGTTACAAAAATAATTTAAAAAATAATCTATATTGGACCTTTAATATAATAATAACTAAAAGTATTAATTGGGAAATATTTTTGGTTATTAAATATTATGAGTTAGAGATATAGAGTCATTCAATAGTGAAATAAAAATATAAAGAAAAATTCTAGTTAATCAAGAGGGATATTGTTTCATTTAATGTTGATAGTTATAAAATTTATTTCCATTTCCCATAATCCAATCATAATTAAAGTCATTTTAATAAATGATTGGAGATTTAATTTACATTCTAAAGGGATAATTCCTATTAAAACAAATTCATCAATATATGTAAATCAAGCATGAGTTTTTTCATGTGAAAAAAGTAATTATCTATAATATCATTTCTTTCAATGCATCCGTTATAGTTAATAAATGATTTATTAATCTAAATTTCTATCTATGTAATAATGTTATGCGATATATATTGTTATCCATGTAGTGGAGATAATAAATTCTCTAAGATAAAGATTAATAAATTCTATATTATGTGTCTTGAGGTGGTTGATAAGGGAGAAGTTGATTGACTAAGCTCAATATATGTGTCTTCTACATTTATATATTTGAAAAAGTATGCTTCTCTAAAAGAAATTTTGTATGATATATTACATTATTTTATATTATTGGGTTATAATCCAAATTTGTTTTTTTATCATGGAGAGCATAGCACTATCATCTAGAGTTTAGTGGAGGTTCTGTATAATCTCAGAGATAACATTTTTATCGAATTAAAATTTTCTTCACTAGATGTATATCTAGGTGGTTCAAGGATTCAACACAAGATTATGATATAGTATTGGTTAATAGGTATGAAGAAGAATTTCATAGGTTTCATATCAAAATTTTTTACATGTGAATATTTGAATGTATTAAAAAATGTTTTTAATGTTTTAGCATACAATTAGTCTAACATCCCAGGTAATTAAAGAATAAAGAATTTTCATATTTATTAATATTTACGAATTAACTATTAATTTTAATTAAATGGGTTTTCTACGTTCAATAGCGTACTCTATACGCAACGATGAGTTTCTTTGAAAACTTACGTTGCACAGAAGTAATAAAATAATATTATTTTAAGTTTTAGTTAACAAGTAGCCGTTGTACTATCGGGAATGGATTGAAATAACTAAAATATGATTATATATGTTTTTAAATGTTTTTACATTTACCCAATAAAAGATAAAGGCTTAAAATATGGAAAGAGTTCAATTTTAGGCATTTATACCCTAATTTTCACTAAGGGTTTACTTATCACCCTTTGACGGCGAACCGTCATTAAATATAGTTTTGATCAATCTTATAAATTCTATTTTACCAAAAATAACTCTTCTTTAGAATCAGGACATCAAAATTTACTTTGTGTAAATTTTTGGTACCTTTCCGATAAAGTTCATTTTTTAATGAATAGTGTAAAATGTTGTATTTTAATTCAAAACCACTTTTTAATATAATTTATTTATATGATTATATTATCTTTTTAATTGGTTTTAAAGTGAAATTAGAAAATATTTTTACCATTAAATCCAATAGTGGTCGTTGGAATTAAATTCACTTTGAAATCGGACTAAAACTAGTGTCAATCTTTTGATACTTATTGTTTCATAAAAACACGCTATTTTCTCTGACAATGGGAATTAATTATTAAGTTAATTAATGTGACTTATATGTTTTGAATTTTGTAAAATAGGATTCATTTTTGAATTCGTAATATCAAATATATATTAGGGTGAATTTTTGGTAATTTTCTGAAAAACTTCAATTTTTGATGAATAGTGAAACCACTAAGTGGTACTTATAAAAACTGATTTTCCATTTAAATGAAATTTTGCAATCATTGTGTTTTGATTTTCAAAAATCCTACATAAATGGTAGTCATTAATAAGTAAAATGTGGTTCAATTAGATTAAAATAAGTTTTTGGTGAATAATAACTTATTAAGTTTTTTATCGCGATTAGAGGTAATTAGTGTAGTTTAAGGTAAAAATAATACTTTAAATTAAATGAGATGAGTTTGACACATGTCCTAACCCTATTTTTTGTGTCATGTCCGGCCAATAAAATCCATGGGTCGGTTTAGGAGACCCCATGGAGCCACTTGGGTGAGATAATGACTTTAATGCCTTTTTGTAAATAAAAGTAAAAATGACACAAACATAATATGTTTTACGAAAACAATTTTTACATGGGGTTATAAAGATCCGGTTTTTGATTATAAATATTCATTGTAAATCTAATAGGATTTCCTACATCATAGTATTTTTTTTATAATATTTATACTTTAAATAAATTAAATTATTTATGACATCATTATGATGCAGCGATGACTTCATTATTTAATGATTTAAATAAAATGGAATGATAATGTAATATCTAAAACCTAAACATTTACAAAACCTATTGGATGGGAATATTTCAAAGGCTTATCATCTTATCTTTGAAGTATATCAATTTGGGACCTTAGAAATTTGAAACACTTTTGAAAATAAAATAATAGTTTAATGATTTCCAAAAGTGCCTCTCCTCTCCTCTTATAAAAGGCCCCCACCTCTACCTCATTTCACACACTCCTCAAGCCTTTTTCTCGGCCCTCCCCTACCCATTTACTCTCTTAACATCCCTCTCCTCATACTAGATGATTCCATTTGGGAAGAATCCTTTCAAAGGAAGCCTTTATACTCAAATCAAAAGGAGTTACACTTTTAAAGGTAATTCATTCTCTCTTGATCATTTGTTTTATTTGGCTTCTCCAACCCCCTAAACTCTTTTTATTTACTTCTTTTGTAACAAAACCAGTATCTTAAATATACTAGGATGTTTTTATAAGATTTATTCGAGCTACACTCTCACACAACTATATCAAATGGTTAAAGAACATACTGTTTCCGTGGATGGCGAAATTCTGCCTTTAAAAACGATGATTGTTCAATACTCATTTAACACCTTCAAAGGTGGAAATTATGATGTCACTATTTTTATATATGATATATAATATGTTTATTCTTTCCTTAAGCTTATGTATTTTTCATTTGTGTCATACCATTATTGTTTCCATTACGGGTAAACACGATATCTTCATTTTAGGAAGTGCGGACTATCGCCCCCTGAAAGTGATTTGATTCGTTAATACCATATGTGGGATGTGTAAAGGATAAAGTTAATGATATTATATATGTTATTATACTTTAATTATAATATACTCTTATATCATTATGATTCCATTCTATAAAATACGAAATAGAAATGAAAGTAGCGTTCATGCGTACGTACGGCTTACCGTCTCCATGAACGGTGCATTTCATTTATTACCTCTAAATGATTATGTAATATTATAAATACATGTATATGCTGGATATATATGATATATATGATATCCAAATCAGGAATTTTATTCTGGATATAAATAACCTTTGACCACACGAACAACATGTAATTGTAAGAAGTCCACTTTCGACTTAAGAACCAAATATTGACAAAACAAACATTATTAACTTAAATGGTTACATAATGTTTATAACATGGCAATAAGTGATATAAAAGGAATAATGAACTTTAAAAAGGTTCTTAATAAAGTATAAATTATCTCAAGTTTATTATTCAGGATGTTAAAGAACGATCGAGTCACGTCGGACCTGAGGTAAGGGACTTCATCTCAATCTCCTTTCATTGAGGCTTATTTCATTTTATACACAACTTTATTTTATACGGTGTATAAACCCCTTTGACTTTTACTTTTATACAAAAGGAATATTTTTCTACGAAGGATTTTACTAAATGACAAAAAGGAATGTTTTTTTAACGTACGTAGTGACAACGACCTTTTCCGCCGCCGTGAGTATTATTTGGTCTTTGGCTTCCTCAACAAGCCGTAATGTTTTAAGAATAAAATAAATACCATATACTCTTTTATGTATTTTGGTATTGAAAATGGTTTTGATAGAGGATTCTATTATGTCAATATATTTATGATATATTGTGATTGAAATGTGGAAATGTTATCATTTCCTTATATTGGTTTTATGTTTTATGATTTTATATTGGTACTTGGACATTTTAACGAGTGGTTACGTTATAAACCATATGACGGGTGGTGACATGAATACCAGGACAGGTGGTTATGTTATAAACTCCAATGCATTGGGTATGGAAGTCAGCCATATGGCTATTCCATTAAGTATGTATGGAAATTGGCCGTATGGCTATTCCATTAAGTGATATGTGTGGAAGTCGACCGTATGGTTATTCCACTTAAGTATGTTTATGTCCCAAGTTACCTTTATATATGTTATGTGTTCATTATATGGGTTTTAAGGTAATCCTTTGGTTACAAAAGGGTATGTAATGATACTTTATTCAGTGAAGAGTTTTTACTACTTCATGAAGGTGAAGGTATTACTTTGATAGAGTATACATGGTTTACTTGATGTTTGAGAAACTAATAGTTTTCATTCTTTGTATATCCGTTACTGAGCTTTTTATGCTCACCCCAAGTTTTTTTCAAATGTTTTTCACAGGACTTAATGTGGAATAAGGTCAAGGATGGGATCAAGGGAATTTCATGCTATATAAAACATGGAACTAGACATGTTTCTTTTAAGAGTTTTTTTATTATGGAAACTTAGTTGAAGTGACTACTTTGTAATCTTTTGAGATGTAATAGTTATGTTCTAATTCTCTAAAACTCTAATCCTGAAAAGACCCTCAACGTGATTTATTCATTTAATTCAATATAATGTAAGGTTTAAGGCCGGGGCCTTATAATTAGTATTTATATTTTATAATTTAGATGATATATTAATGATCACATTATAGATCATTTCCACACTTACTAGGGAAATGACATTGTATATGTCATTGCAGATTAGTTTAAATACTCTATAAATATATTAATATTAAGGATACATTATGTGGTGAATATATATAGCTAATATTGTGTTATATCGTGGTATTTTATTTATGATTCATTTCAAGAGAGATGTTTTTTTCACTTCTATATCACAATGGATATGCAGGATACACTATTTCCATAGTTATGTTAGAATACTGTGCTCCACTATTAGGTGGAAAAACTAACATATTATACTAGTGAGATTCTCATTGATATACATAAATTTTACGTGTTACATTTTTTATGAAATTTATATTGACCTAGAGGACTTCCCATGTAAAGTATTAATGATACTTGGTTAAAAAATGACCATTTCATACAGAATGTTGAGAGATTCCAGGTCTATGAAATGTGAAGGAGATAACCTAGAATCTGGAATCAACATTAAATAGGGATCAAATGGTTGATATATTCCATTTTTTGTATCTTAAATAAAACATATATGGATTTTTAAATTAAACTATTTAGTGAAATTTGTAATTGGATGTTAATGTATATATTCTTAAAAAAATGTGTAAATTAAGGAATGATATGCAATGGTTTTTTTTTGAAGAAATAATTTTATTATTCCGATTTTTTGGAGTCTTATTGATATTTATAAGATTTTTTTTGTGAGATATACAAATGCGATATCAGTAATATATCCTTAATTTTTTTATTTTTTCTTTTTAGGAATCAGTATTTTATTTTGGTGGGAATGTAATAATCCTCGTTTTTAACTATATTAATTATTTCATTTATGTAATTATGCTTATATATTTACCTTATTAAAGGTTTAATTGTTCATTTTTTACTGAATATATCTAAAAGCTTATATTTTAAGCTAGAAATGACAAAAAATTCAAATTAATGAATCCTTATCTTCGGAAAACTAGGGCCCCTAGAGAAAAAAAATTAAAATATCTTTAAAACTAGACCTTGGATTGAAAATTTAACAATCTAGTATTTTTTAGGGACAACGTTGATGATATATGTGCTAAATAACTAACTAAAACCAATAAATTGACAATTAATTTATACTAACTCATTGAAGATGGAGGATAAACATAGAAATATAGATAATAATAAAAATTAATATGTTATATTAGTGAATTTAGATGAGATAAAACAATAATAAAATAAAGAAAAACAAATATGATAAATGAAAAATTGAATGTAGGAATGAATGTGTGGATTTTACATGCTTCAGAACATTTTGGACCTTCATTCACATCAAGAAAACTAAAATGATGGTGCTTATTATTATTATCTAAAGAAACATAATAAAATAGATAAATTTAATTAAACATATCAAACAATAGAAGCACATGATGCTAAAAAATCAACGTGACTTATGATGGAAAATAAGATTTACTACCTGAACAACTTACAATTGTTAGGAACACCTTAGTTGTAGATTTAGAAGAAGATGCATCACCATTTTGATTTTAAAATCACATAGAAGACGTAAACATTGATGTGATCTATAAAACTCCACATGAAGGATGCATTGAGAGACAATATTCTTAAGGATGATACAATAGAGGCATAATCTCTTTCATACGGAAAAAAGTGTCAATATTTTATAAATAACACTCGCTAAATCCTCTTGGATCATAGTTGGGTTTTTCTATATTGAATTCACGAGTGAAGTAATTGAAGACAAAAACGAATAAATTCATTAGCAGTAAATCTTGTAGGAGTAATCAACTACTCTAATAGGAAAAACTGACGAGGAATTAGTGTAACAACCAAACTAAACCATCATAAGTTTCATTGAATGGTCGAAAAAATTCTCAAAACACATGGATGACTCAGATGAATCATGATAGTCAATATTATCGACGTCTTAAAAGAGTCATGGATGTAAGGGTAGTGTTGATTTATAAGCTAGTAAGTCAAGACTGCCATGGTAGTATGACCAACCACATGTAACCCATAGAGAGCAGCCCCATAGGGAAGCCCCACTCCAGAAAACAATATTCCAAAAAATAGATAACCAAACTCTATTTTATAATTGGGGATATAAATATTAACCATTTTTTAATAAGAATATACCGAAAAATAAATGTCATAAATGTCAAACCAATTATAATATGGAAATAAAAATTCATAAATCTCCCCTTTTTTCATTAAAAATTGGAAATGATTGTACACACATTGTTATTGAATTGGAACCATATTAAACATTACTAAACAATGGTTGAATTATGGAAATGTAATGGACTTAGTCCAACTATTGGCCATATTATTTTCAGTGTGTCTCTTATTGACACACACTACTCCCAATTTATTCATTTCACTAATAAATTCAATCCTAATGTCAATATGTTTCATCTTACAATGTTAAACTATTTTTTTATAAATTTAATGTAGTATGAATATCAGAATATATAGTCATATTAGATATCTATAAATAGAGTATACAAAGAAAAACACCAAGATAAATTTCCCCCGTGTTAGTACTAATCAAATAAATATACCCATCCTTTATGATTGAGAGTCACAATAGAATACATATTACACTTTATAAAAATATACCTCCACAAGAAGTACAAACATATCCTATGAGGGAATTTTGAGTTCCAATATTACATGAATAATAAGAGTCTACAAAACCAGTTATAATATCATTAGCATTATCTTACTTACCAAAACAAAAAGTCAAAAAAGGTGTAGCAATAATATATTGAAGGATCCATTTAAGGCAATTCAAATGAGAATTTCTTAGATTTTCCATAAACTCACTAAGGGTGAAAATATTTAATACTATATAATGCATAGTAAAAATCATGGAATCCATATTACTTATAACAATGCAACCAAAAAAAAGTTTAGACATGTATTCAATACCATAATTTTTCACAGGTTCTTGAGATAATGAAAGTTTAACATATTGTGAAAAAGTAACATTAGTAGGCATAAGGGATTTAAACAGGTGTATCTTAAAGTCTTTCAAAATGTATGTTAGTAGATATAGATATAAAAATTTCTTATGTCTATCTCTAGAAATTTGGATTCCTAGATTTTTTTATCATTTCCATGTTATTTGTTTTTCAAAATTTTTAACCAATTTTGATTTTATAGAATGGTTGAGTTTTATATCTCTTCATATGATTAGTATGTCTTCATCATAGAAAAGTAAATAAATAATTTCATTTTTAAAAACATGAAACACATACAAACATCATATTCATTTCTGCTAAAATTATTACTAAGAATGAATGAATGAAATTTTTGATACCACTACCATGAGGATTGTTTTAACCCATAAAAATATTTATTTAATAGTCATTCTCTATATAGTTTGAACTCATGAATATATCCCTCACGAGGATTCATATATAATTTCTCATCAATATTACCATGAAGAAGTTATTTTTAACATTAATCTTACCAATATTAAAGTCATGGTATATAGAATACAGAATAATTAATTGTATATATGAATGATTTATAATAGGAGAAGAGATTTTAGAGTTACCAATTCCCTCTCATTGTAGGAATCCCCTGACAACATGTCATGATTTAAACTTAATATTATTACCTCTAGTGTTATTATATTTTATTTTGAATATCTATTTACAACCAATTATCACTACATTGGGCAGTTTATTAAAAATATACTATGTATGGTTTTTCTTTAAATAATTTGTCACATCATTAATGAAAGGGATCCATTTCTTGGAATCACTATCATTTATAACCTGTTTATACATTTGAGGATTAACATCAATAATATACTGGGCAATGCAGATAGAAAATGAGGCCATATCATACTAGAAAAAATGAGATGGAGGACTAATAATCAACCTCTATCTATCTCTGGTGAGTTTACTGTCACTAAAATCATTCAAAATCTCATTGTTTAACTCTAAATCCGAGTTATATTGAAACTGGGTCATAGGTTGAGGTTTATGTGGAGAGGGATTGATAGGAACCCTAAATAGGGATGGTTTAATTGTCTTAAAACTCTCAGATTGAGTTGTATGATCACTTTAATTAGTAAGATAATTGGTTTTAAGAGAAAATGTTCTATGGAATAATAAATTATGAATTATTATACATTTTGTTAAACTATGTTTTTCATCTCATAATTTATATCCTTTAACCGTTTCAAGGTAGCCAAAAAGAATACATTCGATAGATATAGGTTATAATTTTTCAGTTCGAATGTGGGAATATATAGTACACTTAAAGAATCTAAAATGGTTATATAAAGGGTGGTTAACATACCAAGATTATTTTTTATCTTTAAACTAAGTATCAGATAATGGATATTTATTTGTAATACAAACTATAGTAGTTTAGCTTCAACCCAAAGTGATTTTTTATGGAACGAGCGTGAAAGCATTCCATGATCTAGCTCCAATATGGTGAGATTTATCTTCTTGGATAACCCATTATGTTGAGGAGTATCCATAATCGTACTTTGTCTCACAATTTCGTCAGACTAAAAGAAACATATGAATTAATATGAAAAGTATTCTAGAAAATTATTTGTTCTCATAGTTTTAAATTTTCTTCCAACTTGATTTTAGAAATATATTTATAGGTTTTGAATGTTTTAAACGCATCAAATTTATTTTAAATAATATATGTAAAAACATTCCAAAAATATTTATATATAATTTCACATATTATGAGCCTAAACAATGGGAGGAAGTCCATAAAAGACCATGTAAGATAGAATAGATGTATTCTAAAGGAAAATTATCCTTAAATGATGGAATATTAAATTCTTTTATATTTACTAATAAGACAATATTTATAGAATGTAATATTATTAGGTGTGATTCCATTTAATAATCCATATTTTCATAGATCCCCTAGATAGTTGGATCTTACATTCCCTAACCTCTCATGCCATAGCTTGGTATTATCAGTATTTGTAATATATGTACTGAACAATTTCCTACAGTGGGTCTTCCCATTCAACACATAACCATCATCCACAAGAGATCCCCTAATAACAATTTTAGAGACTTTTAGATCATAAGACAACCTAATACATAATTGAAATTAAATCCATTTTTTGTCAAATAACCTTTGGAGATCAAATTTTTATAACTTTTATGGGCCCACCTAACATCAAGTATGATGGCATTCGTTTGGACATCAAGATTAATTAAAATCAATCATTTACCATAGAGCATTTATCTCCAATTATTTAAAAGAATAACCTATCCTTATTCTATTTTGGTTAATTAAATAAAATGATCTATAGTGTAATACAAAACAAATGGACATCCATATTCTAAAACCCACTCATCAGTGAGGTCACACCTAGAAACATTGTGGAATTTTGTACTTTAATAACCAACATCAACAAATAAAGATTGGTCACCCAGTTTATCATTTTTTTGGTTCTGTATGGGCTTCCTACATTCCAATATAGTTTGAACTTGATTCCCAAAATTGCAACAAGTAACCTACCTAGATTTTGACTTAGACCTATTATATCTAGATTGTTAGTGGTTTGGGTAATTTCCATTACCCTTAATATATTATTTCTATATATTTCTATTTTTTGGTCTATCCCTTGTAAATCCCCCCATACAAATATAAATTTTTATTACAATGTTACTTTATGGAAAAGTGGGAAACCATGGTTCGCAAAACCAAAACCACTACTTCCTTAAAGTTCCCAAAAAATGGTTAAATAGAAGACTAAGATTGTTTGATCCAGAAAATCTATATAATTCTAATTGTATTGTAATGACTAGGGTGTCTAGATCTATACTAATAAGTTCTTCAAAGTGAGTAACCATTATGTCTGTTGTCTGAATGAATTCCTCCATGATGATTTTACATTGGTTGAAGGCCCATGCAATAATTAGATCTTGCCTATTAATCAATGCTTCTAGATCCTCAATGGACTCAACCCGCTACCTTATTTCATATATTCATAAAATCACTTCATCTGAGGTATGGGTTCAATGGAAATTTTCATTCATTTCTTCCTTGGTGTGGAGTATAAGCTTTAAACAGTCCCCTACCTCTTCTTCCATCACTCTAGGTTATCTGCTCGTATCTCCATTTTCCTTGTCAGGGAGGGATTTTCGTTGCTTATTTCCACTATTCTTGGATGACCAAGTTTCCATCAATCTAGGAAAGTGATAATAGTCTTTTCATCCTTTTGGGTATTCCCCCTAGACCACAATGAATTTTTCCGAGGCACGCTTTCCTTTTTTACCCTTCTTGATTCTTAGGTTGTGTGGCACTTTCCCTTAAAATAGATATGATCATGGCTTGATATTTTTCATAAAAAACATTAAAATTTGTTAAATCAATCATAATTTGGTAAAATTCATAAACACATTATTTTATTGATGTACGAGAACACATATTTAAAGTAAAAGTCATATACATTTTATAAAGATGACCACCCAAAGAAGTTTTCATGACTAATTTCTCTAATTTAAATCAAATATCAATAGTGGAAGATTAATAATAAAATGATCTTAAGATTTTATCACCTAAGGATAATAATAGTGATCTATGGGTTTTAACTATAACATTAGTAGATATATCATCGTAGGTGGTAGTGGTATGATAATCATCTGAATGAGTTACAAAGGATTTCATAGGCCCATGTAAGGCATCTATGAGCCCCTGCTGGACAAGAAGGTCTCTCATCTTGATTTCAAAAATATTAAACTCATTATCACCATCAAATTTAACTATTTCCTACATTATTCCATCATTTATTTTGTGAGTACTGATACAATATTTTTCGGACAATGTTGATGAGGTACACCGATAAGAAAGATATATGACCACTAAATAGATGATAGATGAAGAATGAAGAAATATAAAAGATAATAATAATAAAAATTATATCATATAAAATAAATAAGATATGAATACTCAATCTATGAAATAAAAAAAAATTTAATAAATTAAAATTGAAATTCGAAAATAATTCATGGATTTAATGTGATTAGACTATGTTGGTCCAATGTACACAAAAATAATAACAGACTAATAATGATTACTATTAATCTCAAATGAAACACAATATAATATATAAATTTAATTAACATAACAAATAATCGAAGCATAAGAAGTTGTAAAATTTTAAAACCCGAAATATGAAAAAGAATAATTAATGTTTGGACAACTCACCACTATTTGAGACACCGTTATTATTGCTTCATAGAAAGATTCCTTAGGGTATATATTTGAAACTAACACATTAAAGACTATATCCTTGACCATAACTAAAAAAATCCATCAGAAGCATGTGATTGGAGAATCTATTTATAAGGATTATTGATCAGAGACTGGATCTCAACTGGACAAAAAATAGAGAAAGCAGTTTTTGAAGAACACTCATTCACAACTCCCCATTTTTAGTGGGATTTATTTTTATATATTTTAAAATAAAATAAATGGAAAATAATCTATAATTAATTTCTTGTAAGTATTATTAATAAGGGTAATAAATTCCCTTAAAAGATTAAATAGATGAAGATTCAATGTAACAGCCTGAGCAACTTAACAAAAATCACATAGTGTAGCGAAAAATATTCTCAAAATAGATGAACTGCTGAGATAAAGCATGAAATTAAAACTTATCAATGACTTAAAAGATATAAAATTAAATGGAAGGATTAACATCCAAGATAAAAATTCAAAATTCCAATTGAACGATGACTCACTAGATGTAACCCATAGAGAGCAGGCCATCAAATAATCCCATCTTGAGAAAACAATATTCCAACAACCAAAAAAAGATCCATCATATAATTTAGAATAATAGTAAACAACAATTTCTATGAGTATAATACATCAAATAAATGGAATAAATGCCAAAATAACTTTAATATGGAAATAAATATTCATATATATCTTTAGGTTAGTGTGTTTCCTTTTGGGGAGAATTTATTATTTTCATGTTTTGGGACCCTAAGAAGTTCATTCAGTTTCCTAATAAATATCTCATCCTCCATTTCTTGAGGTTTTTCAGGTTGAACAAGGTTAAAAAATAATATGAGAGGAATAATGATTGTCACACCCAAGGTTAATATTACTGCAACACACTTTATGACTCACTTATATGTTTTTAATAATAAAATTATGTTTTTAATACATAGTTTTTATAATGTAAATAGTGATAATAAAAATTTAAATAATAATATCATTATTATTTTCGTGTCAAAAAATCTATTGATCACCTCTTTTCTGATTCTTATATTGATTCGAACCTCGAAAAAATCGATGATTAAAGCTAGAATCACAGACTCTTGGGGCCACTATAGATTGAGTTGCTTCTAGGATTTTATGGTTGTTTATGTTATAAAGAAGGGATGAGAGAAAGTGATAGTGATGGAAAAGGTTATTCATATTTCTTATAGGAAAAAAATTTGTATTTAAAATTTGGATGAGAACAACATTACTATTTTGATGATGTGGGAGGCCCCCCCAAAATCTAGAGAGTCTATTACAAAAGAAATAATTTATTTTATTGGTGAAAATATTTTCTAAATGAATTTAGAATCATCCAATTATAATAGATATATTAAATGAATATGAAATTATTTTTTCAAGAATAAATTTAGAAAAACATATAATAATGGATATATTAAACGAATCAAGCCATTCCATATAGTTTTATTTTCTATAAATTGAGATGTTTTTTCTCAGGTAGTGTAACTTTTATCACTATGATTTTTTTTCAAGATACAAAATATTTTTTTTTTCATTTTGTTGAATTTATTTCTCTTGAAATTGTTTAAATGGATCTATGTTATTTTTTTAACACATTTACACTTAAGCGGTATGAGTGGGATTGAAGGTGATTTTTTATGACTAAATATGTTCATGGGATCATTTAAAGATACAAAAATTAAAGTGAAATAAGTTCTCCAATTTTCATTATCTCCCTATACCTCTTTTTATACATTCCAAAAAAACATTATGCCACCTCTATGAAAAAAAACCTACTCAAAATTTGATTCCTAATTTTATAAGGTATACTTGTTATAATTGGTGTATTAAAATTCAATCAATCCTTGGCACTTAATATTTCATGGACAACATGGAGGGTGGATACACCAAACTAGAATGCCATATAGTGGAAGCTTCTTTCCAACATGTTCAAAAGGAAACTCTTGGATTAGAACACCACAAGTTGAAATATATCATCTATTAAGGCCTTGATAAAGTCACATTGGAGATAATTTCCTTATCAAAAACCTCAAATTTAATATTTTAAATCCTTTAAAATTCATTCATAGGTTTCAAATAAGTGAAGCAGATTTGACTTCAATCTCTATGCTGTGAATTCAAATCCATTTATATGAAATATTTTTAAACCATTAGAGAGTATAATAATAATGTAATGGTAGTGGTGATCCAACTTTGAATAAATTGATATATTCTTAATGAAATGTGGTTATTTGAGAAAACTTTGTGATCATTAGATCCAAAATTTTATTACATGGCCATTTCCTTATAAAAAATAAAATAATTGGAGACAATTTCTATTAATGAAGTCATGGGATATCTACAAGGCCATGAATTGAAGGTGAATTTATGAAGTAATAATAATAGTGTGGAGAATACTATAAAATCATATTTTCCTCTCAATAACTATAAAAAGGATAAATGGGGGATATTTCCAAGAGGTTGTGGAAAATGATTTGATAAAATAGAAAGTAACTCAAAAAGTGGAAGATGAGGATGAAGAAGCCAAAACCAAGGAGGTATTGGATATCAAATTTTTACTCCATAATAATGAGGATATGGAATGATCCGGATTAAAAACCATATAGCCAATGGAAAAATGAAACATTCAATGATATAATTTTTTGAAATATAGAAATTATAATAATGAATGTTGGATTAAGAAACCCATGGATAATTCCATCTAGGAGGCCAATATTTCTGGAGTAGATGATGTTAATTTAGAATCCATAATGTTGATGAAATAAACATAAAAAATTCAGGGTATGTGGTTTCTTGACTCTAGAGATAAAAACCATTTTAAAATATAAAAGAACTTATTTAAAAGCCTTGATGAGATGATTGAAGAAGAATTTTTATTTGGTGATATCTTAATAATATATACTCAAGTATGATGAGATATTATAATTAAGAAAATATGTCGAAATCACACATTCAACTCTGATGACTACATTGTACTTGACACAAATGTCAAGATCTTATGACTCAGTAAATTGGTGGAAAAGGCTTTCACATAAGACTCAACAATAAAAAAAAAATTTTTGATATAAAAGGAAGGATAGTCACAAATTTTCCCATCATGAAGAACAATATGTTTCTACTGATGATCAATCCTAATGTACCATGATGTTTGATAGAAGTACTTGATGATAAATACTATATATGTAATCTCATGTTCATACATTTAAACATTAACAGATTAAGATTATTATGCAGTAAAAAGATAGTGAATGGATTTCCTAACATTATATATCCAATTCAAATATGTTAATTTTATGTTCTAAGTATGTAATATAGGAACAACATTGCAAATAAGTCAAACCAGAAAGTATTTGTGTCACTTGAGTTAGTCCACACCAATATGTGTGGTCTATTAAATCTAAAATCTAATACAAATGAAGGCAATTTATAACATTTATTAGTAATCAGAGTTGTAAGACATGGATATACATTCTCAAGAAGAACTATTAAGTGTTTGACATCCTCAATGAATTCAAGGAAATGGTGGGAAATCGATGAAATTATTATATATTTTTTTTATCTTATCAAGGTGGAAAGTACACCACCAATTAATTTTAGGATTAACTTGAGAAACAAGGAATTCAACATTAGTTGATTCTAGATTGTAAACCTAAACTCAATAGAGTAGCCAAAATAAAAAAATTGTACCACTCTCAACATGAAAAAATGCATGATTAAAGACAAAGGAGTATCCAATAATTTATTGGTTGAAGTAGATTTTTGTGCAGTATATCTACTAAATATATTTATAATAAAAAATATTAAATAAAATAATCCCCATGAAGCATAGAGTACTCACAATCTAATTGTACATAATCTTATATCATTTTATTCTATTTTCTATGTCAGAATCTCAAAAGAAAAATTGAATAAATAATAATTATAAAGTAGCTAAGTGTATACCTATATGGTACAATGATCATTAAAAGGGATATGAATTGTATAATCCCATCACCATGATGATTATTTTTAGAATAGGTGTAATCTATAAAGAAAATAATTCATGAAAATGGAATCAATATGAAGATTCATGAGAGGTACAACTCACTTTATAAGAAGAAAAAATATTGATGAAATACCAATGGTGGAATAAGAAGTTTAATAACGTATGATATAATCACCACATACTTATACATCAGAAGGTATTTAATAAGATCATTCTCATATAAAACCCAATGATATTTTAATACTTATAGACATATACGAATTCCTAAAACCAATAGTGGAGTATGTGAAATTGTATTAACTCTTGTGACTTGTGACCCTGTTATATTTTAAGAATCTAGATCTGATTATATATGGAAGAAAGTGATGGATGGAGAAATCCACTCCATAAAAAAAATACACGGGACATAATATATTCCCTGAACTGACTCACTAAGGCCTACCTGACCATTTTTAATCCAATATGTGACTCCCTAATCCCACTTCCAATAAGTCAGGAGTTGTAAAACAATTTTGAGTGGGCATATCACACACATGGGAGGAATTATCCTCACGTATCTGTACACCTGCACACATCTCCATACACCCATAAAATGTTGAATGATATAACTGAACTGATACCAAATGAATGAATACATTTATATTCTATAACCAGAGTAAGAAAAAACTACTTTAACTCATAAATTTCTATATAAAAGCACACAAAAATTGAAAAATATTCCAACCTTCTATGAAAATTAGATTTCCATAAAATAGAATGCTTGGTATAAACCAAATTCCATTTAGATCACTTTTCTATACATATTCCTAGTCCTCTTATGACTCGGTCAAAACATCCATCATATATATAAGACCCGAAACATGTGAGAAGATCCCATACAAGGGGGTGTATAATAATACCCAAAAGGACACCCCAAAATCACAAAACATAAATTATCATGAGAGGTATGGTTAGTATCAGGATGATATGCCAAATAGATATATGAGATATAGATACAAAAATCCTAGAAAACACAAGATATACTCAATAAGGATACATAGACTCAAATAGGTATCAAACACACTGTCATCGCCTAGATTATTATTTACTGTTTTGGGTAAAAATCATCTAGGAGTTCTCACTCCATGAGCCATGTTATCCTTGATGGCACTCATCTATGAGGCCATGCTCATTTTGAATTTGGGAAGAAGTACCCAATATAACTCAAAATATATAAATACATAGATAAAGGATCCCACCTAGAACTATTTGTGGAAACAACATTGGTATAAAAAACTATGCAAGGGATCATATTTCGATTAATTTGGTGATGATGATTCCAAAAACCCCACCTAAGGAATGTGTGAAAATGATATAGGATCCAACCCCGGTCCCATGAAGGGACACCAAAAACACTATTCAATACTGAGCCCATATAAGGGATTAAAATCCTATGATCATAATGTAATTACACATAGTATACTTATATAAATAGATAAGGGATCAAACATAACAGATTCAAGCCCACACTAATAAAACATAGGGACTCAAACATCTTTGGAGGAGAAACCTAGAATGTAGTGGTAGTACAAACTGAATTTCATAGACTTCAGACCTATCTATTCCCATTCTCATATTCCTCTTCTCACTCCCATGTACATCAATTTGTTCCCATGTTCAGTGGCCATGACTGAGTACCTGACCATGCCTGGGTACCCTAGATGTGCTAGTGTGCCTAGCCATGTCTATGCCCATGTATTCTCAGTGTACAAACCATACCACCATTACAATTTCACATTGTATGTGACACATGTCACATGATGTATGATATTTATCCCTATATGTAAATAATGCACCACATACAGGGGACCACATGACATGTTTTCTTCTAAATTACACACTATGTAGATAGTTTTTTTCACAGAAACCTCAGTTTCTTCTATATGTTCATCCCTTCCACAACAAAAATAGATTCATCTAATATATTAACTAATAATCATGGATCTAGTATAGAATGATTCCTTCTATTGTTGGTGACCATATTCCAACTATACAATCAATTCAGAAAAAACCATCATTGTACAATACTATCACTGTGCAAAAAGCTAGGAATCGTGGAACATAAATCCAATCCCGATCCACCTATAATCATCCACCATTGTCATATAACCTCTATTACGCCATTAATAAAAAAACCTAAAAACAAATTATTAACCCATTTCATTAAATAATGATATCTCAAATCTTGAATACTAGATATTTTTCAAACCCCTAGCCAAAGGGTTTTTTTTGATGATCGTGAAATGAAATGAGTAAGAAAATAAGAAAAACAATGATGAACAAAACTCATATTTTTTATGGGTTTTACTAGATTTTTTAACATTATAACAATAAAAAAGTACAAAAATCAACTAAAATTAATTCCCCAAAAATCCAGGAAGATAAAACCAAACCTGAAAGCATGAATGATATGTGAATCAATATGTTGGTGGATTTGATTTCGTTAATCATGGTATCATCAACCTTGGAAATAAACCAATGAAAAAAATTTCATTCCTTGGATTTCCATCGATATTTTATAAAGAAAATATTTTCATTATCTTCACTGGTGGAATCCATGAAATGCATTGATGGAAATAATCCTAAGGAAATGGATCACAATCCTCGATACATTATCATTCACCAAACACTCTTTTGACGACTACTTTTTCAAACCCAGGGTTATGTGGATAACCATAGGGATTTATAATAATCATGATTAAATAAATGATTATTGGGTTTAGGGTTTTAATTAAAAAATTAAATAAATATTTTTAATTTATATAATTATTTCACCCATGATGGATCTCAACCCAAACACCTGACGCTGATAAATATTATGTCACTCCTAGGATAAAACCTGCATTTTGGGTTCAAAAATGATTTCATATTTTCTATTCGAGTCCCTAGTCAAGAGTTATTCTATTATTTTATAAAAACTACTTACGTTTGATATAATATATTTAATATTTTTATTATATCAATGATGGGTTCACCGGGCCTTGGAATCTCACATCGTCTCTTTTCCTAAATCTGAAAATATTCCTTTAAAATTTTAAAATTCTTACATGAAAAATCTAGGATAATACATCCCCCCACCTTTGGTATTTTTTCTCAAAAATAATAAAACCTATTAAAAAAATAATGCTAATGAGATCTCATCTTTTCCTCCCACTCCCAGTTTTTCTACTAAATATTCTTATTCTTACCCCATATGTGCTCTAAGAGAACCACTCTTACACATAGGATCTTATCCTTCTAATCTTGAATAACTACGAGGTACCCTGTTAAGATATCTCCATCCTTAATGTCTAGTTTTCCCAAGTTGATATGATACAATGGGTCGTGCACATACCTCCCCAATTTCTACACGTGGAAGACATTTTCACCCTCTCTGACACTGGTATAGAATTAAGTGATACGACACCTTTTCTTATCAATATAGTATTTGGAAAGGTCCAATGAATCTTGGAGATAACTTGTTGCCTCATCCACATATCTTCAATCTATATCAAGGTGAGGTATCCATGAAATATGATATCCCTCCGCGAACTCCAAATTCTTCCATTATTGGTTTGTATAATACTTTTAAATTCTTTATGTAGTCTTTATCCATTCCTGTATCATCTTCATATTATCTATCATCACTCACAACAACTATGGGATGATGAGTGATGACTCTCTTGGATTAGTCCAATATAGCGGTGACCTGCATAGTAACCTATATAATTCCTTGAATGTTTCCATACCAATGGTGGTATGATATATTTTTTACTCATACTCTACCAAGGGTAGATGATCCTGAAAAAGTATGACATGCATTCCAAAAACATTTCTAATAGAACAATAATGGTCTACTCAGTCTGGCCATCAGTCTAGGGGTGAAACGATGTGATTAAATACAACTGAGTCCCAAAGTCCTCCTAGAATACTCTCTATATTTAGGATGTAAATCAAGAATCATGGTCTAAAATGATCTTATAGATAACTCCATGAATCCATAATACCACCTGCAAGTAAAGGAGTCCCAATAATTATACTGAATTCTACTCTAAAATTTCTTGGAAGTTGGTTTACTTGGTGAGTCTGTAAATGATAAACCAAATAACATTATGAACACTCACTGATTGTGGAATACCACTCATAAAATCCATGAATATTCCATCCCACATCAACTCTGGTACATCAATAGGCTGATCTAAACCTACGAAAACCTAGTGCTAACTTTCACCCATTGATAATTGAGGCATCAAGATAGAAAATTCTGCTAAGTTCCTCTTCATCCTGGGTCACCAGAACTGGACCCAAATGTCTTGGTACATCTTTTCCATGTATTCATGTAATAATAATAGGTAAGTATTACCCTACCACATCAATTACTCTTAAAAATTCACTTGGACCATCATCTATCTTCAGAAATGAATAGCATGCTCCCCACCTTCATAGAATACATTAGTAACATGTCTAGTGGATATCTGAGAATTAAATGTCTCTAAATTTGTATCTCCAAGTTGGGCATCCCTAACATAATGAAGAATCAATAGGGTAATAACCATTGACTAGAGGGAAGTTATATCATCCTCATCCACTAAGAAAAACTATTGTGAGGCCAATTTCTCCAATGACTCACTGAACAATTCCAAGTAAGATATCATGCCTAGAGCATTGAATATTATGTTCCCATTCATATAATTATATAAAATGTAGAATTTATTATAATAGATCACCTATATCCACATTTTCTATCTCATGTTACGATGCTCCAATGAGAAGATATATTTGAGAGTCTTGTGGTCATAATAGATAATGAACCACTCACCCAAAAGGTAGTGTTTCCACATATTTTGGGAAAAGGCCAATGTTGCCAACTCTAGATCATGGGTCATGTAGTTATTCTCAATAAATATAAGCTACCAGGATCTATAATAAGTTTTCACCTATCTCTTCATCCAGAAACATCCATGTATGGTCCCTGATGAATCATAGAACACTACATTCTCAACACCGTCCTCCAGAAATCTCAAGATAAGGGAACTTGTAAACATATAAAAAAACTCATGAAGATTCCACTAGAACCTCTCATTCCACAATAAAGGATTATAATTTATATTCAATGTATCTAAGGGTGATTATATCCTAGATAAATTCAGAATTAATCTTTAATAATATCCTACCATCCTAAGGAAGATCCATACCTATATTATGCTCTTGGGTGGCTCATGAGCTAACTCTACCTCAATATTGGATAGGTCCACTACTACACCCACCTATAAGATAGAATTTACTATAAATCAGGCCTCTTGAATATATAACTAACACATTGAGATCCTACCAGAAATTTGGTTTTCTCAAAGTAAGTTTAGAACTATTATCATGTGTCTTACATGCTCCTCCTCAAAATGTTAGAATACTAGAATATCATTAATGATGTTAACCACATACCTGTCTATGAAATGATGAATTATCTAGTTTGTGAGTCTGATGAACACTAGATAGTTTTATATTCCAATAAAAATGCATCACCAAGTACTTGTAATGACTATATTGACTTCGAGATTCCATCTTCCATATATAAACAACTCATACTTGAAGCTGGTGATATCCTAATATGAGATCAATATTCGAGAAACATATCACCCATCTCAACTAATCAATGAGGACATCGATACTTGGATGTGGATATGTAAAATTTATGATAATCTTGTTCAGGTTATGGTAATCCATACAAAACATCATTCTTCGGTTTACCTTCTTGGTGAACAACACTAGGGTTGCCCATGGTGAAACATTGGGTCTGAAAAATCCATTCCTTTATAAGTCCTCCAACTTCACCTTCATCACATGATGCTCTATGGAATTAATTTTATATACTAAAAAAGGTATTAGAAAAATACCTCAGTATGAGTACATTAATAATTCTATCTCTCGGTAGGGTGTTAATTCCAATACGTCCTCAGGAAAGATATACTCAAACTCCACCATCACTACAAGAAACTAGAAAATTATAACATCTACTACTCTAAGGGTAACATGATCCAAATAGGGAGTAATTATTAGTGTCCTCAGACAAATGATCCCACCAAACAATTTCTTGTTTTCCTTCTCACTGATAATGTAAAACCTCATCCCATCCCCATAGAAATTCCACATCCTCCACTTAAAATAGTCTATCAGGGCATGAAATGTGGATAGCTAGTCCATACATAATATGAAATTTTATAGCCTCATCACTACGAAAATGATATCCCATACTATTCTCTCTCATCTAAGAATTAGGTCACACTACTAAAATAATTGTTTGATCACTGAATCCCCTCTAGTTGTAGTATCCAAATGTAGGGGTTGAGCCAAGGGCTTAACCAAAAATTCTAAGTCTTGAACAAGAGAAGTGGAATAAAATTACTAGGTCACACCTTTATTTATAAAAATAAAAAATAAGGTATAAAAGGATTATATCATAACTGTAATAATCCTAGGAGTATCTACGTCATAGGTCTCTATATCTTGCAATTATCCCTATCCTTGGGCATTAGCTCCTAGAGCCTAGTGTGGACCACATGTGGGTGCTGGTGGAAAAAGGTCAACTTTCTACCACCCACTACTATTTCCCATATCCACAAACACAAACATAAACATGAGGACCTCCCTTATCTTGAAGATGGGTATACCTAGGTGGTCCATTAATCATCTCCCAATCAGTTGTATGGTATGTCAGACAATCCATAGCAAGATTTCCTCGATTGTCATAAGAGAAACTATGACTCTCTCTCGGTAGACTAGAACTATTCTAAGATCCCTAAGCTGCAGACCCTCCATCTTGGGATTGTCTTCTAAAGTGTATCACACACCCATATCATTATATCTTCCATTAACTACTAGTTAGTGAGGTCTTAGCTCTAATTTTCCCACTACGAATACCAACTTTCAGCATATTCTTTGCTGGAAGGATCTCCACCACTAAAGCCCACTTAAGTACTCTAGAATATATGCGAATACAAATAAATATCTATGAAGCCCTGATATTTTTCTATATTATATTCTTAAAGGTATGATATTAGAAAAATGTACATCATACCATTTCCATAGGGTATCGCATGAGGTTAGGGATTCTCACTAAATACTCATCCATGGTCATGCTACCATACTGAAGCTGAAGCAGATCCTGTATGCATACCACTCACAAAGTGGTTGGATATAACTACTCCATGAAGATATTATTAAAGTCAGACCAAGAGAGAGCCATATCATTATGATTCAGAGTAACTATACTCCACCATATCCTTACATATCCTTGAATACAACTTTCAGCTAGGACAACCAACTAATATGGTGGTTTCCTCATAAGGTGGAAAACTCAGGTAACTACCTCAAGCTAGTACTCCTCTTCTTGAGGATCATACTTGATTTTTAACCTACGGATTCACTTACTTTGAAACTCATAGATTGTGATCATCTTATTCATATCCTCAACCAATATAGCTTATGAAAAATTTTGATCAATGTGTGGTGGAATGGTTGGTAAAACAAATGGAGGTACAACAACATATACAATACCATGTATTTAAGAATTGTCATTAAGATGTTCATACTAATGATAAGAATGTGGAATACTAGATGGTTTTTTTCATGTAGGAATCCTGTAATAAAATAAATACCTACCACGGATAAAGAGAATATTTGGGGAGATGAATCAAGAAGGACATTAAAACCCCAATCCATTCTTATATGATGCATGTTCCACTAATTTACCTACAATAAGTTTTTATATTTATAGATTCAATAAAAATGTTATCAAAAACCTGATGAAGGGATACATAATCCACCACACTCACACTAGACATACTGGCCTGAGAGCCAAACTCCAAACATCTTATCACTATTTCCATGTACCCCACACCAAAATATCGAAGCTAGAAAATCTATAAACTCTAGTTATAAGGTACAACTAACTCATCTTATACAACTATTTCATGAACCAAACCACAAAACCCTTCCTGAAAAACTATAATATGAGCCACGACCCCCTAATCCGACCTCTAATAGGCTAGAGGCTAGTGAATAGTGAAGAGTTAGCATATCACACACATGGGAGGCATTAGCCTAAGGTACCCACACACACACACATATCCAAATTTCCAAAAAATTATGAAAGATAAAACAAAACTAATACCAAATTAATGAATATATCCAAGTCCCATAATTAGAGTAAGATGAAATAAAAATAATTAATAAAGGGATAAATACAAGCCTTCTAAAATTATAAGAGAGTCTAAACTTCAATGAAAGACAATATTATCACCAAATGGTACAATGTTACTAACCATGGTTTGTCTATATCACTATTCCATTCATATTTCTAGTTATCCTAGGACTGCATTAAAAGGTATATCATCTGGAAAAGACACGAAGATTTCAAGTAGATCCCATTTAAGTGTGAGTATAATAATACCCATTAAGACTCCCCAATATTGCCAAACATAAATCATGAAGAGAGAATAGATTTTTATCAAGAATATATGTCAACAATATAATTGAAAAATTGATAAAAAAAATAAAAACCAAAATATACTGAAGAAGGACACTCAACATTAAATAGGACTCAACCACATTTCCAACCATCACATTATTCATGGGAATTTAAGGTAACTCTCATCCAAGAGATCTCACTAAACGAGCCATGCTTTCATCGATGGAACTCATCCATGAGGTCATTATCATTGGGTGTTTACAAATAAGTACTCAATGGAACTCAAATTATCTTAAAAAAAATATATTGTGGATCACACCTAGATCCCCTGTGGGACACCAAAACTGTACTGGTATAATCCTCTAAGTAGGGGATCATATTCTCATGTAATTTGGTCATTGATATTCCAAAAACCCCACCTAGAAAACATGTAGAAATGATAGAGGATCCCAAATTAATCTCATGAAGGAATACCCCAAACTCTATTTGATAATTAGATCATAGATGAATCATAATCATATCATCAGGATGTAATTCCACTCTTTACCCTCATAGGAATGTACCAAAAGATCACACTCAACTGAAATTTTGTCTGCACTAAAGAAATAGAAGGCCTAAAACTACTTTTGAGGAACTAAAAAACATGTAGTGGTGTTACATGATGTTTTTTTTCAATCCATGGACCTTATTGTGTCTTTTCCTATGTTCCCCTTCCCATTCCCATGTATATCTAGCCATGCTTGGGTACAACATCCATGCATGGGAACCTAGTTGCACCCGTGTACCCTGGTCGTGACTATGTGTCAGGTCATGACCATGCCTATGTACTCCAAAAGTAAACATCTAGATTACAACATAGGGATACATGGCATATGACTTGTTTCAGATGAAATATGATATTTATTTCTGTGTGTATGACTTAGATCCATTGAAGGGGGACTATATGACATGTATTACTTCAGAAAACATGCTGTTTAGTCTGGGTTTTCTCAAAAACTATAGTTTCTTCTATGTGTCTGTATTCAATTACACCAACATCAATTATTTAACTGCATCCACTAATAATTATGAATCTAGGATTAACTAAGGCCTAAAATTACTGATGACTGGATATTTTCCATGTAATCTATTCATAAAATCCCCTTCATCATATTGTTCCATTTTTACATTCCAAACTGGTAAACGAGGAACAATGATCAAACTCCATTTGTACACCATTGTCATCACAACATGACCACTCCATCAAACATGAACCTGAAATCTAAGTATTGATCCATTGTGGTGACTAGTGATAGTGAAACCATAGAATACTGTGTATTTTTTAACCACTAACCAAAGCGGTTGTCCACTATGATCATGAAAAGGAATAGGAAAGAATGGAAAAAATAAAAAATATTAAAAAATCCTCATCCATTGTCCATGATTTCTTCAATTCATTGTCACTGGAATGAAAAAAAAGAACAAAAATAAATTAAAATCAATTTCCAAAAATCCCAAGAATATAATCCCAAACCAAAAATCATGAATGATATTTGAATTAATCTATTGGTGGATGCAATTCACATTAACCATGGGATAATCAAACTTGGATACATACAAATAGAATTAAAATTGCCAATCATGGATTTGGATCGATCATTGATGAATAAAATATATGAACTGTCATCATTGGATAAATACATTACATGTATTAGAATAAACGATCCTCAGGAAATTGATCATGATCCTCAATCCATTTTCATTCAAAATCTGTCCTCCAATAGATCCTCTCTCAATCCCATGGTTATGAAGAATACCGTAGGGATTTGAAATAACCATTCTTAAATCATGGATTATTAGGTTTATTATTTTAATTAAATAATAAGTAAATATTTTTATTTATTTTTAATTATTTCTCACACTATGGAACTCATGAATAGAACATTACGCCGAAAAATATTACATTGAAACTGGGCTAAAACCCACAATCTGTGTTCAATATTGGTAAAATATTTCCCATATGAGTCTCTATTTAGGGGTTATTTCAAAATCTTATAAAAACCATGCACATGTGATATTATATATTTTAATAATTTTATTATATGAATATCTAGTTCATAATGACTCAAAACCTCACACCATATCAGTGTTTGGATTTGAAAATATTCTCTTAAATATACAAAAGTCTTACAAGAAGAAAAACCGAGATGTCAAAACACACCTACCAAATGGGTGAAATATAATTTCTGTAATGTGGGTGTTCAAAACCAAGAAGAACACTCAAGTAGAAGTCCAATGATATAAAGTAAGACTCATCCCCAAAGGATATAAGAAAATGTGATTCATTAACTATGGTAAAGTATTTTCACCCATTTAAAGTATGGAGAAAATCCAATTTTTGATCTCAAAAACTACCCAGAACAAATGGAGGATCTATAAGATATATGTAAAGTAATTATTTATTAATGTATTCTTGGAAGATGTGATCTATATTGATTGACAACCTGGATATGTAAACAAAAGAAGAGAGTAAAGGGTTTATAATTTGAATAAGGTTCTCTATGGAATTATGTAAGAACCATTTGTACGGATCATTGGGAGTGATGATTGTATTCAATACATATGATTCCAGAAATTTCCATATGGACACTCACTCTATCAAAATAAAAATAAATATGAAAACATATTTTTAGATTTCTTATATATTTATGATCTTATTTTTACAATAAATAATATAAGTATGTTCCCATTCTTTAAGGAGAGAATGTTCAAGGAGTTACAGATTGATGATATCAGAGAGATGTATCAATTCCTTAGTATAGAATCTGGTCAAAGTGATAGTGGGATATTTATTTCTCAATGAAATTCGGACATTAAGTATTTAAAGATGTTTGACATGGAAATTTACAATCCTATTACAATCCTGGTTGAAGAAGGATTGGAATTAAGAAAAAATTATACTTTAGATTGTAGGTTCCCAGTGTAGTGGAAGCACCTAGTATGGTATGAACTACATATATTTTAGTCTTAATTTTCATTTAATCATTGTCTCACATGATTAACATGTCATGTCCAATAGAAACCATTGATTACTTGACTACATTAAGTTGACAGAACCAGAAGAGAAGAATCTACCCATGTAATTTATAATTAAATTATAAATAGATACATATGTACCTTATCTTGTATTTACATCTTATTTGATGATCTGGATGACTATATCTTGTAGTAAAATAATTTATCTATAGTATCCAAGTGTAGAGTCCCTCTAACAGGGATCCAAACATGCACCTCAATATCTGAACATCACCATAGAATTTTTAAGTGCTAGCATGAACAATCCTGATAACTTGTGTTGTTCATGGTTGATCACAACATAATTCTTCTCGAGGTGGATGAAATATTGATTTACTCTCATTGGGTTGATAGAGGAAGGTATTATAGAACTCTAAGCCTCTTGATCTCTCTATAAGGATTGAAATATCCCACTCTATCCATTATTCACAACAATATTGATTATGGGATGTTATGCAATTATATATTTATTATGGAAGGTTTAGGGTTTAAAAATAAAACACTAAAGCCTTTCCATCTTTATAATTCTCAGATTACCCCACACAAAATAATAATAATAGTAATAATTTTTTTCTTATTATAAATTTATTGACACGTACATATCCATTAAGAATATATAAATAAATACCATTTATACTATTTCCAATCAGACCATTAATATTAGCATAATTTCCATGAACAATATTTACTAATCCTTGAATAATGACTATTTATTTAATAAATATCAATGAATTATTCATTTATAAATATAATAAATATTATATTCTTCAAAAATGAAAATAAATATTTATTATTTTCATTTCTCTCACTTTTTTTTAGAATAACTTGTGATTAAATTATTGAAATCAAACAAATACAAATAATTATTTTTTATTATAACATATAAAATTTAATATATGAATATAACTAGGATTGTGTATACACTTAGTGTGTGACCCACTAGGCCACTTTTTTAATGGCATTAGGTATAACTACCAAAAGTCCAATGTTAGTGCCTAGAATTATTCCGAGACACCCATAAATAGAGAAGTTAATGTAGCAACAATATCCAAAATCCAATGAATACTCATTGTGTAATATATTCCACTTATCATGATATCTCAAATCATGTAGGTTTCATATCATTTACAACAACCTATATGCTCGATGCATCTTTCTTTAACTTTTTAGAAATGAACTCACCCACCAAACAATATGACCACAAATTTGTAATGAAAGTTCCATTTCAATCAAAGGGCCTATGATATCTACTTTCATCAAGGAAAAGGGGTTATAAATCCTTTATCTCATTATCCATTAATGATATATCTCTCATGACACACACAATGTTTCCTACTTTTCTACGAGAACATGTAATTATAGTTTTCATCAATACATCGAAGTATATAAGTCATAAAATATATTAATAATTATATTAATGTCATTATATTAATATATACTTCCACATACTGTAACATATAATGAAACATGGAAATGTAGATTTCAAATTAATAGGTTTGTTCTCATAACCTCCAATCCTGGAGATTACAAAGGTTGAACCCCATATGAAGGTGTCTTAATACCTTTTGAGACTCCTAACCCTAATAGGATGTATCATCTACAAACCACTATAAAATATCATCCAACTATTGAAGTATATTCTTGAATACAATTTTGGAACCTCTAGGATCTCATCATAGCTAGGAACTATTGTTACCTTTCATTTCAACATATATTCATAAGATAATATTACATACAAGAGTCCTGAAAAGGAAAAATCATGATGTGATAATAAAACAATCATTTGATAATGAGAAACATGTAATAAAATACTCATAAAGTCAATATTAGAGCACATAATCCAAAAAATTCCAACATTCACTATATCCAACTAAAAATAATTTCAGTCCCCTAGCTTTCACATGGCACTCAGGCCTCTTCTAAGAAAAATTCTTCTTCAAGGGATCCATAATTTTTTCCTCTGTGGACTATCTTCTCACAAAAAAAATCACCTTGTTGATAAAAATACATCAAGAGATAAAACCTTCAAAGTGAATGAAATTTCATTTGGTGAGACCTTGGCTCCATAGATTGATACACCACTATTGTGTAATCATAGAAAAACATGAAAGGATCTTTGATGCTAGGAACTGCATCAAGATATTTGAAAAAGTTATGAATCCAAAATGATTCATTGACCACATGAAAAGCCAAAATATACTCAAAATATGCTACAGAATCAAAGAAAACATGCTAAATTGAACTCATCTAGCAAAAAAATACTCTATTGTGACAAAAGACACATCCATACTACAACTTATGATCATTATGATTTACCTAAAACTAGATTCTATATAACCCCAGATGACTAGATCTTCATATCCTCTGTATACTAAGAACATATGTTTTTTATCATATACATAAGGATCATCCTAATATAAGTTCATTACTTTTCACTTGTATTTTATTTATATCTTCCTACTATGATCAATTCATAGTAAAAATTAATCTTCATACATAACATGGAATGCATGATAGATTAAATTGAAAGAGAATATAGAATACTACTCATTATATCTCTTTTATCTTGTGTTGGGGGACATATTTTCTTGGAAATATTTATACTTTGTGACACTGAAACCAATACCCTATGGTTTTGTTACATATTAAAAATATTTTGTATATGTTTAATGTATTTACTTTCACTTAACCCAGTCAGAATTTTGAATATATCACACATAACCATGATACCTAGAATGTTGGCCTATTCACCTAAGTCTATCATCAAGAATAAATTTATCTGAAATTCCTTAAACACTTTTAAGGAAGGTATTTTATATCCAACTAGTAATATTCCATCAATATACACTATGATGAAAAAATTGTACTACCCCCAATAGTATTTTAAAATAACGGATCACATTCATTTTTAACAAAACAAAATTCATTTATGGATTCATTGATTTGAATATTCCATGACCTGTATGCTGGATTTAATCCATAAATAGATATCCAAAACTTACATAAACTTTTTCCATTTCCTCGAGTCGCAAATCCTTATGGTTATATCATATACACATCCTCTTGAAGGTCCATGTTATGAAAATTAGTTTTGGAATCCATTTTCCAAGTCTCATTGGCTGAGTAAGAAGTTATGTAAAGAATTATTATGATGGATTTAATTTACGAAACTATAGGTAGGGTTTCTTTCTTCTCAATTCCTTGAAATTGTATAAACCCTTAATATAGTATCCTAATTTTATAGGTATTTATGTTACCTTCCATGTCTACTTTTATCTTGAATTATTATTTTCACCCAATGGGATTTACATCAACTGGTACATCGATCAGAACCTAGGATTGGTTGAAATACATGTAATCAATCATATAATTCTTTGTTTCATCCCATGTTGCATCTTTTGGGTTGTATAATACCTCATTGTAGGATATACGATCATTATCAACCAATAACAAGTCATTGTCATCAGTGACCATAAAACCATATCTCTCTAGTTATCTTACATCTCCAGTGCTTCTATATGTAGTGTTTATATTTCAGAAAAAACATCATCCAATGAGACTTGTGGAAAATTTTCTTACACCAACACTTTTTTATCCTAAGCATCAACTTCATTGAATTCAACCTTTATCCCACTATCCTATTTTAAGATGTTCTCCCTCTAAATAAAGAAAACATATCATGAAACAATTACATTCTTGTCGGATGTTTTTTTGTAGAATATATCCCCTTATTTCCATTGGATACAATATAAAGATATAATTTATACCCCAGGGTGCTAGTTTCTTACTTGATATAGCCATAAAAAATTCCTTACAATCACATGCATTAATATGTGAAAAAATGGTTTTATTCCCAATCCATTACTTAACGGTAATATCCTTTTCTACTTTGTATAGTACTTAATTTATTAAGGATAATTTTTTTATAAAGAATATCCCCAAAAGGGTAATCAACGGATTTAATGAATCATCATTGCTCTTAGCATATTTAGAAAGATATGGTTTCTTCTTTAACTAGAACTATTCACTAGTGGTTTATAAAGTGAAGTGAGTTGAGATAAAATGTTTGTGTCCCATAAAAATTTTATGAAGTCTTGGTCAAGATATTCACCACCTCTATATGATCAAGGTTTTTTTATTTTCATACCAAGATTAATCTCAAACTCATTCTTAATCTATTGAAACTTCTCACTGGATTCTTATTTATAGATCATCAAGTAGACATAACCATAAATTCTCCCAAGTCATTATTAAAAGTAATAATGTATAATAATTCACCTCTATTATCTACTTAAAAATGTCCTCTCCATCATGACATACTTCAATTTTATAAATATTAAGATAGTCTAAATAACCGTCTTCATATATCTTAGTCAAATTGTTATCATTTACGTGACCAAGATTTTTATTCCATAACTAGATGTTATATGAGTTACGTGTATTTATATTGTTATAAATTTATAATGTTTTGATTTCATAATTCAATACATAAATATCATTATTCAAATATTTCACACAATAACATATGATATCTTTGTAAAATTAGAAAACTTTATTTCCAAATATGAAAATAAATTCTTCTATATTTAAGAAACAAATGGAAATAATGTTCATGGTAACACTAGGAAAGTAATAATAATTATTTCAAAAAATTTATTCATGTTGGTGATGTGAAATGGTAGTCTTCAATGGCTAGAGCACCAACCACACTCTATTAGCTGCCTGAATATCCACCTTTCCTCTTTCAAACTTCTGAAATATACTTGGTTAATATATTTGGATAAAAATGTGGTCACCACATGAGGCATATAATACCGAACTTATAGATATAAAAATATTACACTCAATAATTAATGGACCTAATGCTTTTACTTACTTATTTGGATGGGTAATATTTCTCTTATATTGTTCCTACATACCACATGTCAAACATACGACATCATGTTCATTTCCTTTCCTTCCTATGGATATTCTTATTATTTCAAAGATGGTTTTCCACATTCTTACACTTGGGATGGGTCTTTAACCCCTTTTATGAGTTCATATTCATCTTATTCACTATTAGTACAACAATGTTTCTATAACCTATATCTTTATCATCTTGGGGAAGAAGAGTAATAAGTTTTGAAAGTGTCTTCTTGTTGTTCCTCATGTAATAATTCAAAATAAAAAAAGAGATGTTTTTTGGGTTATGAGGATATAATGAGACCTATTCATAGCTAATTAGGAATCCTAAAACTCAATATGTCTTGGAATTTAATGTATTAAATCATCTTGACTACATGTGGCCCAGAAAGTTTAGGCTCTCTATGATTTTATGTGAATAGTGAAATTAAAATCTCATATCTCTCTGATCTTCCCTTCTCTTGATTGAGACCCTTAAGGTGAGAACCATTTCAATATGCATAAATATCCACATATTTATTTAAAATATCATTTTTTATAGAGGGTATCATGAAGCACTAGGCATACATTTAATCATCCACAAGCATTAGATAGAGAGAATCTTGTTCCTCAATAGCCTGTTTGGAAAATGACATGGGTAGTGGGGTTTTTAGCACATACAGTTCCTTTTTGTGGTGTAGTATAATGCCTAAGTGACCATATCATTCCTAGAAATTTGTGCTAGTAACAAGGTTATCCTTGTCTACTATAGATATCAGTGATATTTTTGACGTCGTTTGATTCAACTTTTCCATAAATTAAGAGTAGATAATTAGTACTTTTTAGTAAAAATATGATAATTTTTTTTAATTTAATTAAATTCCATTAATATCAAAATGTTTTTTCAAAACCCAAACTGCCCAGACCATCAGTTTTAGAATATATTTTTTCTTAGAAATTATAGAGTAAAGTATCCAGATTATCCTTATAATAACCCATACATGGTCCTGAAAAGCTATTTTATGGGTTTTAGGTAGGCATAACATTCCAACTACATTAACATGCATTTACTTAATCCATTGATTGGACTCCATAATATTGAAATCTTGGTTAAATATTTCCTCAACCCTTTCCTCTTGGTTATGACAAGCCCTACTTGGATAATCAACCATTGATGTAAAACAATTTAATTCAATAGAAAATATAAACATAAAAAGTTCCAAAATAATTGAAATCAACCTAACATGGGTGTGTCAAACACTTTAAACTATGAGGTTATATCCAACATAATGAGTGGAAGGATATAATGACATAAAATTTTAGTTTGAGTTATTTTCATTAATATACTAAAATAAATTTTATCTATTCACATTCCTTGTTAATATTAAGAAAACATTACTTAAGGGGTTAACCATGTCTTATAAAAATATATGCATAATACGATTATATTTAATTGTATCTTCTATAATTGTTAATCAATTTATTATGTGATCAAACAACATCCAAAAAACCTAAATAATTATCCATTTAATAGATATAAATAAAACATAAGTGGAAAGATCATGCGACTTTTCTAGTAGTTAGTTTATCTAAAGGATGCTAATGTAACCCTCAAACCTAGGGGAAATAATTTAAACCGTATCTTGGATCATATTTCAGCATTCCTCATTGTATCGTATGTATCTCATTGATTGGTTCTATCAAGGATCATAGATTTAGAACATCTCCACTAACTTGGGAGCTCCATCAATACTTAATATTTTAATCACATGCAGGTGAGGGGATCCAATAGATAGGATAAATGGGGTTTACCCAAAAGAAACTATAGGCACACAAGCTCTTACATAATAAGAAGTAGGGGATGACATGTAGTCTATCAATAAAAATTTAACCACAATAAATTTGAAGAAAATAATCACATACCAATGATTTTATAATATCATGATCATCTAGACACCAGAAAACAAGAATAGAAATTCAATATAATAATCAATTACATTGATTTGTTCTTTAATTAAGCTAAATATCACAAATTAATCCAATAAATTCAAATTATCATTTTTCTATCCAAATAATTCTTAACTCTCGATCATCTAAAATATTTAAAAAAAATTAATTTCATTTAGAATTATTGATGTACATGAGTGTACTTAGGTGAAACTAAGTGTATTCATAAAAAAATTTAACATGTAAATTAATTTAATATATAACTATCAGTCCTATGACATGGAGTGTAATATCGAATGAATGACACATAGAAAACATGGGAATAAGTTTACTTATATTTTAAATTATCATTTCTCAGAAAAATACAGAAAACATTCTATATATTACTACGAGGTGTATACTACTGTACATCGTGTTTACTTTCTCCTTCCAATATCTATAGTACAGTCCTTAGGACTAATCATGTTTATTACTATGGACAATCTTGAGGTACCCAATGTGTTGTCCAATATACATGGTGTTTTTCCTCATATTCACGTGAGATATCAGTCTTCATTTTTTGTATCCAGCATGCAAAATACTTGGGGAACAACATTTTCTATCCCATGAAAAAGTAGTGACTAAATATCATTTATAGTGGTTGTACGTGCCTATGGTTCTTCCTGATGTGTGATGGTCTATTTGGATCTAATCATTGTTCCACTTTTTTTTTATCATAGATTTGATTATTTCTGATTTGAAATGATAGATTGAAATACATATAAAAAAACACAAGTATAGATCATGTAATTAGAGAGTACACCCTTTGTACTATGGTTTTGTTAGGGTAGAACATTTAGAACCTTGAGAGGGTGCTTTTCAAATGCTTCCTCATTGTTAAATCTTAATCGTTTATGAGTTATGTTGAAGAGAATGAATAAAGAAAGTTAAGATGATGTGAAATACTAAAATGAATACATATAAGTAAAGGAAAATATAATCTCATTAAAATTATCAATTAATAATAAATACTTATAAATTAAACATGTAACCATTTTGATACCACTTGTAAGTTTTAGGTTCAACAGATGTGTATTATATGGTATGACCAACATAAATTTTATTCTTAATATATTTCTAATCACAGTGACTCATGATTAAAACACCATGCCCAATGAAAACTAAATATTACATGACTAGATTGAAATTTCAGAACTAGAAGAGGAGGATCCTCAAATGTAATTTATAGTTAATTTATAAATAGATATATAATTACCTTATCTTGTGATTCTCTCTTTGTTAATGATTTAGTCGACTATATGTCATCATATCATCATTTCATTGTAGGTTCCAAGTATAGGTTACCACTAGTAGTGATAAAAAATGAATCAAAATCTATGAACATCACCATAGAATTGTTGGGTACTAGTATGACCGACCCTAATTTCTTGGGTTTTTCATGGTTGATGGAAAGAAAAACTATTTTCAAGGAATAATAAACCTTGATTTTCACTCATTAGATTAAGAGAGGAGGGGATAAGAGCACTCTAGATCTACAGATCATTCTCTAGGGATTTAGTGAGACTCAATCTATCCATTTATGGAAACAATTGTGATTATGAAAAGTGATATAATTTGATATTTATTATTAAAGGTTTAGGTTTGGAAAATTTCAAACTATACCCTTCTTATATTTATAATTATTAATTAATATCATGTTGAATAGTAATAATAATATATTATTAATATCTTGAAATGTGAAGAACCTTTAAGAGTATATAAACACATAAAATTTATATTATTTCTAATAGAACCATTTAGCTTGGTCTGATTTCCCTCATCGACATTTACCGATCCTTGGATAATGACTATTTATTTAAAAATTAACATGTCTTTCTTGATAAATATAATAAATATTATATCCACCAAATAGGAAAATAAATAATTCTTATTTTTATTTAACTCAATTATAATTTTTAATAACTTGAGATTAAATTATTTAGATCAACTAAATTTGAAAAATTATTATTTATTCTAACATGTTAAATTAAATATTTGAATTTAATTGGGATTGACAATACACATAGTGTGTGACGGGCTAGGCCGCTATATTAGTGTAATTTGGAATAATTTATTAATGTCCAATTTTAGAATCTAACAACACATGAAGACACCCATAGAGAGAGAATTTAATGTCTCAAATACATCCAACCTCATATGAATTCTCACTATGCAATATAATCCATTTATCATAATATCCAAAATCAAGAAGGTTTCTTTCTAGTGTCATCACCCTATATGATTGATGTATCTTTTTTTTATATTGAACTCACCCAATGAATTACTTGGCCATGTATTTATAAAATCCATTATATTTCTATCTAAGGGCTTATGATATCAACTTCTGTCAAGGGAAAAAGGGATAAATCTTTTCATTCGCTATCTATTAATGAAATATAACTTATGACACACCCAATGTATCCTACATTTCCCTAAGCATATGTCACCACATTTCTCATAATTACATCAAATTACATGAGACATGATATCCATTAAGGATAATTGTAAAGTCCAAGGATCAACATATACGTTTGTAGATAAGAATATAAAATGAAACATGAAACTACGAATTTCCCTTTAACAGATACATTCTCATAACTTCTTATCCCAGAGATTTATAAGGTAAAACACCTTTATAAAGTGTAACAATGTCTTATGAGACTCTTACCCTTGATAACCTATTTTGTTTGTTTTCTGTTGGAAACTATCATCCGACCACATAACAATATTCAAGAATAATATCATGGAACCTCTAGGATCACATCATAGTGGAGAACTAATATCACCTAAAGTAAAAATAATGATGCAATAAGAATCTTCATTTAATATTGATAAATTTTTAATGAAGTACCCATAATGATAGTTCTATGGGTCCCACTCCAATAAAGATGTGAATCCTACCTATTTGAAATGCCTGATTTGAAGCTTGATATGCATGACATAAACTAAGCCTGGTTTTATCTATAGGGTAACACTTGTAAAAAGATATAAAGAGACTCCTAGATAGACAAATATAAATCCCTTTAAAGGAATTTTGAGGTACAATAATGGTATTATCAACAAATGTATGTTCTATACAACCCATTTATATTTTAATATTGTCAGATATTAAGATAATGACTTGAGAAGAGAACCTAATGAAAGGAAGAGTACAAATGGATTTCTAATCTTTTTAGGTGACATGAAATTAACATGGTCATCTAGTAAACAAGCCACAATGAAATTAGGAACATGTGAATTTGAGTACATTCCCACCAACATAGTTTTATTCCATAATATATAGTTTAGAAATGTGCTATGATATTTGGTTTATACACAAGAAGAACCTACATTGATCATTATTAAAAATTCATTAACAATTTATTTGGAAAAAATATTCTTTTTCCATGGAAAAATAAAACACATCAACATGATGCATATTTCATTAGAGAGAATGTGAAAAATAATAAAATTGAACATTTCACCTATAGAAAAAATGATCATGTTTCAGACATCTTCATAAATCCTATGAAGTATGATGAATTTTTAAAAATGTAAAAAATTATTGGAAGGAAATTAAAATTAATATAAGGGGTATGTTGAATGAAATAAACTTTTTTTAAATATATATGATAATAATAGTACTTTTTTGATGATGTGGGGGGGGGGGTAACTCCAAAATCATGGGTGTATATTATAGGAATAATAAATTATTTGACCAAAGAAATTAATTTTTCAAGAATGAATTTAGATGCAACCAATAATGACAAATTGAATCATGGAATCATAAATTAATGTTAAAATAATGAATTTCAATACATCCAATACTAAAGTACATATTCAAGGAATCAACCATTTTCATACAGGATTTTCTATAATTTGATATGGTTTTTTCATACACTGTAATTTGTATTCTTTTGACAATTTATCTAATAGACAAAATAAAAATGTTTGAGTTCACCAAATTTTTTCTCTTGTAATCAGCACTAGTGATCTCTATTATTTCATTTATTTTGAAAATCTACCCTTAAATTCTATACATACTTTCTCAAAGTGATTTATGATGAACATAAAATTTGTGATGACAAAGATGGTATGATCCCATTAGGGGAATCATTGGTAATTATATTGGGTAGTGATTGATAAGTCACTACTATAAGGGTTTTAAATGGGTTTCTAATAAATTAGAAATGGGTATAGGTTTTATTTTTTTTAATCTTGTCCTTTTGCCTATGGAAATGGAATTATAGGCCTTAATGCCTTTACCCAGAATATTATCAAAAAGGATTTAGGGGCACTAACATCTTCTACTTAAGGAATTTTTTTAAGATTTATATTTGAATATTTAAAATTAAAAATTTGATTATATTTTGTTTTTTTATTAATTTAAAAAATTGTCTAATTTATCTACTATTTTATTTAGTATTATTTATATTAAATTAATATGAAAATAAAATTAAAACTCACAATCAAATATCTCATATACAAAGTTGTGTTCCCAAGAAATATTTATAGATTTCTAATATGGGATTTGATTTCTCATTTTCAAGCTTTGGATTAATAATATAATTTCACTAATAACACACTTTTAATAATCAGTAAGTAATCTATAATTAAGGATTAATTAACCACAATAAATCATTAATCAACAACTAATTAATTCTATTTATCAATTAATTACAAGTAATATTTTTCAAGTAATTAATAATAATTACCAACTAATTAATAATAAATAATAAATAGTAATTAGTAAAAAAATATTAATTAATTAATAATAAATAATAAATACTAATTAATTAGAAAAATAATAATTTATTAAAAATTAAAAATAAAAAAAATAAATAGTAATTAATTAATGATTAATAATTTATTAATAATTAATAATTAACAATTAATTATTAATTTAATAAAAAATAGATTATTTATATTTATAATTTTTAATTAGTAATTAAAATTTAATTAAAAATTAGTAACTTTTTATTAATAATTAATAATTAGAAAATAATTTTTAGTAATTATTAGTTATTAATTAATAATAAATAGTAATAAGTAATTATTAACTAATTAATAATGATTATTATTTAATTAATTAATAATTTTTGATTTGTTGAATGATTTTATGAAAATAAAAAACCATGTTACAATTGTTTGAAGGATGATTTTTTAAATAAGTATCTTTAAAAGGGTGGTGAAAAGTCCTTAGGTAGAAAAAGAGATTGAGTAATGTTATCACAATTTACCACATTATTTGAAATCCCATCAATGAGGTAGTTTAATTCCTGGTAAACATGAGTGATGATGATGTTTTTCCTTAATA
This sequence comes from Viscum album, assembly GCA_963277665.1. Lineage (NCBI taxonomy): Eukaryota > Viridiplantae > Streptophyta > Magnoliopsida > Santalales > Viscaceae > Viscum > Viscum album. The sequence continues at coordinate 1,533,108,840 of OY728163.1, read as the reverse complement.
AATCCTCAATTTGCTTTATCCTTTGAGCTATTTTTGTAACGTCCCTGTCCCGGAATCCACTAAACTGGTGCTCCGAGCCGGGTGGTTACATGAACTTAAGTGTGCCTCCCCATATGCCAAAGGTTTCCGACTAGCAGAGGGGGTCTTTGTAGTAATGTGGGGAGACTATACCCTCTATTTATCAGAGTAAGCCACAACATAATAACCAAATAGCAGAAACAATAACCAATAAACAAGGAACATGTATAACAACCAATCCCAACAATAAATATGCCATGTCATACTACAAGTGCAATGTGTACAAAACCCCAAAATAAGGACAATAGACAAAATCCCCAAAATGGTCCCGACTCCATATCCGAAATCTCCACCAAGTGCAACCCATATCCACTCGACTATCTAGCAAGGACCCTTGCCCTTCTCCTGACCTATAAACATGGAGTCTGCTCGGGTACCCAACAACGTCCCAAGGAGGGTGTGAGTACAACTTAGTAGGCCACCATCAACGGTGTCTAGAAAATATCCAGTATAAACAGGTGGTTCTTGTAAAAGGAAAATGAATGATAAATATAAAGTAATTATTTAAGGTGCCTTTAACCAATTCAGAGCCAAAACCATTACCACTTCCAATACCATTCATTTCACACCAATTATCATCATTTACCATTTCATCACATTTCCATGGGATAATCACATACATTATGTTACATGGGTCTAAGGACAACAATCACATGCCAGAGGGCAAACACATCATTATCTTATCTTACTATGACTAACTAACTCATAGAAACCATATCCTCACCTTGAAGCCTCAGTCTGGGTGGATGCAACCGTTAGGAGAATAGACCCTCAGTCCCCTTTCCTAACCCATGCATTGAGGGTGGAGTTTAGAGCCTCAATCTTCACTTGACCCGTGGGCATAGATCCTCAAGTCATACCCCGCTCTACGAAACCATGTGCACATGCTTATATATAAGTAACCATAAACCATTCAAACCGTTTCCCTTCAGCGAACACTATTCACAACAACCCACATGGGAATTCACGTTATGCCTTAACCCATTAACATATTACCATTTCACATCATTTAACCATTCACCCAATTCGCATGTGTTATGCCTATCTCAATAAGCATTCAACATTATACCCATAATCTATCCCATTATGGTCTTTAATCTGTGTACACATTAACCCATTTAACCCATTAATCATTCCCATGAATCAACATTTAACCCATTTCACATAACCCCTAGGTTATTTCCAAGTCTAGATGCATCACCTAACTTTTATTTCATGTTCAACCAATCATGCCAACATGTCTATCAATGGTTCTATAATTTATTACAACAAGGTCACTTGTTTAATATCAATCCCCAAACCAGGGAAAGTCAGCACATCCCATGGATGGCCCTAAATTATGTCAAGTCAACTCAACGCATCCCACTGGGATCATGAGGGTTCCCATTTTCCATTTAAAACACCATTATCACCAAACATTCCAAGGTTTTCCAAAACATAACCAAGGGAAAACAAGAACACTACAAAACATGAACAAACACCCAAATAACCACGGGATATCACTTGTAGACCACCTACCTCGAAACCGTAGTTGAACGCACCCTCTATCGAGTTTTTAGAACTCGATCCAACCAACCATTAGAGCTTCAACCTACAACTCAACCAAAAGATAGGGTTTTTGAGTTTTGAAACAAGATGAGAGAAACCACAAGCCCTAATACGAAGAAGAGAGGGGTAGAGGGGATTATACTTACCTGGAGCTTCAATCCACAACCAAGGATGTCCAAAACGACCACGAATCGAAGGAGAACCACCCTTGGGATGCCTGGGTCGAATTGGATCTTCCTAGGGTGAAGAGGGGAGGAAGAGAGGAAAATCCTGAGTGGGGTTTAAGAATCCCGGAGTGGCAATTTTTTAATTTATCCCAACATTAAGTGGCCGCACGGTTTAGCCACACAGTTTGGAAAACCGTGCGCACGCCACTGCCAAAAGGAGGAGGAGCCACACGATTTAGCCACACGGTTTGGAAAACCCTGTGCAAACCGTGCACTACCTTCTATCCAGAGGAGGGAAGGTCGCACGACTTAGCCTGGGCAAGCCACACGATTTGGCTGACCGTGCATAGGCCGTGCGTCCTGGCCTGTCTTGCCCATTTTTCCTTCTGTTCGTGCCCCGAGCCACTGGAACATCCCCAAGGCCTCTCATACCTTCAGAAGACATACCTTAAGGTCAAAAAAAAGGGATTCATCCAAAATATAATGAAAACATACCATTCCAAAAACTGAGATCTTACAACCTCCACACTTTATAACGGCTCGTTCTCGAGCCGAGCTTCAAAGCCTCATTACTCCACCGAAGAGAAGAGTTTGGGACACTAAGCCCGCATATTGGATTCTCGCTCTCTTGTTTCTAACTGAACTTTCCCATGCTGCCATAGTACTCGCCCTAGTGGAAAAACCTTGCCTTGAAAAACCATTTTACTATGATCCATCACATGAACTGGAGGCTCCTAAAAGGATGCATTAGCCTTAAGCTCCACATCCTCAACATGAACCACGTAAGATGTGTAACGACCCAAAGTTTCATTAATGGAAAATCTCTCTTGATCCACTTAAATGTTTCTTTATGAAAAATGTTTTTATAAGATGTCAAATTCTTTAGTTTTATGTTATGATTTGTGACCGTTACTTTTATAGCTGTTGAACAGTGATCATCTAAGTAGTATAAATATAAGGCTTTAACAAACCCATTTCTACTCAGACAAAGGAAGCGATGGTCTCATCCAGTAGAATTTCCCCTTACGAAGCCCATTTGTCAGAGCTCGGAAAAGAGGTGGCATCTTTGGGCTTTGCCCTTGACCAAGCCCAAGCTGAGCCTCATCAAGTCAAGCTCGAACGTGATCGTCTACGGGAAAAGTGGAAGTTGATTGAAATTACCACTCGAGCGATATTATCCGAGCCGCCCCAAGAGTCTGTCACCATCGCACACCTTACCCTTATGTCTTATGTAGCTATTTTAAGGGGTTATGTAACAAATAATTAGTACCATGTTCATTTACATTATTTTTGTATATAATAATGAATATAATTTCTAGTCATTTTTGATACATTGTAATTAGTTTTTATAGTACAAATGGTGTTTTTAGTTATTATTTAATTAAGAATTATATTTTACTAAATTAAAGGATTTTTTTTGAATTAAATAATATTTTAATAAAATATTACTATTAATATTAAATTAATTTTTATTAAATATAAATTATCTTATAATTTTATGAATGTAATTAAAATTTTTATTAAGGTTTGAAAGCCATTTCTGTCAAAACCCGTGAATTTTTTAATAAATGTCGGTTTTTATTTTAAAAATGAAAATTCACATATTTAGAAAATTATTTAGATAAAATAAATATTATTTTTGGAATCAGGACGTCGAAATTATCCAACAGTGAATTTTTTATAATATTCTGAGACAGTCAAATTTTTGGGTAAAAATTAAATACAATTTAAATATATAATGTGTTTTATGACATCATAATGACCCAATGGTGATGTAATAAAATACCATAATCCTTATGTTCGGCCAATATATGTTTTAGCATTAAAATAATGAGGTTTTGGGTTTGTTTGACTCACTTTTCAAATCATTAATGGAGCCCTCAAGACTTATTCAACACTTTGCCTTTTTAAATTAATTTCCATGGGAGTGTGACTCACCTCCACATAAGCAACCCTAATTTTTTAATAAGTTAGGACCTTGACCTTGTAAAATATTTTTTTCCTCTTTCCTTTTTCAGAAACCATGGGAAAATACCATGGGATGGTTTGTGGTTTGGATTATTTTAATATAAGGGGTCCCAAACCTAAATAATAAAGAATTCTCTCACCTTTCCTATATAAACCCACCCATGCTTCCACTTCCTCCTCACTAAAATCACTTTGTGTTCGTCCAAACTCTGCCCTACTCTCTCTAGAATCCTCCCAAGGTGCCCCAAGCTCCCAAGAAGCCTCTCAGAAGCCTCTCTCTAGCCTTTGGAAGCACACTTCCAAGTAAAGGTTTTTTCTTCCTTTCTCTTTTTTTGTCAATTTTCTTTAAGTTGTATTTCCCTTTTTATTTCAATTATGAATGTTGGGGTATGGTTTCACACCTCCCCCATACTGCCCTTTTATTGTTTGAATGATGGGAGAACCATTTCTCTCTCATTAAATGCCTCCCATGTACACCCGTTACTATGCCAAAATTCCGAAAGGAACTTCTCTCTCTTCTTTTACATTCAAGAAATACTTTTGTATCATGAATCTAAATTCCTTTTCAATTGTTGTGACATGTATCTATATGACCTCCTTACTGTCCATTACATGTAAATACGATGAGGAACCCCTTTCTCTCTCATCAACCATTTTTTTTATGAATTCTTATGTCACGTCGTTACGCTGCCGAAATCGCACCGATTTTCTAAGCCAATGTCATTGTGTAGTGAATACCATGCCCATTTCTCCATCAAGGGTATTCACCTTTATGCACATTTACTTATTGATTATAAAGTTTCATGTTTTAATTCCACATTCCTTTATCGTGGAATAAATGATTATGTTTTATGAATCCATGTTTTATGATCCATGTGGCACACTTATGCATGAAATGACATGTTTAAGAAGGGTGCGCCCTTTATAGCGCTCCAATGCATTGGGTAAAGTATAGTATCATGATACATCATGTGAAATAAGTGTTGACTCATGCTAACTCAAGTGCAATGAGGGTTTACTCGTGCTTCAAGTGCAATGAGGGTTTACTCATGCTCCATGTTCAATGAGCCTTGGCTCATGCTAATTCAATGTAAAGTGTTGTTGCCACATTTCCATGTTATGATTATCATGCTTTATCATGCCTTTATGTTCATGTTTTTCTTATGATCTATTGATATGCCTATTGCCCAACATGTATTGTACTCCTCATGTTATTCATTGTGTACTCCCTTACTGGGCTTTATAGCTCACCCTTTTCTTATGCATGTCCTCAGGTTATCCCATGCAATGCTAAGTATGAAGGAATGTAGTGGTCATGTAAAGGAAGTTTTCAATAAAGATGTTGTATTTCAAGATTAAAGTTCTTATGTAATGATCCTAAGCCCCAAAGAAACTAAACCTATTGATCTTCTTTGTTGTATCAAGTGATGTTTTATGTAATAAAGCATGTTTAAGTTGTAATAAAAAGCAGGGTTGTCATAGTTGGTATCAAAGGATAGGTTTAGTTATTTTTGGGATTAGGAAACCCTAGTAAAGCCTTAGATAAAAGACTAAGAATAATAAAAACATCCCTATGTTTTGGTAAATACTAAGTAAGTGGTTTATCAAACAAATACATCCCTGTCTGGATACGAGCAGGTAGAGGCAGCTCTGGAACATATGTATCCTAGGGGTAAAACCTGAAAACACCGCTTTGAGCTAGACTCGAATGGGAACTGGTGCACGACAACGGGCCTTGCTGCACTCTTGGTTACGAAACTCCCGGGGGATATGTTTTTATGAATTCACAATCTTAGTATAAACCCTTATTAAGGGAAAAATTCCCCTAAGAATATATGTTAGAAGGAAGATCATGAAAAGACTGGATTGAATCCTATAGACTCATGAGTTAATGAGATTAAAGTTTATTTATAACTCATCAACTTTTGTCTTTGGATTAACCTTTATGTGTTACCCCTAACATTCCTTTTATTCCAGCCAATGGCCGGTAATAGGAGAACTCGGGCTAACAACCGTTGTGAAGATCAGTGTGATGATTGTACTTATGAGATGCCCAATCCAATGGGCGCGGGAATCACGAACTTTGTCACGATTCTATCTCAGATAACTCATGTTTTGAATAGAAACACTGGTCAAGAGGAACGGTCAACCCCCCCTAATAAGGAACAAGTTGCTATTGAAAGATTCATGAGACAAAGGCCTCCTACTTTTAGTGGATCATCCGATCCCATGATCGTTGAACAATGGATCAACTCCATTGAAAAGATATTCTCCATCCTCCAATGCTCTGAAAAAGAGAAGGTTCTCATGGTGGCTTATCGTATGGAGGGTGAAGCTGATCAATGGTGGACGTTGATAAAAAATACGAAGCCTGAGGAGGAGGTCGAGGCTTTGGAATGGAAGGAATTCCGGAAGATGTTTTTCGATAAATATTTTCCACGCACCCTTCATCTTAAGATGGAAAGGGACTTCCTTTACCTCAAATAAAAAGTTGAAGAATCTGTGGGAGCGTACGAGGAAAACTTCACAAGGCTTGCACGATACGCTTCCGGCATTGTCGTTACCCCCGAATGCAAGGTTGACCGCTTCTTTGTTGGGCTGAAGCCTAGATTGCGGAAAGCATTAGCGATCCGTGACTTCGACAGCTATGAGGAAAGTGTCCGATGTGCCCTCAAGGTTGAAATGGAGATAGGAGAATCACAGGGGTATCATGGGGACAAGAAGAATAAGGTGGACATAAATGCTGGTGGTCCGATGGATAAATCCAACGACGCTAAGAAATTCCATCACCCCACTTGCCAAAAGTGTGGAAAGAAGCACCCTGGAAATTTCCTTAGGGGGACAAGAAAATGCTTCAAGTGTGGAAGAGAAGGGCACATAGCTGTTAACTGTCAGCAAGAAGGACCCGCGGCTATGACAGAGGAGAGGAACGCTCCGTTCGAACCTCAATGTGTTGTTCAATGCTTCAAATGCGAAGAACTGGGTCATTTTGCGAATCAGTTCCCTAATCCAAGGGTTCTCGGAGGCAATCAACAACCTCCAAGACAGCAAGGAAGAACTTTTGCCATCACAACTGCCGAAGTGAACCCCGACAACGAAGTGGTGACAGGTATGCTAGTTATTCATTCAAGAATAGTGAAAATACTTTTTGATTCAGGTTATACGCATTCTTTTATATCTCAAAATTTTAGTAGAACTATCCCTGCACCACCACAAATCATGGAAGTAAAGATGTCGGTGAGTACGGCAAATGGGGCAATCATTGCATCCCATGAGTATAAGTCCTCCTCTATTATAATCTGTGGATTGAATTTCCCGGAGAACCTCGTCATACTCCCTTTGGTGGAATTTGATGAAATTCTTGGCATGGATTGACATTCCTTATACAGAGCCAACATAAATTGTCGGGAGAGGTAAATCACACTCCATATAGAGAATCGACCCCCGATTCATTACAAGTGTCAGGAGGAAGATGAATCTCCTTTAGCTCCATCATCTCAAGCATGGATATTACTGCCTTATGAGCATGCATATCTAGCTCAGATGATTGAGTCCAAGGAAGAAACCACCCTTGAAGAAATTCCTATTGTGAGGGAATTCGCTGAAGTAATTCCCGAGGAACTTCATGGCCTTCCTCCAAGAAGAGATGTTGAGTTCTCAATTGAACTTATACCTGGGGAACTGCCAATATCCAAGACTCCATATAGAATGGTTTTTGTTGATCTTGAAGAGATGGAGAAACAACTACAGGAGAATCTGGATAAAGGGTTTATACGCCCAAGTGCATCACCATGGTGTGCACCAGTCCTCTTCGTCATGAAGAAGGATGGGTCAATGCGGCTTTGCATCGATTATTGTGAACTTAACAAAATCACGATAAAGAACAAGTATCCTCTCCCAAGAATCGATGACTTGTTTGATCAGCTGCGTGGAGCACAATACTTCTCCAAGGTGGACTTGCGGTCGGGATATTATCAAGTAAGGGTGAAGAAGGAAGATATCCCCAAGACTGCTTTTCGTACAAGGTACGGGCACTATGAATTCATAGTAATGACTTTCGGACTCACCAATGCTCCAGAAATATTCATGGACTTGATGAATAGAGTCTTTAGAGATTACCTAGACAAATTTGTGGTAGTCTTTATAGATGATATTCTAATATACTCCAAAACCAAGGAGGACCATGAGGAGCATTTAAGAACTGTACTGGAGACTTTGCGCAAGGAGAAGCTCTATGCCAAGTACAGCAAGTGTGAGTTCTGGCTAAAGGAAGTCTCATTCTTAGGCCATATCATCACAAGCAATGGGATATCTGTGGACCCCTCCAAAACAGATGCAATTGAGGGATGGGTGAGGCCAACATCGGTAACTGATATCCGTAGCTTCTTGGGGTTAGCTGGATATTATCGACGATTTGTGAGAAATTTCTCACGATTTTCCAACCCTATTACCAAGCTAACTCGAAAGGGAGTAAAGTTTTCTTGGAGCGATGAATGCGAAGAAAGCTTTAAGGAGTTGAAAAGGAGGCTTATCACTGCACCCGTGCTCACTTTACCCACAAGTGGGGATCTTTTTGTGGTATTCAGTGATGCTTCGAAGAAGGGCTTAGGATGTGTTCAAATGCAGAATGATAAAGTGATATCCTATGCCTCAAGGTAGTTGAAAATCCTTGAGCGAAACTATCCAACGCATGATCTGGAGTTGGCGGCGGTGATCTTTCCCTTGAAAATCTGGCGGCATTATCTCTATGGAGAGAAATGTGAGATATATACTGGCCACGAGAGTCTTAAATATATATTCACACAGAAAGAGCATAATATGCACCAGAGAAGATGGATAGAGCTCATCAAGGATTATGACTGTTCAATACATTATCACCCTGGGAAGGTGAACAAGGTGGCGGATGCCCTAAGTATAAAGGATCCAACGATTCTATCAATGCTGAGAATTGAGAAGGATCCAATATTCTTAGACTTGATGAATATGGACGTGGGAATCATAAAGAAGGGAACATCATCAATCCATTCACAAATGATTTCTCAACCATCTCTTTTGGAAAGGTTAAAGGATGATCAAAAGGATGATGCTAGAATCCAAGAAAAAGTGGAAGCTATCAAAAATGGATAATCCTCAGAGTTTAATGTTAATGAAGAAGGAATTGTGCGGTTTGGGAAAAGACTATGTGTTCCATCATGTCCAGAGCTGAAGAAGGAACTTTTGGATGATGCACATAGTTCAAATTTCTCTATTCACCCAGGGAGCACAATGATGTATCGAGATCTCCGAGAAAACTTTTTGTGGGATAATATGAAGAAGGAGATCGCTGAATATACATCAAAGTGCCTGGTGTGTCAACAAGTGAAGGAAGAGAGGAAGAAGTCTAAGGGGATGATTCAACCATTGCCCATACCAGAATGGAAATGGGAGAACATCACCATGGACTTCGTCACTGAACATACAAGGACTCCAAAGGCAACAATGCAGTCTGGGTTGTTGTGGATCGTCTTATAAAGACTGCACACTTCATTGCTATTCGAGAGGATTTCTCTTTGGATCAATTGGCACAGATATATATCAGGGAAGTGGTACGGTTGCATGGAGTACCACTGTCTATTGTGTCTTACCGAGATCCAAGATTTACCTCTAGGTTTTGGAAGAGTCTTTAACATGCTCTGAATACTGAACTGAAATTCAGTACGGCCTATCATCCTCAAACTGATGGCCAATCCCAGCGGATTATCCAAACACTTGAGGATATGTTGAGAGCGTGCTCAATGGACTTTAAAGGAGGATGGGATCAACATCTTCCTCTAGTTGAGTTCTCTTATAATAATAATTTCCACTCGAGCATCCAAATGACACCATATGAAGCCCTGTATGGGAAAAGGTGTAGAACACCGGCATGTTGGGATGAGGTCGGTGAACGTAAGCTGCTTGGACCAGAAATGGTCGAAGAAATGGTGGAGAAGGTGAAAACCATTCAGCAGCATATCAAGGCAGCCCAAAGTCGACAGAAGAGTTATGCAGATAATCGTCGACGAGACCTTGAGTTTAAAGTCGGAGACATGGTGTTTTTATGCATATCTCCATGGAAGAAGGTCATGAGGTTTGGAAAGAAAGAGAAGTTAAGTCCAAGGTACATCGGCCCCTTCGAGGTTCTTGATCGTGTTGGGGGTGTGGCCTATCGACTAGCACTTCCACCTACTATGGCCAAGGTGCATGTTGTCTTCCATGTATCCCTCTTAAGGATTTACATACCAGACCCTTCACATGTACTCTCTTCCAAGGTGGTTCAATTAGAATACGATCTTTCTTATGAGGACCAACCAGTGAAGATCATAGATCATAGAGAAAAAGTTCTACGAAATAAGACAATGCCCCTCGTCAAGGTGTTATGGAGAAACCAAAAGTTTGAAGAAGCAACTTGGGAGTCAGAGGATATGATGAAGCTGAGTTACCCACATTTGTTTTAGTTTGGGAAAAGGAAAATTTCGAGGGCGAAATTTCTTAAGGGGGGAATATTGTAACGACCCAAAGATTCATTAATGGAAAATCCCTCTTGATCCAGTTAAATGTTTCTTTATGAAAAATATTTTTATAAGATGTCAACTTCTTTAGATTTACGTTATGATTTGTGACCGTTACTTTTATAGCCGTTGAACAGTGATCATCTAAGTAGTATAAATATACGGCTTTAACGAACCCATTTCTACTCAGACAAAGGAAGTGATGGCCTCATCCAGTAGAATTTCCCTTTACGAAGCCCATTTGTCAGAGCTCGGAAAAGTGGTGGCGTCATTGGGCTTTTCCCTTGACCAAGACCAAGCTGAGCCTCATCAAGTCAAGCTCGAACGTGATCGTCTACGGGAAAAGTGGAAGTTGATTGAAATTACCACTCGAGTGATGTTATCTGAGCTGCCCAAAGAGTCTGTCACCATCGCACACCATACCCTCAGGTCTTATGCGGCTATTTTAAGGGTTTATGTAACAAATAAGTAGTACCATGTTCATGTACATTATTTTTGTACATAATAATGAATATAATTTCTAGTCATTTTTGATACATTGTAATTAGTTTTTATAGTACAAATGGTGTTTTTAGTTATTATTTAATTAAGAATTATATTTTACTAAATTAAAGGATTTTTTTGAATTAAATAATATTTTAATAAAATATTATTATTAATATTAAATTAATTTTTATTAAATATAAATTATCTTATAATTTTATGAATGCAATTAAAATTTTTATTAAGGTTTGAAAGCCATTTCTGTCAAAACCCGTGAATTTTTTTATAAATGTCGGTTTTTATTTTAAAAATAAAAATTAACATATTTAGAAAATTATTTATATAAAATAAATATTATTTTTGGAATCAGGACGTCGAAATTATCCAACAGTGAATTTTTCATAATTTTCTGAGATAGTCAAATTTTTGGGTAAAAATTAAATACCATTTAAATATATAATGTGTTTTATGACATCATAATGCCCCAATGGTGATGTAATAAAATACCATAACCCTTATGTTCGGCCAATATATGTTTTATCATTAAAATAATGAGGTTTTGGGTTTGTTTGACTCACTTTTCAAAGCATTAATGGAGCCCTCAAGACTTATTCAACACTTTGCCTTTTTAAATTAATTTCCATGGGAGTGTGACTCACCTCCACATAAGCAACCCTAATTTTTTAATAAGTTCGGACCTTGGCCTTGTAAAATATTGTTTTCCTCTTTCTTTTTTCAGAAACCATGGGCAAATACCATGGGATGGTTTGTGGTTTGGATTATTTTAATATAAGGGGTCCCAAACCTAAATAATAAAGAATTGTCTCACCTTTCCTATATAAACCCACCCAAGCTTCCACTTCCTCCACACTAAAATCCCTTGGAGTTTGTCCAACCTCTGCCATTCTTTCTCTAGAATCCTTCCAAGGTGCCCCAAGCTCCCAAGAAGCCTCTCACAAGCCTCTCTCTAGCCTTTGGAAGCACACTTCCAAGTAAGGGTTTTTTCTTCCTTTCTCTTTTTTTGTCAATTTTATTTAAGTTGTATTTCCATTTTTATTTCAATTATGAATGTTGGGGTATGGTTTCGCACCTCCCCCATACTGCCCTCTTATTGTTTTAATGATGGTAGAACCCTTTCTCTCTCATTAAATGCCTCCCATGTACACCCGTTACTATGCCGAAATTCCGAAAGGAACTTCTCTCCCTTCTTTTACATTCAAGCAATACTTTTGTATCATGAATCTAAATTCCTTTTCAATTGTTGGGACATATATCTATATGACCTACTTACTGTCCATTACATGTAAAAATGATTAGGAAACCCTTTATCTCTCATCAACCATTTTTTTATGAATTCTTATGTCACGTCGTTACACTGCCGAAATCACACCGATTTTCTAAGCCAATGTCACTGTGTAGTGAATACAATGCCCATTTCTCCATAAAGGGTATTCACCTTTATGAAAATCTACTTATTGATTATAAAGTTTCATGTTTTAATTCCACATTCCTTTATTTTGGAATAAATGATTATGTTTTATGAATCCATGTTTTATGATCCATGTGGCACACTTATGCATGAAATGAAATGTTTAAGAAGGGTGCGACCTTTATAGCGCTCCAATGCATTGGATAAAGTATAGTATCATGATACATCATGTTCAATGAGTGTTGACTCATTCTAATTCAAGTGCAATGAGGGTTTACTCGTGCTTCAAGTGCAATGAGGGTTTACTCATTCTCCATGTGCAATGAGCCTTGGCTCATGCTAATTCAATGTTAAGTGTTGTTACCACATTTCCATGTTATGATTATCATGATTTATCATGCCTTTATGATCATGTTTTACTTATGCTATATTGATACGCCTATTGCCTAACATGTATTGTACTCCTCATGTTATTCATTGTGTACTCCCTTACTGGGCTTTATAGCTCACCCTTTTCTTATGCATGTCCTCAGGTTATCCTATGCAATGCTAAGTACGAAGGAATGTAGTGGTCATGTAAAGGAAGTTTTCAATAAAGATGTTGCATTTCATGTTTAAAGTTCTTATGTAATGATCCTAAGCCTCAAAGACACTAAACCTATCGATCTTCTTTGTTGTATCAAGTGAAGTTTTATGTAATAAAGCATGTTTAAGTTGTAATAAAAAGAAGGGTTTTCATAAGATGGGTTAGGGTGATACCATCGATGTTATGACACATGAAACACATCATGCATCCCACCATACCACGTGGAAGAGACAATCGTTAAGCCACTGGTCTGATCCTCTCCACAATCTCAAAAGTTCCCATATACCTAGGCGCCAACTTTCCCTGCTTTCGAATCTGATGGAGACCCAACCTTGGAGAGACCTGAAGGAACACATTGTCTCCCACCCCAAACTCAAGAGTTATATGCCTCTGATCTTCATACGACTTCTTCCTACTCTGAGCTGTAGCCATCCGCTTCCTAATCAACTTAACTATCTCTGAAGTCTGTTGCATGAGACTTGGCCCTAACAATTCAGATTCACCAGCCTCTAACCAACACAACAGAGGTCTACATGGCCTCCTGTAATGGTCATCAAATTGGTCCATCTGAATTGTAGCCTAAAACTGTTGTTTTAGGCAACCTCAACTAACTACAGGTACCTCTCCCAAGAACCACCAATGTCTAAAACACAAGCTCCTAACATGTCTTCCCACACTTGGATCGTACGCTCCAACTGCTTGTCCATCTGCGGGTGGAAAGACGTACTCAAAAACACTTGGGTACCAAGCGCCTTCTGTAACCCTTGCTAGAAACACGATGTGAAACATAGATATCAGTTCGAAACTATGGTCCGCGACACTCCATGTAACAACACTATTTCTCGAACATATAACTCACCCAAATGGTCGACTGTAAAGGTCTCCTGAATCGGTAAGAAATGATCCACTTTTGTTAACCAATCCACAACCACCCATATTTCATTATTCTTTCGTGGAGTCCTCGGAAGACCCACGAGAACATCCATTGTTACATCATCCCACTTCCATTCCAGAATGGGAAATAGACGCAATAAACCTCTTGGGTGTTGGTGCTCGGTCTTCACCAGCTGACATGTAAGGCACTGTGCCACAAAGCCTACAACATCCTTCTTCATTCCAGGCCACCAAACTGCCTTTAAAGATCACGATACATCTTGGTCAAACCAGGATTCACTGCCCACATTCCAAGATTTGGTTTTACATCACAATTCCTACCGAATACGAATCAAGGGCACAACTTTCCCCTTAAGCCTTCCTCACCATAACCACGACACAAGCGGAAAAACTCCTCAAGTATTTATCGACTTCTCCCTTTCTTACTCTGGGATCTTCATGGGGAAAACATAGGTGGAAAAACCTAACCCACAATAGAAGGAAACTTAACACACAACTACTCATCGTCATGGGGAAACCAATCGTCACCTCATCTGCCCGATTCTCTGCACAACTCATGACCCCAAATCACATGGTGTCATTTTCTGTCCACCAAACTCTAATGGTGACCCAACCCGGTATCACCCAGAGGAAAACAAACAACCCTTCCATCAACATTTCCAGAAGATCTCACTCCACAACAGTACACCCAACGTAAAACAAAACTCTTGGATACCTAACCAGTTAAATCGTGACAATGCTCTCTACTAAGGCCAACTCACCCGACCGGTGACCACTCGAGTCCTTCCAACCCGAAACTATGGTCCCGTCATGAATCGACCATATATCCCTTATGGTTTTCTCCACCATTTCCGGTTACTTGGAACATCCTCCATCGACGAAGGACCATCAGATCTCAACCCAACCATACCATTGCTTAACACGTTATAACTTACCGGCACCAAGCATCCATAGAAGCATTACCCTGCCTTGGCATCCAGCCGCACCATCACAACCATTGGGAAGACATTCCTACACCATCCATTCAAGTACTAAGATAATCATAACTTTACTTAGCTTCTACTTTACTTCTAAAGGCTCTTTTTGTTACAATATAAGCCTGTAAGTGGTCACTCTCACCTCACCCATTCAAGTTTACCATCTCAGGTCAGGCCACCTTCAACTACCTTTCCCAAGAACACCCATCGAGGTCATTTCCCGAATTCCAGTAGAATTAATTGTCATGGAATTACCACCCTCCAAACTGTCATTGACTTCACCCTTGGCATGACACCATATCACCTGACCAAGGTTCTCCCAACATCATGACATCCTAAAACAACACAAGGAAGATTAACCCAGGTCTAACCACAATCTCTGTTGGAGTTATATGACCTCAACTTCTCTTTCCACAACCTATTGTCATATCCATCCACATCCTCCCACGACTCATCACAAATCTTACAAGATTCACTTTGAACCTCCCTGAGCTCAAGCCAATACTTGGCTCAATTGTAACCACATCCAAGTCCCACATGCCTCTCCAAGGAACCTAAAATGCACCTCACTGGTTCCTCATTGCTACCCTGGTTCCACTACGCCGTCTCGATGTTCTCTCTTCCACATTCAAATCTGATTTATCACTCCCCACCTTAGGAGTTTCATTACCTTTGCTCTCCATGAGGGATTCCAACACCCGCATCTTAAAACCAATCACAAACTGAACCCCAAACTTAGACATGTACATCCAGCCTTTTTCCCAAAACATGGAAACAATCATCACCTAGTGTCTATTCCCAGCCTCCATGAAAGGAACCCAAGGCATTGTCAACATTTGACCCATCCCGAGGTCTCCACCATAAGCCATCGAGGGTGTACATCCCATCATCAAACTCCACACTTCTCGTTTCCTTGTACGTAAACTCAATGATGTCCCTCATCCAAACAAACACCTTCATGTATCTTGGTGAGAGCCATAGCTTCTCAACATACCCTGTACGATGTCAATATGTTGGTCATGATCGTCACTAACTGAGGTACGCTAAGAAGGTTTTGAGGAACACCATCACAAACTTACCCGTTTCTGATGTCAAGCTATGGGAAACCATGACCTGCCAGGAATCTCAGGCTTCCCTGCCAAATGGGCCACATCAACACTTAACCATCACAACTCAGGTACGATCGCCAACCAGGTTCAACCATCACTCCACAACCAACCCATTCATACACAAGTTCAACCACATGACCAACCCTTAGCTCGAGTTTCACCAACGAGTGAGAGTATATAACCATATTTTATCCACTCTTGTATTTCTTATTCAAAACAACTTCCAGGCCTCCATTAATCCTCACTCAAACATGTGAGTCATGCATTCAAGCGATACAGCCATTAGAAACAAACCATACCCCTTATCACAAACACTAGGGTGCCTTTATGAAAGAACCAGGCACAACAAGACCACCAATATTCCTACTTATCCTTACATCACAATACTGCACCACACAACACTCGATGCCCCACATTCATGGTCTAAAAAATCCACAGGTGTGAAACACACCCGAAAGAACTATAATCCTTTCCCGACCTCTCTCGTAGGTCACCTTGATGGTTGAACAATACCAACTCCCTAAACACACCACCTCGGCCATAGCATGACCGAGAAGGACACACAATCCAAGCCCAAAATCCCAACTGGGCTCTCTCATGACCCAAAGCCATGGATACAAGGGGATAACTGACAACACCAAGGATACCCACATTTGCACTCAAACATCCACTTTCCGAACTTTTCATTCACTTGGCTCTTCGAAAGAATGACTGACAGAATTTAACTACAAAAGGAAAGATCCCACATGATCAATCAATAAACCAACCATTATTCATTCTTTACCCCAACAACCATCATCACACTTAGAGCACCACCCCCTACCATACCTACCAAGATCATGGTCAATATGGGTAACCAACTTAGTCAATAACAAGTCTTTTATCAACACATCTTCAGACCAATTCTTCTTTCACAACATGATCCATTCCACTTAAGAACATTTCCCATTTCATAACACGTTAAAATCATCATTTTATCACATTTACACCTTTCATTAGGTAGAATTCATTAAAAATTTTATTATCACTATGCAACCACCTTTTTTTCCTTTGGAATCTGAATCAACCCTTTCAATTTATCACAACTCAAAACATTATCCCGGTCACAAAATTTATGATTTTTTTCATTCATTCTCCCACTTGTTTTATTTCATTCATCTCATCATTTATTGATTTCATGAAACGCATGATGCATCCTAATTTTCCTGCCTCACACACCCACCCCGTGCGTGTTCCTAACACAATGCATGTCACCTATCTCCCTAGGTGCCTATAAGGATGCATGAATGAAATTCCTTGTGTCATTAAGGCCACAAGACAAATATCATAAGACAGTCACATCAAACCACTTGTGCATCACCTAACGGTGAAATATCATCAATTGTAACAACACAAACCCAAGAACAACAATTCACACCCTGGGTAACATGGGTTTACCCCGTACATGGGTTAGCTACTCCCAATCTAGAGCTCATTACCAAGGCCCGACCCGTCTTAACCCTTGTCTACCAATCCTAAATAACAAGAGCTTAGAGAAGGAGAAGAAAGACCTCCTCTAATACAACTTTTAAATGTCCACGTCCTAGAAGCCACTAAACCGTTGCTCCGATCCGGGTGGTTACATGACCCTAAGCGCGCCTCCTCATACACCAATGGTTGCCGACTAGCAGCAGGGGTCTATGTAGACATGTGGGGAGATTATACCCCCTATTTATCAGAGTAAGACACAACATAATAAAAAAATAGAGGAAACAATAACCAATAAACAAGGAACATGTATAACAACAAATCCCAACAATAAATATTCCATGTCATACTACAAGTGAAATGTATACAAAATCCCAAAATAAGGACAACAGCCAAAATCCCCAAAATGGTCCCGACACCAAGTCTGGATCCTCCACCAAGTGCTACCCATATCTACTTGACCATCTAGGAAGGACCCTTTCCCTTAACCTGACCTATAAACATGAAGTCTTCTCGGGTACCCAATGGTGGCCCGAGGAGGGTGTGAGTACAACTCAGTAGGCCACCACCAATGGTGTCTACAAAATATCCAGTATAAATAGGTGGTGCATGAAAAATGAAAATGAATGATAAATTCCTAGTAATTATTTAAGGTGCCTTTAACCAATTCAGATCCAAAACCATTACCACATCCAATACCATTCATTTCACACCAAATTATCATCATTTACCATTTCATCACATTTCTATGGGTTAATCACATATATTATGTTACATGGGTCTAAGACCAAAATTCACATGCCAAAGGGAAAACACATCATTATCCTATCTCACTAGGACTAACTCCCTCTTAGAAAACATATCCTCAACTCGAATCCTCAGTCCGGGTGGATTCAACCGTTAGGAGAATAGACCCTCAGTCCCCTTTCCTAACAAGTGCATTTAGGGTGGAGTTTAGAGCCTCAGTCTTCACTCGACCCATGGGAATAGATCCTCAAGTCATACCCACTCTACTAATCCATGTGCACATGCTTATATATAAGTAACCATCAACCATCTAAAATGTTTCCCATCGGCGAACACTATTCACTACAACCCACATGGGAATTCAAATTATTCTTTAACCCATTAACATATTACCATTTCACATCATTTAACCATTCACCCAATTCCCATGTGTTATGCCTATATCACTAAGCATTCAACATTAAACCCATAATCTATCCCATTATGGTTTTTAATCATTTTACACTTTAACCCATTTAACCCGTTCATCATACCCATGAATCAACATTAAACCCATTTCAAATATCCCCTAGGTTATTGCCAAGTTTAGGTGTATCACCAAAATTCTATTCCAAGTTCAAAAAATCATGCCGAAATGTTTATAAAGGGATCTACAATTCATTACAACGAGGTCACCTGTTTAATATCAATCCCCAAACCCGGGAAATCCAGCACATCCCATAGATGACCCTAAATTAAGTCAAGTCAACTCAACACATCCCACGGGGATCATGAGGGTTCCCAATAGCCATTTAAAACACCATTATCACCAAACCTTCCAAGTTAATCCAAAACATAACCAAGGGAAAACTAGAACACGACTAAACATGCACAAACACCCAAATAACCAAGGGATATCACTTGTAGACCACCTACATCGAAATTGTAGATGAACACACTCTCTATTGAGTCCTTAGATCTTGATCCAACCAACGTTTAGAGCTTCAACCTATAACTCAGCCAAAAAATAGGGTCTTTGAGTTTTGAAACAAGATGAGAGAAACCACATGCCCTAATCCGAATAAGAGAAGGGTAGAGAGGATTATACTTACCTGGGGCTTTGATCCACAACCATCAGCATCCAAAACATCCAAAATCAAAGGAGAACCACCCGTGGGAATCTTGGGTCGAATTCGTTCGTCCTAGGGTGAAGAGGGGGGAAGAGAGGAAAATCCTGAGTGAGGTTTAAAAATCCTAGAGTGGCAATTTTTTAATTTCTCCCATCTTTATGTGGCCGCACAATTTAGCCGCATGGTATGGAAAACCGTGTGCAAACCGTGCACATGACACTGCCCGAAGGAGGAGGAGCCTCACAATTTAGCTACACGATTTGGGAAACTATGTCAAAACTGTGCGCTCACTTCTGTCCAGAGGAGGGAGGGTCGCACGGCATAGCCTGGGCAGGCCGCATGGTTTGGCTGACCTTGTGCAGGTCATGCGTCCTAGCCTGTATTGCCCAGTTTTCTTTCCTTTCGTGTCCCGAGCCTCCAGAACACCCCCAAGGCCTCTCAAAACATCAGAAGATATCCCTTAAGGTCAAAAACAAGGTATTCTTCCAAAGAATTACGAAAACGTACCTTTCCAAAACCAGGATCTTATAATTTGCTTCTAATATAAATGAGTATTACAATTCAAACTGCTGAACAATGTTTGTTGAGTCACATTCCAACCAAAATTTGTTCCATTTTCTTTTCTTTTCCATATCATCCTCTTCAAATAGTGCCAAAATTTCAGCCTCAAGAGATGAATCCAATCAACATGGTCCAAAAAGGAAACCCATGACAAACCCCTTGTGATATCAAATGTCACACCCAGACTTCGCATTGTGACATGTTTCTAATATTTATTTTTATCATATAAATTTATCTTCTTCTAATTATTATTATTTTATTTATTATATTTTTTATGAAACAAGGGTTGATCTTGAATGGGGTTTTGCACTTTTGCGCTCATAAATGAGTGTTTTTGCCTTGATAGCATTCAGCGCCCAATGGTTGAAGTCGCACAGCCTCACTTGGGTCACCGTGTGAACTCAACCAGTTCACCACATGACCTGCCTGGTGTTAAAGGAAGATGAATAAAATTTATTGAATAATGAAATGGAAATAAAATGAAAATAAGAAGTGTAATAAAAATTTAACAAATTATTTAAATGATAATAATAATAATATTTTTTGAAGATATTATTATTATTAATATTGTTAAGAATATAAATTTTATTATGTTATTAATATTATTGTTAATATAATATTATGTTACTTTCAATTCATTATTATTTTTGGAATTACAATATTCAGTTGAGGTGTGGGATGAGTCCCAGTGGATTCTTGAGTTTTTGTCAATAAATGAGTCTTTGAATCTTGACATCATCTAAAGCATTGGTGAAGCACAATTTGGAGACCTCTCGGCTTCACATGGTCTAATAAGTGACCTTATGATGTCAATTAATTAAATAAAATGAATCAATAATAAATAAATAACATTAAGTGAGTGATAAAATGAAAATAAGAAAAAAATAAGAAAAAAATAAGAAAAAAAGTAATAAATAATTGTTTTAATAATAATAATAATAATAATAATATTTGAGGATATTATTATCATTGTTATAAAAAATTATCGTGTTTCCCATTAATTAATTAATTGGATAATTATTATTTTTATTAACATTTTATTATGTTTGTATTATTAATATTATGGATTTATTTTTTATTTTTGTTGTTTTTATTTTTTTCTTTCCCTTAGGGCTGGCCAACACCTCTCCCCCTTCTACCATGTAACAAAACCCCTTATACCCAAAACCCTTGTGCACCATCCTCCCTGGCCAGCCGCCAGACCACCCGCGTCCCTTCTTGCCTGCCTTCCCCCGCTGGCACCGTCACCCCGACCCCCCTCGGCCCGGCCGCTCACACTGTCTCCCTGGAGCCCCTGGTCCATTACCCCTACTCCCGCACCTTTATGCTCACCCACCGTTCTCCCATCCCATCTTGTAATACCCCATCAGCCTCCTCACTAGTCATTTCCACCTCACCGTCCTTCACACCACCACCGCACCACCTAGCCACTGGTCCACCTCCCTCCCGGATAGCTGTTCTATACGATGAATCCAATCTGGTGCGCACACCCCTTGCTGGTTGGCTCTATCTGAGGGGCCCCATTTTGCTGACAACGCCACTTCCGACAACTGCAACCCAAACCACCGACTTTTATTCTAGCATGCCATCCTCCAGTAAGCACTAATTTATTTCTCCTAAGGGTTTGGGTTCTTTTTATTTTGGGTTTAATCCTCTGGTTTTAGGGTAAGTTTTGGTTGCTGGTGGTGCAGTCGAGTTGCAATGGTGTTTTAACACTATTCATCCGAGGATTCTGGGTTCAAGGTAGGCTATTTTTGTTTAAATATTATTTAAATAATTGTCTTTCTAGTTTTATTAATTTTCCATGGTCATTAATTTATTTTTTTATGCAAAATTGGTTTTGCTGATGTTTAGCAGGAATCAGATTTGATTAGTATATTTCTCTTATGGTATGGGTGTGCTTTTATGTTAATTAATATTTATTAAATTATTTTCATTTAAATAAACAATGATGTTTGTTTTTAATATGTGAATGTGATATGAATTACATTTTGGACATGGAATTTTATGTGTTTGGTCGAAAGTTAAATAGTTTGGTGGGTCGAGTAGGTAAAGAAAAGTGATTTATTTTTAAACTATCATATAAATTTCTATTTATAATTTATTTAGTTTCAAGAATGTTGTAAAAGTGATATATAAATGGAGTATAGTTTTTTAAAATTGTTTATATATAGGATGTCAGACTTTGAAATTTCGTTTGAGTGTGTGTGGTGTTGAAATACGTTTTGGGTGTGTAAATGGTGATTTTGACATGTGTAGTGTTGGTTTAGATTACTTTTGTGGTTAATTATGTCTTATTATTTTATTGCGTGGTGAAAAAGTATTTTTTGGATGTTTTTGACATACATATATGATGATGTGGATTTTCCAATGGAAAAATGGTCATGTTTTTTTCCACATGTTGAAATTGCAAGATAATATTTCAAAGGGATTTTAAAATTAACATGTGTTGTTTGATAAATTTTGTAATGGTTTTCTTAATCATGAAATTGTTTCTTTTAATTGGTTTTTTTATTTTGTAAATGTTGTAGATTGAATTTCAAAAGGTTTCTAGTGAATGTATTATTACAAATTGGAATCTGTGTGTGTGCAAGTGTGGTATTTGGAATAGAAATTTCCTCGTTTGTTTTGTTAATATGATTGTGATATGTGATATATCATGTGAAAATGGAAATTAAATGATCACAAAGGGGGAAGCCTGGGGTATTAGGTTGGGGAACTAGGAATAGTGGGCTAGTGTTCCGGAGGTGACTCAACCCAGTTTCACTGGGGGGACTGATGATTGCAACACTAACTAAACAAATAAATGAATGAGGCCCTTGGTTTCGATACCATGTTTTATGAGGGTTGAGGTTTCAAAGATATGTTTCATCAAGAAATGAAGTTCTAGGGTCCCACTGGTTTTTAGTACCTATAGGACCTCTCCCACTTTTTGTGCTCTTGGACTACATTACACTAATCGTCAGCATACGTTGTAACTTTGGGTTTTTCTTAAAGGTTTGGGTTTTTTCTAAATAGTTTAGGTTATTCATAAAGGTTTTTATTTTTCTTAATGGTTTGGGTTTTTTCATATAGGTTTGGGTTTTCATAAAGGTAAGGGTGTACATCAAATTTACATTGTTTTCTTTGAAGCTGTTTTTATTGATTCTGTATCTTTAAAGTGTTTACGCTTTTGTGTTACTTCATTTATTAAACCTGCAAGATTATTTTTCATTTAATGTTTATGCATGAAATATTTTTATTTTGGTGGAATCCTACTGGGTCTTTGTCTCACACCCTACATACACCTTTTTGTGTATGTAGATCTTTCCCTTTATGTATTTCAAGTTGAGGTATCAAGCGTAGTATTGATGGCCAATGTGGTGGATTGGGGATGCGACTCTTTATGTCGCACGATGGTTTGAGTTGGTGTTTTAGTTTATCTTTGTTTTAGTCTCCTTTAGGTTTTTAGTTCAATTTGAAAGCTTTAAATCAAAACCCGGTCTAAGGGCCTATTTGGTTATCTGGTTTTAGCTCTAATTTATTCATCTTACTAATTTTTTATATTTACTTATTCAGGTAAATCATTCCCAAGTTTAATTTTTTTGATACCAGGGAACTTGTGCTAGCCTGTGCAGATCAGGAACACCCTTCAGGCCATGTCGCGGACTGGGTCGGTTGCCGGTTCTGATGGTAACCCGGCCTGGTTCGTGAAAAATGGTATCATAGGTAGGTTTTCTCTCTTGGGTTGTGTTCTTTTGGGATAGAATTATGGTTGAACAATGTTAATGGTATTAGAACTCAACGTTCTAGCTACGAGAAAGGTGTCTGGACATCACACCTTGTGGTGGGACTCAAGTTACCATGATAAGTCGAGTTTTGATTGAGTCTTTGGTTTTTATGGTTAATATTGTTTAGGGGAAATGAAAAGGGAGTGGGGTCAGTTGTCCCAGTGAGGTAGTGGGGTTTGAGAACACATGTGGAGTCAGGGAAGCTATCCGAGAATACTCTTCATAGAGGTTGCAGGTTTGGATTTTGCTTCCAACCATATATCCTAATCACCCGCTAACACTAGTTTCCTCTTGCATTGTTCCTCATCTCTTTATTTCAGATTTGTAGAAATCTGATATTTAAGTAAAAATGGTTTTTTCATGGAAAATATGTTGAAATTAAGAACTTTATAAATAAAATAATGTGTATGGTTTTAATGGTGTGGGTTGAATGTTTTGGTTTTGAAAAATGAAGGGGTCTAGTTTTAATCCTTGGAGCTCTCATGGGAAACCACATGCATGGTATATATGGAAAGATATATTGTTAATGGAATTAGTGGATGAGGGACTATATGGACATGACATGGGTACCGGTGTGGCACAAGAACAAGAATGTGTGAGGCCCATGGGACATCATTGGTATTTGTGTAACCCATCATCTTTGATTATTTTGAAAAAGTTTTGTTAAAATAAAATTTGGTGTCTAAATAACTGGGGATTGTATGGTCTGTCCTTTTGTTTTCAAAATGATGTATGTGAGGTGTTTTGAGCCGAGAAATACTTTTTGACTTATTTGTGTCATGATTTTTAATTTTTATTTGTAAATTGGTGTGCAAGCATGAGGTTAGTGGAATCTTTTGAAAAGTGATTAGGGAATCCCTTTCCGTGGTTCCGCCTGCACATTTATTGGTCACCTGTGGTATATATTGGCCATTGAACAGGTTTTTTGGGTCCATGGTTTGATTTATTGACTATTTCACTCCCCCCATAATGCATTAACATGAGATTGAAGTGCGGCCACAGTAAATTCGCTATTTTTAGGTCATCTAGTTGATTAAAGGGCTATCCCTTTTAAAGGATAGTGCTAAGTCTATCCCTTTCTCCATTTTAGTTAAGTGGATCATCTCATAGCAGGATGAAATATTTGAGTGAAGTTGAAAGGAGTTTTTGGTCTCTTTGAGTCATCTGAGTCATTCGGTGTGAATTTTGACACCATTGGGTCTGAAGGTTCCCCATGTAAACAGTGAAAGGAATTCTAGTGGGGGATGGGTGAAGGTGGTTTGGAATTATTGGTGCTAACCAATGGATTGAAAGGCTTGTAGATCTCTAATCATCCCCAAGGGTCATGTTTGGTGGCATCTTGCAACGTGAGTCCTCTATGAAGAGTGAGGGTGTATTTCGTAGAATCATTCATAAATCACTACTTTCATAGAACTGTGTCCCCCTCTTAGGGAGTTCTAACTTTTCTGTTCAAAAGGGGAGTATTTTTCATGTGTATTTCCTTCTTATGTTTCTTGGTTATGGAGAAGAGGGGATACATATACATCATCTAAACCCCTATTTTGGTGGATCTTCCACAAGGGAGTAGTTGGATGCTGTGGTGTGTTGATTTTTATGGTGTTTTCTCAGTTGCAGTGTAGATGCGTGCAGCTCCAGAAAAGGTGGAGCTCTATTCAGGAGTCTTCAATTCATGGCTGCGAGGCTCGAGATGCTTCAAACATTTGGGCTCTATCCATAGGCCTTGGAGTGAAGCTGGCCCACAGTCAGGAACCCAAGAGTGTGTGGGACCCTGGCCTAATTTGACAATCGATGTTGAAAGTAAAATCAATTTGAATTGTATTCTATGGTTGTTCTATTATTAACAACCTGTTTGATTATGTGAGGTTTATTGTGGTAATGGGGGGTGTGGTTGCCTCATTACGTTAATGTCCTGAGTGTTGTGTCCCACTAAATATAATTTATTGTAGTTTTCCTTATGGATTCTGTTGGGTAAATTGAGCTCAAATTTGAATAGTTCTCACCTAGGGATGTAGAGATGTTGGTATGTCTTCGGCTATGATTTTTATGCCCTGGTAGTTTGGTACCAGCCCTCCCCACCCCTTGTGGTGGGGTGTTTGGTCACTGTTGGGATGTTTTTGAAGTTCATACATCTTCCTTAATTTCTAATGTTGGGGAGTCTTCTCGGGCCTCCCTGTGTTAGTTTTCCAATCTCTCCTAGAGTGTTGGTAGGTTTCTAGTAGCGGGTAGCCCCTTCAGGATTTACCCAAGTTGTCCTTTTATTTATGTTTCTTGATATGACTTGGTGGTAGGTGATCAGATTGTTCCTTGGATGTGTTTGGTCTTGTGTTTTTGATTCAGTCAAACAATTTGGTTCTCATTTTTTGGAGCTCAAGGTGTTTGGTTTGGGAAGTTATCTTTTTTGGGTGCAAGAGTTCCTTTCCTTATGTAATAACTGGAGGTGTTATAGCTCTTTGGGGTGGTCAAGTCATATAAGGATGTCTTTTTACGAGTTTCTTGAGGTTGTCACTTAAGTCACTTTCTCTAATCATGGTGTGTTTTCCTATTTTATCTTGATGTTTGTGGGGATCCTCTTTGTACCCTAAGGGGGTGTTGTTTTTTACATTGGGGTTCAATTCTCATTGTGGCTTTCTGGGGATGTAAATCTTTATGGTGGGGAGAATTTTCACACCTAGACAACGTGCTACAATATGTTTCTAATTTTTATTTTTATCTTATAATTTTATCCTCTTTTAATTATTATTATTTCATTTAATTTTTTTTATTAAATTTATGTCGATCTTGACTGGTTTTTGGGATGTTTCACTGATAAATTAGAATTTTGGCCTTGACAATGTTTAACACCCCTTGGTTGAAGCCACACAGCCTCGCCTGGGTCACCGCGCGACCTCGCCCAGTTCCCCACATGTCCAACCTGATATTTAAGGAAGATGAATAAAATGATATCAATAATGAAATGGAAATAAAATGAAAATAAGAAGTGTAATAAAATTTTAAGGAATTATTTTAATGATAATAATAATAATATTGTTTGAAGATATTTTTATTATTATTAGTGTTAAGAATATAAATTTTACTAAGTTATTTAAATTATTGTTAATATAATATTATGCTATAGTCACTTTATTATTATTTTTGGCTTTAAAATATTCTTTCGAGGTGTGGGATGAGTCCTAGTTGAATGTTTATTTTTTATCGAAAATTGAGTATTTGCGGCTTGACATCATTCGATGCTTTAGAGAAGCATGATTTTGAGACCTCACAGCTTCGCCTAGGCCACTAGGTGACCTGTCGATGTAAACTAATTAAATAAAATTAAATAAAATTAATTAATAATAAATAAATAAAAATAACTGAGTGATAAAATGAAAATAAAAAAAATAAAAAAATAAAAGAATGAATTGTTTTAATGGTGACAATAATATTATTATTATTTGAGGATATTATTATCATTATTATAAATAATTATATTGTTTCCCATTATTTAATTAAATGGTTAATTATTATTATAGTTAACATTTTATTATGTTAGTATTATTATTATTATGTTTTTTTTATTTTTTTATTTTGTTGGTTTTCTTTTTTTTTCTTTCACTTAGTGCCGACCAACACCTCCCCCCTATCTACCAGGTCATAAAAAACCCCCTTTCCCCAAATACCTTGTGCCCCTACACCCTAGAAAGCTGCTGGACCACCCACCTCCCTTCAAGCCAGTCTTCCCCCACTCGTGTCGTCACTCCGACCCCCTAACCAGGACGCTTGTGCCATCCCCCTGGATCCCCCTAGTCCGCCGCGCCATGCCCCATTACTAGCCTGCTCTCCCACCTCCCTCTCCTCTCATCCTGTATCACCTCGTCGGCCTCCCCACCAGCCGGTGCCCCCTCACTAGCCTCCACTCCACCGCCATCACATCTAGCTACTACGCAACCTCCCTCACGACCAGAAGTTATGTCCGATGAATCCCGTCGGGTGAACACTCCCCTTGCGGGTTGGCTCTATCCGAGGTGCCTGGGTTGGTATTTGGTGCCTCTTCTGTCAACTGAGACCCCAACCAACAACTTCTATTTCGGTGTGCCATCCCCCTAGTAAGCTCCTAGTCCTTTCTCCCATGGGTTTGGGTTCTTGTTATTTGGGGTTCAATCCTCTTGTTTTAGGGTCCGTTTTGGTTGCTGGTGGTGTGGTCGAGATGCAATTGTGTTTTCACAGCTTTCTTTGGAGGATTCTTGGTTCAGGGTAGGTGATTCCACGTTTAAATATTATTTAACGAATTAGAATGCTTATTTGATTAATTTTACATGTTTTTTAAATTATTTTTTTGGTGAAAATTTGTTTTGGTTGAAGTTTAGCATGTGTCATATTGGATTAGTATCTTTCTCATTTGGTATGGTTGTGTTTTTAACGAAATGTATATATAGTCAGTTGTTTGCATTTAAATAAATTTTTTAGTTGGTTTTTAATCCATGCATGTGCTGTGAATTGCATTTTTGACATCATGTTATGTGTATTTGGTCATAAGTGAAGGAGTTGAACGGGATTAGTATGTAAAGATAAGTGATTTCCTTTTAATCAATCTTAATTTTTTTATTTATGATTTATTGAGTTCATGAACGGTGTAAAAGTGTTCTATAATTGGAGTATAGTTTTTTCAAAACGTTTATATAGAGCATGTCACACTTTTGAAATTCTGTTTGAGTGTGTGAGGTGTTAAAATACATTTTGGGTGTGTAAATGGTGATTTTGACATGTGTAGTGTTGGTTTGGATTACTTGTGTGCTAAAGCATATCTTATGTTTTTATTTTGTGGTGCAAAAATATATTTTGGAAGTGTTTGACATACATATATGATGATGGGAACTTTTGAAAGGAAAAATGGTTATGTTTTTTTATGCCTTATGTGGAAAGTGTAAGATGAGATTTCAAATGGATTTGAAAATGAACATGAGTTGTTTGATAAATTTTATAATGGATTTATTAATCTTGAAATGGTTTCTTTTAATTATGTAGTAGGTTTATTTTATTTTTTAAATGTTTTAGATTTAACTTCGAAATATTTTTGGACTTCATATTATTTCAAAGTGGAATTTATGTGTGT
Source organism: Viscum album (assembly GCA_963277665.1). Classification (NCBI taxonomy): domain Eukaryota; kingdom Viridiplantae; phylum Streptophyta; class Magnoliopsida; order Santalales; family Viscaceae; genus Viscum; species Viscum album. The sequence goes on along the minus strand of OY728163.1, from coordinate 1,533,080,331 downwards.
GCAAGTGTGGTATTGGTTATGGAAAAAACCTCATTTGTTATGTATATCTGAATGTGATATGTGACATATCATGTGAACATGGAATTGAAATGAGCATAAAGAGGGAAGCATGGGGTATTAGATGGGGAAGCTAGGAATAGTGGTCTAGTGTTCTGGAGATGACTCGACCTAGTTTCACTGGCAGGACCGACAATTGGAACACTAACTAAACATATAAATGACTGAGGGTTATAGTTTCAAAGCCACATTTTTTGAGGGTTGTGGTTTCTAAAACAGTTTTTCTATGGGTTGTGGTTTATAATACATGTTTCACAAAGACACGACATTCTAGGGTCCCACTGGTTTCCTGTACTTATACAGCGTCTCTCACTTTTTGTGATCCTTGACTACATTATTCTCACCATCAGCATATAATGTAACTTTGGGTTTTTCTAAAAGGGTTGGGGTTTTTCATAAAGGGTTGGATTTTTCTAAATGGATTGGGATTTTGTTAAAGATTTAGGTTATTTCATAATGGTATGGTTTTTTCTAAAAGGTTTGGTAATTATTAAAGGTAAGGTTGTCTTCCTAATTTATGTTGTTTTATTAGAAGCTGTTTTATTGATACTATTTAGTGTTCAAGCTTTTCTCTCCCTTCATTTATTAAACCTACATGTATATTTATCATTTAATATTTATGGATGGAATCTTTTTCTTTTGGTGGCATCTGACTGGGTCTTTGGCTCACAACGTGCATACATCTTTGGGTGCTTTTATATCTTGCTCTTTATGTATTCCATGTTGATACATCGTGCATAACATTGATGGTCCGAGTGGTGTCTTCGAGATGTGAATCTTTATATTGCACATAGTTTTGAGTTATTGATTTTGTTTCCATTTTTTGTAGTCTCCTTTTAGTTCTTAGTTCAATTTTCAAACTTTAAATCCAATTCTAGTTTAAGGTCTTTCTTGGTTGTCTGTTTCTAGTTCTAATTTATTCATATTATTGCTTGTTTTATATTTACTTATTCAAGTAAATCATTTCAATGTTTTATTTTTTTTGATACCCGGGCACCTGTGACAGCCTGTGGGGATCATGAATTCCCTTCAGGCCATGTCATGGACCATGTTGGGCACCAGGTCAGATGCTGAACCTTCCTAGTTTGTGACATCAAAAGAGTACACTAAAGTATCTTGGTTCGAGATACCCTCTTGAAGAACAATCAAAATTGTACATGATAAATCCAATTATATGAGAGTTCGACACAACTTACAATGTTTCCTTAGGGGGGGGGGGAATTACTAGAAACACCCAACCATTATGGAACATAAAAATTAGATATTTATTTAAAACAATGACTATTTGGGGTATCATTTTCCTCTCAAATGGAAAACATATTTTGAGGTTTTTCCATCTGGACATTGATTTTTGTTTTTCCGTGTCACTATTTGTTCTTTCTTGACCAAATAAAGTACATAATCACTAAAATTGTTTAGAGACATGACTATGGAATCCCAAAGCCGATTTCTACTATCAATTTGATTTACATGATTATAAGGAATAAATCCTCGAAATACAAATTAGTTTAGTTGTCTTCATAAACTAGATACATAAATAAATCTTTTTTACAAGTGACTATATTAATTAAAATATTTTTTTCTTATTTCTAAATAAAAATATACAATAATAACTCTAGTATATCTAGTAAATCCCTACATATCTTTCATAGCATGATTCTTGTATTATTGGGAAATAAAACATAATAATGGGGAGATCAAATGCTCAGTAAGGTAAAAATATAGCAGAAGCAATAAAGAATCAATGAGAATAGTCAATATAGAAAGGTAACTAATTATAAATACATGATATTTAATAATTAAAACTAAGATCTTAATAAAAAATATGGAAAGTTAATAACTATAAATACATTCCATTAAAATAACTATATAAAAAATCACTATGGAAAGGTATGAAACTAAGACACATGCTATATAATCAATGAACTGAAATGAACTATATCCATAGATATGTTGATGAAAAATATTATGGATGAATAAAAACTGAAAGTAGTTTAAAGAAAATTCATAATTATTGGATTTCATGTATAAGGAACATGAAAACCTATTATCATCAAGACCATTCACAAGACGGTTTAAAAATAACGGTATAAACCCATTTTCACAACTATTTTTCTCATGAGGACCTATCGATGAAATTAGGAGATATATAAAGTCGTGGCTCCACCTGTAATTCCCAATCCAAAACGTTCCTCGTACTGAATAAAAAAAATAACTATTATTCCTTATCAATTAACTGTATTTCATAATAAATACATATTTTGTTAGTAATTCTCCAATTAATCCAATAACTATCAATGTAAACATCATATGAAAAATGATATATTGTTTAGCTAATACTAATATACATTTTATGAGAATATGGATATTCATGAAAATTTTGAATGAAAAATTATTAAAATAAATTGATTATTCAGGATAAGGTTAACAATCACAATTGTAACTAAGGTTGCAAAGATAATCATTAAAAATATGCTTTTGGAATTTAATCATTAAACACCCCAAAGTGTCCAATACCACTTGAAACATTTAATTAATTATACAGATGAAGGAATGTTTTTTATAACATGATGAAAAAGGATTAATGATATAATGTATAAAAGGGGTATTAGATACACTGGACATATGAAGTAAGTGATGTATTTGCCGTATGCCTTACGAAAAGAAATGTAAGATAAGAATCCCTTACCTTGTATTTTCTTTTGTGTAAACGACCTTTAACATCCTATATAATAAACTTGTGTTAATTTTATACTAGAATTAGAACCTTTTTCATGTTTATCTTGACTCTAATTTCACTTATTACTAATTTATGTACAACTAAATAAACAATTATGTTTATGTCTAGTGTTTTGGGCCAATTTGGTTCATGTTTTAAAAACAACTTTTATAGGCCCACTATGGTCAAAAGGGTCATTATATAACATCTCAAGAACAATACTCAGGAAATAATTGTTATATTTATACATCAATTATACCTTTAATATCAGTCATTTAATAAGGTTATAAAAAATTAATCAACATTACGATCATGAAGATGGTAGGTCATACATATGCATGAGTAACATTATATTTTTTCAATGATTGTTACAAAAAGAAGGTAAGTAACCCCATACATTTCTATAATGATCATTATACCATATATAAAGTATTATTTAATCATATTAAATAATATATAGAATTATTATTATGAAAAATTAGTCACATCATGTTGAGTATGTGGTATTCCACACGTCCATGAATGATGTTATAAATTTGTATGTGTGTGAAAGGGAAATAAAGAAAATGATATATATATATATATAAACATAAAGTTAATTAAGAAATGAAGATAATATTTATGTTTTTTATGACCTATATTTTTAATTATATTCATCCTTTATAAATTCTATGGATCGTGTAAAAGAATAACATTGCTTTGAGGGGCCGGTAGTCCACACTTCCTCAAACGATGTTATCCTATTAATGTAAAATGGAATGTATAAAATTTATGTGTTATAAAATAAGTAAATAAGTATAAATAATTATTAAATATAATATATAAAATTAAAAAATATATTTTTCATCATAATGTACACCATGATAGGTGGTAAAGGAAAAATGAACAATCATCGATTTTTGAGGCATTAGTTCACCGTTCACATAAATAATACGTTCGTTGCCCATTAGATGGGGTTGTGTGTATGTGTAAGTCAAAACATAGCATAAAAAACCCTATTATACTGAGGATACTGGTGTTTTTTTAAAATTTAGGAATAATAAGAGTATAAGTGGTGGATAGTAGAAATGAAACTAAAATGCTTGATAGAAGACATTAATTCTTAATTGGGTAACTTCTTTTGGGTTATACCAAAATGATTAATTGAAAGATTTATGCCAAAATTGAGGATTATAGGTACTGATAAGGAAATTTTTAAGACTATTTGGGAAGATATTTTCCATACATACGATGGTTGATAGGTTTGAAGAAGTGGGAGAACTGGTGGCCTTTTATATGGAAAGTAAATGAATTAGTTGGAATTTTTAGAAACAATTATTGTATAAACATATTCTTACCAAATAGAAAGTAATAAAAAACCATAAAAAATAAATAATCTAAGTTGAAAAATGAGTTTTTTTAAAATTTCTAGGTCAATTTCCCTGCAAATATTAAGGTTTAGACCCAAATTATTCTTAATTTTATCTTAAGCACTATGATTAATTTTAATCACTTTTACAAATATTTTTGGTAAAAAATTATATTTTCATTATTACTATATAAATATCATAATGATTAAAATTTTTTATTTACTTTTTCCAAAATTCAACTCATAGAAGTAGAAAAATTAAGATTAATTCTAATATCACAGTCAAACAATTTTACTAGTTTTAGTTGAAAAATGTTCAAAAGATTTTTAGGTTTTTATATTCAATTTGAAATTGAAATTGATTATAATGAGATAAATTTTATTAATATATGTATAATATATTTAATTTGACTTTATAAAAAACTTAAAATACAATGTAACTTTTATAATTATTTAAACAAAAAGACATTTTTTAACAAAAAATGAAATATCTTTCACCATTCATCAAAAAAAGAACTTTCCTAGAAAAATAAAAAATATTAACCATAAAATAATTTTGATATTATGAAATAAAAAATGAAGTTTATTTTATCCAATTAAATTCATAAATATTCGAAAATTTATATTTAAAATAGGTGCATCATCAAAAGGTTGTAAAAATGCCTTAAACAATATAGGGTTTTATGTGTGAAATAGGGTTTGTTTCTATCTTATGCTATATCAAATCAGTTGGATGAATGTTAAAAATATTTTATTGAATATATAAAATATATATTTTCTTAAAATAACAAACTAATTGTGTTTAATTAGGTTTTTAAGGAAAAAATCCATTGGAATCATAAATATAATAATATTTTATTTTATATCAAATTGGTTCTTATTTTCATTTCTCAATAGTTGATAACCTCTGAATTTATTTTATATTTATATAAACCATAAATTTTCATAAGCTAGTTAATAATATTCATACCCTCTAACATAATGGATATGTTATATAATATTATATTAAATAATAGTATTTTAATAATACATTGTTTTTTGGTGAAACTCAGTCTTGCGTATAACGTAAGCTATTGAGGAAGGTCGCTCTTTCATGTAACACAAGCTAACATAGAGATTTAGTAATTATAAGATATATCATGAATTGAATTTATTTAAAATATTTAATATATAGTATAGTCTCAGGATAGTATCGTTTCTTATGTTCTTGGTGATGTGTTCCATCGACACTATCACATACACGGTTCTTTCCTTAGATTTTTGGGGTTTTACAAATGGCCATGGTAAGAAGGTTTCTATCTTGAAAAGGGAGCTATAGGTTACCATATAAAGGATCCAATTATAAAATTTATCCATGTGTAGTGGGTAAAACTCAACCAGATCAGCAATTACAAATTAATTAATAATTAAATAATAATTATCAATTGATCATTATTAATAATTAGTAATTAATTTGTAATTAGTAATCAATTATTAGTAATTTATTTATAATTAATAATTAATAATAAAGAGTAGTTAATTAATAATAAATAATAAATAATAATATTTAATAATTAATAACTAATAATTAATTGGTATTTTTAATTAATAAATAATTCACAATTAATTAATAATTACTAATTGCTAATTAATAATTAATCATTAGTAATTACTTAATAATGATTAATAGTATTTATTTTATCAATAATAACAATAATTAATTATCTATTACTCAATCATTACTAATTAATTACTCATTATTAATTAATTCATATTTATGAATTGTTAATATCGATTTTTAATTTGTAATTTTTATTAAATAATTACTAATTATTAATTGTTGTCGATTATTTACTAAAAATTTATTTATAAATAAATATTGAATTCCTTATTATTAATTGATTACTAATTAAAAACTATTATTTTTTATTAATTAGTTACTAAATATAAGTCATTATTAATTAGATACTAATTAAAATTAATTAATTACCAATTAATAATTATTAACTAAAATTAATTACTAATTAATATTTATTATTTATTATAAGTTAATTGATAGTTATGAATTATTACTAGACGTTTACATGGATCAGAAAACCTTCTTGACCTGACAAGACCTACTTGATAAAAAGTTCTCTTAGCCCCAATTTTTTAGGCCCATTTATTAAACATTTTTAAATTTAAAACATGAGAAATAATAAGGACATAAACATTATTTAACTTGTATACCAATAAGAAAAACGCATGTCCTAATTAATCTATATTAAAAATATATTTTTTAGAACATATTAGGATTATATTGAAAAATATTATATATATATATATATTATTAGATAGAAGAGATAAAAAGTGAAAATGAAAATAAACATATACAAATGACCCATTTAGAGACCCAAATACCCCTTACAAATGTAGATCCACATCCAAACCTACACTTATTAAATATCTTAATGACATTCTTAAGCCTTTTTCATGTAGACTGAAATCCCCAATTTTAGAGGCTGTGCAAGCTTATAATTTTTCTTTTTTTCTATCTATTTGAGACTCACTAGGGATCCTAGTGTTATACTCTTGAGATTCCCTTAACACCATCATTTTCAACATGGCTCCATGATGGATGCACCACATCATGTCCATCTTAACCCCCCACATCTCAAACCAAGGCCACCCTCATCATTTGAAATCACCTATCTCCGCTGAGGAATGAGTTTTCTTGAAGAGAAATGAATTTTAAGTAATAAATCGAAGGTCCTAGAGTTCAAGGGTTTAAATACCTGGTTAAAATCACCTAACTGGTCATGATACATTCTAGAAAGGTCACATGTTTCTGACATGTGAGTAGCTCAATTACCCTATCTTTTGGAGAAGGAGAAGGAGCATACCATGAAGAGGTGTATAAGGGAGAATATCATCATTATTTGCATAAGAAGTTTTGAATACCACTATCCAATGAATAGATAGAATTAATGATAGTAGGAATATATTATTCAATAAAAAAAGAATCCCAACCTCTTCCATAAGAAAATTATAAAATGATGATAATAGCATGAGCTTCAACATTAAAAGGGGACCATGTAGTAGAGATAGTGGATTAATTAGAAAAAAATAAAGCATTGTGAGAATTTTCAATGTTAACACCAATGTAAAAAAGCAATCCTTCAAAAAGAAAAGGATCCATGTTGATTTTTAAAAAACTAGTTAGTGGTGGTATCTAATGGAATGTAACAAGATGTTAAAGAGGGGGATTCCTGCTATTATGAATCATGACTCTAAACATCCAGCCAGAAATAGGGGTCACCCACACTATCAAAATGTGCATTTGGGTCACCCACACTATCGAAAAGTGCATTTGGGTCATTATCCTCATCCAAGAAGGAGTCCATATTCAAAATACAAACATGCCACATGACCTTGGAACATGGGAATATAAACTTGATATGCATGGATGGTTGAAGAGCATCCATAAAAATGCAGAAGTTCAATTCATTATCAGTGTGAAAAAACATAAGGAATAACATAGACAAAAAATATTGGAGAATGACTTCCACACAAAAATAACTGAACGTTGGGTATAACATAAAACTTCCATAGGGTCTTCCAAATCATATCATTCTCTATGATCTATTTGATGGAAGTAATCCTATAACTATATTTGACTGGGTATATAAGGAATATGCCTTAAAAATAACTTATTCTAGTGTTTTTGAACTATAATTATCATTTGAGGATATTTTTAGTTTACAGTTTCAGAGAATTATGGTAAACTCTTACATAGTAAACTCATAAATTACAAGTGGAATCTAATAATATGTGTCAACTTTTTACACCAAAGGGAACCCCTTAAAAAGGAATTCTTTTTTAGGAACATCTTCAAATCATCATCATGTCATATTTTTTACATTACTAATATTAAGACACGTGATAAACATTTGAAAACATGGGGTGACTACAATAATATCAATAAGGGATATGAAAATAATGAAATGATTAGTATATTTATAAAAATTACATCCCATAAAAACGTTATCATAATGTAATAATTTTGATCCTTAATAAGTAGTAAATAATTTATTTTGAAAATAATATCATTAAAATACATTTTTAAAATCATCATATTTCCTTAAAACCCATATAAGACATAGAAAATACTTAAAGGTAATTTGGTACATAATTAAACATTAATGGAATAAGAATTTAGTCGACTTCCATACATGTCACTCTTATAAATCAAATATCCATATAGCCGACTTCCATATCCAATGCAGTGGCAGTTACAATGTAACCACCCATCCTTGGTTTATCATGTAACCAACCATCATTTTTTTATCAAATAACCACCTATCCCCGGTTTATTACGTAAGCACCTATAAAATTTCAGATTACCATTATTTAATAATAACACATAAATGATTTAAATTCTTAGTATTTCACTCATGAAATTTCATTTAAAATCACAAGAAATAATTTCAAGATATTGAAATAACAAATAAATTTTCAAAACCATTTTTAAAATCAAATTACCCAAAAAATTGAAATCGGAGATGTATTTTTCTTTTTAAAATATTAAGGATTTTAGAGGAATCCAAATAAATAATAATTATCACGGTGATGGAGAAGTCATTGTCCCCGTATATATTAAAAAATATTTTTTATTCATTTGTAAACAAATTAAAATTCTCTATATAAAAGTTATAAAAATATTCTTTTTAGAAAACCTATGATCATATTATGAATAGAGATAAATTCTTATTCTATTTAATTTTACATCCATTAGAATATAGAGATAGAGAAAAGGTCAATTATGTAAACATTCAAAGCATCTCATACAACATTGAACATTTAAATATTAAACCAAATAAAAGAATAATATTTACCAAAAAATAAAATAACTTGATATAAAATTAATTAATTATATGTTAATTCAAAGGGGATGTATATACACCTCATAAAAGAAGGTGGGTGTATAACATCAAACTATGCCATAATGAAGAAGAATGAGACGATGTCCCGAACCTCGAGTCTGATTTTTAAAGTATATAATTTATATTCATTAATAATAAACATAATATAATTATAGACTTGATTGAGAACCTTTTTCATGTTTATTTTTTCTTTTATATCAATTATCACCATATTATAACAATTACTTAATTATTGATGTTCAGATCAGATATTTTGATGATATTCGGTACACGAGTCGAAAATCGACTTGGTATGATGTCTATACCCAAATTGGTCATTAGTTCCTCATATCTGAAATTAAATGAATGAAATAATAATAATTTTTAAACATTAATTTAACTTTTAAATCCAATAATTTTTATATGTTTATGAAAAATGAACAACATTAAAATCAAGGAGACAGTAGGCCATACACACTAATGTGTAATGTTCCCATTTATCATTTATTATTATGGAAATAAGGTAATTATTATTTTATATATATGGAATGATCATAAAATCATAAATATAATATTAATAGATAAAATATACTTATATATATTATACTTGTGATGTGGTGAAGAAAAATGAATCACATTGCTTCGTGGAGGTGATAGTTAACACAAACGCAAGAATGTCGTTATCATTTTTATGCGCATTGAAGGTAAAAACAATATTGATATATTATTTTTTTATAATAATAAATAAATCATGAATATCATATAGGAAAGTTTTATAACCAGTATTGAGATATGATAATGGGAAATGATATATAATGGTTTGTGGAGGTGATAGTTCACACATAAGCATGCACAATAAATTATTTTCCCATTTGACGGAAGTGGAGATGGATTTAGACGATGATATTAAAATAATAAAATATAATTATATTCAGGATAAAATATTTATTACATAACAATGGTTGAATCACCTATTACATAGTTGTAAAACAACTGTCTCTTTATGGCAGATGGTGCTGCAAATCATTAACATGCATGTCACCCGAACAGACTCCATCTTCTCCTTTCTTGAGGAAATTCATTTAATGCCTCACTCAAATCAGATCATAGTCTTGCTCAAAAATTATTGTGACGAGATTTTTCATGAAATCTATACCTTATAGAATGATATTATGCATATCTGTGGGCGCTTCAATGCAGATATGACCATGCGGAAGGTCCTTGTTGTAATACACAAAGCTAACTCACTGCATGATGAACTATGTAGTGACACGATTGCTGATTTTCTGCTACTTAGACATCTTCAAATCCCAGGTTACATTTTCACCCCGCATAGGACTATGGAAGTTTTCTAGACACCCCCATTTGGATATTAGATCAAATGAAAAACAAATGGATCTTTTAAAGGTAACCCAGACCTGTCAAGATACAACGTTGTCTTCATAGATTTCAATGTCGACATGATTTAATGCATTTATGGTTCATGTGGAATATCTACTACCCTAGAAGAGGATATTATGGGCATTATTATGGTCATTGACATTGCTGAAAAAAGGGTATGGAACCATCTTTGGCTGGAAAGTGATTCCTCCACGATTGTGTAAGCAATAAGATGAGGTCAAGTTCACTTATCTCAGAAGATGACAGTTAGGTGTATAAACTCTTTGGAAAGTCTGTTGCATCTGAATTACTTCATCACGCATACATATAGGGTAGCTAAATACATTGCAGATGGGCTAGAAAACAAAGGTATCAATGCTGATGAAAGTGTTTACTGAATCATTTTGCCCGTTGACATGAAGCCTCTTTTAATATGTAATAATTGTAAAATTCCCTCTTTCAGACTCAAGTAACTTTGTCTCTTTTTTCTTAATACAAGGGCCCCATAACTCACTTTTATAAAAACTAAGGCCTCAATAATGTTGGTAGATATTATTGTAAGGTATATTAGAAGAACTTTGATGAACCAAAATGGGTGTGAAGTGTAAGGAGATGATAGTAAGTAGTGTCCTTTTATAAGAGAGGGGAGGGGAACTCATGGAATTCTTCAAAATATTAAATTAATATAAAATTATTTTCTATTCCAAATAGGTCTAAATATTTTTATTTATAATTTAAGATGATTATTGGTCGAAACATAATCATAAACTAAAAATTAAGCAATTTTCGATTTTTTTATAATCCTTACCATTTTGTTTTAACCCATTTAACACTTACCATTTTATTTACACACAATGCATTTTTACTATTTTATTGATTAGACACATTGAGGGAAATTGGGAACCAAAAATAATGAATTACACCCTCACAAAACACACACAACAAAATTAAAATTTTAAATTAACCAGACATATCGCCAAGACCGAGTCATACAACATGCATCAATGTTCAAAAAATACCGACATCATCACAAATCCCGAAAATCCTGAAAATTCTATGAGTTGACTGAGTAGCATTGGTTGTAGTGAGGAAGTATGGTCCTATACACATCGCCGCCATCCGACACATCACTTCGCCATTGTCTTGAAACCGACACCCACCACCACAACCTGCATCAACACCACCAAAGAATTGACAACTGAATGCTGGAAACCATGATAACCACCATGAGAAAGCAAAATAGAACACCAAAGCAACTGAAAAACAAAACCGAATCCACATGTCAAAATAAATCCACCTCTGGCAGCACCTTGAATCCCTTTGAAGCTTGAACCACAATCCCAAAATCAGGTAGATACCATTTCGCCAGATCCAACTAGTCGAGGTGTGTAGGAACATGGGGTCAGATCAGGTTGAGGGGCCAAGGAGCTCTTCAGCACATAACCATCGTAAGACTCAAGGATTCATCATAAAATCAGCACAAAACGATCACCGATCTCATAATATTCACCAAGAATAGAACCAATAGCACAGTGACTAGAAATAAAGAACAAACCTCAACAACAACCCTCTATGTAGGGACATTGGACATAACATCTGAAGAAGAAACCAAAAAAAAATAGGTAACACCAAAAAGAGGTCGAGAAAGGGGAAACTAGGGCTGAAATACTAAAGGTAAAAAATGTGAAGTAAAAGAGGCGACACCGATGAAAGAATAGAAAAGAACTGAGAGAGAGGAACCTGGGGATGATACCCTAATAAGACCACTGAACCAGAATAAACGAAAAAGTAGATCACGAGAAAGTAGTATAATAATTTAACAAATGGAAAGGCTCATGTTGCATTTACTCCCACCACCACAATCCCAAAACCACCTAAAAAACCAAAACACCAGACTAGTAAAAGGCAACAGGAGGTTGAAAATAATTACCGTAATTTACACTTTGAGGGTCAAAATAATTATCGTAACATGAAAAAATAACAATAAAAGATTCATTTATGACATTTTAGGAATTATAATTTTTTAAAGGGTTTTATTTTAATAATTTTTATATCTTTTTATAAAAAAATTTATATTTTAAATTTCCATTAGTGTCAATTTTGACACTATTCATTTCTTGAATTTTAAAAATACCATAAATTCATGATATAGTAAAATGAATTCTTTTAACACATCACTAACATGCCAAAGTAATCCATTAAATTTGTGTATTTCATAAATTATGTTAAATTTTATTTATTATAATATTTATAATATCATTTATTGGATTATTCTATTAATGAAGCAATGACTGCATCATGATCATGTCACCTTTTAATTTAAATATTTTTTTACTAAAAATTATAGTTAAATTACCATGATTTATGTAATAATTTATATTTCTAAATTCTACTTATAGTCTAATAGATACCATATATAACTCCATTTTCAAAACAATTTACTTGTTAAAAAAGTGTAACAAAAATCACTTTTCGTTGAATATAATATTATAAATGAATTAAATTACTCCAAGGTGACCCTAGTGGTCCTAAAATAAAACAAGGATGATCTTGGTAATAGCACACTCATAACATTAAATTATGATATTTGTTAGGGTAATTTTATTTTTTATAATATAATTTTTACCTTTAATTTCCAGTTTTACCATTAACCGTGGTAATTCAATTTATTACTAAAGTCACTATTCATAATTTCCAAAAACAAAAAGGCCTAGTTAAATAATTCCGAACTTCTGATTCCAAATACGGAATCCATTTTTAAATTTAAATCATATAATTTTTAGAATTTAACTAAATATTATTCTTCTTGTCGGAATAAGAAAATGAGTTTTTGAAGTTAAAACATTCAAATGTTCACTAAGTTTTTATATCTAATTTCAATGTCAAATTGATTCCAATGACCTAAATTGGATTAAAATATATAAAATTGATCTAATTATAATTTAAAACCAATCAAAACTATTTTTTAACAATATAAATATTTTTTATTAAATATAATTTTTAAATTTAAAATGCATTATTTTTTTCAATATTAATAATAAAATGAATCTTATTCCAAAAAATACAAAAAAATTTACCAAATTAAATTTTTATGTCCTACATAAAAATATTAAGATTATGTTTTCAAATAGAACATATAAAATCAGAAAAAACTAGATTTAAAATAGGCTTGGGATCAAAAGGTCGCAAACCATCTATTTTTGAGAAATACTTTATGTTTAAAGTGGGATTTTTTATTATACAATATCTAGAAAACATATAAAATTAGTTTTAAACATTATACATCATAATATATATATATATATATATATATCATTAATAATTCAACCAGAGTGATTTTTTTATTTTTTGGTATAAAACACACACGTGTACATTTAAATATTTTTTTTAAAAAAATATTTCATTTTATTTTAAAGAGATTTACATCCATTTATAATTTAGTTTTCACTATATAGTTAATATATATTAATATGTACACTATATTTTAATATTTTTTTAAATAATATTAATTCCCATCATATTAATGGTTAGGTTTTAACGGTAAAATTTAAATACTTTTTAGTTGTTTTCTTAAGCTCTATGTGGCATATAATGTTTTCTCTTATGCAATGTTATTCCTTTTAAAAAATTAGGATATTCTAGAGTTGATGTTATAAAGTTCATCCCCTTGTAGAGATGATATGATCAAAATTTTCTTGTGTATGGGACAAAAAGAACATGGTTTTTATCTCTCTCAAATAAGAAAGAGTTTAATTTATCGGAACACCAACCATCAACTGCCTCATTGAGAAGAGAAAATAGTATTTCATAATACTGGCTAGAGATCACATGGGAGTATGTTTTAACATATTCATAGTCAACCATCTATGTTATTTCTAAACTCTAAAATTTTACCCATCACCGATCATCCATTAAATCCCTTTATAGAACAAATAAACCACACCACACAAGATTCTATATAAGTTGTTGGTTGAGGTCCTAAGGATGCATGATGAAAGTCCAAGTGTGGAAAATATTTTCTATAATGTATCATAGAGAACATGGACTCTTTTGGGATCAAAATCCTCCATCTATTTTTATAAAGGAGGCTGAAATTAATGTAACATAAATAATGAAATAGCATGCCAACTAAATAATTAGGGAATTATGTAATATCCTAGGAAATAAAAATAATTTTGTTCCATTAATCATCCATGTCACAGTAGAAGTTAACTATGAAAGTGTGGAGTTGATCAATATCAAATCCAAGGACCTTAAAAAATGACATAAAATAATATGCAATTGATTGATCCACATACATTATAATTGTTTCATTTCTTACATTCGACATAGTTTTAAAAGAAAAAAATGAATCTTTTTTTAGCCCTATTATAGATACCTAAGAAAACCTCCTTCTTGAATGGGAAAAGATGGTGGATACGACAAATATTTTTGGACCTTATCAACCACTCAGATAGGCAAGGCATGAAATGGACATTCTTCCCAATTTTAGGAACACTAGAGGTGAAAGAAATCATGGAATTAGAAATATTAACCAACTACCCAGATACTTTATCATATTTTTGGATAATATTATAGATAGAGAAAAATTCCTCCAGGGTTGACCTTGAAAAAAGAAAGCTATCATATGCAAAAATAGCTGGAAAATTATTGGGTCCCATTAACACAACTTTGTACCATGAATGAAGTTATCTGAGGGTACAACATAAATGTGGTTAGATAAAAATTACACTAGTAAAATAAATTAAAAATGAGATAGGGGGTTCCCTTGGAGGTATTGAAACTCTATGTGATAACACCAATGGATTTTATCAAGGTGGAAAATGAACTGAAACATCACATAATAATATTGATACATTTAGAGAAAAATCCAATTTTTGGTATACCAAACTAGATAAAGGTACATTCTACTATATCATCAGACTTTTTCATATCATGTTTTCATACCATAATTAATATTTTTTCAACAAAATTCATTGTCATAGAGTTGAAAATTTCTTGGGAAATAATGGAATTATCAGAAATATTCCTTTTAAGAACAAATAAACTATGGTTATCTGAAATGAAAAAGGTAGAAAAACTCACAGACGATTGGCCATGATCTTTTAGAAAATATTATTAGACAAATTACAGAGGCTGATGGGTTTTATGTACATGACCAAAGAGGTATTTTCAATAATTGGTATGAGAGTTATCATGATTTCATTGACGGAAAAAAAAATTTCTATACCATTCCAAATATACTTTGTAAGACATAAAATGACATTCATATTAAATGCAAATATTTTTTAAAGAAATTGCATTGAAACCATAAGAACATGACACTTTAGGGGAGTTTATTTATTTATGGATGCCAAGATTTTGTCTTTAGGGATATCATGAGAATTTTATTTATTAATATCCTATATCATCACTGGCTTAATTAATGAAGAAATATCCAATAGAAAATAGTATCCTCATTCATATAATGTTTCTGACTGAAAAGAATTATACGTCCATGAATTCAATTTTCACTAGAGAAAAAAGACTCTCAATTGAAGAGAGGTAAAAAATAAGATTTCTTTCATCCCCTAAAAGATAATTTTTGGTGAAGAAAGAGAGTATTAGATTCCATATATTTGATATGGGGTATGTAAGAATGAATTCCTCTAAAGCTTTCCTTCACCCTAAGAACTGCACCCATCTCATCTTAAAGGATCAAAATTTTGGAAAAGACTAAATATTATGGGGGGGAGAGAATATATATTATTCAAACTTATATCAATTTCATCACACTAAATACCAATATAGAAAAAATAATTATTACACCATCATTTTAAATTAGTAGTTTCATGATAATATTTTCTTTTCTGAATTGGACCCCATTATCCAGGAAGATGGAACCACCTCTTCACAATCCATTTCCATAGTCTAGTATCATTCTAATCAGAATAGATTCTTATGTTGAAATCTTCCAAAACTAAGGGATTTGTTAATTATAATTAGAAAATGATCAAAAGTGATAGGAGGAATATTTGAAACTTAGTACATATTTAAGAGATTAATCTATTCTATCGACCCCATAAACCTATCTTTCTATTAAGAAATACAATTACTCTCAGCCTTCCTAGAAAACCAATTAAAGGGATCTCATGAGTACTCTAGGATAGAGAGAACCAAAAACTATGTGGCCTTCAAAAACTCTAGCATCACCGAAATTGGCCAACAATCGCAACTTCTCTCATGTTGGAATATGATTTCATTAATGTCTCCACCACTGAGGAGGGGTCCAAGAATGTTATCACATAGTGTTCTGAGCAGCTCCCAATATTTCCTTCTATCACCGAGGGAAGTCCATCAATATAAACTAAAAAATTCTTTGGATGGGGTATCAAGCTAGTGAACAAAGTCAAAAATATTGTTTGAGGACAAACTGTCAAACTTGATATTAACGTTGTCCCTATAGAGCATGCATAGGCCACCCGAATGGGATTTTCAAACAACATGGTGACTTCCATAGAATTTCAATTTCTTCCAATTAAAAAATTTACATACATTAAAACATGGTTTTGGAAAGGGAAACCATGTTTTAGGATCTTTTTCATATACTCAATGGATAATGTTAATTGTATATGGGTTTCCATGCCCATGATAGTTACAAATCAAAATTTTCATTACTCTATATGGGGATGGTTCATTCTATCATCAACCTCTAAGAGTTAGAGAATAGTACCATATATCCCCACATTCTATATTTTTGGAAGGATCTCCTTCATAAAAAAGTCTTTAAAACATAGTTTAGAGATGCATGGAACCGTAATAGGGGTTTCAGCACCGAATTCTTCTTTAGTTATCCTCTACCATGTTCTCTGGACTTTAGGGACATGAATCATCACACCATGACTATCGATGTCATACTTAGATGAAGATATATGAGGTTTTGTTTAAGGGGAATGAACTAGGTATGGGGGTTCATAGAATATTCATTTTTCCATGATGGTGGGATAGAAATGACCTGATACCCTAGTCGTGTCCATCCAGACAATGCCATCATCATTGTAAGGGGATTATCTATGCATGTTTTGGGTATTTATCAAAACCTTGGGAATGGACTAGGGAGAACACTCATCATTTATTTCAACTATAAATACTCATCATGGAATGTGAGAAGATGTGGTTGACCTAATATTATTTTTGTTTATTTTTTTGATTGTTTCATGCTCGTATTTTGTAATATTTTGAGGATCCCTACAGGTTTTTGAATTAGAAATAAAATATGATTTTTTTCAGGTAAAAGAGAGAAAAATTTTTAGAATGATATTTCATGTATGATCCACTACCTTGTTGTCATAGTTTTTTTGGAGTGGCCATTGTTCCCACAAAAGAAACAGAATTTGGGTAACTTTTCATATTCACAAGAAATCCCGATTTTTTAATTTTCTTAGGGAAGGAATGTACCCCTTAAAAGAGGTGAATAAATTAAAATAAGGACACTAATACCCATATAAGTTTATCAAAGAATAGGATCTGATTGATCCCATTTCCTAAAGAGATGATACAATTATTGATTTCCTTGGAATAAGTTCGGATCTCCCCCAAAAGGGAATTCCCTTATGGTATAAACAAAACATGGATTTAGAGATGTGAAGTTTTGAGATATCCTCATCATGATCCAAAACATCCATTAAAATAATGTGTGTGTCAATGGAATATTTCTTTCCATATATAATAATCTAATTATATTTCTCTTTAGATAATTCAAATACCAAGATCCCCGAACTAATATCACATATGACTACACCATCCCCCACTCCCTAGAAATATTATAGCATATTATTTAGTATGATAAAATTAAAGGGTTAGTTCATGGTGGACTTATCCACTGTAAGGAAATCCATCCACCATAATAAGAATCCATATTCCTCCTTCATTGCAGAAATAAGAGACTTTTCATTACCATAGAGTTAGAGACATTCCCAATGGTTCACCAAATCATTTTCGATATGTCCTACCATTCAGAAGTACTGTCTTTCACTGATGAGAAGAAACCCAAGATATGAAACTGAGAGATTCATTTCCAACACAGATATGGCCAATATAAGAGAAGCCTAAGAAAACCAAACCCTAGGAGAACCTAGGAGGGAGCTCTTGAGAGTGTGAGAGACTTTTTTCCATTAAGGATGAAGTTTATTATATATAAATATATCTTATATTTATTATAAAAATATAATTTTTAATATATACATACAATATTTTATTATATATATGTATATATATATATAATAAATATATTTATTAAAATAAATATAAATTTTACAATATATATACACAATATATATCTTTTTAAAAATATATAATTATAAAAATAGTTAAATAAATATTTTTTAGAAATATTTTTTAGAATTATATATGTATATATAATATTATAAATATAAATATAAATATATATTTATAAATAAATTTATTTATAATTATATATATAAATATATATTTATATATTTACGATTATATATATAATTTTATTTATATAATTATATAATTATAAATATGTATTTACAAATATACATATGCGTAAAAGAATATCAAAAAAATATATTTTTTAATGATGGGATGTGGGAACCAAATAAGTTGGGACTAACACTCTAAATTATCGCGAACCATATTCCCTAAAGTCATTTGACCAACCTTTATCCCATGCTTGTTCCACCGATCACGTATGCCAAAGGCACATGCCTACCCAAGTCAGCACCTCTTCCAATGTTAAACAACCGAAAACGCATATCCTCATGACCAGCCAAAAACTCCATTTTTCTATATTCCACCCATCGACGAACTGTATCATATAGATGCATTTAAATGGAATGAATTATAGTTTTTGTATCATCTCTTATTGAATTTTTGACTAATGGATACCAATCATGACCCCGACATGAGTGCTAAGATGGTCAGTGTTTTGAACTAAATGTCAAACTGAGAAATCTGAAATCTAAACATGTTGGGAGTTCTTAAATTGATGAGAAATGATGTGTTTATAATTTATTTTTAAGAGTCGTGATTATAAAAAAGATTCATGATAGTGAAAAAAATATTTAGATTATATACTGATGAAAAAACTATAAGATCATGAAAGAATGTGACCCATAGTCTTGATAAATCTATTTGAACTAATAAAATTTTGACTTTTAATAATGGAAATAAGTCAAAATTTGGAAAACTATTGCTGGATAAAAATTACAATAAAACTACGAAATTATAAATGGAGAATAATGGTACTTTAGTGAAGAGTATCTCTTAAAAAATCCATTAGAATACGTCCAATTTTTTCCAGGAACAAGAACAAATAAAATAAATGTATACTTTATCTGAAGGTACCATGACATGTAATAGGGGCATATGGGCTAGGATTTTTTTTCTTTTTTTGATAATGTAACGTTGTCATCTATGATGTTGTAAAGCATAATAAAATATCTGAGGATACCTTGGGAAGAATTTAACCATGATAAAATTTGAACAAATATCTTAATCGATTTGATGGTGCGTTCAACAAACACTCATCACCAACGATCATCACTTGAAGGAAATAAATATGGATCACTATAGATAATCCCAAAGCACATTAATGTTCTAATATATTTTCATTCATTGATATTTGGGAGATAGCATGGAGATCCAACCAAGACTCTGACATCTCAACGATCACCATAACCCCATTCCTTCAATCCACGAAGAAGAACATGGATCAAAGGCAAAGATTGCATGCTTCTGTCTTTAGGATGTGTGAGGGAAGAGAGATGATCTCTCAAAATCATGTAGTAAATAATACCATAAATAAGAGCATCCTCCCACTTATATAGTGATGTTCAAAATACTTATAAATTGTTCCCTGACCCACTAATTTTGTATTACCCACTAAATATGATATAAATGACATATTATGATTTCTTTACTGAGTCATAAATATCATTTATTCTTACCTCACTCAATTTTAATATAATAAATATATTTTTTGATATAAAAGTGACATTAAATTTACTCGATATTCCAGAACATATTAAATGAATAGTGAATAACCAAATAATATCCACTTGTTAAATATTTTCCATTTATTCACTTAATATCTTGTGAGTACTTTTAATAAATAAATTCAATGTCAATTATTCTAAACAATAATAATAATGAATTTATTTATTCCTTGGATATTATAAAAATATGGACATCTCCCTAACCCAATGATGAGGCCCACCATGCCCTATACTCATATTCATATGAATAATCCATAATTTGGAATACACTAAGTGTGTGACCCTATAGGCCCTTATCTCGATAGCTGCAAATACCATTACAAAACTTGGAGAAAAATATATAAACACATAAAAACCAATAAGGATATATGGAATAGTCATAACAATAAAAACATTTCTGATGAACACACATCATGTTATATAATCTATTTTTCTAGTAATATCTTATATAGAAGGATCCACACTTCATTCCATAAACCTTATTTTATTATTCATTTAACTTACTATATTAACATATCATAATCTACCATGAAAATGGATATAATGAAGGTACTACCATATTGATCAACTAAGACAAATATATCACTTCCTTTCAGAAGAAAATTTTTTATCTTGATTATTCTATCAATGTCATACCGCCAATGGAACATCTAAAACAAGCTAACTCTCCATGACATAAATGTCACAATTTTTGTATATCATCAAAGTAATTGATTGAATAGTATACATTAATAATATTTTGTTGTCAAGTGACCATTATAAGTGTTCACTGATATGAATTATCAATGACACTTGAAGCATGTAGTGTCTCTATTAGCAGTTCAGTCCTCAATATCTCATATACTCGACATCACCAAGAGTGAACTTAATGAGAATAAGTATCAATTCTTATGATCACCCAACACCTGATGGTCACACATCCTAGTGACTAGTCATCATGCTATATATTGACTACATGCTGTAAGTTTAAGATCATTTGTATAGTATACTCACGTTCTCATTATAGCCTATGAATTTCAATAATCATTTGACACTATAACAAATATATAGAAATTACAATATAAATAGTGGATGCAAAAATATAAACACTATTATGGTAAGAATACATCATGCATAATTGTATACATGGTAGGGTAATCAAAAGAACCGTTCTATATGGGTACAAAGAACTCACTTTTACAATACTCCATCTTTTACTAGAGCCAATAAGATAACTAAACTCATTAGCTCTCACAAGATAAGATCATTCTGATTTTGAGTTTAGTTCTCTAGTCATTTGAACTTCCATGTCTCCGCTATGTGGATATTCTAATATCTTTGACTTCTCCTCCAGGAGTAGGACTCCTCAAGTGAATATATGCAGAATAATATTCCTTTAATACACTATAAAAAATCAAGAAATTGTGTCTAGTAATAGTATTAGGATTATTATAATATATATGATGATAAAACATTACTTATTAGGTGAAATTACATGAACTAGAACAATTTTTCTATATTTTACCCAACTTATTTAGTTGAATTAGAAGCTAATATGTAGTCTATATTTGTAGACATGGATACCATTTTCTTGGATGAGCATCTCTTTCTTATTACCATGATTGACTATGATATTTTATCATATTGACTAAAATGAAGACTAGTTTATGTCCCTTTATAACTAGTATGCATTCCTCTTCATGTCATAGGATCATATTCCATGTACTATTTCAAGTACAATTGGATTGTTATGACTGCTTCCCATGAATTTATATTGGATTTTAGAGATATTCTACAACCATAGAGTATATATTGGAAATATAATATTTATTATATATCATGACATATGTGATAGATCAATTTCTAGTGCTTATGGAATTCCATTCACCACATTAATATCCTCATATGTCTCATAAATGTCTTCATAGATATTTTTATGCCATGTTATATTGGTAAAATTTTTCTCTTGAATGCTTCCAAAATTTATATTTACACTGTATATGTAATTTTTAATTGGTCTAGGAAAACCATTAGAACTTCCTTAGTATATCTCATTCCATCGAACTTAATTTTCTGTTTAAGTAAATCTTTAGAGAGTTACTTCCATTCTGGTAATTCTAAAACATTATTTTTCGTATATAATCAATATACTTTACATTAAAATAAGTGTCTCTTTCACTACCCTCTTGTATACACATGAAAAAAATTCATCCCAAGTGAATATTCTATAATTTTTTTTCCTTGTTCAATCTATAAATAGATTTTAGTAACATTCACCTCTTAATTGTATTTTATGGTGTCACTAAATCAATTTGGTTTTATCATATAGAAACTTTCCAATAATAGTGGTATTGAAATCCAATTCCAAAAAAAATTATCATAGAATATAGCTATGATAAGTAGAATTTAAATGGATAGATCATGATAATTAGTGAAAAAGTTTCAACACATACTATTTATTGAAAAACATTTAATCTTTTTGTCCATTAATGATGGAACATTTGTCCAAAATTGACCATACATGTATTTTTTTATCTTTAATAGCACCTAAATTTCAATATTTGACACATTCAAAATACTAAGCACATATATATTGATATTCAAAATACATTATTGAATCATTATTAAAATTTTTAATCATAGCTGATTGAAATTTACTTCTTTCTTATAGGATCCCTTATTATTGTCGAATAATATATTCCCAAAAAAAGTTAATATAAAACCACCACAATGGTTTCATTCATCCTACAAATTTTTTTTTCTCTAGAACATTCCATTCCCCCATGATTTTGTGGAAATTGTTCCTATTCCAACCACCTGTACATATCCAACCTTGAATTTGGCCAAGTCAATATTTCTCCTGCTCTCTCAAATAATATTATGCTCCCTTTTATATAAATATTGTCTATTACTTGAATATTCATTTTAAATCTTAATAAGTTCTATAATATACTTATAATTCATTAGGACAATTAAATTAGATTCAATTTTTTTTCATTATTCAAGATTGTTTATATTCTTAATTTTTTTGAATCTAAACACATGTTAATATGAAATGATGGATTTATATCATTCTATAAATCATATGATATCCCTTTTTCATTATATATAGAAAATGGATACGTAAAAAATATTGTATTTTGGAAGCAAATTATTGAAAATAATTGATGTCTATTCAATGGATATTAGTTTTGGCATTGATGCTCTATTTACTTACATCATCACTATAATCTGTATAAGGGAATTTTCATTTATGAACTTCTCCATGATAAATTTTATTGATCAAAATTTTAATATAATAATCTTCATTTATCCACTTAACTAACATTATATCCTTGATGTTTATATGGATATGCAATTTTAGGAATAAATCAACTCTTACATTTTTTTATAAATGAAGGCTTTTTCAAGATATTCTTTGTCACATGGGATTGAAGTAAATCATATATTCTTACCATGCATATACCGTACTTCGTATTTATATTCCTTAAAAATAATTAAATGAATCTTAGGAAGCATATTTACCTCTAACTTAACCTTGGAATAGTTCACTCTCTCTTGCCAAACTAAGTTAAAAACCTTGTGGCTTGAATTTAATTAAAATGGTCTCTTTATCCAAAGGTAAAAGGTAAATGTGTCAAATATATTTATGGTTTTTAACAACAATGATTTTAAATCCATACTAGGTATATATTTGAAAACTATTTCGTTTTACTAGAAATATTACTATCTTGCCACAAAATGGTATAAATGAGTCTTACATTTCTTATTCATTAGTTATTTCCAATTATTGAAGCATTACTAAACTACAAGTTGAGTATTAGACACCAAAAAACATTAATTACAAAAACAGAATCAGTTATCATTGTTTCCAATGGTCATGTGAGATAAATTTTTTGGTTATACTCAATAAAAGTATAACAATAATCATTAAAATTGGAAATTGGAAGTTGTGTACATCTTACTGCTGACTTATGAATCACATTTTCATAAATACATAATGAATTCAAATTATTTATTATAAATTTTATTTTATGACATGGTTACTTTATTTTAATACACATATGTGAATGTCATATTGTTTTTAATACCAAATAATTATGAAAAAAACATTATATAAAATTACGAATATACACTAAGTCAAAGCATATGCTTATTTTTAGATCAATTCATTGTATTTATCCTTCCATGGGCTTATCTCATGAAATGCAAAGCTAATAACCTCCTGTGTGATTATATAAATGAGTTATTTCAAGAATTTTGTAAATGTTTCTTAAGTGTCACACTTTCCATTATCCTTTGGTTATTTTATTTTAACATTTTCACCATAATAACTTATGATTAATGTATATTTATGTTCTTATATTATTAGAGAACATTACCTAAAAGGAAATGAAGTGTTTTCCCAATACTATTCATTTTTAAATATAAAAATAAATTAAACTAATTGGTTGAAAATGATATAATAAAGTAATGTATTTAAAGATCCCTATCTATCTTTCAATTTACACATATTCAGTCTAATTGTATCCCCATTAATATCTCACTTCACTTTCTCCATGAATGTTTCTCAAAGATGATACAATAAGTAAAATCATCCATGTTCATATATTTTTTCCACAAATCATTATACATTGATGATTACATTTTTATGTAAAAATAAAATGCATCATAAATGAGTAACCTATAAGAATCTTTCAGGAACTTGTTTTTAGAGGTGTCTCAATAGGTAGTGGGTACTCCAAAACGTTTAATTTTCTATTATCATTGTAATTTGTTCAAGTGCATGTTCTACATCAGATACGCTTCACTAGATAGTACATGTTATTTTTCAATAATTTATCATCGTTAACTTGTGGCATCACTTGTATTTATTCTATAAAATAAAATCTAAAAATATTTCCACTTTATCATGATTACCAATTAGACATTAATGCTCTCCCACTATTTTATTGAACCCCATTAACCTTAACTACCAGATTCAAAATACTCAATATCTAGAGTATTCTAATAGAACATATCCCTAAAACCTCTCGTCATAGTCTAATATAAGTATAAGACAGATATTGAGAGTTTTTAGGCATGTTTTTGACTATCCAAATGCATTGAATCCGGAATCCTTGATATTTTGAGTGAATTTATAGCAGCTAAAAATAGAAAACTTAATTTGATATACTCTTTTCCTTTAATTTGAAAAAAAGTAGTTATGACTACTTATTTTCTTCTATCTTTAGTTATGTCGACCAATTTATTTCATTGTAACACCACAATAGTAGGAAGAAGCCTCAACTATGGATGATAAGCACCCCGTAAACCTGATTTGGTTTAAATTATAGGGAAGGAAGGCATCATGACTTAATATTTTTTTGAGGGATTTTATTACTTCTCAGTGAATGAAATAATTTTCTATTAGATATACATGTACTATATGATCACATTCACAACATGTTAATAGAATTAAAATAAAACATTAATCCCCTATTAATTGTTTTTATATATGCTTTTTATTTTATTATTTTATATGATTAAAAAAATTGATATTCACAAAACAATAATAATCCATGAATAAATTTAAGAAATCAGGACTAATCTTGAACATTTGGTATTTGTTGATCTATGTATGCTTAATGGGACAATTGTGACCCTATGGGAGAAAATACCATAGTTGTGATTAACTCATATCATTATAATTTGGCCGGTCTAATTTATCTATTCCACTTCTAGAATAATTCCTCATGTTAGTGTCGTTCACCTCTTAGAACATCATTAGCCTTATACATAATGACTCATAAATGTGTGTAATACATGAAAAAACAATGATGGACACACAAATTCTTATAGATAAAATGTAGGGTACGATAATGTGTAGACCATTAAAAATAAATAAATTAATACACCCATCACATGAATATGAAATAATTAAATAAATAAATTTAATTCCAGACATATATTGGTCGGTCGATTTTCATGATCAGTCAACATTTATTAAAAATTCCATATAAAATTAATTTAGAAATACATTATACTAAATTGATATTTAAATTTATAAACATATACCTATCTAATATTATTTCATAAAATAATAATACCAAAATTCATAGAAATTTTTTCGTCCAATCCAAGAATTTAACCTCTATTTTTTTTAAATATCATTTTCTATCCCCAGGCCACCCAGAAAACTCATAAAAGCGGATATGGGCTTGGAATGAGATGAGAAGGGGAAAAAAATTACATTTATTGGATATGGGTTGGATTGAAGGATAATTCCCAGACACTATGAATGGGGAGGAGGATGGAAGAAAAATAGTTGGAGTTCAGATGGAGGCTATTGGTGGATCTTGCTAAGTGGTGGGATGTGTGCGGGGGATGAAGGTGGTTCAGTTCATTGGTAGAGGTGTAGAAAGGACAGTGTAGTGGGAGTCCATTAAGTATTCCCACTTGAAGATATGGGAGCACGATAGGGATGTTTAGTGATAAGGGGTAGCGCTAGTGGTTGTTGTCGGTGGTAGATATTTGTTACCCCAAATTTAAAAGCATTTTTTGGTTAATCATTGGTAGGGAAGACACCAAAATTTAAGCATTGGAATTTTCTTTTTCTTGTCTTCTGGTCTAGTTACCACATCCCATTTCTGTTTTTATTTTTTGGAAGGTTGAATATGGGAGGCTGATGAGCAGGGGGGAGTGGGGTCTATAGAGGGAGGATGACCTAGGATAATAGTGGGAGACTCAGTGGTGGGGGATGATAAAAGAGGTTGAGTGGTGTGGTATATTGATGGAGGCTATGTAGAGGGGTGGCTGACATCGAAATGAGAGGCTGGCCGCACATCTTGGGCGATAGGAGGCTGGCAATGTGGTGGGTGGCCCTAGTGTTGAAAATCTGGGCAACTGAGTGATGTTTCTAGATACCAAAATAAAATATTTTTTTATTTACTTAATCTATAACTGGGTAGTTCCCCATCATTTAATTTCGTTTGGTCTATGTTGGCCACCACCCACTACCCCTAGGTTATAATATATATTCTATTATTTCAAATTTCCTAATACTAGTTCTTTTAGGCTATTCGAAAAAAAATTAAAATTTAAAATATTTGGAATAATCCCCTTGGCCAGAAATAACAATTCTAGCCAGTAAATTTCTATCAAGAGTTTTGATTCATCAGAAAAAACCATCAGAATCCTCTTATGGGTAAAACTTATCAACACACACATGCACACAAACATGTTCATCAAATCTAAAACTGAAAACAGGTTTGATCATTTAATGGAAATATATTTCACATCTTATATCATATTAGATCAGTGTAAATGAATCTGGTACCATAATGACACCCTAATTGTGAATTTAATGTGAACTCAATTTTATATAGCTTTAATTTCCAACACGATTCCTTTTATAACATTTTATTGTAAAGTGGAGTGTATAAAAAGAAGATGGGATGGGTAAATAAATTTTTTCATCACCGATTGACATAACTACATCATCTCCAATGATGTGAATCCCAATTCAAAATCTAACTATACCACATGAAGAATATAAGCATGAAAAATAAACAAAAAAACACCTTGATTGATTTGAATGAACAATCGACTACTTCTCATCACTAGTGAATGTTGCTCAAAAAAATCAAAACTGAATCCATTTATATTTTCCATAGATTCTTAAAAATGATTCATGAACAATGATCATCAATATCTAGGTGTTATCAGTGATATCTAATTAATCCTTCAATATCCTGATGATCACCATAATGTTGATCATTTGATCCTTGAAGAAGTACTTCAATCAAAGGCATATATTAGGTGGGTTTTTCTCTTAGATTAATGTGGTAGGAAAGATAATCTCTCAAAATTGTACAATAAATAGTACCCAAAATGTTATCCTCCTCTCACTTTTATAACGAGGTTGAAATACCCTTATATAGCTGCCCTACCCTAGATTTATACCAATGATTAAATTATCAATAAACAATTTCTTATGCCTATTTTATAGAGTCATAAATAACATTTATATTGTTATGTCTTACTTGTAATATAATAAATATGTTACATGATAAAAATGATCCATTAAATCAACTCTATACTCATGTAAATATCAACCGAACATTGAATATTAAAATAATATATGTTCTTTAATTATTTTCCATGTATTCAATTAGTATCACATGAATAATTCTAATTAATAAATTCAATTATAATTATTATAAACAAGAATAAAAATGAATTTAGACATTCGTTGGAAATATTTAAAAGTCAGACATTCCGCGGACCTCATGGTGGGTCCCACCAATTTATATACTCCAATTGAAAAGAACAATTCTGCATTTTCAGTATAATATGTATGTGGCCCTCAAAAGCCTTATATTAATAGTAGTGAATACCATTAAAATACTAAGAGCAGAGTCTATAATCCCATAAAGGCTTCTAGGGAGATAAGGAATAGTCCTAGAAAACCAAACCATTCCGACAAACACACTCAATGTAATATAATTAGTTCATTATGCAATATCTCAAAAAGTAGGAAGAAATTTGTATGTATTCATCCTTTCTGTATTATTTGTTGACCTTATTAAATGGACTTAAATTCTTGAACATTGACCAAAAATTTAGTGAAGGTACTATATTCTAGATCAACCAGGTCCCTGATATCACTTCCTTTCAAAAGAAAAATAATCTAAGTTGAATATGCAATCAATGACATTCCACCAATGGAATTCCCAACACAAGACACCTCTTCATGACATAAATTTTAAAAAAAATTCCTTGAATCAAAGTATGTGATCAAATATTATAAATTGATAATAATATCTGGTCAATAGACTATTACACATACCAAAAAATAAGAACTACCAATGATTCCTCATACCAGTGATGTTATTATTGGTGGGATCATCCTCATGATATCATCTACTCAATTTCATTAATTGATAACTTGATATAAAAAATAATCATTGCTTATGATCCCCCAAAACATGATAGTAACACATAATTTGACTCTAATCATCATGATGTATATGGACCATAAAAAATACGTTTAAGATCACTATCATACTATCTTTAGGTTCTCATTATAATATGGGAACTAATATAACATTTTTACAAGAAAAATAATATATGGAAACTTCCATGTGAATAATGGATGTATGAATCTCAATGCTATTATGGTATGAATACAACATGCATAACTAAATCTATAAAATATATGGTAATCAAATTTACTATTCTTGTTAGATTTAATGCATCCAAATTGACTTGAATATATACATGCAAAAGAAGAATATTTTTTTGAATATTGTTAGTTCCATTGCATGTTTGTACATTATTCCATATGATTTACGCCTAATATTTTAATGTATAAAAATTACATAAGTCCTACATTATCAAGGAGTGGAAATAAAAATGGAAAAGCCCAGCTTTATAGAATTAGATATTATATAAGAAAAAGTGTATATCAATCAAGAAAAAATATAAATGCTTGGATAATTTATGTGTATATTCCAATATAATTGGTCATTTTTATGAAGATTGTTAGTATGTAACAATCAACCATAAAATATATGCTGTTGATAAGATAAGAACATGATATAAGTACAAGAAAAAAATGAAATTAAGTCATTCTTCGTGAATAATCAGAAGAAAAGTTTGACAAATTTACATCCAAGAATAATTTTATTAAGGATTTCCACCAACCAAGAAAACATACATCTACTATCATAGAAAATACCACATCATGGACCACTATAAACTAGACATAAAAATAAATGATAAATGGAAATAACCTATGACTATGATGAAAATTAGATTATGAAGAAAGATTCCAGAAAAAATAATATTCAGAAACTTCCTAAATAATTTAAAATAATATGGAGAAGATAGTTGGAATTGCCTAAAAAAATCAAGTTAGCATAGAAGAGTGAATGTTATTTTCTATATAAATTGATAAAAACTATTCCACCTAATGATAATGTTTAATTTATAATTTAATCAAAGATAAAAATGGAGATTAATGATTAGATAATCATGGGTAAAAACATAAATAAATCAGAACCTTCTTCATTTGTGTTGATGGAATATGAACATGTTAAGAAAGAATTACCACTGAAAATAATTTTTGAGTGACACTAATAAAAATAAACAAAATATAATATAAGACATGCCACAGTGGTATTACAAATCATATCACAAGGAATGAAATGAAATATAGTGGGAGAGATAGAACCCATGATAGGGAATATGGATAACTCTACATATCAAAACCATTTTGAAAATTTTACATGAGGAATAACAAGAATAACCACCTATAAGGCTTGGAAGAAATAGATAAGAACTGGGTTGGTTCATCAATAAAAACAATAATATTAAACATGTGGATGTCAGAGGTACCCATTTCTTATCTATTTAAATGTTTTAAACATCTTTTAAAAAAAATGAAGTATTAAGGGGAGATACAATCTATGAGTATGAATGTTTTTAAAATAGAATAAACATGATAAAATTGATAAAAGAGAACCAAAATTAATGTTCTTTATCTGAATTTTAAGTGGTGTTAAAGAATAATTTATAGTTCTCGTGATATAAAACTTTCAATAAATAATAGAAGGTGACATCCGGCCAATTCTCAAATGGGTTTTGACCTCAAGAAGATGGATAATACAACTCTAAGTGATAATAAACAAAATCATTTATTACATTTTTATTTGATAATGTTCCACCAATAATGGTATTATCTAATTTCATTCAAGATAAAAAGAAGATTCTAGAATAAAAGATCATTACCAGTAATTAGTTCCCTAAGTTGAAAATTTAAACCAATGTATTTTAAGAGATGAAGGCATTTAGGGGGAGTTTATGATGATCACTCAAAGTATTATTAGGCATATCTAAAAAAGTAATATTCTCTATAATGACTTGAATATCATTATATATCAAGTGGAATAAATTAAATCCAACATGCGTGTTACTCTCCAATCCAAATTACCCAATTTGGGATAAAGAGATGCATAACCTCATGTGCACCCCCTTTATGAAAGTGGCTGCCGACTAGTAGCGAGGGTCTAATGCTACATGGGTAGATTATACCATCAGCAATAAAATCCATTATTGACTAGAAAAACATAAATATAACTAAAAAAGAAATTATAAGATAATATGAATAAACTAGATAAAGGATGGAGTGAAAATCATACATAAACAAAAATAAATAACCACCCAACATGGTAGGTCAACAAGTATATAAGAATAAATCGAAATGATAAATAAATAAATAAAATAATTTGGTAACTATCCCTAGTCTATCCATGTACCATATCCATCTCCCAGCTCCATGGTCTTCAGTAACCTATCATAGGGCCCTTAAACCTTTTCATGTCCCTTGTTATAAAGTCTTCATTGGTATCTTGTTGGTTGTGCTGGGTGTGAACATAAACCAAGTAGGACAACACTAATGAGTGTTTGCCATAATTTCATTTGTATATATAGGCGTATGACATGATAGAAAAGTAAATTAACACACAAGAATATAACCAATCATACAATGTGTGAAAATTCACTATCTAATCTTCCATTAACCCTAGACATACTTGTATCACCACCATACCAGAATAGTTTCAATGTAGTACCACCATACTAATAATTTAGTATGTAACTCTAGCTGCCTTTAAGAAAAAACCCAATATCATTATTTAAGGTAAAATCCATATTCCTTTAAGGAAAAACATCATACACCTTTAAGTACAAGCATGTTCTACCTCTAAAGAACAACTCCACACCCAACATAAAGGGAATGTATTCCCATGAATCATGGCTACATGATTATATATGATCATACACACACTGGGGATATTCGTATAATGGATACTATCTCATAGACAAGGTCCTTCTCCATTAGTAGATTACAAAAACATATATAGACACTCATACCAAGGTGATATGAGGATCACTCATTAATTAAATACTAAGTAAAAAACTATCTCACTCAAGCCATCACTAATGAGTCATGTCATCCATGGTCCCCTCTAAGGATTTGGATATATCATTTAGGTTCACCACGAAACTTGAAAACTAAACAATTATTGCCCCATTTATGCACAATCCACATATAAGGCATGAAATAATAATGAAAAATATAACATAATAAGCCTGAGTATAAGTATCTATATACAAATACATGTGATCCAAAATAAAACATGGTCTCATGGACCACACACACACACACATATAATCAGACATAAAATATGGTATAATGGGACACACACACACACACACACCAACATGTGATCAAACATCAAACATGCTATGATAGTCTATACATTCACACACACATGTGATCAAGAATCAGACATGGTATCATCGGATACACATGGAAACACATGTGATCAAACATAAAATATGATATAACGAGATATGCACACAAAAAATACTACTATGCCAACCAATTCTATACAAGTCCCAAGATGGTAAGGAATTTCTACCTGAATATTTTCATTATCAACATCTAGGTTTGTTAATAGAAATTTCATATGGACAATGTTCACACATCAATTTGACCAATATCACATTCCAAGAGTTCCTAGAGTTAATTATAATCTAACATGATATGGGTTCTAAGGATAGGAAGAAGAAATAATTATGCTAAGGGTTAAGACAAGCATATAACCAATGAAAATTACCATAAATGAGAGTCTTAAAGTCTGTTGGAAGGAAGGGAACCTCTTTTCACTCTATTATAGTGGAAATATAATAGATACAAGGATATCATGAATCTAGTTCACCATGATTTTCTTCCACATATGATGGTTCAATTCTCCAGTATGATCAACTAGGGTGGATATGATCCATATAAGAAACCTCAAAGTAATAAGGGTTGATCAAACTCACCCCAGGTTCATCTATAAAACGTCACTAAATAATCTTGGATCGAAGGAATAGTTAGGGTGTGTAATTTAATGAATAAAAGAAATAATTTAATTAAAAATGCATTTAAAACCGATCATTTAATATTAACATGTTTTCCATTTGAAACATTCATGATTCAAGGAATAAGTCTTCTATTTCTGCAATTTCAATCACAAAATGAACATTTCATGCTCCTTGACCATGGACTCCAACACATTATGGGGGATTTTAACACACCAGATTAGCACGACTTGCACCTATGACATGTTTCCTATCCATAAGATATTTTCCATCACCACATGTTTCAAAATTATTGTGGTGGTGTCACTATAGTTTTAGCCCATAAGTTCCACCATAACACACTATTCACATGGCCACACTTGTTTTTCCCTTGCTCATTTTTCACATAGAATATGAGGAACCACCATGAACATGCTGTTGACCATTTCAGACAAATAAAAGTTTCCAATCCAAATAAATTTATTTCAACGATCTCTAGACTCTACTCAAACATGGATCACCAAAATAAATAAAGGATAATATGGAAAGAATGATTTAAAAATCAGGAACACAAATTATGAGGCTTCTCAATATCCCCTTCTAAGGACCTAAATTCCTCAAGAAGCATCTCTAGTGGTCCTGTTCAAACAAATCATCCAATTACACTTGAAAATTGTAATTGTGCTCCCACGTTTCCTCTTGGATCCATCCATGTTTCCACAATGAATTAAAATGTGGCACCATATTCCCCTAAAACACTTTCTCACTATGTTCTTTGATCCATTGTGGGTGCTCTACAAATGATGTGTCAAGCTCAAACCCATCATCATCCCAGTCTATCACATGTACTGGATTGAGAATGTACCTAAATTTTAGTTATGTGGAACACATCATGCATACCACGACAATGTAAAGAATGGTTCAATAAGTAATAGATTAATTTTATAATTTTTATGATCTTAGAATGTCCCACAAATTGAAGATACGACTTCACCTACTTCTAAAAATGACAATGACCCCACTTTGGTTACTCTAGAAAGAAAAAATAGTCACCAACATCAAACTACAAAGGTAATCACCTCTAGTTTGCATATAATTAATTTTTGATCTGAGCAGCAACCAACTGATTCCAAAATAATTACAATCACTCAACATTCTTCAATACCATACTAATCTAAACAATTACTATCTCACAATATTCGTGACAACACAATAGTGAGTTTCATGACCATCCTTAAAGATCCTCATATGGTTCCATTTGAATAAAATAATGGAAACTATTATTTTACATGACTTCCACCAAGTGTATATGTTCATACTATACTCCAATAATTTTTATGAAGCATATATGAAGTATATTATCAAGGATGTCAATCACCATATATGAATGTCCAATAATCTGTGGATGATACGCCACAATTAGTTTCAACTGAATCCCTAAAGCCTTTGATAAGACTTCCCAAAACAATGATGTGAAGTGTGTGCCTCTATTAGATATGATACTCATGAGATATCAATATAGACATAAAATATCCAATACATAATGCTTTTCCAACTAATCTACTGAGAGGGTCTCTAGAATCATCACGAAATGAACTACATTCTCTCGCTGATAATCTATCACCCAAATGGCATCTTGACTTCCCAGAGTATTGGATAGAACCATAAAAAATTACATCATCACATAATCCCACATCAACATTTTCATGATAATTTTATGGAGTAAACAACCAAGATTCATATGCTCACCCTTTACCCTATGGAAGGTAAGGTATTGTGATACAAAATTGGTGACAACTATCTTCATACCCAATAACCGAACCTATTCTCAAATATCATGGTATATCTTTTTTGACTGTATATTCCCTTCTCATTTTGAAGTGTGAAATTTTCTCATAAATTATTACCTAAATTAATATAACAAAAATAATCTTCCATGTACATAGATTATTTTTCTATCTTCTATGGACCACCCTCGAATAGAATCACCCTCTATCAAGTGTTCCCACATAACCACACACATGTGGTATGAATCCTAGCTTGATTTGAAATGGTCTATAAAATAATATAATATCAATAAGGTTTCAAAAGTCAAAACACCATGATCCTCTAATAAATCCATAATCCATTTAGTGATACAAATCTTCATATGAAATTCCTCTTATGAAGGCTAATCTGCAAGTCACGGCATAATTGTAATTTCCTACTAAGAGAATCTACAATGGACTTACCATTCCCTAGAAAATAGGCTATCTCAAAGTTGAATTTCAATATAATATCCACCCAAATACTCTAATTCATATTATTATCCCACTATGATACAATATATCAAAATCTCTTTTGGTTGAGAATACAATAAATCTATCAACAAAGAGATAACATCACCAACACTTCAAAGGTTATACCACACCGTCAAACTATAATTCATAAGTCAAGTAGTTCCTGTCATGGGGAAAAATTGATTTGACCCAAAAAAACAATATATATAACCCATATAAATCCAAATATCACCTTACGTGATAGGCAAGGTATCAAAATTCCCTGTATATCCAATCCCATACTCTAGAAGGATCAAAATTAGAGCTTTCATCAATCACATATTCATATCTAGGAAATACTCTTTGCACTGACAAGACCACTGAAACTTATTCCCCTTCATAGCCAACTCAATCATTAGTTATTCAAAATAAGATAATTCCTTGTTTAAGTGTAGATGGTATAATGAAATCAAAATGATAATCTTTATCTCAAACATATTTTAGAGATGCATCAAATAAATAAAATCATATACCTTCTCCCTATCAAATGAAATTATTGTCTCTAAAATACCATTACCAAGGAAATGTACCTCCAAAATAAAAAAGTTGCAATGTAAAAATTTGATATATATCGGATGTAATTTAAGTGTACTGAACAAAATATTAAGTTTCATAGGAATCATGTATGTGTTTTTGGAATATATCTGGATATTTTCCATGATTATAATGATAAAGAGTTAAGATAGGGATGTAATATCATATTAATTGTTTCCATGAACACTATTGGAGAATTTTAACACAGAAGTGAAGAAAAGATACTCATATAGTACATATATACTCATAAATTTCATCATGGGAATATCCTCTTCCATGAATTTCATTTGATGGAAGCCTAAATAATGATCTATTTTGGATAAACACTAGATTCGCCATAATTGATCGATTAAATCATAAATCTTGAAAAATGAGCAACTTTTCATCATTTTTATCTAATTCAACATCCATCCATATATACAAATTCATATACTTTCATCCTACTTCTTATGGAAAAATACAAGAGAAACCCAAGGTAATGCACAGTTTTTGATAAAGCATTTCTCATCAAAATCCTTTAACTGTAGCGTCATCTCTCTAAACTCAATTGATTAATTATTGAAAGGATAATGTGATTTCATTTATACCCTATTAATAAGCTCAATCTCAAACTCAATTCCTCTATCTGTTGGAATACCTGAGAAACCGTTTGATAAAAAAACATCATGATAATGATCCACTACTAGAGGAAAGATAGAGGGGGATTTTTTCAATTATGTTGTAATATCCAAGACCTCGACTTATGTAATGATAACATCGATCTAGCTCATGTCCTAACCCATCCTTCCTTCTCTAAGATCCTACTCAATATTTAATATATACATATCTCCTCTAGAAACAATTAAAGTTACATGTCTTCAATAATAGTGGATATGTTCTTGATAAATGGTCAACCAGTCCATTACAAATATCACATTGAAAGTAGTCATCTATAGGATAATGTATTCCCATATCTATTTATAACTTGTGAGAACTACGAGATACTCAATACATCATTGAAGGAAATCAACTATTTTTTTCCAAGGGCGTGTTAAGAGAGGGTAACATAGAAGATAACTTAACTAGTAAATATGGACTAATAATTACTTCAAAAGATATTAAATAATGATTATAAAATGTATCAAATTTAGTAGTAGATAACATATAGGCAATGAATAGAATAACTATTATTATAGAAGGTCCCTCTACACTGGAATCTGGAACCTCATCCATTACATATGTCTTGCATGTCCCCATAGCACAAATCACCTATTTCACTGATATATTTGGTATCTTGGTTTGGATGTGGTTTCTTATAAAAAATCCCTTAATATATCCTATAATTACATATAGATGACTTTTATTGGGTAACATTGTGAAATATATAACAAAATTTTCCTTCTAACCACATTTGTAGCACATGGTTGAACATCCTCTTATAGAGGAAGTAAAAGAATCTTTACAAAATTTTATATACTGACAACCTTTTTGCACCTCCTCTCCCTTCCTATCCCTACTATTATGCTAGGCAGTAAGAGTTTCACTAGGAATTCATGTACTCAAAGCACTATAATCTATGAGAAAACCTATATTGTTGTCATCCCCTAGACCCTTATTAAAATTCAAGGCCTTTCGGAGTACCTATGAATATGTTGTTAGTTTAAATCACTAAACCTAAAGTCTAATCTCTAGAATAAGTCATATCTAAAAAAATCTATCTTTCTATGCTTCATTAGAAGAAAAAATAGAATCAAATTATAGAAACTTATTAAAATGATTCGAGTAAGAAGAAACATTCATCATCCCATGTTTAAGCTACATAAACTCTTGAGATCGATCAAGCTATTGTGTATCAGGAAATAAATATTTGAAGAACATCTCCTTGAAGGAATCCAAAGTAAGAACCTCAGACCTACCTATTAGTCCCATGACCCCTAACTGCCCCTGGACTTGTCCCTAATGCATGAAGGATACAAGATTAATTTTCATACCCCCAAGATGCTATACTAGGTCATAGATGAACTCCATATTATCAATATAGTCCCTAGCATCCCATGGAACACTAGTGTATTGAATTACTACCTGATGTTGGAGGTAAAAGCCTCAATAATAGTTAACCATTATCCCTTGTAATATTTTTTACTGGGTTGATTTCACCTCTTGAACCACCAGAGAAAGTGTGGGAGTATACTCAGGCGCATACTTTTAAATAACCTATAGTGTAACAAGTGCTTCATCATATGTTGGATCAATCCGATGTCTCAAAGGTAGTATTTTTTTTTTGAAATTACAAATGAACATTTTGAATGTTTATAGAACATTTCAAAAAATATTTATTTTTATTATAAGAGGAGAAAAAATAAAGCCAACAAGGTTTTGGGAAGGTATAGAAACATATTAGGGTAGTCTAAAATATTGGATACCAAGTTGATCAACCCTAATCAAACACACCCCTTCCGGTTCAATTTGAAGAATTCTATGAAAACAAACAACATTGTTACGTTGATCCACCACCATCAAAGATGCAAGGTAATCTGCAACTTTATTACCTTCAAGCCATATATGAGAAATATAAGTCTTATTGATGTTCATACAACTCATCCATTTTATGATAATATAAAAAATTGAAAAAGGAATATAAATATTTCCATTCATAGAGTCGAGTATTATCTTTGAATCAGTTTCAATTTGAGAAATAGATATGTTTCTCTAAGCACAAAACATGACCCCCCATATACATTGCCTCAACTTAAACATGAATTGAACTACATCTCCCATAAAAATCCGAAAAGGAAAGTAAAATGATTCCACTCCCATAACATAAAACACCGCCACCCAAAATAAAACCTCCAACACAAGAGACATCAATTTTCTTCTTAATTCCCATGTTAGGAGGACAAAAACTAACCTAGTTCCCTTTCCTCATAAGTTCAATATGAGGCAAGATATTGGAAAATATACCTCAAGGAAGGAGCATCACTTTAAATTTTAGAATACCAAACCAAGTCTAGAAGAAGAATTTTAGTAATGATAACCATCGATATTTTTGAGCATTAAATATCCTCAAAACGATCATTGTTCTTTGATTTCCAAATGCACCAACACCCTACACAAAGGATCACATATATAGCTATTTTTTTATGACCAACACTATTCCGAACATGGAACCACCTATCCATAAAAGAGATTCCAGTAGGTAAAGTATATAAATCATTAGTTAAGTTTCAAAAAAAAACTCCATATAGCGAAGACCCAATCACTCTAAAAAAATATGTGGTGGGAATCCTCCTCCTTATTAATACTGCAACAGTGACATTTAGAAGCCATATAAATGTCACACCTTTTAACATTCTCATCATTAGAAATATGATTACTTATAATTCTCCATAAAAGGAAATTGAATTTAGTGGGAATTCTATTACACCATACCATATCCTTCTAAGAATCATGCTGAGCCTTGGAAATAAAAATATTCTGAAACTCTTTAGAAGAAAACAAACCAGTATTTGAAGTAGTAAAAACGCATTTTTCAAGATCCATAATCTGCTCAATAAGGTCAAGATTCTTCCTTTTTTTCATCATCAAGAACATCATTGATAAAATTTGGTAACTAAAATCTTCTATGAAATAAATAATTGGAGTAGGACAACATGGAAATCCAATAACTGACCCATTCCAACTATGATTCAAAAAACAGATATCTCCCCTCCCTATAATCCACACGAGTGTTGGTGAATAACAGGAAATAACATCAGATTAAATCCTATAATGATGAAACATTTTTTTCTTTCCTCCAAGTAGTTTTCATCTTGTTAGGATATAATTTTACCCAAATGATTACATACCTCCACAAATTCCTTGGAAATATTCACATGCAAACAATGAATTGTATCCCCTAGACTTCTGATGTTGGCACCACCTTCTTAAATTAGTATAGCCACTTTCTCCCATGAAGTCCAAATACATTTCCACTCAAAATGAGCATCCCAAAAAAAACCAGTTAGAACATTATCAATAGATGAAGTAACCCCCTTCGACACATTGAACAATGAAAGAACACGGATCAGAATAGCCATTAACTCACTGTTAATTAAGGAAATCTACCCACCAAAAGATAAAAAATGGTTTTTCTAATCAAGAACATGGCTTAGGATTTTATTAAAAATATTATCAAAGTATCTAATATGAATAAGTATCGAAGATAAAGGGGAACCAAGATAGGTCAGAGGATAATAATCATCTTGTATATTCCACAATCTGGAGATTGAAAGAACCTGATTTTCACCACATTTATTGGAAATGTAAAAACTACTCTTCTTCCTATTAAACGCTTTCCCACGTTATAAGTGGTACTCATCCATCACTCTAATCAGAACACCAACCAATATAACACTAGAATTAATTAAAAATAGAGAATCATCTATAAACATCATGTGAGATATCAGTGTTTATCTCATTCTTCTATAAAATGGTAAAATCTCACCCATTGAGATCTTATTATTGATAAGAAGACCCAGAGAATCCTGCATGAGAATAAAAAGTGTCAGAAAAATAGGATCCCCTTGTCTGAGGCGTCAATATATCTTGAAGAAACCATTAGTTTTTCCCATATATGTATATGAAATCCTGATATAACTAAAACAATGAAATAGAGGATCAATAACCATCAATGATAATCCCATACCTCTACAAACTCTGAGGAAGAACCCCCACTCCATCCTTTTATAGGATTTAATCATATCCAGATTCAATGCCATAATTGACCCATGGAATTTGATGTTAATATAATGAATCATCTCATGATCCAACACAATGGTACCCTGAATCGATAAACTATAACAAAACAATGCTGCTCAAGAGAAATACATCGAGAAACATGACCTGACAGGCGCAAGTTAATGATGCTAGAAGGAACTTTGTATGGAATGTTACACATACTCACTGGTCTATAATCGCATATAGAAGGAGAATTTTTAACTTTGGGAATCATTAGAAGGGCAACATCACCAACCACCCAAGGAATAGGACAACCCCCAAAGAAACCCTGAATGATGAAAATCAAATCATCATTGATCACCACCGTTGCCCCTATATAGAACACCCCTGGGAAACCATTAAGACCCAGAGCACTATCCAGGTTAATATTTATCATGGCATTATGAATCTCATTCTCATCAGGGATAACTTCCAGTAGATCATTATCCAATCCAGACATCATGTTCGAAATCTCTTCAAACAAGTCTGCATTCCCACTGGGATACCCATTAACCATAGACATGTTAGGATCAACAAGAAGATTTTTAAATAAAGAAACTACCATGGAAACAAACACATCCCTATCACCCGTGAAGGAACCATACTCCAGAAGAATGTTCAGATTAACCCACCTCTTTCTTTCCTTAATACACGCATTGAAATAGGTAGTGTTTTTATCACCTTCATGATGCCATTTAACTATAGCTATATCTCAATCTGTACTCTCCTATATCAGAATAATATCGTTTAAAACATTTTTCATACCCATAAGGTCATCATAATCCCCATCACTCCAGTTGTCTTCCAAATATTTTTCTATATTCTCAACCTCCTATTTTAGAAACTCCAAATCCTGATCCATATAAGGAAAGTTTTTCACCCTGGCATGAAGCTTATTATTAAGACGTCTTAATTTATTATGGAAGGAAACCTATGAAAAACCATGAACCGTTTCCTCCCAACAATATTTAACAATATTATGATAATCAGACATCTCCTACCAATGTTCATAGAATCAAAAACGTTCCACATAACTCTGTCTGGGAGATAAAGACACAAGGATATGAGAATGATCTGAGTTCCCATAGACAAGGTGCTCAACTTTTGCGTTATGGAAACTGGAAACAACATGAAAATTATCCTAACACCTATCAAGATGAATCCATGAGCACTCACTTACCTTATGATTATTAGAAAATGTGAAACAATCCCCAGAGAAACCCATATCACTAAGACCTCTCATATCCATAAATTGAACAAAGCATCTGCTTGCTACACGAGGAAATAAACCTTGACCCTTCTTCTCACCAGGTTCATAAATATTATTAATTTCTCCACTAACAATCCTGGGAATATCCTCCAAATAAAAACATTCCTAAATTTTTCATAAGACCTCCCTTCTCAGAGAACCACAACTCCTATAAATAAAGGACTCAAAAACATATCGATGCAATTGTTAATTTTCACAGTAAGGTATTGATCACCCACCTTAAATAAATCAACATCCACAATTTTTTTCCAGAAGACCCATATATGTTGACTTATCTTGTTCTACATGCAGCCCCGAATGCTTATTTATTCTACAAGAAAACTCACCAATTCTATCTGAATTCTTATTGTTCTCTAGAATAGCAATAACACGTTTAGTACAAGTACTTTTAGTTTTATAGTACATATAGGGAATTAATATTAGAAGGAACATCATAGGAGGTACCTATACATATGGTATAACTCTCTAAGTTTTATCCAAGGATCAATCATAGTACTATATACCATCAAATTTTTCATAATCATATTTATAAAAAACATAACATCATGCTCATGTTTAACTAAATAATACCACATATATATACAAAAATATGAAGCACATACATATATAACTCAAAATATAATAAAATTATATCCCAAATAGATAGTATAATCAAGGAATTAAATTAATGAACTACTATGTAGAACATGACAAGTATATATGATGCATGTGATCCTACCTGCCTACTCATAATGCATGAATACACCCACATCCCATAAAAATGTAACATCAATCTTGTCACTGGTATCTCAGAGGGACATTACACATGATATGGAAAGGCACATGGAAACTCCCCAACCCAAGTTACACACAAACTATCTCTTTTCTACCATAAAAGTAAATGAAAATAAATAAAGTAATATCAGATCCTTTGATACCATTTTGTAATTTCCTGAATAGAATCACACAATTCGAGTTGAATATCCACATAATCTCATGTCCACATCCTTATACACAAGAGGGTAATGACTAATGATGAGGGTCTAAATTCATGTGGGGAAACTATATCCTCATTAATCAAAACCACCAGAGGTTAGTAAAACATTAATAAAAGACCATAAAAAACAAAAATATAAGATAATATAAATTTATTCTATAACCGATGGAATAATAATAATACATAAATAAATAGATGGATCCCAAATGTGGAAGTTCAAAAAGTATAACATAAAATCTATAAATAATAAATAATGAAATAAAACTACAATGGAAATTATTAAGAATATATTACAATACTGTTTTTATATCCCAAATCCAGGCTCCTCAACAACCCATCACATGGCCTTTGAATTTTGTCAGTTCCTTAGTCACGGATTCTCATGCACAGATGGATGCCATTTAAGAGTGTGAATATAATCCAAACAGGACACAACCAATGCATCATTAACATTACTGCACATGTATAAAAAGGTGTATGATATTCCATAAAATTAAATAAACAAATGACCACAAAACCCATCATACATCGAGTGAAAGTTTGATGACTAATCCACCAAGAACCTCGACCACACCTACTTTGGTGCCATGCCATAAGAGTATCATAGTAGTACCACATGACTTAGATCAATCCATGAAACATTTCCCTCCTTTGAGAACAAACCCCATGACCACCTTTAATGGAAAATCCATCATCTTTTAATGATTAGAAGCTTTCACTTTTATGGAAAATCATGTTCCACCGTTAAGGAATAAATACACACCCACATATAAGGGAAAGTCTTCCCATGACTCATGGTTACATACATTATTATGACGTTATGCATGATTGGAATACCCATATAGTGGAAACTATATCATATGCAAGGATTTTTCTCATGGGTAGATCTAATCAGAATATATTGAAACCCTACTAAAGGTGATGTATTATTTCTCTATGAATTACAAGATAAGGCACTAACCATACCATGAAATCCATAATCGATGAGTCATGTCTTCCAAACTACCTATATAAGGATTCAAACAATTCTGTTAGGGGAATTTGTCAACCTGGACACTAAATAATAGATTAATTCATCTATACAGAAATTGTTTATTAGTCCTGACATAGAAAGGAAAAATATAACATATCAAGAATGAGTATTAGTATCCATATAAACACACATAGGATCAAACATTAACCATGATCTCAGAGGGTACTCACACACATGTGATTAAACTTATAACATGGTCTCATGGGATAGGCACAAAAAACACGTGATCAAACATCGAACATGGTATCATGGTTTAAGCACACAGACACATGTTAAAAAAAATCTAACATGGTCACACGGGAAAAAAAACACACACATGGAATAAAACATAAATCATGGTCTCACGAGATACACATGAACACAATCAAACTATTGAAAACAATTTCTTACAAAGACCAAAATTGAAAATACTTACTAGATCAAGATTATCACCATGAATGTCAAGGTTCCTCAAGACTTTCATCTCCAAAAACACATTAACAGCCCAACTAGAACAATTTAGAATTCCAATAGTTCATATAATCTTATGTAATCTAAAATGACATGGTTTATAAAATCAATCATAAGAAAGAATCAATCCCTGGGGATGAATAAGGGAATAATTAATCAAAATTACCATCAAGATTAGTCTTCATGTCTAGTTAAAAGAAATGGATTTTTTAGCTCTTGCATTGTGACAAGAGAAGATATTAAAGGACGTCATAAATTTTTATCAACAATATCAACCTCCACCTAAAAATATTCAATTCTATATCAAGGTTGTGTAAAGGG
Source organism: Viscum album (assembly GCA_963277665.1). Lineage (NCBI taxonomy): Eukaryota > Viridiplantae > Streptophyta > Magnoliopsida > Santalales > Viscaceae > Viscum > Viscum album. The sequence goes on along the minus strand of OY728163.1, from coordinate 1,533,035,440 downwards.
GTGATGATCCAATGTAGTAACCTAAAATAAGTATGGTTCAATCAAACTCACCCTAGGTTCATCCAATAAATGTTTAGAAAATCACATGGATCAAAAAAACAATAAAGTTAGAATTGTAATACAATTAATATAATAAGAAACTAAATAAAAAATTCATTTTGGACCCCTCATTTAAGATGCATGGGTTCCACATTTGAATCATTCATGATCTGAGGAAGAAGGTGGATGTTTTTTCAATTTCAAGTATATTAGGATCATCACCATGACCTCCACCACATCATGTTTGATTTTAAACATTCAATGTCGACAAGTCTAGCACCTACGAAGTGTTTTGTAACATTAATATATTTTCCCCCTCTATGGTCTATACCAAATTTGTGTTGTGGTTGCTATGGACATGGCCCATAGGTACTTCCCAATATTCCACATCTATGTCTGTGCACATTTTATGCTTTCCATTTTTTATAGGGCCTACAATAGACCCCCATGACCATGTTATTTCCCATTTTGGATGAAAAAGGTCTCCAAAACACATTGTTTGTTTTCAAATTTTAAAATAATCTTCTCAATCACGACTCAACCTAAAAACATAATGTATAAGATAAAAAATGGATTTTCATATTAATAACAAAAAGATAAAGGACATATAATGTGCTATGATTTAAAAAAACTCTGATTTCTTTATTATTTTATGATGGGTTAATGTGAGAGTCATTGAAGAAACATGATTTGGTAAAGGTTGTAAAATGTAAATCTGCATGAATTTATTTAAAACAAAAAGGAACATGGAAATATTGACATTTTTTTATCGAACTCTTGTTTCCTACCCTAATATCAAACTCAATAATCTTTTAGTATTTGAAAAGGAATTAATTACAAGTAGTAAATTGAGTCATTGAATATGATTTAAGGTAAAAATATTCTATAAAGGTGAATGTTTCTTGAAAATTAAACTGAATATTTCAAATGAGTTGAAAATTAATTTCCAAAAAGGGAGAGATAAATCTATCTTTTATTATCTTGATTTATGAAAATAGATAACATTTCCCCCTAGTTTTTCTAAATCAATTGCATGAAAATTATTGACATCAAGGTAATAATGAATGATATGGAGAAACAATAATGATATAAATATCCTGATTGTAAAATACAGATAAAAACAACCATTTTCATTTTATTGACAAAGGGGTCAAATAAGAGGCCATAAAGTCGATAGAACATTCTAAAAAATATTTAATGGGATATTTTTAATAAAATAAAAAGGGAAATATTATTAAAAACATGAAGTTATATTGGATTTTTTGAATATATATATATATATGTATATATGGATTTAGTGACATTTAAGTAGGCATTTGATTTCATACATGATATGATAGTTGTTAATGTACATAGTTATACTTTTAGAATTTTCATAATTAATAATACATGCTTGTAGTAAATTCATCATCTGAAGTCCATAAAAGATTATGAGTTATTCATTTGTAATAAATATAATATATATATATATATATATGTCTCTTTGTGCGACTAAATATTATTGAACTAGTCTTAAAGTGGTTGAAATGTGCTAATAAGAAGCCCATTATTTAAAAATGTTGAAAGAAATAGCTATGAAAATAATTTGAATGTCATGTTTAATAGAGTAATATATATCTAAGATGTTTGGAAAACATCATTTGATGATTCATAATGATGAACATAACTTGGATAAAGATTATAGAAGTTTGAGATTAAGTAATTAAATATTTAATTTGAAAGCGGATGGAATTTCTTGGAAATACCCAAGGAATAGTTATTAAATTACTAGTACCTAGAATTATGGGTAAAGTAAAATTGAAGAGAATATTAAAAAAATACATCTAGAAAGAAAAAAAGGTGATAAGATGCATAGTGATAAATCACATAGGGAAGCGTGACCTGAAAATAGAGGAGTGTGCCATGGAAAAGTTCAATTGAAAAAATTAGTTTTGGAAGGAATATACACAAAAATAAATCAAAGTGCAGGAAATATAATTATCCAATGTGGGATCATGTAAATATGATAATGTTTTTCTTTTTTAAAAGCACATCGTAAGATGGTTTAACCAAAAATTGTTTGGAGTAGTATGTTTTCTTCATCTTTAGGATACTCTTGGGTTCTTCATATCCTATTTGAAACTATTTAATGTTAGGGTTTGCGGAATGTAAATCATTAGAATAATTTTCCATGAATGACGTACTTTAAAGTACCCAATAAGCCTCAATTTTATGAAATGACATGCATTGAAGCTATAAATATTATTCTTATGTAGACATCACATAGTAAAGGAATATTACATGAGATAATTTACAATCGAATCTATGTTATTGGTCGATTCTATTTATTCAAGACAAACTATTATGATGATTATATGGTATATTATTTTGATTGAGAATTCACAATGTTAATATTTTGGATGTTGCAAATAAATGATTAATTTGGGTAGTTTTAGTCATGACAAGTGTCTTGTTTAGTTTTATTAGGGTGTGAAATTCAATAAAAATGGATGGTTCATTTTTATTCTTATTGGAATTGAGGTCATAGAAATCTTCTCTAAATATAGGTTTCCACTTCATTTTTAAGAGACAAATGTACATAGAGTAGTCATGATTAACAAACGAAGAGGGATATTTTGAGGGGAAGGTGGATTTCTATATATACACATGAGAAAAGAGACATACAAAAATTCTTGATCCTATATCATTCATGCATAATCATTAGAATTAATTCCATGAAAAAATATCATGTATATGAAGAATACCATTCTTTTTTATAAGAATGAGGAAAAATAGATGATTTCTCCAAACTCATACTTACACAAATTCATTTTTTTTAGAAGACCATGTGTAAAAACACCAAATTTAGTAACCTATAACTAGATTATACTTTATTTAAACGGAATAAGATAGCATAATTTTATCCAAAAGGGTAGATTTGTTTAGTTTTATTAAATAAATAGATACATACATGATTCTAAAATTATATTAAAAATATAAAATTAATAGTATAAGAAACATTCTCGGATCCATCATATTTTTCATAATATGTTTATTTATATCTCGGGGAAGGGAAAAACATGTCGTGAGATCAGATACTCCAAAATGGTTATATAAAACAAAATATATCATGAGTAAATATGGTTTAATCAACATAAAAAAGTTAAATAACTAAAAACACATTCCATTTAACCAAAAACTTGAGCATAAAATGCATCTACAGATAATATCATTGCTATTAAATTGTGGATAAGAATAAATGATTTATAAATGAATGAAATGATTAATTATATATTTAATTATCTCCAAAATCATTACATATTTACCATTATGTCCTTGGGAAAATATAGTTTAATCGATACGTAGGTATACACCCCAAAACCATTTAATAATACTATAAAAGTTGTTGGTATTTCTATTCCTAACAAATCATTAAGGGGTATCTATAACCATTACCCAAATATCACTTCATGTAAAATTCATTCCTCAATTATTTAATTATTAATTAAATTCATATACAATATCCTTTATCAACAAATTCTGGTATTGATTAAATAATATAGAATAATGTGATTTTACCCATCAATGAAATAAAATTCATAGATAAAATCATAAGTATAAGTAGTGTAATAATTTGTAAATAATCATGTCCATGACACAAAAAATATATATATTTTGGAAAAAATTTATGTATAATGAAAAATGATCAAAATATAGTGAATGTTTCAAGAGAAATTAAATGACAAAAAAATAAATCAACTGATGAGAGATAACCATAAATTCATCAGAAATATAGGTTTTGTAATGAAATCATATCCTTTAGATAATAAAAGAAAAAACATGTGAATCATTAAAATAATATTTCATTAATGATTTTTATTTTCAAAACCATTTAAAATTTTTATAAAAAGATAAATAGAATAAAATGGTTATGGTTGTCGGAAAATCCATTACCATCATATACATTAAAGAGAAACATTTTTTTGACCTTGTGTAAGAGTAATTCCAAAATGACCATTTAAGAAGACATTAAAAATTTTCCTTTTAAATATTTTAAGAATTAAAAGTCAGCCTATAATGTCAATAATAAATAATATTATTAAATAAATTGAAATTTTGGATTTTTTTATTTAATATGGAAATTGAATAAAAATATTTCTGATAAAAAAAAATAAGCTCGTCTTTTTATTTTAAACATTTATTTACATAAATAAAGTTCAAAATATTGGAAAATATATGATGGAAATAGGTAAAATATTTAAATATCAAGAGTATAAGAATATTGTTTTTGTTTATTAATGATATATTATAATATTATTCCCATCAAAATAAGAGCAATAAAAAATGATATAGTAAGATGTATTCGTACCAATTTGGTAACATTCAAATTGTAACCCTATGAAATAAAAAACTTGAATTAAAATAGTAATAATCATGAATAATAAATATTAATGTTAAAAACATAAAATGGGTAGTATATACATCACATATATATAAATAGGTTCATAATATCAAATATGTCTTAGTGGAGTGTAAATTTAAATGAAATCCCTTACCTTTTGTTTGACATGATATAAAAAAACTAATCTCATTTATAATAAATTTTAATTTATTTTAATTCAATAAAATATTCATTTACATACATATAATATCATTAATGATCCACTTATAACATTTCAACACCCATTTATTAATTATTCAATAATAAAATCATTATTTATGGGTGTCAACTATATTATTTTTCTTGAGAATTTAGGTTCAGTAATTTATGTAATTGAGTTTTTTTATGGTTCCATCATCTTAGATATGTTAATAATTATATAAATATCTTATATATTAATTATATATATTTATATTTTTAGTCATAAATAAAAGTTAGATATAGAAAAATGAATTATTCTATTCTTGGAGATGTTAGGTTGTACATATGCATGAGAACTATTTTCAGTTTTCAACTGACAGAATGAAAGAAAGGTAAATAATAATTCACCTTCAAAGGATCATTTTTATATATTATATTTATTATATATTTATTATATATGTCCTTATTTCAATCTATTTAAACCATAAATGAAAAATAGGCCACGTCACTTCATGGAGGTTGTAGTCCACACGTATGGACAAACAACGTTATCATTTTCCAATGGATTTGAAGGTAATAAAATAGATATGATATTATAATTATGGAATCATAATTATTTCATATATTTTATATAAAAAAAGTAAAACCAAACTAATAATTATGATGTCCTTGTCATGGATGGCACTTTTTGGGGCCCAAAGACCAGTTGACCACATGGCGTCAAGCACATCTCTCTAAATTCCAGAGGTTGTTGAGTAACAGCAAGGGCCTAGGGTGTATCCCTGATGAGATTATTCCCTCATTACTAGAGTATATCATACACGATGAAAATTATATAAAAGGAGGTAAATATCGAAATCAATAATAGTATTCAAAATCTACAATAGGTGAAGATAGAAGTTACAATAATTGAAACCAAAATTATAAATATACAAAAGATGATGTTGGAATATGTCATCTGTCAAGAAATTTGGGAAGATTGTATACAAGGTACAAGGTAATACATGATAGAAAAAATTATAATAAAAAAATCTAAAAACTATCATGATCATCCTGAGCTCTATCTCGTTCATCTGATACTAGCTCCATCATAAGCAATAATGCATTCAAGTGTCCAAAGTGATATTCTTCCCTTTGTTAAAACCTGCATACATATATACTTCTTGGGTAAAAATGATTTCCTAGATAGGGTGTTAGATAAATCTTAAAATGCCACCACCAATAGTGTCTCTAACATCATTTCCATGTAATATAAACAAAAATAGTGTGAATGCATGAATATATAAAAGTAAAAAATGCAGGAATGTAAATACCAAAGTACCTGCTTCACCCATCAAGTAGTTTATGAACATATAACTAATTCAATAATTAATTACTTATAGTTTATATAATTAAGTCATATGTGTTCAAACCTGCAGTAACATGATAATGATGGTGAATGATCTAGAACTTATCAAGGAATACTACAATGTGTTTAATAATGAAATGGTTCCAATTTAATAACTAAATAAACATTGACATCAAAGGTCACCTACTTAGTATTAAATATATCATGGATATAGGGGTAAGAGTTTAATCCAAAGATCATCTTCCAAGGAAAACTGTAATAGTTTGATCTAACTGAGTCCCAGGAATACGTCCATGGTAAAACGAGATATGCTATATCTTGGACCAAATATATAACAAAGGTTTTCATGTCCATAGAAATCATACTAGATCTAAGGAATATATCCAATGAATCCTTAAATAGTAAAGGAGGGATCCTACTATGTCACACCAGACATGCACTGATATACGATGATTTTATTCCAAGGTGGGTCTTAACCATGGAAACTTGCGACCTTGATTTTGAATGGAATCTATGAGTGCTCAAGGAATTCCCTTGGGAATCAAATGAAAACTCAATTCTGACCATTCCTATAAATATTTGAAGGTCTATATATAATTAGAAACCATAAATTTAATCATTATGATATGTTAATCCAATTTATGTTCATAAAATATAACAAGACACTTGCTTCAATCTTTTCATTTTATTAATGTTACAAGTCCAAGGACCATAACCAATTAAATAATGTCTATTTAATATATTTAACTCTAATACCTTCCATTAAACATGGAAATAGGTGCTACAAACATGAAACCCACACATTTTGTTACAATTCATTAGCCCAAGTCATATATATACCATATACTTTCCAAATTACCATTGTAGAATGTTTTATCAAATCTTATAACTTAACTTATGAGGGTATAGTGGAAGGGAACATTGTAAAAGCTCTTCATCAATTCATTATTTAATATTCCTTTAATGTGGAAGGATAACATTTATAAAGTTCAAGCTAAGGCACACCCAAATGGTGGTGCATACAGATAAGTCAAACAACTAAAACCGAAATATGAATAACACCCTACTTATGATGGTTGTAATTATGAAAATAACCACCAACAATGAACAACATATACAACATATATCTTTGAATATGTTTTTAAGGAATATAAGAAAGGAATATTAATTAATCTCACGATTCCCAATAGAATCAGCATGCACACATGAAACTTTCTAAAATTATGAAACAAGAGGAGTGACTTATAAACCACCTATCATGTACTCGTACAACTCTCTTCATCCAATATCAGTCTCTAATTTGGCAGGGGTTTGATTTGATCTAAAGAATGTATCATTGAATTAAAAATAAGGCATATGAGGCTAAATAAAAATATAAACGTAGATAGGAAGAATAATGAAGAATGATTAAAAAATAATCGAGATCTGACCACCATGGGTCAAACGATACAAACACCACTTAGATTAGACTCTGGAAAGACACTCGAGGATAATTCCTAGAATATAATTGAAGTGGTATAAAAAAGGATCGAGGAAGGGTGTTATGTGTACTAGAAAACAAATCGATATGAGGGGTGGATTTAGCTAAAATTTATAAGTAAAAACCATCATTTCACTAAAATTTATCCTCCTCATATTTTTCCACATGGTTAGCCAGACCATGCACAAACTATGCACGATCTACTGTAGCAAGGGGGAACCCACATGATTAGTGTGCATGATTATTGTGAATGGTTTTAATAATAGTTTTAAATCCATGTGAAACTCATATTTGAAAATTTAATACATTATCAAATGACCGTGTGGACCATTTCACATGTTTTGGGAAAACTGTGCACCATCCTAGAACTCATATCTAGCCTTCCACAATTACAAATAGCCAGGCGACCTACCTCTCACAATTTATTCTAATTGTACGATAATAATTTTCTCCCAAAAATCTAGGTTTATATCATCATGAAAGACCTGGACACCCCTATGTCCATTGATAACTCATTAGGTATCCAATTTAGGTTCAGAAAAGAAAATTATACAAAATATTAAGGATCTATACATAAGTGAAAAATTAGGTTCATACATTCTTCCTTCATTAAGGGAATTGATCCCCAGGTTCACCTTCCAAGGGTAGCGAAACACTGTTTGATAACAACTCATGCCACTGGGAACATATGTCATCCTCTTGCTCCTAAGTCATATCAAATAGACAACCGTTTTTCTATAGCACTCGTACTCGAGGGATAGAGAAACCTATGTGATACATCGTGCACCAGTCGATGATGCGTATATGATACTCTTTAAAATAAGCATAAACATCTAGCTCAACTTCCAGAGGACCAAAAGATGTATATAGGTCACCATGATACTCGAAAATCTATGAAACATGGAAGGTCTCATGCATGGAATTACACCTCTGAGGTATTAAAAACTAATAGGCTACCAGCCCCACTCTCTCTAGAATCTAAAATGGACCAAAAATGCACGGAGAAATTTGACCTTGCCTCTATTTCCATCTATACCCTAACATGGGTGATACCTATAAGAAAAAAAGATCCCTAACCTCAAACTCTAGAGGTATTTGGTGGCGATCGACTTAATATTTTTTATAGAATGAGTAGTACACACACACTTCCTAATCACCTGAAACTACTCTGAAGAATCATTAACATGATGAGGACCAGGTAGGGATCCCTCTCCTACCTCTAGATTGAATATGGGTGAATGATATAGTCTACCATGATTTCTCTCTTGAACGACATTACTATAGGAGAACTCAACAAGAGGAATATGATTCTCCCAATAAATAATATAATCAAGTATGCATGCCCAGAGAATGTCCTCTAACATATGTATCATGTCTTCTAACTATCCATCAGTCTGAGGGTAACAATATGTGCTCAAAATCACCCGTACACACATATCCTTGTGCTATAATGACCCAATGTATTATCAAAGGAAATACATTTCTTATAAATATGTCATATAATCATATGAAATCACAACATAATGAACTATTATGTATTATGTGACCTTTAAACATAATTTTGACACTTTTTTGTTTTAAATTTCAAAAATATAACATATACGTATGCGATCAGTAAGATGTTTGGAGTCTAATAAGACAAAATTACTTTTTCGATGATTAGTATCATACCCTTATGAATAATAACCCACCTTTATGAATAGTAAATCCTATGACTTTAATAAATGTATTGGTATTACGGTAAGTCATAAATAAATAATTAAAATTAATTAATTAATTTAAATGAAATTTTGTTTTCCTAAAATGTGGTCATAAATTATCAATTTTATTTCTTATGGTTTTAAATTAATGTAATAAGGCGTTTTTTATTTTTTGCAAAAAATTAAAAAATCAGTTGTAGTTTTAAAATCTGTATTTTTCAAGTAAAGTATGATTTTAATAAAAAATTAAATAAATTATATTTATAAAATTATTTTTTAAAAATGATGTTCATTTTTAGATTCTGTATGTCTAAAAATGGTTAGGGTAAATTTTTATGATTTTTCTAAAATACATGAAATTTTGATGAATAGTGAAATATGGTAATTCACCGTATATATACCTTATAAGATAAATGGACTATTACTAGAATCATGGATTATGTAAGTAAAAATAGTTAGAATTCACAAGAAATTATTACAATTTTTTTTATGGAATCATCAATATTTCTTGTCATCAGGGAAATTAATAATCTATGGAAATAAATATTATGAAAACCCTCCTCTCCTCCACTATAAATACCACCCATTCATACCTCTTCTCTTCACTCCTCTCAAGACCAGTTCATTGCCTAAATTCAACCAAAATATTTCCCAAAATATCTTCTCTAAAGTCCAAAATCTATTAATATCTTCAAAAGACTAAATCCTCTCTTCTTAAAAGGCTCTCAAGGAAAATTGATTGAAGAGGTAAATTCCTCTTTTCAATTATTTTACTTTCATTTCATGTTCATTTGTTTTATTTTATATACTTACTTATCCTCATCCAAATGTTATAGAAACTCCAGTACCACAAATTTAATTTAATTTTTTATGATAATGGAATAATTTATTATCTTCTCCACTTTACTCTTCTTTTATACAAGTAGAAAAGACACTGTCTGTGATGTGTCAATTTACCACATTTAAGGATATTGGGTTTTAAATTTATTTTACCATCTTCATTTTTGTTCATGAAACTATTTTTATTGTCAAACAAGACCATTAAATATTTATTTTACCTTATGTTATATTATGGAATCCTTTTTCACACATTATGTAAAAAAATAATACAAAACAATTTAATTATGAGCAAAATCACCAAATTAATCCAAGCATTTATCACTAATGTTTTATATAATGATTCAAATTTTCTCCAAGTAACCAATTCAAATTTAAAAGCATCTAACCATAGGTATGTTCAATAATAAATTATACCTCCAATTTTGTACAATCATCCCAGTTTTACATGATTATTCGTTCATGAAAATAATTAAACTGATTGTAAAAAAACCAAGAAAACAAACAGACCCGAACAAAGAAATTGGACCAATTTACCGATAAAAATGGTCACAAATGAACATAAAATGGTTATAATAAATCTTTTACATATATAATAGGTTCTGGAATTATTAACTAATGAGCCTAATTTTATTAGTCATATCATTAATATCAAGTGGGGAACACAATAAAACTTAACGTAAGGCATCCCCTCTATTTCACTTTTATTCAAGAATTCCCCATATGATATGACCTTTTATGTGTAACCCCTAATGATGGGGTAAGATTTTGAACCTCCCCCATACTTCCATAATGATTTATATGTTATGATAAACCCCTTTATCTATCATTAATACCTATTCTGTACACCCGATACCATGTCGATAATCCATAAGGGATTCTACCTGATCCCCCTATATTCCTTTGGGTTGCACTATCTTTCTTTTTTATCAAAATGAAGTTATCTTTTTTTTTTATTTTATGTAAAAATTATACATACTATGAATATTACCCAAACTCATGTTTCAAGATCCATCCCTTATACTCTTTTTGGGATATACATGTTTTTAAATGATTCCCTCCTCAATTCCTTTCGATAAGCAAACCCGTTTTAAGGGAAATTTCTCAATTACTACCCATCATCTTATACACTATATTAGATATTTTTAATACACCATTGTTTTTATAATTTTTTTTTTATTTTGAAAAACAAAATGGTTCACTTTTAGTTTTATGTAAAATATTATTCCTTTTTTTATATTAAAATTTCATTAGTATTTTCCTTAAAACCATACGAAAATGTTTTAATACTATAATTTATTAAATACACTTCATATATATGGTAACTTCTGTTTGAAATCACTTACCCTGATTTATGACTATTTTAGATTATGAATGTTCATGAATGTTCTAATGTCTTTATTTAATAGAAACTTTTATGACGCACTCATTTGATATGCTTTATGACATGATTATGATACCCATTTCCTTGCATGGTTTCCCTAATGTTTATGATTGTTTATGTATGCTTTTATATGTGGACAAAGTATCCATGACCATGTTAGGATGGGTTTTCTCAGATAGTGCTGAAATTAATTGGGTAAAGTTTAGTCTCAGGACACTTTATATGCAACATTATTGGCAGTCATCCTTGACTCGTGCTACCATGTGCACCAGTCTAGGTAGATAACCTTGACTTGTACTCCTCTATGTGCAATGAGCCTTGACTCATGCTAAATTTAAGATTTATTGTGGTACCAAATTACTATTAATTTATGTTATTTTGATCCCATTTTTATATTTTATGATATATATTCCATTTTATATCATTATGTCGTGATCACTAACCCTTGTGCTAAAGCCTTATTCTTGTGTTTATTCCCTTACTAGGCTTTTAACTAATCGCTTTTTTCAAATGATAACTAGGGTACCCTATGCAGATGTAAGGGACCAAAGAAAGTTATGATCTCATTATGAATATTAAATAAAGAAGTTTTTTAGTCCCATGTTTTTAGTTATATGTACCTAGTCTTCTAATACAGTAAAATTTACGATCCTTGGCTTGTAATCTGATTTATAATTTTTCTAAAAATCAAGTAATGTTAAATGAAAAAGGCTAGGGTTTCTATATCTGTAAACCCTACCAAAGCCATGACGTGAATGGAGAATCCCTAACTGAAATGATAGTTCATGAGACCCCATATAGTCATATGATATCACCTATATATAGTCTTCTCAGGTCATCAGTTGATCTCTCGGATATGAAGTGGAATACTTTCGTCAGTATGCCAATGATAAACCATACAACATTACTACCTCAAGGTAACCTAGGATAACAAGCTATGATGTATATGTAAACATCTTACCATTTTAATTTTGAGAATGGAAGCAGCTGTAACAAACCAGAATATCTTAGGGGGTTTAAATTCATTTATTTATAGGTGAAACCCATAATGACAAAGCCTTCTATATGATGTTTCATCCCAGGACACCAATACCAGAGTTGTATGACTCTATACATTTTAGAGTTTCTTGTGCGAATATACAACTGAGAAGCATGGTAATCTCACATAAACTCTTCTCTAATATTTTCAAGAACCTAGAATCCTCAATGTACAGAAAGGATTTTGTCCTTATCCACAAACTAATCTGGAGGAAGGACATATAAACCATTTCTCACATAGAGGACCAAGCCCTCAAAATCCAACAATTATCTTATCTTCTATTTTTCAATTATATAATAGGTAACTATCAAGGTTGAGATATAATACTGCTTATGATTATCATGAAATTTAATAGTATCTCAAAAAAGAGGGCCATAATCTTCTATTCATCATTGGCTTCCCGTACGACCTAGGACTGAGTTTTCCAACTTAGTGCATCTGCTACCACATTTCGCAATCTAGGCATATAGAAATTCTCAAAATTGAATGACTAACGATATTAGACCCATCTCTGCCATCGAAGATTCACTTCATGTTGTGTAAAGATATACATATGGCTCTTGTGGTATGTATACACTATAAATCTATCTACCGATAGATAGTGAATCCTTCAACATAAGGCATAGACAAATTATACTAGATCAAGGTCACAAATCAAGAATTGTATCTCATGAGTCCTCAACTTATTAGATCATTACACAATAAGTTTGTCCTTCTACATCATTACTACACCATGGCTAATTCCAAATGAATTATAGAACACTATATGTCCCCATATAGACTCTAGAAAAATTTTAATATGTGCCTAGGAAACCCATAAATTTGGACTTTGAATGGATTTCTTGCATTGTTTTAAACATAAGAAATTAAAGCCCTTATTTGTAAGACTAGTAAGAGGTGAAGAAAGGTGTGATTTTTCATGTATAAAATGTATGTATTATCCAACCATCCCAAAGAAGCTCCATATTTAAAATAGATTCTTCAGATTCTCCCATGAAACAACAACACAAACCTTCTTTGGGTCAACAGAGACTCCAGATTCTATGATAATACGACCCAAGAAGTGAACTTTGTCGATCTAGAAGTGACACTTATAAAGATTGGCATAAATTTGATTCTCTCTCAGTGTACATAGGATGATCTCAAGGTTCTTAAATTGGTCTATATGAGTGTGCCAATCCATCAATATGTATTCCAAAAACAATTTGTTAGATGAATTCAAATAGGGGTCGGTAACCCTTTTCATCAGAGTAATGAAAATGACAGGCATGTTCGTATGACTGAATAGACTAACAAAGCACTCATACAGACCATACCAGCTATGTAAATCGATACATGGTGTATCTCATGGCCTGAATGGCAGATGAGGATAGACTGCTCTACGTTCAATCTTAAGGAATACCATATCTCTATGGAGTAGGTCAAAAAGATCATCTATTCAAGCTAGTGGATACGGGCTCTTAACCATATGATGGTTCAACCATCTGTAATCCACACATAGATGAATGGTTTCATCTAACTTCATGGCGAATAACATGGGATAACCCCTATATAAAGTACTAGTTCATAAGAATACTTTGGTCTCTATATCATCTAACTGTCGATTGGATTCAGGGATCTCAGTAGGTGACATACTATATAGTGGAACATACAGTTAAGATGATCTTGGAATGAGATTAATCCTAAAATCTACCACTCTATTAGGATGTTAGAAAAACATTTCCAAGAAAAACATAACTAGAATGATTTACTATTAGAAATACATCATCCCAATGTAAACCCTGATCCCCAAGAACATATTAGAAATTTGGTCTATCAATCCACCTATACCGTGATGTTCTTACCCAGATCTACTTGCATGGTCATCCCAATCTCATTTTGTAGATAACTGATTCCATATATATGGTTATGTAAAAGATACCCTATTGTGATAACAATTCAAAAATTTGTGATATAGAATCATCCAATTCATCTGAGTAATGAAATAGAAGACCTTCATCTCAAGAATAAAGAGGTCCCATTAAAAAGGGTATCTGCGTACCTCAAAGGGATAATACTTACACTGGTGTATGACCTCTGAACATACTCCAAATAATGTATCTAGAGTCATTACAACCCAATAATATTATATTTACATCCCATGAAATTTCATGATATAAAAAGAGATGAAAGAGTGTTAATCACCTACATCAAAATATGTAGATACTATTGTGGAACCAACTATAATAGTACCTCGTACTATATATGGTTATGTATCTTGATCCTTGGGTATAATTTATAGTGCATGAGTCTTGGCTAACCCAATACCCTATGAAATATATTGACTACAATGATCAAAATTGGTCTATTGGCACTATTGTTGAATAGTAATCTTGCTACCATGACCATGACCTCCTCCTTAGCTAGTCCTACAGATGCTTCTCTAACTCCCTACTCAATGTGGCTTAAATGATCCTTTCCCCGAAGTTAGAGCTGGTTCAGAACCACTTCAACTAGAATCTGATAGAAAGGTTCAACCAAATCTACAAAGATTCCATGTATATCCACAATACTAACACTCTAAAGGGACTTTATCACATCGAGGCTTCAGGCGCCCCTCTGGTTCACACTGGTGATACACCATAGAGCTACCAACATTGGTACTCTGGCTGAAAATGCCACGACAAGGAACCTCAAGGGACATCATTATTCTACAAAAGAAACTACTTGATCTGATCATCACTAGTTCCTTATGCCTGATACAATCACCATGTAACAACCTGAGATCTTGTGAATTATTATTTTTTGAATTAAATTTATCTTTTTTATATTTTTCAATTCACACTACACAGGAAATAGTTTTTTATTGAAGCATAATTTTGGGGTTGCATTGTAAGAAAAAACATGTTATTATTCAATATATGAAATATAAATTTTAACATGTTTGACATGGAACACCATGGTTTAACAATCATTATACGGAATATTGAATTTCCTCAATGGCTATAGTAACATGTAAGACCGAGTGTTACCAATCAATAATATATTATTAAAAATATTATTATTTGATATAATAAGATACAACCTAGCTATTAAGTTTATGGTTATGAATAGTATTAACTAACATATGAAAATACATGGTTGAATTAATTAGATAAAAATTAATTATAAATGAATATAAGAAGCTATTGAATATAAATGGAATTTTTTTATAGAAAACAATTTTTTTGATAACAAAAATATTTCATCCTAATAAATTTAATTAATTACAATTAGTGAGTGATAATAATGTAATATATATATATATATATTATAACTAATAAAATAATTTTTATATTCATCCAATATATTTTATAAACATAAGATAAGAAAAAATGAAAATTTCACACCTAAAAACCTATTTTTATATAAAGAATGTGTTACCACCATTTAATAAAATCCCCATTTTAAATCCACTTTTGGAACTTTTAAAAATATTATATGTATAAATATAAAAAATATTTGATGCCAGAACATAAAATTAGGTTAGGTTTATTTTTTTGGAATTTTTTTTGGAATTTCAAATTTTGATGAATTATGAAAAATACTAAAGTTTAATTCAAAACATTTTTTTCATATAATTTATCTATAAGGTTAAATTTATCTTTTAATTGGTTTTAAATTTTAATTAGAATAAATTTAAATTAAATAAACCAATTTGGGTCATTGTAATAAATTTAAAATTTAAATTGAATATGAAAACATAGAAAACTTTTGAATGTTTTTATTTTAAAAAACCCAAATTGTCATCGCATCTGTAGGATTAAATTTAAATTAATTTATACAACTCATATTATTTTAATTTATGAAAATGGATTCCATATTTTTAATTAAAATATTTTATAATTTATAAGATGTTCAAATTAGTTTTTTACCAAATACTCAGTGAATGTAATTAAAATTAATTACAACGTTTAAGGAAAAATGAAGCTTAAAAACGGAAAACAATTAAACTCAAGGGCCCAAATGACCTAGAAAATTGTCCAAACCTCTTTTTATTGATATTATTCAGCCATAAAACTTATATTTTTAATTTTTTTGTTACTTTTTGTATGTAAAAGCATGTGTACTCATACCTTTTTTTTTCTAAAATACCAAGTGGGTCTATTCCCACCCCTATAACAGGCCCCCACTATAACGACCCATACTTTACATACATTGTTAATACTTCAAAATTGAAGCACACTTATTACAACATATGACAAAACCACAAAGGACCGTATAGGTATAGTGTCTTTAGAAACTGGGAAACATAAACAACTGGTTCATAAATCTTCTACAGTATCTCCCGTTTATTTCATCATATCTAGGGTCCCTTTTAGCATATTCAATTTAATATCCATCTTCCTGACATGGGGAAAAGAAAACATAAAAGGGTGAGCTCAAATGCTCAGCAAGGGCAAATAAAGGAAATAAAAATCATATCATATCTTTATGAAGATCAAAACCTGCAAAAGAGATCATAATATCTTAACATGGAAGAAATCATAGAAGTGAAAATGAGATCCCCATAATCATAACATAAAACTTGAAACTTTGTGGCATGCACACATAATCATGGAAAATCATTTCTTGTTAGTCATGACTCATTGCCAAGACTATCTTAGTGGACAAAGTCCCTTTCTGAACCGAGTTCACTCCTCGTTTCAGTCCTGTATCACTGAACCGAAATAACCTTCCGTTCCAGCCATGCCTATCTCATGAGATATAAAATCTTTACCCAATGCATTGGAGGGAGATATAGGTCCCACCCATCTTATAATGAATCCTTTCTTATGTGTGCCACATAATCATAAAACATACATCATCGCATAACACGTATAACAAAAATGGGATTCTTGAAACATCATGACATCATAAATCAATTCATATATGATAAAGGAATTCATAAACATAATTCCATCACAACATAGTCAAACCAATGTAAAAATATGGATAGAAACAGAACCCTTTATTATCTTAGATGGAAAATAATTTTGATAAAACACTTGTATTGAATTCTTGAGGAAAATATCCTTTCTTCTTCAAAAACAATTTTCCTTTCATAACATGTCATACAACTTTAAAATAAAAGAAGTTGATTAAAAATAAACTTGAAAACTTGTAAAGGAAGCTTCTTGGAAACAATGTTTTAAAAATCCATTCATGCCGTATAAGTTAAAAAAAACATTCTTCGTACTTTTGTCGGAAAAGTCAAAAAGTACCTCGTACGGAAAAACGACAAAAGATTCCTTTCATATTCTTTACTAAAAACTCACCTAAGGGTAAAATTGGATTTAAACTATTGCAAGTGGATGGAAACAATATTGAGGGAACATGGATGTGGATGATAAAATACACCCCAGTAAATACTTACGAATAAACAATCTCGGATAAAAATGAGATTGTGATATTTCCCTTACCTTAGGTCCAATTTGCTTTGTACGTGTCCGAAGCTCCTGTATAATGGTTTAAATAATGTTATTGACTTATTCCAGAATCATACATATTTATATGATATCATATATGGTCATATTATTAGCTTCTTGTTAGTAATATTTCATTGTTACTTGTTACTCGGGTCTTTATAACTTTTTGTTCTTATGCGTGTTTTGTCGAATAAATTCTTATTCTTATCTTTAGGTTATAGATAATTCATTTCCAGAATGGTATTAGTGTAGTATATACCATATTCATTCATTCAATTCATTTATATAATCATTATGAAATGAAGATCATGTAGAACGAGTCGCATCACATCGTGGAGACGGTATTCCGTACGTACGCACGAGTGATGATATCGTTCCTATGATCGTGGAATTGTATTGGAGTATATATATATATTATTTCAGTATCAATATTACTTAATAATAATCATATATAGTTACTCATTACACCATTATACCCATCCTTGTAAGGTGATGGTGGAAAATAGATTACACCACGGCGTGGAGACGGTATTCCGTACGTACGCACGCGCGGTGATTTCATTTTTTCCGTAGGATGGATAGAAGGTGAATTAGGGTTGTTTCATATTTATAATAACATATCAGTATGTAAGTAATACTGATGTTATTACTTTATCATGAAACAACTAAAGAAGAAGAAGTTGAAGAAGAATGAAATTGAAAAGATCGGTAATGGATATTACCTCTTCTTTGGAACGCCTCTTTGAATCCTCCACTTAAGGAACTAAGATTGGTCTTTGGAGAAGACCAGGACCTCTAGGATTATTCTAGGGAAGTGGAGAGGAGAAAATGGCAGGGGTTGGCCGAGCTTGAGTGCTCAAATTGGTGTGAGGAGGAGGGGGAGGAGGTGCCCTTTTATAAGGGAGGAGAGGGGCACCTTAGGAATATCTCAAAATATTATTTTATATTAAAGTCAAAATCGGTTTATAATGGTTCCAAAGGGTCTTATTTCGAAGCTAAAGTGGGGATGGGTCGAAATCCTATCAACCAATAGGATTTAGACAAGTTTAGGGTATTATTTTAATCTTATCAATTAGATTTAACTCTAAGTTAATTAATTTAACTTTTACCGTGTCTTTTTGTTTTCTTTCACTATATGGTTAATACACTTACTATAACATGCCAAACGAACCCCAAATTGTTTATTATTAATATATATATCCTTATCTAAGTCATTTGGCCGAACCATAGATTTTTAGGAATAAAATAACAATTAATAATATAATATTTGATTTAAAAACTATTTTGGGTCAATTTTGAAACTATTTGATATATGATTTTTGTGAAAGTCATAACAGAATTATATGTTCGAACCAAGTTAATTAAATCATTACTAATATATCATAGTAACCTAGAAAATTAGTGGAATTCATAAAAAGTCTCAAATTACATTTATTTTGGTATTTATATTATCAATTTTTTCAATATTTCATTAATAAGATAATTACTGCATCATCTTTGTGTCATAATTAAATTAAATTATTTGATGTCTAAAAATTACAAATAAAATACCATCATGTAGGAAATCTTTTTATCTTTCTAATGAATATTTACAATCGAATTTATCTTATGTATAACCCTATATTAAAAATGATTTACTTATTAAACATTGATTTTAACTATTTTAACCCTTCTTTAAATAAATTAATAATAAATATCCTAATCTAATCCAAGTGGGCCTAAATGGTCATATTTTATTCCTAAGTTTGTTTTTGGTCGAATTACACTTGTCCAATAGAATTAGGACATGTGTTAGGGTAATATTAATATCATATTTACCCTTAGTTACCCTATTTACTATTAACCGCGGTAAAAATAGTAAAAAGTTACTATTCACCAAAAAATTATTTTCATCTCATTGAACCACATTTTAGTCCTTGATATTAACCGTGTCTCTCGGATTTTTGAAATTCCATTCACAGAAGCGGTAAAATTAAGTTTTATGCAAAATTCAGTTTTTAACCTACCACTTAGTGGTTTCACTATTCATCAAAAATTGAAAGTTTTCAGAAAAATACCAAAATTTCACCCTAGGCTAATTTCGATATTCTGAGTCCAAAAATGAAGTCCATTTTGAAAAATAAAATTTATAAAATTTCAAAAAGTGGTTATTACTATTCATAACGGCTAGTTTTAATAGCATATTGTTGTTTAGTGAAACTCGGTATTGCGTACGACGCAAGCTATCGAGGAAGGTCGCGATTGCGTGTAAAGCAAGCCAAGCAAGTGTTGTGTAGAAAAAGATTCCTTTGATGATAACATAAAAGTCTCGGGTGTTACATTCTACCCCCCTTAAAAAGAATTTCGCCCTCGAAATTCGTCACTTTGCAACAAACAAATGAGGATACTTCTCCCTCATCATATCCTCAATCTCCCATGTAGCTTCTTCAAGTTGGTGGTTTCTCCATAAAACTTTCACCAAGCGAGTGGTCTTGTTTCGTAGGACTTTTTCGCTACGATCTAGAATCTCTATCGGCTGTTCTTCATAAGAAAGATCTTGCTCCAGCGGTACAACTTCTGAGCTGAGTACATGTGAAGGATCTGGTATGTACTTTCTCAGGAGAGATACGTGGAACACATCGTGAACTTGAGAGAGATTCGGTGGAAGCGCCAATTGGTAAGCTACCTTCCCAACACGATCCAGTATTTCAAAAGGACCGATATATCTAGGGCTCAACTTCCCCTTCTTTCCAAATCTCATAACCCTCTTCCAGGGAGATATTCGTAAGAACACTTTATCGCCCACTTCAAACTCTAGGTCTTTTCTTCGGTTGTCGGCATAACTTTTCTGTCGACTCTGAGCTGCTCTTATGTGTTGTTGAATAGATCTAACCTTTTCTGCCATTTCATCAACGAGATCAGGTCCTAATAGCTTTCTTTCCCCAACTTCATCCCAGCAAGTTGGAGTCCTGCATTTCTTTCCATAGAGAGCTTCATAAGGAGCCATCTGAATACTGGAGTGAAAGCTATTATTATAAGAAAATTCCACCAAAGGTAGGTGTTGATCCCAACCTCCTTTGAAATCCATAGAGCAAGCTCTCAACATATCTTCTAGGGTTTGAATTGTTCTCTCAGACTGACCGTCTGTCTGGGGATGATAAGCAGTGCTGAAACTCAACTCTGTATCCAGAGTATGCTGAAGACTTCGCCAGAACTTCGAGGTAAATCTCGGATCTCGATCAGATATAATAGAAAGTGGTACTCCATGCAATCTTACCACTTCCTTTACATATATCCTGGTAAGCTGATCTAGAGAGAAATCCTCTCTAATAGCAATGAAGTGTGCAGACTTTGTAAGACGATCAACTATGACCCAGATAGCATTATTGCCTTTGGATGTTTTAGGAAGTCCTGTGACAAAGTCCATAGTGATGTTTTCCCATTTCCATTCGGGTATGGGTAATGGTTGTAACATCCCCTTAGACTTCTGTCTCTCAACTTTAACTTGTTGACAAATCAAGCATCGAGAGACATACTCAGCAACATCTCTTTTCATGCCATCCCACCAGAAGTACTCTTTCAGGTCCCTATACATCTTCGTGCTTCCAGGATGAATAGAGAATGATGAACTATGAGCCTCATCCAGCAGCTCATTCTTTAATTCGGGGATGGGAGGAACGCAAACCCGATTCCTGAACTTTATTATCCCATCACAATCAAGGTTGAATTCAGGAACATTTCTCACCTTCTTTTGTAACTCGACATCTTCTTTCTGTGCCTCTTTAATCTTCACATGTATAGATGGTTGAACATTCATTTGGGAAAGATAAGATTTTTCCCTTTCCATTATAATTCCAAGATCCATCCTTTGTAAATCCATAAATATTGGATCTTTTGTGATCCTCATCATGGATAAACTAGCATGGTCTTGTCGACTTAATGCATCTGCCACCTTGTTTGCTTTCCCAGGGTGGTAATGGATTGAGCAGTCATAATCCTTAATCAGCTCCAACCATCTTCTTTGACGCATATTCAACTCCTTTTGTGTGAAAATATACTTTAAACTTTTATGATCAGTATAAATATCACACCTTTCACCATAAAGGTAATGCCTCCAAATCTTTAATGCAAAGATTACCGCAGCCAACTCCAAATCATGTGTTGGGTAATTTTGCTCATGGATTTTCAACTGTCGTGAGGCATAAGCTATCACCATATCATTTTGCATAAGAACACACCCCAATCCCTTCTTGGATGCATCACTGTAGATCACAAACCTTTCTCCACTACAAGGCAGTGTGAGCACAGGTGCACTGGATAACCTTCTTTTCAACTCCTTGAAATTCTCTTCACATTCCTCTGTCCAGACAAACTTAACTCCTTTCCGAGTCAACTTGGTGAGTGGATTAGATAATCGTGAAAAATCATTTACAAAACGTCGATAATATCCAGCCAAACCAAGAAAACTTCGGATCTCAGTTACTGTTGTTGGTCTTGACCATCTTTCGATAACCTCTGTTTTTGCTGGATCCACAGATATCCCCTCTTTTGAGATTATATGACCCAAAAATGAAACTTTTTGAAGCCAAAATTCACACTTGGTAAATTTGGCATAAAGCTTCTCCTTTCTCAGGGTCTTCAATATAATTCTCAAGTGATCTTCATGCTCTTCCTTGCTCTTTGAATAGACAAGAATATCGTCTATAAAGACTACCACAAATTGATCAAGATAGTCTCTAAAGACTCTATTCATTAGATCCATGAAGATAGCAGGGGCATTAGTAAGACCAAATGGCATCACTATAAATTCATAGTGTCCATACCTTGTACGGAAAGCCGTCTTTGGTATATCCTCCCTTTTGACCCTTAATTGATGATACCCTGAACGAAGATCAATCATGGAAAAGTATTGAGCTCCGCGTAGTTGGTCAAATAAGTCATCAATGCGTGGGAGAGGATATTTGTTCTTGATAGTGATCTTGTTAAGTTCTCGATAATCAATGCAGAGTCTCATTGATCCATCTTTCTTCTTAACAAATAGAACAGGTGCTCCCCAAGGTGACGCACTAGGGCGTATGAATCCCTTATCAAGATTCTCTTGGAGTTGCTTCTTCAATTCATGCAACTCAATTGGGGCCATTCTATAAGGTGTCTTTGAAATAGGCAAAGCACCCGGTACGAGTTCTATTGAAAACTCAACTTCACGATTTGGTGGAAGACCCGGTAATTCCTCCGGAAAGACATCATCAAACTCTCGTACAATGGGCATATTCTTAATCATGAGTTTCTCACCAACCATTTGAGATAAATAACCTTCATTTAGTGGAATCAATACCCATAAGATGGAAGAAATTTCCACTGGAAGGTTATGTTCATCCTTGCATTGATAGACGATCGTAGATTGATCTGGAATATGAAATGTGACTTCCCTTCTTTGGCAATCGATATGAGCTCTATGTAGAGAAAGCCAATCCATGCCAAGAATCACATAAAATTCCACTAAAGGAAGGATCACAAGATTTGCAGGAAGCACTTTCCCACAAACTTCGATCGGAGAAGAATTATAAACTTCTGATGCGATTGATGTGCCATTAGGTGTTGTCACAGCTAACTCAACATCTAATTGTTGAGGTAATACGGTGATACCCTTAGAAAATTTTTCAGAAATAAAAGAGTGGGTGGATCCAGAATCAAATAAAACATTTGCTACTTTAGAGTGGGTGGTAAGTGTACCTTTCACCACATCGTTATCGTACTCCACCTCGCTGATAGAAATTGCATGTGACTTTCCTTTGTCTTTAGCCTTAAGAGTTTGTTGACGTCGACCATCATCATCAACCCTCGGATTTGGGCATTGATTGGCATAATGCCCCATCTCCTTGCACTTGAAACATTGAAGTGTTGTAGGTTCATTCTGTGTATCCCTTCCTTTGTTTGCGTCATTAGACATCTTCTTCCCATTATCACGGCATTCAAATGCCCGATGACCTTCCTTTCCACATTTAAAACATTTACTTGTCCCTTTAAGACAACTCCCTCCATGTTTCTTTCCACACTTTGAGCATAAGGGAAAGTTCATCTTCTTTTCCGTGTGCTCTTTAGATTTTTCTTTGAATTCCATCTTCCTCTTCTTATCAAACCCATGTGACTGATGGGTTACTCCAATCTCCATCTCGACTTTGAGAGCACATCGAACGATTTCCTCGTAGCTATTGAAGTCCCTTATTGCTAACGCCCTTCGAAGACTTGGTTTTAAGCCACTAAAGAATCGATCGATCTTACTCTCAGGTTGGATAATAATACCAGAAGCGTACCTTGCAAGTCTTGTAAAATTTGCTTCATAGGTACTAACAGATTCATCATCCCTTTGCTTCAGTTCAAGGAACTCTTTCTCCATCTTTGTTCGGAGAATACGGGGGAAGTACTTATTGAAAAATAAGTTCTTGAACTCGTCCCATTCCATAGACTCAATTTCATCCCTTTGCCTCGTATTCTTAACAAGATTCCACCATTGATCAGCATCTCCTTCCAAACGATACACTGCTAGGATGACTTTATCATGCTCAGAACATTGAAGAACTGAAAATATCTTTTCAGTAGTACTAATCCATTGTTCAGCAACTAATGGATCAGTAGACCCGCTGAAAGAAGGTGGACGCTGCCTCATGAAGGATTCAACAGAATGTTGCTCCCTCCTTTGCTCGTTTGGAAATCCTGCATGATTCATAGCTTGAGAAAGTTGTGTGAGCATGGCTACAAGATTTTGCATTCCAGCTCCCATATCGTTTGGTTGCTCAGGGGGACAATCATTGCATTTCCCATCGCATTCCGCATTAACATGGTTCCTTCGGGTTCCAGCCATTGACTAAAACCAAGAAGAATAGTGTGAGCAACACTAATTATAATAGGAAACCACATAATTCAAGAATAAAATTTTCATGCTTAAGGTCTTATCCTAGGTTATTCAAGGCCATTTCTAAAACACTAAGATTGTGTTCTATGCTTAGACTTATCCTTTGGGTTCTTACTAAGGCTTTCACATCCTAGTTTCCAAAGGTTGACTATACCTTTCCTCTGATACCAACTATAACGACCCATACTTTACATACATTGTTAATACTTCAAAATTGAAGCACACTTATTACAACATATGACAAAACCACAAAGGACCGTATAGGTATAGTGTCTTTAGAAACTGGGAAACATAAACAACTGGTTCATAAATCTTCTACAGTATCTCCCGTTTATTTCATCATATCTAGGGTCCCTTTTAGCATATTCAATTTAATATCCATCTTCCTGACATGGGGAAAAGAAAACATAAAAGGGGGAGCTCAAATGCTCAGCAAGGGCAAATAAAGGAAATAAAAATCATATCATATCTTTATGAAGATCAAAACCTGCAAAAGAGATCATAATATCTTAACATGGAATAAATCATAGAAGTGAAAATGAGATCCCCATAATCATAACATAAAACTTGAAACTTTGTGGCATGCACAAATAATCATGGAAAATCATTTCTTGTTAGTCATGACTCATTGCCAAGACTATCTTAGTGGACAAAGTCCCTTTCTGAACCGAGTTCACTCCCCGTTTCAGTCCTGTATCACTGAACCGAAATAACCTTCCGTTCCAGCCATGCCTATCTCATGAGATATAAAATCTTTACCCAATGCATTGGAGGGAGATATAGGTCCCACCCATCTTATAATGAATCCTTTCTTATGTGTGCCACATAATCATAAAACATACATCATCGCATAACACATATAACAAAAATGGGATTCTTGAAACATCATGACATCATAAATCAATTCATATATGATAAAGGAATTCATAAACATAATTCCATCACAACATAGTCAAACCAATGTAAAAATATGGATAGAAACAGAACCCTTTATTATCTTAGATGGAAAATAATTTTGATAAAACACTTGTATTGAATTCTTGAGGAAAATATCCTTTCTTCTTCAAAAACAATTTTCCTTTCATAACATGTCATACAACTTTAAAATAAAAGAAGTTGATTAAAAATAAACTTTAAAACTTGTAAAGGAAGCTTCTTGGAAACAATGTTTTAAAAATCCATTCATGCCGTATAAGTTAAAAAAAACATTCTTCGTACTTTTGTCGGAAAAGTCAAAAAGTACCTCGTACGGAAAAACGACAAAAGATTCCTTTCATATTCTTTACTAAAAACTCACCTAAGGGTAAAATTGGATTTAAACTATTTCAAGTGGATGGAAACAATATTGAGGGAACATGGATGTGGATGATAAAATACACCCCAGTAAATACTTACGAATAAACAATCTCGGATAAAAATGAGATTGTGATATTTCCCTTACCTTAGGTCCAATTTGCTTTGTACGTGTCCGAAGCTCCTGTATAATGGTTTAAATAATGTTATTGACTTATTCCAGAATCATACATATTTATATGATATCATATATGGTCATATTATTAGCTTCTTGTTAGTAATATTTCATTGTTACTTGTTACTCGGGTCTTTATAACTTTTTGTTCTTATGCGTGTTTTGTCGAATAAATTCTTATTCTTATCTTTAGGTTATAGATAATTCATTTCCAGAATGGTATTAGTGTAGTATATACCATATTCATTCATTCAATTCATTTATATAATCATTATGAAATGAAGATCATGTAGAACGAGTCGCATCACATCGTGGAGACGGTATTCCGTACGTACGCACGAGTGATGATATCGTTCCTATGATCGTGGAATTGTATTGGAGTATATATATATATTATTTCAGTATCAATATTACTTAATAATAATCATATATAGTTACTCATTACACCATTATACCCATCCTTGTAAGGTGATGGTGGAAAATAGATTACACCACGGCGTGGAGACGGTATTCCGTACGTACGCACGCGCGGTGATTTCATTTTTTCCGTAGGATGGATAGAAGGTGAATTAGGGTTGTTTCATATTTATAATAACATATCAGTATGTAAGTAATACTGATGTTATTACTTTATCATGAAACAACTAAAGAAGAAGAAGTTGAAGAAGAATGAAATTGAAAAGATCGGTAATGGATATTACCTCTTCTTTGGAACGCCTCTTTGAATCCTCCACTTAAGGAACTAAGATTGGTCTTTGGAGAAGACCAGGACCTCTAGGATTATTCTAGGGAAGTGGAGAGGAGAAAATGGCAGGGGTTGGCCGAGCTTGAGTGCTCAAATTGGTGTGAGGAGGAGGGGGAGGAGGTGCCCTTTTATAAGGGAGGAGAGGGGCACATTAGGAATATCTCAAAATATTATTTTATATTAAAGTCAAAATCGGTTTATAATGGTTCCAAAGGGTCTTATTTCGAAGCTAAAGTGGGGATGGGTCGAAATCCTATCAACCAATAGGATTTAGACAAGTTTAGGGTATTATTTTAACCTTATCAATTAGATTTAACTCTAAGTTAATTAATTTAACTTTTACCGTGTCTTTTTGTTTTCTTTCACTATATGGTTAATACACTTACTATAACATGCCAAACGAACCCCAAATTGTTTATTATTAATATATATATCCTTATCTAAGTCATTTGGCCGAACCATAGATTTTTAGGAATAAAATAACAATTAATAATATAATATTTGATTTAAAAACTATTTTGTGTCAATTTTGACACTATTTGATATATGATTTTTGTGAAAGTCATAACAGAATTATATGTTCGAACCAAGTTAATTAAATCATTACTAATATATCATAGTAACCTAGAAAATTAGTGGAATTCATAAAAAGTCTCAAATTACATTTAGTTTGGTATTTATATTATCAATTTGTTCAATATTTCATTAATAAGATAATTACTGCATCATCTTTGTGTCATAATTAAATTAAATTATTTGATGTCTAAAAATTACAAATAAAATACCATCATGTAGGAAATCTTTTTAGCTTTCTAATGAATATTTACAATCGAATTTATCTTATGTATAACCCTATATTAAAAATGATTTACTTATTAAACTTTGATTTTAACTATTTTAACCCTTCTTTAAATAAATTAATAATAAATATCCTAATCTAATCCAAGTGGGCCTAAATGGTCATATTTTATTCCTAAGTTTGTTTTTGGTCGAATTACACTTGTCCAATAGAATTAGGACATGTGTTAGGGTAATATTAATATCATATTTACCCTTAGTTACCCTATTTACTATTAACCGCGGTAAAAATAGTAAAAAGTTACTATTCACCAAAAAATTATTTTCATCTCATTGAACCACATTTTAGTCCTTGATATTAACCTTGTCTCTCGGATTTTTGAAATTCCATTCACAGAAGCGGTAAAATTAAGTTTTATGCAAAATTTAGTTTATAACCTACCACTTAGTGGTTTCACTATTCATCAAAAATTGAAAGTTTTCAGAAAAATACCAAAATTTCACCCTAGGCTAATTTCGATATTCTGAGTCCAAAAATGAAGTCCATTTTGAAAAATAAAATTTATAAAATTTCAAAAAGTGGTTATTACTATTCATAACGGCTAGTTTTAATAGCATATTGTTGTTTAGTGAAACTCGGTATTGCGTACGACGCAAGCTATAGAGGAAGGTCGCGATTGCGTGTAAAGCAAGCCAAGCAAGTGTTGTGTAGAAAAAGATTCCTTTGATGATAACATAAAAGTCTCGGGTGTTACACCCACCTATCCTCCTTCCTCACACCTCTCAAAACACATAGGTTTATGAATGATCTACCTAATACAATTAAAAATATCGATCCCTTCCTCCTTTAATCTCCCCTTTGTAAATAAATCAATCCATGTATGCTATTTGGTGAAAACCAAAAAGTGTTACGCAAAGAAGAGGTAAAATCCTTCATTAAGATATTTTATCTTATTTTCATTATCGAACCCTACACTCTCATTATTTCTTAATTATTAAAAAAAATATTATTAATAATATAATGAGATGTTTTTATTCTAAGGTTTTTATCTACACTTACACACACTTTTATCAAATGGGTAATGAATATACTGTTTATGTGTATGATGAACTACCACCTCACAAAATGATGATTGTTCATTTTTCATTTACCATAATTCATGGATATGAATTATGATGGATATAAAATTTATATATGATATATATGATACATATTATTTCTTTAATATTATATAATTATTTTTAAACACATATTTTATAATTTAATTTTTGTGTAAATACTACAATTTTGTTTGAGGAAGTGTGAACTACAGCACCATTAAAGCATAGTTATTCATTCACACACTACATGGAATTTATTAAAGAAGTATCTAGGTTAATTTGATGATATATATGACATAATAATGATACTATAATTATATTACATATATATATACATATATTTCATTTTATTTCTTTCTTTCAAAATGATAATAATATAGAAACATCATATATGCATATGTATGACCTACCATCTCCCGGAAAGGTGTATATAATTTAATACCTCTATATTATATAGAATATTTTAATAAAATTAAAATAATTATAAATTATATTTATATCATGGCTTACATTTTGGAAATCATTATATAAGTATAAGGACCAAAGATATTACAAATTAAGACACAAGCGAAGAACAAAATAGATATTACACGAAGTGAAACCTTAAAATAGAATTGTTAAAAAGTAGTTAATGTTAAGGAATAATAAAAACATATATGGTATTATATATTAAATTATGGTCCTTTTATATATTTCTAATAAAATTATAATTATTATACATTATTTTTGTATGATTATGATGATATCCAAGACACATGGTAAGATAATTTCATCTCACTTTTTATTTCTATGAGATAAATGACTCATAAACAAATAATTTATTATGTGAGGTATATATAATAACCATGAATTCAATATAATAATATTGAAATTAAATATATGGGTATTTGCATATTAATTTTAGGATATTTCTATCATGAGTTTTATATTTCCAATGTCACATAATGAGTGAAGTAATTTCATCTCAATTATCTTTATTTGAGACACATGCCATGTTATGCAACAATATTTTTATATGAGGTGTATATTCTTGCATTGAAAATTTATATCTTGAATATAATTTTTTAGTATATTTTATGATTTATTTAATTCGGTTTTTCGACATGAAGTGTACCATCCCAAGTTACTATGTGGTAAATATTTGTTGAAACAACCTCCTCATTTATCTGGATTGTTTATGATTGTGGTTAAATTGATGAAATATTATGATATATATCTCAATAAATCTCGTGAGTTTTATTAAAATATATTTATTCATTATATATCGATGATACTATACAAATTTTCCACTCATTGGTACATAAGATGATCAAGAATTTTTTTTAATAAAGTTATACTTTACCTCTCTCTTCATTTTGAAATAAGTGTTCCATCAACACTATGTCTTAGAAATGGTTTTAAAAAATATTTTACTATTCTCTTATGATATTTAAATGATATTTTTACCATTTTTTCCTTTTAAATTTTTTTTCTAAAAAAAATATTCTTGTCATTTTCTGGTCGACGATACATTCTAGAATTGTTTTGCTGAAAAGGGAATGTTTAACATGTACAATTTTACACAACGCTATTACAAAAATTCCATTTAAAATTCTTTTAAAATATTTGAATGATATTTTTTAAAAATAATTTTCTATGGAAATAATCTTAATTTTTTTTAAATTGGGTTTAATTTTTTTTTCGAGTTTCTTTTATAAGTTTTAAATGAAAGCGGGTCCCAAAATGTTATCATGATTTATTCCTATGATTTGTATATATTTTCAAACAAATTATTTTCAAACAATTTCATGAATATTTTGTAATATTTCATGTAAAAATTTTATGAAAATTATTTATAAAATTATTTCTATGTTTTCAAAGTGTTTTAAAATAAAATGTTTTTCAAAAAGTTAATATGCATTAAAAATCCATTTTCAATGAAAACAGAAATTTTACTCAAGAAATGTTTTCAAAATATATTTCAAAGTTATTTTCAATATAAGATTAAATTTATTGATGTAACTCATTTCCTTCTACGAAATGATCTAATGTCTCTATTCATATTAATTATTTAATGGTTTATGTTATGATAGAATGATTGTTATGAAACTCGTTTCTCTTCCTTGAGTTATATCCTTTTGAAAAATACTTCATTTCACAAGTTATTATATGATGAAATGAATATGTAACCTATATATTTTCCATTTTTCAGGATCTAATTAAAATTTTAAAATACTCATTTCATTTCATGGGTTATGATATGATCAATTTTTTATGGGTCATTATATTATGCAAGATTTATTATCTATTGAAACATGTTTGTTTTAGTTTAATTATGTGACGGGTGGGAACTATATCTCCCTACAATGCATTGGGTAATCATGGACTACTCATGAGTATAAATCTTATTAATAAACTTGATTAAATGTTCTCAATGTTATAAATGGACCTGGTTTTGTGTCCATAAGTTTATGTGTGAACCTGATTACATGTTCACAATATTAGGAGTGAACATTATTATGTGATTGTAATGTTATGTGTGAACATTATTATATGTTCACAATGTTATTTCTGGACCTGGTTTCATGTCCATAAGTTTATCATGAACCTGATTATATGTTCAAAATGTAATGAGTGAACCTTATTTTATGTTAATAATTTTATGGACGAACCTAATTTCGTGTCCATAATGTTATGCATGGACCAGGTTACACGTACATAAGTTTATACGTGAACCTAATTACATGTTCAAAATGATATGAATGAACCCAATTGTATGTTACCAAAATTATTTTTGTTCCTGGTTCAATATTCCTTCTTCTATGAGAGAGTCATATTTGATTTTATTTACTCAATGTGTGAAACTATTTATAATTATACATGTTTATGATATTATACGTTGATGTGTATTTCAAAATTCCATGTCTTATTCACATGTTATGCTTTAATTATTTTGTTGCCTTTCATATTATTATTCATATATTATGAAATAATAATATTTATGCATTGATTTATTTTTATGATCTTTGATATGCATGGTATGATTTTATAATGATATTATCATGTTCTCATACCCTTATATTCATGTTATGCTAACACATTTCATTTAGTTACCCTTACCGAGCATTTGATCTCTCCCCTTTCTTATGCTTCATTTCCACAAGTTATGAAAAATTGTTTTAATATAGAAATACTAAGGGGGTAATCATTATATGAAACATTAAATAAAATTCACTGAGTTTGATGATTTTCTCCACATTTCAAATAGAACTAAACTAATACAGTCTTAGGGCATCTTTTTAATAATGTATTAAGTAATCCAAAAAAAATTTGTATTGTTAATGTATACAAATTTTGGGTCATTATAGTTGGTATCAAAGAAAAGGTTTAGTCATCCCTTATAAAATAGGATTAATGGATCATAGTGAGATCCCTAGGAATATTTCTAAGGATCTTTCTGGGGGTGTCTTTATGGATATGTATAAGGATGAGTTAATGTTTAGGAAAATGTCCTAGAATTTTAGTCAATAATTCAGTGAGTGGTTTTAAATATATATATATCCCTTTCTGGATACTACAACTTGATATGGATTTGACATAAATGAATGTGGGTGTAATAACTCTGATAAGGTGCATCAGACCTGACTCAGTGTAGCCTGGTACATAGAAACAGGCATTACTGCACACATGGTTTGACACTCCCAAGGGGCATGATTTGGGAATTCACAAACTCTTCATGAACATTCATGATGTATTTAAATATAATTTAAATATTAATAACCTATAATAAACCTAAGGTGTCATAGATTAAGCAAGGTTTCATAATTTAGACACCCTAAAAGTGACTTTTCATGATTATGTGGTTCCTCTTTATGATTATAGTTTCTTAATCTATACTTTTTGGATTTTATCAATGGATGGAACCGAAAGGAAATATGTTAGTAGTGATTGTGATATAAAATGCAATTATTTTTGTCTTAATAGTCAAAATACTATGGGAGATTTAATTCAAATCCTCTTTGTTATGCACACACATTTTTCTAAAACTATGAATCATGATGAGATTCCAAATGAGAAAAGGAGGGAACATTTTTCTATTGATTCCTTTATGAGGGAATGTCCACTTACATTCATTGGATCTTATGTTCCAATTTTTTTGGAGCACCAGATCAATACCACTAAAATTATATTCTCTATTATCTGATGTTTAGATTAGGAGAAATTCCTTACGACTATTTATTTGTTAAAATTTGAAGCAAACTAGTGGTGAAATCTAATTAATTATACATAGAAGAAAAATTAAATTAAATCCATGGGTTGGTATGAGTTCAAGAAAATACTCCTCAATATGTGCTTTTATGGGTGTTCTTTGTAGAAATATGGAAACATAGTTCCTTTATTTGACGAAAAATGAAGATGAATCTTTCGGTACATAGGAGGCCAACTTCACTTGACTTATGAGGTACACTTTTTCTATTATCATCTAACATAAAAGTAAATTTTATAGGTTATATAGTGGCTTAAATCCATGTATCAGATGGGAATTTTACATAATATGCTTTAGTAACTATGAAGAGAACATGCAATGTGAAATGAATGTACAAATGGAGGTTAGAGTATCATATCAATCTCAATGTTTTAATAAAAAAGGAATCTATATTTCAAATGAATTTTTAAAAACCAGGGAGAAGTAAAAGTTTCAAACATATATGGGCCAAAACTATAGGAAATAGCATATAAGAGAGTTTCTAAAAGGAGCAAGAAGGTATTTACAAATGTCAAAAGGCTGAACAGTAAGAAAAATAATGTAGAAGTGACGTGAATAGGAAATTCAATGAAATAAATAGGGACAAATCTCAATAGAATGACCCACCCACACTTTTGAGTTCCATGTGCATGGAGTTTTATAATTATGAGAATAAATTCCTCAATCCAAGGGCTAATATGGATGATAAGACACAACAATGTCTGAATAAAATTTTCAATGGTAAATCATTTTCAATAATAATGGATAATTTTAATAATTACAAATAGATAAAATTTATATTTTTTCCTCTCAGTAGGTATCTTCTTGTCTGATTTTGTATAAATAAGCCCTATGATAATCTTATTGTTCCTTATTTAGTGAAGTTTCATTTTATTATATCTCTCTACCTGGATGATGGATTAATAAAATATCATTTAATGTTATATTAGTTCAATTATAAATGAAAATATCCAGTAAAAATGTTGTTGTAATAATATAAGATCATATTTAAGAAATAAGGTGTGAAATATATTTTTTTAGGGTTATAAGGTTCACTATTTATGAAAATTCTATGTTAAACATCAAATAGATATTGTGATATTGAAGTATTATCTCATCATAGGAGAATTTATGAATATTCGATATCCTATTATAACTACTTTTTATTGATGGTAACTGAATATATATGGGATGATTATCATGGATTACTTGATCTATTAGTACTTTAGGAATGAATACCTCTCTTTCATTTCTTAGGGTAAGAGAAGAAGATGAAATTTATAAATACATAACTAATAGGCAAGATTGTGCATAAGAAAGGGAATAAAACCAAGTATGTACATCTTGAGGTGAATGTTCTTAAACTTTAGGAAAAAAAATATTGAAACTAAAAATGTTATCCTAGTACCTTTGTTTCTAATTAGTTAAATAAACCTTTAAATGAACGTAAATTTATGGATTTGTGTTTGTTAAATTGATCATGACCATATTCACTATCACTATTCATCAGAAGTTGATGGATAAATTTAATTTCCATGTCCATATTTTCACTTCCCGCCTCTGTTTTCCTATGTGGGAAGCTAGTTATGAGTTACCTGGTGTAACCGTTATCATTTCATCTTTTTTTAGTGGAGTTTTAGTGTTGATTTTTACAATAAGGGTTTCTATGAAATGAAATTTTTTGTATTAAATATTTGATAACCTAGATTAATTTCAATGTAACAATTCAGTTTAATGGAGTAGAATGTAATACCCCATGATTTTTTGAATTATTTTTTCGAATTAATTTAATCTTTTTGGATATTATGCATTTCACGCAACACTAAAAAATGTTTTTAAAATATTAAAGCACTATGTTTAGATTGCATTATATGAATTAAATAGTTATCAGGAACATCATGAAATATAAATTTTAATAATATCTACATGGAACACCAAGATTAGTGTACATTACACACAAGATTGGGTTTCCTTACAGGCTTGCATATCATGCAAGACCGAGTGTTACTAAACAAAAATATATTACTAAAAATATTATTATTTGACATAATAATATATAACATGGCCGCTATGTTTATGGTTATGAATATTATTAATTAATTTATGAAAATTCATTATTGAATTCATTAGTAATAAATTAATTAAAAAATAATATAATAACCAATTGAATATAAAGGGAATTTTATTATAGAAGACAATTATTTATACTCCTAAAACAAATTTATCATAATAAATTAATCTAATTAAAATTATTGAGAGATATTAATATAATATATATTATATATCTAACAAAATATTTTTGGTATTCATCCTATAGGTTTTATAACCATAAGATAATAATAACCACAATTTCACACCTTAATACGTAAATTTTAATTCAAAATCATTGTCCATATTTTAATAGGGAACCTATTTTAAATCCAATTATTGGAAATTTTAAAAATATTTTATGTCAAAATAAACTTAATATTTAATATAGGAAAATTAAAATTTGGTTGGGGTGATTTGTTATTATTTTTCTATGAAGTTTCATATTTTGATTAAAAATGATAAATACTAAATTTTAATTTAAAACTAATTTTTCATCTAATTTATTAATATATTTGAATTATATTTTTATGTGGTTTTAAATTTTAAATTTTTTAAATTTTTTATAAAATGATACAATTTATTTTATTGTAATCAACTTGACATTGAAATTGAATATAAAGACAATGAAAATATTTGAAAATTTTTACCTTAAAAACTCACATTGTCATTCAGTTTGTGGTGTTAAATTTAAATCCATTTCTTCCAATTATGTTATAAGAATTTGAAAAAATTTATTAAATTATTATATTTATAACAATTTATAGTTTACAATAAGGTCAAATTAGTTTTTGATGAAAAATATTAGTGAAAGTAATTTAAATTAATTACAACAATTAAGGTAAAATTAAGCTTAACTGGGGAATAAATCTTAAACGTAAGGGTCCAAATGTCCGATATAATTTTACAACACAAATTTTATAGAAATTATTAGTAAATTAAACTTTATATTTTTGTGTTTTATCATTTTTTATGATTTTTTAGGTAAAAATGCGGGTACACCAATTTTTTTTAAAAAAATACTAGGTGTGTCCTTTCCCTCCCGTATAAAAGACCACCACCTCTCCCATTCCTCGAACCTATGTAACAAATAAGGTTTGTCCAATATTTTACCAATAAACTCAAAAGGATTCATACCTTACTCTTTTAAGCCTCCATTTATTAAGAAATAAATTCAAGGTATCCATTGGGTGAAAACCAAAACGAGTTACCCAAAGTAGAGGTAACGTCCTCCCTCAAGATCCTCTATAATATTTTCATTATCCATCCCCTCCAATATACTTATTCCGTGATTATAAAGAAAAAAATTATCTTCAATATTCTTATATTTATTTATCCTATGGGTTTTACCTAAACTAACACACACTTCCACTTAATTGGTAATTGGTATATTGTTTATGTGTATGATGAACTACCACCACCCAAAACGATGACAATTCATTTTTCCTTTACCACCTTTCATGGTAAGTAATTATTATTGACTCAATATTTATATTTGATATTTATGATAAATATTATTTATTTTTGATTCTTTAATTATTTTATAATAGACATTTTTATACTTCCCAATTTTTGTGAATATGATAATCTAATTTGAGGAATTGTGGACAATCACAGCCTCTAAGTGATGCAATTTGTTCACATACTACATGGAATGTATTAACAAAATTATTAGTGAAATTATATGATATATATGACATACTAAATCTACATTAATGATATTATATACATATATTCATATATTTCATTTTCTTTCTTTCATTCAATACGACAATAAAATAGAAACAACATTCATGTGTATGTATGACCTATCGTCTCCATGAACGGTGTATTAAACTTGATACTTATATATTATATATATTATTATAATATAAAAAAATAATATAAGTTACATTTATATCATGTTTTACATTCTAGAAATCATGATATAAGTACATGGACCAAAGATATAATAAATTAAGAAACATGCAAAGAAAAAAAGAAGACATTACATGAGGTGAAACCTTAACAATGATTTGTCTACAAGTCATTAATAGAAAGTCTTAATAAAAACTTATATGGTATTAGATATAATAATATGGTTCTGTGATAAATTTATAATAAAATTATATTAATATACAAGATTTTTGTTTGAGATCAACGAAAGTCAACACAAAAGGTAACATAATTTCATCTCACTTTTTATTTCTATGAGATATATGTCTTATAAACCAGCCATGTAACAAACCAAACTTTTTTAATAGTAAATTAACTTACTCTTAAATATTTAATAGAGAGGTTAATTGTTAATGAAGAAAGATGAGTCGATGGCTTCTTCCAGTAGACTCGAACCTTATGAAGCCCACTTATCAGAGCTTGGGAATGAGGTTTCATCTTTGGGATTC
Source organism: Viscum album (assembly GCA_963277665.1). NCBI lineage: Eukaryota > Viridiplantae > Streptophyta > Magnoliopsida > Santalales > Viscaceae > Viscum > Viscum album. The sequence continues at coordinate 1,532,997,925 of OY728163.1, read as the reverse complement.
GCTTTGGACCAAGCCCAAGACGAACTCCAACATTTCAAGCTTGAACGGAGATGCCTGTGGGAGAAGTTCAAGTTATTAGAGATTATTACTAGCGAAATGTTATCTGAACCTCCCTCAGATTCTCTCTCCATTGCACACCTTACACAAAGGTCATATGCTGGTGTTATAAGGGGCTATGTGACGAGACCGTAGCTTCTTTGTGTAATCCTATGGGTTGAATAAATTGATATTTCATCCTTTAGTGAAGTTTTTGAAATTTCAAATGTCCGAATAATTTTGGGATGTATTTTATTGATGAATTTTGAAAAAAGGATATTTTAAAATATTTATGTAAACCTTAAATAATTAATGATGTGTAATGATTTTCAAAAAAAGGGCTTCTGCAAAAGTGTTCAGTAAAGAATTTGGAGCCTAATAAGATCAACATAATTTTTTATGAATAATAAACTATGAATAGTGATTTTATGCTTAGGATTAGTAATGGGACCAAATGTATTAGTAATCTCACTTAAATATAGTTTTAGTATAACTTAGACACCTAGATTAAGTAATGTGATTCAATAAAATGGGTAAATAACGGATTCATAAATTATTAGTCATGTATTAGTTTTTTCAGGTCAATAATGTTTTTTAGTTAAAAATTAAATTAAAAATATTTAAAAAATTTGTTTATAATTTGGACTTTATTTTCGAACTCAGAGCATCGATATTATGTTATGGTAATTTTTAGGGATTGTTTCTGAGAAAAATGAATTTTCGGTGAATAGAGTATTTATTTAAAAATTAAATTAAAAATTATTTAGAAAATTATTTTTATAAAATGGAGTTCATATTTGTAATCAGAGAATTGATATTTGGTTAAGGTGATATTTTGAGATTTTTCTTAGAGTGTTGAAATTTCGTTGAATAGTGAAAATACAGTTTTTAAGTCACGGCTGTTTAATGACATCATTAAATGATGTATTACGTATGTAATCAATATGGTCGAGTTATGAATAGTAAGATAATGTATGAGGTGTCCCAAGTGGCCTATACCATGGGAAAGCCCATGGTTTTTCCAAAACCACCAATGAGGTGTCCCTTGGCCATTAATGCCTTGTCCCCACACTTTCGCTATAAATACCAGGCCATCCTCTCATCCATTCAAATCCAAAATCATCCTCAATGATGTTGTAGTCTTATTACCTCCCAGGGTGTCCTCCCAAGGTTCCCTCAAGCCTCTCAATGTCCCAACCATTGAGTTTTAAGAGTTACGTTTTAGGTAAGGGATCCGACCTTGCTCTTTCTTTTCAAGTAATCTCTTTTATGTCATTTCATTTATGCTTCAAGTTATTATGTTGGAAGATGTTCTTTATATTAATATTACTACCATAATCATGTTAATATTATGAAATACCCCCACTTTCTCTCATAAATTCATTTTAAGAGTTTTTAAGTGGCGCCGTTAGGTTGCCGAATTTTTAAGGGATTCTTTCACCATTCTCATTTTTCAAAGTTCTACTTTCATATAAAGTCATTAAAGTTACTTTTTATTATGTTGGGGTATGATCCATATATCTATCATACTTAAATTTTATGTTCATATGATGAGTGACCCTATTTGATCTTGTCAATTCATTTTTGTTGATGTTTAAGTGACGCCGTTAGGCGGCCAAATTTTCATAAGAGAAATCTAATTTTTGTCTTCCTTCCATGTTTTTATTTTCAAATGGTACGTACTTATAATTTCACTAAAATGTTCATATATCCTTCATATTAAGTCTCTCTATGGTTTTATGGGTCATTTATGAATGTTTAACCCATGTCCCCTCTCTTTTCAATGTTTTCTAAAACCCCGAAACATAGCCGTTATGCTGGAGAATTTCCGTCTCAAAATGTCACTCTCTTTTTCTAATGTTCTTTTATTTTATAAAGCGAATTCTCAATGTTCTCTCTTTTATAAGGGTATTCACATATATAGAAATTTGTTCTATTTTACATTCTTGTATTTACATACATGAGACCTGCATTCCCTTTCTGTGGTTTTAAAGTTACAAAAAGATCATGTCATTAAAGAAGTTTTAAAACATTATGATTATGAAATGAAACCCATTTATTTTATGCTATATGGGTTGTTTATGAAATGATTGGTGATGATATATGTGGCTCACATTATAATAAATACATTTCAAGGGTGAGCCCTGATAGTTCTCCAATGCATTGGGTAAATACTTAATCTCTAGAGATGACTATTTTTAACGACGCCTTGGTGAATAACCTTGGTAATTTTTAATGACACGGTGGGGATGGACCTTGGTGAAACAGAAATGATTGTAAATATTAAATGTTGTAGCCACATCATCAAGTTATGAAAAATGTTATTTTTATTATGATATGCCTCCTGATTTCTTTCTCATGCCTAAATGTTTTTTTCATGACCTTACTGAAGTATCTCATGTTCACTTGTAAAATGTTTCTCTTGTTTCCCTTACTGGGCCTTCTGCTCACCCTTTCTTTTGATGTTTGTCCCTAGGTTATGAGATGTATTAATGAACCTAGGATGAAATAAAGGATAATCCTTTCAAGTGTTTGAGAAGAATGTTTTATGTTGTTTTCAGGTATTATTTTACTGGTTTCCAAGACACTAAACCTTAAAGATCCTTAGTTTTGAGTAATGTAATGAAAGTTTATGATATAAAAAGGTGGGATGCCACAATTGGTATCAAAGGATGGATTAGTTATTTGTCAAACTTAGGATATAAAAACATTATAAAGAACCCTATAGAAATGTTTAAATATAGGAAAACTTCCTGGAATTTTGGTAAGTATTGAGTAAGTGGTTTATCAAACAAGTACATCCATGTCTCGATAAGAGAAGGTAGAGCCAGCTCTAGCACAAATGTACATGGGGGTAAAACCTAAAAACACCACTTTGAGCTGGACACGATTGAGAACTAGTGCATGATAACGGGCCTTGATTCACTCTTGGTTATGACACTCCCGGGGGATAGGTTTGGTTAACCACAAGATTTTTATGAATCATTATGAATGAATTATAGAGAAATGTAATTTTTTAAGCATGAAGTCTTAGTTAAAAGATTCGTAAATGAAATAAGTTTCCCACAAAGTTTTTATCCTTTTATAAAATGGTGGGCAATAAAAGGAACCATACAGATTGTGACCGCAATGCACCATGTGCTGACGGCCCTCCAATGGAAGCCGAAATGGAAACATTCATGCGAATGATGAAAAAAATGACTCAAGTTATGAGTAATAACTTGAATCAAGCTGAGAGGCCAATCTCACCACTAAGGGAAAAACACTTTTTTGAGTCCTTCATGCATCAACGACCACCAACACTCAGTGGATCTACTGACCCATTGGTTGAGGAACAATGGATAAGCTCCATTGAAAAGATCTTTTTTTTGTAAACCTTTGTTCGGAACAAGAAAAAAGTCACCCTTGCTGTTTACCACATAGAGGGAGAAGCTGATCAGTGGTGGTCACTGGTCAAAAACACGTAGCCTAGATGAGAAATGGATGATATGGAGTGGGAAGAGTTCCAGGGAATATTATTTAAGAAGTATTTCCCTCATTCCATGAGAACGAGAATGGAGAAAGAATTTCTCGAGCTGAAGCAGAAGGAGAGAAAATATGTCGGAAGCTATGAGATGAACATCAACCGACTTTCATGATATACCTCTAACTTTGTCATGGATCCAAGTGGGAAGGTTTACAGATTTTTCGGTGGACTGAGACCTCATCTGTGGAAGAATTTAGCCAACCGAGACTACGATAGCTACGAGGAGATTGTGCAGAGTGCAATGAAAGTCGATCGAGAGTTTGGTGAGACACAGTGGTCTCATAAATCAAATGACAAGAAGAGATCGTTGGAGCCCTGTTTTGAAAAGACATTTGATCAGGGAAGAGGTGGAAATCAAATGCAACATACCACAAGCAATAAATGTAGGAAGAAGCATCTGGGGAACTGCTTGATCGGAAGTTGAATGTGCTACAAGTGTGGAAGAGGTGGCTATATTGCACTGAATTGTCGTAGTGAGGTGAAGCCTCAACTACCCAACACTAATGATAGATGAAATATGGTTCTATCCCTACCTGAATTCCATTGTTTCAAGTGTGGATATATTGGGAACTTTTTTAATCACTGTCCACATCCAAGGGCAGTGGAGGGGAATCACCATCAACCTTAGAAAAGTCCAAGGGAGGAAGGTTGTTCTTTTGCTATCACAACAACTGAAGTTGAAGCTTCGAATGATGTGGTAGTAGGTACTCTTGTTGTCCTCTCAAAACTATCAACTACTTTGTCTGATTCTGGTTCTATGCATTACTTTATTTCCTCCAAGTTTTCAAAGAATATAGAATCAATCCCCGAACTGCTTGAGGTAGAGTTGTCAGCCGAGACTCCAAGAGGGATTATCCATGCATCAACGGTGTTTAAATACTCTAGTGTTTACTTTAGTGAGCACAATCTTATCGCAAATCTAGTAGTAATTTTCATGTTGGAATTTGACGTTATACTAGGGATGGACTGGCTCTCAAAGTATAATGCTAAAATCAAATGTAGAGAACTGAACGGGGTCAAAGTGAATAGAAAATATCCTCTTACAAGAATTGATGATTTATTTGACAAACTTCATGGGGATCAATTCTACTCTAAGATTGACCTTCGATCTGGTTATCATCAACTAAGGGTAAAGAAGGATGATATCCCAAAGACTGCCTTCCGATCCAGATACGAGAATTATGAGTTTACTGTTATGCACTTCGGCATGACTAATGCTCCTTCTATTTTCATGGATTTGATGAATAGAGTCTTTAAGGAATACCTGGATAACATTGTGGTAGTTTTTATTGATGATATTTTGATATATTCAAAAATTTGTGAGGAGAATGAAGATCATCTGAGGGTAATTTTGAAAACTCTACGGAAGGAGAGGCTCTATGGAAAGTTCAGAATGTGTGAGTTTTGGTTATAAAAAAAGGGTTTCTTGTGGCACATCTTAACCAATGAAGGAATCTCGGTTGACCCTGCAATGACAATGGTTGTGGAAGAGTGGCCTCAACCAACAACAATAACTGAGATTCATAGATTCCTTGGTTTAGCAGGATATTATTAGAGGATTGTGAAAAAATTTTCATGGATTTATAATACACTAACCAAGTTGACTCGAAAAGGGGTTAAGTTCATCTGGATAAAGGAATGCGAGGAAAGATTCCATGAACTGAAGAAGATATTGGTTACTGCACCTGTGTTCACACTACCCTCAATCGGAGAAGGATTCATTATTTTTAGCGATGCATCTCTGAAAGGGCTTGGGTGCGTTCCCATGCAAAATGACAAGGTAATTTCTTAAGAATCTCAACAGTTGAAGATTCATGAGCATAATTATACTACGCATGACCTAGAGCTAGCGGTGGTTGTTTTTTCTCTAAAGATATGGAGGAACTATCTTTATGTCGAGAAATGTGATGTATACACTGACCACCAAAGTTTAAAGTATATTTTCACACAGAAAGAATTGAACATGAGACAAAGGAGATGGTTAGAGCTTATTAAAGACTATGATTGTTCAATTCATTATCACCCTGGAAGAGTAAACAATGTCGTGGATGCATTAAGCATGAATGACCCTGTTGTTTTGGCAACAATGAGGATCCTAGGAGATCCCTTGATTGAAGACCTAGTAAAACTGGACATGGGAATAGTAAGGGAAGGGACATCATCAACCTTATCCCAAATGATTTCTCAACCTTCATTTCTATAGAAGATCAAGAAGGCGAAAAAAATATCCTTTGCTGCAGGAGAAGTTTGAGGCTTTAAAGGTTGGGAAGTTCCCTGATTTCAATATTGATCAAGAAGGTGTATTAAAATTTCGTGCAAGACTATGTGTTCCATGTATTCTAGAGATAAAGAAAGAACTGATGGATGAAGCTCATAGCTCTACTTTCTCTATACATCTGGGAAGCACTAAAATGTATAGAGACCTTAGTGATCATTATTGGTGGGATAACATAAAGAGAGAGATTGCTAATTACACTACAAGGTGACTGGTGTGTCAAAAAGTAAAGGTAGAATAACAATTTCTTAAGGGGTTATTACAACCGCTAACCATACAAGTATGGAAGTGGGTTAATATCACTATGGACTTTGTAAATGGTCTCCTGAAAACATCCAAAGGAAACAATGCGATATGGGTTATTATGGACCGTCTCACCAAGACCACAAATTGTATCTCTATTCAGCAAGATTTCTCTCTGGATCAACTTTCCATGATATACGTAAAGGAATTGGTAAGGTTGCATGGGGTACCACTATCCATCATGTCTAATCATGATCCAATATTCAAATAAAAATTCTGGAAAAGTCTTCAACATGCTCTGAATGCTGAATTGAATTTTAGTACGGCCTATCATCCTCAGACCGTTGGCCAATCTGAAAGAACTATTTAGACACTTGAAGACATGCTGAGATTATGCTTAATGGAATTTAAAGGTGGATGGTATCATCATCTCCCATTAGTTGAGTTCTCCTATAAAAACAGCTTCCATTCGAGTATTCATATGGCACCCTATGAATCTCTGTATGGAAAGCGATGTAGAAATTTTACTTGTTGGGATGAAACTGGTGAGAGAAAGCTTCATGGGCCTGATCTTGTGCAAGAGATGACATAACATGTTCATTCCATCGAAAAACACATAAAGGCTGCTCAGAATCAGCAGAAGAGCTATGATGACAACTGTCGAAGGGACATGGAGTTTGGTGTTGGCAACAATGTCTTCCTTCAAATTTCTCCGTGGAAGAGAGTCATGCGATTTGGGAAGAAAGCGAAGCTCAGCCCTAGGTACATTGGCTCCGATGAAATCCTTCATCCCATAGGAGAAGTGGCCTATTGACTAGGACTTCCACCGAACCTAGATCATGTTCACGATGTCTTCCATGTATCTCTCTTGAGGAAGTACATACCCAACCCATCGCATGTACTAAACCCAGAGGTGGTACAACTGGAACATGACCTCTCTTATAAGGAGCAGCCAATGGTGATCTTAGACCGTAGGGAAAGGGCTCTATGGAAAAAGACTACCCACCTTGTGAAATTGTTGTGCAGGAATCATAAGTATGAAGAAGCGACTTGGGAGCCCGAGTAAACAATGAAGCAAAAGTACCCTCACCTTTTCTACTAGGCCTCAAGTATAAAATTTTGGGGATGAAATTTTTTAAGGGGGGAAGAATGTAACAACCAAAACTTTTTGAATAGTATATTAACTTACTCATAACGATTTAATAGAGATGTTAATACTTAATGCATAAAGAGGAGTCGATGGCTTCTTCCAGTAGACTCGAACCTTATGAATCCCACTTTTCAGAGCTTGGGAAGGAGGTGGCATCTATGGGCTTCACTTTGGGCCAAGCCCAAGCCGAACTCCAGCGTGTCATGCTTGAATGGAGATGCCTGTGGGAGAAGTCCATGTTAGTAGATTTTACTACTAGGGAAATATTATTTGAGCCTCCCTCAGATTCTCTCACCATAGCACACCTTACACTTAGGTCATATGTTGGTGTTATAAGGGGCTATGTGACGAGATCGTAGCTTATTTGTGTAATCCTTTGGGATGAATAAATTGAGATTTCCTCCTTTAGTGATGTTTGTGAAATTTCAAATGTCCGGATAATTTTAGGATATATTTTATTGATGAATTTTGAAAAAAAGGTTATTTTAAAATATTTATGTAAACCTTAAATAATTAATGATGTGTAATGATTTTCAAAAAAAGGTCTTCTGCAAAAGTGTTCAGTATGGAATTTGGAGTCTAATAAGAACAACTTAATTTTTGATGAATAGTAAATTATGAATAGTGATTTTACACTTAGAATTAGTATTGTGACCAAATGGATTATTAATCTCACTTAAAGAAAGTTTTAATATAATTTAGACACCTCCATTTAGTAATGTGATTCAATAAAATGGGTAAATAACAGTTTCATAAATTATTAGTCAAGTATTAGTTTTTTTTGGGAGAATAGTTTTTCTTAAGTAAAAAATTAAATTTAAAATATTTAGAAAAGTTTTTTTATAAAACGGACTTTATTTTTGAACTCAGAGCATCGATATTATGTTATGGTAATTTTTGGGGATTTTTTCTGAGAAAAATGAATTTTCAGTGAATAGTGTATTTATTTAAAAATTAAATTAAAAATTATTTAGAAAATTATTTTTATAAACATGCGTTCATATTTCTAATCAGAGAATCTATATTTGGTTAATGTGAAATTTTGGGATTTTTCTGAGAAAGTTCAATTTTCGTTGAATAGTGAAATATAGTTTTTAAGTTATGGGTGTTTAATGATATCATTAAATGATGTATTAAGTATGTAATCAATATGGTCAACATATGAATAGTAAGATAAGGTATGAGGTGTCAAAAGAGGCCAATACCATGGGCAAATACCATGGGCAAGCCCATGGTTTTTCCAAAACCACCAATGAGGTGTCCCTTGGCCATTAATGCATTGTCCCATCACTTTACCTATAAATACCAAGCCATCCTCTCATCCATTCGACTCCAAAATCATCCTCAAAGAAGTTCTGGTCTCCTTACCTCCCAAGATTTCCTCCCAAGGTTCCCTCAAGCCTCAAAAGGTCCCAAACATTGAGTTTTAAGAGTTAAGTTTAAGGTAAGGGATCCGACCTCACTCTTTCTTTTCATGTAATCTCTTTTATGTCATTTCTTTTATGATCGATGTTATTATGTTGGAGGATGTTATTTTATTTTCATATTACTGCCCATTTCATTTTCATATGATGATATACCCCCTCTTTCTCTCATCAATTCGTTTTAAGAACGTTTAAGTTGCACCGTTAGGCTGCTGAATTTATAAGGGATTCCTTCCCCCTTCTCATTTTTCAAAGTTCTACTTTCATATCAAGTCTCTCAAGTTATTTTTTATTATGTTGGGGTATGATCTCATTATTTATCATACTGAAAAATTATTTTCATATTATTAGAGACCCTATTTGATCACGTCAATTCATTTTTGTTGATGTTTAAGTGACGTCGTTAGGCTGCCGAATTTTTACAAGAGAAATCTAATTTTTGTCTTCCTTCCATGTTTTTCATTTGAAATGTTATGTCATTCAAATTTCATTAACATGTTCATATATCCCTCATATTCGGTCCCTCTACTGTTTTATGGGTCATTTATGAATTTTTGACCCATGTCCCCTCTATTTTCAATATTTTCTAAAACCCTGAAACATAGCCGTTATGCTGCAGAATGTCCGTCTCAAAATGTCTCTCTCTTTTTCTGTAGTTATTTTATTTTATTAAGTGAATACTCAGAGCTCTCTCTTATATAGGGGTATTCACATATATACCATGTTGTTATATTTTAAATTATGGGATTTATATACATGAGACCCGCTTTCACTTTCTGTGGGTTTAATGTGACATAAAGATCATGTCTTTAAAGCAGTTTTAAAATGTTATGATTATAAAATGAAACCAATTTCTTTTATGCCATATGGGTTGTTAATGAAATGATTGATGATGATATATGTGGATCCCCTGATAATAATTACATGTCAAGGGTGCACCATGATAGCATTCCAATTCATTGGGTATTGACTTAATCTATAGATATGACTATTTTTAACGACACCTGGGTGAATAACCTTGGTAAATTTTAATGACACCTTGGGGATGAACCTTGGTGAAACAGAAATGATTGTCAATATTAAATGTTGTATCCACATAATCAAGTTGTGAAAGACTTTATTTTTATTATGATATTCCTCATGACTCCTTCTCATGCCTTAAAGTTCTTTTCATGACCTTATTGAAGTATCTCAAGTTCACATGTAAAATGTTTCTCTTGTTTCCCTTAATAGGCCTTCTGCTCACCCTTTCTTTTGATGTATGTCCCCAGGTTATGAGATTTAATAATGAACCTAGGATGAATATAAGGAGAATCTTTTCAAGAATTTATGAAGAATGCTTTATGTTGTTTTCATGTATTATGTTCCTGGTTTCCAAGACACTAAACCTTAAAGATCCTCAGTTTTGTGTAATGTAATGAAAGTTTATGTTATAAAAAGGCGGGATGCCACAAAACATTTCTTCTATGTTGTATATATAATTACTATGAATGTATTATATGAATATTATAATTAAAATTATGGTTATTTACATATCCATTCAATTATATTTATTTCTTGTGGTTTATGTTTCAAAAGTTACCAAATTAGTAAAGTAATTTCGTGTAAATTATCCTTATTTGAGACACATGCCATGTTATGCACATGTGTTTTTCATTAAGGTGTGTATAATACCATTGATATGTTATATCAAGAATCTAATTAATTTTATTATAGATTAATCATCATTTAGTTCCATTTCATTACATGGAGAGTATTATCCCAAGTTACCATGAGGCAAAAGTTTATTGAAACAATCTCATCATTTATCTGGACTGCCTATGAATATTACCCCATTGATGAAATATTTTGATCCACATCTGAATAAATTTCATGATTTTTCTTACACTATTTTTTCACATTATTTAAAAGTAATGGTATCATTTTTTCACACTTTTGTACATAAGATTATCAATAAACTATTATTAAGAATGTCTCTTTTTACCTCTCTCATCGGTTGAGAATCTATGCCCTTTCAAAACCATATCTTCTAAAAGGTACCAAAAAATATTATAATATTCTATTATGTTATTTCAATGAAATTTTACCCATTTTTTAAATTTTATATAAAAGTATTTTTTATTTGGAAAGAATTATCTTATTGTCATTTTTCAGTAAAGAAACACTTCTAAATATTTTATAATGAAAAAGAAATGTTCACCATGTACAAATTTACCCTGTGCCATGACCGACGTTGCCTTGATGATTCCTTTACAAGAATAAAATGTTATTTTTTTTAAATGAACTATTTTCCTAATATTCTAGAAATTATATTTTAATATTGGTTTTGAAATAAATTATTTTAAAAAAAATTCATGTTTCTTTTATAAGTTTTCAAGGAAAATGTTATCCAAAAAAATTGAAAAAATTATTTATTACATTTAATGGTATTTGAAAAGAAATGATTTTGAAATGTTTTATAGATTATTTAATTATTTTTCAAGGATAAATGTATTAAAAAAATATCAAGTCTTATTTCTATGTTTTCAATGTGTTTTCAACAAAAATAATTTTTAAAAGTTTTTTACTTTTTACGAAACCAATTTTCAACTATGAAAGGATATTTTCCTCAATATTTTTTTCAAAATATATTTCCATTTTATTTAAAATCGATGATAACATTGGTTGATGTTACTCAAGTCCTTATATTAAATTATCCAAATATTCCATTCATATTATTTATTGAATGATTTATGTTTTTATGGAATTATTTTTATGACTCCCGTTTCTCTTCCATGTGTCGTATTCTTTCAAAACCCGATTCCTTTCATGAGTTATTATAGGATAAAATGAATATTAAACCTAAATATTTTCCATATTTATGATACTATTAAACGTTTATGATACCAATTTTATTTCATGGGTTATGATAAGATCTATTTTTATGGGTCATGATATAATGAATATTTCATTATCTTGTGTGATATGTATGTGTGAGTTTAATTATTCGAAGGGTGGGACCTATATATCCATCCAATTAATTGGGTAATTATGGATGAATCATTCACATGAATTTTATTCATGATCCTGATTTCATGTTCAAAATGTTATGGATTGAACTGGTTGTATGTCCATAATTTTTTGTATGAACCTGATTACATGTTCAAAATGTTATGAGTGAACCATATTATGTGTTCATAATGTTATGCATGAACCTTATAACATGTTCAAATGTTATGAGTGAACCTTATTAAGTGTTTGTATTTGTTAGGCATTAACCTGATTATATGTTCACAATGTTATGCAAGGACATGGTTGCACATCCAAAAGTCTGTGCATGAACCTGATTACAAATGGAAAATATTATTTATGAACCTAATTTCATGTCCACAACATTATGTGTGGACCTAGTTGCATGTTCTTAAGTATAATAGAGGGCCTGCTTTCATGTCCTTGACTTAATGTGTGATACTTTTTCTAAATTTACATGTTCATGATGTCATACATTCAAATATATTCCACAATTCCATGTCTTTTTCATATATTTTGATTTAATGGAATATGTTCAAAATTAAATTATGATTAATATCTTCTAAACTATTAATATTTATTCCATGATTAATGCTTACAATCATTGATATGATAGGCTTCATCTTATAATGATATTTTCATGTTTTCATAACCTTTTGTTCAATATATGTTTACTCATTTCTTCTACCTACCCTTAATAATTATTTTATCTCTCCCATTTCTTATGTTTTATTTCTCATAGTTATGAAGAAATGATTTTAAGTAGAATTAGTAGGGGGGGATAAATTTATAAGAAACAATGTAGATCTTTCATTGTGATAGAATATTTTTTCCCAATAATCCAAAGCCACTTAACTAATATGATAATTGAGTGTCTATTTTTGTAATGTATTAAGTATTCTGAAAAAGTTATATACTGATAATGTTTGAAAATCATGGGTTATCATACATCGTCAATCAATTTTTTCTCAGTGATAAGTGACTGATTGGCTATTTCATCGAAAGTAGTTCGATAAAGGATATTCACTTGGATATGGATGGCATAAATGAGCCCATCCTCAATGCATCTACCATGAAAAATATCATCACTATCTAGATGCAATGTGAAGCACTGTAACATAGTGAGATGAAGTGAATAATGAATAAGAGAAACAGTTACCTACTTGATATGCATGAAGTGTCTGCCTTAATTATCTCTCAGCATCTGACAAAATAATAAATCATAGAATGTACTTTGGAAATCGGATCATATCATGACTAATGGAAACCATCCTAGGAAACTAAATTGAACTAACACTAGTCCAAATAAAACAACATTTACACAAAAATATTTATACTCCGCTCTAGAGGCATCTCCAGATTCTCAAATATCGAAATGGTGGAATCCATCCAAGAATTAGATGTATGTAGAACACCATCCACTAAGAAGGTAAAATTAATCTTCAGATGGAATTTGTGAGTCAAATCAGCCACCATTGGTGACGCTCATTAAGCACCCTGTATAGACAGCATCAAACGTAGGAAAAAATCACGTACCTGAGCTTTAGTTCCCACATCAATTACAATAAGAGGTGCCTCTAGTGTAACATCAGGATTTTATACTAATATATCAGGGCCCACCATGTTGGAATCATGATTTTCACAACTATTCTAAAGCACGACACAAGGATGCTACAGTGACATCCGTCTAAAAATACCATGTATATGCTTCAGAAAAAATATTGACGCATTCAGTTAGAAACACTAGAAGAATATGAATATAATAAAGGCTCACTACCCATGGTATAATACGACAAATACCTTCTTAGAATTATAAGTATTGGTAAGTTCTCAAGTATTAGTTTCATGGGTTCCGGTTGATGAAGGGTCAATCATAACATTCTTTATCATTTATTGGAATCCATTTCATTTCAACTTATATATAATTACCGGGTTTACTCCTTTAACATTTATAAACATGACAATGTGGGATAAGGTAATATTACCACTACATTATAAAATTCAGGTTTCACTTTTTTGTCTGAATTTTCTTATTTCCACATATCAAGGTTCCTTTTAAATGAGTTTTCCATCCCTGTGAATTAGGACCCATATTCCTTAGCACTGAGATCAATAAACATTTAAATTATAACTATATGATTGACTTGGTAAATTAATCATTCCAATCCACGAGGGTCCATAAACCACATGAATTAAAACATGAAATCATTCAATCACAACCCAAGAGTTTCTCAAGAACAATATTCAAACATGGTTCATTCAATAATCATAGGTACATCAAGAAATGAAAATAGTGAAATGAACCTATATGGTATGAAAATATTCATGACATGTGAATTCTAGGTGCCTTTGATGATGCATGTAGAAACGATCCTTTCCCTTATATCATCAGGCTAATGATAAAATAATATCCCAAATTTGAATAATAATCAACCACACCACATAGAATGTGTGTCACCCAATAGTGAACTGATATCAACATTAAGAAGAAAAAATAGAACAATAATTATAATTCAGGAAACTTAGCATTTTCCCAAAATTTCGGTTCCCAAAATCAAAGAAAAACATATTAATATGTTCCATTCATATTTAATCTCCGATATATTGTCTCCAAATAGGAAATAATGAACGAAATTACTCACATAACACTTTGTGTTGTCTCAGACTCAGATGCCACTTTGAGGATCCCTGATCCTGGTTGGTGACATGGACTGAAGTACATCTCCCCAAATTCTACTGGCTAATGACTACCAGTGAGGGACTAGGGTGTATTCATGGGGAGAATATTACCTCATTAATTTGGTGTAACAGATTGGATAATCATAATATAACATGAGGTAAATAGTGAGAGTAGTAATAGTAATTGAAAGCCACAATAGAAGAAGAGTGAAGTAATAATAACTAAAAGAACTAATATAAATATAAAAAAGATGATGATGGAATATTTCATGTATCTAGAAAGATGGAAATCAAGGATACAAGGGAATTAGTAATACATTCTAAAAAAATTAACAAAAAGGAATAAAAAAATCCCAAGAATCCCGAGCACCTTCTTGGTCTTATGCTACTAGATCCATCATAATAAATCATGAATTCAATTGTCTAAAGTGACCAAATTAAATTTTTCAACACTGTCATACATATAGTCTACCTGGGTACAAATGGAGGCCATGATAGGGCATGAGATAAATATTTGTAGGCCACCAAAAATGGTTTTTATAACATCCAATCCGTGTAATATAAACTAAAATCATTATTGAACATGAATATATAAAATTAAAGTAGTCTAGTAATGTAAATTCCCACGTACCTGTATTAGTAATCAGCTCGTGTCTGAACATGTAACCAGTTCATCAGTTAATTAGTTCTAGTTTATGTAATCAATTCATGTGAGTTAATACAATACCTGAAATGATAATTACGGTGAAGGTTACAAGAAATAGAAAGGCAACCTATACTGTTCTTAATAATGAAATGGTTCCATAGTAATAACCAAGGAATCCTATACCTCAAGGGTTTCAAACTCAATAATGAATACAACCATTATATAGAGGTAATAGTGTAGTACAAGTTACATTTTCCGAGTAATTCCAAAATATTTTGAGCTAACCGAGTCTAATGAATACATCCAAGGTAAAAGAGGATGACCAATTGCTAGTCCCAAATATGTACCTAAGGAGCCTCATGTCCATAGAAACCATATTGGATCCAAGATTTGTATCTAAGACATCATGTAATGGTAAAGGATGGATATTATGGTTTCATAACAGATATCCCCTGATAAATGAGGATCATGTTTCAATTTGGGTCTCAACTAATTTAGTCAAATACTTGAATTAGAATGGCATCCATGAGTTATCAAGGAATTCCCATAGGAATCCAAAAATATTACTCAAGACTGACCACACATATAAGGATTTGAAATTCGATAGGTAATTAGGAAAAATAAATTTAATAAATTTAATTAGTTAATCCATGTTACGGTCATACGATTTAGTAATTCATTTTATTTAATCATTTCCTTTATTTAATGTGGCAAGGACAAAGAGCATAACCATTTATGTCATAGTGATTTAATATGGTTCACTCTAATACCATCCATTAAACATGTAAAAGTGTTCTAATAATGTGGAACCAATAAATTATATTACTTTTCATTAGGAAAATTCATAAATATACCATGAACATTCCAAATTACCATTGTATATGGATTTATCAAATTATAGCACTTAATTTAGGAGATTCAAGTGGAGAGAAACATGGTCCAATCCCTTCATCAATTCATAATTCAATATTAATTTAACATGGAAGGATTAACTTTAAAAAGGTCAAGATAAGGCACACATGAATGGTGGCACAAACACAAAAGTCATTTCACTAAAACCCAAATATGAATAACACCATACTTAGGGTGGTTGGTGTAATGGATGCAACCACCAATAATGAATAAAATATATGATATGTGTCTTAAAATACAATTCCAATGATTATAATAATGTATTATTAATTATACTAGAAATTCCTGATAAAATCTGTGTGTGCACATCACAATTAATAAAATTATGAAACTTGAGGAGTGACTTATAGACCACCTCCCAAATACTTGTACCTCTATCCACATCCAATATCATCCTCCAATTTTTCCAAGATTGGTGTAGATCTGAAGAATATATCAATTCCATAAAAATAGGGAACATGAGACTATATCTAAATAACATCATAGATGAGTAGAATAATGATGACAGATTAAAAATGAATCTAGATCTTAACATCACAGATCCAACAAGATAAAAGAAGATTTGATTTCACCCCATAGGGTATCTTGAGGTCAATTCCTAGAATAGACATATAGTGGGCTGAAAAACGGAGTAGGTAGGGTGTTATGTCTGCTAGAAAACAAAAATATAGGAGGCACACATTTAATTATAATTTTAAAGTGTAAACCATCATAACACCAAAATCTTGCCTTTGAACAACATGGCCACATAGTTATCCAAACTATGAAAAAATGTGCCTGTTCTGCTATAGGTAGGGGGCACCCTCACGGTTATTTCCCATATTTTAAAAAAACCATGTGTAAAATGTGTAAAACTCCACTATAAAATTTTTATAAATTCTTGCACGAATGTGTGAAACATTTCACATAGTTTGGGAAAATCATGCACCCTCCTACTAATCAATGTCTAACCTATCATGGTTATAATTAACAATGAAACATTCCCCACACTGTTAATTATAATAGTGAGACAGACCTTTTCTCCCAAAATGATTGATTCTAGGCTCCAAACAAGCCTTAGACACCCCTCATACCTTCAATAACTCATTATGAATCCATTTCATCTCCATAAAAAATTTTTATCAAAATTTAATTAATCCATTCTTAATTGATAAACTAGGTTTTTATAATAACCATCCCTGAAATATGGTGATTGAAAATGAATTGTATCACTAATTGAAAGTGGTAGTCCACACGTATGAACAATCAACATTTACAATTCCCATTAAATGATAAAGATGGTGAATAATGGTAGCTCATTAATAATAAGAACATTTTCATATATTTAAGATAATAAATTTATTATTTTATGATGAATACAATAAATCTAGATGAGTTAAAATGAGAAGTAATATGAAATTGGTCTGTTAAAGTGATATCCTCTCCTTCGGTTAGCCTCTTTTAGATCATTTCTTAAGGACCCCTTGAATGTTATTTTTAGAAGAAAAAATCCTTGATTTCATGTATATAGAAGTGTAAAAAATAATTTGTAATGTTATTTTAATGAAATATGTCCCAATGTTGTTTACATATAATATATAATGATTGTCCTTTTATAGGGGCGGGAAATGACGCACAAGGAATTTCTTAAAAGATTAAAATATAATGATGTCCTACTAAAGAACAATTATTTAATATGGATATAAATTCCTCGGTAGGATATTATAAGTTCTATATAATACTATACAATATGGTGTAGACAAGTTTAATTAGTAAACATACCTTATCTCTTGGTTTAACCCGCAGTGAACTTGTATTGATCTTAACAATTGTAATGACCTCTTTAATCTTAAATGGTTTTAATTTTAATAATAAGAATTTTATTATCATAAATTGACAAGGATTGATATATTTGACTACATGTGATCCTAAATGACCTCTTGAAATATTTCTATAATTTTTAAATAATAAAATAAAAAACTATTTTTCGTAAAATATGATATATTTTATTTTTTAAATTATTCATTTCATTTTATTTTAAAGAATTAATAAAAAAGCCAAAATTTGAATAAAAAACTTTTAAGCCTTAAAAAATACATTATTATTGACTATAAAGTTCTATTGTTACCATAATTTATCCCCAACAAAATATTATTAATGTTTTTAAAATTATTCAGTTTGTGTTTTCCATAACTAGTATAAGCATCATTTCAACGATATATAAGTATCTAAAGTAATTAAATAATAAATAAAAATTTGAAATAAATTTCCATCATAAAAATTATTTAATTATTCACATAATAAACTTTATTATTCATCCAAATTTATTTTTATCCCTATGTGAATATATAAGATATATTTATTAGAAAGAGAATGACTTTTTTGTATTTTTCTTTACTTCAAATAATATAAATGTCAACATGGAAGGAAAATGACCCAATAATTACACAAAGTTAATGTTAGGATTAAAAGAGTTTAATTAATAACACACAATAATATAAATTAAAGTGTTGGATATTTTGTAATTAATTATCACATTAATTTGATCCTTAATTACCTGATATACCAATTTATCGAGGTGATAAATTTTACCATGGATATTATTCATAATGGATGAAAATAAATTGAAAGAATTTATCAAAATTTATCCATTAAATTAAAATTATTGAATCAATTTTATGAAATTCAATTCTTAAACTTTTTTTATAATTAATTTAAAAATTATCCCACAAAATGTGTAGAAAAACACTTTTCCAGAAAAATGATATTTAAGCCTAAAAATGTACATATTTAAAAATAATGTAAAATACTAATCCATATGAAACTAATTATATTATTTTTAAAAAATTGATATTATATCAATTTAAAAAAAAATCCATAATATAATGGGACTTTGAAATTAAATTACAAAAAGAAAACAAATGTTTATTTTACAAAAAGTGGTATTTTTCATTGAAAAATATTTATTCAAGAAAAATTATATGATTTGAATCTAAGATACTATTAGAATTTTAACTTTAATAATGATATAATCATCAAATAATAATATATAAACAGTTTTTTAGGTATTTTTTAAAATCATTGTTTCATGTAGTGAAACCTATCAAGGAAATTATATTTATTTAAAGAGAAATACATCATAAAATTTTAGGTTGTTACATTATACACCATTATAGGAATTTCTCCCACAAAATGATACTAATAAAATACAAAAATGATGATACAAAAATATCATCAAATCCTAAGGTTCATCCATAGATTCATCAAACTGATAGTTTCACCAAAAAACATTGACCGGATGAGTGGTCTTCTTTCATAGAACTTCTTTTCTTAGATCTAAAATCTCTATGGGTTGTTTGATATAAGAAATATATAAATCTAGTGGTATGAAATATAATTTTATTAAAAATTAATGATCAGGAATTTAATTCCTTAAGAGAGATACATTAATCACATGCTGAACTTTAGAGAGATTTGGTGGAGGCACCAAGTGATTTGCTATTATCCTGATGCCATTATAAAATTCAAAGGGAATAATATGTCTTGGTTTTATATCTCCCTCTATTCCAAACCTCGTAACCTTAATCCAGGGATAAATTCATTGGAATATTTTTTTTAACTTTGAACTCTTTATCTCACAGATAATTATCAGTATAAATTATTTATTAACTCAGTGCATTACTTATATATATTGAATGGATATAACCTTACATTCCATTAATTAAACTATATTAGGTCCCAAAAATTTTATTTCTACAACATCATCAAAAAAAATTAAATTTATGTAATTACTTATATAAATAGATTCATAATTATCCCCATAACTTCTTAAATTAATGATGTTGAAAAAAATACCAAAGAATGGTGTTGATACCAACCACCTTTGAATTACATAGTGAATACTATAAAAAAATTATAAAGTGTTAGTGGTCCTATAAAACCAAAAATATATATATGGATGATAAAAAGTATTTAAAATCAATCTATATCTTTATCCTTCTAAATGATACTACAAAACATAGAGGAAAACCTTAGATCCCAGTCCTATATGATTGAGAATGTCACTGAATGTAATCTGAATGATTCAATAATTTATAACTAAGTAAGATGACCTAGAGAGAAATATTATATTACTGTAATAAAATCAATTGATTTAATAAAGTGACGGATTTCAATCTGAATATAATTTTTCTTTTTAGATGTTTTGGGGAGTCTAAAAATGAAATATGTGGTAAAGATTTCCCATTTACATTATAGTCTGGGTAAGGGTTATAAAATACTATTAGACTTTTTTCTCTTATCCTTAAAATGATGACGCACAATAAATCTTGATAAATACTCTATAATATCATTTTTTATGTTATCCAATCAAAAATAGTCTTTCATATCTATTTACATATTTATAATTTCATGATGAATAGATAATGATGAACCATGAGCTCCATCTAACAAATCCTTCTTCAAATCTGGAAAGCATGAAACACATACTCTTTTTTTGAATATTATCATTCCCCTGACATCTTGGTTTAAAAAATGAACATTTCTCACCTTATTCTGTCACCCCGCATATTTCTTTTGAACTATTTACGTCATATCATGGTTGTATTGTTTAACATTCCTTTGATAAAGATAAGATATATCTATCTACTGAATATTTATAGATACATATTATGTAAATCTATAAATATTAGATCTATTTCAATACTTGACCTAGAAAAACTAGAATATACTTTTCAAATCATCGCAATTTCAATATTATTTCCCTTTCAAGGGTGGTAATATATTGAGAATTAATTTTATTTTATTAAATCTTTCTATATTCACTAGTTCATATTGAACTATTTCTAGGTAAATATAGACATCGTGATTTGTTTTAGTATATATATAAAAAATTTCACCATATATGAATACTAACCTATATTCAATGGTAAAATTACTGATTCCATATCCAAATCACGAGTTAGGTAATTCTACTCATGAATTTTTAATTTGAGTGAGTCATAATCTATAATCATTTCATTCTTCACGATGAATCATATTATTCCTTTCTTTAAGGAATCATTGTGTAGAAAAAAACATTCTCTACTTCAGGGTGGTGTAAGAATAGGCACATCGACCAACCTTCTATTATGTTCTTTGATATTCTCCCCATATTAATGTGTCCACAAGAACATAACTCAATTCTATGTCAAATTGGTGAGTTTTTTTTTGTTAATTCTGAGATATCTCTCAAAAATAATTAGTCGTATCCATCCAACCTAAGAAATATATGTATTTTAGTTATTGTGGTTGGTCTATGACATTTCTCAATAACTTCCACCTTTGAAGGATACATCAATATACTCTCAAACGAAATTATATGAAACAATAATTATATATTTTTTACATAAGATTCACACTTGGTGAATTTTTAATATAACATATATATCCTCAGGTTCATCAATGAAATCCTCAAATATTCTAATTTCTCTTCCTTAATCATCAAATAAAGAAGAATATTTTATATAAATACTACTATAAGGAGATCAATATAATATATAAAGAATCTATTCATTACATCTATGAATATAGTAGTAGCATTGGTATGTTCACAAAGAGTTTCTATAAATTCATAATAACCAAAACTGATAAGTTTTTTTGGGTATATCCCTATTATTGAACCTTAGATGATGATAGGTACATCAAAGACCAATCTTGGATAAATATTGAGCTCCACATAATTTATCAAATCAATCATTAATATGGGCTAAATGATACTTTTTATTTATAGAGATATTATTATGTTCATGAAAATCAATGAAAAGTCACATTTAGCCAAATTTGTTTTTAGAAAAAATAATAGGTTCACCCTACAGTAAAACACTAATATAAATGAATCACTTATCTAGATTTTCCTGGAGTTTCATTTTAATTTATTTTACTCAATCAGGGTCATTCTATATAGAGTCTTTGAAATAGGTTTATCACCATGTATGAGTTTTATGGAAATATAAAATTCATTATTTTGGGTAGGACTAGGAAATTATATTGTAAATACATAAAAAAAGTCCCATAAAATATGCATATAATCAATGTTGAGTTTCTTCCCAACCATTAGAGATAAATATCCCTCATCAATATGTAATAAAACCCATATTATGGAAGAAATATCCATCTGGAGTTCAAGATTATCCTCACACTAATAGAATATCATATGTAGATTCATAATATTGAATCTAACTTCCCAAACTGAAGAATAAAAATTCTAAATACTTAATCAATTATTTAGACACTAATTAATTATTAGTTCCATTAAATAGTGGAGGATTCTACTATATGAAGTAGTCTAACATAAATGAATCACAGTATAGAATAATAGGTTGTTGTATACAGGAAAAATTACGTGAAATAACTTGAGTTAACTTCCCTAATATGGACATGATCAACTCAGTTCCAACACTTGTTATACTGTCTTTCTCATTAGGGAAATACCTATATTGACTATAAGTTTTGATTCCCTTTCTTACACTAAGCACCATTATTTAATAATGGAACACGCAGAGTTAGCTTATAATTATCATGAGTATTGATCTATAAAATATAAATCCATATAATGGTAGAAGTCATCAAATACTATAATGGATTATCAAAATTCCCATGTTAGATATTTTCATTTATAATATAGTTCCCATGGTTTCTATTTAATTTATTATGATACTAATTGTAACAACCACAACTGTAGTACCCTGGATATGATATGTACTTTCATACTTTGGAATAATATACGAGGGATCTCATCCTAAAGGACTGACCTATTTAGTAACCCTGATGAAATAAATACATATATGATTCCCCTATTACAATAGAAATATAAAATATATTACATAATATAAATTCTCACATCCTTGAAATTATTTATAATATCCCTCTTCATATATTAGGGAAATGGAAAAATAGATTTTTTATCTCAAAATCACTGTAAATGTTACATAAAATGGAAGATATCATGAGTAAATAACGAATAATCAATATGGAGAGAAAAATAAGTTAAAAAACATGTAATTTAATGAATAAACTGACCATGAAATGAATCCATGGAAAATATCAATGTAATGATGTCATGGATATTAATAAATAAATTCTCAATGAAGTAAATTTTTAATGTTATACATCATGATTTCATACATCATGATATTTTTAACATCATGTCCTTATTCCATGAAATTTTTTTGACAGGTAGGTAAACACGAAAAACCACATTTAATAAGGCAATCCAAAAGTTTTTTCTCATAATACCTATCAATATATTGAGTGGATATATATAACTAAGCCCCAACCATCACTACATTTGAAAATACCCAAAGGCTTAAAGGCCATATATTTTTTATTCATAAATAATATTCCATGTCAAAAAGTATCTATATTGAGTAATGAATATGGAATATTAAGATTTAAACCGTAAATAAGATAATTTTCATAATAAAAATCCATAGGAAGAAATGGTATACGGTTTAAGAAATACTCATATCTATTAGTAAAAATAACGTTCATATTTAAGAAAAAATAAATTTCAAGTGAACATTTAACACACGAAAGTTAATGATTCAAGAGAAAGGTAATAACCAAAAAAATAATCAAGTCGTGATAGATGACCATTAATTCATTAGAAATATAGTTTTCATAAAAAATTAATTACCCTTAGAGAATAAAATAAATTCTATATGAAAAAGTAAAATTATATTTCATTAAAGAGTTTACGTTTTAAAACCTTTGAAAACATGTATAATAAATAAAAATGAATAAATTGGTTATGGTGGAAGGAAAATATGTCAAAACCATATATGTTACCAAAAAAATTCTTTTGGATTTTTTAAAAATAAATTATAAAATGAACCTTTCAGAAAACATTATCATGATAACTTCTAAACCTTTTAAAAATTAAAATAGAACATAAAATTACATTAATATATCTTTTTATTGAATAAATAATAATTTTTAAAATAATTTTTCAAAATAAGGATATGGAAGAGAAATATATCTATTAAAAATATAAATAATATTAGATTTTATTTTAAACCATTATGTACTTGATCCATGTTCAAAAGAGAGGGAAATTTTGAATAAAATAATGATTCTTATAAATATATATATTATAAAAAACATAAAAAGTTTATGATGGATATATTATATGATTCATTCAATGAAAATATTAGAAATCCCACAAAAGAGATTGTGAAAATAAATTCTAACCACATTAGTTTCATTAAAATTGTAACCACTAGAAAGATTACAAATTAATTGAAACATTTAAAATCATTAATAAAAATATATTCATGTTAAATACATCAATGTTGTAGTATATATTCCACATAAATTAAATATTTGTATAATACCAAATATGTCTCTATGGAGTTGGAATTGAGACAAAGTTCCTTACCACAAGTCTAAATTTCATTTAAAGTGATATAACTTCATATACAATAAATTATAGTTTACTATAAATATATTATAGATTCATTTAGACACCTATAATATTATAAATGTTCCTCTTATAAAATTTCAAACCACATTTATTTACAATTCTTAAATAAAATAAAATTTTTTGGGTGTTAACTATTTCATTTTCCATGGGAATTTCAGTTTTATAGTTCCAAACATTTTAATACGATCGTGGTTACAAAATATCCATAATTTATATAATTAAAGAAATATCATATATTTTCATTATATATATATGGATTCAAATATAAAAGATTTATATCAAAAAATTAATTACATCGTTCATTGATATAGTAGGCCATATGTTTGCAGGAATGGTGTTTTCACTTTTAGAGGGATGGAAAAAAGAAAGGTAAATAATAATTCAACATACAATAATAATTATTTTATCATATATATCATATATATACATATTCATTTAATTTATCTATATTAACAACCATTTAATGTGTAAGTGAGAAATATATCACATCACTTCGTGGAGGTGGTAGTGAACACATACACATGAGTGACATTGTCATTTTACAAAGGATTAGAATATAAGAATATAGATGTGATATTATAATTACAAAAGAATAATTATTTCATTAACATCATATAAAAAATTTTAAACCATCATAATACCCATTCATGAAATATGGTGATGAAAAATGAGTGGTGATGCTACATGGATGGGATAGTCCACCAGTGTGCACGAGCGATACTTTTACTTACCATTCGATAGAAAAGAGTGTAAATTATTGTAGTTACATAATAATAATAACATTTAATTATATTAATGATACATAAGATATTAGTTCATGATGAATACCATAAATTTATAGGATGTAAAAGAAGAAATAATTTGAATTGGGTTGGGTAGAATGATTACCTCCCCTTAGATTTTCCCCCGTTAGATCTTTATAAAGGACCATTAAAATTATATTTTATTAATAAAATAACCAATAATCCATGTTTGGAGAAGCCTTTAAGAGATTTTTTAGGGATTTTTTGGTCTATATGGATCAGAGTGGTGTAAAGAAAATAGAGAAGGGGTTTCCTTTTATAAGGGAGGGAAAATACACACTTGTAATCTCATAAAAGATTAAAATATAATAAATTATTACAGAAGAGGAATTCATAAAATTCGATATATATTTGAATGGGGGACATTAATAATTCTAAATATTTTCATTCAATAAGATTTATAAAATTTTAAGTGGCAAACAGACCCTAATCTTTTGGTTTACCCTCGATAAATCTATCTTTACCATAACCATAGTAATGACTCTTTCATTATTACAAGTTTATAATTTTTCACAAAAGGTAAAATTTTATCTAAAAAAGAAAGTTGATAAAACTTATTAACATTATAAATCAAAATTTTCCTCTTAATATTATTTATGACTTTTAATTAATTTAAGAATATATTATTTTTCATAAAATGTCATTAATCCAATTTTTGACACTATTCATTTAATTTGACTTCAAAGGAATCAAAATAAGGATGAAATGATAATATAATAATTTAAACAATAAATAATAATTTTTTATCTACAAAACTCCCATATAAAATTAATTCATCCAAAAAAATTATATTTTAGGTTTTCAAAATTATTTATTTTGTATTTCCTCAAATTTCACAAGAATTGTGTCAATGTTGTATATAATTTTAATGTAATTATATAATCACTAAAAATATGAAAACAATTACCATATTAGAAATAATTTTATTATTAAAAGATTTTTAATTTTAATCATCAATCTATTTTTATCCCTATGAGAACATGTAACGTAAATTTATATGTAATAAAATGATATTTCTTATTTTTATTTTCTTGAAATATTATAAATGTCATTATTAAGGGAAAATGATTTAGAAATTCCATATATTCAAAGTTAGGATGAATATGTTTGAATTTATCTTATCCAATTAAATAATTTTAGGTTTTGGATATAAGTTTAATGTCATATCACATTATTATTTACCTTAATTATCATATTTACCATTTAGTGAGCTGATATATGACACCATGGTTACTTTTAAAAATTAATAAAAATAAAAGGAAAGCATATACCAAATTTGAACATAAATATTCCATATATGAATTCCATCTTATTAAATACAATTCATATATTTTTTTAAAAATTAATTTAAAAATAGACCCAAAAAATCCGACTGTAAACAATATTCTAGAAAAAATTGATTTAGGACTATAAATTAACAGAGATACAAATAATGTAAAATTATGATTCTAATATGATTAATTACATTATTGTAAATAAAATTTATATAACATATCATTATTAGTAAATAAAAAATATCAGGGATCTTTAAAATAAATTTATCCAATGAAAAGAAATGGACGTTTCAGAAAAATCTTTACTTTCCCTATTCACTGAAAATTATATAATCCTATGAAAAATCCAAAAAATTTCAACATAAGAAAATATTGACATGTTGATTGAAAAAATGATATAATTTTCATTTAATAATATTTCAATAGTTTTCAGGGTTGGTTTAAAATCATTGTTGTGTATAAATTATTCTATCAATAAAATTAGATATATTTAAAGAAAAATATATCATTAAATCTCGGGTTATTACATTTTACACACTTATAATAATTTAACCCTAAAAATTCCATCACTCCAACATAAAAACCTATGTATACTTCGAACTCATAACGTCCTCAGTTCCCGTGGGGCTTCCTCAAACTTATGGTTTTTCACCAAAACGTTGACCAGATGATTAGTCTTATTTTATAGAATTTTATCACTGCAATCCAAAATCTCGATGGGTTATTCATCATAAGATATATCATGCTCCAAAATAATGACCTTAGAGTTTAGTATATGTTATGAAGTAGGTATGTACATAGTCAAGAAAGATACATGGAACACATCAGGATCTTGAGATTTATTTTTTGGAAGTTCCAAGTCTAAGCTTCCATCATGACACTATTAAAAATTTCATGGGGACTATTATATTTAGGGAATATATTTCTATTCTCTCTAAATATCATCACCTTATTCTAGTAGATATTCTTAGGAATACCTTATCACTAACTTCAAACTCTATATATCACCAACGATTGTTAGTATAATTGTTTTTCGACTATGAGCTTCTATTATGTGTTGTTGACTAGATATAATTTTCATTTCCATTTACATAACTAGATAAGGTTCTAATATCATTCTTTCTCAAGCTTCATCCCAATATGTTGTAGTTATTCAATTACTTGCATAGAGGAATTTATAATGATCCATCTAAATGGTCGAGTGAAAACTATCCTTGGAAGAATATTCTTAACAAGAAAGGTATGGATCCCATCCAAATTTGAAATCCATAGAGAAGGATATAAATATGTATTCTATAGTTCAAAAGGTCATATTAGAGTAAAAATATATTAATGTATGATAAAGAGTGCTGAAACTCAAATCTATATCTAGATCCTATGGATGGATTCTCTAAAATATTGAGGTAAAACATGAATACCAATTAGATATGATTAAGAGTGATACACCATGAAATATACTAACTCCAATACATGTATAAGCATGTATGTTGATCAAGAGTGAAAAATTATTTAATAAAAATAAAATGAACTGATTTCCTAAGGAGATCGACTAAAATCCAAATTACAATGTTAAAATTTGATTTTTGGGGAGTAGTAGAATGAAATCCAAGGTATTTTTTCCATTTATATTAAAATATTACTAATGGATAAAAAATTCCTTTGGAATTATATCTCTCTTACTAATATGGCTGACACACTAGGTATCAAGATACATTCTCTGCAATATCCATTTTCATGATATACCACCTGAAATACTATTTCATATATATATATATATCATTTTACTTCCAGGTTGAATAGATAATGATGAACTATGGGATTCATCCAACATATCCTTCATCGCATCTAGTATTGATGGAATACATACCCGGTTTCTGAACCTTACCATTCGATTTGTGATCACAGTTGAACTCAGGGAAATTCCTCACATTCACTTGTAATTCCAAATCTTTCTTATAATCATTATTAATCCTCTTATGGATGTATTCTTGAAAATTTGCCTAAGAAGGATAAGACATGTTTCCTTTACTCATGATTTTAAGATCCAACTTCAAATTATATATAAATATTATATTAATTTCAACCCTTAACTTAGAAAAACTAGCTTGGTCTTTCATAGTCAGAGAATTTGTCTCCTTTTTTGTATTAATGGTGTGGTAATGTATTGAGTAATCATAATAATTGATAAAAAAGAACCATATTTTATAGAACATATTCAATTATTTATGTATAAATATATACTTTAATATTTTCTAGTCAATATATATATCACACCATTAACCATATAGATAATTATTCCAAATATTTAATGAAAAATATCCAATTCCAGCTCTAAATCATGATTCAGGTATTCGTATCATGAATTTACATTTAGGGAGAGGGATAAGCTGTCTCCAACTAATTATTCATTAGGAATAATCCTAGGATCCTTGTTTGATGTATCACTATATATCAGAAACCCTTATCCATTTAAAGGTTTTGTAAGCACAACTCTACTAACCGTCCATCAATCCAATTCTTTAAAATTAAACCCACATTCATCTATCAATAAGAACTAATCCCCCTTCCAATTCAAATTGGAAAGTGTATTAGATAGCCATGGGAAATATCTGAAAAAGCTTTGGCAGTATCTAGCCAAACCAACAAAACTATGGATATTGATTACTATGGTTGGTCTAGGCCATTTCTCAATAACTTATGTCATTGAAAGATCCGCCGATATACACTCAACTGAAATTATATGACCCAATAACGAGGCTCTTTGTAGTGAAAATTCACACTGGGAAAATTTAGAACATGTATTCTCCTTCATCAAAGTCATTAGTACAATCCTCAAATATTCTTCATGCTATTCATTATTATTTTAATAAATAAGAATATCACTTATAATGACTACCCCAAGATGACTTAGGTAATATTTAAATAATCCATCAATTAAATGCATGAATATAACAAGAGAATTGGTATGTCCAAATGTAATTAATAAAAATTCATAATGACCTAAAATCATATGAAAGGATATCTTGGGAATATCATCCTTTTTAAGCCTTATCTGATGATATCTAGATTGAAGATCAATCCCAAAAAAATATTAACATCATCATAATTGATCAAATAGTTCATAGATACAAGTCAAATGATACTCATTATTAATAGTTAACATGGTAAGTATGTGATAATCAATGAAAGGATGCATTTAATTTTATTTATTATTTAAAAAAATAAGAGGCTCACCCCATGGTGAAAATCTAGGGTAAATAAATCATTCCACTAGGTTCTTTTAGAGTTAATACATTAATTCCTAAACCACAATCAATGCTACTCTATATAATGTTTTTTATATTAGTGTATCACATGGTATGAGTTCTATGGAAAACCATACATCATGATATTTGGGAGGACTATGAATCAATTATGTAAAGATATACAAAATATCACATAAAATAGACATATATTAAAGGTTTAATTTCACTCCAACCATATGATGTAAATAAAACCCACGAATGTGAAGTAAAACCCATATGATGGAAGAAGTTTTAATTTGGAGTTCAATTTCATATTCACAGTAATAGACTATCATAGGTTTATTTGAAAAATAGGGGTTCAAAACCCATTGGGGAGAGGTATTGTAGTAGCACTATAGCATATTATTGTAGTGGGATACTGTAGCAACGACATGCACTGTAGCGGTTGCAGGGCACTGTAGTAGCTGCAGGGTACTGTAGCACTGGAGGGTACTGTGCGGTACTGTAACAGTGTAGGTACTGTAGGAGTACTATTTATAGAATGCTTCTTGGGCCAAACAATTGGGCCTACGAGCCACACAATGGGCTAAATTCCCACTGGGCCTTCAGGCTATGTAATGGGTCTCCCTCAACCCAGTTTAAGAGGTCTTTGCATTTCTTTAATAATAAATGAGGCTTAGTCCCCAACCTTAAAAAACATAGGTTGATTTGAAATATGACATCTATCTTCCCAATGAAAATACTTTAATTCTAAGGGACCAAATCCATTATTCAGCTACAAATGGATGATTAGATCCATTAAAAGTTGGAAGATTGTTTCTCATGAAGTGATCCAAAATTAGTTAATTACACTATGGAACAACATGTTGATCACTATGGGAAATCATATTCCACATTATCTGATTCAACATTCAAAATATGAAAATGGTTTTATTAGTTTCTAAACTAGTTGTATTGTATTTTTAGTAGGGAAATACCTTTATTTACTTGGGGTGTTTATTCCCTTTATTCTTTATAGAACCATCATTAAATGATGACACACACTGAGTTGGATAATTATTATGAATATTGAGAATAAAATAAGAATATATCTAATTGTAAAACTTCTATACTACTGTATGGGATTATAAAAACATTCATGTTATCAATGTTCATATAAAATACTATTCCTAAGGTTTCTTCTAAATATTCAATGATACCAACTATAACTACCCCAACTCCAGTAACCCCGATCCAATGTCTACATTGTTACATTTTCACAAGATACATTGAAACTCATCCCAAAGGACTGATCGGTTTATTAGTCTTAAAAAACTAGATTTATACATGATTTCTATATTACATTGGAATTATAAAATTTATAACACAATAAACATTATTTCATCTTTTATATTATTCAACATATCCTTATTCATATAATGAAGAAAAGAAAAAAATAAATAAAGGGTGTGCTCAAAATTATAGTAAGGGTAGTGTAAAATAGACTCTATTTTGACTAAATATGGAAAAATAAAAATAAAAATTCAATTAACTGAAACGACATCAATACTATAAAAACACTCTATACCAATTCACATATTTCAACGGTTTGTAAAAGAATTGGTATTACCCTTTTTAGAGGATGGTTTTCCAATGATTTCAGAAAACCATCTGGATAGGCCAACCTATCTCAATGCTTTGAGTAAACCATTGGGATATGGTCCTCTCTACAAACCTATAACAATAGTTTTTTAAAACTGTTGGAATATACACTCAATCCCAACAATTTTTAAAACCTTTGGGAAATTTTTCCCGAAATACACCATGACCATCCACTTTCCCCCATCATCTGAATGTTTCCCTAAAACAAAGATCCTATATTCCCCAGTATGTAGACCTTCTTCCCACTGGTAAATCCATATTTATTCAAACCATTTATTTTCTAAAACATCAAATATAAAAGTGGTAATTTATTTTTAATGTTCTGTATCTATTTGTTTATTGTTTTTTGTTTTAATTTTATTTAAAAGAAATATAACTTATCTTTCCCATCATACTAACCAATATTCCAAACTAGGGATCCATATTTAAGTCATTTTATGTTCTTCCACTTAAAATCAGTATTCTCTAATTGAGTTACATGTTCTACCACAATATATTTTGAATATTATTCGCAATGATTTTAAGACAGGGTAGTTTTTTGTTTTATGTTTTGATCAAGAATCCATTATAAAATCTATGTTTGGTAAGAAATTTTTTTCAACGATAGAACATTAATTTAAAAGTAAAATAAAATATAAGAGCTAAAAATGAAGTGGAATACCAAATCTTCACAATTCACCACACAATAGAGGTTGAAATTCTAGACAAGGAACAATTTAATGAAAAAATTAAATATTACTAACAATATTTGTTTGAAGGAGAAGTAATAATGTAAGATGATATATTAAATATTTTTCTAACCTCTCATTTTTTGTTACATCTAATCTAATTTTTTTTACTAAATATTGTATCATAGTTTTATTTTT
Source organism: Viscum album (assembly GCA_963277665.1). NCBI lineage: Eukaryota > Viridiplantae > Streptophyta > Magnoliopsida > Santalales > Viscaceae > Viscum > Viscum album. Next base: position 1,532,965,756 of record OY728163.1, on the reverse strand, counting down.
GGAAAGATCCATATATATGGAAATTTTATAATGATAAAATTATTAACATATGTTTACCTAAAATTGTGTTATAATATGTGTTATAATTTTATCATAACTTTTATTGTGGAGGTTACTTGAAACTCAATGAACTTTTAGTAAAGTGATTAAATATAGAATATACTATCCCAAACCTTTTATGGATTTTTATGAAATTTAAAAGAAATATGACGAATGAAAATTCACTATAAATATATATAAAAGATAATAAATAATTCATTGACCGATGATTTTTTGTGAAATATTTTATGTATTGGGTGTAAAATTTATAAAACCATTTTAGAATTCATTTACATATTCCAACATATTTTTATTAGTTTACTATGTTTCAAAATGTGTGGAATACAATGCCAAAAAAATTGATGATCCCATTTTTTTTCTTTTTTGAGTAGTACTGTATTTTGTGATTTAGAAACCTACAAGATTTCATCAGTTACTACTGACCCCACTTTTTCTACAAGTTCTTGGAATCATTAGTGAGGATGTATAGAGTGAACCATAGTAAATCAACACCTTACCATCCACAATCCGATAAACAAGTTGATTTTTTTAAAAGTTGTGTTAAAGGAATCATGGATAAGATAGTAAAGTCAAATAGAAAATATATGAGAAAAAGTTTGGAATACACCTTGTGGGTTTATATAATTGATTAAAAAAACAGAAATGGAATGAGTACATACTAATTTATAAAATAGAATAGTTATCATAAGCATGTATAGATAGAACATAAATCTTATCATGAAGTTAAAGAGATGAATATGGATATAAAAAGGATGGATATGAAATACAAATATATATTCCAGAACATACCGAAATAAATAGAGAATAATTTTAAAATTATAGAATTTACATGGAGAGAATATGAGTAGAACATTACTTTTTGATTAAATAAAGAGACTTCCCACCTAGAGAAAATATATTTTTATACAAATAAATAATGAAATTAATTTATGATGAACTTAATTCAACATCAGAAGGCCCATTGACCATCACTAATGGGTATCTATTTAGTGTTTTTTATGGTTAATAAAGGATAAATGAATTAATTTTTTATCAATTGATATATGATGAAATATTATCTCAAATATATGATACTATTACTAGTGGAAAAGTTCAAACTACTCCATCCCTCCTAAAAATGAACTGTTAGGCTATAAAAAACAAACTGAACTGAATTGAAATGACTTTATTTGACTCATGTAGACTTGAAAAGACCCCAAAAATAGTAAATTGGATCAAACTAAACTAAAATAAAAAATGAATTGAACTGAAGCGATCCTAACTAAATGAAATTCTATAGTAATGATAAAAAAATGAATTGATTTGAAAAATTATCATTTACATAAAAAAACTATCTATAGAGTATTTTTTTCTTTAATATTATCATTCTCATATAGAGTAGTGCATTAGTTATGATTTTATATAAACTGATCCATTCTCGTATACTGAAATATATTTTTGATTAAAATTCAATATTTTTGAATTACTTTCACTAAATGACATATTAAATTGTTTTTATATAATTGATAAAGATAGATGTGTGAAACTGATTGAATCTCAAGTGATTTACAAAGAAATTTGGAGAGAATTGTTGATTTCTCATTTGAAAATGATTCAGATTGTGGTCACATAAACTTCCCATGTTGTAATTTTTTTAGAATACCTTGGTTGAGCAGAAAATATTTTATCTACCATATAACCAAATATTGTTTCCATGTAAACTACTTTGTGTGGTATCCCAATGAGAAAAAAATGTAATATAAAAATGCAGATGATTTAAATGAGAGTATTGGATTGGATAAATTAATATATGGTATGTTTCCATTTATTTACATCATGAGAAGGAAAGGATGTTGACATATGAATACTTTGATTCAAACACACATTATGCGCCCAATATAAATGATTAAGATGGCAGGTTGATGGAATAAAATGATGCTATGACGACTCCAGTATATCATCAATGTGCTAAAATAAAAAAGATGTAATTTTTAGTCCAATTGTTTCATAGAAAAACCATGTATGTGATTTTTAGTACATCCATCAATTACATTCATTCCTTCTTGAAGGACTCACTTCTATATGATTTAGATATTCTCTCAAACCATTGTATATAATTAAAGTTAGTAGATGAAATTCGATTTTCGAAAAACCAAATTTATCATTGTAAGAAATATTGTACCATATTTTGGGAGTAAATTGCTGAAAGAAATGATTTTATAAAATATAGAACATCCTGATAGAATCCAAATATTGATTGAACACCAGCATGTGTGCCACAGAATGTAATCTAGCACATTACATTGATCCCCAAACTTGAGAATCATTTCAAATCTGAAAAAATATCAAAAAAATTGTGATGACATGATACCCAGAATAAAAGAATAATGCAGAGTTGCTTCACACAACAGAGGGATTTTCCTGGATGAGATTTGATGCTCCATATCCTGATTTGGCAGCTGACATATGTAATGTGCGGTTTTATCTTTCATGTAACAGTTTTAATCTATTTGGAAATATTCTTACATCACATAATAGATGGACAGTTTTCATAAACATTTATAACTTTCCCCCTTGTTGTGTATGAAAAAACCATACAATTTCAGGATTAAACTAATATCTCGCCTTTTTGATCTCTATAATTAAATAAATTCATACATACAAACTTTAATAAAAGAGTTAAAACTTCTTTTGGTAGTGGGTGTGAAAACATTAAATGCATGAAAAAAAGACATATTTCAGATTGTGTTGAGCTTATGAGGATGATCAATGGTTTTACTACTTATGCTATGATTTTTGGATGGATCAAGAAGGGAAAGCTATCAAGACTTATTTGTATGAAGAATACTTGATCCAGATGTTTGAAATATCATCATAGTTTTAGTTTTATGGGACATCAATGATACTTTCCAATGGACTATTCATATAGATATAATCATCGAAGAATTGACAATAACATGGAGATAGACAATCCAACTCAGTGTATGCCAGGAACATATGTGCCTAATGAATTGAAATATTTCCATTTTTCATTTAGGAAGGGTCAAATAAAATCAAGAAAGAGGAAGAATATTTATAATGATACCCATTAAAATTTGAAGAAGATGAGTATAACCATAGAGTTTCCTTATTTGTCAACCAATTTGTTATGTTATTACATTGATGTAATGAAAAGTGGAAAGAATATTTGTGAAATTTTTCATTTTATTCATCTAAATGGAATGGGAAAGAAAAAATATGATATATGATCTCAGAGTGACTTGATGGATTGGGGGATCATACGAGAATTGCATCCTGTGTGTATTAGTGAAAATAAATTAAAAGCTCCATGTGATGCTATGTGATGACACTTATATGAAAAAAATTAAATTCTTGATGTACTATAGACTATTAATGTTCATAATGGCTATTCAATTAATATATCAAAATAGGTCAATAGAAGAGATTTGAAGCTGAAATCTGTGAAGACTCATCATTATCCAGTCCTTCTACATGAGATGATTCCAATAGAAATCCATCATATTTTTTACAATAATATAAGGGTGTTAATTATTTGGTTGTGCTATTTGTTTATATATCATTGTGCCAAGAAGTTGTCCAAGTCATTATTTCAATAAATGTTGGTAGATAACCCATTAATTTTGTGTGAGATAGAAAAAAAATTCCTTCATTATTTTTCACATGCATATTGCATCTGAATGTCCATCTTCCAACCAAAATAATTCTCAAACGACCTGTTTAATTTTTTTGGATGTATCCAAAAAAAATAAATATTTAGACATTTAAATGTTTGGTTCAGAATAGGAATCATCCTAAAGGTTTATCCTTGAATGGTTACTTGGCTCAGGAATGTATGGATTTCTATTCAATATATTTTTCTGATCTTACTACGAGAATAAATAGACAAATGAGAAATGAATAAGAATAGTATGATTAAATTGAACCTAGTTTTATACCATTTCATCAAATAAGAGGAATTCATAGATCATACACCTTGATGACATTATGCCTTGAAGAGTAGGATATGGAATATCACATAATGTTGTTCAACTGTGATACGTTCGATGACTAAATTAAGTGTGTAAATTGAACATGTATATCTTATCTCATATCTTGTAATTTTACATATCTATTAAACTATATCTATTTTTATCTATAGGAAACACAAATAAATGAAAAATAGATCCATAGTTCTATTTCATTGAGAAGGAGAGAGTCATTTCATAGAAAATAGTTTCATACTTGGTTGAAATCGAAGGTAGAAATAGTACTGTAATAAATAAATAAAATCATTATTTAATTATGTTTAATATTTTTTTATATTTGAGGTTCCAGGTTTTCCTGCTAACTCTATTTATGATGAAATAATAGATTTTTCTTTTTCCCATAATACACTGGTTCATGAATGTATATCAATTGTCATCAATGGGTATAGATTTATTATCACTGAACCAACAAAGAACATGAGAAAACAATTTGATGTTGTTATAATAAATGCCGCAACAAACCATATTTATAGTTAATCAGATAAGAGACCTCATTTTAAAAATTTATCTAATTATGGAGTTGTTGAGAAGTAATAATATTGGATTATTACTCTCATGGTAGAGTCACGATGATGAAATTTTTAGTGGATTGATTCAATGATGAGGTAGGTAACCTTTATTGGTGATTGTGGATTTCAAGTTATTGACATGACCCCCACTCTTCTTTCCGAAGAACCATATTTATTGGAATCAATCATGAAACATTTTTTTAGGTCAATGATCCTCTTAGACCTAAATTTGGTGTAATTATTGAACAAATTCCAAGACATGTTTTTGATGATGGTGATTATTGAATTGAAACCATCACAACTTACATTAGCACCAATCCATTTATTACTTATGATGACTCCAATAGCTCATTTTTAGTGTGGAATGTGAACCTGAAGATTGGGTGGGAAATATATAGAATCATCTATCTGTGTTCTCATTTCATTTGGTTTAGCTCATCTTTGGTTGGTAAGGTTGGTACTATTCAAAATGATTTAAAATTGATTACAAATATTTTTTATCCTACTTGACATTATTGTTAATTTTCAATGGTTATTGATTGTATTTTTTTGAGTTTCATTTCTCAACAATGAATTAAATTCTATTCAAACATAAAAAACTAAATAAAACTAAATCAATTAAATCAGAATAAAAAAATAGAGGAATTCAATTGGATATACTAAACTTATTGATATGAAAATCAAAAGAAATAAAAATAATGTCCTAACCAAAAAAAATTTCTAAATTAAATAACCAGAAATACGAACCAAATGACATAAGAAAAATAAGTCTTCTCTCATATATTTTTTTATTTTTTGGATTACACATTAGTTATCTTTTTCTAATTACATGCATTTTTGTTTTCAAATTAAATAAATGAATCTTATTGAGGAGTGGGGAAGAAAAAAGATGATAGAAAATAATTTTTGAATGACTAAGATGGGAATTCCTCTATTAGTGCATGCTGCGAGTATTTATTTATATATATATATATATATATATCATTATCATATAATGTAATGTGACTAATTTTTTTTTAATCTTTTATGTATGACCAACCACTTAGGAGCCATTTATTCATCAAGAATCCATGAAGTGGTCCCAATACTTAGGGTGTTGGTATGAGGGTGGGCGTGTGAGAGCTAGGCGCTCTAATGGACAGACCTGATTGGTCCCTAATCCTCCCACTAACATATAATCTTCCTCACATTCTAATCCCACGGTGTTATAAGGTAAACACATGATATTTAGGACTCCCATATTTTCACCTAACTTTACATCTTATCCTCCTCACCCATCTTTACTGTATCTGATTCCTATTCACACTACTCATCCATATTATGCCTTTTTCCAGCCATCCCTTCAATCTTCTATACCATATACTTATTTCCCTTTCTGAGATTCATCATTGCTTCTTTAAATACTAATCTGACATAGCCTATGACTATAGAGAGTACACTAGAACCCACTCCACCTATACTGGGTCATGTTACTTCAGTTCCTATGGATCCTGTGGTGCCTATTGATCAAACTACCACAAGTATATATTAGAACCCCAACAAAATTTCAAACCATAATTTATTTTCATTATAACATGTATTGATATAATATTTTTCCCCTTTCATAATAGATACATATACTGATAATCAGGTGGGGGAGGGGTGGTGTACATGGATGCATGTGGTGTGGAACTACCATATGCAATTGATGGTGGACTAAAATGATGAAAACGACACGATCGAAATAATAGGGCAGCAATGTCAGAGTTTTTTGGAGACACTTTCCATATACTCATACAACATTCCCATCAACCCACTCTTATGTAGAAAATTGAAAAATGAATTCAAGGATAATGGTAGGTCATAATATGGGTAAAAATATCTATTTTATTTAATATATTATTTTTTTAGTTTTTATATGAATTAATACTTTGGAGCCAACATAGGTTTAATATTTCCCAATGGTGAGGGTGCATGACCAATACATCTAATGGAATTAGGTAAGAATTTGAGAGCCAATAAATATGAGTTTTATATTTTATGGGGTGCAAGAGTTGACACAGAGTTAGAGGTGATACCAATCAACAATAATTGTCTGATAGAACAATATTGAAAAATGATCTCACATCGGACGACTACCAAGATTAAGGTATTAATCACATTTGAGGTTCTTAAATTAAAATTTTCATGTTTTCAGTTAGTACTATGTTTTGTATTATTGAATATCATTTATGAATCATCCAGAAAAAAATGAAGCTATAAAATACCACCACACTATGGGGTGTACAATGATGTTAGATAATGATTGAAAGCTGGTATAATTTTTTTTATAAATTTTTTTTAGGACCTCCAATTTCTATTATTTCCTAGATAATTTATTATTTTTATAATGTTTTGATAAAATTTCAATCATGAAACTCATTATTTATAAGTAATTTTGAATTATTGTTTCCTATATATAATTTCATTTTAGAGGAAGGTATTTATATGTGCCTCGAGAAAAATATTTCACTCATGTAGAAATAAAAAAGACGGAAGTGCAGTTAATGAACTGAAATAGCAGTAGATTGTACGTTTCCATTTTTTGATTTAAAATTTTAATATATATGTTGTAACATAATTATCTATTGATATTTGTAATGGGCTACATTGGAGGCCCTTGATGCCTAGGAACCTTACAATTTTGGGCCAAATGATCACCTACATATGGTGTTGGGAGCTAAGAACCCTGGAAGAGTACGCTGCCATCCTAGGAAGAGTGTTGTCTTGATGAGGTATTGGACCACTTCATGTACCTGTCGTAGTACCACCGAGTTGTAAATAGTTAAGGCATAGGTAGAAAAGGACCAAAAAAGGGTCACATAGGTGAAATAACGGGTTGATAGGGTGAAAACTGAATTTTTGAAACAGATGAATGTTTTATGTCCATCACCTCTACCAGAGGCCATCATAGCATGGGATGGAAACACTACTTCGATGCGTTCATTATATAGTGAACCAGGCCACATTCAATGTGGTGTTTTAAATGATTTACTTTCTAGTGATGATGATGGAGAGGAAGAGGATGATGGCGATGGTGAGGGTGAGGATGAGGACTAGGATGAGGATAAGGACAATAACGGGGACATGGATGAGCATGAGGCCGATGATGATAGTGATGATAGGGATGGGGAGGAGGTAAAAAGTGATATGTTACATTTTTTACTTATATTATTGTCATTTTATGTTTGATGATTTTTTTTCTTGAATATATGTGTTATTAGGTTGGTCACATTATAGTTGACTCATGTAGCCTAAATGCTTTATAGTTTTAATCACAACACCTTTTTACAAGTTATTGTTATCTTTTTTTTATAAATGAATTAGGGTATTTTGATATCTTGAATACATGTCGCTTGATGTTATAGACCTTGATTATAATTTTCTGGTTAATCATCCCTCTTTTCTCTTCATTGTGGGCTAACTTTCAATTATGCCACCACATTGATAGATATTCTAGAAATTCTAACCATTATTAACTTCTTCTATTTCTACAATCATCTATTTTAGTCAAATATTATTTTGGATCCTACTCTATTTTATCAATGATAGATCATATTCCCATGGATGTTTTTCAAGGATATGGGGGTTTCCGCTATTCCACTACTCATGGTCTTTCTTGTGAAGGTGGACATAGACATATCACTTTGCAACATTATGGAAAACAATTCTTCCACATTGACTTCTATTTTACTGTCAATGGATTCCCAATATTCCTTCACACTATCTTGGAATCCTTTGGTGAGTCACAAGATTCACCAAATCTTACACTCAAATTCTTGGATGAAGAATGTCAGTTTTTTCATAGCCATTATACCAGTTATTATTCATTTTCTTCTAATTCATTGTATTTTTATTATTTACATTATAGAACACCATTGTGATCTAGTCAAATTCCCAATTTCCAAAGGTGATTGATCTCTCACCATTGAGGTGATGATGACGACCCCCATTATCCATAAATTCAAGTATAGTTTCATCAATATTTTTTTGAGGAAGTATTCTAATAAATGTTATTAAACCCCTTAATTAAGATAAGTCTATAAAAATCAGTACCTACCACCAAGAACACATTCTAAAATATCATTTATGTTTTATAAATATTAAACTAATCAATCAATAATAGCAACACAACAAGGTTGGTTTTTATTTTCTCAATCTATCCAGTGTTATTTTTCCCTAGTGTTCACTTTGGTGTGGATATCATCATTTATTTGGTGTGGATACCATCCTTCTTTTTAGATGTATTCAGGTGGAATGTTCTTTATTCTAGTTTTTTCATTTCTGTATTACTGTAATGTATATTTTATGTATTTTCAGGTGTATTGAAAATGTGGTCTTGTTTCCAGTGCAGTGTTTATTTCAAGTGTGGTGTTAATTTTTTTTAGGTATTGTATCCCTCATTATACTGTAGTGTTTTTTCATATGTTTTTATTGTATTATTAGGATTTTTTTTTCGAGTGTGGTATTCTTTATATTATCTACATTAGTTTTCTTTTCATTTTAATGTATGCAACATTTAATTTATTTCATTAGTGTAGGAATATAATTATAAAATAATGATTAACTTATTAGTTTAATTTGTGTTTTTTTTATTGTTTTAAAAAACCTAATATATTTTGTGGTTGTTTGAATTTAATGGTTTGTAACAAATTCCAAATGAAGAGGCTACTGAGAAGAATTTATTATAGACTATTAATGGATACATGTTTTTGATCTGTTAAATAAACCCTAAAAAGAGATAGTTTTCAAAAGTGAAATCTTTTTTATGTGAAGATAATGTGGATATGAGTAAATGGATTTAGTGTTGGATTTTGTTGTTAACACATCTATTATATGTGAATCATATTCTATTTCAGTTGATTCATATTATTTTAGGTGAGGTGTAGTTTATTATAAGGTACATGATTGATTGAATATGATTAGATGAATATTGGAGGAAATTTTAGAGAATAATTATGTGATTTTGGCCTTATTACACTGTCTTTATATATAAAAGCATCTATAATTCCTATATGGAATTTAAAAGTGTTTTTCTACACAAAAATGTGTATTATTCTTGTTATTTTCTAAAAAATGTTTTAATTATGTCAGGGTACATTGGTTAACACACCATAGTGGAGAATAACAAGTATTTCAATTTTGAAATTTGATTTTTATAGTGTGTGTCTGGGAACCAAAAATGGCATTGACTATACCAAGATAAAATATTCTTGGCCACTTTGAGTAAAGTAAAAATTTCATGATTTATGTACCAAAGATAATGAAATTAGATAATTTGAAGAGTGGTTCTCATATTAATATTGAAATTGGGATACTATATTGTGGTATATTCCATGGTGGGAAAGTAAAATCCATATCTAAAATGATGAAGGTAGATTATATTGTGACATAAGGTGTAGTGATCAACTATTAAAACTAAACAATTATTTATACATTTCATGATTGACTAAGTAATTTGAGAATATTTTTATAGTAGCTCAAAGAGGTTGAACCAAAAAATATTAAAACATTCTTTACTTAGGGGACCCTTCTTTTTTTTATGTGCAATTATTTTAGTGTTTTTTGTGCTGTTTTATGTTTGGTATGTGGGTGTATGATTCATTATGTTTTAAATGTTGTACGTAAATGTATATAGAGGAGGGGATTCGGCTGAATGCTTTTTAAAATTATAGAAATCAACCACACCAATGGTTTGAAACCGATGGTATAGTGATGAATTCCATATTTTTACATATGGTTTTAATAAACTGTCAGTATAACTCTATTCCAATGTTTTATACACTATTGGTTTACTATGAAATCATGCTATATAAAAAGGTTTAATAAGACATTATTATAAATATATACAAACGATTGTATTGAAAATATTTGTATGCTGAAAAATACACAACCCTATACTAATGGTTTAAGAAGAACCATTGAGATAGGCATATCCCAATGCCAAAAAAGCCGACAGTTTTCCTACCTATACTAACGGTTTGAAACCATTGGTATAGATAGCCTTTCCAGCAGTGCATGCCATTTAATTAATAACTTGAGTTCAAAATTAATTCATGGATAATAGAAAAATAGTAATCATTTATATAATAATAATTTATTAATTATTGAAGGTAATGAATAAAGTTATAATTTATAATCTCATACATCATAATTTATTTATAATAAAGTTCTTATATAAAGAAAATTTAATTGATGAGTAGGTATATACTAAAAACCAATTAAATAAGTCTAGATAATTGGGGTGCCTAATAAGGGCTATTGATGGATCGAGGGGATATCTATAACCCAAACCCACCCATTACTACATGTCCAAATAATTAGTTATATATTAAACTATCAATTTAACTTATAAGTAATATGACTTATCAAAAAATGTATTTATTGAGCAATGAAAAAAATATAAATATTTACTCATTCAATCAAATAACTTCCATTGTAGAACACTGTATGTAGAAATGGTATAGAGTTTATGTAATAATCATATCCATGATATGAAGAATATTGGAATTTAAATAAAATTAAATGTCCAATAAAAAAAGGGCACAAGAAAGTGAATGTTTTAATATAAATTTTATAAAAAAAAATTAATCATGATATGAGAGATGGTCATCGATTCATCAGAAATATAGTTTTTATAATAAAACCATATCCTTTAGATAATAAAAAAAGGGAATCAAAAATGTTAAATAAAAAGTCATTAAATAGTTTTCTTTGTAAAACATTAACAATTTTTATAATAATCTAAATAGTTTAAACAATTTTCGTGGCAGGTAAATCCATCAATGTCATACACGCTAAAAAGAAACATTACTTTTTTACATTTAATAAAAGAATGTCAATAAATTACCTTTTATAAATAATAATAAATATTTATTTAAAAACATGTAAAATTTAAAATATAACATAAAATTTCCCAAATATTTTTTTTAATGAATACAGAATGTTTTTTATCAATTCTACAACATATAGATATGGGAGAATAATATATCTAGTAAAAAGAGGAATAAGTTTAGATTTTATATTAGATATTTGTTTAATTTATTCATGTGAAAAATAGGGTAAATATATGGAGAAAAAAAAATGAAAACTCATTAAATATAAATATTATAAAAAATTGATTGTGTTTATGATGGATATATTATAATATTTCTTTAATTCAAATATGAACAATCCCAAAATAATGAGATTGTAAAAAACATTCTTACCACTTTGAAAAATTTAAAATTATAAATCATTTAATGATTAAAAAGGAATTGAAACATTAATAATCATGAATAAATATATATTCATCTTAAATACCTAAAAATGGTACTATATACAAAATATAAAAATTATTGGTTCACAATACCAAATATGTCTTAGTAGAGTGGAAATTGAGATGGAATCCATTACCTCGATATTGATTTCCATTAAATGAAATATAATTTTTTTATAACAATGTCTAATTTATTATAACACTATATAATAGTCGTTTACATAGTTATAATATCCTATATAATACACTAGTAACATTTTGACACCCATTTATTAATAAATCCTTATTCTAGGGGTTAATTTGTTCCTTTTTCATGATAATTTAAGTCCTGTAGTTCCAATCCCTGTATTTTGATTATGTTTCACTCATTTGTAATTTTTAATCATGATATAAATATAATATATATTCATTATATATTTTTATTTATTGTCATCTATAAAATTCATAGAGAGAAAAATGAATTACACCATTCATGGTTATAGTAGGTCGTACGTACCCTTGATCTATGTTTTCTCTTTTCAAAGGATGTAATTAAAGAAAGGTAAATATTAATTCACCATTATTGAATCATTATAAAATAAAATATAAAATATATATAATATATAAAAATTAAATACATCCTTATTACCATAAATTTAAATTTGAAACAAAAAACAGAGCACATCGCATCGTGGAGGTAGTAGTCATGCATACGTATGTGTTGCATTATTGTTTTCAAATGGATTGGAAGGTAAGAAGGTAGATAAGATATTATAATTATTTAATCAAAATTATTTGAGAAATATAATATATATAAATAAAACCCATCATAATATTAATCCATGAAATATGGTGAGGGGAAATGAATTGTATAACAATTTGGAGGCGGTAGTCCACACGTACACATGAGCAATACGTTCGAATCCCATTTAATGGAAAAGAGGGTTAAAAATGATGGTTAAACAATTATAATTCATTTATTTTTTTTAGGATACCTAATTTATAATTTTATTATGAATACCATAAATTTAGAGGAGTTAAAAGAAAAAATAATTGGAAAGAGGTCGGGTAGAATGATTTCATATCCTTCTATTATCCTCATTTAGATCATATATTAAGGGACATTGGAATGTTATTTTAAGAATTAAAGAACCACTAATACTTGTATTATTATGTTTAAAAGATAATTATGTATGTTTTGGTTGATCTAAATGGCACAATGTGGTGTAAATAAAACAGATAATGGGTGTCCTTTTATAAGGGTGGAAAAGGATACACATGGAATTTCACAAAAGATTAAAATATAATAGTGGAATACTAAATAAAAATGATTAAAAATTGATAGATATAAAAATATGTGATATTATGAGGTTTAAATATAGGAATCCAATAGGCTTTAGACATGTCAAATTTGAAAACATACACTTATCTCTTGAATTAAATCCCATAGAACCTATTTTAACCATAACTGTAGAAATGATGTTTTTAGACTTAAAGGCTTACAATTTTATTTATAAGATTCTTTTTCTCATAAATTAAAAATGGAGTCATTTCTTATGATTTATTATCTTAATTTCTATCTTTATTGTTTTTTATGATCTTCCAATAATTTAATAAAATATTACTTTTCATAAAATATCATTAATGTCATTTTGGACATTATTAATTTAATTTAACATTAAAGCCATAAAAAAGATATAATTCAAATAATGTACATTTCATCCTAATAATTAAATTATTATTAACTATAAAATACTTTAAGAACCACATTTAATCACCAAAATGTAACGACCCTGACCCTATTATCTTAGAGTCAATGGTAATTTCATTAGAATGGCATAAATAAAAGAGATCGAATCGCCAAGGATCAATTAGTTTCTATTAATTATGAACTAGATACATTAATGGAACAGATTTTACATTAGGAAAAGAAAATAAATTATAATACGTCACAAAATATAATAAACGGTATCCCTGAAAAATCATTGAATGATCTATTGTTCATAACTTGGGCGAGGAATGAAAATGAAAGGGTGACCTCAAATGATCAGTATGAGTTATGTACAATGGAATATAACAAAAATAAAAAAGTATAATCAATATAGTAAGGTAAATAACATAAAACCACATCCCAAATAAATAAAATGAGAATTAAAATGGATCTATATATTTATTTCATAGTGAAAATCCTCTCGATAATAAAAACACAATTATAAATGTTAGAAATTATTAATTATTGGATGTTATGTATCTTGTACATGAAACAATTTACCATAAATAAGGTTTAAGTTTGAGGATATAAACCCATTTTCATTATTCTTAGAAACAATCATGAATGTTTTGTCTCTAAATGATTTTGTCTCATGATAATACGAATGCATTGAAGGTATTTCTATATCTGGGCCCCAACCATGGAGGTTATATTAACTGGTCCCATCCCATAAGGATTACATTAAAATATCCCAATCCAATGTCATAAAATACCAAAAAATTTCTTATAAATTTTTTAGTTAATAAATAACATTCCTTTTCATCAAATATCTTTATTAAATAAATGATATAGATTTATCAATATTTCTCCAGACATTCAAATAACTATCAAGAGTAATATGATGAATGGTATATTGGAAGTATATTGCTAGTAAAAATAATGATAAAAAATTCAATAAAATATGGTATGTTTTAACATAATATATCAATCATAAGATTCAAATGAGGGTATTGATATAGATGAAAATACTAAAAATCATTTTGAAATTCTTGAGAAATATTTCTTTTTTTTACTTTTCAATGTAGAGTTAATTTGGAAAATCATTTATATTTTCTGTAAAATAAGATTTTAAAAATTTATATCCCATAAAATAAAAGGGAAGTAAAATGAAATTATATTTGAGTAATAATAAAAGAATACTCCCACTGAACTGAAAACATGGAAAAAATAGTGTATGAAAATTTTGAAATGAGCCACTTTGGTGCAATTTAAGAGAAAAATATAAAAGTGACTTTAAAGAGGAAAATGAATTTTTTTTATAAAAACATAAATGAAATATGATATGTTTTATGATAATGTTAGTTAATTTATAAAAATAATGATTTTTTAAACCATATTGTGGAGTTCACTTGAAAATGGCTATGAAATTAAGAAGTTCCCTTTAATCAAGCTTGTATATCAAGAGAAATTGAGAAGGAGACCTCATTAAAGCTGCACTTCCCTTCCAAATAATGATTAATTGAGATAGGTACATATGTTTTGAAAATAAAAAAATAATTTAGGAGTATTAAATAAGATGAATTTATAATTAAATTAGGGTGAAGAGAGAGAAAAAATAACTTGAAGGGAAAAGTGATCATCCGAAGGGAATCCCATACAACATTATAATCAATAGAATTGTATGTCCCCTAAAATTAATGATCATAAAATGAAAAACATAATACAATTAAGATAAATAAATAAATTACATGAAACATAAATTGTAAGTATAAATTCACCACACATAAGAAATAATGGTGAATAGGGAATATCTCACAAAAATGAATGTGAGATCAGAAAACACTTACCATTTCTCTCAATGTGTTTTTAAATTATAAATAATGTCCTTGATAATCAAAATAGATTAATTAATTGTTTAATTAATAACACACTAAACATGAATTTTATTTATTATTATTTTTTATGTTTATTTATTTCTTTTTTGATCAGTTATATGATATAATTTTGTCAGTCATGAGTGTTTGTTTCCTTGGTTTCCATGACGGTTCATTTTATATGTCTATGAAAGACCTTGTAAAATGAGAATAGTTATACAGAATTGAAATTATATGTTATTAATTAAATTAAAAAACATTAAATTCTATTATGTATATTTTTTTACAAATAAGATGATGATTCATTAGATTAAACATTAAGGATAACTGTTTAGATTATTTTTGGTATTTTTTGATCATCACGAACTAGTTATGTTTTATTAATTAATATTACGTATATATATTCATTCCAAACCACTAAATATATTTTAATATATATATGAAATTATTTTTTAATCATTATAATGTTTTTATAACCATCCTTTATGGTGGAATTATAAAATGAAAATGCATCTTTCATGATGGTGGGAAATCGACACATCATGGATGATGGTTTCATTTTTAGAGTAAACCATTTTTAGAGTAAATTGGAGAAGAGAAGGGGTTTGATGATGTATTTTCCATTAAAATAATAAAATTGTAGTTTATATAATACAATGGGGTTATCTTGAATGTTTGGATATACTAGGTTAGTGAAGTTAACCCAAAGAAAAGAAAAGAAATAAATTTAATAAGAAGGAATAAGGGTTTCACCTCTTGAATTCTTCACATTGAGAACCTCTTTAAAGAACTTGACAATGATATTTTGGTGATTCCAGAAAGAAAATAAATTTAGGAAGATGTTTTGGAGAGTAATTGGGTATAAATTAGATAATAATAAAGGTTTATATGGTGCCCGGATAAGTGGTGGTGATGGGTGGTATTTATAGTGATGGAGATATGTTTTATTGATTATTTTATTCATTTGTTTATTATTTTGGCTCAAGAAGATGAATAGTGATGAATATTGTGACTAAATATAGTAACTAGTGCATTTTATTTCAATATAAATGTTTATTATGAAATTCATGAAGTTATAATTTATGTACTTCGCTTAAAATATTAAATAGCGCAAATTAATGTATTTCACTATTCATAAAAATTGAACTATTTTAGAAAATTACAAAAAATTAACCCTAAACATTTTTCAATGATTAGAAGTATAAAATTAAATCAATTATTTAAAAATAATTTCCAAAAATGATTTATTTACTTTTTAATAAAAATTATATTTTATTTAAAAAATACTGTTTTTAAAATTATGACTTATATTATGCCACATTAAAAAATAAATTAATGTCACATAAAATTATATTATATTCAAAATATTAAAAAACCTTAATTTATAAATATATTTTAATTAAATAAATTTTATTTTTAAAAATTATATGATTTTTAAAACTGTAAATAAATAATAATATTTCATAAAAATACAAATAGTTAATTTATCACTTCTAAAACATTTATTTACATAAACTATGATATTATTATATCATATTTCCATTCATAAGATTCTTAAATTTATTTATAAATTCATTGGTGTTGTTATTATTTTATTGTCCAAATTACTATTCCTAAGGGTTATATTTCTATTCTAATGGTCATGTTACTATTCTATCATTTTATGTTTTTTAATTTCTGAACAAGCCTCTTAGTTAATTCATATTTCATTTAAAAAGTATTTATTGTGTTTTCTAGGTGATTTTATTTGATTTATAATATATTAAATAATTATAAGAAGGGATTTTCCGTTGATAGTATTGTAGTTAATTATAATCTACTATCCTTAAATAAATGGTATTTTTCAATTTGCAATTGAACTTAAAAATTTAAAGATATATAATTTAAATTTTTTTTTGAACCCAAATTGTAGATAGGGTTTATCAAAAGTCCACATAGTGATAGGGAAAGAAAACAAATAAGGTAACCAAAAAATTAGTTTTTTGAATAGGATAAAATTTTTTGGATGTAAGAACATGGTCATGGAATTGAAATCTTACAATCACTTTTTGATGGAGAGTGATAGAGAACACAATAATTTGAATTTTATCAATCACAAAAGTTTAAATTTATGATCAGTTAAAATATGATTGATTTATCAAAATAAGAGTAAACATATATTTTTTTGTTCCTAAAATGTTTTCCTAGATTTGTGGGATTCTTTTAGTCTATAAATATATATTTTCACGATTTACATTCTATTAATTAGAAAAATCTCATACTTCAGTTGTTCTTCAATCTAGTTTTACTTTATTTCAAATAGTTGGAGATTGATATTCATGATAGATTTTTATGCTTGAATAAATTTTATCAAATCCTAATGTCAATAAGCAATTCATCCATCCATTAAGTATTTTCTAAAACCAAAATGTTAATAACATGTTATCCAATATTATAAAAAAGTCATTATCATTAAACAATAGTAACATTAGTCAATTCATTGAAAATTTAATCATAAGACTCATCTAAAATATATTTTTCCCAAAAAAATATCCAAATATTTATTAAGAAGATCAATAAATTTCCACAATCTACATAACAAAATATTTCACCAAATAATATGTCCCATATTGTCACATACCAAATAAATTAATATGTTAATCTTCTGTAAACTATTATGAGACATGCATGATTTCAAGAGTAAAATATCAAGTTGTTGAATGTATTCATTAAATTCAAACATCTAATAATTCCAGTATAACCTAAACCATTATATCACTAACCACGTTCATAATCCTCAATACTATCCCATAAACAATCAATTTGTTATAAACTCAATATCAAGAACATATTTTGGGTTGTTTTCCCAAGTCATCAACTTATAACCAAAATACTAATTTTGATTACTAGTGATATTCATCACATGATACCAATTCCTGAAAGAATAAGAACTATTTTACAATCCTTATACATATATGAATTCTTATAACAATATAATTATTGATCAAATAATCAAAGATAACTTGAATCAATTATAATAATTAATATAAAAAGGTAAATAACTAAAACAGAACATTCCAGATCAATAATCTAAGAATGAAAATGAATCCATAGATTCTATCATTAAGAAAATACTTATGATAATAAAAAAATAATACTAAATATTGAAAATGCTTAATTATTGAACATCATCTATCTAGACGATGAATCATTATAATACCAAGACAATTTAATTTTTTTGGGTATAAAACCATATGATTCTTCATTGAAATGAACATCATGGGTTTTTTGTTAATATATTTCTTCCTAGGAGAATACTTATGCATCAAGGGGTGATCTATAACCGCACCCTCTTGTGTAGGGATTTCTCTTACCAATCCCCAACCCATAAGGATCACATTAAATGGTCACCAACCCTTGTTAAGCTGTTATAAATAATTCATCATACATTTATGTAGTTAATAAATAATACCCTTTATCATAAAATATCCATATTAAAAAAAGCATTAATATTTATTAATATTTACCTGGGTAATAAAATAACTATCAATAGTAATAAGTAGAATGGTATCAAAGAAGTACATCCCCACAAAAAAATCATAAAACATTAGACAAAATAGGGTATATGGTAGCATAACAGATCATGAATAATATTTAACACAGGGTTTTGAAATAAACAATAATAAATAAATCATCATAAATATTTTTGTAATTCTCTTATTTACATTTGAAAGAAGAGTTATTTTGGAAAATCCTTTGTATTTTCCATAAAATAGTTTGTAAACATGTTTATACTATAAAATAAATGGGTATAGAAATATAATTATATTTTAAAAACAATTAAGGAATATTCATCCTAAAGTCGAAACATGTAACAAAAATAGTGTAATAATCATTTGGAATGATCTTATTTGGTACAATTTATAGAAAATATTTAAAAGAGTAATTAAAGTGGAAAATGAATTTTTTTTTGCATAAAACCAAAAAAGAAATAAGATATTTTTTCATGGTAAAATGGGTGATTTTAAAAAAAAATAGTTTTTGGAAACATATTTTGTAGTTACTTGAAAATAGGGTAGAAATTGGGATGTTCCTTTTAATCAGGCATACTTATATAGTGGAATTGAGAAAGTCACATTATACAACATGTAATTACCTATATATGAATGAATAAATGAGATAAGAAAATATGTATAGAAAATAAAAACATAATTTGTGTGTATTAAATAAGAATAATTAAAAATGAAATTGTTGTAAAGTGAGAGAAAATGTAAACCAATGGGAAAAATGAATGTTCAGAGAGAATACCTTACCACTTGGAAATCAAGAGAATTGTATGTCCCATTAAACTAATTATAATCAAATTAAACATTAAATTAATTTAAGATAAATATATACACTATATTAAACATTAATGTTAATAATAAATTCACCACACATAAGAAATAATGGTTAATAAGGCATATCTTACAAAAATGAAAGTGTGATGAGAAAACCCATACCTTATGTACGAATATGTTTTTCACATGTATTTAATGTCTAAGATAATAAAATAAAATAAATTAATAATTGAATATATAACCTCCTAAAATTTTATTTTATTTATTATAATTTTATTAAGTCAATTTGATTTATGTGATTAAATTTTGTTATTTGGGAGTGTTAGTTTCCTTTGTATCCATGTTTTGTTCCTTGTATACATGTATGAAAGATCATGTAAAATGGGAATGGTTTTATAGATTTGAAATTATAAATTATTACTAAACATAAATAATATTAAATGGTCATATATGTCATTTTACTTCTAGATATGAGTACGCATCAATAGATAAAATGTTAATGATAACCATTTAGATTATTTTGGCATTTTTTGATCGTCACAATGTAGTCTTATTTTATTAATTAATACAATGTATATACAATAATTATAGAACACTAAATAAGTTTTATTATATATTTTACAATAAATTTAAAGCATTTTAATGGTTTTATTACTATCCTTGAATGCAACATTAGAGAATGAAAACACATTATCCATGAGGGTGGTAAATCAACACTTTAGAGACAATGTTTTCATTTTCAGAGTTAAAGGTAGAGGTAACAGGTTTTACTGATGAATTTTATATTAACATAATAAAATATCAATATATATAAGATACAAGAGTTATCATTAATGTTTTGATAAATTATTTTAGGTAAGGATAAAAAAATAAAATAAAAGAAATAAATTGAAAGAGATGGTTTAAGGGTTTCTCCTCTTGAATTTTTCTCCTTGAGAACCTCCATAATTCATTTGGGATTAGTATTTTGGTTGGAAATGTTGAAATAGAATGTGAGAAAATGGTTTGGGAGATTAATTGGGTAGATATTGTAAAATGATAAAGTCTTAGCAGGTGTGAGGAGAAGAGATGATGAGGGGCGGTATTTATAGTGCAGTAGAAGAGGTGTTTTTTGATTATTTTATTCAATAATTTACTATTTTTGATAATGATTATCAATAGTGATGAATATTTTGAATAAATACACTAACTAGTACATGTTATTTCGAACTAATGGTTTCTTACATCATTCATGATGATACAATTAATGTATTAGGCTTATAATTTTAAATAATGTAAATTATAGTATTTCACTATCCATAGAAAATTCAACTATTTCAAAAAAATAATGAAAATTCACCGCAAGTATTTTTAGATGAGTATAATTAAAAAAATAAATTAAATTTTTTGAAAGTAATTTAATAAATATGATAAATTTATTTTTTAATTAAAATCATCAATTTTTAGAAAATACTTATTTTAAAATTATAAATTATATTATGACTTTTTCAAAAACTTATTGATGTCTCATAAAATTATCTTATAATCATATGATAAAAAAATTAATTCTTTTATATATTTTATGAAATATAAGTTTCTATTAATGGTTTATATTAATTATAAATTTGTAAATAAAAATTTATGTTTCACAAAATAATGATAAATAATTTATCATGTTTAAATTTTTTTTAACTATGATATAATTTTATCATATTTTATTTTATAAATTGTCTCAATTTTATTTATACCTCCATAGGTTAAGTTACTGTTATATTGGATGAATTACTATTCTTATGGGTCAAATAACTATTCTAATGGCCATGTTACTATTCCATCGGTATAGGTTTCTTAATTTCTTAAAAGACTCTCCATTCATTCTTTCTACATTTATAAATCATTAATTATGTATTCTATGTGATTTAATGTTATTTATAATATATTAAATAATTATAAGTGGATAATTTCCATTTATAATATTATAGTTTGTTACAAAAAACATTAGTTTTTATATTTTTAAAATTATTTACTTTGATTTTCTTCCACTATTTTCACAAGCACTCTATCTGTGTTGTACGACCTTTTAAATTAATTATATAATATCTAGTTATTATAAATGAATTTACATCATAAAAATAATTACATAAATTACAAAATAAAATTTAATATTCATTCACTACATATTTTTATCCCTATGTCAATATATAAGAAAAATGTTAAGGAAAAAAAGGAAATTTTTTATTTTTCATTACATAAAATAATATAGAAGTCATTAATAAATAAAAATGACACCAAAAAGACTTATATTATAAAATATGATGAGTTTAGTTAAATTAATATTTATAAATTAAATAAACGAAAGGGTTGGATATATAATTTTAATGTCGTATCACATTATTTTTACCCTTAATTTAAATATTTAGACTTTTCCAAGGTGATGAATTTTATCATGGTTACTATTTATAATTATTTACAA
Source organism: Viscum album (assembly GCA_963277665.1). Taxonomy (NCBI): domain Eukaryota; kingdom Viridiplantae; phylum Streptophyta; class Magnoliopsida; order Santalales; family Viscaceae; genus Viscum; species Viscum album. The sequence continues at coordinate 1,532,943,551 of OY728163.1, read as the reverse complement.
CAAAAAGTTACTATTTACCAAAAAATTAAATTAAAAATTAATTTTTTTTTCTATTTTATCAAATTAAATCCCTATATGATCTAGAAAAGAATTTAAAAATAAATCCTTAAAGTGAGGTAAAAAACAGTTTTCCAAAAATATTCGCTTTAATCATAAATATTAAATTATATCATAATCATTTTAAACTACGGTCATAATTAATTTAATAATATTTTTAATTAAAATAGATCTTATGTCTTGTTAACACCAAATATATAATTGAATGGGACTTTTAAATTACATGATTTTAATGTAAGAAATAACAGTTTTACAAAAATCAATGTTTTTCATTATTCACTGAAAAATATTTGTTATCGATAATTTTTTTTCACTGTATTCTAATATTGAAATTGTTATTTAAAAAATGAAATTATTTTTATGTAATAAAAGTTGAAAAAAAATTCATGATTCTTTTTGATCTTTGTTGCGTGGAAAACTTGCTGTCAAAGAAATTATAATTATTTAAAGAGAAATATATCATAAAATCAAGGGGTGATATACAATGAATGATATATTATATATATAACCATTTTTCACTAAGTTATATTTTTTAAAAGATCATGTTATTTTTAATACTTTTATGAAATTATAAGATACATGATATAGAAAATTTATGTTGTGAATGTATCCAATCATTCATAGTTGAGTGATGAAAAAGAAAAAGAATTATGTGACCTAAAGAGTATCATGTATATGAACCATGAAACATGTTAAATTAACATTAATTTAGTAATGTACATAACGAATAAGCACAATTTATAATGTGGTCATACATTCTACAGGCTGTGAGGTGTAGATGTTTAATGAGATGTTACAGTGAGAATAATTTTCAAGGGGTTAATGTTTTATGTGCGGTTAATAATATTTCATGAACGTTAGTTGCATGAATTGGTTAAGAGAAGATCAAAATAATTTTTTAGTATATATAATGAGAAGTTATATTTTGAAGAATATCATAGGCACAATGTATTGGTCTAGGAAGCTATTAAGTGAAGAACTTACTATATTGATTACATAAATATTATTTTACATTCATCTAGTGAGTTATGTAAGTATTATGAAAAATGTTAAGAAAATAATTTTTGAGTTTGAGTAGAATAAAATTACATTGGTCACATTAATATGATTTTCAAGGTATAAGGATTGATATTGGGTGGATTTTCATTGCTATATTTGGTGGTAGATGAAAGATTATTGAAGAAGAAAAATACAATCAATGAATTATTATTATTTGGGAAGAAGGGGTATTATGTGGTTAGAAGAAAGGCATAGACTCCACTCGAATTCATTAAGTGTTTGGTGCATCAATATTGAATAATAAGTGAAATATATTATAATTTACTTTATATCTATCATTATAAAAATATAGAACCAATTCCCACATAATTTGATGAGATTGAAGTGACCCTAATGTTTATAAATGAATTCTACCTTCATTGAAGTAGTGTTATGAATTGAACAATAGGGAGTACCTCTTGGGTTTGGACTGAACAAACCCTAAATCATGTATTGAAAGTGTTACTATTACTGAGAGAACATGTCCAAAACCTTTTATACATAAAACTAGTAAAGTATAATGGATTTTGGCACATTGAAACATTTTTAGTGTGTCTTCAATGGATTTATTCCCTTACGGTGAACCAAGTAAAATATTTGATTTTTATGCAATATTTAATTTACGATATATATATATATATTGTTTCAAAGGTTATTTTATCATTATTTATATGATTAACATTATTTCTACCCACATGAGAAAAATATTCATAAATAATATAAAATGAGTAAAATAAAAAATATTAATTTTGGAAATACCCTGATTCACCCAACTCTCTATGTTTCTCACAACATCACATTTAGTAAATTTTATTATCATTTTTATATAAAAATTATTCAGTTATCATTCACAAAGATAATAAAGAGTTTTTTTCTTAATGATTTTATGTAGGATTTTATTTCCCACATAGAGCACATAATCCATCCATACAGTGTTCAAGGTCTTTATTGAAGTAAAAAAATATTTACATAAAGAAGAACCCTAAATTATGAATGATAATTTATTAGTTTTAATTACGTGAGTTTGTAATGGAAATGACATTAGCCTTAAATAAATACAATGGTCATTATGTGGAGTACTTTTTTGATCCTCATAGGAATATAATTCTTAGATAAAAATAAATTATCGAAGAAGGATTTGTAAAAGATGATGAACTAAGGAACTATTTAATCTTCTCTTCATATATTTTTTCGTTATTTGATTTTATATTTTCATTAGTGATATAATTTATTCCCTTTTCTGTAAAATATTTTTTTGTAACATTGTGGTGAGACAAATTATTTTCTCTACAAAAAAATAATGTTATTGAATTTATTAAAATAGGCGATTGGGGAATGGAAATATCAGTTGTATACAAATATTCCTACTCCATTTGGGGTCCTTTCTAAAATTTATTCCTAACCCCTAAAAAATTATAAAAAATATTTATGGCTATTCATTCCACTCAATGTAATTAGATAACCACTTGTTTCACATGGTCAAAATAGAGCAAACACACTCAGATTGTATTGATGATTTAGGATATTTATTTGTAATTCATTTATGTAATTTATGAATCAAACATATGTTTATCTGATATACAGTGTGGCTAGTTTGAATCAATGTTCATGTTTTTATTTATATTTTATATTTTAGTTTAAAAAACATGTCCCATGCTCACAACCAAGAAAACATGATTGGATTATCTTGATACTTTAATAAAACACATATGATTGATTTGTTCTATATAAGAATTAATCGCATATCAATTTGACACATGGTGAGACTATTATGACTGAATATTTGTATTTTTATTTAAAAGCATAATTTTAGTTCAAATTCACATTTCATATTCAAAATGGTTAAAACATTGTAATATTACCTTAATAATATAGGATAATGTCCAACGATTCATTTGAGACATGTATGAATTAAACAAACATCAATATAATATATTGTAAAGACCCGATCTTCCAAATTTCATATTCTTGTGATTTTTTACTATAATTCACCTTATTATTTTCCCAGATATATTATAGGTATATTATTTTATAGGGTTAGATCGTAAATCGTACATAAATAACACATATTTATACATTGTGGAAACTTCAAATTAGTGTCCATTTTCCCATAATATAAGAATTTTATAATGAAAAACATTATCAATTTCATGAAAAATGATCATGAAATTGAAATTTAATTATTACGTTATGATATACAACATTAATCACTATGAAAATGCTTTTGAAACACACGATGAGGACTAAAATATTAGCAAGAGACATAAGAAGAAAGAATGAAACCATTATACCATGAATAGTTATAAAAAAAAGTTTGCCTTTTTCAAAATAAAAATTCAGATCAAAAAAAAAATTTATTAATCAAAAAATCATATTCGCTACCCAAATATTGTAATAAAACATTTATTATGAAATACTAATGGTAGAATAAAACTCAAAAGGATTTTTTGAAATCATGAAAAGCTCATCATAAATTTTTCACAATGTTATAATTTTCTAATTTATGAAGTCGCATATACATTGATTTAACTTTTGAAATCATAATATTTCCATAAAAACCCATATAAATCATATATTAATTATTTCGGTAACTTGGGAAATCATTTTATTATCATATTTCCTTGTAGATTAAACCCCATAGTTACCAATGAAATAACCCGTATGGTTATACTAGATGTAACCCTTACTGTTATACATAGTGTAACCATCACAGTTACACCTGAAATAATCTTAATAAAAAATTACAACATTAACATATATAATGAATTTTTAGGATATCATGAGCCCACCCATATTTGGTTTATAATGAAACAACTTTCCTTTAAAAAATCCCAATTAATGTAACATAATAAAAAAATAGGAAATCATGCATCATATGAACATTCATAACATCCTTATGAAAATATTTGTTGATATAGATATACCCCATTCCATTAAAACCAAAATTTCAAAATTAATATTTCACAATAATTGGGGAAAATGTTTTTTTCATTCAATAAAACACGAAATTTTATATACAAAACTAAATAATTAATAACAATTTGAGCAGCATGAAATATCGTTGTTGTGTATATGTTAAAGTAGAAATTTTTTTTATTTTGTATAGAATGTCAAAAAATCCCATAAAATTATTCCTTTTTAAAAAATTTGAAATAATTTCAAAAGAAAATTAAAATTTCATTTACAATCTATTTATTTCCTTATAAAAAACATACATAAGAAATCACTTTTTAAAACCTAAAAAATGTGTAAATAATTAAGAAGTTATATGATTTGAAAAGAAACCTTGTAAATTATAGTGGATAATTAGATTAATTGGGGCTTGATGAGGGTATAAATTCCATTCATGTAATATATGTTAAAAAATACATTCCTTTTGACATTGTATAAAGTGTTTAATGGGGTATTTTAAAATAGTTTTTAAAAAAAATAATACCACTTACCTTGAGTCTATCATGTAATGTATGTTCCTTATCTTCATGAATAACAAAAATGAAATAATTATTTACTTACTTAGGAATATTTTTAATATTATTATTCCTTTCATATAACTTATTACAATGTTATATACAATTATTTAGTCATTTACATTCATGTAGGATTTTTTGATAATATTCGATATATAAGTCCAAAATGAATTCTGTATGTTGAAAATTGGTAATTATTTCATCATTTCATCATATAAAAAATAATATTATTAAAATAATTATAATTTTCATACATTAATTATAATTTAAAAACAATTATGAAATATGGTTATGAAAAATGAACTATGTTATAGTCATGGAGATGACTGGCTTTACGTATATAAGAGTATTGTTTCCATTTTTCAATGATCACTATGGAAATACAGAAAGTATAATTTATATTTAGATAATTAAGATAATATCTTAAATATAATATTTATTATTTAAATATACCTATATATATCATACAAGGGATGTGGTGATGAAAATATAATCCCATTGCTTTGCTGAGATGGTTGTCCACACATATGCACAAACGACGTTATCATTTTCCAGTGAATGGAATAGAAAAAAAGTAAATGATATATTTACTATTAATAATTAATCATATTTCATAAATAACAAATATAAACATGAATTATATGATTTTATATATTCATAATACATGGGGATGGAAAACGAATTACATCGGTTCACAAGGTGGTAGTTTTTCGTACACATTAATAATGAATTCCTCTTTCATTTGATAGAGGTTGGATATAAATATAGGTTATTATTTTAAAATAGTAAAATATTAGTAAATAGAGGATATTTTTATATTATTTTATCATTATTTATGAATATCTAAAGGATTTGGAAGAAGAAATGAAACTAAAATGTGTAGTTATGATCTATATTGTTTTTTCGGAAAGTTTCCATTGATTAACACATTAATACTTCAAGGCTGGTATTATACCTAAACAATTCCTATATAATGGGAGGATGGTTTCTAGGATAGAATTGGGGTATGAATTTTCTTAATGAATACTGGTTTTAAGTGTTAAGGAATGAGAATAAGAGGTGCCTATTTATTTCTGAGGCAAGGGGAACTCTTTGAATTCCTCAAAATATTAAAGTAATATAAGTTATTTTTTAATTAAAAATGGATCCAAAATTATTTCTTCCAAATTTAGTATGATTTTTGGTCAAAATAATATCATCCATTAAAAATTATAAATGTTTTTATCACACTTTTACCCGTAACCTTTTATTTTTTCCCACCATTAACATTTTTAAAACATACAATGAGAATAAGGATTTCTACTCAATGAGAGTCAATATAGTTTTTAAAAATGGGAATAATTGAAAAAATAGAAATTTTTTACAGTATCAACCATATCCAAATCAATTGTCTGAATTTAATATTTTATGAAATTTAAACAATTTTATTAAATATTATTTATTATAAAATATTATTAATTTCAATTTTATGAAGTATTCATTTCTTTGATTTTAATAACACCACGATAAGAAGAATAATTAGAGAAAATATTATTTTATATCCCTACCATGTAATTAAAATTTATGAAATTAATTTACCACATTAATTATCTCAACTTATATATATTTTAATATTTTTAATTTCATTTATTTGATTTTCCAGTAATTTAAAAATTCTTACATCAAAATTGTGTAAGAATTTTAGGTAATTATTTCTTTAAAAAAATTACAAATAAACTTCCATGAATAATATAATGATTTTATGTTTATAAATAATAATTATAAACAATTATACCTTCTGGTTATCTGAATGATAAAAATACTATTGTTATTAAAAACCAGAATGTGATATTTTTAATTTTCTATAAGTAAAATACTATAAAGATCATAATCACATCCAAGTTGAAAAAGGTCATATATTCTATCTTTGGATTGTTATGAACATGATATATTCACCTGATAATATTTATACAATTATTATAATAAATTAATAGTCCATATAATATCATTTTTAATCTTAAATTATCAGATTTACGTTTTATCGTGGTAATAATAATTACGATGTTTACTATTTATATTAAACAAAAATAAAGTGACATATTTTTAAAATTCATACCCACCTATTCAAAAAATTTAAAACCATTATAAAAATTGATAACAAATAGGTGGAATGATTTAATTTAAAATTAATTTAAAAAAACACAATGGAACACCATTTGTCAAGAAAATTCCTTCTACAAATATAAAATGTCTTCATGGTAAATTTAATTATAAAATCCATTTCAAAAAAACATAATTGGATTAAAATAAATTTAAATTAACTAATTAAATTTTAAAAATAAGCCAAAACATAATCTTATATTTTAAATACTTTAAAATACAATATATTTTTCATTAAAAATCATTATTTTTCACTATTCATTGAGAAATCAATCCTTCCAAAAAGTTCTAAAAAATTATTCCTATCATAATTTTTACATGATTATTTCAAAACTAAAGTTAATTTTATCAAATAAAATCTCTAAAATTTCTATATATCAGTTATATTATTCTCTCACAAAAAAATCAAAGAAACATTTTAATTAATACTTTACTTCGAAGAATAAAATGGTTTTTATAAAAACTGAGTGCATATTTATTAATAATTAATCAATTATATTTTTTTATTATAACTTTTTTTAAAAAAAAACTCATAATACTATATATACCATCCAATTTTATTTCAAGGTTATAACCATTCTATTTAAATAATTATAGTCCACGATTTGATTTACCTCAAGGTAGTATGTTTTTTATTTTATCAAACATTGTTTTTCTTTTAAAATTATTGGGATATTAAATTATTCCCCATTTAATAAAAATCTTCATCAAAATATGAACTCATGTTCTATAACGAGGCATTGAATTTTCAAAACACTTTTTTTAAAAACCCACATTTTATAAATGGCTAATAAAATTTCCTCTTGAATAGAGAGAAAGGAAAGTTAAAAAGTAATCTCTATTAACTCTTAGCCAGTTTCCAAATAAAAGAACATAAGTGGGAATTAAAAAATTGATCTGTAAGAAAAACCTAACTCCCAAGGTTTAATAGGGAGTGATATATATCATGCTTGTGAGAAGGTTAACCACAACAAAACCATAAATTTTTCATGGGTTAGAAAGACATTGATTTCATAGTAAGAAAATTAAATGAATATATTTGTTTAAAATAAATTTCCTAATGATTTTAAATCCAATTTCAATATATAATTATAAAATAGTGAAATATACATTCTTTAAAATTATAGTTTCAACCATTAATCAATTTCCACCAAATTTCTACTTTTTCTCCAAACGATGAGTATTGAAGATAAATTTTCATGAATGAAGAACAAGAATCAAAATATAAAGATAAATAAATAACAAAATTATAATAATCTATTACAATTTTATTTTAAAATTAACTAAAAAATTGGTTAGCATAAGGTATGATAATCTAGAAATGAATAATCCTCTTATTGATGAATAAAATACTATAACTAAAAATTCACCATTAAAACAAAAAGTTGATCATAGATCATTCAATAAATAACAATACTTAATATTCCAAAAAAAAATCCAAAAATAGATTTATAGCCTAAATTCAGAAGGATTTGATCTAATCAACTTCCAAGAAAAATATATTATTTATCTCTAAATATCATAAATCACTCTAAATGCATCCTTAAAAAATTATATTCCATAATAATAAAATCATCAAAATATGAAAATAATTTTCATAAATAAATTGAATCACCATAAATCCATAAAAAAAATATTATTAAAAAAAATTCAATCTTGTATTACTTAAATAATATAACATATTATTCCATTTAACATTATCATATAAGGTTCCCAAAATTATCGTCATCTATATCCAAAATTTCATTAGTCACTTAATCACCAAATCAATTTATATTTCCATGGTTTTCTATATGATAAGTCATATATACCTAAAATGATGTTAACATTAATATATTAGATCATTTTAATGAATATACATAATTTCATACCATCTAGGAAATTATGTAGGACAGTTTTAAGTGATGCAACCTTTCCACCCTACAGTTGGTGGTTCCAGCCTCACGGCCTTGCCGAATGCAAAGGATTGATTCCTTGATTAGGGGTTTTATTTTTCTAAAAGTATATAATGATTATAAAATTCCTGTAATTGTGATAAAAATCCTCAAGATAAACTTATATATTGAACATTAAATAAGTTTTTTAACCTCAATAGTTATCTCAGACCTTTTATTTTTCATCCCAAAAAATGTAATAACCCATAATTACCTTGAAATAAATGATCATATAAATACCATAGAATACCAATACAATTAAACATATTTCACCCAAAAGTAAATTCATTCTACCTCAAATAATCTTTTTTCACATGTTAGACTTAATAGTTTCATCTACCTCAATCATTTATCAGAATTCAAAGAATGTATCCCAAAAATTTTCATATTTTCACTACAACACTTTTCAAAGGTATCAATTTTATCTAACATAATTTTCCAAATTTTTAATGAAATACATAATATATTACATTCCTTAGGTGTTTAATGATTTTCATTATATTTGTAATACAATAAAATTTCAGTGATATACACATGCATCACTTAACTTTATTCTTAAAACTTTAACCATAATTTTGTATCCCATTACATAATACTTTATTCATATAAATATAAGAAATTATATATATCATTATGATTTTCTCAATATCAATTTAATGAAGTTTTCCACTTAAACCATAAGAAATAAATTCATTCCTTAAATTCATATATCAGTATCAACCTTTATTTTTTTACTATCCCCATTGTTAGTCAGAGTAGTTAACTCAAGAGGCGAGGGGTGAATTGAGTGACTATAATAATTTCTATAACAATAATATTATTTTAAAGGAAATGGTTTTCCCCAAAAATATATACGGCCCAATTAATCAAGGTTATAGTGTTATAAGAGTTCAACTATTTAGACAAATTCTTAGAAGATTGATTAATTATCAGTAATCTTAATATGAATTATTAATAGTACTTTTAAAGTTATATTACTAAGAGAAATCAGTTACAACTTCCTTCCAAGACTAACTATCAAAGTGAAATTAGTGTTTTCTAGATTATTCAATAATGCAGTAAAATAGAGAAGACTAAATTTAAATAGCACAACGGATATTAAAGAAGTGGTTCAGTCTCAAGACGAGACCTAATCCACTCCACTTGGTGATCGTCTTCCAGCATGCAGTTTATATAAATAAACTTTGATCCACACCCGGGATCAGGGTTAACAATAGTATATAGACTGTCCAGGTCACATAGGGACCTATTCCACAGTTTTCGTGGGTAGACAAAAACAATAACCAGGCCACACGTGGTCCTCTTCCAAAGTTATTATGGGTAAACAAGAGTAAAAAGTGTTTGGTGTAATGATTTAAAAATCCTTTTGCTTAGAAAAGTAGTCAGTGTGTGTATGGAATATACAGAGCACACACAATCCTCAAAAGTAAGTAAAAGTTTCACTGAGAGAGAGTATATATGAGTTTAGAATGATCTAGTGATTTAATGGGCAGCTCTGGACACCTTTGATTTAGTAGAAATGCTTCTCAGTCCTTCTCCGGGTTTTTTTCATGAAAAACAGAGTGTCATAATCCATCTTGTGTTCATCATGATCTTTTATAATGAAAATGTGTTCTCTGGATTCTAGTGTACTTAGTATGTTCTTCAGGAGAGTCAGATTGTATTCAGGTGAAATTGCTTTCTTATAAAATCATGCAATATGTTCCTCCATGTCTTGCTCACAAGCTTGTTTTTCGTTCAGTATCACGCTCTCTAGTTGTTGGTCACTCTCCACTCCTTATCTTTGAATGCATATGTTTTAGCTAATAGGTTCCATGTGTTTCATGTATCATACCTCGTACTATGTCTATAAAGAAACATTAATAATGTTAGTGCATTAAAGGCATCATATATGATCGTTATGAATTAAATTGAATGACGAAAAAATATTTTAAGAAATGATGTCACAGTATGTTACGAAAATGGTGTCTCTTTCACGGTGTCTGAGTGTCACGGCTTGAGTGTCACGATCTGAGTGTCAAGGTGTCTGTGTGTAATGGTCGGAGTGTCACGGTGTCTTGTTCACGCTGTCTGAGTGTAACAATCTGAGTGTCACAGTTTCCTGTTCACGGTGGCTAAGTGTCACGGTCTGAGTGTCATGGTATGAGTGTCACAGTGTCTTGTTCATGGCGTCTGGTCTTCACAGTGTCTTGCTCATGGTGTCTGATCATCATGGTGTCTGATCTTCACAATGTCTGATCTTCACGGTGTCTGGCTTTATGTTGTCAGGCTTATAGTGTGTGGAAAACTGTGTCTGGCTTACTGTGTCTTACTCAAGGTGTCTTATACTTAGGAAAATAACTATATTCAGACTTAAACAGTAATATGCATGAAATGGATTAAGCTTAACTATTATAAATCATGAGTTAACATGAAACATATATACACATGATTGGATATAATTAATAAGATTTAACAAGGTTGAATGAGATTTGTGGTTATTAAAGTGATTTGGGATCATTAATGAGACATGTGATCACTAATGAGATTTGTGATCATTAAAACATGATTTATACATGAGGATTCCAACAATCTCTCCCTTTTTGATGAACATAAATCATGCGTAGTGAAAGTGTAAATTAGATGAAATTATAGAGAACATAACATATAGAAATAGAGAATATAACATGTATAAACGTCTCCCCCTTTTGGGATTATCAAAATTTGAAATATTAGAGGGAAAATAGTGCACATTGCATTAATAGTAAATTGTTCGGTACAAAAGAATGAGAGATAAAAAAATAATGAAATCCCCATAAAAAATTAGTAAGCAATGGTCTTCTTTAGGGTTTGGCCTTCATTTTTCCTTTATCAACAGTAGAATAGGAAGCCATAGGGGTAGTGGATGAGGTGGAAGAAGGTAGAGATATGGTAGAGAGAGAGGGTAAAGGGATACTGACTGAGGGAGCCAATGTAGGAGTAGAGGAAGATCTTGGTAGTAGATGGTTAAGAATGATAGGCCTGATCTAAATAAGATCGTGGCCAATAGACATGGTAGTTGATGGTAAGGCAGAGGTAAAAGTAGGTATTCCAGGTCTGAGAGGAGTAGCTGCTGGAGCAACAATTACTGTACTCTGGACATGGATATACAGTCTCAGAAGTTTGATGAAGTCTAAAATGATTTCTCCACCATATTACATGGCCTTTTCAAAGTCATCTTTGTTTTACATGAACTTGTCCAACAATCTGGTAAAATCGGTTAGCTGCTGGACTTGGTTTTTGAAGGATTGGGTTACAGGAGGAATTCTTAGATTCTCTACAAGGTATTTGAATTGATTCGTTATATCAGAATTGGAGAAAATTCGGTTGAAATTGAAATCCACTTTCTTAGAAATCTCCTGCTGGTTATCATTGGTAATCTTGGAATGATTTTCCACAAGATCAAGAACTCAATCACTGTTCTTGACAACATCACATAAAGAAGACACATTAAAGCCACTTCAAGTAGTCTGACGCTCCTCTTGGACTATAGATCTGAACAAAGAACTATCCAAGGTAGGTGTATAGGATTCACCAGAGCGATGAAAAGCTTTTACGGATGTGGTTATAGACTTCAGCTGATTTAATACATTTTTAAGACATCCAGTGTACTCATTAGTGAGTTTCATAAGGTTCACCACAGGCTCTCTCATTTCCTTAAACATATTTTTATTCCAATCATTGATCTTTTCATTGAAGGATAACAAATAAAGGTGAATCTGATACACAACATCTCAAGAGATGCGAGAAAGAGTAGATTTAAGAGAGGAAGCAATAGTTTTTGATCTGGAATGTAGCACTTTCTGAATATCTTCAACCATGCTTCTTGGGGTTGAGACTTCATTACTCAACAACTTATTTTCAACTCAAACTTCTTGAATTTCATGGGGAATTTTAGGTTGGATATACCAGATAATTTTCACCAAAAGTAGTGAGCCTTCTCTCTCACTCTGATTTGTTACAGGTCGAGGTTGTGAGTTCATAAGTTTCTCAACTCCAGCTAAGAGAGTATATCCAATATACTTTAAATCATCTTTATTGACAATGGATTGTTGTTCAGGTAGAGGTTTGGGAGAAGGTTCAGGTGTATGAATTGGTATAGGGGAAGGTTCAGGTTATGGATCCATCTTAGGGGAAAAGATAGAAACTGACTTCAACTGAAATAGGGAAGAGATATCAAGCCCGGTTGTATTAACCTACCAAGACTCATTCATATCATAAAATCTTAGTAATTTTTACTAAGTGTCCATAGGACTAGACATAGATGGATGTGATGCTTCAGCAGACTCAAGAGTTTGAGTTGCCTCCCCCTCAAATGATTCTTCCTTTTTAGGATTCAGAGGCTCATGAGCTTGGTAAAAATCAATAGTTATATCTCTAAGTTACTCAATAATCTCTTATCTGGCCAACTGAGAGGTTATCTCCATCCTCTCTTCAGAACAGGGTATTATCTCAAGAATAGGTTATCCTTCAGGGAGTTCTTCCAAAACATTCTCTTCCATGGATTGTTGTTCAGATTCTAGGACCACTAATTCCTTTTCATCCTTGGGTTGGATTTCCAGATTGACATAATATCAAGGGATTTGAACTTCTTCTTAATGAACAACAGGAGGAATAATAGGCATTTCTTCCTCAACAACTACTTCTTCCCTATGAGGTACTTCATTTTCTACTTCCTCTTCATCTTCTGGATACTCACCAATTTCATCTGGTTCCAAACAAGGATCATAAATATCTTTTGGCCTTGATTGATAATCCAAAGGATTAAAATTCTCATAAATATTATCGTTGTCTTCCACCCACTACTTTTTCCAAGGGTTCCAGGTAATATTCATTCTCCTAGTGATGGGTTTAGAGATATAATACTCACATTCCATATGTACATCTTCATTAGATCCAACTTATCCTTTGGAAAAAATCATGGTTTAATTCTTCCAAGAGTAGAACAGAGAGGTGGATTTGGATGTAACCTTGATCAATTCACACATATGGTTAATGTTGTACTTGCACATGTTGATTTTGTATCTATTTTTAATAAGATGAATCAGAAACACATCTTGATACTTTAATACAACAAAGTCACCTTTCCTTGGACTAACCATATTTTGAACAAACATAAACAACATCCTTGTTTCTTCATTAAGTTTAGTAGCTATGAACATTCTCTTAGTACAATTCCCGGTTAGGGTTTTCAGAGCATCTTTAAGGTCAAAGAAATCAGTTGTAGGTGGGGGATCTCTCTGATAATCATTACAAATTCCTTCGCGAGGATTCCTTAGGAACGCAGCCCATAACCTTGATGAGAAGGAGCATCTTTGGCCATTAATCCAGCTCCTCACAACATAGATTTCACCAAAATCAAAAGGAAATTGTGCGTACTGGTAGAAATGAGCAACTAACTTTGGATAAATGGGTCTATTCTCCTTTTAGAACCATTCTCGCCATCCTTGTTCTTTTAACACTTTCAGAACTAGAGATTTTCTAAACAAGATCCATTTGGGGAAAATTTCTTATTCAGGAACAATACTTCGATTTACCAGTTTCAAATTCAGCGGCCCTTCATGTGTCAGCTTGGGTTCTATCTTCTTCTTCTTCAGGTAGCGCTTCTCAGGTGTGGATGATGATGTTCGCTTCATTCTTCGATTCCAATGAAGGTCGAGAGAGAGAGAGAGATATATAGAGGGTTTCAAGGTTGAGAGGGTTCGAAATGATTGAGTAAGAGAAATTCTGGGTGACGAACCTAGTGAAATGCTTTGTTTTATCATTTGGGAATGTCAAAAATCCCAAAAATAAAAAATAGGGAATGTAAAAGAGGTGAAATAAAAATTACCGTGATACGGGTTTAAAGAAAATCATAAATAATTTTCACAATGTGACAGTGAAGGGTGGTTATGGTGAGACAGTGATCGGTCGTCACAGTGCGACAGTAAATGGTCTTTACAATGAGACAATAAGTGGTCATCACGGTGAGACAGTAAATGTCAGACCATGAGTACAATGTGCTAACGGTGAGACCGTAAACATGAGAGACAATAACTGAGAGATGGTGATCATGAAACAGTAATGTAAAAGTAAGATAAGTGAGATACCTATTTGAGACTTATCATGCCAAGATCATGTATGATGTATTCCATTCTCTAAAAATTTAATGGTTTAGTGAATATATCAGCATGTTGATATTCAATACCAATGAATTCAAAGGTAATATCTCCTTTTTGATAATGATCTCTCAAAAAGTTATGTCTTATATCAATATGTTTTGTCCTAGAATATGAAAGATGGTTTTCTGAGATGTTAATAGAACATGTGTTTTCACAATTTATTAGTACATGCTTGAATTGATATCCATAATCTAGTAATTTGTGTTTCATCTACAAAATTTGTGCACAACAACTGCCAGCAGCTATGTATTCAGATTTTGTAGTAGATAATGCAACATAATCTTGTTTCTTACTACACCATGATACTAGTGATTTTACAAAAGGTGACATGTTATAGAGGTACTCATTCTATCTATATTACAACCACCAAAGTCATCATCAGAATAACTAACAAGTTTAAATTATTATCCTTTAGGATAGAATAGACTTAGATTGGGTCTATGCTTGAGGTATTTTAAAATTATATTTACAACATTTAAATGAGATTCTTTAGGATTTTCTTGAAAACAACCCCACATACACACAATAAACATAATTTCTGGATAGCATTCAGTTCAGTAGAGTAATATTCCAATCATTCCACTATAAGTTGTTTGATGAATAGATTTTCCATATACATCAAGATCTAACTTACAGGAGGTACTCATGGGAGTGCCACTACTTTTAGTTCTATCCAATCCAAAATGTTTTAGATGATCTCTAGTGTATTTTATTTGATTTAAAATAATTCCATCATTATTTTGAATGATTTGAAATCCATGAATCAATTTTAGTTCACCCATTAAGCTCATTTCAAATTTTTTTTGCATCATTTAAGAAAAATCAATACATAATGAATTTTTTCATTATCCAAAAATAATATCATCTACATATATTTGAAAAACTAATACATCATTATAAATTATTTTATAAAGAGGGTAGGATCATCTATTCCTTTTCTAAAAACTTTGGAAATAAGACAAGTATGTAATCTGTCATACCAAGCAACTGGAGCTTGCTTTAAACCATATAAAGCTTTTGATAGTTTGAAAATATGATTGGGAAAATGAGGATTAGTAAATCTAGGGGTTGTTCAACAAATACTTCCTATACTATAAACCCATTTAAGAATTCACTCTTAACATCCATTTTATATAGTTAGAAATTTAGATGTGCAAATAGGCAAGTAGGATTCTGATGGATTCAAGTATGTCTACTGGAGCAAAGGTCTCCTCATAGTTGATTCCTTCGTCATGACTATAGCCTGGTGAAACTAATCATGCCTTGTTCCTAACTATATTTCCAACTTCATCTACCTTATTTCTAAACACCCATTTAATGCCTATGATGAAAGTGTCCTTGGGTCATTCAAAAAGTTTCCGAACATTGTTTCTTTCAAACAGATTAAGTTATTTTTGCATATCCATTACCCAAAATTAATCATTGATGGCATCATCAATGTTTCTAGGTTCATGTTGTGACAAGAAGGCTTGATGTTCAACCTAATTTCTATGAGAATCACTAGTTTGTGTTCCTTTCATTAAGACTCCTACAACAACATCTAAGGTATTGTTTTCAAGGGATCTAACCTCTCTAGAAATAGATGTACAAGTGATTTCAGGATCATCAACAGATTCTGGTTGATTGTGACTTGATTGAAGAGAATATCCAGAACTTGAAGTTTTCACAGATTCTTTAATAGAGGAATTTTAGGAATTTGAGTTGATATTCAAATTTGATACATCATCCAACAGATTTTCTAGGATATTTCTAAGCTCATGTGGATCTGTTTCATCAAACTTTATATGAACAGATTCTTCCACACAATTAGTTATCTTATTGAATACTCTATAAGCTTTACTTAATATTGAGTAACCTAGGAATATTCCGTCATCACTTTTGGATGGAAATTTTTCAAGATTATCTTGAGTGTTGAGAATAAAGAAATTGCAACCAAAAACTCTAAATTAATTAACCTTAGGCATCTTATTGTTCCAGAGATCTTTTGGGGGATTTTTTAGAATTGGTCTAATCAAGACTCTATTGATTATGTAGCATGATTTATTGAAAGATTCATCGCAAAAGTAAATAGACAAGTCATACTCACTAAGAATTGTTCTAGAAATTTCTTATAGGGTTATATTTTTTCATTCTACAACCCCATTTTGATGAGGTGTTCTAGGGGTAGAGAAATTCTTACTATAACCATTTTGGGAGAAAAATGATTCAAATTCTTGATTTTTAAACTCACAGCCATGATCACTTCTTAATGATTTAATTTTAAAGCCACTGTGGTTTTCTACAGACTTAGCATACATAGTAAAATAAGAGTAGGCTCCACTTTTGTGAGACATGAAGAACGTCCAGGTATATCTAGAAATATCATCTACTAGAATATAAACATAGTGCTTCCCATTTAAACTAAAAACTCTAGATGGTCCAAAAAAATCCATGTGAACCAATTCGAGAGGATGATAAGTATAAACTTCTTTCTCTGATTTGAATGTTATTTTTTGTTGTCTTCCCTTTTGACATGGATTACACAATTTTTAATTTGGAAACTCAAGTTTAGGTAAGTCTTTAACTAGGCCTTTTCTAGTTATCTTTCTAAGGGAGTGAAAAATATAGTGTCCTAGTCTCTTATGCCATATCCAAGATTATTTATGAAATACACTTAAGCATGAAGAATTTTGAAATGCTAAGGAATCTAAATAAACAGAATAAAATTTCACATTTCTTGATATAGAAAATACAAATTCATCTTTAGATTTAAAGACATTACATGAATAATTTTGAAATTTAACATGATATCCATCA
This sequence comes from Viscum album, assembly GCA_963277665.1. NCBI lineage: Eukaryota > Viridiplantae > Streptophyta > Magnoliopsida > Santalales > Viscaceae > Viscum > Viscum album. The sequence continues at coordinate 1,532,925,941 of OY728163.1, read as the reverse complement.
TCACATAATTGTGAGAGGCTAAGCAGGTTATATTTTAATCCATTAACAAACAATACATTATAAATTAAAATCGAATCAGAGTTACCAATCTGGCCTAAGACAATGATTTTCTCTTTGTCATTGTCACCAAATGTGACATGTCCCCCATCTACTTTTATCAGATTCTTGAAGCATGAGTAGTCTCATGTCATTTTCCTTGAACATCCACTATCCATGTACAATAGATTCTCCCAGGATCTCTTTAAACATCTTTCCTAGAACATTATCATGAAAAGACAAATTTTGGTACCCATACTTGTTTGGATCCAGTAAAATTAGTAATAAGTGCTTTATGAACCCATTTTTGTCTCATAGGATTCCTATAATCAGTATTTAAATCATTTAAAAAATAAACTGTATTTGGTCTACAAAAACCTGAAATAGTAGGGTATGTATCATGACTCTAGCTATATGAGTTTTGTCTATAACCGGGAACAAAACTATATGTCTTAGACTTGGAAATAAAATTTGTTCTACCAAGGTTTCTTTTACCAGGTAGATATCCAATGCAAGTATTATATTTTGGGGAAATTTATTTTCCTAGCATTTGGGAAAGGGTATTTTCACATTAGTAAAATTTTCTTAGTCACTTTTTAATTTCTCAAAAGGCATTTTTTTTCATTGTTTTCTTTGAGAAGTTGAGAATTTTTTTTCCATTTCAGTAGTAAGTTCAGATTTAACATTTGTAGTGGTAGAATGTTATTTCTTCAAGGATTTATATTTAGATTTTAATTCATTCCATGTCTCTTCAATTATATTAAAGTATTCAAACATTTCTTCATTAGTCATATTTTCAAAGTCGCTTTCCGATTCTAAAATGAATGAATTATGTACAAATGATTTCATTGTTACTTTAGATGTGTTTTTAATAAATCACATATTGTCTTTGTTAGCCTGTTCATCATGTGATGTCTTTGAGTTTCTTGAACTATCCTCAGAGGCAGTCCAAGTTTCTTTCATTGCCTTTTTTTACATCTTGTCCTCATCCTCATACTTATTCTTATACTTGAACTAGGGACAGTCAGCCTTTATATTTCCTTTGTTCTTACATTCATAGCATACAATTTCATGAGTTTTGTCACTTCTTTTCCAGCCCTTTTTCTAGTTTCCTTTTTGATCATACATACCCTTGAAGTTAGGATTTCTGAAAATGTTATTCTTCTTATAAAATCATTTGAATATTTTGGCCAGTTAAGCCATCTCCTCATCACTATAAGGTGATGATTGTTCTGTGGTGGAACTTTCTACAAGAGCTTCCAGTTTCCATTTTTCTTTGTGCTTTGAGAAGGTGGTTTTGAATTCTACAGATATCCTTTTTGGTTCATCCTCCTCATCTTTGTTGAATTTCAGCTCTTCCTCATACATATTTAGTTTCCCAATGAGTTCTTTTACATGTATCTTGCTGATGTTGCATGATTATTTAATTGAGATAGAGGATCCCCTCCATCTATCAGGTAGACATATAAGGATTCTCATGATCTACTCTTTGGAAGTGACTTCTCTCCCAAGAGAAATCATTGTGTTGAAAATCTCATTGATCCTAAGATACATTTCAGAAATAGGCTCATCAGGTTTCATCTTAAAATTATCATATTTTATAGTATAAGTATTAAGTCTTATTTTCTTTACACTAAATGTTCCTTCATGAGAGATAGACAGGATATCCCAAATTTCATGGGTAGTTTGACAAGCTGAAATCCTATTAAATTCTTCATCTCCTAAGGAACAGTACAGAGCATTCATGGATTTGCAATTGTTATTATAAGCAAGTTCTATAGGTTTATCCCATGTGATTATATCAGTCGCAAGAATTTTGTATTCATCTATAATTGATGACCAAATTTCAAAGCTTATACTCTCTAGATGAATTTTCATTTTAATTTTCCATTGAGCATAATTGGTTCCATTAAATAATGGTGGCCTATTGGTTGCAACACCTTCTAATATATTATCCCTACTAATGAATTACTTTACAAGAGATATAAATTTATAATTAATAGAAATTTATAGATGTTTAAAGTACAACTATAATCATATTTGAGTAAGATTACACCGAGTCTTAGTAAAATAACCTCTTTTAACAAATGTTGGTCATAGTAGTTCAATCAAAAGGGGAGGGGTGAATTGAGTGGCAATAAAAATTTATGTTACAAAAATATTATTTTAAATGAAATGGGTTTCCCTAGAAATAGATACGACCCAGTTAATCAAGGTTATAATGTTACAAGAGTTCAACTATTTAGAAAAATTCTTAGAAGATTGATTAATTCTCAGTAATCTTAATATTTATTATTAATATTACTTTTGAAGTTATCCTACTAAGACAAATCATTTATAACTTCTTTCCAATACTAACTATCAAAGTGATATTAGTGTTTTCTAGATTATGCAATAATGGAGTAAAACAGAGAAGTCTAAATTAAAATAGCACATCAGATATGAAACAAGTGGTTCAGTCTCAAGCCAAGACCTAATCCACTCCACATTGTGATCACCTACCACCAAGCATTTTCTATAAATAAACATTGATCCACACCCTGGATCGGGGTTAACAACAGTACACAGACTATCCAGGTCACACAGAGACCTCTTCCATAATTTTCTTGGGAAGACAAAAACAATTACAAGGATACACAGGGACCTCTTCCACAGTTTTAATGGGTAAACAAGGGTTAAAAGAGTTTGGTGTAAGGATTTATAAATCCTTCAATTTAGCACAAGAGTCAATGTGTGTATGGAATATACAGAGCACACACACTGCTCAAAATTAAGTAAAAGAATCACTAAGAGGGAGTAGATATGAGTTTATAATGCTCTAGTGATTTTAAGTGAAACTCTGGACTCCTTTGATTTAGCAGAAATGCTTCTGAGTCCTTCTCTAGTTTATGTCTTGAAAAATAGAGTATCGTAATCAAGATTGTGTTCTCCATGAGCTTTGATAATGAAAAGGTGTTCTTTGTATTCCATTGTACATCGTATGTTCTCTAGGAGAGTCGGATTGCATGCATGTGAAAATGATTTTTTGAAAATCCTGCAATATGTTCTTCGCGGTCATGCTCACTGGCTTTTTTTTCATTCAGTATTGCACTCTCTGGTTGTTGGGAAATCTCTACTCTTTATCTTCAAATTCATGTGTTTTAGCCGACAGGTTCCATGTGTTTCGTGCCTCGTACCTCATACTATTTCTACAAAAAGACATTAATTATGTGAATGCATTAAAGGCATCAAATATTGCAGTTAATAATTAAATTTAAAGGCGACAAAATAGTTTAAGAAACGGTGTCACAGTATGTTATGAAACAGTGTCTATTTTATAGTGTCTGAGTGTCACAGTCTGATTGTCACGGTGTCTTTTTCACGGTTTCTGAGTGTCACGGTCTAAGTGTCATAGTGTCTTGTTCACAGTGTCTGAGGGTCATGGTCTGAGTTTCACAGCCTGAGTGTCACAGTGTCTTCTTCATAGTGTCTAGTCTTCACAGTGTCTTGATCACGGTGTCTGATCTTCACAGTGTCTGATCTTCTTGTTGTCTGATCTTCACGGTGTCTAGCTTCACGGTGTCAGACTTATGGTGTCTGGCTAACTGTGTCTGGCTTACTGTGTCTTTCTCATGGTGTCTTATACTTAGGCAAATTAATGTATTCAGACTTAAATAGTAATATGCATGAAATGAATTGAGCTTATCCATTATAAAGAATGAGTGAACATGAAACATAAATATACATGATTGGATATAATTTATAGGAGTTAAATATGTTGAATGAGATTTGTAATTATTAATGAGATTTGGGATCATTAATGACACTTGTGATCATTAATGAAATTTGTTATCATTAAAACATGATTAGTACATGAGGAGTCTTACACCCATCATCTTCTAGCATAAAATCTATATATCTAGAAAACAAATAGTCAAGTCCACGATGGTATTTTCCTTTTCTAATGATATAGATAAATTTATATTTTCAAATAATTTAAACCTGACTCCATAATCCATGTATATTCTAGAGAAATGAAAGGGTATTGGGTATATCAAATTGTTTCCTTAATGCGATTTGGATGTTTAAAAGGCTTTTAGAATCATTTGAGTATGATTTCTCCATGATGGCGATCAATAAATCATTTGGTAGGTACTAGAAGGTTTTTGGAGATCCTTTACCATTTATTTGGATTAATTACCTCTATTATATATAAAATAACATCATTAAGACATGAAATGAATTATTTCATGCTAAAATAAAAATATTCATCTAAAAGATAATACCATTAGAATCTCCATAATACTATAACCTTCACATACTTTATACCTAATTCAATTAACCTTTTAATTACTATATCCAAAATAATAAATAATCTCCTTAAATGTATCATTAAAAACAAAAAGTTGTGTGTATGTCTTTGAACATACAATCAACATTTAAATTTAAACCCATGATGATATTTGTAACACCTGGGACTACCTCACTTGAAAACATCCAAATCACACAATTTTTGAAGCCCTTATATGATAATAACTGATAGGACACACCATTAAAAACTATATATTCTATGAAATTTTGATTATAAGTCACATTATCAAATTCTTAATCATATTTTTGGTAAATCATATTAGTGATTTAGTTCATAATCATAACATAACAAACCCATACTCATAAAAAGTCGTCACTTCAAATCAATTTCCATTTTCTAATAATATAATAATTTTAAATTGAAACACATTTTTTTTCATGTAAAATATTCAGGAATTTTGAATTAACTCTTTATAATAACATGGATCTCCCTATGCCATTCCTTTGTGAAAACCCAATATTGGGGTTTTTTAGGGGGTGTCATTAGCTCACATTGAGAGTTTTCTAAAAAATTTCAGTTTTTCTATCAGCATGTTTGTGTGTCAGCATGTAAGGGCGTCAGCATGTCTGTGCATCAGTGAGTCGAGGGTTTTAGTGTTGGTAGGTTAAGGAATTAGTAGATTAGTTTCGGTGGCTCAGTATCAGTAGATTAGGTGTCATAAGGTCATTGTGTCGGTAGGTCGAGACATCAGTAGCTCAGTGTTGGTTGATAAGTGTTAGTAGGTTGTTGGGTTGGTAGGTCGTGTCATTTGTAGCACAATGTCGGTGGATCAACATCGGTAGGTCAGGGAATCAGTTGGTCATTGGTTCAGGAGGATGTGGCCTTAGTGTCTCATCATTGGCATCTCAGCGTTGGTAGGTCATGTCAGTAGCTCACCCATTGGTGGCTCAGACTCAGTGACATGTCCATCGGTGACACATTTCCATTTTTCCCAGTTTTTCTAGTTTCTCCTCGGTTATTTTTTTTCTCCATTTAATGTTAATCTATCAAACCAAATCCATCTTCTGGTTTATCTCCACCGTTTCAAAGGGGAATTATTAAATATAAATTAATTCCAATGTGTGAAAACGCCAACCCTCATGGTCAAACCATGATCTAAATTATAAGTACATTAATATGGTCTCTCTGATTTTAGGATATTCCATCTTCTTATGATGTGATCCTCTCTTCCTTATCCCATTTTTTTCTCATGATGTGCCTATAGACTTCCTCCCAAGATAAGTCGTTCACATGGGATAGATCCGTTCTTGCTCTGCCTTGGAGTTCTTTAGGAAATTCATTACATCCCCTATTCTTGTTGCAAGAAAGATCTTCTATCATTAATCATCTAAGTAGGGATTTTCTTTTTCTCCTCTTTAATTGTGCATCATGCGGGGTGGGTATGATAATGGTTCTATGTAAGTAATTTCTAGATAAACTTCTTGAAATGAAAATTAAACAAAGATTTAATATGATCAAAAGATAACTCACATAAATAAAATAATGAGAATGGTGTGGTATGGTGTAGTCCACCTATTTTATTTTTTTATCATTGATTCTATTATGGATGTTGTGGTTGTATGAGTTCTAAAAATCCAAACCAGCGGTGGCCTTTTCTTGTGCACTGGTGGTGTTTCATTGGGTTTTTTTTATGAACATAATTGGTATGAAGTCTGATTAATCATGTACACTCAGTTAATTAAAAAGATTCCCCTAGGATCAAACTTGTTTTTTGATCACCGGAGTTATATTTATGTGGAGATAAATGAACCCCCTATCGGTTAATTTTGAATACGTTTGGTATGATGGTTGTGGTTATGTATTATGTGTTCTTGTCTTGGTTTTGTGGGCTTAGTATGTGAGGTGGTACATGGGATGTGGTTTGGTATCTTATTCTGAGAGATTTTTTAATTATGGAATTGATGAACATGGAGGAAGCTGCACTACCTTTATTTTTTGTTGTGTTCATGAAGCGATGTCGGGCAGTGGGACTATGGTGTGATTATGAACTCATTATTCTATGGGACTGCATTGGGGATTTGTTTTGGAAGTGAGGATACATGGATGGGTTGTGAGAGATGAATTAGGAGTATCACTTCGAAGGATGATAGTTATAAGGTTTCAAAAGGGGATGTGTTGTGGGACTACATCTCCAGTTTTGTGTTGTTGTGAAGTGGGACTGTAGTTTGGTTTTGTTCGATGCTTGGTATGGTTACAATTTTCGGTTTCCAGGTAGTTACAGAATAATTTAAAGTGAATAACCTTAAATGAATAAATGGAAATTGAATAGAAAATGGTGTTGGGTTTATTCTTGGTAGTGGTTATTGTATGTTTGTGCATTGAGATGTAGCAAAAAATGTGGTGATGGTGTGGTATTGTTTTCTATGCATGTGAATCCATTGGTTGGGGATGATTTTTTGTTTATATATATATATATAGATATATAGTTTTTTGTTCCTTTTTATTTCTATACTCACCCCACCAATATTGATAACTATATGCAGAACACAACCATTTCTTGGGAGGGTCTCATTCCTAATATCCCGGTTGGAGGTTAGATGGATGGTTATTGATTTTATTCCTTGCACCCTCTAACATATCTTGTTGCCTAGGTGTATCTGAGTAGGCTATAATGTCACGAGGAATACCATATTCCAATATTATTTTTTCAACGATTTGTTTTAGACAATGAGATTAGGCATTTTCAGGACCTGTATGTTTTCCCAAGTACCTTTGAGATGAGGCCCAAGTGTCTTCAGGCATGCTCTGTGGTTATTTAGGCCTAGGAGTTTTCTGGCATGGTAGTGATTTTTTGTAGACCAGGTTTCTGTGGTAGTGGTTTTGTGTGGTTTGAGGCCCAGGTATGTATGGGATGGTAGTAGTAGTGGGACTGTGTTTGAGAAGAGTTGCAGCAACAAGACGTCAGATCATTAGGATTGAGCAGTTAACCAGTGGGAAAGTGGTGTAGGGTACCCAAATATCAATGTTATTTTATTATTACATTATGTGACTTGCATTACTTGGGTGTGTGTGCCTTGGTGAGGTTGGGATGGTTATTATTCTTCAATATGTGTTTGAGGTTGTACTATATTCTCACATGGGCATTAGTATGTTCCCTCACTTGTGAATCAGTAGCATTAGATTCCCTACTGAGTATACTTTTATGGTCACCCTCTGTATGTAAAACTGTCTTCAAGTTAATAGGAAGAGTTTTAGCGGTGTGCTGGACCTTAATAGCTCATGCATCATGATAGATGCTCTTATTTTTTAGTTTCTTTTATTGGTATATTATTTGGGGGTTTGGCTTACTTTTTATCAGTTTTTCTTTTGAACATTCATAGGGGAATGGATTCATGGATTTAATTTTACCATTATTATTTGGTGTTGCTGAGACATACCATCTTATCTCCCAATATTATTCTATAAAATAGGTAATTACTTCCATTTAGGTGAGATTCTATACCCTTGGTGTTAGTCACCACTCTGAGGCCACCTTATGGTGGGACACAAGGGTCATTATCTCTCCTTAATCACGAGGAATGAAGGGCATGTCTATTTCCATCCATTCCCTCATTATGGAGATGGTGGATCATGAAACAATCATATCAAAGGTGGTTGAGAGATAAGATGAATTTTTGGGTTAGGCACAGTGAGGATTGAATGAGATAATAGGGAAACATTGTTTGTAGATCTCATTACGTGAAATAGGACAAGGAAGACTGGCTAGGGAATGGGATTTCCGGGCCATCCATGATCCAATTCTAGGACGCTGGACCTATTGAACGACCTGGTGAGGATACACCGATTTGAGGGCAGATACCCTAGGAAAGATGCATGAATCAAAATGAATTGTGTTCGTGTGTGTCATGGGTGTTTTTTGAATTAAAACAAATAAATATTCCAAACAAAATTTAAAATAAATTTCTACACTACTCAGGATTAGGAGTTTCTTGTTTTCTTTTTTATCTATGTAACTCAATCATTGTCCACTGGTGTTATGAGAAGTCAAGGACCTACATGCTAATGTAGTTGATCAGAGGAAGTCCAATCTAGAGGAGGAGGATGACTAGTGGCAGAAGACACCTAGTGCCTTCTGGTAGAGGACCCTAGGAACATACGAGGGTAGCATCTCAGACATGGATATGGAGAGCTAGCTCGAGGATTTGGTGATCACTTTTAGGTTGATATGAGATTTGACATAGTAATGGGTTCCTTTGGTTGTGATCTAGATGCGGCGAGTAGCACATCAGTTTTAGACACTTTACCTTCGGGAGAGGAAGGATACTGAAGTCTCATGGACTGACTTAGGGAAAGAGTTCCTGGAGGAATTACTTTCTTCCACAATAAAGGTTGAGAAGAGGAAATAGTTTGTCTACCATCATTAAGGGAGTATGTCGGTAAGGGTAATATAGGTCAAGTTCAAGGATATCCATAATTTTTCTCCGAATCACTTTCGAGATGATGAGTCATAGGAAGGAAACTTGGAGGAGTCAATTTGAACTTCTCTTAAGTATGTTGTTACTCTCTTCACTCAAATAATGTACCTAGAGGTTCAGAAGAATTTTGAATTAGTGGAGAGTATTCTATCATTGGTAGGTGTTATATAAGAGGGTATCCATCTATGTTTTCCAAAGGGGAAGACCCTCAGCAACAGGTCTCATGCGTCAGGACCACCCGGGTTTCAGCAAGTATAGAGTAGAACTCACTAGATCTGGTTCCAATCTCTTGGTCCTCACCATTTCCTAATGGTCCTTGGACCTTGGTGCATAATTTTTGGTATCCATGGGCATCTTTGAAATTAGTTCCTTGTATTAGTTTAGTAATGTGGGGTGGGTAGGTTCAAAACCCATCTTAGCAGTAACAGAGTCTTGCCAGGCCTTTCTAGTAGTAGGGGTAGCAAGTACCTACTCCAATGAGGGAGGACAGTGCTGGAGGAGGCCTAATCATAGTCACTTTTCAATGAACTCGACCAGGGCATGGGCGGGGAGTCTTTTGATAGCCAATTGGACGATGGGCTTGGCCTTGGTAGTTTCACACAATAGAGGTAGCAGTTCTAGCAAGGATAGAAGTTTTTCGAGGTATGATTAGTCTATTTAGTACTATTGTGTATGTAATGTTTTATTCGAGAGCTTAAAACTCCTTTGCTACACCCAGTCTATCCCATTCCATGGGTTTTAACGTAGAGATACTTTCGATGCCCCTTGTGGTGAGTATGCTAGTTGGAGGTCAGACCAGCATGTTTGATGTTTGTCAAGGATGTAGACTGATGTTGGGGCCACATTAGTCCAGTGGAGATATTTTTTTTATTTTAAATGTGACCAAACAATTTCATCCTAGGAATAGACTAGTTGTTTTCTATGCACGTTGTTATCTACTGATTCTAGAGAAGGGTTGGGTTCTCAAATATGGGCAGTCGACGTGTAGCTTTCTTTGGAAAACAGAGTTTTCAGGAGGGCAGACAGCGTGTAGAGCCCCTTATTTCATTGTTAGCATAGATATCAGTGGATTAAAGAAACTCATAGATGGTGTATGTTCCTATAATTTTCAGAAAGTTCCTGGACACCTTCCTGAGGAGTTTGTGACTCTACCCCCTCAACGTGATGTTGAGTTTGAGATAGACTTACAACTCGGTGCCCATCGAATTTCAATGGCTCCATATCAGATGACGCCTTCTGAGTTAGGAGAGTTCGGGATTTAGGTTGATGACCTAATGAAGAATAGTTTTATCTGACCAAGTGTTTCTCCATGGGGTGATCTGGTTTTGATTACAAAGAAGGACGATAATGGTCTCTGGCTATGCATAGACTACCAAAGACTGAATCAGGTGAGGACCAAGAACTGTTACCCCTCCAAAGGTTTGACATCCTTTTTGAGTAGTTGAAGGGAGAAATTTGGTTCTCTTAGATCGGCCCATGGTCCGGATATTAGTATTAGAGGGTGAAAGAGGGTGGCAACCTGAATACTAATTTCAGGTTTAGATATGGGAACTTTGAGTTCGTGGTTAGGCCATTCCGCATTATGATCACACCAACCATGTTCATGGGGCTCATGAACTCTGTTTTCCATGAGTATACAGACAGGTTCAGGGTCATGTTCATCTATGACATCTTGATCTACTCAATATTAGAGGAGGATCATGCCAATAATATATGGATAGTTTGGGAGGTCCTCTGACTCCACCTGCTTTATAGGAATTTGTCCAAGTGAAGGTTCAAGACATGAGTGGTGCACTTCCTTAGACACATAGTGTCCACTTAAGGAATAGCATTGGATGCATAAAATGTTGAATTTGATGTTTCTTGGGAATGACCAAAAAATGTAGCAGAGGTTCAATGTTTCGTGGGTCTGGCAAGTTACTACCAGAGGTTCTTACCCGATTCTATTGAGTTACAACTCCATTGATAGCTTTGACCACAAAGGACCAGGATTTCATATAGAGTGAGTAGTGACATGTATATTTAAGTTATCTAAAAGGGATCCTGGTCAGTACCCAATTACTAAATTTCTAGGAGTGATGTTTTCGGGGTTCTCTGATGCTTCCAGGCTAGGCTTGGGATGTGTTTAGATGCAGTACTGAGGAGTAATATATAATGGGTTTAGGAAGTTATATCCTAAAAAACATAACTATTCCACCCATGACCTGAAACCTGCCTGGTATCTGGATGGATGCGTCACACCAACTGGGACCCCTCTAGCACGTCCCACATGCCAGTATGTTGAACTAAATGGTCCAGCGGACTGTTAGTATGACCTGGTGGGAGCACCTCCCCTCCCGGGTGTCGGCTAGGGTGGACCCCTCCACGGCGGACCACCCAACCGAGTGGGCCGCACCCCACCACAGTGGGCGGCGCCCAGCGGGCCGTGTCGGACTGCGACCTTGCGGGCCGGACCCCCCATGGCCCAACCCCTCCAGGCCGATCCCAGACCTGGTTGGGTAGACCCGAACCGGGTTGGGTGGACCCTAGATGTGTTGGGTGGCGTCGGTCCAACTGGGTGGGACTTGACCGGGGCTGAACTGGACCCTGATACGCCTTTTTAGCCTTATCTTGTGAAACATGCGACCATTTGATGAACCATCTATAGCACCAGGATCCTTGGATCGAGTCGGTCCTTTTGATATACTCCACTTGAGTTTTAGGTAATGTTGGAGTACAACCACGATGGATTGATCCTGAATCCAACTGGGCCTTCAGAACAAAAACACTAATAACCTACAGACCGGGTGTCCGAATGATAGGCCGTTAGTCACGTTGAGTCCCTTTTGACATGGAAGAACTTTGGGATGCTTCTTTTTGGGACTTTGTAGATGTTGAAGTGTCGACCGATGGGTTAAGAAGTTGAACATCCCAGAATCAAGCATGCTAAGTGAGGGAATCCTATGGATGTCTGTACTTGAATAATGTTGAAATCTCGTGTGGGTCAACGCTCAATGATCTTGTTTGCGTCAGCACATACTGATCCTGTGTGGGTCAGTGATGAGCGATCCTTTATGGGTCAGTGCATACCGATCCTGTGTTGGTTAGCGCTCAACGATCCTATGTGGGTCAGAAGATACCGATATTGGGTGGGTCGTCTCCAGATCCTGTGTGGGTTATCTTCAGATCCTGTGTGGGTCATCTTTGATCTTGAGTGGTTTAGCAGTAGATCTTCTTGATGAAGTATGAAGATCTAGCAATACAACTAATCATATATACTTCAATACATATGTTATTCCTGGTGTGAGATGAGTCTTTACCATTGTGGTACACTTCTTTGTGATGATACCATTGTGGTAATGTTCTGCGTGACGTTAAAATTGTGGTACTTACGTTCGTGGTGATAAATATTTGGTATTATTATATGTGGTTGTACCTTTTTGCACATACCTTCATGGTCCATTGTTGTATTCTTTTATGTGGCATTACCTTTGTGGTACTTACCCTTGTGGTGTAACCTTCAAGGTATTCATATCCTCATGAAATAGTTGATCTTTTGACTAAAGAGTTGGGCCTTGTGTTTCCTTATGAAAGAGATGGGTATACTTGATAACTTAGAAATATGTATGGGAATATACCTATGTAGGGTGGAATGTTTTTTCATGCTTTGTGGTTTATCATGAATGGATTATAAGAGACCTTAGGGGGGTCTTGGGGTTCCTATTGAGTATTGTTATACTCACTCCTACACGGGCTACGCCCACATCTTGTCGTGTCATATACAGACGACGGACAATGCTGATCACGGTCGAGGGAACTAGGACTGGAGGATACATGGTGGTGGACCAAAGATAATGCATACCATAGAGACGAACATTCGAGAACTGTACTGTAACACCCGAGAGTTTTATGTTATCATCAAAGGAATCTTTTTCTACACAACACTTGCTTGGCTTGCTTTACACGCAATCGCGACCTTCCTCGATAGCTTGCGTCGTACGCAATACCGAGTTTCACTAAACAACAATATGCTATTAAAACTAGCCGTTATGAATAGTAATAACCACTTTTTGAAATTTTATAAATTTTATTTTTCAAAATGGACTTCATTTTTGGACTCAGAATATCGAAATTAGCCTAGGGTGAAATTTTGGTATTTTTCTGAAAACTTTCAATTTTTGATGAATAGTGAAACCACTAAGTGGTAGGTTAAAAACTGAATTTTGCATAAAACTTAATTTTACCGCTTCTGTGAATGGAATTTCAAAAATCCGAGAGACACGGTTAATATCAAGGACTAAAATGTGGTTCAATGAGATGAAAATAATTTTTTGGTGAATAGTAACTTTTTACTATTTTTACCGCGGTTAATAGTAAATAGGGTAACTAAGGGTAAATATGATATTAATATTACCCTAACACATGTCCTAATTCTATTGGACAAGTGTAATTCGACCAAAAACAAACTTAGGAATAAAATATGACCATTTAGGCCCACTTGGATTAGATTAGGATATTTATTATTAATTTATTTAAAGAAGGGTTAAAATAGTTAAAATCAAAGTTTAATAAGTATATCATTTTTAATATAGGGTTGTACATAAGATAAATTCGATTGTAAATATTCATTAGAAAGCTAAAAAGATTTACTACATGATGGTATTTTATTTTTAATTTTTAGACATCAAATAATTTAATTTAATTATGACACAAAGATGATGCAGTAATTATCTTATTAATGAAATATTGACAAAATTGATAATATAAATACCAAACTAAATGTAATTTGAGACTTTTTATGAATTCCACTAATTTTCTAGGTTACTATGATATATTAGTAATGATTTAATTAACTTGGTTCGAACATATAATTCTGTTATGACTTTCACAAAAATCATATATCAAATAGTGTCAAAATTGACACAAAATAGTTTTTAAATCAAATATTATATTATTAATTGTTATTTTATTCCTAAAAATCTATGGTTCGGCCAAATGACTTAGATAAGGATATATATATTAATAATAAACAATTTGGGGTTCGTTTGGCATGTTATAGTAAGTGTATTAACCATATAATGAAAGAAAACAAAAAGACACGGTAAAAGTTAAATTAATTAACTTAGAGTTAAATCTAATTGATAAGGTTAAAATAATACCCTAAACTTGTCTAAATCCTATTGGTTGATAGGATTTCGACCCATCCCCACTTTAGCTTCGAAATAAGACCCTTTGGAACCATTATAAACCGATTTTGACTTTAATATAAAATAATATTTTGAGATATTCCTAAGGTGCCCCTCTCCTCCCTTATAAAAGGGCACCTCCTCCCCCTCCTCCTCACACAAATTTGAGCACTAAAGCTCGGCCAACCCCTGCCATTTTCTCCTCTCCACTTCCCTAGAATAATCCTAGAGGTCCTGGTCTTCTCCAAAGACCAATTTTAGTTCCTTAAGTGGAGGATTCAAAGAGGCGTTCGAAAGAAGAGGTAATATCCATTACCGATCTTTTCAATTTCATTCTTCTTCAACTTCTTCTTCTTTAGTTGTTTCATGATAAAGTAATAACATCAGTATTACTTACATACTGATATGTTATTATAAATATGAAACAACCCTAATTCACCTTCTATCCATCCTACGGAAAAAATGAAATCACCGCGCGTGCGTACGTACGGAATACCGTCTCCACGCCGTGGTGTAATCTATTTTCCACCATCACCTTACAAGGATGGGTATAATGGTGTAATGAGTAACTATATATGATTATTATTAAGTAATATTGATACTGAAATAATATATATATATACTCCAATACAATTCCACGATCATAGGAACGATATCATCACTCGTGCGTACGTACGGAATACCGTCTCCACGATGTGATGCGACTCGTTCTACATGATCTTCATTTCATAATGATTATATAAATGAATTGAATGAATGAATATGGTATATACTACACTAATACCATTCTGGAAATGAATTATCTATAACCTAAAGATAAGAATAAGAATTTATTCGACAAAACACGCATAAGAACAAAAAGTTATAAAGACCCGAGTAACAAGTAACAATGAAATATTACTAACAAGAAGCTAATAATATGACCATATATGATATCATATAAATATGTATGATTCTGGAATAAGTCAATAACATTATTTAAACCATTATACAGGAGCTTCGGACACGTACAAAGCAAATTGGACCTAAGGTAAGGGAAATATCACAATCTCATTTTTATCCGAGATTGTTTATTCGTAAGTATTTACTGGGGTGTATTTTATCATCCACATCCATGTTCCCTCAATATGAAATATTGTTTCCATCCACTTGCAATAGTTTAAATCCAATTTTACCCTTAGGTGAGTTTTTAGTAAAGAATATGAAAGGAATCTTTAGTCGTTTTTCCGTACGAGGTACTTTTTGACTTTTCCGACAAAAGTACGAAGAATGTTTTTTTTAACTTATACGGCATGAATGGATTTTTAAAACATTGTTTCCAAGAAGATTCCTTTACAAGTTTTCAAGTTTATTTTTAATCAACTTCTTTTATTTTAAAGTTGTATGACATGTTATGAAAGGAAAATTGTTTTTGAAGAAGAAAGGATATTTTCCTCAAGAATTCAATACAAGTGTTTTATCAAAATTATTTTCCATCTAAGATAATAAAGGGTTCTGTTTCTATCCATATTTTTACATTGGTTTGACTATGTTGTGATGGAATTATGTTTATGAATTCCTTTATCATATATGAATTGATTTATGATGTCATGATGTTTCAAGAATCCCATTTTTGTTATATGTGTTATGCGATGATGTATGTTTTATGATTATGTGGCACACATAAGAAAGGATTCATTATAAGATGGGTGGGACCTATATCTCCCTCCAATGCATTGGGTAAAGATTTTATATCTCATGAGATAGGCATGGCTGGAACGGAAGGTTATTTCGGTTCAGTGATACAGGACTGAAACGAGGAGTGAACTCGGTTCAGAAAGGGACTTTGTCCACTAAGATAGTCTTGGCAATGAGTCATGACTAACAAGAAATGATTTTCCATGATTATGTGTGCATGCCACAAAGTTTCAAGTTTTATGTTATGATTATGGGGATCTCATTTTCACTTCTATGATTTATTCCATGTTAAGATATTATGATCTCTTTTGCAGGTTTTGATCTTCATAAAGATATGATATGATTTTTATTTCCTTTATTTGCCCTTGCTGAGCATTTGAGCTCACCCTTTTATGTTTTCTTTTCCCCAGGTCAGGAAGATGGATATTAAATTGAATATGCTAAAAGGGACCCTAGATATGATGAAATAAACGGGAGATACTGTAGAAGATTTATGAACCAGTTGTTTATGTTTCCCAGTTTCTAAAGACACTATACCTATACGGTCCTTTGTGGTTTTGTCATATGTTGTAATAAGTGTGCTTCAATTTTGAAGTATTAACAATGTATGTAAAGTATGGGTCGTTATAGTTGGTATCAGAGGAAAGGTATAGTCAACCTTTGGAAACTAGGATGTGAAAGCCTTAGTAAGAACCCAAAGGATAAGTCTAAGCATAGAACACAATCTTAGTGTTTTAGAAATGGCCTTGAATAACCTAGGATAAGACCTTAAGCATGAAAATTTTATTCTTGAATTATGTGGTTTCCTATTATAATTAGTGTTGCTCACACTATTCTTCTTGGTTTTAGTCAACGGCTGGAACCCGAAGGAACCGTGTTAATGCGGAATGCGATGGGCAATGCAATGATTGTCCCCCTGAGCAACCAAATGATATGGGAGCTGGAATGCAAAATCTTGTAGCCATGCTCACACAACTTTCTCAAGCTATGAATCATGCAGGATTTCCAAACGAGCAAAGGAGGGAGCAACATTCTGTTGAATCCTTCATGAGGCAGCGTCCACCTTCTTTCAGCGGGTCTACTGATCCATTAGTTGCTGAACAATGGATTAGTACTACTGAAAAGATATTTTCAGTTCTTCAATGTTCTGAGCATGATAAAGTCATCCTAGCAGTGTATCGTTTGGAAGGAGATGCTGATCAATGGTGAAATCTTGTTAAGAATACGAGGCAAAGGGATGAAATTGAGTCTATGGAATGGGACGAGTTCAAGAACTTATTTTTCAATAAGTACTTCCCTCGTATTCTCCGAACAAAGATGGAGAAAGAGTTCCTTGAACTGAAGAAAAGGGATGATGAATCTGTTAGTACCTATGAAGCAAATTTTACAAGACTTGCAAGGTACGCTTCTGGTATTATTATCCAACCTGAGAGTAAGATCGATCGATTCTTTAGTGGCTTAAAACCAAGTCTTCGAAGGGCGTTAGCCATAAGGGACTTCAATAGCTACGAGGAAATCGTTCGATGTGCTCTCAAAGTCGAGATGGAGATTGGAGTAACCCATCAGTCACATGGGTTTGATAAGAAGAGGAAGATGGAATTCAAAGAAAAATCTAAAGAGCACACGGAAAAGAAGATGAACTTTCCCTTATGCTCAAAGTGTGGAAAGAAACATGGAGGGAGTTGTCTTAAAGGGACAAGTAAATGTTTTAAATGTGGAAAGGAAGGTCATCGGGCATTTGAATGCCGTGATAATGGGAAGAAGATGTCTAATGACGCAAACAAAGGAAGGGATACACAGAATGAACCTACAACACTTCAATGTTTCAAGTGCAAGGAGATGGGGCATTATGCCAATCAATGCCCAAATCCGAGGGTTGATGATGATGGTCGACGTCAACAAACTCTTAAGGCTAAAGACAAAGGAAAGTCACATGCAATTTCTATCAGCGAGGTGGAGTACGATAACGATGTGGTGAAAGGTACACTTACCACCCACTCCAAAGTAGCAAATGTTTTATTTGATTCTGGATCCACCCACTCTTTTATTTCTGAAAAATTTTCTAAGGGTATCACCGTATTACCTCAACAATTAGATGTTGAGTTAGCTGTGACAACACCTAATGGCACATCAATCGCATCAGAAGTTTATAATTCTTCTCCAATCGAAGTTTGTGGGAAAGTGCTTCCTGCAAATCTTGTGATCCTTCCTTTAGTGGAATTTGATGTGATTCTTGGCATGGATTGGCTTTCTCTACATAGAGCTCATATCGATTTCCAAAGAAGGGAAGTCACATTTCATATTCCAGATCAATCTACGATCGTCTATCAATGCAAGGATGAACATAACCTTCCAGTGGAAATTTCTTCCATCTTATGGGTATTGATTCCACTAAATGAAGGTTATTTATCTCAAATGGTTGGTGAGAAACTCACGATTAAGAATATGCCCATTGTACGGGAGTTTGATGATGTCTTTCCGGAGGAATTACCGGGTCTTCCAACAAATCGTGAAGTTGAGTTTTCAATAGAACTCGTACCGGGTGCTTTGCCTATTTCAAAGACACCTTATAGAATGGCCCCAATTGAGTTGCAGGAATTGAAGAAGCAACTCCAAGAGAATCTTGATAAGGGATTCATACGCCCTAGTGCGTCACCTTGGGGAGCACCTGTTCTATTTGTTAAGAAGAAAGATGGATCAATGAGACTCTGCATTGATTATCGAGAACTTAACAAGATCTCTATCAAGAACAAATATCCTCTCCCACGCATTGATGACTTATTTGACCAACTACGCGGAGCTCAATACATTTCCAAGATTGATCTTCGTTCAGGGTATCATCAATTAAGGGTCAAAAGGGAGGATATACCAAAGACGGCTTTCCGTACAAGGTATGGACACTATGAATTTATAGTGATGCCATTTGGTCTTACTAATGCCCCTGCTATCTTCATGGATCTAATGAATAGAGTCTTTAGAGACTATCTTGATCAATTTGTGGTAGTCTTTATAGACGATATTCTTGTCTATTCAAAGAGCAAGGAAGAGCATGAAGATCACTTGAGAATTATATTGAAGACCCTGAGAAAGGAGAAGCTTTATGCCAAATTTACCAAGTGTGAATTTTGGCTTCAAAAAGTTGCATTTTTGGGTCATATAATCTCAAAAGAGGGGATATCTGTGGATCCAGCAAAAACAGAGGTTATCGGAAGATGGTCAAGACCAACAACAGTAACTGAGATCCGAAGTTTTCTTGGTTTGGCTGGATATTATCGACGTTTTGTAAAAGATTTTTCACGATTATCTAATCCACTCACCAAGTTGACTCGGAAAGGAGTTAAGTTTGTCTGGACAGAGGAATGTGAAGAGAATTTCAAGGAGTTGAAAAGAAGGTTATCCAGTGCACCTGTGCTCACACTGCCTTGTAGTGGAGAAAGGTTTGTGATCTACAGTGATGCATCCAAGAAGGGATTGGGGTGTGTTCTTATGCAAAATGATATGGTGATAGCTTATGCCTCACGACAGTTGAAAATCCATGAGCAAAATTACCCAAGACATGATTTGGAGTTGGCTGCGGTAATCTTTGCATTAAAGATTTGGAGGCATTACCTTTATGGTGAAAGGTGTGATATTTATACTAATCATAAAAGTTTAAAGTATATTTTCACACAAAAGGAGTTGAATATGCGTCAAAGAAGAAGGTTGGAGCTGATTAAGGATTATGACTGCTCAATCCATTACCACCCTGGGAAAGCAAACAAGGTGGCAGATGCATTAAGTCGACAAGACCATGCTAGTTTATCCATGATGAGGATCACAAAAGATCCAATATTTATGGATTTACAAAGGATGGATCTTGGAATTATAATGGAAAGGGAAAAATCTTATCTTTCCCAAATGAATGTTCAACCATCTATACATGTGAAGATTAAAGAGGCACAGAAAGAAGATGTCGAGTTACAAAAGAAGGTGAGAAATGTTCCTGAATTCAAACTTGATTGTGATGGGATAATAAAGTTCAGGAATCGGGTTTGCGTTCCTCCCATCCCCGAATTAAAGAATGAGCTGCTGGATGAGGCTCATAGTTCATCATTCTCTATTCATCCTGGAAGCACGAAGATGTATAGGGACCTGAAAGAGTACTTCTGGTGGGATGGCATGAAAAGAGATGTTGCTGAGTATGTCTCTCGATGCTTGATTTGTCAACAAGTTAAAGCTGAGAGACAGAAGTCTAAGGGGATGTTACAATCATTACCCATACCCGAATGGAAATGGGAAAACATCACTATGGACTTTGTCACAGGACTTCCTAAAACATCCAAAGGCAATAATGCTATCTGGGTCATAGTTGATCGTCTTACAAAGTCTGCACACTTCATTGCTATTAGAGAGGATTTCTCTCTAGATCAGCTTGCCAGGATATATGTAAAGGAAGTGGTAAGATTGCATGGAGTACCACTTTCTATTATATCTGATCGAGATCCGAGATTTACCTCGAAGTTCTGGCGAAGTCTTCAGCATACTCTGGATACAGAGTTGAGTTTCAGCACTGCTTATCATCCCCAGACAGACGGTCAGTCTGAGAGAACAATTCAAACCCTAGAAGATATGTTGAGAGCTTGCTCTATGGATTTCAAAGGAGGTTGGGATCAACACCTACCTTTGGTGGAATTTTCTTATAATAATAGCTTTCACTCCAGTATTCAGATGGCTCCTTATGAAGCTCTCTATGGAAAGAAATGCAGTACTCCAACTTGCTGGGATGAAGTTGGGGAAAGAAAGCTATTAGGACCTGATCTCGTTGATGAAATGGCAGAAAAGGTTAGATCTATTCAACAACACATAAGAGCAGCTCAGAGTCGACAGAAAAGTTATGCCGACAACCGAAGAAAAGACCTAGAGTTTGAAGTGGGCGATAAAGTGTTCTTACGAATATCTCCCTGGAAGAGGGTTATGAGATTTGGAAAGAAGGGGAAGTTGAGCCCTAGATATATCGGTCCTTTTGAAATACTGGATCGTGTTGGGAAGGTAGCTTACCGATTGGCGCTTCCACCGAATCTCTCTCAAGTTCACGATGTGTTCCACGTATCTCTCCTGAGAAAGTACATACCAGATCCTTCACATGTACTCAGCTCAGAAGTTGTACCGCTGGAGCAAGATCTTTCTTATGAAGAACAGCCGATAGAGATTCTAGATCGTAGCGAAAAAGTCCTACGAAACAAGACCACTCGCTTGGTGAAAGTTTTATGGAGAAACCACCAACTTGAAGAAGCTACATGGGAGCTTGAGGATATGATGAGGGAGAAGTATCCTCATTTGTTTGTTGCAAAGTGACGAATTTCGAGGGCGAAATTCTTTTTAAGGGGGGTAGAATGTAACACCCGAGACTTTTATGTTATCATCAAAGGAATATTTTTCTACACAACACTTGCTTGGCTTGCTTTACACGCAATCGCGACCTTCCTCGATAGCTTGCGTCGTACGCAATACCGAGTTTCACTAAACAACAATATGCTATTAAAACTAGCTGTTATGAATAGTAATAACCACTTTTTGAAATTTTATAAATTTTATTTTTCAAAATGGACTTCATTTTTGGACTCAGAATATCGAAATTAGCCTAGGGTGAAATTTTGGTATTTTTCTGAAAACTTTCAATTTTTGATGAATAGTGAAACCACTAAGTGGTAGGTTAAAAACTGAATTTTGCATAAAACTTAATTTTACCGCTTCTGTGAATGGAATTTCAAAAATCCGAGAGACACGGTTAATATCAAGGACTAAAATGTGGTTCAATGAGATGAAAATAATTTTTTGGTGAATAGTAACTTTTTACTATTTTTACCGCGGTTAATAGTAAATAGGGTAACTAAGGGTAAATATGATATTAATATTACCCTAACACATGTCCTAATTCTATTGGACAAGTGTAATTCGACCAGAAACAAACTTAGGAATAAAATATGACCATTTAGGCCCACTTGGATTAGATTAGGATATTTATTATTAATTTATTTAAAGAAGGGTTAAAATAGTTAAAATCAAAGTTTAATAAGTAAATCATTTTTAATATAGGGTTATACATAAGATAAATTCGATTGTAAATATTCATTAGAAAGCTAAAAAGATTTCCTACATGATGGTATTTTATTTGTAATTTTTAGACATCAAATAATTTAATTTAATTATGACACAAAGATGATGCAGTAATTATCTTATTAATGAAATATTGAAAAAATTGATAATATAAATACCAAAATAAATGTAATTTGAGACTTTTTATGAATTCCACTAATTTTCTAGATTACTATGATATATTAGTAATGATTTAATTAACTTGGTTCGAACATATAATTCTGTTATGACTTTCACAAAAATCATATATCAAATAGTGTCAAAATTGACACAAAATAGTTTTTAAATCAAATATTATATTATTAATTGTTATTTTATTCCTAAAAATCTATGGTTCGGCCACATGACTTATATAAGGATATATATATTAATAATAAACAATTTGGGGTTCGTTTGGCATGTTATAGTAAGTGTATTAACCATATAATGAAAAAAAACAAAAAGACACGGTAAAAGTTAAATTAATTAACTTAGAGTTAAATCTAATTGATAAGGTTAAAATAATACCATAAACTTGTCTAAATCCTATTGGTTGATAGGATTTCGACCCATCCCCACTTTAGCTTCGAAATAAGACCCTTTGGAACCATTATAAACCGATTTTGACTTTAATATAAAATAATATTTTGAGATATTCCTAAGGTGCCCCTCTCCTCCCTTATAAAAGGGCACCTCCTCCCCCTCCTCCTCACACCAATTTGAGCACTCAAGCTCGGCCAACCCCTGCCATTTTCTCCTCTCCACTTCACTAGAATAATCCTAGAGGTCCTGGTCTTCTCCAAAGACCAATCTTAGTTCCTTAAGTGGAGGATTCAAAGAGGCGTTCCAAAGAAGAGGTAATATCCATTACCGATCTTTTCAATTTCATTCTTCTTCAACTTCTTCTTCTTTAGTTGTTTCATGATAAAGTAATAACATCAGTATTACTTACATACTGATATGTTATTATAAATATGAAACAACCCTAATTCACCTTCTATCCATCCTACGGAAAAAATGAAATCACCGCGCGTGCGTACGTACGGAATACCGTCTCCACGCCGTGGTGTAATCTATTTTCCACCATCACTTTACAAGGATGGGTATAATGGTGTAATGAGTAACTATATATGATTATTATTAAGTAATATTGATACTGAAATAATATATATATATACTCCAATACAATTCCACGATCATAGGAACGATATCATCACTCGTGCGTACGTACGGAATACCGTCTCCACGATGTGATGCGACTCGTTCTACATGATCTTCATTTCATAATGATTATATAAATGAATTGAATGAATGAATATGGTATATACTACACTAATACCATTCTGGAAATGAATTATCTATAACCTAAAGATAAGAATAAGAATTTATTCGACAAAACACGCATAAGAACAAAAAGTTATAAAGACCCGAGTAACAAGTAACAATGAAATATTACTAACAAGAAGCTAATAATATGACCATATATGATATCATATAAATATGTATGATTCTGGAATAAGTCAATAACATTATTTAAACCATTATACAGGAGCTTCGGACACGTACAAAGCAAATTGGACCTAAGGTAAGGGAAATATCACAATCTCATTTTTATCCGAGATTGTTTATTCGTAAGTATTTACTGGGGTGTATTTTATCATCCACATCCATGTTCCCTCAATATGAAATATTGTTTCCATCCACTTGCAATAGTTTAAATCCAATTTTACCCTTAGGTGAGTTTTTAGTAAAGAATATGAAAGGAATCTTTTGTCGTTTTTCCGTACGAGGTACTTTTTGACTTTTCCGACAAATGTACGAAGAATGTTTTTTTTAACTTATACGGCATGAATGGATTTTTAAAACATTGTTTCCAAGAAGCTTCCTTTACAAGTTTTCAAGATTATTTTTAATCAACTTCTTTTATTTTAAAGTTGTATGACATGTTATGAAAGGAAAATTGTTTTTGAAGAAGAAAGGATATTTTCCTCAAGAATTCAATACAAGTGTTTTATCAAAATTATTTTCCATCTAAGATAATAAAGGGTTCTGTTTCTATCCATATTTTTACATTGGTTTGACTATGTTGTGATGGAATTATGTTTATGAATTCCTTTATCATATATGAATTGATTTATGATGTCATGATGTTTCAAGAATCCCATTTTTGTTATATGTGTTATGCGATGATGTATGTTTTATGATTATGTGGCACACATAAGAAAGGATTCATTATAAGATGGGTGGGACCTATATCTCCCTCCAATGCATTGGGTAAAGATTTTATATCTCATGAGATAGGCATGGCTGGAACGGAAGGTTATTTCGGTTCAGTGATACAGGACTGAAACGAGGAGTGAACTCGGTTCAGAAAGGGACTTCGTCCACTAAGATAGTCTTGGCAATGAGTCATGACTAACAAGAAATGATTTTCCATGATTATGTGTGCATGCCACAAAGTTTCAAGTTTTATGTTATGATTATGGGGATCTCATTTTCACTTCTATGATTTATTCCATGTTAAGATATTATGATCTCTTTTGCAGGTTTTGATCTTCATAAAGATATGATATGATTTTTATTTCCTTTATTTGCCCTTGCTGAGCATTTGAGCTCACCCTTTTATGTTTTCATTTCCCCAGGTCAGGAAGATGGATATTAAATTGAATATGCTAAAAGGGACCCTAGATATGATGAAATAAACGGGAGATACTGTAGAAGATTTATGAACCAGTTGTTTATGTTTCCCAGTTTCTAAAGACACTATACCTATACGGTCCTTTGTGGTTTTGTCATATGTTGTAATAAGTGTGCTTCAATTTTGAAGTATTAACAATGTATGTAAAGTATGGGTCGTTATATGTACATACCCTTTAGGTAGGATCCTTGTCGGGTATTCGCATGAGCTGTTTTACAGTTTTTCTTGTACTTTCTAGTTGGGATTGTATTCTGGACCCTTTACATACTATAAAAACTCTTTTTATGATACAATTTTACTTTGTATTCATATCTTTAGGTGGTATTGGTTGTGAGAGTTTATAGGTTAGAAAGGCATGCCTTCATGGTTTTCGGGATATTCTTTTTCGGTGCTAGTTTCAAGCCCTTGGCCTATGGAAGGCGGGCTTGGGGAAGTCACAACATGGTCCATGGGGGATGAGTTTTGAAAAAGGTCTTTTTCAAGGTTTCTAATCATTACATGCACATTTTGGTGTTCTAAAACTCCATAAATGAGTTTTCTGTCTTTTTTTTTGAAAAGGACTACTCATATTATTTCTCATTGAGTTCCTACATTTGAAAATTAATTATACAGTTTAATTATATAAATTTATATAAATCAAAGGTTTTTTTATTAATTTGACCCTTTTTCATATATTTTTTATTGAGATAAATTCTTTATGAATAGTTACTCAGTCTGCTTGAGCACACCACATGCTTGGTTGATGTTCTATTAATTCATACATGACACTAACAATTCAAAGAAGGTTTCTGACAATTTAACATAAATATGAGGTTTTTTATTATTTGGTTATTTACACACACATTTTAGTGTTTTAAAACACAACAAAGCATTTTCATTAAACCTAATAAAAAGTAAACTTATATTGACAATGTGTCGATTCCTAAATATTCAAAATCAATATACCATTTTTTTATGATTTCATTTCAATAAAATTATTTTCTTTATTTTGACCACATGGATCAATTTTTAAATTTTATGAAATATTTAGTAACAACTTATTTAGTTCGTTTCAGTATAACACATATCTGATTGATTATTTGTCTACTCATATAAGTAAAAAACAATTAAATGATATTTTTCTTTGATTTTTCTCAATAAGAGGTCATTTTCCGTGGTTTTAATTTTTATAAACATGTTTTATTGTTATAAAATACCAAATAAGAGTTTTTTATGTTCCTGGGAAAATGCAAAGATTGATTGATAGACCATTAGTTTATATATTACAAAAGTAAATCTATGTTTTTTTCCAATAATTTAATGGTAATAGAAGGTAATTTTCTCAGTTATGACCCTCTAGCCCAAATTTTTTACAGTGGGCAATTTCTTAAGAGTAGATTATCCAAACAGTCTAAGAACAATAAACATCTATTTGATGTTCCACTGACTTATACACATAAAAAATAAATCAATAAAATTTACTTCGATTTGACAACATTAAAAATCATTTTATTATGTTTTTAACAATTAAACACATGGTTTTCTATTCTAAAAAAGTAAAATGTAATTTTTTGTCAAATTTTGTTGATGGAAACTCATATTGATGTATTTTCAATTCCTATATTTCAAAATTAAATATTATTTTTTTTAATATGATTTACATTATAAAAATTTATTTTCTTGGTTTTGATTCTATTGAATACATTTTTAAATACTACCAATTACTTAAGAACTACTTATTTAGTTAGTATTAGATGTATTTGTGTATAATTGATATTATGTCTTCTTTAAGACATAAAAAATAATTTAAATGATGTTTTACTATGATTTTTATCAATATGATGGCATTTTCAATGTTTTTTGTTGTTACACACATGATTTAGTGTTTTAAAATAGTAAATATTTATTTCTGGTCATCTTAGGAAAACAAATATTCAGATGGATGAAATATTAGTTATTAAAATTTTAAAATAAATTTATACGGTTTTCCTATGATTGTAAAGATTTTATTGGCTATTTTCTATATCTTGACTCTCAACCACATGTTTTTAAAGATAGTCAATTCTTTAAGAACATCTCATTAAGTCTATCTGAGAACATCACATGTCTGATTGATATTTTATCTTCTGACACACAATCAAAATAATTCTAATATGGAATTACTATGATTTAATGAAAATATAATAAATTTTCAACAGTTTTTACCATCACACAAACATTATAATTTTTTAGAACTCCAAAAATCATTGTCATTTATTTTAGGGAAACAAAAACCATGAATAACAAACCATTAATTCTTTTATCTAAAATATCAATCAACATTTGTTTTCCAATGATTTAAAATAAATTTAAGATAAATTGTTATGTTTTGACTATGACACTATGTTTGTTTGACATATTTTTTTTCTTTACCTATAAATATTTATAAATAAAAAGTTAATTTTAATTATACATGTAAAAAATGTTAAACAAAAAAAGTAAGGTAAAATACCACATACATCTAAGGAATTCACATCAATATCACATATGGACTCATCATATTGTAAAATAGATAACTTTGGTTCCTAAAACATATATAACTATCATATATTATAATCATGTAAACAAATCTATACGAGTAATATTAATTTTTTACCCATGTGGCGATGATAGGTGAACCACCAACAAGATGTTGCAAAATCAAACCATATATATATGTATAAATATATGATAAACTCTCATCATAATCTATCCATATATGATGAAACCAATCAACCATAATATTCTCCATTGTTTTCCTTTCAATATCTCCCTCATCCTGTGTGTGCATCCCTAAATCTATGCATGAATCCATCACCACTAATATTAAAACTAGACGTCATTGGACACTTTTTCCAAAGATTGAAATGTAACCATGACCATTACTCCCCATGAAAGGTTGAAATATCTAATCTCTATGCATAATAATATTATGAGAGATCTTCTTGATCAACATGAAATTGATAGAAGTGAATATACATAATAAATTAATGAATTAATTAAATAAATTCAATAAAATAAAAACACATTTTTACAAAATAATTTTCTTACTACAATGCTGACAACATCGAGATCACACGCCAAATGATTTCCATATATACTAACATACAATCAGTGGTGTCACCTCAAGGTTGCAACTAAAATACCAATTATATATTTAGATTAATTTTATACTAAAATTATATAAATATATAAATAAGAAATGAATTATAAATAATAATTATGTCTAAGTAGGGACACATGCTAAGTGCCATGTCTAGAAGGCATGCCTTGCAGAGCTCGATTAGGTGAATAAAGGAATGTCTCTGTCTACATTAAACATATCCAGTTATTATACATGTAAAAATTTAAAATTATTTATATGTTAAAATAAATTAATTTTATCATCATCTCCTCATAAGACAAAAATAAGACAAAACCCTACCACAAGGTAGGACAAATACATATGGGACTCACTACAAGATATTTAGAACACCCAAAAAAATGTTCTTTTTGATATATATTCAATATAATCTTATAGTGATTCAATTAGTTGAAAAATTCTGAAAGGTACAGTGGTCAAAAATCATCCGGGCAAGATTTTAAATTATATTATTAATGTTTTAGTAAATACAATAATAATAAAAATAATTCTATAAAATTTAAAATGTTAATTTTACCCATTGATCCCTCTATAATCTATAAATTATTTCATAGTGTAATAATATCCACTCAAGATTCATTAGAACGAATATATTGGGGGGATCCATATCATATATATTAGCTAATTAATCAGTGGACTCAAACTCTCTCTAACTGGATTACATGAGACTTTAAGTAACACATCCATCTGGGTACCAGATCTCCAATATCAGACCCATATACCATAACCCTTTCATCTTTTCAAAGACATACTAGATCCCAAAAAACAAAAATGCATAATACGGTAGAAAAGAAATAATTTATAATTAAAAAATGTTACTAATTGGAGAACATACTTATAGAAAAGTACAGTAAATTAACCTAAAAAATGAAAAATATATATACCTGTAATGATAAATGAATAACCTTGAGCATCCAGGGATATATGTATATTTATTAAAATAATTAAATAAATAAATATTTATAGATATAATAAAAAATATATTTTTACAATTTTTATGTTTTTTATATATTACTAGAATTAATTACAAGTAAACTTTTATTGGTCATGAAAATATATCATATCTAATACAACTATATCATTATACCATTTTATATCCTATTCTCATATATCTGAATTTCATTAATTAAGTGTTTACTTATGAAATGGTGTAATATCTGGTTCATGTCGTCCTATCAGAGAAGCCCCCCTTATTGAAATTTTCACCAAAACATTCCTCTTTAAATTATTTTTGAAAAATTTAAAAAACATTTACCTATTATTATATTGTAAAAATCATACATATTACATGGTATTTTTATACAATATAATGTAAATTTTTACCAACATAAATTGGAAATGTTCCAATTTTAGTCCATGAATCAGATAATTCTAATCAAACTATAACAATATATATTTTAAGCCATGATCATAAATGACCTCAATAATTTCCTTCAATATTCCATAGTAATAATCCATGAAAATAAATAGACAACCAAAACCATTTTTTTTGTTCCTCTATTCATTTCAACATCCCTAATATTAAATCAAAAAATGTTATCACTTAAATACTTGTAATAATAAATCACAACAAATAGAGAATCAATAGTTGGTTAATATCTGCAGCCATTGTATTAGTACATGATTCACACGTCTTGTGAATCTGAAAATTTTCACACAACTCAATAGATTGAGGGTTGTTAAAATGTACCTTGAATATATTATAAAAATATTAAATCAAATATATAAATGTATGTGAGTCTTCTACCACCCATAAAATATATTAAAATGAAGTTATTGGATTTGATGATCTGTGGAGTAGGGCCTTTTATTTTTCAACTTTGTGATATGCATCCTAAATTACGACAAAATGAATGATAAAAAAATTAAATATAGAATAATAAGACATAATAGATCAAATATAAGACTTATGGTTTTAATTATTAAATAATGTACTATTGAACAAAATGCCTCAATGAAAATGAATCAAATTATTTTTGTCCATATCAAGCATTTCACCTTATTCAGTTGAACATTTTATTGTCTGGAAGGGTTTATCTAATTTTTTTTACCTCATTAATACTTGTGTCATTAAAATTGGTGAATTTTTTTACCAAATAAACCATTTAAATCATAGCTTCAGGTTGATCACTTTTGTATACATATCATTTCAATATATTTATGTATCACTCTAGTGGATACATACACCTAAATTGTACATGATGACAACAAATTAATTTACTAGTTTTATTCATGTTCAATTGGACAGATACATGAAAATGAATAATGATGAAATATTTTCTCCATGTGACATAGGGTAAGGAAAATATTATACTGTAACTTGTTTAGATAACTAGTGTGATTATTTATTGAATATATTTATCTAAGAAAATTAGAACCTCCAATTAATGTATAAAAAACATGGGTAGGAATAAAATCATGAATTGAAATTGGTATTAAATATTTGAGTAGAATATGATTATCAAGAATTTTTAACCCTTGTAATTTCATTCCCCCACATTGACATACATAGAAATATTAGAGCAATAACCATCAAGAACCTTCGCATTCATCAAAATTGATAGAAACATGTCTTTTTATTATTTAATCATAATGTACTATACAATAATAATCTATTCCATATAACACTGATCCAATAATATATGTAATGGTTTTCTGAATCCCATTTCATACAAATAATTTTGAGCATTGAAATTTTCCTCTAATTTTCTATTGACACCCAAAATGTTCTATAGTATATTATCATAGCCATTTTAATCAATGAGAATCACATATAAAAATTTACTTTAAATATTAAGCTTCCAATAAAAAAATTAATGAAAATAATCACGTGTTATAATTATGATTTCTATTTCTAGTTGTATAATGAATGTATGAAAATATTGAAGATAATAAATCCTGAATATCATTCACTATATGGATGTTTTATTTGTTATTTTATAATAGAATATAAACCCCCAACATTATTTTTGGTGTTGGATCATGATCTCTATTCCCATAAAATGAAACACAAACATTTCTAAACTTGTGTAGTGGAAGAAGAATGTTTCTTCAACCAAGGTATACCCACTTTATATCCTTTGTAACCCATATTGTTTATTAATTTATTAAAACAAGGGAAAAATTATTATTTTTCACTCCAACCTATTAATTTATCATATTATAGGAAGCCATTGATTTTCCATAAACAAGAGACTCGAAGTCTAAATATGTCATTAGATGTAAAGCCAAAAGTCATTACACCATCAACCTAAAATTCTTATTATAAATCAATTACCAGTTTCAAATAATCATATATTTTATCATCGGGTTCTCCTGGTACATCAAAAATATTATAATGTAAAAAATTGGTTTCATCATATATATCTTAAGGGGAAGGTTGAATGAAACCAACACCACTAGACACATACCATGTTTCACACCAACCATATACAATAATGGGTCAAAACCATCAGTTACTAAACCCAATCAAAAATTAAAACTTTCTTGAGAAAATTATGCTATTCTCATATCAAACTCTTTCAATTCCAAAGATTCTATAAAATGAATTTAATTATTACCTAAATTTTTCTTTCTAAATTACAACCCAAAAGTATAACCATTTTAGCTAAAAAGAATAATTTCTTACACCACTATTTTCATAAGATGTAATGAATTTTCATATTGATGATCTGATTTCCTCAATCCAAAATTCTTTTAAAAATAATACAAGTTCCATGATTAGTCTCATTATCCTAAAACCTAAAAAATTAGTATAATTACTGAGTTTCACTATCTATTTTTCAAATTAAAAATAGTAATTATCACATGCATCAATGACCTAATATGTGAAATCAAGATTATTGATCAACTTGTGTCCTTGGAAGAACAACTTCAAAATCATCTTTTAATCAAGGAGTACCATATTTAGAAGTCCCAAAAAAATATCAAAGAATGTGTCTATCCATGGATTGAATGACTATTGGTTTAATAGTTCAATGATAAATGATAATTTAGTGAATCAAATAAAGCCATGATATAATTATATTTCTTAAACATCAAGAATTTAAAATAATTTCATTGATTCTCTATCAGCATAATAGCAGGGTTTACTCCCTTTACTGGAATTGTTCACGATATTACTCTCTTTATGTTGAAACTGACATATCATGTCCTAGAGGATGACATTCATCCGATCAACTATTATCAGATTGACATCCATTTGAATATTTTTTATTGGTGATAGAAGAAATACTCTTCCCTATGATGTGTCCAAGTATTAAATTTTTCCAACAACCAAATCAGAAATAAATTTTATCTAATTATATATTGTTTAAGGAAATACATGTTTTCACATTTTCTAATTAATTGACAAATCATATTTTTAAAAAAAAATTGGCATATGAAATCAATAAAATTCGTATACACAATAAAATATTCAACATAAAATATATTCGGTAGATCAATAAATCTCTTGTACATATCTATATCTTTTAAAAAAACCATTGAACTATATAAACCATATTTTAATAGAAACTGAGAATTACTATATATATAATATATATGTTAATATAAAAACAATATAGTATAAGATTTAAATATATAGTTATTATGGAGATAACGAATTTAAAAACACTTTAATGTATTACATAATTCAAATGAAAATAACAAGGATAAATGAATTAACATGTGAAAAACATTATTTTTTTCAAACACCAAATAGTATAGAAATAACATCTACATTATTCTAATAAAGTAACATTTAAAACTTATATTTTAAAATAATTTTTGACAAAAAATCACATAAGGAAAATATTTTTTTTGAAATTTTTATGATAAAAATTCTTCATGAATTTAATATATCTAAAAACACCATTTTTTAAATTTATTTGTTATAAACATTTAATTTCTAAATTACCAAAAAACCCCAATTAAAAAAATTATTCAATCCCAGAAATTATTTAATATTAAATATTGAAGATCATACAATTATTTCATTGAAATTTAATCAAATAAGGGATACTAACATTAGCGAATGGGGTGTAGGTTGGTTAGTGACCTCCTCTAATTAGTGACATCTCATAGGTAATTGGTCTAGTGTTTAATTCTTCCTGCATCATATTTACCCAAAAAATGGTGGGTAAGATAATTTCCCATGTGTGCATGTGAAGTTGGATTCTGGTGGAGCCAAAAAAATTTGGAGATAACCATCGAGGCTATAGTTTTAGTGTCATGGGCATGCATGGACACGGTGTTGATGGAAGTTATAATGAGCTAGGACCTTGGTGGTGTGACGATGGATAACCGAGGGTGAAATTCAGGACAGAAAAGTGACCTTTAGTGGTAGGATCACTGGTGAGCATTGTTCTGGGTTAGTGGGCTAGGCGATGCTGGTGGTGTGGTGAAGATGGAATGAGGGTGTTCTTTCATGCTAGTCGGGCGACCATTAGTGGTGGGAGGATAGAAATTAACCTTGATAGAAGTGGTATGTGGGTGATTTGTTAGGCCATTGGGATAATTGTGGGACTATGTACCTAGGTGTTTTGGTTCTTGTTCCTGGGGCCTTTGTACCCATGGTCCTATTGGCCTTGTATTTAGCTCCTCTCTAAAAAAAATAAATATTTTATTCCTTTCATTGAATAAAAATATTCTTCAACTCAAATATATATATATAAAGTGATTGAAATAAGACAACTAGTAGAACAAGGGGGAAAGGAGGGATAATATTTATAGGGGAAATGAATTTTCAATAGCATTGTCCCAAATGACTTGCATAAGAAATCCATGGAGTGTTACACAAAGAGAGGGGGAATCTGTTGGATTTTCACAAAAGGGTATATGTTTCATGTAGAGGGGATGAATTGAGGTTTCGTGTGTGCAAGGGAGATGTTTCAGTAGTGTCGGGGGTGAATCGGGGAGTGTTTCTACTAAGGGGATATGTTTTATGTAGAGGGTGGAGGTGAATAGGGGGTGTGGGTTTGTAGGGGAGAGTTTGTGTGTAAAGGGGGTTGTAGATAGAGTGGGGGGGGGATCATGGGAATTAGACATATCACAAAGATGGGTGGGTGGGGGTGGAATTTCATTTGATGTATCTTGATGTGGGAGGATAGAGATTTTGATGGGGATAAAAAATGTAATTGTCACATTTTTGTGGTTTCTATTTTTAGTTTTTTCAACTTCCAAATGGCAGTATCCCATTTTCCCAACTGTAAATACCAATTTTACAATAGTCCCATTTATTTAGATTTATTTTATTTTTAACGCATTAATGTGTAATATTCATGTTTCACTTCCATTTTATATTATTACACATAAAAGGGAAAAATGGTTTTTATTTTATTGAAATATGAAATATTGTAAATAAAAACAGTTATGGTTTTAGTGGTGTGAAATTCATTGTTATATTATATGTTAAAATAGAACATTCATTTTGACGTTTGTAAATAAAGTCAAAAGAATCCATAAAAAGAATCATTTTTTAAACTATTGAATGAAAATCAATGAAACATAACATGTAATTTAAAATACACTTATTTCCATATAAAAATAATAAAGAAATAATTTCAATAATAAGGACATAGAAGAAAAATATTCATAAAATAAATCATGAAAACATTTTACAACTCTATACCTTGAGTCTGAATTATCCCATATGTTATTAATCCTCCTGAAAAAAATTATGTTAATTATTTAATTTCTAAATAACCCTTTTCAAGTTTATTAATAATTCTTATTAACGATATTTTTAATTATACAATCATTGAGATTTATTTATAATGTTTTGAAAATATTCGGTCCATAAGTCCAAAATGACTTTGGTCGGTTAGCTATGGTTAAAGATATCATTATTCCATTATCTAATGAATAATAATAATGACATAATTATCCTTTTTATACATCAATTATACATATAAAAATAACCAAGAAATATAGTTATAAAAATGAACAATATTACAATCATGGAGGTAGAAAGCTGTACATATAGATGAGTACCATTTTTTCATGATCATTAAGTAATGACGGTAATTATTATTTTATCTTTAAAAAATTATCCTGATATAATAAATATAATATTTTTTAATTAAATAAATTTATATATAGTATCAATGTGATGTGGTGATGAAAAAATAATGACATCACTTCTGGAGGTGGTAGTACACATGTATCCACAATCAACATTACCATCTTAGAATAATTGTAATGTAAGAAAGAAATGATATATTATATTTTAATAACTATAAAAAATTAACAAATTTCATATATATATATATATATATTAATTCTATTAGTATAACTATCCATGATAGCTGATGACCGAAATTGAATTACCTTGGTTCACAAGAAAGTAGTCCACCGTACACCTGAAAGACATTTTCATTTTACATTTTATTAAAGATGATAAATATTTAGTTTAAAACACTATCATAAAAATATTAGTAATGTTAGGATAATTTCTTTTTTGATTTTGGAATGGTTAATAGATATTTTAATGATGTGTAAGATGAAATAAATCTATATCATTTATTATAAATTTATACATGTTATTACTGAAGTCTAATTTTTGTTACAACTTAATCCATAATAAGTTGGTATTATGACAAAAAAAGTAATTATAGAGTTAGTTTAGGGACTCTATAAAGAATTTTTTCTGGTATTTTCTGAACCAAAAATCATTTTTATGTGTCAATAAAAGATCATATGAGGTTCTCTTTTATAAGTGATGGGAGGGGATCTTTTGGAATTTCATAAAATAGTATATTATTATAAATGATGATTTTTTTAAAAATAGGGATAAATTTATAATATTAATATATAATAGGAGGATGTTTTAAAATAATCATATAAAATAGAATTATTCCATGTTTGGATTGCATTATTACCCTTATCCTTTTTTTTTAATCCACCTTAACCCCTTACAAAAAATACAATGATAATGATGTCTTAACTGTATTGCATTCAATATAGTTTCTATAGTTGAAAAATTGGGTAATAAATGGACCATGGTCTGAAATTTTCAATTATATCCCATTAAATTGTACAATAATATTATTTTTTGAAGTTTTAAATCATTCATTAAATTATTAATTGTTGAAAAATAACATTAATGTCAATTTTGCAACAGTTCAGTTAAATTTATTTCTAAAACTACAAGAAAAATGATAAATTAGATTACAATGAATTAAAAATACTTTAATATGTCATTTGTTTCCACAAAAAATTGGAACACAAAAATGACTTGAATAATATTATTTATATAGTTTCTAAAATAATTTTATTAATTTTTTACTACTTACATAGGAACTACATCAGTGTTTCATAAGAACATAATGTAATTACTTGATCATTTAAAACTATAAATAAATTAAAATTATGAAAAAAATCAATTATCATTCCAATTAATTTTTATAACAATAAGCATTTTATATTTATCTCAATGTTAAAATTTTAATGATAAAACAATAGAGATAATGATATTTATCTCCTTTCATTATATAAAATAATATAAAAGTAAAAAACATGTAAAACAAGGAAAATATCATATATT
Source organism: Viscum album (assembly GCA_963277665.1). Lineage (NCBI taxonomy): Eukaryota > Viridiplantae > Streptophyta > Magnoliopsida > Santalales > Viscaceae > Viscum > Viscum album. Next base: position 1,532,889,822 of record OY728163.1, on the reverse strand, counting down.
ATACTTTTATATGAATATGGATGAATTTTAATCCTATAGTTAAATTATATCAAATGTTAGATTCATTTTTTATTTACTAACATTTTTTAACCATTATTATCTGATCTACCCTTTATCTTGTAAAAAATTATTATTAAGGTTACTATTCATAATATCCATAAATAAAAGGAAACTATTTACTAAAGTTTAACAAACTTATTCAAAATATGAAATTTATTCTTCAAAATATTAATTTTAAAATTAATATAATTTAATTTAAAATTAGACCTTTAAAATGTTATGAAAATATTTTTTTTGGAAAAACACCTTTTTAAATTGAAAAATGATTTTATACTAAATTAAAATATAAAATTTATTTAAAAAATAAAATTTGTAATTATTTTAAATTAATATGATCTAATGAAATTTTAATAATAATTAAAATTTTAATTTAATTTTCACGTACTAGAAAATAAAATACAATTTTCAAATTAAAATCATAATTTATCAGTATTTATGGAAAAATCAATTGTTCTAAAAATTCACAATATTTTCTTCTCAGAAAAATATGACATTCAGATATAAAAAAATTAATTACATTTTATAAAATTAAATTATATAATTTGAATCCTTTTTTAAATAAAACAATATAATTTACAAAACAAAATATTTTTAGAAATAATGCTTTTTTATTTTTTTTTCAAATATATTTTTAATGAATATACATCAATGAAATATAAATAATTTATAATTTATAATAATTTTCATTATCATTATATGGTTTTTACATACTTCCACCTTGTTGGGAATTTCATATTCATAATTTTATATACGTATTAAACCTTCAGGGTTTTCATTCCCCCAAATAATTTTCATATTCTCATGTTTCTTATTCAACCATATGGGTTTTACAAAAACGACAAGTTAATGATTTTTTATTATTATGAGAATCATTCTCTCTGTGGTCAAGAATCGATATAGGTTATTCATTATACGAAATGTTCTCCTCCAACTGAACTACTTTAGGGATCAAAATATGAGATGAATCCAACACATATTTTCTTAACATCAAAACATGGTATACATTATGTAGTAGGGATAACCTCAGAGACATGGAAAATACATAGAAAACTTTTCCAATTTTATCCCAAATTTGATATAGTCTAATTAAATATGGACTTATCTTCCTCATTTTCTTAAAATACATTACACTTTTCTATATATTAATTCTAAGAAAAACATGATCAAATGCCCAGAAATAAATATATTGCCTTCGACTATCATCATGTATTTTCTACCTAATTTACCTGATAATCATATGTTTCTAAATAATATTAACCATAAAAACCATTTCATATACCAACTATGGTTCCATAATTTTTCTTTCTCTTACCTAAAACCAAAACCAGGGTCTAACACAACTCCTATATAATGCCTCAAAAGGTGACAAATATATGTTTGAATGGGAACTCTTATTATAAGAAAACTGTTAAAATGAATGTTGATGATCCTAACTTCACGGTAAATCCATTGAATACGATCTAAGAATTTGTTCCATGGTAAAAATCATTTTATCATACTATCTATTAGATTAAGGATGAAAATTTATATTGAAATTTAATTTATCTAGAAACCAATTTTTAAGTCCTTTTAAATGATTTACACGGAACATGAGATCATTGTTAGATAAAAAGGATAAAAGAATTACATGTAACATGATAATATATTTTTGATACACATGATAAATTTTATCTAAATAAATTGTATCATGAATGGTAATGAAATGCAAAAATTTATTTAATCAATCAACAAAAAAATCATATTATTACCCACATATGTCCTTGGAAATCCCAACATGAAATCCATTAATATATTCTCCCATTTTCACTATGGAACTGGAAAAGTATGAAGCATCCCATTCAGTAATTTTCACAATGATTTAACCTGTTAAAAAGCTATGCATTTCATGTTAAAGTAACATAAATATATTTTCATTGCATATAACCATGAATACTCCAAAGGCCTATATACTTGTTAGTGAATCTTGTATGGACAAGAAATGATGAACTATAAGATTCACTAAATAATTCTATCTTCAATTGGAATTTTAATGGAACCCATAATATCTTTCCAAATATGATAACACCTTTATCAAAATTTAATTCGAGAAACATAATCTTCATTACCAATTATACATTTTTCTAAAAATAAAAGTGTTTTTTCTAATCATCCTAAATTCTTCTTGATAGATATTACTATACCGATAAAAAAAGAGGAAGTTCCAGCATGAATAATTTTTGTACAAAAATTTATCAAATTTTTTACCAAAGGGTCAGGATCTAAACATAACATGGTTAATTGAACATTATTTTTCCTGCACAAAGAATAAGCTGCATTATTTTATTTTCGAAGTTAGTAATTGATCTTGAATTCAGAATGCTTAATCAGTTATATATATCTTCTCTACCTCAAATTAAACTATTTATATGTGAATATATAATTCAATATTGTATGATTAATATATATTTCATGTTAGGATCATTATATATGATATATCAAAATTTTAAAGAATAAAACAAAAGATAAGTCTTGATCATGTGTAGGATAATTTAACTCATTTTGTTTTATTTTTCATGAAGAATACGAAATTAACAGATCATTCTGAATCCGAAAAAACCATGTCCTTTCAATGAAGTATTATTGTAGGTAACAAATTCACCACGTCTATAGGTAAGAACCAAAACCAGATCATTCAACAGTGTTTTTTTTCATTTCATGGAAATAGTCATCAAAATATTTTGTCTAGATGAATTTTAATCATTGTCGAGTAATCTTAGTCAGATTACAAAGCATAGTTTTGAAAAAACCACCCTTAACATAATGCTAATATAAGAAAACTATGAATCATAATAACATTTGTAGGTCTTATACATTTATTAACCAATTTATTTTTCACTGGATTAACTCTTATTCCATTAATATATATGATATTCTTAGGGAATGAAATCTGATATTACTAAAAATTAGATTTTCAAAATTTTCAAATAACATATTTTCTTTCAGGGATTGTAGAATAATACATAGATTTTTTCATGATTCTCATACCTTTGAGAATAAATCAAAATATCCAAATTAAAACAATAAAAAAATATCAAAAAATTCATTGAAAACTCTATTCATAATATCCATAAATAAATATGGGGTATTTTCCAACCCAATGGGTAAAACCACAAACTAATAATTCTTATATCTTGTCTAAAACAATATTTTTAGAATGTAAACCTCCTTAAAATTCAACTAATGGTACTTGGACCTTATCATAACCATCAAAAAATACCGAGCTCTTTGAATCTGATTACAAATATCAGGTATATGAGGAAACCATTACTTATTATTCTTATTAATGTTATTCAAATTTAAATAATCCATGCAAGGTCTCATCAAACCATGCTTATCTTTAACAAATAAAGGAACCTCAAGTTGATGTTTTATTATTAATGAAACATTTATCAAGAGACTCATGTAAATCCATGTTCAATTATAGAATTCTTACATGATCCATTCAAGAAGTGGGTTTCGAAATATGCTAGGAATCATGCACTATGTCAAAAGTCAATTCAATATCACGGTTAAGTATAAAGCTAGAAAAATAATTAGAAAAAAATAAAGGTATAATATTACTACTGACACATCATTAATCTAAACATTTTTCTTACTATCAATAACAAGTTCAAGGTAAATTTCCTTTCCATCCTTTTATAGTTCTTCATTTAATTCATATGCCAACAATTACGAAATTCATTATTGCATAAAAATTGAAACATATTCTGGAAATTAAATTTTTTGATCTACAATATATCTTAGCATGGTAAAAATAGATCCAATCCATACATAAAATATCATAAAACCCTACTAGTGGAAATAAAATTGGTTTTATGGTTAATTATTTACCAAAACAAAAATAAGAAGATTATTATAATTCTTTTTCCCTAGATACTTCTCCTAGGTGTTCTTACCCAAATTTATACATTCATTTCTTATGGTCGTATTTAAAATTTACCAAAAAAAATTATTTGAAATGAAACAATGTGTTGAACTCCAATTAATCAAGAAATTTTTATAATCTGAAAAAAAGTAATATACATGTTACCACATCATTTAATGGACTAACATTTTCTAATGTAGTTATAATGTATTTCACTACACCCTTATATTTATATCTCATACTTATTATCATCATTTTTATATTCTACATACATGCATCCACATCATGAAACATTTATTCACATTTAAAGAACATTATTTTGTCATTATAAAAATCAGTATTAACACTACCAATGTTGTATTCATTACATTCATTGTTTATATTCCTAAACAGACCATATATGAATTAATTTCTAGATACTATAATGCATTATATAATGTTCTTTTTACTACACCTATCATAAACTAAAAACATGTTTTTCTTCCCTTAATATTTATTTTATTGATGATTACCAATTGCATGTCATCTATATCTTTTCTTATTTCTATTTTCATAGAACTTATTATCATGAACAAACATTATTTCCATATTCATGGAACATCAAACATGTTTCTAATAACTTTTTCATTCATGGGAAGCCAATAAATTTAGATATTTTTTAATTAATCAAGAGTAAAGATGATTACATTGAATATAATTATATTAGATAAAATTTGGGGTATACCTTGCCAAATGGGTGATGTTTGCTTCATATGAAGCTACAAAATCTTCCTCCATCAACCACAAATCATATAATGTTTTTTCTATCACAATTCAGACAGCCTTAAAAAAATATTACTCATGGAAAATATTCTTGAAATCCACCCATTCAATATATATAATTATAATCTATTTATATATTATTAATAACCATTATCCTCTATTGATTTTATTGACCATCAAAATGGTAAATTATAGAGTTACCTATGGATGATCCATACCACCCATGACATCAAATATGTGTTCGTTGTCATTGATATATCATTGAGCAAAAAATAGGTTAGAGGATCCAATGGAAAATAGAGGATGTTGTCTAATAAAATGATCCAATATTGACTTATTAATATTTTAGATCTTGTTGAAACCTTGCATGAATTCTACCAACATATATATCTGAAGTCAACTAGGACATCATTATAACAAAATAATCAGTTCCTATTTAAACCATTATGGGTTGGTTATTCAGAAGGATATCATCTTATCAGTGCATTCATAATTTAGATTCCATGTTTACTCTATCAAAAAATACTATGAATTTAAATATTTTAGATCAAGAAACATTATAATCATTAAATTCAATTTCATGTAAAATTAATTGTAAATTAAAATATTTTACGGGTGTTCTATATGAATTATCAGAACCTTTATAGTTATCTAAACCATTCATATAGTACCAACTATATGGTTCTAACCATAATAAATATATAAATTGAATCTTTATAATATTATTAAATAATTTTTATTCTTACGATCTGTGTAGTTTTAGAGTTGTAGAGATTTAGATCATCGTTACTACATAATAAAATATTGCATCACAAAGTGCAATTTTCCACTCAATATTCATTTTGGAAAATATATAAGGCTTTTAAAAATTAAAACATTTTATTTTCATGACATATATTGACAATTTAATTTTGGACCTCATAATTTTCCATGATTATTCTTAAAAACCTATGAAAAAAATTTAAAACTGTGGAATGACTATCAAAAGTTTAGTAAGGAACAAGAAAATAAATAATGAAACCCATTAGTCCATGAATACTTCCTAAAAATAACATATTTAAAAATAAAATTTGGTCTCAAGATAAGCATTTTCTTACTAGAGAAATCACTTTACCTTCATAATTTTTTTTTATAAAACATATAATAAGAAATAATTGAGTCAAAATAAAACTCATAAAGGTTTCTTTGGAAACATGATAATTATCTGATTTTTTTTAAAAGGTATACCTTTCACCCATAAAACATAGTCATGTTATATTACCTAGTGAAATTGAAATATTAATTTAAAAAAATAACAATCATAAATATATTATGTAGGTATCTTGAGACATCATTTCTATATAAGTCTTATAATAACTCACACAAATGGATTAACTAATATCTTAATCTTCCATATAAAATAAATTTGGAGGGATACCATAGACCCACTTATATATGGTTTATAATAGAAAAAACATCCGTGGTTTAGAAAAGGAAGCACCCATCATCATTGGAATTCATTAAATTCACAACATATTCAGAACATCGATAAAAATATGATTTTCACCCTTAATAAAACATTTTTAGATACTAATATATCCATCAAATATTAAATCTATTTTTAATAATTACCAGAACATAGGGAAGGGTTTTTCAATGATTTTACAATGAAATCTTGAAAATTAATTTAAAAATAAAATAATTGTGATAGTGGATGGAAAATTCATTATCTCCATATATATTATAATAGAACATTCCTTGTTTTCTTTTATAAAGAAAGTCAAACCATTCCATAAAAGGATTCATTTTTAAAACCAATGAATTAAAAATATAAAACATAAAATTCAATTTTTTTTAATATATAATAATATATTAAAAACAAATTAATGAATATCTACATGGAAAATTATTTATAAAATAAATCTTGAAATATTTTAAAACTAGTTTTTAATGTAATGTTGCCCTTACCTTGAGTCTGACTCGTCACATACATTATTTATATTATTGAATTATAAATAATGTAATTTTTTTATTTTTCTAATAAAACATTTCAATTTTATTAGGCCTTTTTATTTTATATCTTTCCAAGCTATATTTAATTATTTTGTAATTAAATTAATGTAGACTTCTTTAAAATTATTCGATTAATAACTTCAAAATGGATTTTTTAGGTTGATTGTGGTGGGAGATGTTATTATTTCACAATCTCTAGTAAAATAATCAAAAAATAATTATTTTTTCTACATAAATTATACTTTTAAAACAAACAATGAAATATTTTTATGAAAATGAACTATGATACAATCATGGAGATGGTAGGTCGTACGTACACATGGGTAAAATTTCCATTTTTCAATGACCATTATGGAATGAAGTTAAGTAATATTTTCTATTTAATTAATGATCATGATATCTTAAATATAATATTATTTCATTAAATATAGTTATATAATGTATTCATGCAATGTAGTGATGAATAATGAATCACCTCGCTTTGTGGATGTGTTAGACCACTTGTATTCATGAACAACGTTATAATTTTTTAGTGAATGTAATGGTACGAAAATATGGATATATTATATTTTGAAAATTATAAATATTTAATTATCATCATATATATACATTCATTCCATAACTATAAACACTAGTAAGAGGAGGTGATTTAAAATGAATTACATCTGTTTTTGAGACGATAATCCTCCATTCACATGAATGACATTTTCGTTTCCAATTTGATGGAACAAGAGATGGATATAGATTATTACACTACAAGAAAAAAAAATTATATATAGTATTGTTATTTGATTTTTTTATCATGGTTGATGATTATTTTAAGGAAGTTAATGAAGAAATAAAATTTAAACATTTTGTTCAAAGTTATACATTTTATTTAAGAAATATACGTTTCTTTTCACCTTATTCCCTTTAATGTTGGTATTATTACTAAAATATAATCTCTATAAATAAGGGATGGAATCTAGGAATGTATTTGGGTAGGTCATTTCTGAATAATGGATTTGGATGTGTGAAGAATATAGGATTGGAGGTTCCGTTTTATTAGTGAAGGGATAATGTTTTTTGGAATTTTCTAAAACATTAAATTGTTTTAAATTAATTATGATGAAAAATGGATGATATTGATAATAATAAAGATATGATGGATATTAGTTGAAATATTATCATATTATATAATTTTAAAATGTTTTTATCACATTTTGCCTTATCTTTTTGATATAATCTATTTTAACCCCTTTTGACAACTATTGTGTGGACAAAGTTTTTAAACTATAGGGGTCAACATAGTTACTATAATAGAACAATAGTGCTATAAATGGACCATGGATTGATATATTAAATCAAACCACAATAAAATGGATGAAAATTTTACTTCATTGTTTTTTTAATTCATTTAATAAATCAATATTTATTATAAAATAATAATAATAACAATTTTTTTAACTATTCATTTAATTTTTTTGATACTAGAAGATAAAAATTGAATTTGAATCCAGTGCATAAAAAACTATTTTATAACTCATGTGTATCATGGAAAATATTTGAACACAAAAAATAAGTCAAATAATATTATTTATAGATCTCTTAAAGTCCTTTTATTGATTTTTTACTTCTTGCAATGGCATCACATTACGGTTTCAAAAGTATTTAAGGTAATTATTTAATTTTTTTAAAATAAAAAAATATTACCAGTGTAAAAGTGAATCATTGATATCTAAAATTAATATGAATAACCTAATATATGTTCATTTTTTCACAAGTAAAAATATTTAATTATAAAAAACTAAGGGAATGAATTTTAGACTTTTCTGTGTATAAATTTATATTAATATAAAAAAATGGAAAAAGATAAAAAAGGACATATATTACAAATTTGGATGAGAATGGAAGAATTATAATCACAAAATAAAATTATATCATGTGTTAGGGTATTTATTAGTCCTTATCATTTAATTTTTACCCTTAATTTCAAGGATAACCTTTTACCGTGGTAATAAAAATTACTACAGTTTATATTTATAATGTCCACAAATAAAAGGGATATATTCACTAAAATAAAACCAAATTATTCCAAATATTGAATCAATTTTTAAAATTATAACAACAAATTTTCATTAAAAAAATTAAAATAAATCCCACAAAATGATAATAAATACCATTTGTTCGATAAAAATTCCTTTTAAAGTGTAAAATAATTTTATACTAAAATCATGTACAAAAATAATTAAAAAAATAATTGGGTAACTTTATATAAATAATAACTAATGAAAATAATAAGTTAATTTAAAATAGAATATTAATTTTTAAATACTTGAATATATAATAAAATTTTATTAAAAATTAGTATAATTTATTATTCACTAAAAAAATATTTCCATAAAATGTTCAAAAATTAATCTTAAGATACATTATACATGATGATTTAAAATAATGAAATTAATATTTTAAAATTAATATTATATAATGTGGGAATCATTTTTTAGGTAAAACTATATAATGTATAAAACCCAATTTTGTTTAAAATGAAGAAATTTCCTTTTGATCATAATATTGGATGATTTTTCAGTAATAAATAATAATATATAAAATATATCTAATGAATATATGAAAATAATTTATAATAAAATTACATAGGCTATTAAATAAACATAATGATTGAATTCATCATTAGTTAAATACTTTTTAGAGAAAATAAACATAATTTAAAAGGTTTCTCACAATGTTATATCTTTTTTTAGCGCTGATAAAAACAATTCTAGAACTAATAAAAGAAGATTTTAAAGAACTATATACTACATGTGAAAGTGATCTTTAATTTATATTAATGTTTAATATTTATCATAGATATTATATATCAATGTAACAGTAATGTATTGAAATGTTTTTAATATAGGTTTCATTACAATTTATATTTATTATAACGAAAATTTATTTTAAATTATGTTGAAATTTTATAAATGTTTTTTGTAGGGTGATCTAAATTTTATAACACATTACTTCAATTGATGGATTTTCTTATCTCTAAAATATTCATTCATTAATCCCCCCTTTAGTTTTTTGTAGCGCTGATGAACGATTATTTTGTTAATGTTTTTTAGGAATGATAAAAGATCTCAATATTTAAGGGTGTTTAAAATGTCAGTTCTTTTTTTACACTGATTGTAATGATTTCTAAAACTGATAAAATAGTAATGTGCTGTTGTAATTCCATCATTATAAATATTATTATAGAGAAAATAATAACCTCATTTTATCCAATATAAATCACAAAAAACTATATAAATCCTCTATAATCTTATAATCTATGGAGTTGATCCTTACATATAAAAATAAAGAATTGGAAATTTAATTATGAATTGAATCTTGGTAGGATTAATTTATTTAAAAAAATCACATTTTAGTTTTTCAAACTCTCCATACCTATTCTACCATATCTCCGCTATTAAATCCTCAAGTGTATAATTAAAAATATAATCCCGCATACCACCAAAATTATTCAAAAAGACAACACATTAAATGACAAAAATATATGAATCTGCAAACTTTCCAAAAATCTGTATATGAAAATATCAAATCAGTTTTTTCTCTTTAAAAATACCTATAAATAATCTCATGGGGGTAAAAATTTCCCATTCATAATAGTTGTTTTAAAACCACTTCATATATTCACACCCTAAGAATCCTTTATCTCTTATCTTAATTCCATGGATATGAAAATTTTGAGTGTTTTGTATTTAGGGGTTTTCTTCAACCATGAAATTATAATTTTAAAAAATTATTTTAATATTTTTCTCCCACCGATCACAATAAAAATTCAATAATACCATGAAATATGAATTCACTTAATGTTCTATAATGATTTTTGAAATTTCATGTAGAATCACAACCCCCTTGAATACTTTTCTATTTATAGTTCATGCAAGCAGTGTAACTTCCCCTTTTATATCACAGAAGAAGCACACATTTTTTATCATTTTTTTAAAAATAAAATAAATCCAGTTTTAAAATATTTTTAAAATAAATTCCTAACGGAATTGAGGGAATTAACGTCTTTTACACATATTGGAGACTTAGAAAAGCTGTTAATTCCATAAGGCCCTAAAACATTTATTAGCTGAAAGGTGTTGGGGTGGAAACAAATTTGACCCAATAAAATGTTAAAGGTATTCATGAAATCAATATCATTCATCTATACTGCTATAAATCACCTACATTCTCTCAAGAAAATCCTTTCACTCTTTAATAATCTACCAATTTTTACTTCAAATATCTCTACAATTCTCTCAGTGTCTTTCTCCCTTCTCTAAGACTCATTCGATGGCTTCGAAAGGTTACATTTTTTGCACTTCATTTAAAGCTTTATTGTCTAATTTTTTAATGTTATATGTTACTGAGTTTTTCTGTTTTTATATTATATTAGTTATTATATTTACTTTTCTATTTAGTTAATTAAATTAAATTTGTAAATAATAGTTAATATTAGTGACTAAATAGTTATAATTTAATTATGTATATTTTGTAAAAAATTAATAACAAATATTAGTAATTTACTAATTATTAAATATTGATTATCATTTAATAAAAAATATTAGTTTATAATAATTAGTTAACTAAAATTGTTAATTAATAGATAACTAACTAACTAACCATTATGAAATAATACTAACTAACATTTTTCTAATAATAAACTAATAATTAATTTCATATTAATATTCATCATATGATGATTAAATATTTGTTAACTACTGATTAACTAAGGATTATATAAATATTAACTATGAATTAAATAATCATTAACTAAGGATTAATTAATGATTACCTAAATGAGTAACTTTTTATTAACTAATAATTAATTAATTAATAAGTAATAATCAACTACTCCACTCTAATGGACCGAAGGCCTTCATTTTTTATTGATTTTGATAATCCACCTTTCAAGGGGTGAGGTGGAACCCTTACAAGGCCCGTAGGCATAAGTATTACATGGCCCGTAGGCCTTAGAGGAATTCATTGCCCGTAGGCTTCAAACATTACATACAACCCAGACTAACTACTTGGAACTGCTCCTCCCCGACATCTTCATCGTGAAATCAGCTCTCCACCTTCGCATGGCTGTTCGCATAGGATTTCTCGTGCATACACATTCTTGTCCCGATGGCAGGTGTCATACCCTATCATTCTTATAATTCGTTTAGCTTCTGCGGTGGTGAATGCTCCTTATTCATTCTCCTTGTAGACCTTGTTCCTTGTTGGTTACCTGGTTTGCATATGCACTTAAGGTGGCCAAAAGGCCTTGAGGTGGCCCAAAGGCCTTACTGACCTGAAGGCCTGGGTGGCCCGAAGGCCTTACAGGACTCAGGGACCAAATCGGTGGCCTGGAGGCCCAAATGGGAGCATATTCCTGGCTGCTATAGTGCCAAACAGTGACTGCTACAGTTCCCGCTACAGTACTACTACAGTACCCAGAAATTCTTCCTCCGCCTAGATATTATCACTAGTCGCTTGGATGCACTTACGGAGTCCGTACCAACCTGGCTAAGGCTCATGTGCTAATAAGTAACTATATAATTAATATTAATTAAAAAATGATTAATAAATGGATAATGAATGGTTAATAATTGATTAATGAATGATTAAAAAGATGAATAAGGAATGATTAAGGAATTAGTAAATAATTATTAATAAATGATCAATGAATTATTTACTAATTATTATGTAATGATTAACAAAGGATTATCAAAATATTAATTAATGATTGACTAATGATTAAAAATTAATTGAATAATAATAAACTAATAATTAAGTATTAATTAACATTTAATAATCTTTTAAAAAACTAATAATTAACTTCCTAATAAAAATTAATTAACTTTTAATTAATTAATGATTAACCAATGATTGAAGGAATATTAACTACAGATTAATTAATGATTAACTAATAAGTATATATTAATTAACTGTTAATTAACTAATAATAAAGTATTGATTAACTTTTAATCTATTAGTAATTAACATCTAATTAATTAATAATCAACCAATTATTAACTACTAATTAATTAATGATTAATGAATTAATAAATATTGATTAAATAATGATGAATTAATGATTAAATAATAGTCAAATAATGATTTATCAATGAGTAACAATATATTAAATAAATATTAACTTAATATTACTATTTATTAAAATATGATTAACTAATGTTCAAATGATGATAAAATAATTATTAACTAATTATTTAATAATTCATAGTTAATAATCAATAAACAACTAAAAATTAACTATCTACAAAATAAAAAATGATTAATAATATAATTAATTATTTCTAAAGTAATCATTAACTAATGATAAACTAATGATAAACTAATAGTTAAAGACAAATTAAGTAATACTTTACTAATAATTAAATAATCGTTAACTAATTATTAACTAACTAGTAACTAATGAGTATCTAATAATGAAATAATTATGAACAATTAATTAACAAATTAATAACTATGTATTACCACATTATTAACTAACACATAAATAACTACTAACTAATGATTAGATTTCAACTAATTCTTAATAAATTATTTACAAAATTAATTATTTACAATTAGCTAACAATTATGAACTTAATTACATACAATTATGTGAACTTATTTACTAACTTCATTACCATGAATTAACATCACAATTCTTCCCCTTAAAACTATATAACATTATTATACCTATTGAATATTGTCTACCACTCAATTGATAAATTAAATATTTTCTGATTATTATAGATGTGAAACTTGGAGTTGGTTTTTGGCTTGTATTAGAAATTAGTTTCCCACCATTTGGTGTGTATGTTTAATACCTCATCGACATCAGGGGATTAATGGGGAATCAATGAATATCCTATTATGCTGATATCTCAAAATGCACATTATTGATCCTTCATTAGACACACTTACAACGATGTTATAATGGCATTTAATATTGAATTTATGAGGTAGGATATCATGAAACATTGTATACAATATGTTTCTTATTTTTAATTTTTTAACATAAAAATAAAACTAATTTATATGTAATATGATAAATTGATTGTAGAAAATGATCAGAATAAGCAATGGTTTGAGTAGATATTGGAAGAAATTTTTATGTCTAATAAGGTATTGTATAGATTCATTTTTCAGATTCCAGAATTGAAATAGATACTATAAAATGATGGGGGAGAGGTTGAAACACATGACCACAAATATTGTGGAGTGAATTAAAGGATTCTTTAAGGGAATTCAAAATATACCTATAAATTTCCTAGTATTGGAGACATTTTATCATTGTGTAAAGTATTTCATAGAATGGGAAAGATAGACTACTAATTTTATTCATCAGGTACTGTTTCATGAATGATACATTCAACAAGATATTGATAAAAATATTAATGAAATTTTTTTTTATTTAGTGAAATTTTTCAACCAAGGAGGAACTCTATTTGAAGTGATAGAGTCTCCAGACATTATCATAGGTAGAAATAGTTTAGTGTCTGTGGGATTACTAGATGTGAGGCATTGTGAATGCAGAAACTTCCAGGAATTGTGGACACTATAAATGCACCCCGTTGCAATATGTTCCTCTATAATCATCAAATAGAATCTTTTGTTGATCTAGTGTACTAACTATACACCATTACTAAATACTATAGTGAACCATGGATTCTTATTAAGAATATTCAACATTTATCAATATATAAATAGCATACCACAATGATACCTGAGATCAATAAGTTATGACCATTAGGTAGAACGAAATCTACTAGGATTCATAATGAGATATAGTAGTCTCAATAATAAAGAAAATATATGAGATGCAACATATGTCGCAGGGAATGTAATAATAATAATGTATTTCCTAACATTGTTGTAATGAGTTATTATTATCATCCATGATGATGTAATACCTGTAAATAATTTAATTTCCCAAGTATTTAAAAATTGGATTATGGCTAAACCTCAGGTATATATTTTGGGTGGATTTGTAAAAGTTTCAGTGATTGAAAATTAATCTTCTAAGAAAATTTAAATATTAATTTGAAAACCAAACTTCAAAAATACCCAATCAACTCTAGTGACTATTCAATTATACTAAATATATTTTTTCCAAATCTTCTATTTATTATTAAAAATATTATAGTTCTGATAAAACTAAATAAAAAAGTAATCATGTAAAGTCTCTAAATAGAATCATAAAGATGATCAATATAAAATGACAAAACTATGTTTAAAAGAATAATATAGATTTAATTTTGTAAAATACATGATTTGATGAAAAAGATCAATCCATGTTATAACCATAATATAGATAAAAGGGTGTAAATATAACTATTATATATTATATTCTACCAATCATATCATTATTATCAAAATTTGCACTTTACTAATATATATTTCATTTTTATGCATAGTGATGGAGGACTTTACTCAACTCACTGATTTGTATAGACATGTTTCGCATTATGTGCTAGCAGGTTATGAAGTTTGATGGATTATGGAACATAGGGAAGACAATTATCATCACATTTACCTCCAGTTGCTATTATACCATACCTATGGGTTGCCTAATTCTATAGTTTCATTGTATATCATTATACATGTTTTGATAATCACCACCTTACCTGCCTTGCTAAGAGATAGAGACTTGAGACTCACACATTCCACTTTCTCAAGGGAGAGATGACTCTCACCCTATAGGGTGTGGTAATTATTTGTAGTTTTTATATCCAGGGTACTGTGGTTATAGTAACCACCTATAGAGTCTATCCTAAGCTTGTATAAAGACTATAAGACCTTGAAACTATGGATGATGATACTACAAAAAATAGTAGTTCTTTGACTATGATATGGATATAAATGCACGTAAAACATTAACACATTAAAAATAACAAGTATACTATCATGCACCACACACATGGATATATATTTTGGATCATTTAAGGGGCAATGTGGGATGATCACTCCATTATGGATGTCCACATGATGTATTTAGGGGTATTGGAGGACTTAAATCAAACAGGTAGAAACAACAAGGCATATGTGTGCTTGGAATACACATATAGATAAAGTTGAACTATAAGTTGATCATGTGACATTGATATTGGGGGATGTGTAAATCTCATTTAGATGTGGGAAATGTAATTTTATCCCACCCAAATCCCAAATTATTGATGATCTTGATCTTGAAATGGATGTGTTATGGGACACTCTACATGGAAACACATATGATCACGCATATTTAATGTTTTATAATTATAATTTGAGTTAATACACTTAATTTCTTTATATTTATCAGTCTATATGTTGTAAATTATAGGTGTAATTAGACACAATGATTATTTAGGATTAAAACACATGATTTGGGTACATACCTTCTCATTTTAGATAGTCTAGAACAAACTGATGTAAGTATATACATTCCTTTGTTAAGAAATAAAATTTATAATATTATTATTTTAGGAAATTAGTAACAAATTGTTCCCCCAAAATTCCACCAACCAATAATTTTATATTTCATGGATTCCATTCTGGTATATAATAGAGAATATTATTTATTATAGCACTACTAGTTTTGATGATTCAATGACTATATTACCTCCCTTACGATTTCACATAGTGGATTGAAACAAACATGATAGAGTCACGTGAATGTTCGGATTGGATCAGTATATTCAATTGGCACTAAGACAACCAACAATGCATTATTTTATGAAGTTGACGGGGATGTGGGATATTGACTGGTGACAAAAACATGAACAATATTTTAATATCAGGGACACAGATGGTTCATTTTGTATTATGGGAATGTGTATGATTATATATAATCTATCTTATCATCTTGAAAACATGCCATTGTATAAACTGAAGCTTATATTGTATCTTACATCACCTGTTAGAGTTCTCTAGGATCTGGTAAATAAATTACTTTACATTTTATTATTTTTGATATTTTTTAGATTTAGCATGAATGTGTTTATAATATACCTAAATTTATCATATTATCCAAATTTATGATACTAAGGAGCGATATATATCTAGTTAGGTAACATACCATGAAATATCAGAAGACATGATGCAATTGTTTCATGTTCCACATGATAGTATCTCTAATAATCCTCTATAGAGAAAGGATGTTGCTACTTAAAGAGAGGAGGTTCCTACTCTATAACCACACCCAGTAGCTCTTCATGTTTATGATCTATGATGAAAATGATGTTTATAAAATATAAATTTATGTTAGGACACACAATTCCAGATGAAGGGGAAACACATCCAGTAAATGATCTTTTGTTGGTTATAGACGTTTCCAAGCTTTCATGTGATCCATTTCTATAGTTACCATATCTAAATTTTTTTTCATGTATAGCTGATCTGATCTCATATTAGGAGTCATCTCTCAAGCCTTCATTATAGGCTAAATATTAATCCACAGTGGATTTTAGTGGGGGTTTTGATAACCACCATTAAATATTTAATCAAAAATTTTAGCACTGATTTTTGAAAAAATGGCACTAAATTTGTTTTTTTAATTCTTTTCTTATTGAAAAAAATAAATAATTTTAATTTTTTTAATTTTAATTTTTTTTAAGTGTAGGTGGTTTATGAAACAAACACTAAGAAATTAAATAAATATTTCATATTTAATAATTAACAGTTATTATTTATATTCATTTATTATTAATTATTAAAATTTTAATTTTATTATTATTATATTATTAATAATTGTTATAAATATTAGATAATAATTATTTGAAAGTTAAATTAACTCATAGATTAGTTGAAAATCTGATGTTAGCATCGAATGAGCACCCCTTTTGATTTGGTTTTCCCTTTTAGCTCTTTATCCAACTAAATAAATGCATATGAAATTAACATTAATGGAAATAGATAATAATTTTTTAATAATTAATATAATTAAATATATATTTTTTAATATAATTTGAAAATAAAACATCAACATCAAATGAACATATATTTTTATTTGATTGTCCATTTGGTCTTTTCCACAAATCAAATTGAATCCTATGAAGATATACACATTGTATTGAACAAGGAAATGTCGATCACTAATTTGGTGTGGTCGAATGGTCTAAAAGGCCTCCAGAAATTATTATTCTTGTTTAGATACAAGGTTTTTTGAACATTTAATGTGGTTTTAGCTTCATTTAACAATGTCTTCAAATACATGTTCAGTCATCCATGAATTTAATCGTTGGATTTACATTCCAATTGATTTGATGGTGTTTCAATTATTGTGGTTCTCTCTATTTATGTGATTTATTATATATTATATATGAATATATATTTTTATGTATTTCTATATATATATAATTTATATATATTTATTAATATTTATAAAAAAACAATATATAATTTCATCTATTCTCAACTATTTATATGTATTTATGCATATTTATATATATCCATTTATGTGTATTTATATACATTAATGTATGATGTTAGTATATATATATTTATTTATTTTTTTGGTTGGTGTGTGCATGTGTTTGTTTCTATATGCTTGTATTTATAAGCATTAATATAAATTTATTTATATCTATATATATTTATAAGATATATATAATTGTATTTAAATAAATTTTTTATGTAATTATATATATACAGTGTTTTTATTTATTATTTAATACTTATTATTTATCATTTCTTCTATATTCATTTGTTATTTATTCTTAAATAATCATTGATTTATTATTATTTTATTTCTTTTCTATTATATAATGATTTATCATGTATTAAAAATTTGTTATTAATTAAATAATTTCATAATTATTAACTATTAACTATGATTTGTTAATAATTAATAATATAATTTCTATATATTTAATATTTATTAATTTATTATTTATTACTTTTATATTTATTTATAATTTATTATTATTTTTAATTGTTTATTATTTATAATTTTTTCATTTATCATTTATTATTTATTATTTGTTAATATTAGTAATTAATTATTTGTGTGTTATTTATTTTTAACTCATTATTAATTATTTATTTGGTACAAATTTGTTATGTATTATTGGTTTTAATTATTTATATATATATTATTATTATATGTTAATATTATAATTTATTTATACATATTTCTATGTATTATTTTGTATATATTTTAGTACATTAAATTCTGATTACTCCCCACGTGAATAGCAGGAAGGACTAGTAAAATTGTTGTAGAATAGCAGAGTAGTAATAAATTTTAATCCCACCCGACACATATATATGATGCATTTATACATTAAATGCATGAATGGACAAATAAATAAGTAAATAAATAAAAAATAAAAAATAAACATTAAATAATACTCAAATAATTAATTAAATAAATAACTAAATAATTGTAAATGTTAATTTTTTTAAAGTATATTAGCTCTGGTAAATATTTTATAGTTGATTTGAAAATCATCACTTAATCAATCCACGATGATTTTTAAAAACTACCGTGCAATTTTTTGTAATTACCCACAAATTCTCATTGGCTTAAGAGTACAAGGAGTCATTCCTAGGCCTTAAGCAATATCCCCAAGACACCAAAGGCAGACAATAAATGTTGAAGGGTTTCAAATACAAGGGGTGATGATTTACCCATTAAGAAATAAACCAATAAACCATCCAACTATAACCAAACATTCACTATATTATGCTTGAACAAATTAAAGACAACTCAACAACATCATGTATCTAAAAATCACATCAATGTAAGAAACAACATAATAATAACCAGTTATCAAAGTACTCAGCAGATAGACATCAAAAGTTTGTCCATATACCTAAATACTCTATGCTCCACATGCTCCATGCTCCAAAATCTCTAAACAATCCAAAAATCACAAGGTAGTGCAAAAAACATGTGAAACATTACCTCTTACCTTGCACTAGAAGATAACATCTGTAAAAGCACCAATGTGCCAAAGACGGGGTGAGTATAAAACTCAGTAGGATTTTCTTCAATGGATTACCTACTCATGCCACTTGGATAGAAGAGTTAGCAACCATTATATAAAATAGTTTATATAAAACAATTTCCCAAAAATAGTTTATAACAAAATATAAACAAGTTTCCAAAACCATTCATTACCAAAAACATACAAGTGAAATTGAAACCAATTTTTCAACAAGATAATTTTCCAGAAAAAATAACGAAACAATCTTTACAATCATTCCACAATATCCCTTTATCAATATTACCAACCATTCCTCTAACCCGTGCGACCAACCATGTATGCTACATTTTGATAGTTACATACTCCTGATAGGTTTCTCAACGATCTACCAAATCGTCACAAGGTAATTGTTTCCATGTTCCATTAAGCCTTTTCCACCAAGGAGATGGTCATATTTCAACTAAGATCCATGTATGAAATTACCATGTTTTCTTAATCCATTTTCATTAAGCACAAGGTTATATTTCAACTAATCCTCATATAAGAAACCTGAACACACACAACATATTCCCAACGATCATGCAAAAAAAATCCATTCAATAAAAACACCGTTTTATTGAAAACCTTTTCCATCAAAACCATTTAAATTCCAAACCATTTCAATTCCAAACCATTTAAAAAAACTCCATTTTTATCCAAAACCATTTCTATTAAAAACACATTTTTCTTCAACAATATAGAAATTCCGGAAAATCCATAATTTAAAATCATCATTTTAAATTTATGAAACTAAACCCCCTTTTCCAAACTATTCCCCAAGATCACTTAATTTCACAAAAACAATAAATCATCACAAATGAATATTTTTACATGCATTTAAAAATCAATAAAACAATTTGAATCTACGACAGTACGTTATAGAAAGAGTAGAAGATATTAATGCCACCTACCTCAAAGGTTTTTACAGAACATTGACAATTGATGAAGAACACACATGAAAGCGGGTCGATTCTCCACGAATGGACATAGTTCTATTATCTGAGAAATATCACAACTCAATATTGAATTATTTTTCATCCAAAAATGTATATCTACCCACATTAGGTTCAGATCTGAGAAGTAATGGAGATCAGGGAAGTAGATCTAAGCTGATTTTAGAAAAGATGAAAAATCTGAAAGGATGGTGACATACCTCAAGAATAAGTCTCAAAATCACTAAGGGAAGGAAATGGGTTGGCTTTAACTCATCTGGGGAGAATTCTCAAGCCTTCTAGGAAGAGTAATATCTAATTATGGGTGTTTTTATGCTAAAAAAATATATATAGAAAAAACGAGTAATCTCATAGAAAATAGGATCTAGATTTGACCTCTGCGCAATGTTTGACCCCATGGTTTGGGACAACCGTGTTTGGATCGTGCAACCCTCCTTTTGGTCCCAACAATCCTTATAAACCCCAAAACTCTCTCATCCTTCACCTTCAACAATTTTATGGAAAACCTATTTTAATTGAAACATCGCACTTTATGGAAACACCCCACTTTATGGAAACAACCCACTTTATGGAAACACCCACTTTATAGAAAAAACCCACTTTTTAGAACCAACAAACATTATGGAACTCCAATTTTATGGAAAGTATCTATTTTATGGAAAGTATCTATTTTATAGAAACTCTCTATTTAATGATCCACCGATTAAAATAAATGTAAAGGAAGGTTTTATGTACCCGAAATCGGGGGTACTACATTCTCCCCACCATTGGACTTTCCGTCCTTGGAATGAAGAAATCCCTTATTGGACAAAAAGAGTTCTAGCCACTTCTCTTTCATTTCCGTCTCACATTCCCAAGTCTCTTCTTGAATCTGTCCATGTTGTCATAAAACCAAAAATAGGATGATGCTTTTCCAATGCAAGAATTTCCCTTATCTATCCGTGATCTGAACTGGGATATGTATCACTAATGCATCAGGTTCTAGATCAACATGATCCAATCTGATAACATGGTCAAGTGCAGGGAGATAATTTTACAAATTGGATATATAAAAAACATTATGCACCAAACTAAAATGTGGTGATAATGACAACTAATATTCCACTTCTCCAACCAATTCCAGTATCTCAAGAGTTTAGGTTCTGTAAACATAGTAAATTTGCCACCAAAGTGATAATGTCTCCATGTTTTCAAAGCAAGGACGAATATAGCTTACTCCAAATCATGTGTTTGGTAATTCATCTCATTAACTCTCAACAGCCTTAAACCATAAGCAGCCACATGATCTATTTTCCTAAGAACACAACGCAACCCTGATCCCGAAGCATCACAATACACCACATACCCCTGTCCTGATTTTGGAAAGACCAGGATAGGTGCCGATGTAAGCCAAAAATTCTGTTCCTATAAATAATTCTAACATTCCTCAATCCATTGGAATAAATCATTCCTTTTTGTCAGATCTATCATTGGTGAAGCTAGTCCTGATAATTGATGCAAAAAGCGTCGGTAGTAACCAACTAGACAAAGAATAATTCATATCTTGAAAACATTATTCGGTGGTTTCCAAGAGATAACATATTCTAACTTTTCAAGAACAAAAGAAACACCTTTCATATAAATTTACTGGCCATTAAAACATATTTATAGTATTCAAAAATCATACTTTGATAAATTGGCAGAAAAAAGACGACCTCTCATGATTTGTAACACTATTTCATGGAGAAACTCATGATCAACCCTTATCTTTTAAAAGACCAAAATGTCATCCAACAAAACCACAATAAAATAATGCAGATATTTTTGAAATATCTGATTCATCAATTTCGTGAAGACCTATGGTGCATTCATTAGACCAAAAGGCATGACTATATATTCATAGTGGCTATATCTACATATGAACGCTATCATTGAAATATCCTCTTTCCAAACACTCAATTGGTGATATCCAAATCACAATTCAATCATAGAGAACCACTGATCTCCCCTTAATTGATCGAATAGATCATCAATGCATGGAATGGGATATCTGTTCTTTATCGTAACTTGGTTAAACTTATGATAATCAACACACAGGAAAAAAGTTCCATTTTTACTCTTCACGAACAAAAATGGTGCTGCCCATGGAGACGTACTTGGTTGAATGAAACCCATTATATCAAGCACCTCTAACGATACTTTCATTTCCCATAAAATTTTTGTTTCCATCCTATAAGATGGAAGGTAAATAGAACTACTCCCTGGAATTAGATCAATCATAAATTCCACTTCCCTTAGAGGTGGTAATCCGAAGATGTTCTTGGGAAAGTCATCTGGAAATTGATCCACAACAGCAGGGAAAATATTTTCCTCAATATCGTTCATTGTCTCCAAAGTCAACACTACCAATAGGAAAGTGATCGCTCCCACCATTGGTGCCAAAAAGCTCTTTTCATCCTTCTTTAAAATCCTCTCTCCTCTAAAGATATGCTCGA
Organism: Viscum album; assembly: GCA_963277665.1. NCBI lineage: Eukaryota > Viridiplantae > Streptophyta > Magnoliopsida > Santalales > Viscaceae > Viscum > Viscum album. The sequence goes on along the minus strand of OY728163.1, from coordinate 1,532,866,709 downwards.
TGTCATCCTCAGTCATGAAACATAATGTTCTCCAATAACTGTCAATTTAAGCCTTGAAGATTGTTAGCAAATCCATTCCTAGGATTAGATCATATATATGCATATCCATCATCGTGAATTCCTATTTTATCTGAGCTCCATCAATAGTTATAGAACATTCTCTACACACAAAGGCTTGCCATTCTCTTTCACTGAGAGGAGTTTTCAGTTTTAAAACAGAAGGCATAATTTCAAATTGTAAACATATTAAATCCACATAAAGAGAAGAAATTAAGGAATTTGATGCACCAATATCCGAAAACAATTGCACAAAGGTAGAATTCAAAAGAATCATACCTCTCATTGTAGATGGTCCAGCCCGATCACAAAAAACCATCTACTCAACTGCATACAATTGTTTCTTCACTAAACTATTCTCCTAGTTTCCTTGCTGAGGTTTACCTTGTTGAGGAGTCAGGGTATTTCAAGAATCACAATGGTAAGATCTACTCTTCTGACGAGACTGATTCTATTATCCTCATCCAGTCGTAGCATATGATGCTTGCAACACCTGAGAAGTGTCTCGAGCACCAGAACATGAAGCACTGCGACAATAGCGCTGAAGATGTCCCATCTTGTTGAAATTATGACATGATCAAGGTTGATACATATAATCTTGATTTATGTGGTCTAGTGAACTACATTGAAAATCACCTTCTTTGCTCTGGGGTCATGGAGGAAGGATTACTAATGCAGTTGTCTGGTACTAATTTCCACTTGCACCTTGGAAATAATGGTCCTTTTTCAGCTTGTTCCTAGTGGTTGAGTTCCCACCAATTCATATATGTATCATCATACATCCTAAAATAGATCTCATGATATCACATTCATCCACAGTCTCTCTGTTCACTATCTCTGTATCATGTTTAATACATATTAATGCAATATTTGATCGAATCTCCTGTCGTAGCCCTGATTTGAAGATGATTTCCTTTAAAGAGGTACTTGCCACATATTATGGGTCAAAGCATTCTATGTTCATGAACATAGCCACATACTCTATGACAGAGAGAGTGTCTTATTTCAGGTAAAGGATGTATTTCATTTTCTAGATCTGGAACGTATGGGGATATAATTGTTTGTTGAACAATTCCTCAAAATCGTCCCATGTAAGTCCTTCATCCAATTCAGCATACACCTTTTGATCCCACCACTGAAGTGCAATATCCTTGAGCATATATGTCTCCAGTTTTACCTTTAGCTATACCATTGTGCTGATGTATTCAATGATATGATTCATCCTATATAGCCACACCTCTGCCTTCTCTGGTTTAGAATCACCCCAGAAATTAGGTGGATTCTACTTCATGAATTGGATTGAATGATCCACATGTCAGGTCTCATTCCTCTTGTCCCCTGTAACCAAATCGTGAAAATCCTAGACAACACACTGAACCAGCTCTTGGTTCACACGTGGTTAAGGTGCAACCACATTCTTCATAGCTTCTTCTAGTTGGTTTTGATGACACCTACCAAGTGCAATTTTCTAAACTATCAACAAACCATCTTAATCGTACTCTATAGAAATTGTTTGCATATCAATTAAAATTATATCACATAAATTATCATAACATTGTTTTCCAAAAAAACCTTTTTCCCATGTTGAACCATTTTTGAAAACACTTCACATGTTTTTGAAAATTAATCCATTTCCAAAATACGATAAGTATTCGCTTTTTCAAAAACCTTCATCTGAAAATGAATTCCATTATTTTTTCAAAAATTAATACTCTTTTTTCCACAACATGAATCATTCCTCTAATTGATGTATGCACTCATTGGGGGAAGTCATTCCTCTACAATGCATGTCTTGGTCGTCTCATTGTCCAAAACCAAGACAATGATATTTAAAAATTCAAGAAGTGTCTCCAAATACATATTTACCCTAATCCTTAGTAACATGAAGTTAAACATAAAAGAGTTAACTACATCCTTTTATGTTACACATTTTATGTTCTAATAATCCTACTCTTTTCTCAGATTCCCACCCAAGGAATGGACAAGAAAGGATTTTATCTCCAAAACTAGGAATGTTGATGACTACATTTTCGCAATGGATCGAACAAACTGATACCATTTTTAATGGCCCACCAATTCTCATTGGATTGAGAGTAAAACGAGTCATTACTAGGTCATAAGCGACATCCCCAAGACGCCAAAGGCTGGAAATAATTGGTGAAGAGTTTCAAATACAAATGGGGGATGATTTAACCTTTATGAAATAAACAAATAAACCTACCAATCATAACCAAACATTCAGTATATGAAGCATGAACAAATGGAATACAACTCAACAACTTCTTCTATCTCAAAATCACATCAAGTAAGGAATGGCTGAAGAATAACCAAGTAACAATGTATACAATAGATATATAACAAAAGAGTCTCAAAAGACCTCAAGACTCCATGCTCCATAATCTCCAAGCTCTAAAATCTCCAAATAGACCAAACATCATGAGGTAGTGCTAAACACATGTGAAACATTACCTTTTTCCATGTCCCATAAGATAACATCTCCAAAATCACCAATGTTCCAAAGAAGGGGTGAGTATAAAACTTTGTAGGTTTTCTCTAATGACATTAAAACTCACACCACTAGGATAGAATTGTTAGAAAATATTATACTGACCAGTTTATATTAAACAATTTCTCAAAAATAGTTTATTACTAAATATAAACAAGTTTCCACAACCATTAATTACCAAAAGAATACAAGTTCAATTGAAATAAATTTTATAGAAAGATATTTTTTCAAAGAAATAACTAAACAATATTTACAACTATTTCACAATATCCATTTATTACCATACCCAACCATTCTAAAAACCCTTGTAACCTACCATGCATGCTACGTTGTGACAGTTATATACTCATGGGAATTTTCTCGTTGATCTATGAAGTCTTAAAAGGGTAATTGTTTCCCATGTGCCATTAACCCTTTGGCGTCGAGCACAAGGACCTATTTCTACCAAGCCCCATATATAAAATTACCATGTGCCTTCAAACCTTTGTCACTATGCACAATGTCATATTTTAACCACGCCACGTATATGAAACATGAACACACACCACATATTCCCAATGATCATGAAAAAAAATCCTTTCAATAAAAATACATTTTTTTTATTAAAAACCATTTCTCCCAAAACCATTCCAATACCAAACCATTTCAATTCCAAACCATTTAAATAATACTAAATTTTTATTAAAAACCATTTCTATTGAAAACCCACTTTTAATAAACCATTTATCAATTCCAAAAAATCCCTAATTTAAATTCATCATTTTAATTTCATGAAACTAGACCCCCTTTGCACAACTATTCCCCAAGATCACACAATTTCATAAAAACCATAAATCACCACTAATGAAGATTTTTTCATGCATTTAACAGTCAACAGTCCAATTTCAATTTATGCTAATCAATTATAGCATGAATAGATGAGAGTGAAGCCACCTACCTCGAAGGTTTTGAAGAAACATTGACAATTGATGAAGAACACACAAGAAAACGGGTCGATTCTCTAAGAACATCATTAGATATCTTATTATAAGGCCCCTACCTTAAAACCTACTTAATATTTAGTTATTACAAGAATACAAATTGAGGATCTTTTCAGGTTTAGTCTTTTAGAGAATTAGATAATAAAACATTCATTACATTCCACATTTAAACAAAGTGGTTACATAAAAGAAATTATTCATTTTTCCCATCAACAGAAAAATATTTAAAATAAAACATGGATTATTTCTTGACACTTCCTTGACACTATCATCATATCATGTACCCTTCCCTTGACCTGCAAAAAACATTTCAAAAACTTGGGATGAGCCTAAAAAGCTCAGTAAGGGATATAAAAATATGGAAAGGAAACATGAGTACATGAATACACAAGAATCAATGAAATCATACTCTACTCCTAAAACATAAGCACTTTAACATACCTCATAGAATCATGAATAAATCATTGAAATCATAAGACATAAAGGTAACTTGAGGCATTCATAACATTCTTACATAGGGAGTAATCCTCTTGGTTACGTTTGGAATACCCATCACAGTATATTCCCTAAATATCATCGGAGAAACCATAACATTTAACTCCTTCACATTACCCAATTCATTGGAGAGCTATATCGGGATCACCTACCCTTATTTTATCCCGGAACCACTCGTCTTCATAACAATTCCCAAGAACCATAACATAATCGTATCACAAAAAACATGCATAAAGGAAACATAACATTTCCACATTTCAATCACAAGATATCAACACAACACATTGATATAATAAAAACATTATGAAAACCGTTTTCAATACCAAAATAAAAGAAAAGTAAAACATGGTATTTATTATTCATTTAAAAAAGGTATGGCTTGTAGAGGAAGCCGAAACTCAAATAATGGTCACGGCGGTAGAGAAGTCGTTATCGCTGCATACGTACGACAAAAACACTCCCTTTTGTCATTTAGAAAAACGCTTTGTATAAAAAAGATTCTTTTTGTATAAACATAAAAGTAAAAGGGTTTACACACCGTATAAAAGAAGGTTGTGTATAAAAAAAATATACCTCAATGAAAGGAGATTGAGACGAAGTCCCATACCTCGGGTCTGACTTGACTCGATCGTTCTTTAACCTCCTGAATAATAATCTTGAGTTAATTTCTACCTGCTTAAGAACCTTTTTCAAGTGAATTATTCCTTTAATATCACTTATTACCATGTCATGAACACTATTCAATTATTTAAGTTAATAATGGTCATTTTAACGGTCATTGGTACTTGAGTCAAAATATGCTCTTTATAATAACAAGTTGTTCTTGTATCCATTATATCCAGAGTTATACTCATGATTTATATATCATATAGATCATATATATCTAGTATATAAATACATTTATAATATTACAAAACGTTTAGAGGTAAGAAATGAAATGCACCGTTCATGGAGACGGTAAGCCGTTCGTACGCATGAACGCTACTTTCATTTATATTTCGTATTTTATGGAATGGAATCATAATGATATAAAGGTATATTATAATTAACATATAATATCATACATAATATCATTAATTAAATCCTTTATATGTCCCACATATGGTATTAACGAATCAAATCACTTTGAGGGGGTGGTAGTCCGCACTTCCTAAAATGATGATATCGCGTTTACCCATAATGGAAACCATAAAGGTATGCAATAAATGAAAAATGCAGAAGTTAATTAAAACATAAAAATATTATATATCATATATAAATATATTGTCATCTTAATGGCCACCTTTAAATGTTTTAAAAGGATATTGAACAATCATCGTTTCGTGAGGCCGAAATTCGTCATCCACGGTAACAGTACGTTCATTAACCATTAGATATAGGTGTGTGTAAGTGTATCTCGAATACTTCTTATAAAAACATCCTAGTATATTTAATATATTTGTTTTGTTACAAAAGAAATGAATAAAAAGAGTTTAGGTGGTTGGAGAAGAAAAATAAAACATAAGAACATAAGAGAAGACACTACCTTTAAATCGGGCAACTCTTTTTGATTTGAGCTCAAAGGCTTACTTGGGAAGACTTTTGCCCAATGTGAGGCTTCTAGGAGTTAGAGAGGGATGTGGAGAGACAAACTGGTCAGGTTTTGGCCGAGCCAAAGGCTTTGGAAGTGTGGGTAAGGTGGTAGAGTTGGGGCCTTTTATATGAGGAGATGATGGGCACTCGTGGAAAGGTATAAAAGGATACTTTATTATAAAATGATTTTCGGATTTAAAAGGTCCCAAAATTATATATTTATAGGATAAGGTGATAATATTTCTAAATACACCCATAAAATAGGTTTTTGACATGTGTAGTAATTAGATTTTTCATTATCTTTTCATTTTATTTAAATCATTAAATAATGAGGTCATCGCTGCATCATCATGGTGTCATAAATAATTTTATTTATTTAATGTCAAAAAATTATAAAAAAAATACTGTCATGTAGGAAATATTTTTATATTTCTAATTAATATTTATAGTCAAAAATATGACTCGTATATTTTCATTTAAAAATTATTTTAGTAAAACAACTCATGTTTGTGTCATTTTTACTTTTACTTTAAATAAAAGGCATTAAAGTCTTTATCATACCAAAGTGGTTCCATGGGGTCCCATAAATCGACACATGGGTTTTATGGGTCAGAAATGACACATCCAATATCGGTAGGACATGTGTCTAGGTCATTTCATTTTATTAAAACTTTATTCTTACCTTAAATTACACTAATTACCTCTAACCGCGATTAAAAACATAAAAGTTACTATTCAAAACAATGTTATTTTAATCTCATTGAACAAAATATTAAATCTTAATGACAACCATGTATGTCAGGTTTTTTAAATTTAAAACATAGAGTTGGTAAAATTTCATTTAAGCGAAAAAAAACAGTTTTTTAAGTACCACTTAGTTGTTTCACTATTCATCAAAAATTGACGTTTTTTAGAAAAATACCAAAACATCACCCTAAGATATATTTGATATTCCGAATTAAAAAATGATGTCTATTTTAAAAAATTCAAAACATATAAGTGACATTAATTAATTTAATAATTAATTCTCGCTGTCAGAGCAAATTGCATGTTTTTATGAAAAAAATAAGTATTAAATGATTGACACTAGTTTAGGTCCAATTTCAAAGTGAAATTAATTCCAACGACCACTATTAGATTAAATGGTAAAAATATATTCTAATTGAAATTTAAAACCAATTCAAATGATAATCTAATCATATAAATAAATAATATTAAAAAGAGTTTTTGAATTCAAATACCACAGTTTTCACTATTCATTAAAAAATGTACTTTATCAAAGAAATACCAAAAGTTTAACCAAAGTAAATTTCAATGTCCCAATCATAAAGAATACGTTTATTTTGACAAATAGAGCTTATAAAATTTCAAAAGTTTGATTTAAAAATGATTTTCCATCAAAAGGCACTAAAATAATCTTTTAAAAATATTAGTGTATTCCATGATTAAGATTGGATTTATTCTCATATTAAACCTCTAAAACACTATCTAATTCATTAATAGACATAGATAAAAATACATATTATTCATTAAATACTTGGGATGTTACATCCTTCCCCCCTTTAGAAAATTGCATCCCCATAATTTTTTTACTTATTGAATAAGTGGGGGTATTTAGCCCATTTTCATATTCCCATGTTGCCTCTTCAATCATCTGGTTTTCCACAAAACATTTACCTGATGAATCACCTTATTCCGTAACACTTGATCCATGTGGTCAATAATCTGGACCGGTTGTTCCTCATAAGATAGGTTCTCTTCCAACTGATCTACCTCTGGACTCATAACATGAGATGGATCTGGCATATACTTTCTCAACATCGAAACATGAAAAACATGGTGTACCAGAGATAAACTCGGAGGTAAAGCCACTCGACAAGCAAATAATCCAACTCTCCCCAGAATTTCATATGGTCCAATGATCCATGGACCCAGCTTTCCTTTCATACCAAATCGCATCACACTTTTCCATGGTGAGACTTTGAGAAAAACATGATCACCTACCTCAAAAGAGAGAACCTTCCTCCTGTTGTCTGCATAACTCTTCTGTATGCTCTGGGCTGTTCTCAAGTGTTTCTGTATCAGCTGAACTTTTTCTGCCAACTCTTCTACCAATTCGGGTCCCATCAGCTTCCTTTCACCCACTTCATCCTAGATAGCTGGAGTTCGATACCACTTCCCATATAATTCCTCAAATGGTGCCATCTGTATACTGGAATAAAAACTGTTATTATATGAAAATTAAACCAAGGAAAGATGTTGGTCCCAACTTCCCTGATAATCCATCGAACAAGCACGTAGAATATCCTCAAAAGTATGAATTTTTCATTCTGACTGCCCATCTGATTGAGGATGAAAAGCTTAACTAAAATTTAATTCAGTTCCCAATGACTTCTAAAGGCCTTTCCTAAAGTTAGAAGTGAAACTGGGATCACGGTCCGATATAATGGAGAGAGGAACTCCATGTAACCTGAATATCTCTTTAAGATAAAAATGGGAAAGTTGATCTAGGGAAAAACTATCTCGTATGGCAAGGAAATGATAAGATTTAGTCAAGATATCAACAATAACCCAGATTTCATTATTACCTCAAGGTGTCTTCGGTAATCCCACAATGAAGTCCATGAATATATTCTCCCATTTCCATTCTAGTACTGGTAAAGGCTGAAGCGTCCCTTTTGGTAACTGCCGCTCTACTTTAACCTGTTTACATGTTAAACTCTACACAGTAAAATCAGCAATATCCCTTTTCATTCCATCCCACCAGTAATACTCCCGCAGATCTCTGTACATCTTAGTACTACCAAGATGAACTGAAAATGGAGAACTATGAGCTTCAAATAACAACTCTCTCTTCAACTGTGAATCATAAGGCACACACAATCTCTTCCCAAATCTCAAAACACAATCATTATCAATGTTGAATTCAGGAAACTTACCTTTCTAAACCAGCTCTACCTTTTTCTACAACTCACTGTCCTGGTTTTGTTCTTGCTTAATTCTATCTAATAGAGAAGATTTCACTGATACCTGAAACAAAACAGAAGGATATCCCACAACAACATCTTCTATGCCAAATTTCATCAAATCCTTAACCAAAGGATCACGTTCCAAACACAACATTGTTATTGAAGCATTACTTTTTCGATAGAAAGCATCAGCCACATTATTTGCTTTTCCCAGAAGGTAATGAATTGCACATTCATAATCCTTGATTAATTCTAGCCATCTCCCTTGTATCATTTTCAATTCATTCTATGTGAATATATAATTTAATATTTTGTGATCGGTATATATTTCACACTTTACTCCATACAAATGATGCCTCAACATTTTTAGAGAGAAAACTACACCAGCTAATTCCAAATCATGTGTAGGGTAATTTACCTCATTAGTTTTCAACTGTCGTGAATCATAAGCAATTACCTGATCATTCTGCATTAGGACACAACCAAATCCTTTCAATGAAGCATCACTGTAGATAACAAACTCACCATTCCTGGAAGGTAGTGGCAAAACTGGAGCATTCACAAATCTTCTTTTCAACTCTTGAAAACAATCATCACATTCTTTTATCCAGATAAACTTAACACCCTTCCGAGTTAGCTTCATCATTGGACTTAGATAACCGTGAAAAATTTCTAACAAACCTTCAGTAATAGCCTTCCAAACTAAGGAAACTATGAATCTCAGTTACATTTGTGGGTCTTGGCCATTCTTCCACAATATTTTTTTTGCAGGATCAACAGTTATACCATCTTTAGAAACAATATGACCAAGGAAATAAATTTGTTGCAACCAAAAATCACATATTCTAAATTTCCCATACAATTTCATTTCTTTTATGGTTTTCAAAATAACCGTTAAATGACTTTTATGCTCCTCTTTAACTTTATAAAACACAAAAATATCATCAATAACACAACCACCATTTATCACCTGATTCATCTGAGCCATCACTATAGTAAACTGCTCAATTTTGATTCTGACCATCTTAGTATGCTGATTTGGAAGGCCATTTCCCTCTGTATGCCTTCCCAGAAAATCTGCTCTTCTTCCCCTATGGAATACCATTATAATCACAGAAATACCTTAGGTGAAGCAACATGGTAATCTGTAAATGGTATATCATTTCAATTTGACCATAAAAAAATATTATTGGATAATAATTTAATAGAATTATAACTCCTAATGTTATATAAACCGACCTCTGATACCAACTATAAGGCCCCAACCTTAAACCATACTTAATATTGAGTTATTACATGATTACACATTGAGGATCTTTTCAGGTATAGAGTTCTAGAGAATTAGATCATAAAACTTCCATTACATTCCACATTTAAACAAAGTGGTCACATAAAAGATAGTATTCATTTTTCCCATCAATGGAAACATATTTAAAATAAAACATGGATTCTTTCTTGACACTTCCTTGACACTATCATCATATCATGTACCCTTACCTTGACCTGTGAAAAACATTTCAAAAACATGGGATGAGCATAAAAAGCTCAGTAAGGGATATAAAAATATGGAATGGAAACATGAGTACATGTATGCACTAGAATCAATGAAATCATACTCTACTCATAAAACATATGCACTTTAACATACCTCATCAAATCATGAATACATCATAGAAATAATAAGACATAAAGGTAACTTGAGGCATTCATAACATTCTTACGTAGGGAGTAACCCTCTTGGTTACGTTTGGAATACCCATTATAGTATATTCCCTAAATCGCTTCGGAGAAACCTTAACGTTTAACTCATTTGTGTTACCCAATGCATTGGAGAGCTATACCGGGCTCACCCGCCCTTAGTTTATCACAGAACCACCCATCTTCATAACAGTTCCCATGAACCATAACATAATCGTATCACATAAAACATGCACAAAGGAAACATAACATTTCTACATTTCAATCACAAGATATCAACACAACACATTGATATAATAATAACATTATGGAAACAATTTTCAATACCAAAATAAAAGAAAAGTAAAACATGGTATTTATTTTTCATTTTAAAAAAAGGAATGGCTTGTAGAGGAATCCGAAACTCAAATAGTGGTCACGGCAACGAAGAAGTCATTGTCGCCGCATACAAACGACAAAAACATTCCCTTTTTTCATTTAGTAAAACTCTTTGTATAAAAAAATATTCCTTTTGGATAAACATAAAAGTCAAAGGGTTTATACACCATATAAAAGAAGGTTGTGTATAAAACAAAATATGCCTCAATGAAAGGAGATTGAGATGAAGTCTCATACCTCGGGTCCGACATGACTCGATCATTCTTTAACCTCCTGAATAATAAACTTGAGTTAATTTATACTTGTTTAACAACCTTTTTCATGTTCACTATTCCTTTTATATCACTTATTACCATGTCTTGAACACTATGCAATTATTTATGTTAATAACGGTCGTTTTAACGATCATTGGTACTTGAGTCAAAATATGCTTTTTATAATTACAATATGTTCATGTATCCATTATATCCAGAGTTATACTCAAGATTTATATATCATATATATCATATATATCCAGTATATACATGCATTTATAATATTACACAACTTTTAGAGGTAAGAAATGAAATGCACCGTTCATGGAGACGGTAAGCCGTACGTACGGATGAACGCTACTTTCATTTATATTTCATATTTTATGGAATAGAATCATAATGATATAAAGGTATATTATAATTCCAGTATAATATCATAAATAATATCATTAATTAAATCCTTTATATGTCCCACATATGGTATTAACAAATCAAATCTCTTTGAGGGGACGGTAGTCCGCACTTCCTAAAATGAAGATATCACGTTTACCCATAATGTTAACCATAAATGTATTCCATAAATGAAAAATACATAAGAATAAGTAAAACATAAACATATGATATATCATATATAAATATAGTTTCATCTTAATGGCTAACTTTTAAGGTGTTAAAAGAATATTGAACAATCATCGTTTCGTGAGGCAGAAATTCGCCATCCACAGAAACAGTATGTTCATTAACCATTAGATGTAGGTCTGTGTAAGTGTAGCTCGAATCCTTCTTATAAAAACATCCTAGTATATGGAAGATACTGGTGTTGTTACAAATGAAATTAATAAATAGAGTTTAAGGGGTTGGAGAAGAAAAATAAAACATAATAACATAAGAGAAGACATTACCTTTAAATCGGGGAACTCTTTTCTATTTGAGCTCAAAGGCTTCCTTGGGAAGACTTATGCCCAATGTGAGGCATCTAAGAGTTATAAAGGGATTTGGAGTGATAAAAGGGGCAGGGTTTGGCTGAGACAAAGGATTTGGAAGTGTGGGTAAGGTGGTAGAGGTGGGGGCCTTTTATAAGAGGAGAGGATGGGAACTCTTGGAAAGGTATAAAAGGATACTTTATTATAAAATGCTTTTCAGATTTAAAAGGTCCCAAAATTATACATTTCTAGGATAAGGTGATAATAGTTCTAAATACACCCATCCAATCAGTTTTTGACATGATTAGGTCTTAGATTTTATATTATCCTTTCATTTTATTTAAATCGTTAAATAATGAGGTTATCGCTGCATCATCATGGTGTCATAAATAATTTAATTTATTTAATGTCTAAAAATTAAAAAAAATACTATGATGTAGGAAACATTTGTATCCTTCTAATTAATATTTATAGTCAAATATATGACTTGTATAACCCCATTTAAAAATTGTTTTAGTAAAACAACTCATGTTTGTGTCATTTTTAATTTTACTTTAAATAAAAGGCATTAAGGTCTTTATCTTACCCAAGTGGCTCAATGGGGTCCCAAAAATAGACCCATGGGTTGTGTTGGTCTGAAATGACACATCCAATAAGGGCAGGACATGTCTCTAGGTCATTTCATTTTATTAAAACATTATTCTTACCTTAAATTACACTAATTACCTCTAATTGCGATTAAAAACTTAAAAGTTACTATTCACCAAATAGTTATTTTAATCCAATTGAACCACATTTTACTTCTTAATGACAACCATGTATGTCTGATTTTTGAAATTCAAAACATAGAGGTGGTAAAAGTTTATTTAAACGAAATAATCAGTTTTTTAAGTACCACTTAGTGGTTTCACTATTCATCAAAATTTGACGTTTTTCAGAAAAATACCAAAACATCACCCTAAGATATATTTGATATTCCGAATTCAAAAATGATGTCTATTTTAAAAAATTCAAAACATATAAGTTACCTTAATTAATTTAATTATTAATTCCCGCTGTCAGAGCAAATTGTGTGTTTTTATGAAACAATAAGTATCAAAAAATTGAAACTAATTTAAGTCTAATTTCAAAGTGAAATTAATTTCAACGACAACTATTGGATTACATGGTAAAAATATATTCTAAATTAACTTTAAAACCAATTCAAAAGATAATGTAATCATATAAATAAATTATATTAAAAATAGTTTTTGAATTAAAATACAACATTTTTCACTATTCATTAAAAAAATGAACTTTATCGGAGAAATACCAAAAGTTTAACCAAAGTAAATTTCAATGTCCCAATCATAAAGAATAAGTTTTTTTTTGAAAAATAGAGCTTATTAAATTGTCAAAAGTTTTATTTAAAAATGATTTTCCATCAAAAGGCAGTAAAATAATCTTTTAAAAATATTAGTGTATTCCATGCTTAAGATTGGATTTATTCTCATTTTATGCCTATAAAACACTATCTAATTCATTAATAGACATAGATAAAAATATCTATTATTCATTACATACATGGGATGTTACATCCTTCCCCCCTTTAGAAAATTTCATCCTCGCAATTTTTTTACTTATTGAATAAGTGGGGGTATTTAGCCCATTTTCATATTCCCATGATGCCTCTTCAATCATCTGGTTTTTCCACAAAACATTTACCTGATGAATCACCTTATTCCGTAACACTTGATCCCTGTGGTCAATAATCTGGACCAGTTGTTCCTCATAAGATAGGTTCTCTTCCAGCTGATCTACCTCTAGACTCATAACATGAGATGGATCTGGCATATACTTTCTCAACATCGAAACATGAAAAACATTGTGTACCTGAGATAAAAACGGAGGTAAAGCCACTCGGTAAGCAACTAATCCAACTCTCTCCAGAATTTCATATGGTCCAATGAACCTTGGACTCAGATTTCCTTTCTTACCAAATCGCATCACACTTTTCCATGATGAGACTTTGAGAAAAACATGATCACCTACCTCAAAATAGAGATCCTTCCTCCTATTGTCTGCATAACTCTTCTGCCTGCTCTAGGCTGTTCTCATGTGTTTCTGTATCAGCTGAACTTTTTCTGCCAACTCTTCTACCAATTCTGGTCCCATCAGCTTCCATTCACCCACTTTATCCTAGAGAGCTAGAGTTCGATACCGCTTCTTATATAACGCCTCAAAGGGTGCCATCTGTATACTGGAATAAAAAAAGTTATTATATGAAAATTCAACCAAAGAGAGATGTTGGTCCCAACTTCCCTGATAATCCATCAAACAAGCATGTAGAATATCCTCAAAAGTATTAATTGTTCGTTCTGACTGCCCGTCTGATTGAGGATGAAAAGCTGTACTAAAATTTAATTCAGTACCCAACTACTTCTAAAGGCCTTTCCAAATGTTAGAAGTGAACCTGGGATCACGGTCAGATACAATGGAGAGAAGAACTCCATGTAACCTGACAATCTCTTTAAGATACAAACGGGAAAGTTGATCTAGGGAAAAAGTATCTAGTATGGCAAGGAAATGAGCAGATTTAGTCAAGATATCAATAATAACCCAGATTTCATTATTATTTCAAGGTGTCTTCGACAATCCCACAATGAAGTCCATGAATATATTCTCCCATTTACATTCTGGTACTGGTAAAGGATAAAGCATCCCTTTTGGAAACTGCCTCTCTTCTTTAACCTGTTTACATGTTAAAAACTTCACAGTAATATCAGCAATATCTTATTTCATTCCATCCCACCAGTAATACTCCCACAGATCTCTGTACATCTTAGTACTGCCAGGATGAACTAAAAATGGAGAACTATGAGCTTAAAATAACAACTCTCTCTTCAACTTTGAATCACAAGGCACACACAATCTCTTCCCATATCTAAAAACACAATCATTATCAATGTTGAATTCAGGAAACTTACCTTTCTAAACCAGCACTACCTTTTTCTACAACTCACTGTCTTGCTTATGTGCTTGCTTGATTCTGTCTGATAGAAAAGATGTCACTGATACCTGAAACAAAATAGAAGGATATCCTACACCAACAACTTCTATTCCAAAGTTCATCAAATCCTTAACCAAAGGATAATGTTCCAAACATAACATTGTTAATGAAGCATTACTTTTTTGACTGAAAGCATCATCCACTTTATTTGATTTTCCCAGATGGTAATGAATTGTACAATCATAATCCTTGATTAATTCTAGCCATCTCCTCTGTATCATTTTCAATTCATTCTGAGTGAATATATAATTTAAAATTTTGTGATCGGTATATATTTCACACTTTACTCCATACAGATGATGCCTCCACATTTTTAGAGAGAAAACTACACCAGTTAATTCCAAATCATGTGTAGGGTAATTTACCTCATGAGTTTTCAACTTTCGTGAAGCATAAGCAATTACTTGATCATTCTGCATTAGGAAACAACCAAGTCCTTTCAATTAAGCATCACTATAGATAACAAACTCACCATTCCTGGAAGGTAGTGGAAAAACTGGAGCATTCACAAATCTTCTTTTCAACTCCTGAAAACAATCACCACAATCTTTTTTCCAGATAAACTTAACACCCTTCCGAGTTAGCTTCGTCATTGGACTTAGATAATCGTGGAAATTTTTTAACAAACCTTCGGTAATAGACTTCAACACTAAGGAAACTACGAATCTCAGTTACATTTGTGGGTCTTGGCCATTCTTCCACAACATTTGTTTTTGCAGGATCAACAGTTATACCATCTTTAGAAAAAATATGACCAAGCAAATAAATTTGATTCAACCAAAAATCACACTTTCAAAATTTAATATACAATTTATTTTCTTTTATCGTTTTCAAGATAACCCTTAAATGACTTTCATCCTCTTCTTTACCTTTAGAAAACACAAAAATATCATCAATAACACAACCAGCATTTATCACCTGATTCATCTGAGCCATCACTACAGTAAACTGCTCAATTCTGATTCCGACCATCTTAGTATGCTGATTTGGAAGGTCTTTTCCCACTGTATGCCTTCCCAGAAAAGCTGCTCTGTTTCCTCGAAGGAAAACCATTATTATCACAGAAATACCTTAGTTGAAGCAACATGGTAATCTGTAAATGGAATATCATTTCAATTTGACCATAAAAAATATTTTTGGATAATCATTTAATAGAATTCTAACTCCTAATGTTATATAAACCGACCTCTGATACAAACTATAACGCCCCAGCCTTAAAACTTACTTAATATTGAGTTATTACATGATTACACATTGAGGATCTTTTCAGGTATAGAGTTTTAGAGAAATAGATCATAAAACATTCATTACATTCCACATTTAAACAAAGTTGTCACATAAAAGACATATTCATTTTTCCCATCAATGGAAACATATTTAAAATAAAACATGGATTCTATCTTGACACTTCCTTGACACTATTATCATATCATGTACCCTTCCCTTGACCTATGAAAAACATTTCAAAAACATGGGATGAGCATAAAAAGCTCAGTAAGGGATATAAAAATATGGAATGGAAACATGAGTACATGTATGCACAAGAATCAATGAAATCATACTCTACTCATCAAACATAAGCACTTTAACATACCTCATCAAGTCAAGAATAAATCATAGAAATCATAAGACATAAAGGTAACTTAAGGTATTCATAACATTCTTATGTATGGAGTAACCCTCTTGGTTACGTTTGGAATACCCATTACAGTATATTCCCTAAATCGCTTCGGAAAAACCTTAACGTTTAACTCATTTGTGTTACCCAATACATTGGACAGCTATACCGGGCTCACCTGCCCTTAGTTTATCACAGAACCACCCGTCATCATAACAATGCCCATGAACCATAACATAATCATATCACATAAAACATGCACAAAGGAGACATAACATTTCTACATTTCAATCACAAGATTTCAACACAAAACATTGATATAATAATAACATTATGGAAACCATTTTAAATACCAAAATAAAAGAAAAGTAAAAAATGGTATTTATTTTTCATTTAAAAAAAGGTATGGCTTGTAGAGGAATCCGAAACTCAAATAATGGTCACGGCGGCGAAGAAGTCATTGTCACCGCATACATACGACAAATACATTCCCTTTTATCATTTAGTAAAACACTTTGTATAAAAAAATAATCCTTTTGGATAAACGTAAAAGTCAAAGTGTTTATACACCATATAAAAGAAGGTTGTGTATAAAACAAAATATGCCTCAATGAAAAGAGATTGAGACGAAGTCCCATACCTCAGGTCCGACATGACTCGATCATTCTTTAACCTCATGAATAATAAACTTGAGTTAATTTATACTTTTTTAAGAACCTTTTTCATGTTCACTATTCCTTTTATGTCACTTATTACCATGTCATGAACACTATGCAATTATTTAAGTTAATAACTGTCATTTTAACGATCATTGGTACTTGAGTCAAAATATGCTCTTTATAATTACAATATGTTCATGTATCCATTATATACAGAGTTATACTCATGATTTATATATCATATATTTCATATATATCCAGTATATACATGCATTTATAATATTATACAACGTTTAGAGGTAAGAAATGAAATGCACCGTTCATGGAGACGGTAAGCCGTACGTACGGATGAACACTACTTTCATTTCTATTTCGTATTTTATGGAATGGAATCATAATGATATAAAGGTATATTATAATTATAGTATAATATCATAAATAATATCATTAATTAGATCCTTTATATGCACCACATATGGTATTAACAAATCAAATCTCGTTGAGTGGACGGTAGTCCCAACTTCTTAAAATGAAGATATCACGTTTACCCATAATGGAAACCACAAATGTATTCCATAAATGAAAAATACATAAGCATAAGTAAAACATAAACATATTATATATCATATATAAATATAGTTTCATCTTAATGGCCAACTATTAAGGTGTTAAAATAATATTGAACAATCATCGTTTCGTGAGGCAGAAATTCGCTATCCACGGAAACAGTATGTTCATTGGCCATTAGATGTAGGTGTGGGTAAGTGTATCTCGAATCCTTCTTATAACAACATCCTAGTATATGGAAGATACTGGTTTTGTTACAAATGAAATGAATAAAAAGTGTTTAAGGGGTTGGAGAAGCAAAATAAAACATAATAACACAAGAGAAGACATTACCTTTAAATCGGGTAACTCTTTTTGATTTGAGCTCAAAGGCTTCCTTGGGAAGACTTATTCCCAATGTGAGGCTTCTAAGAGTTAGAGAGGGATTTGGAGAGATAAAAGGGGCAGGGTCTAGCTGAGGCAAAGGCTTTGGAAGTGTGGGTAAGGTGGTAGAGGTGGGGGCCTTTTATAAGAGGAGAGGATGGGAACTCCTGGAAAGGTATAAAAGGATACATTATTATAAAATGCTTTTCAGATTTAAAAGGTCCAAAAATTATATATTTCAAGGATAAGGTGATAATAGTTCTAAATACACCGATACAATAGGTTTTTGACATGTTTAGGGCTTAGATTTTATATTATCCTTTCAATTTATTGAAATCGTTAAATAACGAGGTCATCTCTGCATCATCATGGTGTCAAAAATAATTTAATTTATTTAATGTCTAAAAATTATAAAAAAAGTACTATGATGTAGGAAATATTTGTATCTTTCTAATTAATATTTATAGTCAAAAATATGACTTGTATAACGCCATATAAAAATTGTTTTAGTAAAGCAACTCATGTTTGTGTCATTTTTACTTTTTTCTTTAAATAAAAGGCATTAATGTCTTTATCTTACCCAAGTGGCTCAATGGGGTCCAAAAAATCGACCCATGGGTTGTCTTGGTCTGACATGACACATACAATAATTACAAGACATGTCTCTAGGTCATTTCATTTTATTAAACCATTTTTCTTACCTCAAATTACACTAATTACCTCTAATCGCGATTAAAAACTTAAAAGTTACTATTTACCAAAAAGTTATATTAATCCCATTGAACCACATTTTACTTCTTAATGACACCCAGGTATGTCGGATTTTTGAAATTCAATTCACATAGGTGGTAAAATTTCATTTAAATGAAAAAATCATTTTTTTAAGTACCACTTAGTGGTTTCACTATTCATCAAAATTTGATGTTTTTCAGAAAAATACAAAAACATCACCCTAAGCTATATTTGATATTCCGAATTCAAAAATGATGTCTATTTTACAAAATTCAAACCATATAAGTTACCTTAATTAATTTAATTTTTAATTCCCGCTGTCAGAGCAAATTGCGTGTTTTTATGAAACAATATGTATCAAAAGATTGACACTAGTTTAATTCTAATTTCAAAGTAAAATTAATTTCAACGACCACTATTGGATTACATGGTAAAAATATATTCTAATTGAACTTTAAAACCAATTCAAAAGATAATATAATAATATAAATAAATTATATTAAAAAGAGGTTTTGAAATAAAATATAAAGTTTTTCACTATTCAATAAAAAATGAACTTTATCGGAAAAATACCAAAAATTTACCCAAATTAAATTTAAATGTACCAATCATAAAGAATGAGTTTTTTTTGAAAATAGAGCTTATGAAATTGTCAAAAGTTTTATTTAAAAATGATTTTCCATCAAATGGCAGTAAAAAAATCTTTTAAAAATATTAGTGTATTACATGCTTAAGATTGGATTTATTTTCATTTTAAGCCTCTAAAACACAATCTAATTCATTAATACACATAGATAAAAAAATCTATTATTCATTGCTTACTTGGGATGTTACACGTATCCTAGCAAGATCACAGCTCAAAATTTAATTATTTGGATTCCAAAAATGTATATCTACACACTAAGGGTTCAAATATGAGAATGAATGGATATCAGAGAAGTAGATCTAAGAAGATATAAGAAAACACGACAAATCTGGAAATAATGGTGACATACATCAAGACCTGGACTCGAAATCACCAAGGGAAGGCTCTAGGTTGGTTGCAACTCATGTAGGGAGGGTTCTATAGCCTTATAGCGAGATTAATGTCTATATAGGGGCGTTTTGAAGCCAAAAAAATACATAGAGAAAAAACGAGTAAGCTCTTAGAAAATAGGATCTAGATTTGACCTCAGTGGAAGGATTGGCCACACGGTTTGGCCCAAACGTGTATGGATCGTGAAACCTTACTTTGGGTCCCAACACTCCTTATAAAACCACCAAACTCTCCCATCCTTCACCTTTACCCATTTTATTGAAACACATTTTTTATGGATATAATCCACTTTAAGGAAACACCCAACTTTATGGAAGCAAACCACTTTATGGAAACATACCACTTTATGGAAATAATACACTATATTAAAACACACCAATTTATGGAAAAATCCCAATTTATGGAAACAACCAACATTATGGAAGCACCCAACTTTATCGGAACTCTCTATTTCATGGAAACTCTCTATTTTTTTGAAAGTCTCTATTAAAGACACACCAATTAAAAAAACGTGAGGAAATGGGTTATGTACCCAAAACTGGGGGTACTACATGTTTCATGTCATAAATTTTCATGGATATTTAATAGACCAGTAAATATCATTTTCCTATTGAGGTTCATATTTTTTGATAGAGTCTTCACATGACATATTTCAGCCTCATCAGATGGAAATTCTTTTGTCTTATATAGTAGGAGAAGAATTAGGTTCACATCTCAGTATCCTGATGAATCCACCTTCTGATGATACACATATAATGTAGTTAATAGTTGAGATTCTTACACCCACAGAAGACACCCATCCATCACATTAGATTTCACCCCAATAAAATGGCAAGTGATTTCAATAAATACTCCCTATCTACACTCTAGACTGTGGGATGATACCTCTTTATAGACATTGATGAATAATAATTAAACTCATTGATTAATATATTTTTATTGACTTAAATGATTTGAAATTATATTATGTTATTTGTCTTATTGACAATGATCAAATTATTATACAAACATTATTTATGAAAATAAATTTCATAAATACATTTTAAAAAATTTCACTTTTATATAATATAGAAATTATAATTAATAGTGTTAATTTTAATGTATATACATTCAATTTTTAATATAAATTTATAACTAATCCATCTATTTACAATATAATTTCAAATAAATATCAATTATATTTTTCATAATTATTTTATTATTTTTAATTTATTATTTTTAAATATTTCTTATGTAATATTTATTATGTAATAATAATTAGGAATAATTTTTAATTAATTAAATGTATTTAATTGTAATAAAAAAGTTATTAATTACTAGTAAATAAATTAAATTGTAACATCCTAGGTAAATAATGAATATGAAATGTTCATTTATATTATTATTTGTAAATAAAATATTAATATTACTTAAAAGGGGGTGTTATGTTTGATGAGGTGCCCAATACGCAACAACTAGTTTCTTTGAAATCATATGTTCCACACTAATAATAAAATAATAATATTATAAATGGTAGTAAACTCCTAGCGGATGTAAACGTGTGAATGAACATAACTAACTAAAATGTGATTATATATTCTTGTAAAATATTTTTACATTTATTCAATAAATGATAGAGGGTTAAAATGCGAATGAATCAAATTTTATGCGTAAATATTGTAATATTCTTTAAAAGGTCAATTGAACGCCTATTGATAGAGAACCCTTTTTAAATCCACTTTTTGAAAATTTTATATCTTATATGGGACCAAATAAATTCCTTCTTTAGAATCGGGACATCAAAATTTACTTAGTGTATGTTTTTGTTATTTTTTCGATAAAGATCATTTTTAATGAATAAGTGAAAAATGTTGTATTTTAATTCAAAACCTATTTTTAATCTAATTTATTTATATGATTAGATTATTTTTTGAATTGGTTTTAAAGTGAAATTAGAATATATTTTTACCATTTAATCCAATGGTGGTCATTGGAATTAATTTCACTTTGAAATTGGACTTAAAACTAGTGTCAATCTTTTAATAGATATTGTTTCTTAAAAACACTATATTTGTTTTGGCAATGAGAATTAATTTTTAAATTTATTAATGAAACCTATATGTTTTGAATTTTGTAAAATAGTCATCATTTTTGAATTCGGAATATCAAATATAGATTAGGGTGAATTTTTGGTATTTTTCTGAAAAGTATCAATTTTTGATGAATAGTAAAACCACTAAGTGGTAGTCAAAAAACTAAATTTTCATTTAAATGAAATTTACAATTTCTGTGATTTGATTTTAAAAAATCCAACATACATGGTTATCATTAGTATGTAAAATGTTATTCAATGGGATGAAAATAATTTTTTGGTGAATAGTAACTTTTAAGTTTTATTAATCACGATTAAATGTAATTAGTGTAATTTAAGGTAAAAACAATGTTATGATAATATGATATTACCTTGAAACATGTACTAACCTTATTGGATGAGTCATGGACGACCCAGACAATACATGGGACAACATGGGGACCCCATGAAGCCACTTGGGTAAGAAAATGACATTAATAACTTTTTATTTAAAGTTAAAATAAAAATGTCACAAACATGTATTAATTTACTAAAACAATTTTTACATGGGGTTATACAAGTCATATTTTTTACTATTAATATTAATTAGAAAGAAAAAAATATTTCCTACATCATGATAATTTTTCTATAATTTTTAGACATTAAAGAAATAAATTTATTCATCACACAATGATGATGCATCGATTACCTCATTAATGAACAATTTAAATAAAATGAAAAGATACTGTAAAATTTATAACATAAACTTGTCCAAAACCTATTAGATGGGTGGATTTAGAACCCTTATCACCTTATCATTGAAATATATCTTTTTGGGACCTTTAAAATCCCAAAAAAAACATTTTATAATAAAGTAACATTTTATAACATTCTATGATGTCCCATCCTCCCTCTTATAAAAGGCCCCAACCTCTACCCCATTACCCACACCTCTCAAGCCTTTGGCTCGACAAAAATCTGCTCATTTTATATCTCCAAATCCCTCGATTCATCTTAGAAGCCTTTCCTTAGGCAGAAATGTTTTCAAGAAACCCTTTTGGTTCAATCCAAGAGGAGTTACCAGATTTAAAGGTAATGTTGTCTCTTATGTTGTTTTGTTTTATTTTGCTTCTCCAACCCCCAAAACTCTTTTTATTCCTTTATTTAATAACAATACCACTATATAATGTATACTAGGATGTTTTTATGATAAGTATTTAATCTGCACTTACACACACCTCCGTCTAATGGTTAAAGAACACAATATTTCCGTGGATGGCGAATTTCTGCCTCACGAAACGATGATTGTTCAATATTTTTCTAACACCATTCATGGTGTACATTAAGATGTCACTATATTTATATATGATATATATTAAGTTTATGTTTTCCATATGCTTTTGTATTTCTAATTTGTGGAATACCTTTATGGTTTCCATTATGGGTAAACGTGATATCTTCATTTTAGGAAGTGCGGACTACCACCCCCTCAAAGTGATTGGATTCGTTAATTACATATGTGGGTCATATAAACGATGGAGTTAATGATTTTATATATTATATTATGCTGAAATTATAATATACCTTCATATCGTTATGATTTCATTCCATTAAATACTAAATAGAATGAAAGTAGCGTTCATGCGTACGTACGGCTTACCGTCTCCATGAACGGTGCATGTTAATTTCTTACCTCTAAATGTTATGTAATATTATAAATGAATTTATATACTGGATATATATTATATATATTATATATAAATCATGAATATAATTATGGATATAATTGATATTTTACCACATGAACAACTTGTAATTATAAGAAGTTTTTTTTGACTCAAGTACCAATGATCGACAAAACGACCGCTATTAACTTAATTAATTACATAATGTTAAGAACATGGTAATAAGTGATATAAAAGGAATAATGAGAATGAAAAAGGTTCTTATGCAAGTAGAAATTAAATCTAGTTTATTAATCAGGCGATTAAAGAACGATCGAGTCATGTCGGACACGAGGTAAGGGATCCTACCTCTCTCTTTCTTTTCATGTATTCTCCTTTATGTCATATATTATAAGCTACATGTTCTTATGTTGGGGATGATAATTAATATTCATCCAACTATACTTTTTATGTTCATATGGTGAGAGATCCCCTCTTTCTCTCATCAATTAATTTTAAAAAGTATTAAGTGGTGCCGTTAGGCTACTGAATTTTCCTAAGGGATTTCTTATCTCACTTTTAATTCTGTGAGATTTCTATTTTTCACCACTAATTTATTGCATGTGGTGTATTGTGTACTTAATTTTGAAATATATATTATCATGGTATTCATGGTATTCAGGATTCATTTGGTTCTTATTATCTTTTGGTCATACGACTCGATTGATTACCACGAGGTAAGGAGTTTTTATCTCACTTTTTGTTCCCATGAGATTCATTCCACATTTTCCACTATTTACTTTTTTGTGGTGTATGTAATACCCATGATTTTAATATTTGTGTAATATAATTTAATTTATGGGTATATACATCTTTATTGTATGACCCTTCTTTCATGGGGTGTATATTTCGAAGGTTACCCAAGTTGGTAGGGGAACCTTTCACCCTCCTCTTTTAAAAAGACTTCTTTTTGTTAGGTACATTAATTTACATATTTTTATGTTGAGATAAGTTATTTTATATCCTTATTGTTGTAAATTTTATGTCCATGTGATGAGATACCCTTTTTATCTCTCATAATCTCAATTTTTGATTTTTAAAGTGACGTCGTTAAGCGGTCGGATTTCTGTAAGGGAACTTCCTAACACAAATTTAATTCTTTTGGTTAAACCTAAAATTATTGATTATCTCGTGCTATGAATAGGTTTGGATGACCTCTGATTGTATTACACATAATATCCCCATATATTGGGTGTATTTATATTTTTCACACATATTTATATAATTGATTTATCCTTAATCTAAGGATACCATCTTTATATGGGAATTCGTCTCAATCTCCTTTCATTGAGGCATATTTTGTTTTATACACAACATTATTTTATATGGTGTATAAACCCCTTGAACTATAACTTTTAATAAAAATGAATCCTTTTATACAAAGAGTTATACTAATGGACAAAAGGGAATTTTTTTTTCATACGTATGCGGCAACAACGACTTCTCCTCCACCATGACCATTATTTGAGTTTCAAATTCCTATACAAGCCATAACTTCATTTAAATGAATAATAAATACAATGTTCTAATTTTGTTTTATTTTGGTATTGAAAATGGGGTTGATAACGTTTTGATTATATCAATGTGTTGTATTGATATCTTGTGATTGAAATGTGGATATGTTATGTTTCCATTATGCATGTTTTATCTGATATGATTATGTTATTGTTCTTGGGAATTGTTTATGAATACAGGTGGTTCTGTGATAAACTATGGGTGGGTGATCTTTTGATAGCTCTCCAATGCATTGGGTACTGTGAAGGAGTTAAATGATAAGGATTATCCGAAGAGATTTAATGAATATACTGGGATGGGTATTCCAAACGAAACTGTGAGGGTTACTCCCTACGTAAGAATGTTAAAAATGCCTCAAGTTACCTTTATGTCTTATGATTTCCATGAGTTATTCATAAATCTTATGAATTCATGAGGTATGCTAAATTTCTTATGTTTTATGAGTAAAGTACGATTTCATTTATTCTTATGTGTACATGGACTAATGTTTTCATTCCATATTATTATATTCCTTACTGAGATTTTTATGTTCATCCCATGTTTTTTTGAAATGTTTTCCACATGACATAAAGAGGAATACGGTCAAGGATGGGATTAATGAAATGTCAGGATGTCTAAAAGATGGAACTAGACACCACTCTTTTGTTCAAGAGTTTATATTTTGTAAAAAAATAGAAATTGAGTAGATGTGTCTACTGTGTAATCTTTGAGATGTAATAGTTATCTCAAAATTTTATAAAACTCTGAACCTGAAAAGATCCTCAATGTGAATTTTACATTTAATTTAAGATTCTATAATGTTTGAAGGACGGGTCCTTATAGTTGGAATCAGAGGACTTTTTAGATATCTTTAGAGGATAGGGTATTATTTAAGCATAAGTGACATTACTATAATGTTTCGGATTTCAGAAAGAGTTATTGTTTTAGAAAAAGTTAATGAGTAATTATATCATATTATTATATGATGATTCTAATGATATACTCACACTAAACATTTTGGTTTTAGCAAATGGCTGGATCTTGCAGGCATCAAAATAATAGTGGATATGAATAAAACTATGACGGTTTTCTATAAGAACAACTGATTGATATGGGAGCTGTAATTAGAACTATTGTGGTTTTTCTCAACCAAATATTAGGATTCATGAATAACCACTTGATCCTTAGATAGTTTTGTAATTCATTGTGTATGAGATAACAAAATTGATGTGGATGTTCAGGTAATAATTATAAAGGTAATCATTAGGGTTTATTTGATCCTTACTTTTGAGGTAATTATGGGTTACTATATGTTATGATGGAAAATGAAAGGAATGAGATAAACTTGATGTTAAATTATGTTATGGTTATTTTTTATTATCATTTCTCTTTTTGGGAATGTTTTAATAATTATATAGTTTTGGAAAAAGGACAACACATAGACCGTGTGACAAACCGTAACGTCGGACAAAGCTTTGGGAATCAAACCCAAAATCAATGTCCAACAGGTATTTATTGCCTACCACTGGAATACGTGAAGTCCCTGGTTAGTGTGACTAATTATTTTTATTTAGATGATTTTATGAATCATTAATAAGTTGATTTTGGGAATTTATGTTTTATCAAATGGATACACTTAGTATAAGAAAATGATTTGGTTATTAAGTGATAAAGGATGTTGGGAAAGACGTTCTCTCTTTTGAGGAAACACTATATCCCTAAAGAAGATAGAATACTATGGTATTTCAATTGTGGAATAATGGATGAAATTTTAGTTTGTAAGAATCGATGTTTTTATTGTGGACATATGGATATTTTGTTTATTTATGAAAATGATTAACCTATCATGGAGAATATGTGATTAGGTTAATTTAATTTCAATACGATGCTTTAAGAGAAACTGATGTTATCTGGAGATGAATGTTATGATTTATCTTGGAAAACTGTGTGATTAAATCCTTTGGTGATTGGGTTTAATTCTTAGTTTTGATTACATTGAAGAATTTTATGGATAGTTGTTTATTGAATGGTCTTTGATGAACTTTGGGTTTTGTGGGACAAATTTTGGAGATTAAGAGTAGTATTTCTTTTTATAAAGGATTATCCTTCTTGTGTATTATCTGACCTTGTACTAACAATTTTGGTTTTGGTTTTGGTCTAAAGACATGGGAAATATATAGTTAACTTTTGTGGATTTGGTGATTTTCTAGAAGTTGATTATAGCACTCTTAATTTGAATAAGTCATCCTAAATACTCGCTTTTGGAGAAAATATGTGTTTGTGTAAGAAATCTAGAAGGATATGAAAGTCTACATGACAAGTATGTATGTCTCCTTAGGAATTAGTTAGGCTCATAAATAAATTACTCAACGAAAAGTAACTTAAAGTAAAAAAGGTTGTATGTTAACCTTTCCTACTGGGGAATCAAATACTGTTTTACCAATCAGAAGATTGTGATTTTCTTGTGGTTATCTTTCTCCTAATCGTGTTTTCTATCACTCTCCATTAGAATATGAACCTTTGTTTTTTCTTCCATTTCCATATTTTTCTAAATGGAATCCTTTTATGGGTTAACTCAGGTGACCTTTTTTACTTCCCTTTATTTATTTTGAAGTGACAGTTTAATTGATACCTTTTCTGATGTGGGGCTTTCAATAATGTTTGCAAGCCAAATTTTAAAATTGCGAGAATGAAATTCCCAAAAGGGGTGAAGGATGTAACATCCCTGGTAAATAATAAATATGAAATGTTCATGTATATTAATATTTGCGAATAAAATATTAATATTACTTAAAAGGAGATTCTATGTTCGATGGCGTACAAAATACACAACAATGAGTTTCTTTGAAATCATATGTTGCATGCTAATAAAAAAATAATATTATTGTAAATGTAGTAAACACCTTGCCGGTGTAATGGTGGGAATGAACAGTACAAACTAAAAAGTGATTATACATTCTTGTCAAAATTTATTACATTTATTCAATAAATGTTAGAGGATTAAAATGCGAATTCATCCAATTTTAAGCGTAAATATTCAAATATTATTTGAAAGGTCAATTAAATGCCTTTTGATGGCGAACCCTTTTAAATCAACTTTTTGATAAATTTATATGTAATATTGGACCAAATAAAATCCTTCTTTAAAATTGGGACATCAAAATTTACTATATGTATGTTTTTGTTATTTTTTTCGATAAAGTTCATTTTTATTGATTAAGTGAAATATGTTGTATTTTAATTAAAAACCTATTTTTAATCTAATTTATTTATATGATTATATTATAATTTGAATTGGTTTTAAAGTTCAATTATAATATATTTTTACCATTTAATCCAATGGTGGTCATTGGAATTAATTTCACTTTGAAATTGGACTTAAACTAGTGTCAATATTTTAATAGATATTATTTCATAAAAACATGGTATTTGTTTTGACAATGGGAATTAATTATTATTTTAAGTAATGAAACTTATATGTTTTGAATTTTGTAAAATAGACATCATTTTTGAATTCTGAATATTAAATATAGCTTTGGGTGAATTTTTGGTATTTTTCTGAAAAACTTCAATTTTTGATGAATAGTGGAACCACTAAGTGGTAGTTAAAAAACTTAATTTTCATTAAAATGATAGTTTACCACTTTTGTGATTTGATTTTCAAAAATCCAAAATACATGGTTGTCATTATTATGTAAAATGTGGTTCAATGGGGTGAAAATAATATTTTGGTGAATAGTAACTTTTATGTTTTATTAATTGCGATTAAAGGAAATTATTTTAATTTAAGGGAAAAACAATGTTATAATAATATGAAATTACCTTGAAACTTGTCTTACACTTATTGGATGAGTCATGTCCGACCAAGACAAACCATGGGTCTACTTGGGGACCCCATGGAGCCACTTGGGTTAGAAAATGACATTAATAACTATTTATTTAAAGTTGAAATAAAAAATCACAAACATGTACAGTTTTACAAAAACAATTTTTAAATGGGGTTATACAAGACATATTTTTGTCAATAAGTATTAATTATAAAGATAAAAATATTTTATACATCATGATATTTTTTATATAATTTTTAGACATTAAATAAATATATTTATTTATGACAGAATGATGATGCAACGATTACCTCATTAATGAACGATTTAAATAAAATGAAAAGATAAGGTAATATAAAATATTTAAATTTTTCGAAATCCTATTTTATGGCTGAATTATGAACCCTTATCACTATATCCTTTAAATATATTATTTTGGGACATTTAAAATCAGAAAAAACTATTTTATAATAAAGTAACATTTTATAACATTCCAAGAGTGCCTCTCCACCCTCTTATAAAATGCCCCCACCTATACCCCCTTATCCACACCTCTAAAGCCTTTGGCTCGACCAAACTCTAATCCTTTTATCTCTGCACATCCCTTTCTTCATCCCAGAAGCCTTTCCTTAGGCAGAATTCTCTTCAAGAAACCCTTTTGGTTCAATCCAAGAGGAGGTGCTCGATTTAAATGTAATGTTCTCTCTTATGTTCTTTTGTTTTGTTTTTCTTCTCCAAACCCCAAAAATATTTTTATTACATTATTTTGTAAAAAAATGTATCTTCAATATACTAGGATGTTGTTATGATAAGGATTCGAACTACACTTACCCACACCTCCGTCTAATGGTTAAACAACACACTGTTTCTGTGGATGGCGAATTTTTGCCTCACGAAATGATGATTGTACAATATTCTTCTAACATATTTCATAGTGTCCATTAAGATGTCACTATATTTATATATATTATATATTATGTTTATTTTTTCCATATGATTCTTTATTTTTCATTTGTGTCATACCTTTATGGTTTCCATTATGGGTAAACGCGATATCTTCATTTTAGGAAGTGCGGACTACCACCCCCTCAATGTGATTTGATTCGGTAATTCCATATGTGGGAGGTATAAAGGATGAAGTTAATGATTTTATATATGATATTATACTCTAATTATAATATACCTTTATATAATTATGATTTCATTCCATTAAATACTAAATAGAAATGAAAGTAGCATTCTTGTGTACGTACGACTTACCGTCTCCATGAATGGTGCATTTCATTTCTTACATCTAAATGTTTTGTAATATTATAAATGCATGTATATAATTGATATAGATGATATATATTATATCTAAATCCTGAATATAATTCTTGATATAATGGGTATTTTACCACATGAACAAATTGTAATTATAAGATGTTTATTTTTTGACACATCTGCTAATGATCGACAAAACGACCTCTATTAACTTAATTAATTACATAATGTTCATAACATGTTAATAAGTGATGTATAAGGAATAATGAACTTGAAAAAGGTTAGTAAGAAAGTAGAAATTATCTCTAGCTTATTATTCAGGAGATTAAATAACGATCGAGTTAAGTCGGGCGCGAGGTAAGGGATCTTACCTCTCTCTTTCTTTTCTTGTATTCTCATTTATGTAATATATTATAAGCTCAATGTTATTATGTTGGGGATGTTATTTTATATTCATACTACTGTACGTTTTCTGTTCATATGGTGAGGGATACACTCTTTACCTAATCAATTCATTTTATAAAGTTTTTAGTGGCGTCGTTAGGCTGCCTTATTTTTGTAAGGAATTTCTTATCTCACATTTCATTCCGTGAGATTTCTATTGTTCCCCACTAATTTATTGCATGTGGTATATTGTTTAATGAAATTATATATATATATTATAATTATATTTATGGTATTATGTGATTCATTTGGTTCATATTATTTTTTGGTCATATGAATCGATTGATTACTACGAGGTAAGGAGTTTTTATCTCACTTTTTGTTCTCATGAGATTAATGACAAATTTGCAACTATTTCCTTTTTTGTGGTGTATGTAATGATAATTATTGTATTATTTGTGTAATATAATTTAATTTATGTGTATTTACATCTTCATTGTATGACCCTACTTTAATGGGGTGTATGTTTCGAAAGTTACCCAAGTCGATAAGGGAGCCTTTCACCCACCTCTTTTTAAAAGAGTTATATTCGTTAGGTATATTAATTTACATCATATTATGTTTAGATATGTTATTATATATACTTATTGTTGTAAATGTTATGTCCATGTTATAAGATACCCTTTTTATCTCTCATCATCTCATTTTATGAATTTGAAGTGACGCTGTTAGGCTGTCGGATTTCTGTAAGGGAACTTCTTAACCAAATTTCAATTCATTGGGTTAAACCTATACTTATTTATTTTGTTATTCTATGAATATTTGTAGATGAAATATGATTTTTTTACACTTAATATACACTTATATTGTATGTATTTGTGTTTGTCACAAATATTTTGGAAATTGATTTATACTTAATCTAAGGACACTGTCTTTGTATGGGAATTCGTCTCAATCTCCTTTCATTGAGGCATATTTTGTTTTATACACAACGTTATTTTATATGGTGTATAAAACCCTTTGACTTTTAAATTTATTCAAAAGGAATATTTTTTATACAAATCATTATACTAATTGAAAAAAGGGAATGTTTTTGTCCTACGTATGCGGCGACAACGACTTCTCTGCCGCCATGACCATTATTTGAGTTTCGGCTTTCTCTACAAGCCATAACTACTTTTAAATGAAAAATAAATACCATGTTTTAATTTTCTTATATTTTGGTATTGAAAATGGTTTTGATAATGTTTTGATTATATCAATGTGTTGTATTGATATCTTGTGATTAAAATGTGGAAATGTTATATTTCTTTTATGCATGTTTTATGTGATACGATTTTGTTATGGTTCTTGGGCATTGTTTATGAAGACGGGTGGTTCCATGATAAACTAAGGGTGGGTGAGCTTGTGATAGCTCTCCAATGAATTAGGTAATGTGAAGGAGTTAAATTCTAAGGATTCTCTAAAATGATTTAGGGAATATACTGTGATGGGTATTCTAAACGTAACAATGAGGGTTACTCTCTACATAAGAATGTTATGAATGCCTCAAGTTACATTTATGTCTTACGATTTCCTTGAGATATTCATTAATATTATGATTTCACGAGGTATGCTAAATTGATTACGTTTTATGAGTAAAGTACTATTTCATTGATTTTTATGTATACATGGACTAATGTTTTCATTCAATTTTTTTATATTACTTACTGAGCATTTTATTCTCATCCCATGTTTCTTGAAATTTTTTAAACAGGACATAAAGTGGAATACAATCAAGGATGTGATCAAGTAAATGACATGATGTCAAAAATATTGAACTAGACATGACAATTTTGTTCAAGAGTTTCTATTTTTTTGAAAAAAATGGAAACTGAGTAGATGTGTATACTGTGTAATCTTTGAGATATAATAGTTATGTCCTAATTCCCTAAAACTTTAAAGCTAAAAAGATCCCAAATGTGAATAATACATTTAATTCAAGATTATTTAATGTTTTAAGGATGGGTCCTTATATAAACTAATTATTAATAACATCTATAAAGTTATTTTTTATGTATTTATAACAAGCATTAATGAAATTTCACTATTTAATAATATTAATAATAAATTTTTATTTATCTAATAATATTTATTGAAATATTGATGTTATATAATTAATAATTAAGAAAAAAAGTTATTACATATTTATTAGCTGATAATTGTTATAAATATTTATAAATAATTAAAAATTATTTATTTATAATCAATGATATGAACATACAAATAATTTGTTCATAATAAATATTACAATTTAAAATTACAATTAATATATATAACATTTTAAAATTCAATATTCGTTACTATATAAATATACATGAAGTATTAACATCAGTAATTTTTAAATTATTAATAATATATAATCTAAATAATTATTTTCCTTGGTATATAAATATTTTAAATTGAAAAATAAATAAGTATTTATTAATATTTATTTATTAGGTTCAAATTAATTCAAAATAAATATTATTATTAATAAAAATTATACATGAATAATTTATGTATAGAAAATGATTTAATTTTTTGATTTTGATTTAAATGAATGTATTTTTTTCAGTATGAAAAACGTCGTTAATGGACCAACTTCCTTTTCCCAATGTTTTTGGGAGAAGGCGTTAATGTACATAATTCCATTAAGACTAATTTATCGAAATATTTTGAACATATGTTTATTTTTGAAAAAATTAAAAAAACATGAAGATAAATCATTAAGGAATGGAATTTACCTTGGTTTTGAATGTTGTTTCATCCAAATTTTTATAAGACATTTTCAAATTTAGGTCAATATTGCTGCCCCACTATACCACATATTCCTTACATTTCTGGTGCAGTTTTTGTTGGTGTTTTCCATTCACATGTTTAGCTATGTCTATTTTTGTTGTAGTTATAGGAATTTTATTCATGCAAGAAAACCATAACTGATGAAAAAATGATGTCATTTTTCTCTAAGTCACATGCCAACTTCTATCATTTTAAAAATTAAAAACTCATTTTTTGTTCCCCACATCGATTTACCTCAATGTACTCTTATATTACCACCTTCCTCATAAGTTTGGGAACACACCCACATCTCATTTTGTCTATTTTCATTTCGTATCTAATAGATTGATGAATATTTTCCCTATCGTATATTTTACAATTATATATATATATATTATTTTATAATCTTTGATGTATGGAGTAACTTTTTAAGAAATAATCTACTATCGATATGTTCTAATGTTTATAAGAGATAATGATCTTGTTTTCCAACAAAACATATAAATACAAAAAGAGGAGAACTAATGATGTAGTATAACATGTTAACAAAAATATATGTTGATAAATTAGTTAAAGAGGAAAAAAGGGAGATATAATATTTTTATGAATTATTATCTGTGAATGAGATGTATTATACTAATGTAAAACAAGAGATTGGTTCATTCCCATTATTGGGTTTATGAATCATTGGTTTAGAATCTGGTCAGTTAGACAATAAAAATAATTTTATCTAATAATGGAATGGAATTTACAAATCAACCAATAAAGAAAAACTAATTTGAACACCTAATTATTCCATATGATCAACTCAATAGAATTGACATGTCTATAATGCCTCTCTACACTATGTATCTATATTGACTCCTTCAACTTCCTTGTCTCATAGATGGCCATATTTATTGTTTATAGATTATTTGTTTTTTCAATTATATATATTTTTTCTTTTATATATTTCTTCTCAAATTCAACCAAATTGAAATGTAATTATTTCTTACTCATAGAAAACAAAAATACCATAAATTATGCAATAATATCCTATTAAAAAAATAAAATTATTAATAAAATAATTATACATAAATTTAATATATCATTAAAAAATAAATGATGTTTGAAGAAACATGTTAAAAACAAAGCTTATATAGATGTAATGCATTCATTGTTATGGGTTGTGAATTTTTTTTACCAAATTTAAATAAATTATAGATAAAAATTAGGTAGTTTTTTAAAGAGGAGTGCACATAATACCATTTTTCACTTTTAAGTTGTTTAAATAAAATAATTTTAATTTGTATAGATGATTTATTAAATAAAAAGCATTACTATTAGATGATTTTAAAATATTGATGAAATGGATATTAGTTCTGGTTAGGCTAGACCTATTTCTTTTCTATTATAGTTCCAAATTTTATGAGTCATCTTCTGCTAGGATGGTAAGAGATTGATTACATGATCAATTTATCTCTCTCCCTTCGCCTGATGGTGACTATGAGAATATTCCTATATAAGATAGCATATTGTTGTACCATCCTTTGTAGGTGTGTGGGTGTTTCATTGGGCCTTCTTGGTTGACTTATGAAATCCCAAATTAGGTTTTTCTATTCCTAAACTACGAATAGTTCCAACTATGAATTTCCACACATTCTAATGATTGCTAATAACTTTACCACATATCCCTAGATTGTCCATCATATGAAAACTATAAATTCATGGAAGAATAAAATTGATCATCGAAAAAAGAAATAAGCATTAACATAATTAAAACCTAAATGCAACAATATTTTATATTAAAAATCTAAAACTTAATAATAGAAATGAATTTGTCTGAATAAGGAGAAGATATTATTCTAATTTGGGTATATGATCATGTATTACAATTGTTTTATCGTCCCCTTCCCTGATCACTCAATGTTTTACCACTCCATGTGTTGGGAAAATGAGAATATGGGGGAAAATTCATTAATGAAAAAAATGAAATAAAAGTATAAGAAAGTCATCCTCATCCTGCTCTTCCCCACACCTATTCCATCTATCTGAATCCCCCATGGAATTTTATTTATTGGAACAAATCATGCTCGATATGACATTAACCATCCAAAAGATTATGCAATAATTATTCCCAATTCAATACTGAGGGATCTCGATGCTCTCCGGTCTCAATTCAAGATATTTAGTAATTATTTAAATGCGTACTTAGTCATTTTTAACATTCGCATGATTCATAATGTTGATCATGGCATCACTCCATAAAATATTAGGGTTCACCTCTATCATGCGGTTTTTTATACATATTCATGAGGAATACTTGTGTATGAAATATCTCATCATTGAAAACATGAATTTGGAATCACACCATGAATCATCATGTTCCACCTCATTATTTCTTGATTCCTGAATTCTGATCCTTGTAAATATGCTATGGATATTACACAAATAGTAATGTCTTATTAAAATATATAACATGATATTATTTTATCTTTTTTAAAGTTTTAAATCATTTGATTAATTATAAAATAAATGAATAAAAATAATAAAATACCTACAATAATAAATAATAAAATATATAAAACAATCTGTTGGTTATTAAAATAGTGATACCTGAAATGGTGAAACCAATTTCCCCAAACATAGAACCTTTTTATCCTCATGCATGTAATCACAATTGTAAAATAAAGAGTAACACCATTATACCAGTATTTAAATTCTGATGACGAAATTAGATAATTTTCAATGATAATTAACCCACTTTGTGTCACTCAAAAGAATTCATCAAACTCGTTACTTTTAAAATAAACAGTAATTCTTGTATTTTACTTTTTATCTTTTGATTTAAGAATTCTCTTGCTTCCTTCCACTTGTATTTATTTTTTCCTCATTAATGTGTATGACATAAGAAATATTCACCACATTTATTTCTTTTTAATTATCACTCATGGAAATAAATATTACTGGAGTTTTCTAATACCTAATGTACATGTCATATACCATATTATTTTATAGAATATAGTCTCTCCACCTCACCAAAGATATAAATTAATCATATTTAATTTTCATAACGGTTTAAATGACTATGTGGGTTAAGGTTGGAGATATATAAATAAAATACGGCTTAAAATAATGGTTCA
Organism: Viscum album; assembly: GCA_963277665.1. NCBI lineage: Eukaryota > Viridiplantae > Streptophyta > Magnoliopsida > Santalales > Viscaceae > Viscum > Viscum album. Next base: position 1,532,830,190 of record OY728163.1, on the reverse strand, counting down.
AATCAACATGATATAAAAATATAACATTAATGAAATAACATAGAAATTATTAATATAGAATCTCCACACTTCCTAAAGATCAAAGTCGAGACCTAATATGATTAATCATAACTAATTAATTACCCTCTATTTCTATTTGTTCTTCATTTTTCTTTAATTTTTTCATGAAATTTATTCTTGAGAAAAAAATTCTACCACCTAACACTATATGATATTAATATCATCACTCTGATGATGGAGATTTTTATCATCCCAATGAACATACCATTTTTTCCATTTTCTAATTTATTCTTTTTTTAGAGAGGTGAATTATATAGTACATTGAATGAAAACATGGATTCTCCCTAAATAACATGAACCCCAAAAAAATCAACTCAATTTAGAACATACCCATATTGAACATACAATCTATCCCAAAAACATAGTCTCTTGAATATCACACAACACGTTGGGAGTATGGTAATAAATGATATAAATTTCATGGAATGTGGCTCTTTTCTTAACAATTTCATACATGAATTCTATGGGAAAAAGTATGATTCAATGTTTAGGTGGGTGAAGTTGTATATGTATAAATAATAAAATTCCTCAAACATATTAAATGTGAGTCAGTTTGATCAAAAATTTGATAAGATTATAATAAATTTTACGAAGAAAACATGCCAATGTATGTTAACAAATATACTATAGAAAGAATGATAATCATTTTTCTATAATACTCTCAGGTATAAAAACATATGATTATTAAAATTACTATTTGTAACTCAAAAAACTAAAAAACAAATAATTATAAATTTCACAATTTCAAAACATGAAAATTATAAGTAAAATTACATCGATAAAATATCAAATCATTTCCTAAAATCAAGATATTTCAAATTCAAATCCTTATGATTAAATTTACACATTCATTATCCATTTCACACATTTAGTCACATGAAAAGTGAAATTTAAAACATATAATAATGATTATCCTTAAAATAATTTGTATCCTTCATTAGTACAAGAGTACAAGAGTTCAAGGTGGGGTATAACATTTATAATTAAAAAATAAAATAAATATTCTGACTAAATGTATCAAAGTAAAAATAAATGTATAAAAATAAAAAATAATCCCATATTAACAAGAATGTCTTTTTTTCATTGTCAAAAACTCAAATGACCTCCTTGTATATGTTTTCTTCTATAGTACTTAATAAATTGAAATCCCCATTCAGAAAGTGAATTGCGTTCATGTTCAACAATTTCTACACATGTTATTCTTCCATATTGATGGAACTTGAAAAAAGGATAAAAAAAGAAATGGTGAATGTCTATTCAATTAGGATTAAAAGGAATACGGGTAAGATTAAACTAATTTTTTTTTTCAAAAGTCGAGTTACCTCCTAGAAGAACATTTTAGTTAATGTAACTAGATCTACCTAAACTAAATTTGAATGAATTACCTGACTAAAGGTCCTAACTATATGATTAAATCCCATAAAAATATTTATTTTTGTGTCTATAATTAATTGAATTAGATTATTTAGGTAATAATATTTTCAATGGAATTACAATATTTAAACAAATTTAATGAATGGTACATAATTTTTGGGTTATAATTGATATATAGGTTGGAGGACTGAAATCTCCACCAATATTTACTGAGGTAGGTTTTCATGGTATGTGTTTAGATTATTCCATTTTACATTGAATAAGGATTTCTTCCATTTATTTGAAATATGAAAAACGCCAAAATGGTATACATGAGTAACAATAAAAGGTTTTTCGCATCTAAAACAAGGTTTACCTGGTATCATTTTGAGTCTAGAACTGTATAACAACTCATGATAACCAGGGTGGAAGGTTATTGGTTAAATTTTTCTTATCATGAGCTGTAATTATTTTCTATTTTTAGATTTTTTAATGTTAAAAAACTTTTATCCAAATTTATTATAGTGGCCCTCTCTTTTAATATATTAAAATTACAGAATTTTTTCATAATAAATAAGGTATTAAACAAATGATACCCCAAATACCATACTAATTTAGTGCCTTTGGAAATAAACACTAGTACAAATGTGAGTTATACTATCTCCCACTAAGTTGTTATTTAATATCACCCTTCTTAGACACCTATAAAATAATACATATCTTCAAAACCCCTAGAAGGAAACATAAATTTTTTTATCTCAGATTCTCATTAAGGGTAAAAAAGTGATATATGTAACTATAATAATGAGAATTAGGGTATGAGAACATGATACTGAAAATCAAAGATCATACCATGCATATTAAATATAATATACACGAATCACATAATAAATCATGGAATCTAAAAACAAATGAATCAAAAGGAAATAAAGAACAAAATCCAAAAAAGAATAAGATATGAATAAAACAGAAATTGTGGAAGACACATATGCATATAATAAGATTTCATTAGTAGTCTAGGTATCACTGCTATGAACATCTTAGTAGTATGGGTTCACTCCACATTCCATATTGGTAGAAATGTTTCACTCCCATGGCTATATTAGTAACATAAGTTCACTCCTCATACCATCCTGGTAGTCATGGTTCACCCTAATGTCCAAATTAGTATTCACGAGTCACTTCCAAGAATATTTTATTCTATCTCATTAGATATAAATCATTAACCAATGCATTGGAGCGATATATATACCCTACCAATTTAATAGTGAAATTATTCATAAAAGTGCCACAAGATCCTTAAAAAATATGTAATAATCCATGAAATGTAATGGTTATCATAAAAATTTAATCATATCAGAACTTGTTGAAAAAGATACAGGTTTCATAATCATTTCTGCAAAAGCATAATCTATGAAAAGAAGTGGGTTTCATAGGAATATATGTAACAACCCATAATTCTATCGATGGATGTTCCCTTATTAAAATTATTTCATATTGTATAAATCATATAAATAACATATAAAACACAAGACAAAACATATAAATATCGAATAAATTAATTAAGATGTATTTCTAGAAGTTAAGGAACCTAAATGAATGGAATAGTAACATGGGATTTAGAATAGTAATGTATCCCTTAGGAATAATAAACTGGAAAATCAAATGGTAAACTCATTTATGAGTGTATAAATAAAATTTTTGAATCATATAAATAAAAATATGATATACCTATATATTGGAATAAGTAAAAAAAATTATAAATGATAAATTAGGTGTTGGTATTTTTGTGTGTTATAAATATTTAAGTAATATTTTATAATTACTATTATTATTAAAAAGGAAATTGAATTTTCTAAAATATATTAATATATATAATTTTTTTTCTTATGATTAAAGGATACTTTTATGAGGCCTTATTTAATATTGGAATTTGTAGTAAAATCTGTAATAAATTTCAAATCGGTATTTTTTCAATAAATCAAGAATTAAATTAAAAATTAGATTATTAATATTTAAAAAAATTCATAATATGTAATTAAAGATTTAATTCATAACATCAATAAATTGTTATGGTGAATTTTTTGGAATATTTTGAAATAGTAGATTTTTAGTGAAAAAGATGGTAAATTAGGGTATATATACATTATAAGAAAAATATAATATTAATTGAATCATGAATGACGTAAAATACATAATCTAGACTATCACATAATTATTTTAATATATTATATGATAATCCTCAAACTATTCATACTATTGAGCCAATATAATACACAAATGAATAAAATATTCATAAAAACACCCTTCTCCTCCACTATAAAAACCACCCCTAACCACCTCTTCTCCTAACACATTCTAAAATTTTAGCCTTATCAAAATTGTAACCAATAATATTACCTACATTGTACCCAAAATCCATATTCATTTTGGTCTCAACAGAAGACCGAAATCAATATCCTCAAGGAGGTCCTCAAGGAGGATAATTCAAGAAGTAAAAATCCATTTTCTTATCTTTTTATTTTATTTTCAATTTTTTAATTTTTTTATCCTTTTAAAATCTAACATATCTAAATAGACATGATAACTATAGTATCACCCATATAATGTATGTATATCATGTTAATAGATAATCTATAATCAAACTCATTTCCCTCTCTCTTTTATTTTATAAATAAAAACATCACCCATGAGGTGTAAATTTACAGTCATCATTGGTGATGCATTTTCATTATCCATTAAAACCTTTATGATTGGACATAAAATCATTTTTATCTTTAAAAAATATTATAATATATGAATTTATATTCTATGAATGATCTAGAACAATTATATATATATATATTTAATTAATGAAATAAAACTAGTTTTGGTTGATCGAAAACCCACAAAAATAATCTAAACAATTATCACTAAAATCTTATCTAATGATTTATCCCCACCCCATATAAAAAATGAATTATATAACCGTTTAATAATCCAGATTTTATATAATAAAATATACCTTATATTATTGGAAAATATTGTAATTTTACCTGATCTTACATATGCATATAAAAGTAAACCACTCATGAAAACCGAGGAAAAGAACATTGTCAAACGACAAAATCCAATCATCTAACTCATCAAAAAGACCCAAAATGAATTAAAAAAATTATAAATAGTTCAAAAAATGTTCAATAGGTTCTTAATTAAATTATTAAGGAATACTATTTCACTATCCAGGACATTAAGCATAAGTGAGGAACACATTCAGAAATAAGGTAAGGGTTTCATCCTGAACAACCAATTTTATTATTGTTATGATTTATACTGATTTACACCAATGTAAATATTTATTAAATTTATATAATTATTCTAAATTCTATATATATATTCCGAAATCATTTATCCAGATCATTTTATTTTTATTTTATGGGTAAATATAAGTTTTATAAGGTTCCCTTCTCAATTATTCTCGATACGCAAGCCCAATTAAAGGGAATCATTAATTTTGTCATGAAAAAATATATTTGTTCCATTCTGGTTTTATACATACAATTAGGGAAAAGAACGTTTATTTTTCTAAAATAAATCTTCTTTGTAAAGTAAATAGGTGTTTTTATCAATAATTTCTTGATGATTTTATAGAGACTTTTAATCTATTTAAACAACTTTGTTTATTTTTATGATATAAGGAGATTTATTTCAGATTATGATCATATAAAATATTTTATTTAGTGATTTATATCCATTTTTACTATCAATGTGCTATCTTGATACCATTCACCATACAACATGGAATGATTAATGATTACTTTTATAGGATGAGTAATATTATTTACATTATATATATATATATATATATATGTTTTTTATATATCAACCCATTCATATTAGAAATTAATTAGACTTATTAAAAAACATGTGGGGCTAACTATATCCCCTCAATGCATTAGCTGGTCTCATGAGACCAAAATGATTAAGAATTGGCTGAGGCCTTGACTATTTTTTTAGATATTTATTTCTCCGAGGCCATAACAATTTATTTTCATATTTCATGGAAGGTATCTCAATGATATATTTCAGATTTAATAAATTATGAATTCTTACATTATGATATTAGTAAAATATAATCCATATGGTTATTTGACTAATATAATATCCACGATTAAGCTTCATTTTTACATGATTACTTATATAGTATTATTTGTTATGCTTTTATCCTTTCCAAATCTTGCACAATTTTATGTTCAAATGAAGTGAGTTGTTGTTTATATTGTCTTATTATATATTAATAAAACTTAATTATCATTTAAAATCACCCCTTCTTATGTTTTATTTTCCCCATGATGAAAATATGATTATTGTGAATGACTTATAAGAATAATTTATGTGCTTATGGGTGTTTCCATTGGAGTTTATATTTTTCATTTCATGTAAAGTTTTAAATGTAAAAATTATGTTTTTATATAGTTTTTCAAACCTACAAAACAATTCATTCATATGGGATGTGATCTATTATTGATTGTACTAATGTAATAATTTAAGCCATCATCTCCTTGAAACTAGGGCCAATGTCATTAACATATAACGCATGAAAGAGTAATGAGTTTCACAAACACCATGCCATGATAAAATAATCCATTTAGTGAAAAAATATTAATATAAAATTGAATTATTTACCTAGAAATTAATGATTAGCACCGAAATATGTCATCTTATTTGGGATATTATTTTTAAATTTCTTTCAAAAATATTTCTTGAGGAAATATCCTTTTTCCATAAAAAACAATTTTTAAAGAAAAAAACCTTTTAGAAAACAGTTTTCCATAAAAATATAATTTAAAACATATAAACAAAGATTTTAAAACCAGAAAACATTTTTAAAATATTTTTTCCATGAAATTATCTTCAAGGAACATTTCAAAACATTGGTGAATACATGATTTTTGAAATAAACACAGATTTCTGACCAAAGAGAGATATACAATGATATTTCTATTAATTTTTATTTCATAATTATCTTATATACCAAACATTGGTAAAATGTTACTAACACTTGAGTATATATTGAATAAACATATGATATGAAAATTATTGACAGTTCTTAAGAGATAGATAGAAAGATTTCAATATAGGAAGAATAATCATTAATAATCTCGAAAATCGATGATATTGATTCAAAAAATGTACGATCGGAATGATACTGATTGTAGTATCAAAATAATGATGTTGATTCTCAATATACAAGAGGGGGGGGGGGGTTGAATTGTATACATTAAAAAATTCCTTTGGAACTTTTAAAGACGGTAATGTTTAACAAGGTAAATTCACAAGACCTCTTACTTATACAAACTTTCTTGATTCTGAGAATATTGTTTTGGAAATTAAACAAAAGAAAAGTTTACAAAGATAAATATTCTACCATAATGCTTATAGAATTGTACAAATTAGAGTACAAGTATAAGTATGTATAAGAAAGTTATACATTCTTCAACAACCAATGTAACACCCCAGGTAAATAAAGAATATGACATTTTCATATTTATCCATATTTGTGAATAAAATATTAATATGACTTTAAAGGGGACGCTATGCTCGATGGCGTACCCAACACGCAACAACAAGTTTCTTGGGATTCTTACGTTGCACTCTAATAATAAAATAATATTTTTTTTAAATGGCAGTTAACATGTAGCCATTGTATTGGAGAGAATGGATAGAAATAACTAAAATATGATTATATATTTTTTTAAATGTTTTTACATTTATCCAATAAAAGATAAATGCTTAAAATACGGAAAGAATTCAATTTTAGGCGTATATGCCCTAGTTTTCACTGAAGGGTCACTTATCACCTTCTGATGGAGAACCCACTTTAAATATAGTTTTGGTCACTCTTATACATTTTTTTGGACCAAATAAAATCCTTCTTTATAATTGGGACATCAAAATTTACTTTGTGTATGTTTTTGTTATTCTTCCGATAAAGTTCATTTTTTATGAATAATGGAAAAATGTTGTATTTTAATTCAAAAACTATTTTAATATAATTTATTTATATGATTATATTATCTTTTGAATTGGTTTTAATGTGAAACCATAAAATATTTTTACCATTTTATTCAATGGTGGACTTTGGAATTAATTTCACTTTGAAATTCGACATAAACAAATATCAATCTTTGGATATATATTGTTTCTTAAAAACAGGCTATTTGTTTTGACATCGGTAGTTAATTATTAATTTAATTAATTCTACTTATATTCTTTGAATTTGGTATTATAAACATAATTTTTTAATTAGGAATATTGAATATAGATTAGAGTGAATTTTTGGTAATTTTCTGAAAAACTTCAATTTTTGATGAATAGTGAAACCACTAAGTGGTAATCAAGCAAACTGATTTTTCAGTTAAATGAAAGTTTACCACTAATGGGTATTTAATTTTGAAAATCCGACATACATGGTTGTCATTAGTATGTAAAATGTGGTTCAATGGGATGAAAATAATTTTTTGGTGAATAGTAACTTTTTTTCATTAATCGCGATTAGAGGTAATTAGTGTAATTTAAGGTAAAAATGATATTATAAAAATATGAAAACACCATGACACTTGTCCTACCCCTATTTGATGAGTCATGGCCGACCAATACAACCCATGTGTCTATTTAGGGGACCCTATGGAGCCTCTTGGGTGAGATAATGACTTTAATGCCTTTTTTTAAATAAAGGTGAAAATGACACTAACATAAATTGTTTTACTAAAAAAATTTTTAGAAGGGGTTATACTAATCATATATTTGTCTATAAATACTCTTTGTAAAGATAAAAAGATTTCCTACATCAGGATAGTTTTGTTATAATTTTTAGACATTAAATAAATTAATTTAATTATGACATCATGATGATGCAATGATGACCTCGTTAATGAAGAGTTTAAATAAAATGAAACGATAATATAAACTCTAGGACCTACACTTGTCCTTTAACTATTGGAATTGAATATTTCGAAGCCATATCATCTTATCTTAGAAATATATCAATTTGGTACCTTATAAATTCGAAACACGTTTGAAAATAAAATAATAGTTTCATGATTTCCAAAAGTGCCCCTCCTCTCCTCTTATAAAAGGACCCCACCTCTACCTCATTTCACACACTCCTAAAGACTTTGGATCGGCCATCCCTTGCCCATTTACTCTATCCACATCCCTATCCTCATCCTATAGGATTCCCTTTGGTCATAATCCTTTCAAAGGAAGCCTTTAGGCTCAAATCAAAAGGAGTTACACTTTTAAAGGTAATTCATTCTCTCATGGTCATTTGTTTTATTTTGCTTCTCCAACCCCCTAAACTCTTTTTATTTACTTCTTTTGTAACAAAACCAGTATCTTCAATATACTAGTATGTTGTTAAAATATTTATTCGAGATAAAATCTAACAAAACTACATCAAATGGTTAAAGAACATACGGTTTCTGTGGATGGAGAAATTCTGCCTCCTGAAACAATGATTGTTCAATACTCATTTTACACCTTCAAAGGTGGCCATTATGAAGTCACTATTTTTATATATGATATATAATATGTTTATTATTTCCTTAATCTTCTGTATTTTTAATTTATGGCATACCATTATGGTTTCCATTATGGGTATACACGATATCTTCATTTTAGGGTGTGCGGACTACCGCCCCCTCAAAGTGATGTGATTCGTTAATGCCATACGTGGGATGTATAAAGGATGGATTTAATGTTATTATATATGATGTTATACTGGAATTATAATATACCTATATATCATTATTATTTCTTCCCATTAAATTATGATATTGAAATAAAGGTAGCGTTCATGCGTACGTACGGCTTACCGTCTCCATGAACGGTGCATTTCATTTCTTATCTCCAAACGTAATGTACTATTATAAGTACATGTATATAATGGATATATATGATGAATGATAGATATAAATGATGAATATAATTCTGAAATTAAAATATACATACCTCTCATTTAGTTTTAATTCCATTAATATGACAATGAAATGAAAGTAGCGTTCATGCGTACGTACGGCTTACCGTCTCCATGAACGGTGCATTTCATTTCTTACCTATAAATGATTTTGTAATATTATAAATACATGTATATTCTGGAAATATATGATATATATTCTATCCAAATCAGGAATTTCATTCTGTATATAAAGAACCTTTGACCACACGAACAACATGTAATTGTAAGAAGTCCACTTTCGACTTAAGAACCAAATATCGACAAAACAAACATTATTAACTTAAATGATTACATAATGTTTATAACATGAAAATAAGTGATCTAAAAGGAATAATGAACTAGAAAACTGTTCTTAATAAAGTGGAAATTAACTCAAGTTTTTTATTGAGGACGTTAAAGAATGATCGAGTCAAGTCGGACCCGAGGTAAGGGATTCTACACCTCTATTTATTTTTAAGTACACTCACTTATGTCATTCCTTTTAAGCTCATCTTTCTTAGGATTGGGATGTTATTTTATATTACTCCTACTGTAATTATTATGTTCATATGATGAGAGACCCTATTTTCCTCTCATCAATCCATTTTGGAAGTTTTGAGTGGCGCCGGTAGGCTGCCGAATTTTCGTAAGAGATCTAACCTCTATCTTTCTCTTTAAGTACTCTCCTTTATGCCACTTCTTTTAAGCTCCTCTTTTTTATGATGGGGGTGATCTTTTATATTCCTATTTCTGTAAATTATATTGTAATGTGATGAAATACCCTATTTGATCTCATCAATCCATTTTTGTAAGTTTTAAGTGGCGCCGTTAGGCTGCCGAGTTTTCGTAAGGTATTTTTCATCTCACTTTTATTCTTGTGAGATTTATGCTACCTTTGCCACAATTTCCTTTGAGTGTTGTATGTACTGACCATTATTTTACTCATTGTGTAATATTCTTTCATTTATGAGTATTTACATCAATGTTGTATTTTCCTTCTTTCATGGGGTGTGTGTTTCGAAAGATACCCATGTCGGTAAGGGAACCTTTCAACCTCCTATTTTTAAAATACATCTTTTGTGGGGTCTTTTAATTTACATATTTTTACGTTGGGATATGTTCTCATATATCCTTATTGATGTAAATTTTATGTCCAAGTGATGAGATTCCCTTTTTTTGATGAGACGCCGTTAGGCTGTAAAGGGAACTTCTTAACCCAATTTCGATTTCTTTGGGTTAAACATGTAGTCATTGAATATGTCATCCATTGAATATGTGTGAATGAAATTTGATTATTTTACACTTAATATCCACTTATATTTGGTGTATTGATTTGTCACACATAATTATGTAATTGATTTATCCTTAATCCAAGGATATCATCTTTGTATGGGACATCGTCTCAATCTCCTTTCATTGAGGCATATTTTGTTTTATACACAACATTCTTTTATACGTTGTATAAACTCCTTTGACTTTTATGTTTATCCAAAAGGAATCTTTTTTATGTGAAGTGTTTTACTAAACGACAAAAGGGAATGTTTTTGTCGTATGTATGCGGCGACAACGACTTCTCTTCCTCCATGACCGTTATTTGAGTTTCGGCTTCCTCTACAAGCCATGCCTTCTTTTTAAAAGAAAAATTAATACCATGTTTTACTTTTCTTTTACTTTGGTATTGAAAATGGTTTTAATAATGTTTTTATTATATCAATGTGTTTTATTGATATCTCATGATTGAAATGTGGAAATGTTATGCTTCCTTTATGCATTTTTTATGTGATATGATTATGTTATGGTTCTTGGGAATTATTATGAAGACGGGTGGTTCCATGATAAACTAAGGGTAGGTGAGCCCGTTATAGCTCTCCAATGCATTGGGTAACGCGAAGGAGTGAAACGTTAAGGTTTCTCTGAAGAGATTTAGGGAATATACTCTGATGGGTATTCCAAACGTAACCAAGAGGGTTACTCCCTATGCAAGGATGATATGAATGACTCAAGCTACCTTTATGTCTTATGATTTCTATGATTTATTCATGATTTGATGAGGTATGTTAAAGTGCTCATGATTTATGGGTAAATTATGATTTCATTCTCATGTATATATGTACCCATGTTTCCTTTCAATATTTTTATAACCCTTACTGAGCTTTTTATGGTCATCCCGAGTTTTAGAAATGTTTTTCATAGGTCAAGGGAAAGTTACATGATATGATGGTAGTGTCAAGGATGTGTCAAGAAAGAATCAGTGTTTTATTTTAAATATGTTTTCGTTGATGGGAAGAATGAATATTGTATTTTATGTAACCACTTTGTTTAAATGTGGAATGTAATGCAAGTTTCATGATCTAATTCTCTAAAACTCTAAACCTGAAAAGATCCTCAATGTGTAATATTATAATAACTCAAGATTAAGTAAGGTTTAAGGATGGGGCCTTATAGTTGGTATCAAAGGGAGGTTTAGATAACTTTAGAGGTTAGGGTATTCTCTAAGCATAAGTGACATTACCATAATGGTTAGGATTTCAGAAAGAGTCCTAGTTTTAGATAAAGTGAATGAGTAAGTATATCTTAGTGTTTACCTTCCTCATTAGTACATGATTGTTTTGTTGATATACTAACACTGACATTTCTGTTTTTAGTGAATGGATAGATCTCACAGGAACCAAAGTGACAATTGGTTTGAAGGAAACTGTGATGGTTCTCTGATTAAGAGACTCGATGAAATGGGGTATTCAATGAGGAAACTTGTGGTTGTTCTAAACCAACTATCAAGTAGTCATGATCAACCACGTGAACCATGGTATGTTCTATAATACATCATGTAAGAGATGACCAATCGATGTGGAATTTTAGGTAATAATTAAAAAGGTAACCATTAGGGTTTATATGATCCTTACTTTTGAGGTAATTATGGGTTATTATATGTTATGATGGAAAATGAAATGCATGAGATAAACTTGAGGTTAAAATATGTTATGTATATTTTTGAAGATTTTATCTCGTTTTGGGAAATGTTTTGAGAATTATATAGTTTTGGAAAAAGGAAAACATGCAGACCGTGTGACAACCCGTCGCGTCGGACAATGCTGCGGGAATCGAACCCACAACCAAAGTGCGACTGGTATTTATCACCTACCACTAGACTACGTGAAGTCCCTGGTTAGTTTGACTAATTCTTTCTAGTTATACGATTTAATGAATTAAGTGTATGTTGATTTTGGGTTATTTATGAAAATGATTAACCTATCATGGAGGATATGTGATTAGGTTAATTACTTTTCAATACGAGACCTTTGGAGGAATTGATGTTGTTTGGAGATAAATGTTACGATTTAACTTGGAAGACTATGTGACTAAATACTTCAAATATTTGGGTTTCAATCTTAGATTGGTTTACTTTGATGAATTTTATGGACAAATTGTTTATCTAATGGTCCTCGTTGAACTTTGGGTTTTGTTGGACAAATTTTGGAGGTTAAGAATAGATTTTATTTTTATAAAGGGTTATCCTTTTCTGGATTATCTGGTATTGTACTAGCCTTTTTGGTTTTGGTTTTGGTTAAAGTCTAAACACATGGGAAGTATATAGTTCTCTTTTGTTGATTAGGTGATTCTCTAAAAGTTTATTATATTACTCTTATTGTGAACAAGTCTTGCTAAATACTCTCCTTTTGGGGAAAATATGAGTTTGTGTAAGGAATCTAATAAAAGTTGAAATTCAACATGATAAGTGATTATGTTTTCTTATGAATAAATTCCCCAATAAAAAGTATCTTAAAACAAAAATGTTGTCTATTAATTTTTCCTACTAGGGAATCAAATACCGTTTAACCCATCACAAGTTTTTGATTTTCTCATGGTTAACTTTCTCCTAAACATGTTTTCTATCACTCTTCATCAGGACATGACCCTATGTTTTTTCATCCATGTCCTTGTTTTCATACTTGGAATCCTAGTATGGGTTAACTCGGGTGACCTTTGTACTTATATTTCTTTATTTTTATGTGATTGTTTTACCGACTCTTCTTCCGATGTGGGACTTTCAAGGATATTTCCAAGCCCAATTTTAAAATTGCGAGGACGCAATTCCCCAAAGGGGGGAAGGATGTAACACCCCAGGTAAATAAAGAATATGACATTTTCATATTTATCCATATCTTTGAATAAATTATTAATATGACTTTAAAGGGGACGCTATGCTCGATGGCGTACCCAACACGCAACAACGAGTTTCTTGGGAATCTTACGTTGCACTCTAATAATAAAATAATATTATTTTAAATGGCAGTTAACATGTAGTCATTTTATTGGAGAGAATGGATAGAAATTACTAAAATATTATTATATATGATTTTAAATGTTTTTACATTTATCCAATAAAAGATAAAGGCTTAAAATACGGAAAGAATTCAATTTTAGGCGTATATGCCCTAGTTTTCACTAAAGGTTCACTTATCACCTTTTGATGTGGAACCCTCTTTAAATATAGTTTTGGTCACTCTTATAAATTCTTTGGGACCAAATAAAATCCTTCTTTATAATTGGGACACCAAAATTTACTTTGTGTATGTTTTTGTTATTCTTCCGATAAAGTTCATTTTTTATGAATAAGTGAAAAATGTTGTATTTTAATTCAAAACCTGTTTTAATCTAATTTATTTATATGATTAGATTATCTTTTGAATTGGTTTCAAAGTGAAACCATAAAATATTTTTACCATTTTAGTCAATGGTGGACTTTGGAATTAATTTCACTTTGAAATTCGACATAAACAAATATCAATCTTTTGATATATATTGTTTCTTAAAAACACGCTATTTGTTTTGAAAGTGGGAGTTAATTATTAAATTTATTAATTATACTTATATTTTTTTAATTAGGTAATATAAACATCATTTTTGAATTAGTAATATCGAACATAGCTTAGAGTGAATTTTTGGTAATTTTCTGAAAAACTCCAATTTTTGATTAATAGTGAAACCACTAAGTGGTAATCAAGCAAACTGATTTATCAGTTAAATGAAAGTTTACCACTAATGGGTATTGAATTTTGAAAATCCGACATACATGGTTGTCATTAGTATGTAAAATGTGATTCAATGGGATGAAAATAATTTTTTGGTGAATAGTAACTTTTTTTCATTAATCGCGATTAGAGGTAATTAGCGTAATTTAAGGTAAAAATGATATTATTAAAATATAAAAACAGCATGACACTAGTCCTAACCCTATTGGATGAGTCATGGCCGACCAAGACAACCCATGGGTCGATTTAGGGGACCCTATGGAGCCTCTTGATTGAGATAATGACTTTAATGCCTTTTTTTAAATAAAGGTGAACATGACACTAACATAAATTGTTTTACTAAAACAATTTTTAGAAGGGGTTATTCTAATTATATTTTTGTCTATAAATACTCGTTGGAAATATAAAAAGATTTCCTACATCAGGATATTTTTGTTATAATTTGTAGATATTAAATAAATTAATTTAATTATGACATCATGATGATGCAACGCTGACCTCATTAATGAACAGTTTAAATAAAATGAAACGATAATATAAACTCTAAGACATACACTTGTCCAAAAACAATTTTATGGGAATATTTCGAAGCCTTAACATCTTATATTCTAAATATATCAATCTGGGACCTTAGAAATTCGAAACACTTTTGAAAATAAAATAATAGTTTCATGATTTCCAAAAGTGCCCCTCCTCTCCTCTTATAAAAGTCCCCCACCTCTACCACATTTCACACACTTCTCAAGACTTTGGCTCGGCCATACCCTGCCCATTTAATCTCTCTAAATCCCTCTCCTAATCCTAGAGGATTCCCTTTGGGAATAATCCTTTAAAAGGAATCCTTTATGCTCAAATAAAAAGGAGTTACACTTTTAAAGGTAATTCATTCTCTCATGTTCATTTGTTTTATTTTGCTTCTCCAACTCCCTAAACACTTTTTATTTACTTCTTTTGTAACAACAACAGTTTCTTAAATATACTAGGATGTTGTTATAAGATTTATTCGAGCTAAAATCTCACACAACTACATCAAATGGTTAAAGAACATACGGATTCTGTGGATGGCGAAATTATGCCTCCCGAAACGATGATTGTTCAATAATCATTTAACACCTTCAAATGTGGGTATTATGATGTCACTATATTTATATATGATATATAATATGTTTATTCTTTCATTAAGCTTCTGTATTTTTCATTTATGGCATACCATTATTGTTTCCATTATGGGTATACACGATATCTTCATTTTAGGAAGTGCAGACTACCACCCCCTCAAAGTGATGTGATTCGTTAATGCCATATGTGGGACGTATAAAGGATGGATTTAATGTTATTATATATGTTTTTATAATGATATTATAATATACCTATATATAATTATTATTTCTTTCCATTAAAGTTAGAGATAGAAATGAAAGTAGCGTTCATGCGTACTTTACGGCTTACCGTCCTCATGAACGGTGCATTTCAGTTCTTATCCCCAAATGTAATTTACTATTATAAGTACATGTATATAATGGATATATATGATTAATGATACATATAAATGATGAATATAATTATGGAATTAAAATATACATACCTCTCATGTAGAGACCCGAAGCTTGACGTACATTGACATTACATTACATTTGCGGAATACTTAGTACATAACAAAAACACACACACAAGGATCGTAATAGTTTAGTGTTTTTGGAAACTCGGAATATAATATTCTAATCCCGGTGAAAGATCTTCAACATCTCCCATAAAGATCTTCCTTTTTTTACCTATAACCATTCTTTATATCCTTGGGAAAAGAAAACATAAAAGGGTGAGCTCAATGCTCAGTAAGGGTAAACAAAAGAAATATCAATCACAACATATACATAAGCACATAACTTTTGGAAATATTAACCTGCAAAAGAGATCATAATTTCATAACATGGGGTAAATCATGGCAGTGAAATGTAATCACAATAATTATAACATAAAACATGAAACTTTGTGGCATTCACACATAATCATAGAGAATCATTTTTTTTGTTAGTCAAGACTCATTGCCAAGACTATCTTAGTGGACAAAGTCCCTTTCTGAACCGAGTCACCCTCATTTCAGTCCCATTTCACTGAACCGGTATAACCTACCATTCTAGCCATGTCTATCTCATGAGATATAAAATCATTACCCAATGCATTGGAGGGAGATATAGGTCCCACCCATCTCATAATGATACCTTTCTTATATGTGCCACAAAATCATAAATCATACATCATTACATAACCCATGTAATACAAATGGGAATCTTAAAAATCATGACATCATAAAAAAATTCATATAAGATAAAAGAATTCATAAAAATAATTCCATCACAACATAATCAAATCAATGTAATAATAGGGATAAAAACAGAACCCTTTATTATCTTAGATGGAAAATAATTTTGATAAAACACTTGAACTCTATTCTTGAGGAAAATATCCTTTCTTCTTCAAAAACACTTTTCCTTTCTTAATATGTCATACAATTATAAACTAGAAGAAGTTGATTAAAAATAATCTTGAAAACATTTAAAGGAATATTCTTGGAAATAATGTTTTAAAAATCCATTCTTCCCATATAAGTTTAAAAAAAACATTCTTCTCGTACTTTTGTCGGAAAAGTCAAAAAATGTATCTCGTATGAAAAATGACAAAAGATTCCTTTCATATCTTTTACTAAAAACTCACCAAAGGGTAAAATTGAATATAAACTATTTTAGAAGGATATAAATATTACATATTGAGGAAACATTTATGTGGATGATAAAATACAGCCCAGTAAATACCAATGTATAAACAATCTCGGATAAAAATGAGATTGTGATATTTCCCTTACCTTAGATCCGATTTGCTTCGTAAGTGTCCGAACCTCCTGTATAATGATTTAAATAATGACATTAACTTATTAAAGAATAATATTCATTTTTATGATATCATATATTGTTCACTTATTACTTTATATTACCCATTCTTTAGTAAGTTCCATGTTAAAGAGCGTTTTGGGTAAAATTGTTTCATTTGTCGTCCTTGTTTTGACTTGTAATTATTCATATGATTACTTAGATCATGATTACATTAATCCAGAATATAAAAAATGGTTTATATATATATATATATTCATAATATACATATATATAATAAATCATTAAATGGAAATAAATACACCGTTCATGGAGACGGTAGGCCGTACGTACGCATGAACGCTGTTTTCGTTTCCTTATTGAGTTGAACGGAATTACGTAGATGACATTCGTATATATACACATAAATAATGTATCAATATTATGTCATATATTTCATTATTAATTATTATATATACTTTATAATCATTCATGAATGGTTTAAAGTGGAGAATGAATCTCATCGCGTCGTGGAGACGGTAGTCCGTACGTACGCACGAGCGATGATATCGTTCTCATGATCATGGGACTATATTGGAGTGTATGTATACTATTTCAGAATCAATATCACTTTAAAATAATAATAATATATAGTTATTATTTACACCATTATACCCATCCATGTAAGGTGGTGGTGGAAAATAGATTTCACCACGGCGTGGAGACGGTATTCCGTACGTACGCACGCGCGGTGATTTCGTTTTCCGTAGGATGGATAGATGGTGAAATAGGATTGTTTCATACTTATAATGACATATCTTTATATTAGTGATACTGATGTTATTACTTCATAATGAAACAACCTAAGAAGAATAAGTGGAAGAAGAAATAAAGGTGAAAGAATCGGTAATGGAAATTACCTCTTCTTTGAAGCGCCTCTTTGAGACCTCCTCATAGGGCACTAAAATTGGTCTTTGAGGAAGACCAGAACCATTAGGATGTTTCTATGGAAGTGGAGAAGAGAATTTTTCATTGTTTGGCCGAGCTTCAAGGCTCAAAGTTGTGTGAGGAAGAGAGGGAGGAGGTGCCCTTTTATAAGGGAGGAGAGGGGCACCTTTGGAATAACTAAAAATATTATTTTATTATAAAGTCAATTTCGGTTTTAAATAGCTCCAGATTGATTTATTTTGAGGCTAAGGTGGGGATGGGTCGAAATCCTCTAATCCAATAGAATTTAGACAAGTTTAGGTTCCTATTTTAACCTTATCATTTAGATTTAACATTAAGTTAAATAATTTTACTTTTGCCGTGTCTTCTTGTGTTCTTACACTATAAGGTTAATAAACTTACTATAAGAAGCCAAACGAACCCCAATTTGTTTATTATTAATATATATAACCTTACCTAAGTCAGTTGGCCGAACCTTAGATTTTTAGGAATAAAATAACAATTAATAATATAATATTTGTTTTAAAAACTATTTTATGTCAATTTTGACACTATTTAGTAATTGATTTTTGTGAAAATCATAATAGAATGATAAGTTCGAAAAATTTAATTAAATCAATACTAACATATTATATTAACCTATAAAATTAGTGGAATTTATAAAAAGTCTTAAATTACATTTATTTTGGTATTTATAACATCAATTATTTCAATATTTCATTAATAAGATAATTACTGCATCATCTTTGTGTCATAAATAAACTAAATTATTTGATGATCTAAAAATTACTAATAAAATACCATTATGTAAGAAAGCTTTTTAGTTTTCTAATTAATATTTATAGACGAATTTATCTTATGTATAACCCCATATTAAAAATGTTTTAGTAAATAAACATTGATTTTAACTCTTTTAACCCTTCTTTAAATAAATTAATAATAAATATCCTAATCTAATCCAAGTGGGCCTAAATGGTCATATTTTATTCCTTAGTTTGTTTTTGGTCGAATTAAACTTGTACAATAGAATTAGGACATGCGTTAGGGTAACAATAATATCATTTGTACCCTTAATTACTCTATTTACTTTTAACCGTGGTAAAAAAAAGTAAAAAGTTACTATTCACCAAAAAATTATTTTCATCTCATTGAACCAAATTTTAGTTACTGACATCAACAATGTCTCTCGGATTTTTGAAATTTTACTCACAGAAGCGGTAAAATTATGTTTTATGAAAAATTCAGTTTTTTTACTACCAATTAGTGGTTTCACTATTCATCAAAAATTGAATGTTTTCCGAAAAATGCCAAAAATTAGGCCTAAGATATATTTGATATTGTGAACTCAAAAATGATTTATATTTTACCAAATTCAAAACATATCAGTTGCATTAATTAATTTAGAAATTAATTCTCGTCGTAAAAAAATTCGTGTTTTCAAGAGATAATAACTATCAAAGGATTGACACTTGTTTATAACTGGTTTAAATGTGAAATTACATCCAATGACCAAAATTGTATTAAATTGTAAAAATATATTCTAAATATAATTTAAAACCACTCAAATTAATAATTTATCACTATTAATTATTTTGATTGAAAAAGTTGTTTTTAATTAAAATTTAGTAATTTTCACTATTCATCAAAATATGAAAGTTATCCGAAAATCACCACAATATCACCCTAAGTT
This sequence comes from Viscum album, assembly GCA_963277665.1. NCBI lineage: Eukaryota > Viridiplantae > Streptophyta > Magnoliopsida > Santalales > Viscaceae > Viscum > Viscum album. The sequence continues at coordinate 1,532,810,264 of OY728163.1, read as the reverse complement.
AATTTAGATATTCAGAATCCAAAAATGAAGTCCATTTTGAAAAATAAAATTTACAAAATTTCAAAAAGTGGTTATTACTATTCATAATGGCTAGTTTTAATAATATTTTAATAGCATGTCGTTGTTTAGTGAAACTCGGTATTGCGTACTACACACGCTATCAAGGAAGGTCACGATTGCGTGTAATGAAAGGAAAGTCAAGGATGCGTTTTGAGCAAGCTCTTTTTGGTGTAGCGTACAACACAAGACATTAATGAAATTAAAAAGAATATTTTTCATAAAATCTCGGGGTGTTACATTCTACCCCCCTTAAAATGAATTTCTCCCTCGAAATTCGTTGGGGTTATAAATGGTTTACTATTCGAAATTTTCTTTAATAGAAACCCACATCGTAAAATGGAATACCAAAACCAATCATTAAAAACAAAAGTATGAAACGTAACAGTTACCCAAATAAACTAATCACTGGATTTCCACATAGGTGAAAATATGGATGTGGGAGAGAAATCTAACCATCATGTTCTGATGGAGAGTGGTAGAGAACATGGCTATGGAAAAGCTAGAAATCACAAATCCATAAATTTGTGACGATATAAGGTACCATCTGATTAATCAGATATAAGAGCACTAGGACAACATTTTTGGTTTTCAAGATCGATTCCCTAAAGTTGAAGAATTTGAATTAGAATAAATACTTACTTTATTTTGGTACAATATCACTATTGTTAATGCCTTGAACAATTTCCACTTCATCTTTTAAATAAATGAAGTTGAATTTGTTATTCGTGAAGTGTTAGCAGATCATGTGATAGAATGATGGGTCATTCCATCTGTCTCAAACAAAAGGTTAGCAAAAGTTATTTAAAAATACATAAGTCATTCTATAGTGAGATTAATCATATATGGTTCCTAAAATAGATTTATATTTCATATATCATACTTCTTAATATAATAAAACTAGTTTCTACTAAATAGGGACTTCCTGTAGGCCAGTGGTAGGCGATAAAGGCCAGTCGCACTTCGGTTGTGGGTTCGATTCCCACAGCCTTGTCTGGCGCGATGGGCTGTCGCCCGTCTTGCAGGTTGTCCTTTTTCTAAAGCTATATTACTATAACATCCCATCAATAATATCGAAAAAAACGTTTTATCTTAACTTATGTACAACATAATCCATTCTAATCTTTAGGCTTATCTAAAATACTTCAGTCCAAGCTCATAGTATAAAGAAAATGATTACTTGAAATGTCGTCAACCAAGAATGTGAATACCATCATTTACCCCCCCCATATATCTTGTTGGTCACATTCCAATCATGTGAATACCTTATTGATGTATTCTCTTGAAAAATGAATACCCATTAAACCTTAGTGAAAACATAAATGCTGTCAAAAGTTAACTCTTTCCAGATACCAAAATCCAAAAATTCTATATACTCAAACCATGATATAACCTTCTCCTTATATCAGTCATGAGCTCATGAATACTATCAAACATTTAATTTTCTCCTTATCCCTTCATTAGGCGCATATCATCTACATTACAAAAATATCTGAATATACTTTCATGGATACTGGTAACATTAATCATACACTTTCAAAACTCAAGGAAAGACAACTGTGTAACAATCCATAGATGTCTCTTTATTCCATAATAGCATGAGATTACTTATACAACATTACACATGATAAACATGTAATCATTCCACTACATTCTTAAACCATTGACCGAGCATCAACAAATCTTTCATCTCACATATCATTTGTAGTCTCTTCATCATCATCCACATAAATACTACCCATACGACCATACTGATTCTCTTCATGAGACTTTCCCTTGGGTAATTGGTTTTCATAATGCCCGTACATTCCACATTTAAAAAATTTAACCATTGCTGATGTCGTAGCAATACCATTATCCTCATCCCTAGTGTTAACAGAACCTTTTCCTTTACACTTACTAGCTTTGTGTCCTTCTTTTCCACACCCAATACATCTTCCAGTTCCTTTGAAACATTCTCCTTGATTCCTCTTCCCACATGATTTACATAGGGAAAATTGAACTTTCTTTCCTCTATGATCATCATGAAACACCATCTTTCTCTTATTAGCCGAGTCAGGAAACTTACCAAATTTTACATTATTGATCATATTATGAGATTGCTGATTCGGCATAATAATGATGTTTGGACTTCCAAATCCCATTTCATTTGGTTTCTCATGAAAAATATCATTCCATTGTCCATCATATCCTCCATTATCGTGAATCAACTTGTTTCCAGCCATTTTCTAAAACCAAAAAAGAATAGTGTTAGAGAAAAAATCATAATAAAGGGGGGGTAACTTCAATATCTAACATCTTAGGTTAAATTCTAAGATCATTACCATAGTTGTAGTACTATCCTATACGTATACTTATCCTTAGGGAAACCCCTAGACATATCTTAGAAATATCTCTAGGGATCTCACTAACGTTCTCACAACCTAGTTTCCAAAGGTTGACTAAACCTTTCCTCTGATACCAACTGTAGAGACCCGAAGCATGACGTACATTGACATTACATTACATTTGCGGAATACTTAGTACATTACAAAAACACACACACAAGGATCGTAATAGTTTAGTGTCTTTGGAAACTCGGAATATAATCTTCTAATCCGGGTGAAAGATCTTCAACATCTCCCATAAAGATCTTCCTTTTTTTACCTAAAACCATTCTTTATATCCAGGGAAAAAGAAAACATAAAATGGTGAGCTCAATTCTCAGAATGGGTAAACAAAAGAAATATCAATCACATCATATACATAAGCACATAACTTTTGGAAATCTTAACCTGCAAAAGAGATCATAATTTCCTAACATGGGGTAAATCATGGCAGTGAAATGTAATCACAATAATCATAACTTAAAACATGAAACTTTGTGGAATTCACACATAATCATAGAGAATCATTTATTGTTAGTCAAGACTCATTTCCAAGACTATCTTAGTGGACAAAGTCCCTTTCTGAACCGAGTCTCCTGTTTCACTAAACCAGTATAACCTACCGTTCCAGCCATGTCTATCTCATGAGATATAAAATCTTTACCCAATGCTTTGGAGGGAGATATAGGTCCCACCAATCTCATAATGATACCATTCTTATGTGTGCCACAAAATCATTAATCATACATCATTGCATAACCCATGTAATACAAATGGGAATCTTAAACATCGTTACATCATAAAACAATTCATATAAGATAAAGGAATTCATAAAATTAATTCCATCACAATATAATCAAATCAATGTAATAATAGGGATAAAAACAGAACCCTTTATTATCTTAGATGGAAAATAATTTTGATAAAACACTTGAACTCTATTCTTGAGGAAAATATCCTTTCTTCCTCAAAAAAACTTTTCCTTTCTTAATATGTCATACAATTATAAACTAAAAGAAGTTGATTAAAAATAATCTTGAAAACTTTTAAAGGAATATTCTTGGAGATATTGTTTTAAAAATCAATTCTTGACCTATAAGTTTTAAAAAAAACTGTCTTCTCGTACTTTTGTCGGAAAAGTCAAAAAAAGTACCTCGTACGAAAAACGACAAAAGATTCCTTTAATATCTTTTACTAAAAACTCACATAAGGGTAAAATTTAATATAAACTATTTTAGAAGGATATAAATATTACATATTGAGGAAACATTGATGTGGATGATAAAATATACCCCAGTAAATACCAAAGTATAAACAATCTCGGATAAAAATGAGATTGTGATATTTCCCTTACCTTAGGTCCAATTTGCTTCGTAAGTGTCCGAACCTCATGTATAATGATTTAAATAATGTCATTGACTTATTACAGAATCATATTCATTGTTATGATATCATATATGGTTTACTTATGACTTTATATTACCCGTTCTTTTGTAAATTCCATGTTAAAGAGCGTTTTGGGTAAAATTGTTTCATTTGTCGTCCGTGTTTTGACTTGTAATTATTCATATGATTACTTAGATCATGACTACTTAATTACAGAATATAAAACATGATTTATATATATATATTCAGAATATACATATATATAATAAATCAGTAAATGGAAAGAAATACACCGTTCATGTAGACGGTAGGCCGTACGTACACATGAACGCTGTTTTCATTTCCTTATTGAGTTGAACGGAATTACGTAGATGACATTCATATATATACACAGAAATACTGTATCATTATTATGTCATATATTTCATGATTACTTATTATATATATTTTATAATCATTCTTGAATGGTTTAATGTGGAGAATGAATCTCATCGCGTCATGAAGATGGTAGTCCGTACGTACGCACGAGCGATGATATCGTTCTCATGATTGTGGGACTATATTGGAGTGTATGTATACTATTTCAGAATCAATATCACTTTAAAATAATAATAATATATAGTTAATATTTACACCATTATACCCATCCATGTAAGGTGGTGGTGGAAAATAGATTTCACCACGGCGTAGAGACGGTATTCCGTACGTACGCACGCACGATGATTTCGTTTTCCGTAGGATGGATAGTTGGTGAAATAGTATTGTTTAATACTTATAATAACATATCATTATATGAGTGGTACTGATGTTATTACTTCATAATGAAACAACCTAAGAAGAAGAAGTGGAAGAAGAAATAAAGGTGAAAAAATCGGTAACAGAAATTACCTCTTCTTTGAAGTGCCTCTTTGAGACCTCCCCATAGGGCACTATAATTGGTCTTTGAGGAAGACCATAACCTCTAAGATTTTTATAGGGAAGTGAAGAAGAGAATTTGGCAGGGGTTGGCCGAGCTTCAAGGCTCCAAGTTGTGTTAGGAAGAGAGGGAGGAGGTTCCCTTTTATAAGGGAGGAGAGGGGCACCTTTGGAATAACTAAAAATATTATTTTATTATAAAGTCAAGTTCGGTTTTAAATAGCTCCATATTGATTTATTTCAAGGATAATGTGGGGATGGGTCGAAATCCTCTCATCCAATAGAATTTAGACAAGTTTAGGTTCCTATTTTAACCTTATCATTTAGATTTAACATTAAGTTAAATAATTTTACTTTTACCGTGTCTTCTTGTGTTCTCACACTATAAGGTTAATGAACATACTATAAGAATCCAAAAGAACCCCAATTTGTTTATTGTTAATATATATAACCTTATCTAAGTCATTTGGCAGAACCTTAGATTTTTAGGAATAAAATAACAATTATTAATATAATATTTGTTTTAAAAACTATTTTATATCAATTTTGACACTATTTAGTAATGGATTTGTGTGAAAATCATAAAGGAATGATAAGTTCGAAAAAAGTTAATTAAATAAATACTAAAATGTCATATTAACCTATAAAATTAGTGGAATTCATAATAAGTCTTAAATTAGATTTATTTTGGTATTTATAACATCAATTATTTCAATATTTCATTAATAATATAATTACTACATCCTCATTGTGTCATAAATAAATTAAATTATTTGATGTCTAAAAATTAAAAATAAAATACCATTATGTATGAAATCTTTTTATCTTTCTAATTAATATTTATAGAAGAATTTATCTTCTGTATAACCCCATATTGAAAATGTTTTAGAAAATAAACTTTGATTTTAACTCTTTTAACCCTTCTTTAAATAAATTAATAATAAATGTCCTAATCTAATCCAAGTGGGCCTAAATGGTCATATATTATTCCTAAGTTTGTTTTTGGTCGAACTACACTTGTCCTATAGAATTAGGACATGTGTTAGGGTAATAATAATATCATTTCTACCCTTAATTACCCTATTTACTTTTAATCGTGGTAAAAAAAAGTAAAAATTTACTATTCACAAAAAAATTATTTCCATCTTATTGAACAACATTTTACTTACTGACATCAACCGTGTCTCTCGGATTTTTGAAATTCCACTCACAGAAGCGGTAAAATTATGTTTTATAAAAAATTCAGTCTTTTTTAACTACCACTTAGTGGTTTCACTATTCATCAAAAATTGAAAGTTTTCAGAAAAATGCCTAATATTAGGCCTAAGCTATATTTAATATTATGAAATCAAAAATGATTTCTATTTTACCAAATTCAAAACATATCAGTTGCATTAATTAATTTAAAAATTAATTCCCATCGTCAAAACAAAAGGCGTGTTTTTAAGAGATAATAACTATCAAAAGATTGACACCTGTTTATAGCTGGTTTAAATGTGAAATTGCATTCAATGACCAACATTGTATTAAATTGTAAAAATATATTCTAAATATACTTTAAAACCACTCAAATTAATAATTTATCACTATTAATTATTTCCATTGAAAAAGTTGTTTTTAATTAAGATTTAGTAATTTTCACTATTCATCAAAATATGAAAGTTATCCGAAAATCGCCAAAATTTCACCCTAAGCTAATTTCGATATTCAGAATCCAAAAATTATGTCCATTTTGAAAAATAAAATTTAAAAAATTTCAAATAGTGGTTATTACTATTCATAACTGCTAGTTTTAATAATATTATAATAGCATATCGTTGTTTAGTGAAACTCGGTATTGCGTACTACACACGCTATCAAGGAATGTCGCGATTGCGTGTAATGAAAGGCAAGTCAAGGATGCGTGTTGTGCAAGCTCCGTTTGGTGTAGCGTACAACACAAGACATTAATGAAATTAAAAAGAATATTTATCATAAAATCTCAGGGTGTTACATCTCATTTAGTTTTAATTCCATTAATATGGCAAAGAAATGAAAGTAGCGTTCATGCGTAGGTACAGCTTACCGTCTCCATGAACGGTGCATTTCATTTATTACCTATAAATGATTATGTAATATTATAAATACATGTATATGATTGACATATATGATATATATTCTATCCAAATCAGGAATGTCATTCTGGATATAAAAAACCTTTGACCACACGAACTACATGTAATTGTAAGAAGTCCACTTTCGACTTAAGAACCAAATATCGACAAAACAAACATAATTAACATAAATGATTACATAATGTTTATAACATGAAAATAAGTTATATAAAAGGAATAATGAACTAGAAAAAGGTTCTTAATAAAGTGGAAATTAACTCAAGTTTATTATTCAGGACGTTAAAGAATGATCGAGTCCAGTCGGACCCAAGGTAAGGGATCCTACACCTCTCTTTCTTTTTATGTACACTGTTTTATGTCATTCATTTTAAGCTCATATTTCTTATTATTGAGATGTTCTTTTATATTACCCCTACTTTAATTATTATGTTCATCTGATGTGAGACCCTATTTTCCTCTCATCAATCCATTTTGGATGTTTTGAGTGGCACCGTTAGGCTGCCGAATTTTCGTATGAGATCTAACCTCTCTATTTCTCTTTATGTACTCTCCTTTATGACACTTCTTTTAATCTACTATTTTTTATGATGGGGGATGTTATTTTATATTCCTCTTGCTGTAAATTTTATTGTAATGTGATGAGATACCCTATTTGATCTCATCAATCCATTTTTTAAGTTTTAAGTGGCGTCGTTAGGCTGCCGAGTTTTTGTAAGGTATTTTTCATCTCACTTTTATTCTTGTGAGATTTATGCCCCATTTTCCACAATTTCCTTTCAGTGGTGTATGTACTGACCATTATTTTACTCATTTTGTAATATTCTTTCATTTATGAGTATTTACATCAATGTTGTGTTGTCCTTCTTTCACGGGGCGTATGTTTCGAAAGATACCCATGTCAGTAAGGGAACCTTTCACCCTCCCCTTTTTAAAAGACTTATTTTGTTGGGTCTTTTAATTTACATATTGTTATGTTGGGATATGTTCTCATATATCCTTATTGATTTAAATTTTATGTCCAAGTGATGAGATACCCTTTTTTTGATGAGACGCCATTAGGCTGTCAAGGGAACTTCTTAACCCAATTTCGATTTCTTTGGGTTAAACATGTAGTCATTGAATATGTCATCCTTTGAATATGTGTGAATGACATTTGATTATTTTACACTTAATATCCACTTATATTTGGTGTATTCGTTTGTCACACATAATTATGTAATTGATTTATCATTAAACCAAGGATACCGTCTTTGTATGGGACTTCGTCTCAATCTCCTTTCATTGAGGCGTATTTGGTTTTATACACAACCTTCTTTTATACGGTGTATAAACCCCTTTTACTTTTACGTTTATCCAAAAGGAATATTTTTTATGAGAAGTGTTTTACTAAACGACAAAAGGGAATTTTTTTGTCATACGTATGCAGCGACAACGACTTTTCTGCTGCCGTGACCGTTATTTGAGTTTCGGCTTCCTCTACAAGCCATGCCTTCTTTTTAAAAGAAAAATTAATACCATGTTTTACTTTTCTTTTACTTTGGTATTGAAAATGGTTTTCATAATGTATTTATTATATCAATGTGTTGTATTGATATCTCATTATTGAAATGTGGAAATGTTATGTTTCCTTTATGCATGTTTTATGTTGTATGATTATGTTATGGTTCTTGGGAATTATTATGAAGACGGGTGGTTCCGTGATAAACTAAGGGTGGGTGAGCCCGTTATAGATCTCCAATGCATTGGGTAATGCGAAGGAGTGAAATGTTAAGGTTTCTCTGAAGAGATTTAGGGAATATACTGTGATGGGTATTCCAAACGTAACCAAGAGGGTTACTCCCTACGTAAGGATGTTATGAATGCCTCAAGTTACCATTATGTCTTATGATTTCTATGATTTATTCATGATTTGATGAGGTATGTTAAAGTGATCATGTTTTATGGGTAAAGTATGATCTCATTCATATGTATATATGTACCCATGTTTCCTTTCCATATTTTTATAACCTTTAATGAGCTTTTTATACTCATCCCAAGTTTTTGAAATGTTTTTCACAGGTCAAGGGAAAGGTACATGATGTGATGGTAGTGTCAAGGATGTGTCAAGAAAGAATCCATGTTTTATTTTAAATATGTTTCTGTTGATGGGAAGAATGAATATTGTATTTTATGTAACCACTTTGTTTAAAAGTGGAATGTAATGCATGTTTCATGATCTAATTCTCTAAAACTCTAAACCTGAAAAGATACTCAATGTGTAATCTTGTAATAAATCAAGATTAAGTAAGGTTTAAGGCTGGGGCCTTATAACCAAAATGTAGCGGAAAATTTGAAACAATACAGGTAACAATTAATAAATCTTTTATCCCAATGAGAAGGGTATCCAACAACCTTTGATAATGTTCCCTTGATTTATACTATCAACATGTTCTGTCTTACCCATACCAAGGTAATCCCTCGATACAGATGTTGGAATATGTCTTTCTACCCCCACAATCCCTTGAAATTCAACATAGTAGACCCCTCTATCTTCTGATGCCCAGAAGTCGTTGAATGTACTCAGCAACAATCAGTGTCAAACAAAGCAATTCTAAACCAGATTTTCAATACCCACAAAGCATGAAAGTCTCTCTATAGAAATCACTTCAGAAGCATGTAATCTCTAGAGTCGTAGAACAGTTTTGAGCTCGTTCAAATGAGCTCCTATTTAGTGTAATATCCTCAACGGTTGATCCCTCCTCCAACGATCATATTTTTCCTTGAATTTTAGAGGGACTTATTCATGTGCGACTCAGACAATTTTTGGCTAGAAAAAAAACATGACATATTTTTATAACTAAAACAAGAGTAAGAAAAAATATTTTTTTCTTAACCAAATTAATTTTTCAGAGTGTAAGAAAAAAATGAAAGTTCGGATATAACAAAAAACCATTCGGTGTCTATAATACATGGGTATTTGGATTATGAATTCAAAAGAATTCGGAAACTGAATTATATAGAATTATGGAGTCTGAATTTCATGGAAATTTGGAATATGAATTCATAAGAGTTTGGAGTCTGATCTCAAAAAGATTGGAACCTGAATTGAGAGAATTAAAATTCTGAACTCAGAAAGTTTGGAACCCAAAATCTGAGAATTCAGAAGATGAATTCGAATCCTGAAAATAGAATTCTCTATATTTAAGTATTTATGATTATGAATTTTTATATATGAAACTGAATATTATAATTACACATAAATTTAATTAGACTAAAATAATGAATAAATGAAAAACATGGTAAAGATAAATTTCCTTGGGGAAGGAAAATTTTCCTTATCAAGTCGAGACTTAGGGAAAATAATAATTCATTCATGATAATGTGTTTGTGATTTTCAAAACATGAAGGAATGGAAAAGTCATAAGGAAACCTTATTTAATCAATAGTAAACTCCGACCACATGGTATCATGGGATCATACTCTCCATGTTTGAAAATAACATTAAATGAAGCATAAAATATTAGAAATATATATATATATATATGATATAACATTAAAAATGGATGTATAATCACCTATAAAACAATGTAGGCACATAACTAATCACATGTCTCAATGACACCAAATTGAAATAAAAATATCATTCCGATTTGGTATCTTTTGAATCGTAATACCCATTAAAAAAATATCATAAAATGGATATTTAAATAAAGATAAATTTAATTTTAAGAAAAATATATTAAATTGATGGTCCATATATACACCACATATAAGAAATAACAGGTGAATATGTCATGTATCTCATGGAAATAAAAAGGGAGTTGAAATTCCCTAACCACGTGTCTTGAATCTCTCCGTAATCATACAAGATTCATTTATAACAAATTATAGTTTATTATAAATATTTTATATAAGCATATTATTATATGTAATACTATATATGAATTTATTATGACCTTATATTACCTGTATATTATGAATTCTATATTAGAGATTCACTTCAGATAATATCCTCCTTGTTATTCGCATGTGGCTTAATTTGATATATATTTGGGACTTAAACATATATCATGATTTAAAAAATTTAAACCATGATATAATTATATTTTATATTAATAATATTTTTGTTAAAATAATTAATTAGAATATTGAATTAGGAAATAGAATACACTATTCATGGAGAAGGTAGGTCGTAGGTACGCATGAAGGAATATTCCAATTTTATTGTCGAATTGAAAAAATAAAGAAAATTAAATATACGTTTTTTAAATGTTTGTGGCCAAAGACTCATTTATTATTAATTCAAATCAAATACCTCTTTTAACTGGGTAGATGGAGAACCATTATATATCCATAAGTCCCTGTCGGAATTTTTCCCATTACATGGCCTGTATGCCCATTCTATGAATAGTACTGTGACAGTACCCTCCTTCGACAGTACCGCACAGTACCCATGTACTGCTACAGTACCGCCTGCCGCCACTACATTGGCCGTCATTACTACAGTACGCTACAGTCCACCTACAGTACCCTCTACCCAATGGGTTTTGAACCCCCATTTTCATGTAGGATTATGGGGTGCTTAACACTAATCTGAACTGGAACTATGAATTAAATATATGTATATAAGTATATAATATCAATATAGTATAATTATCATGTAATATATATATATCATGTATGTTAAATAAACCCATCCATAATATATTTAATGTAGTCTGTTAATGAGTCACATATCTTTGAGGGGGCAATAGTACATGCTAAGTCAAATGAAATCATCATATTTAAAAAAAATGGAATGTATAAACATATGTGTTGAAAAATAATTAATGAAACGTAATGAAATTAAAAATATCATATATATTATATATAAACATATTTTCCATCATAATTACCATCATGAGAAAATGTAATGGAGGAATGAAAAATCATCATTTTTTGTGGAAGTAGTTCGTCGTACACATAAATAGCGTGTTCGTTATCCATTAGATGGACTTGAGTGTATGTGTAAACCAAAACCATAACATAAAAAATATCAGTATATTTAGTATACTGGTGTTGTTTTATAACTATATAGTGATGAGATTGGAGGGGGAGGAGACTGAAAATAATAGAAAGTATCTTGAGGTATGTTGTTACCTCTACTTTGGGTAACTCATTTTGGTCTTCACCTAATAGATTAATTGTATTTATTTATTCCAAAATAGAGTATTCAAGGAGTAAGATAGGGTTATTGTAATGTTTATTGGGATGATATTGGTTGATTCTTATTATTTTAGAGGTGTGATTAAGTGGGAGAGGAGGTGGACTTTTATAGTGGTGGGAAAGGACTCAATTGGTATTTCTGAAAACAAATTAGGTGTACGCACGTTTTTATCTAAAAAAGAATATAAAACCTTCCAAACAGAATAATGGAATGTTAATGAGAGACTAACAATAAAAAAATGGGATTTGTACAAATGGATTAGAAATTTGGGCCCTTATGATTAAGGTTTATTCACTTATAAATCTTTTTTTACCTTAATCATTATATTTAATTTTAATTACATTCATAATTTTTTTAGTCAATAACATAGTTGAAATTTTTAGAAATTATAAATTATTAAAAATTCAAATATTGAATCCAATTTTTCATATTCTAATCATATAAGTGGTAGAATGTAATTTAAATTTAATTCCATCGATGGGACATCATTGCGGGCATGAAAGGTAAAAATGATCACGAGTTTTCTATGTTTTTATATCCAATATCAATGTGAAATGTGTTAAAATGAAATAAATTATCTTAATTGATAAAAAATTTATGTAACCAAAGTTTGAAATATATTTCTAATAAAACATATTTGAAAAAACAAATTAGATGAAAAAGATTTTTGGAATTAAAATTCAGTATTTTCCATTATTCATCTAAAAATGATGTTTCACAAAACAAATCCCAAAAATTCACTTGAAGATAGTTTTGAATTTATAAATAAATAAATGAATTTTATTTTATCAAATTCATTTTTAAATGTTTCAAAAATTAATTTTTTTGTCATATAAGTACATATAAAGACGTTCACTAGATGAAGTTTTATTTTTTATGCATATAAAGACATTACCAAATATTCTACTTTTCCTTTTCAATATGTTATATTTATATGAAACCATTACAAAAAATATTTGAAATATAGCTATTACTATTCATTTTATTAGGATTGATGGATATGTTATAACTATCTCATTTTAATAATTATAATAATAACATTAAAATTCGTATAATCCCAATATTTCTAATAACATATGTCCATTCAGTGTTTCATATCATGTAATTCGAGTAAGTTTCATGTGAAAAGAATTCAGGACTTATTGCTATTTAAGACATCAATGAAAATTAATTTATTCGAAAAAAGGTCCATAAAAAATCACGGTGTTACTTTCTACCCCCCAAAAAATGAATTTGACCCTAGAAACATATCCTCTTGGTAAAAGGAAATGAGGATAACTTTACATCAACATGCCCTTGAGTTCCCACATAGCTTAATCTAAATGTTGATTTCTTTGAAAAATGCTGACCAGGTTAGTGGTCTTTTTTCATAAACCTTTCTCTATACAATCTAGAATTTTAGCACATTGTTCCTCATAAAAAATATCCTAATATAGTAGTATACCCTCTAAGTTATGTACACGTAAATTTATAATTATACACATCCCCATGTGAGATAGAAGTAACACGTCATGGAATTGATAGATATTTTGAATAAGTATCAAGTGATAGGCTACCACCATGATATGATCAATAATTTTAAAGGGACCAGTATACTTGGGGTTTAGTTTCCCATTCATCCCAATTATTATAACTTTACTCTAGGGGACATTCATAGAAATAAATTTCCATCAACTAAAAATTTGAGATCACGAAAATGTTTATCATCATAACATTTATTCTGACATTGAGAATCCTTGATAAGATGCTGAATGGTTTTAAGCTTCACGACCATTTCTACAACAATTTCCTGTCTAAATAGCGTTATTTATATATCTTTATCCCCGAACATTAGAGATCTATATTTCATCTCATAGAGGGTTCCATAATATTAAATCTTTATTAATGAGTGGAAGCTATTATTTTAAGAAAAATATATTATAAGAGGATGTTGATCCCAACCGCATTTCAATTCCAAATAATATGATCTAAATATATCCTCTAGGGTTTGATTTTTTCTTTTATACTGACCATCTATATAAGGATGATAAGTAGTTCTGAAAGTAAATTACATATTATGTTCTTGATGAAGACTTTTCTAGAACATTCAGGTGAACCTCAAATCCCAATATGATATAATAGAAAGTGGTACTCCAAGAAACATTACTACTTACTTAATGTAAATCAAGGAAAGATGATCCATAGAAAATAATTCTTTGATTTTGATGAATAATGCGAGCTTTGTAAGGCGATCAACTACCACCCATATAGCATTAAACCCTTTTGAGGTTTTGGGTAGTCTTTCAAAAAAATACATAGTTATGTTCTCTCTTTTCCATTTTGGTATGTGTAATTGACGCAATATCCCTTTATAATTATCTCTTTCAACCTTTAATTGCTATAATACCAAGAATCATGATATAAACTATCTGATATCTCTCTTTATTCTATCCCACTAGAGATAATATTTTAATTCCCTATACAAAATTGTACATCCCAGATTAATTGAGAATGAAGATATACGGTCTTCCTATAATAGATCATTCATTAAATATGATATTAGAGGGAAACAAACACAGTTTTTAAACAATATCATTCCATCCAGAACAAGGATAAACTCTGAAACATTTTTAACATTCTTTTGTAGCTATAAATCATTCTTATGGGCTGAAAAATCATTTTAGAAAGATCATATTTTACCCTTCATCAAGGATTTATAGATCCATCCTTTAAAAGTCAATAATTATTGGATCTTCTGTGATTCTCATCATAGATAAGCTAGCATGATCCTTCTGACTCAAAGTAACTTCCACCTTGTTCACTTTCCAAATGTGGTAATGTATTGAGAAGTCATAATCCTTAATGAAATCTAACTAACATATATTGGACATGGTCAACTCCTTCTGTGTGAATATTTATTTCATATTTTTAAGATCAGTATTAATATCACTCTTTTCTCTATAAAGGTAAATCCGACATATCCTTAATACAAAAATTTCCACTACTAACTCCAAATCATATATTGGGTAATTTTACTCATTATTATTCAATTACAGTGAGGAATAAGTGATAACATGTTATTCTGCATAATAAAACATCCCAATCTATTCATGGATGCATCACTATATATTATATACCCTTCTTTACAATAGGGTAATTTATGAACATGTTCAATAACTAAACATCTCTTTATTTCCTTGAATTTTTTTACATTCATCTATCTAGAAGGACATGACACCCTTTTGAGTAAACATGGTCATATGATTTGATAGTCATGAACAATTCTCTACAAACCATATATAATATCCATCTCAACCAAGAAAATTACTGCTCTAAGTCACAATGGTTGGTGTAGGACAACATTTAATTGTCTCCATCATTGATGGATCTATATATATAGGATCTCTTGAGATTATGTGGCTCAAAATGGAAACATTTTGTATCCAAAATTTAATAATTTTATTTTTTTCAAATTGTTTATCCATTCTTAGGGACTTTAGTGAAATTTTCATGCAATCTTAATGATCTTCCTTTCCCTTTGAATAGATAAGAATATAATCTATAAATACAACCAAAAAATGATTGAGGTAATATATATATACACTATATTCATTAAATATATGATGATAGTTTGGGAATTATTAAGAAAAAAATTACTATATATTAATAGTGTCCATACCTTTCACAAAATGTTAACTTTGGTATATCCTATTTATTGACCATCAATTGATGATATAAAACATTAACATTAATATTTGAAAATTATAGATCTCTATATAATTGATAAAAAAAATCATAAATACCATGATGTGGATAATTTCCATTGATTTTGATCCTCTTTAACTCCAGATTATCAATGATGAGTCCCATTGATCCACAATTTTTTAAAGAAATTGAAAATGTGCACCACAAGGTGAAACACTTGTTTAAATGAATCCCTTACCAAGGATTCATTTTGAGTTTCTTCAATACCTACAAGTAAATGGGGGATATTAAATAAGGAGTCTTTGAAATTTGTGTTGAACCAGATATTAGTTCTATTGAGAACTCCACTTCACATTTTGGTTGAAGGCTAAGAAACTCTTCAAGAAAGACATCAAAAAATTCATAAACAATATTAATATCATTGATGTAAATTTTCTCCCTAACCATTCAAGATAAAAAACCCTTTTAATGGAAATTAATACCCATATAATTTATGTAATAACCATGAGAAGCTTATACATATCATTACATTGGTGGATGATAATAGGAGGGTTTAAAATGTAAAATGTAACTTCACTTCCTCTACAGTTTATGTAATATTTATACATGTAAAGGAAATCCATGCCTATGATGATATAAAATTCAAACAAAGGAAGAATGAAAATATTTTCAGGAAGCATATTCTGGAAAATGTTATCCGAAGAGGAATAAAATACTAGAAATGTGATCATGATTACATTAGGGGTTTTAAATTGTAATTAAAAATTTAATTATTTTGTTTTCATCTTAACATCCTTATAATATTCTTTAGATATGATGGAGTGAGTAAATCCAGAATCAAATACATCATTAGAAGTTCTAGAGTGGATGGAAAGTGTACCTTTAATCATGATGTTATCACACCACTCATCAGAAATATCAATTACATGAGATTTCCAATTATCCATTGACATAAGAGGGTTTTGAAATCGATCATCATCACAATACCATGGGGTTGGGCACTAGTTTGTATAAATACCATTCTCCTTACACTTGTATCACTGAAGCATTGGAGGTTCATTATCTATAGATTTCTCTCCATTCGCACT
This sequence comes from Viscum album, assembly GCA_963277665.1. Taxonomy (NCBI): domain Eukaryota; kingdom Viridiplantae; phylum Streptophyta; class Magnoliopsida; order Santalales; family Viscaceae; genus Viscum; species Viscum album. The sequence goes on along the minus strand of OY728163.1, from coordinate 1,532,793,469 downwards.
ATTTTCTAACTTATTTCTATCACCTCAGCAAAAAATTCCATATGGAAATTTCTTCCACACATAAAAAATCTATTATACCAATTAATGAAATTTTATTCATACTTATTCCCATAATTATATCATAAATGAATGATTATCTTCTTCTCTTCTTGTTTTTTAGATTTCTGTTCAAACATTATCATTCTTTTCTTATCAATACCATGAGATTTATATGTGAATCAAACACCCATTTCATCTTTTATTACACAATTAATAATCTATTAATAGCTAATAAGGTCTCTTATGGAAAACATCATTATCATAATTAAATTTAATCCACTGAAGAACCTATAAATATTACTTTACGGTTTGATGATAATTCCTAAAGTGTACCTTGAAAGTCTCATGAAACTAGCCTCGTAGGTACCAACCAATTCATCATCCCTTTGAATAATGCTAGGGAACTCTTTTACCATCATAGTATAAAGAATATAAGGAATTTTATTATTCAAAAATAATTTCTTGAACTCATCCCAATCCATGGGTTCAATTTCATCTTACCGCCTCGTGTTCTTTATTTGAGACCACCACTAGTCTACTCCATATTCTAATAGATAAACTGCTAGAATAAATTTCTCAAGCTCTGAACACTAGAGAATGGAGAATATGTTTTTAACAAAATTGATCCACTATTCATAAAAAATTGGATCATAACAACCCATAAAAGAAGGTGGTAATTTCTACATGAAAATATCAACATAATTTTATTCCCCCCTTTTCTCGTCAGCAATTCCACCATGAATAGAATATTGAGAAAAATATATGATCATAAAAAAGAGGTTTTTGAATTGAATCTCCCATATCATTCAATTTCTCAGGAAGCCAATCGTTGCATTTTCCATCATAATCACTATTAAATTTGTTATTTTGGGATCCATCTAATTACTAAAACCAAAATAATAGAGTAAGAAATAGTTTTCACATTGACAAACCAAAAATAATGAAAATTCTATTGTAATATGTAAAAATTATGAATCATTCCTTAATTTATGAAACATTAGGTTTACCATAAGTTATTTATAGCTAAATTATAATTAAATCAATCATGATGGTTCATAATTTGTTTTTTGAATTCCCTAATCATTTCCCACAGTAGTGTCGAACAAGGTGTGTAGAGCAGCCTGTTTTTGTGTACCAGATTACACTGAGTCTATCCCGGGACATCTTTTGGAGTTGTTGAACCTCAGTAAATATGTTTCAAAGCCCAATCCATTTGTTTTATCCAGAAATGGATGTATTTCTAGGACACCAATCACTATATCCTTTACCAAAATTCATGGACATTTTCCTATACTTTTCTTTATCCTTAGACTTATCTGTAGAAATTTCCATAGGGTTATCACTGAGGATTTCTCATCCTAGTTTCTATAGGTTTAAAAAAAAAATTCATTGATACCATCTATAGTGATCCTTACCTTTTATACAATAAAATTTCATAATTTTTGCGGAATATATAAAATATTATACAAATAGACAGCCAAAGACCATACTAGTCTAGTGCCTTTGGAAATATGGAAACACAAACTCTTATATATAATTGAGGCACATTATCTCCCACTAGGTTATTCTGGACTAGAATGCTTCATACACACATAAAACATTATACATATATTCATAACAAAGGGAATGAAATATAAAAAGGTGTGAGCTCAAATGCTTAGTAAGGGTGAACAAGGGAGATATATAATAATAATAATGAGAATAAGGGTATGAGAACACGATCATGAAAATATAAGGTCATACCTCGCATATAAAAGATCATATATATGAATCATGGAATAATGATTGATAGTTCATATGAAATGAATCATAAGGAAATAATGAACATAATCAATGAAATTATAACATAATAATAAAGCCTGGAATTGTGGTTGACACATAATCATATAATAATATTTTCAATGTAAGAATAGAATCATTGGATATTCCATCATAGTAGTATGTGTTCACTAGCAATACCATTTTGGTAGATATTATTTACTCCAATGTCTATTTTAGTAGCAATAGTTCACTAATAATTCCATATTAGTTGTCATGGTTCACTCTCATATACATCTTAGTAGTCAGGGTTCACTCCCAATACCATATTACTCTATCTCATGAGATATAAATATTTTACCAATTCATTGGACGGAGATTTTGGCCCTATCTACTTCATAGTGAAATCATGTGTAAATGTTCTGAAAGATTATTAAAAATCATATCATAACCAAGGAAATTAATTACTTATCATAAATATGTAATCATATCACAAATTTAGGAAACCTATACTGGTTTCATATTCATTTAATCAAGATAATTACCTTTGAAAAGAAGCACGTTTCAATTTCATATAACTCGTGAAAGTGAAACAAGTTTTATAAACACCATGAAAACATAACATACATCATTATGATAAATAATATGAATGTGAACCTAAATAATTTATACATAAAGTAATGTGTAACACGCAAAGATTTCATTTTATATGGGATATAATTTTTAAAGGTACTTTAAAAATAATTCTGGCAGAAAATTTCATTTCTACATTGAAAAATACTTTTGAAACATTAGACATTTTTGAAAACCTATTTTTAGGAATATATTTTAAAACATATAATGGATGAATTAAATAACATAAAATATTTTTAATTTAAATTATACTTGAAAATTATCTTCATGTATTATTTTAAAACATTATGGAAAACGTTTTTGAAAACTTCTTTTTCGAAATAAAAACAGATTTCCAACTGAAGAGAGAAATACAATCATAATTTTCATAATTTTTTTTTGTGATTAACCTTATTTACAAAACATTCTAAAATTGGTTCTAAGAAATGAATATATCACTTTTAAGTATAATATAATTATATTCATGATATTTTTAAGAGATGGATCATAATATTTCATCAAACGAACCATAATCATAAACAATCTTGAAAAGAGATGAGATTGTTTCAATAAACTCTTACAACTTGGAAACTTGGGTTCATAATATCAATTTAAAAAAAATTAAATGAATCATAAAATATTATGAAAAAAAGGATATTAATGATATAAAATTTCATATTGAAGTATATAAACCTCAAAAAATAATATAGGTTCCTAAGAAAACATCTGTCTCAATGAAGGAAAATGAGACAAAGCTATAATACATATTCGGTAACATTTCAAACATAACAATCATGAAATAAATATCATCAAATGTATTTCTAGACACTCATAAATTCAATATTAATAATAATATAATACATCTATATCTAGTACACACACCATATATAAGAAAGACATGGTGAACATTGTATTTATCTCACAGAAATAAAATGTGAGATACAATTCCCTTACCTTATATATTTACTCTCTTCATACTCATTAAATATTCTTTTTTAATAAATATGAGTTTATTTTACATATTTTAAAAAATTATATTATTATACATAATACCATATATTGTTTTATTATGACAATATATTACCAACTTGTTACCAATTCTATGTTAAGGATTCAGTTCGGGTAATATCTGCTTTGTTCTTTCCATGTTTACTAATTTGTTATATATTTGGTCCTTATACGTATATCATTTTTTCAAAAATGTAAAACATTTTATAAATTTAATTTATATTTATAATTTATATTTTATAAAAATCTATTTAATATAGAAGTATGTAATAGAATACATTTTTCTTGTAGACGGTAGACCAAACATATGCATGAATTCTCTTTCCGTTTTTATTGTCATATTGAAGAAATAAATAAAATTATTTATATGTGTATATATATAATATAATTGCAGTAGAGTTATTGTGTAATATATATCATATAATTTTATTAAACCCATACTTAATACATTTCTTGTAGTGTGTGAACGAATCACATCTCTTTGAGGGGGAGGTTGTGCACACTTCCTCAATCGAAATTTATATATTATCCCAAAATGTAATGTATAAAGATATATATTATAAAAGAATTAAAATATATTAAATACATTATAAATTATAAACATATTATATATAAATATATTTTCCATCATAATTCCCACCATGGGAGTTGGTAAAGGAAGAATAGACAACCATCTTTTTTGGAGATGATTGTTCATTGTACACATGAAACATTTGTTCGTTACTCATTAAACATATGTGTATGTATGTTTGGGTGGAAAAATAATCAGAAAATAATATTAGTCTGTTTTTTATACTAATTTTTTTTATAAGTATGTTATATGGAGAGTTGAGGGGTGGATAATAAAAAAATGAGGTTGAGGGAGGATGTTATCTCTTCTTTGGGAAAATTCTTTTTTGTTTTAATCGAATGGATTTCTTTGATTTTCTGATGACTAAATGGAGGGTTTAATGTGTAATCGATATTCTTGGTTAATGTTTTCAGTATATATTGGACTAACCTATGTTCTTTGATAGGTGTGGATAAGGGAGAGAGATACTGGCATTTTTTAGGGGGTGAAATGACTCTCTTGGTTTTTTTGAAAACAAGATAGGTGCACCTGGTTTTTCACCTAAATAATGTCATTAAAAAATTAAAAACACAATAATTTATGGTTAATGGACGAATCATGGAAATAATATGGGTTGTGAACATGTGTATAGGTCATTTTTTCCCTTACAATAAAGGTTAATTCATTTGTTATGCTTAAGTTTACTTTAATCATTGTAATTAATTTAAATTACATTCACAAAAGGTTTGGGTAAAAAACTAATTTGAACTTATTATACATTATAAATTATGATTATTACAAATATGTAATCCATTTTTCTAAATTATAATCACAGATGTGGATAAATTTAATTTAAATCTAATCTCTCTAAAGGGACGACACTACATGTTTTTTATCTAAAAATGATCAAAAGTTTGAAAAGGATTTATATAAAATTTAAAAATGAAATTAGTTCCATTGAACTAAATAGTATTAAATGATAAAAATATTATCTAATTAAATATTTAAACTAATTCAGAATAAAAACTATCCTTATTAATATATTTTATGAAAGGTCATTTTTGAATTGAAATTCAATATTCATCGTTATTCATCCAAAAATGATGTATCCCATAAAAATACCAAAAATTCACCGAAAACTAATTTTGAAATAAAAAATTAAATAATGAAGTATATTTTATCAAATTAAACTTCTTAATGTTTATAAAATTAATTTTACAGTTTTTCAATGAATTACATAAAAATTAGTTCATTTGAGAAAATAGTATTTTGAAACATATAAAGATTTTACCAAAAATTATAATTAAAATTATAAATATGTTATGTTTATATAAAACCATTATAAAAAATATTCTAAAACTTTTTATTTCTAGTCATATTAAAAATTTTAATATCTACGTTATAATTTTATCATTTAAATAATTATATGAATAAAATGATGTTACATAGAAACTCAGTATTACCTATAACGTACTCAAAGTCGATGTCGTGTATAATGTAAGCCAAGTAAGTTTGGGGGTGAAATGAATGATTGACTCAGTGTAGTTGAATATATTAATGAAAAACAATTCATTAAAAAAATTTACATAAAAACATAGGGTGTTAGTTTTATTATATCTATTTGAGGAGCAATCTCTTATCCTTCTCATCATATTCATAGTCTAGACCCATCTATCTTATATATTTGTAGGATTTGTGTTATATTTCCATACAGAGGTAGTATATAGTCCCATAAATTAATCATTAAGGTCTCATTACCATGATTGTCTTGTAAGAATTCAAAAAATCCAATGAGTTATTTTTCAACATTTTGTTCCAATCCATCATGTTAGGTTTTCTCATCTTTTCTATAATTCCATTAATTTATATGTTGGAAACTTCATCTTGGCCTTAGTTTTTCAATTGATTAGTACTGATGTTATATGATATACCCCATAATTTTCTAGTAATTTTTATACTATCTTATTACAAATTTGAGTCCCTTGGTCATTGACGATGGCTCCTAGTACTGCAAACCCACAGAATATGTTTTCCCAGAAAAAATTAGATAAAGATTTAGGAGAATCAGTCATGGTGGATTTTTATTTCATTAATTTTAAAATAAAATATAAATAAATAAGAATATAATAATACCTAAATGAATTTTGAAATGGTTTCATGGCATCTGATCCCCATACTTATAAATTTTCTGCAAATCTAATGGGGTTTTGAGGCATTTCATATATTTTGAAGATATTTCTTGAAAACATTCAATTTTATAATTTTCAAAAAATTCATTTTCTTCATTAAATAACACAGTTTATTAAATTATATATTTTTAGACTTTTCATTCTATCCTTTTAGGTCCACAGTGACCTCTAAAAGAAAATGTGTTATATATTTTGAAAACTAATTAAACTTCACTTGTCAGAAAACATCTTCTTAATATGTGATCATTAAAAATCATCAAAAGGAATGGATCTTCCCAAATATAAAATTATGGTTTAGTTTTACATTTGTGTTTTTAATTTTACTTATGATGAGAATGTACCAGATATTTGACCAAATAATTCAATTTTTTGGCATACCATGAATATTCACCTTCCATAATGTAGATTTCGTCTTACTATAAATGTTAATTTAGTGGGTTCATATTTGTAATTTTTTATTACACGGTGTTGGGTAGTCTACATAGATTATCTACTACCCAGTTTTAAACTCCCTCATTATCTTTAATTTCTATTTTTAACTCTTATAGATGTTGTGTACATATTTCATACCTTATCCTAGAATCTCTATTCTTCATCAAGTATCCAAGGGCTATATGATGAGAAAATATAACCACATTGTTTTCATGAAAAAATAGACAAACATATATAAATAAATAAATGGATATATATTAATTTTTACTGGTTTTTTAGTTATGTGGAGTATCATAATGTGTCCATGAATAATTGGATATGACTTGTGGTTTACCTTCAATATTTCAAGATAGGGATTAACCTATTACTTGGTTAGATGTATCAGAAAGTACTTCAAATTGATATTTCCAATTTAGTGCCATAACTATTCGCGGGGTAATCAAAATTTTATTCCTCTCATAAAACGTTTTAATATAATATCCATGAACATAATGTTCAGATAATCTTAAACATAATACTGAAAGGGGAAAAGTAATCTTACTATAACATTTGACGAATCTTCAATAGAATGTTGTGTGTCTAAAAAAATATATTTTATAATTAACAGAAGTTGGATATGGAAAATTACTTATCACTTCGGAAATAGATTTATCTACCTCCAAAAAAATCTATAAAACTATGTGTACTAATATTATCCCTTTATGAACTATGAAGTAACACATTTCAAAATTTAAAAAAATATCTTAACAAGGTATGTTTTCAAGAACTTTTACATATTTCACAATAAAGGATGAAAATAATTACAAAAAATAGTAAATTATTTGAAAAATACCTCTAATATAATCCTCAATATCATTTGAAAATATACCTATATAAAACCAATGATTTACAGATAGGGAATCACAAAATACAAATGATATAGTTTTGTAGGACAAGGTTCCAAAAGGACATGTGATGGTTATCTTATCACGATTTTCTAGATGGATGGGTATATAAAAACATCTTGAAAATTAATCTAAGAAACAATAAAAAGTTATTCCTACTATCCTTTATAGAATGTAGTCAAAAAATAAAATCGGGAAATTGTTTTTTCTAGTGACTTTTATTTAGATTCCTTTAATCAGTAAAAAATCTCCAACTATTTTAAACTCTCATGGGAATAAATTTAGTATGATACTTTTTCACAATGGTCTAAATTTTTTTGGGGAACTATATTGATTCGGATGACCCATTGTGAATCATAATATTAGTATCATTTACTAAAACATATATATCTCCTTCATTACTACTCCTTTTATAGTTGATTTTAGCCTCCTCTAGGATTTGTAATAGGTATAGAATATACAATTAACAAGATTATACGTGAAAAAATTTTGGGGTTAATTGGAAATATATCTTATATGATCTACCCTATGAATCAGATGTCTGTTATTACAATAAAAATCATAGTGTTTTCTTTGGTGGTGAAAATATAGTGGCAATTATTAACAGAAATTTTTTATTTAATTAAATACATATAAATTAAATCAGTAGGATGAGGTTTAATTTATAGATTTTTGGGTTATTCATGAAATGATATTGAATGTAGGTTACCTACATATAGATATTGAATCTCTTATGATTAAGAAATCATATAAAATTATTCACCATTAAAAATATATCAATTAAATAAGATGTTATAAATTCTTCCAATATGAAATCTGAATTTCTAATTTTATGGGAACTCTATGTTTTGGGTATTTTTAATATAAAAATACTATCCCGTGGATAATAATTCATGGATTATACCTAAATCATAAATAAATATTTCAACTTATTCATATGATTTTTCAAAAAGGGAATGACCGCTTGAAGGGTACGTTATGGATTCAAGAATATTTAATTGTACGGTGCTTGATCCAAGCTCCATCGTAAGTGTTCATTCATATACATTAACAATAGTCCTTTCCAACATTGATAAAGGCATTCAAGAAAGTATTATGGAATAGACATGTGTTTTTTATTCTTATTTTGTATGAATATATATATATATATATATATATATCAATTGAAAAATACTCCTTTCACACAAACTAACACAAATTCATAGAATCATGCTGAAAAAATAGCGAATATATTTAAAAATATTAAAATATAGATCATGTCATGAGACTTATAAAATAAACCATATCACAAAAACAATCATAAAAATTTAAATAATTTATAGTTAAATTAATAGAAAATGTCCTTAGATATAGATTTTTTTATTTTTGGTGCTGTAATAAGAGCTGAGTCCATTATTCCTTAGCTTATACTCTCATTACCATCATGTATCATCCTTCATGTTAAAATTTCCTTGACAAATTTGTAATAATTTGTAATTTTTTAGACAAATTACAAAATAGCGATCTTAATTTCATCTTTTTGAATGATTTTCAGAATATCTATATGTATTTCTTCTTCATTAAAATTATTTAACACATTTAAACTTGATGGATACCCAAATGGGATATCCTTATTCTCAATTGTTTCATATTCAATGGAGTTGAAGGTATTTACTTCATAAACCATGTCCTCGTCTCTTATTTCTTCTTGTTTTATTATCCTGGTTGGATATGTTGATGCTTAAGAATATGTTCTGGATATCATCCTTTTTGTCCTTCATGTTCAGCTTGACCATCCTTTGGCATAGTTGGATGATTCTCTTTTCCACTTCATATGATGATCATTCATATAATCTCCATTATATTTGGATTTTTTATTATCATTTTTTCCTAGGTTTTCAGATATCAAGTATATGAGAATTTCAAACTTAGTTGACAAATATTTCACTATGGTTTTTATCTATTCAATATAAAATCCTTCTTGTTGTTGATTAAGAAGTTAGGAACTTGTTGAAGGCTATTTATAGGGATTATTTTTAAGCAAGTTTGTTGGTATGTTTTCTATTTGTATGGATATTTTTATGTTATTGGAAAAGGTGGAGGGGAGAGGGATTAATAATATTATATAGGGTGATATGCGTATCAATTTGGATAAAAAGGTATATATTGTTTTTAGAACATTATGTATCTGGTTTTGGCTTGTAAATTTTCATTCCATGGACGATTATATTGAAGTTCTCCTGGTTGTAAGGTTCCAATAAAAATTTCATTTCCCCACTCACCAACACACTATTCAGTATAATGATTAACAGAAGGGAACAAACTATATACCTTTGTAGGTACATTTTGTTTCCTAAATTTACATATATCCATCTATATTAACAAACTATTCTCCCTTAATGATTAGTTTTAATTAAAGGTGATGAATAAGTATTTATTACCACATAAATTTATATTATGATTATACCTCTTATTTTTTATTGCTGTGAGTTATGAGAAATATTTTTATTGAATCCTTTGGATTTTTTTTCGTTATTTATCTATAAAATATCTTTTATATGAAACATCGGTTAGGTTTTAGTCATAATCAAGCTAGAATCGGTAGATGAACACAAGGAAGTGATGTACCTCCATAAATTCATAATGTAAACTTTCAAAAATATTCTTTAATATTTCATAATACTCATTGAGAGTCTCCAATTTCTTGTAAAATGACATATATCTCTTTCTTGATTATTATAGTATTGGGTGTGGGAAATAATACATTCTTAAATAACCTTTTAATATCTTCTCAATTATTTAGTTCTCTTAGTTTTAGGTTTCATAACCATTCCTTATCATCTTCATCAGGGGAAATTGGACATTCCATCTACTTGAATTACTATTCATTGATGCCTCTGAGATTTAAACTCACGTAAACATAAGTAAAATCTTGAAGATGTCTATTTTGATCTTAAACTACAGGGATATGAAATTTGGATAGTACCTGTATCATTTTGTTCACAGTTAAAAATCATTTTTATGAAAAGCAACAACATGTTGATTCTATTGAATATAATATTTCGGTTCATATTGATCTATAAGGACTTCGTTTTAATTTTCAGAAATTTCATCAAGCATAGAGTGAATAATCATAGTTAAGCAGATTAATTTAGGGTTATTTTCTAAAATTATGTTTATGAGTTTATATTAATGAATTGAGTTATCATTATCTACATTTTAGGATCAAAATATATAAATTGTGTATTAGAATATTATGTCATTCAATGTTAAAATAAGTATTTTTTATAATTTTCTCCCTGACAACAATATTGATTTTGATGGATACCTTATCATGGGATGTGAAAAAAATTACTACCAATATAAAATATATTATAGATGAATCCTAGGTAGTATCTTAAAGATGTATGAACATCAGTTTTTTATTCAATTTATTGTTTTATAAAGAAAATGGCGTGAATGTTGATTGAGATTTTACAACTTAGAAAATAGTTAAATGGTATGATTTAAAATAATAGATAAAATTGTGATCTGGTCTAGCTTGGATAAACCTATTATAATGATTTTATATGTTTCATTTTTTTCAATATTACTGTACAATGATGAAAAGAGATATATTTTTGATTGTCTCGTCTCTCTACCTTGTATACATGGTGATGGTGAGATTATTGATAACTAATAACTCCAATTAATCAACCATACTCTCTATGTGCATGAGTACTGAAGTGGTCAATATTATTTTGAATTAGGAATTACCTAATTGGATTTTTTTGATTCTTAAATAACCAATACTTCCAACTATGTACTTCCACATGTGGTAATGATCAACAAGAACATCGCCACATAGAAATAACCTTTTACATTATATACAGACTAAAAATATTTGCAGGGAGAAAATGGATCAATTTATAAGATAATAAACAATAAAAAAATATAAAACCAAATTCATCCACATTTGATAAATAAAACAAAAATTTTATAATTGAAATATGTTTTGTAGTGAAAAATAGAATATTTTTCTAATTAGGTCATGAACTCAAGAATTATAATGGGTTATGACTCCACTTCCTTAATAACATAATGTTTAACCCCTATATGTGAAGAGAAATATATAAGATAAGAGAAAATGATGTCCTAGAGAAAATTCAAATTATAGGATAAGAACCATGTATAAAAAAAAATAAGTTATCATTATCCAACTCTTACATTTACAAATATCATCTCTATAAATCCCAAATGGAATTGCATTTATATGAATAAATCAAACACAAGGTGACTTTAATAATTCATAAATGTATCCATTAATTCATCTAGAGTCATTCCCATGGTATATGGAGGTCTTAAGTTTTTAATCATGGGATTTGGTCACCATTTAAATTTTTTCATATCAAATTATTTCCTTTACCATGACCCACAATAAGAATCATAGTTTCACAACATTAAATAACATCATTAACCTCCATATTTTTTAAATGAAGTTCTTATTCAGGTGGCGTGGGGAATGAAATATATAAACTCTCCCAATATTAATTGGGTGTTAGACTGTGAATCTTCATGTTCTGCCACATTTTTGCTTGATTAATTAATTCTTATCCTTGTAATCCTTCTATGGATTTTCCAAATTATTGAATGTATTTTACAATGTAAATATTGAGAATCAATTTTCAATTTTTCTAACATCCATCCATTTGTTAAATCCCACCATAAATGAATAAGAAAATAAAATATAAATAGGAATAATCAATTGAATTACTAAAAAATGTACATTATATTAAAATAAATTTGATTGATATTGTTTTATCAAGATGTTCTTGAGTTTAGAAGTGAAAAAGAGTATGTTTTATTTTAAATCGTATAAATACAGTAAGAGAAGAGCAACTGATGTACCAAAATAAATTTGAATGATATAGCTTGTTGAGTTTGTGAAGACAAGCATATCTATGTCTAAAGAAGTTGAAAATGGGATCTACTTGTGTTATATTATATTATTTCTCACGCACCAAGAGATAATGATTCAAAATTTGTTTCCTCGGATTGGGATATTTTGGTGAGAATCTTCCATTAGGGGTAGGCCATTTAAATCATATGTTACTAATGAAAAGGGATATTGGATCAAGAAACCTATTTTAAAGGTCTTATGGTAAACATTTAGTTTTACAAAAACCCATTTTTATGGAAAACTATACAAATGGAAATAGTTATTTTAAAAGATTTGTTTTGATTTCTTTTGGATCCAAAAAAGTCTTATGGTTTAAAATTCATGGTTGTTTTAAGTTGGAAGGATTTATGAAAACTTTTGATTTCTAACCCAGGTGTCATTCACCTAGGGTAACACACGAATGTTTTCACACATATGTGTCATTATCCTTTGTAAAAAAACCTAGGTCCACACAACAATGTCCATTAATCTAGGTGTCTTTCACATATTACAATGATACTAAGAACCCTTGGTCTATACATAAATCCCCATGGCCCCAATTTTTGGGTGTTATTTTGGTAGAGAATGAGGTATGTGATCCTTTAACCCTAGTTATTATATACCACACTAAATAGGTAAACATGCATCCTAGTTATATCTAGAGGATCACCACATAAGAATAACTTTACCCAGGTCACTACCTATGTGTGACTTCACCCAGCTCACCTTCTATATGTGACTTCTACCATGCTATAATTTGTCTAAAATTAGGGAAAACCCTATTCTCAGGTTCCCTTACTTGGATGATCCTTTATCTCGGCCTCCACAATTGGGTTCCAATTCACCTATGTCCCCCAAATTGGTCTCATTTACACCCCAATTACATATTAGGGTTCCACTTCACAATAGTTCAATAATTATGGCACCAACTTCTATTCGTCTACATCATGGGAACCTAATTCACACTATAGAACCACTTGGGAACCCAATTATCTTAGTTCTCCATCCTTGGTATCATCTCACCATATTCCAATAACTATGGAACCAATTTTCCCAAATCTCATTCCTAGGAAGTAATTCCCCCAGTATCTCTACCTAGGCACACAAAACCACCATATATGCCTAGAGTTAAGATACCCCTTGTGGATTCCAACTATACCATGAGTAAATATAATTCTATTTGTGTTGTGAATTACAAGACTATAGATACTCCTTTCAACAACTAATATTACATTCAACTAACTCGTTTCCTAGTATAGTTAACGTTAGGTAGCAATTGCATAATCCCCACACATTTCCTATATGTTCTCTTGGTAGGATATAGTCCTCCACCCTTGGTTTAATCCCAAACCATGTTTCTATTAGTGACCACGTCCCTTTTAATCATTAATGAGGTTGAAATACTCCTTTCGAGTCATACTCGGTACAATATAGAACTATATTTTATCTTTGAAAATTACTAGTATATAATAAAAGTAATATCCCATGCCTGATTCATACACAATCCCCTAATGTGTTCTATCATATAATATAGTTGATATGACAAAATTTCTTATTACTCAAAACAAAAATTACTCACATGGGCTTAGTGGTTTTAGTTGATTTTTTAATTTTCATGATTGAGATATACTATATTTAAATATAGGGATCATATAATAGTCCTGGATACATAACTCCAAATGAAATAACATATTTCGTTACCACATTATGTTAAACTAAATTCAATGTTTCTTTTATATGTCTCTATACTGGGCATCATGAACTACATGGGATTTGATTAATGTTAACTATTATAAATAAGATTCTTCCACGAGTATGAATCCTAAAATCATCAAATATATGTTCTTTCTAATGTGATGGGAATAATATGACCGACCATTAATAAATACCTAGATTTAGGATACGACTATAAGTTTATACATATTAACCTAATGTTTAGATACTTCTATTTTTTTTCTTATGTTCCTTGATTCAAGACAATACTCTTGTTTTCCAACATATATGGGCCTCCTATTAGGTTAAACCCCCAACCATATAATCCCCATTCATCATGTATTTACCAACATATTGGAGGTTGACATCCATATATCATAATAGGTGTAATTATGAACCATTATTGTATTTTTTTCATTTTCTAATTTCAAATAAACCATAGTTTGATAGCCATATTTGGAATTATTACTAGGTGTAACCCCCAAACACAACCTCAAATTTTAAGTGACAATAAAAACAAGTTATACAAATGGTCCACTCATGTGTAAGCCCTAACAAAACCAATTTTTGGGAATCATTATAATATATGTGCACTCTGTATAACTTTTATATTATTGAAATAGGTAGAGGGTGCATGACATTGAAAAGAAATTATCTTGGTCATGGCCTTATAACCATAGAAGGTAGACTAATGTAACTTTTCTTGCGACCATAAAATGTGTAGTGTGTCTCATTGAATGACACCGAACTACACGGGTTCATATTCTCATAACTTTATATGTATGGAGTCTATTTCATAGTTCAGATACAACTCCACTACACCTTCTACCTAATTTTGTAGGATCTTAATACCATTTGGATGATGATAAAATCTAGATTTCATTTTTATATTTCTCTAAACAATATATTAACCAAATAATTGAATAAAATAATAGAAAGTATAACCCCCTTATGTTTTTCTCTCTCAAATAAATGTTATTAACAAATTAATTTCTTAAGGGTAACCAATAGTGTTTCCAATACTGCTTGGAAAGATTCATGAACAAGGTTTAAATCTATAAAATATTCCTATAGTATGAAATAATTCCTCATAAAAGGGTGAATAGTATCCCACTTCCCATTCTTTATACCACGGCGAATCCCCAGGCGTCACTGGTAATATCCCAGTGACCACCATCCTTTGGAATGAAGGTCCACAATGACTCAAAATATAACTCATGGAAGGCCTGTATAATCATTCATTGTCACCAGATAGATCTCCCAAAACATGATAAATTAATATATAACATTAATTATAAATAAAAAAATTTCTATAATAGATATGATCAAATTGATGATATTTATGTTCATGAGATATTTTATCCAATAGCTAGACTCAAAGATATCTGAATTTTTATTACTCTTATCTCATATAAAAGGCTAAGTGATTAATAAAAAAATTAAGTAAAATTTTCCAAATTGAAATTTTTTAAGAGTATATATACATTAACCGTAAGAGGGATTTAAAATTAATTAATATGAAAATATTTTTTAAAAAAAGAATAAATCCTACTATAAATTAAAACTTACACATAGAGTCAAGTATTAATGGATTGATACATATCTAGTGAAACAAGAGATTTTATAAGTGGATTTTTTCTGGGTTTATATATCACGAGTTGGAATGATAGTAAAATTATGTTTTTTATAAGTTGATGACATCATATTTTGGGTTTCAATGAGTTTTATCTATTAAAAAAAATATTACACTCATGAAAATAGAACATAAGATGCCACTTGTAGGGAATTTGAACGTTCTCTTTGGGTTATATATTATAAACAAAATTGAAGAAACATTCATTTATCAATGAAAATAGATGATGGATATTCTAATAAAGTTATATATAGATGAATCTGTGGAATTAAAATTTCAAATTTCAATTTAGGACAATCTATTGAAGTACTAAAATGGGAAAGAAGTAGGTATTAATTAATATAAAATAATTGTTGTGCTATTATAATATTTTAATGTATCCAATCCTTATTTAATAAATTTTATATGTATTAATATAATATTATTGAGTGATTTTAAAGAAATATATATTTTAGTTATATAGAGGTTTAATGGATACATCATGACTATATAATTAATTATATGTTATTTTATGACCCAAATAATACAATGTAGACATCAAAATTCACTGATTCTTATTATTATGGTTCAATTGGTAATATGAAATCTATGTCAGGGGAGTATTATTTTATGGAAATGAATGAATATTACAGGTAGGAAATAAAAAATAATGTTTCATTATGAAAATAAAATTAAAGAATATGTATAGTACTCATTGTTTTATTAAAGTATTAAAAATAAATAAATAACTTATAAGTGTTGTTGAAACGGTGTTTCTATAACATTAAATTATTTGTGATAATTATTATCCTTTAAATTTTGATAAAAATATATTTTAACAATATAATATAAAACATTTATATAATGTGTCATTTAAACAAGGTTAAACTTGTGGAAAATCATTTGACATTGGAGTATATTTCTATTGATGAACAGATTGCTAGTGTTCACACTTAAGATCATCCAAAACCATCATTTGGAAAGAATTGGGAACACATTAGGGTTTAAGCCCTTGATATCACCTAACCAATTTATTGATATTTATTTTTTAAAATGTATATCTATTATTTACATTAATATTGTTTTATATTTGGTGGAGTTATCTTTAGGGGAAGTTCATTTAGGGGATTTTCGGTTGTATTCTTATTTGAATGATATTTTCATAATTAATTTAGTTTTTTCCCACTTGAAGCTTGAATCATGTAGTGCTAGGTTCCCTAAATTAAATTATTATCATAATAAAATTTTCGTTTTTGTTAAATGGGGAGATATAAATTGACAATGAGGGGGAATAACTTGTTATTATGGTTCTATTTTGCATGAGATAAATATATAATAAACCCAAAATGGGGGAATATTGGTTCCCTTATGTATGATATTTTTATAGCATTTTATTTGTTATTAATAGTTGAATGAACTAATTCAAAGGATATAATTCAAAGATCGTTTATGTTTGTGTGATATGTGATATAATTCCTGGAATGTTCTTTGGTGAAACCAAAATCTATGTAATAGTAACATATAATGATATGGTCTTGGTATAGGATAAATATTTCATTATATAAGAGTTTTTATGAATAAAACTTCACTTTAAAGGATTCAAATGGGTTTATGGTAAGGCGTGTATATTTATAAATAGTTATAATTTTCTATAATTTCAGGATACATATTGATAAAGTCAATGATATTCAAAGGAAACTCAGATAATATATTATATGATATAGTGGTAGTATTTTTTGACGTGTAAAAAATTGGTGAAGAAAAATGTTATATATTCTTGGGTTTTTAGAAGGCTATCCATTGCGAATTGTTATAACACAAATTAATCTTGGCCAATAATTTAAGTGAGTTATAAATCTCTTTTTTTATGTATTTTTGGATTTATTCATCTATGAAGTATGAATGAAAAAATTTTAATAAAAGAAGAGATAAAACATTTTGTAGAAATAATGTGGAATAGAGGCCATAAAATATTTATATACATGCTCTCATTTGTTGATTTAAATTTACTATAGTTCATATTTTTATTTAAACTAGACCATTAAATTTGTCTAAGGTGTATTACATCTTCTTGTAAATAATGAGATTTAATTGGAATGAATAGAAATATGAATTATTGTTTATACGTTTAAGAAATGAAACCAAATAAAAAAATTTATCATATCTCTATCCGAAGTTCAGGTTTACATAGTTATTGGTTGGACCATTTGCTATGACATATGGATTTTGATATATAATATTCAAGAATATAAATTTCTAATTGCCAAAATTTGTTTCTTATTAAAGGACAATAAAATTAATTTTTTGATGGATTTCATTATGTAGATATTCAAATCTAGAAACATGTTCCATATGTATTCTATGAATATATTTATATGATGTTTTTTTCTAAAACAACTAAATTTTTTCAATGAAATTTATTTTTGTCTCAAAGGAAAGGTGAGAAGTTTTTTTAAGTGGTTGGGGTTTTACTAAATTTATATTGTTGGGGAATGATACATATATTTAATTGGATATACTGTAGAATGATTAGTTTATTAATATAAATCTTATAAGATGTTACTATACATGTGAACGAATATAAAAATTATAGAATGATTTGATCCTATTTAGTAGTTTTGATATTTTTATCAAAATATTCACACGAGGTACTATAAAATCATATAAATAAGGAAAAGGATAATTCTTTAAAAAATATATTTTGGATAAATACTAAATTTATATAATAATGAAGGTGACAAGTGACTATTTTATTAAAATAAATAGAAGATTTAGAGTTCATATTTCATTGATCACCCAATTCAATATATTTGTAATTTCAAAATGAATCATATCATATACTATACTAATTTATAGATGAATTGATCCATTAATTGTTCAATCATTGACAGTTTCCAATACTACATCCTTTTATTTACCAGTGTAAAATAATTTTTTTAAAAAATAAATAACTTTTAAGACAATTATATGAATACTAAAAAATAAAATTACATATTTTAAATAATTACTAATACAAAAAATAGCTTTTATATTACGCTCTTTTATTACCAACATAAAACACAAATCCTTCTAAAGTACGTCGGATATACATATTGACTTCCACTTTAGATTAAATTATTATATTAGAAGTCAATATTTATTTCATATTTGTTTAATTTTATTAATTTTTACTTTTTTATAATTATTTATCTCCTCTTAGAAAATATATTTTATAAAAATATAATATTCCAAGTCAAAACAATTGATTAAACCTAAAAAATGACTCATCGGTTTCACTTTGGGGTTTTAATTGAAAAATTAACAATCACACCTCATATGATATCATTATACTATTAATAATTAAAATAGAGATCAATAATATAAAAATAAGATTTAAAATATGAATTTTATGTACATTTTAATAAATAAATAAAAATATATATATATATATATAATGTTGTTTATTTTTTAAAACAAAACTGGTGAAAAAGGGACTTAAACATTACAATATTCATTTTTAGTCAAACAATTGAAAATTCATCATTCTAGGTTGAGAAATAATCATGTGTCTTAAGGGTCAGTATGTCATCTTTATCAATTCACTTCCATTAAATTTTCCTATATCTTTTAGAATCACCAATCCCATATATGTATAGATATACATGTTAATCATGCATTTACCCTACCTAGATTTATCTACACTCCTTCCAACTAATGAAATATTGTGACTATAGTGATCATTCTTGTCCCACAAAGGAATTATTCCATACATTTGACCATCAATGACTTCCTCCTAATGTATTGAAAATCCATAGAAATACCTTAATAATAATTTTATCAAAATATTCATTTTAACTCTTTTTTTATTGAGTAAAATAAATAAAAAATCATGTCTATTTAAAATGTCTCATTCTATTTATTAAAAAAATAAATGTTTTTAATATCAACTAGAAATCACATGAATTAGTATTTAGACTAACGCTTATTTCACATACCATGATTTATTGATATAAAATTGCTAGTTGTAATGTTTCCAATGTATTTTCGTACTATATTGTTGTAAATATTGTAGTATTACTTACAAGAAAACATTAACCTCTCCCCATCACCATTCCATTAATTTAACATCTTATAATGTGTTATATCCATTGCTTATAAAAAACACATTTTCATATTAGGTATAATTATGTTTCCAATACACTGTACTTCTATAATGGAAATATAACCCCACTATTATGAAACCTTCTTCACCATTAAAATAATTATAACTGATTTTTATACATTACAAGGGAATAAAGTTTTTATTTAGGATAAAATATTCACAGTTATTCTTCTGTAACATCATAATTATTCTTGGTCTTTATGTTCCCATGTCCTTCCCAACAGTTATCAATGTATTGAGGAGGCCATGTAAAGTGTTGTTAAATTCATTAATTAAACAATTAAAAATAAATTGAATAAATATATATAAGAATTATTATATGATTGATTATATTACAAGATATATACTGATTGGTGAATAAAATATTTATATATCATAACATGATCTATTCATTGATAGTTTTTTGATTTAGAGATAAAGGTGATTCGATTTGCGACTCGGATAGATTTTGGGGAGTATGTTTTTCTATTCTCCAGTGAAATTAATGGTAAGATTTTTTAGGGTTTTAAAAAAATAATGATGATGAATGTGATCTTTAATTTTAAGTGGCATGAATTGAGGAAGATAAAAATTAGAATATTGTGGCCCAAGGACATGGAGGCTCTGGGCTTGTTTCATGGTTATGTTGTAATTTAGGAATTGTATATTGGATTTTTTCATTTGATTTTTTATGTTTGATATTCTTGTTTTGGTGATTATCATTTTTTGACCTCTCATATTTTTTAGGTTCCCACTGTCCATTATTGTGTTTTTACAAAAATAAAATTTGTGAAAAAAGTATAACTCTTTGATAATAATGTAGACAATAAATTCCCCCCATATATCTTATGGATTATATTCAATAAAATCCTCTAGTTAGTTATCTTTTATGGGTTCTTAGTAAAGTAAAACCCAAATCCTATAATTAGATATAGTTACCTAAGTTTTAGGTTTATCCATACTCTATGTTCCTTAAGGATGATAATTATTTTAAACATAACATTTAAGTTCAATCATACATAATAATCATGATCAGGATGAATGTTCAAATTCAATGGGATTTTACACTTTAGTATTTTGAGTGGTTTTGTAATATCTCACTATATAATTCTATATAAATGTCATTTATATATATATATATATACACATGATTCATGTTTACTTATTTTATAAATCAAATTCTAACTAAAAAATCAATATATTATTATCACATTAAAATATGAATCATTACAATATGAATGGTTTATAAAAGGAATCCATACTAAATATAATATTTGTAGTATTATAGAAATATATTCACATAACACTTGAAAATAGAACACAAAAAACATTCATCGAAAGTGTTTAAATATTAATAATATGAAATCTTATGAAATAACATGTATAATGTGATGGGAAGCCAACCCACACCATTCTAGATAGAGCCTCAACCACCAGTTTAGTGAATAGTCCAGCCCAAAGTCACAATATCTATATATCATTTCTGAAGACTTTTTAAAAAATTGAAACATTATTATAACAACAAATATATTAGAATAAATATAATAGATTATTCAATTTAAAATTAAATTAATCAGTCCATCAACATATATCAAATGAAATAAAAGAATTACATTCTTCTCATAAAAAACTTAATTTCACAGTATAAATTTTACAGAAGTAGTTAAGAACTTTAAATAATTCATATAATCATTCATAAAATTAAAAAATTTAATCATCAACCTAGGACTAATAAAAAATAATATTTTCTTAAATTTATTCATGAGACATAATGTAATTTTTATGAATAATGGTTATACAAAATTAATAATTCATTGAAAATGAATTTGGACATTCTATAAAATATAAATTTAAACACTATGATTTTTTATAATAAATATGAGAAAATTATATTCTATATTTTAATGGTATATTGGAATTTATTTATATTAATTAATTTATAAATTAAATAAGGAGTATAAATTTTATATATCTAATTCTTTGAACCCTTTTATAACATATACTGTAAATTCATTGCGTTTTTTTAAAAATATACATCTTAATAAATATTGAATGTAAAACAAATAATGTTTCATCTTCTTAAAAAAATTGTAGTTGAAATTTTTTTAAATTAATAAATTTATATTAAATAATTAATACATAATTATTATTTTTCAATTTAAATAATTATTTTATTTTTAATTCATATGAAATAGGTAATTTGTATATTATGAAACATTCATAATAAAAAATTCACATACCTTTGATAAAAACAAAATCAATATTTTTGTTTTCTTTGTTTGATTATATATATTTATAAATTATTAATTAAATATAACTAAAAATATATTTCTAAATAAATAATTGATGGATCAGAGGTTACACTATTATCATATCAACCCCTTTTATATAAAATAATCATATATTAAAATTGTAATTCAAAATTGAAATCCTATATTATTGCGGTGTATTAAAAATAATATATCATATTGTCTCCTGTGTTATATATGATTAAAAATATCACAACATAGAAACAAAAAGTTGTTAGTCACATTTTATTTGTTGGAAAATATTATCCCAATATACTTTCCAACGATAAACATAGATTAGTAATTTGAACTATAACAATACTAGAAATATATGTGTATCACTATGATGAATTGGTGATCTATTTTATATTAAGTGATTATAGTATATCATATATAGAAATATATCATACCATTGTCAATGAAATATGATTTAAAAGGTTGAGGATAAAGTCCCCATTATCAAATAAAATAAATGAGTAACAAAGGGGATGAGGTCAAACAATGAAATAACAATCCTTATAAGTAAAGAAATAATAAAAAAGTCAATTCATGATTTTCCACTAAAACCTATATGCTTATGAATACCTCTACCTCAGGGAGATGTCCACAAATCATCAACCTAATTTTTTTTATCTTGATCATTATATGATGACATAATTTCCACCAAATTTAAATATTCCATATATTTTCTTGAAAACTGCTAAATATTTGAAAATGGGTTAAATTAAAAATCCACTTCAATGTTGGAAAATATAAAATGCAATATAGAATGGTTTTATTTATATCAAAAAATTGTTTGTACATTGTTTCATAAAAAACATAACTTATATGTCAAACCAATATACAATATCATCATTAAGACCTTGTGACACACTCTCTTGCTCAAGCTCTTTTGAGGGGGTTTAATACTAGATTTTTTAATCCTTTACTCATTGGATTCCTAAATTGAATACATACCAAAATAATCATTAATATATTTTATATAATTTATGTAATTATTGGGGGGGGGGGTATTGAAATTAAATGCATCACCCATATTTCGTTGAAACATTTCATAAGATAATATGATCATTTGACACTAAGCCCCTAGACATCCTCTCTTATAAGAATGATTTGTCATAGCACCACCACCATTATCCAATTTCCAACCACCATCCAATATAGAAAAAGAATAGGAGGTGAGAAACCAATTTTTAATCATATTTATATTTTCATCATAAATAACAAGTGTTCTTTAAGATGGTTCTAGGAAATCCACCTGATCCTTTCCATCTGCATTGGGATAGACAATAATATCTTTATCCAATAAAGATACATTCACTATTTCTATTCCTCCAAATTTGGTTATAATATACTCATGTAATTTATAAATGAAATAGATGACTTTGATATTTTACTACCATTGTGGTAATGTGAATCTATTATGATCTTCTCTTGAATCAACTATAAGCAGTCCACAAAATGAGAATCATGATATATATAAATTTACTTATGTTCAATGTCATATATATTGTTATGATTATTAAAAAACATTCCTAAAATAGAATCATTAGTTCTATGTAGTAGTATAAGAGAGTGATGTTCAGGTAGAATATGATTAATGGACCCATAGACCTACACATATAAAACTATATTCAATAACTATCCCATATCATTTGAATCCCCTAAACCAGGATGAGTTTTCTCTAAACCATAATAATTTACAAACAATATCTAAATAAGATCCCAAAAATAGGACCCCATTTAAAATTGAACATCCTTGTTATTACTTGAAAACATGATGTCATCACATGCGGCATCTCACAATATTCTACCCCTATTTTCATTTATTGAAAAACCAACTCATTCTTAGCCACAAAAATAGTCTATTTCTCTATGTATTTATTGCATGAGATAAGATGTTCAGTATGAACATATTACCCATAAAAATAAGGATAAACCAGGATTGAAGACTGCCCATAGTATTCATCTTGCTCAGCCTTATGATGAGAATCATTTGTTCGTACAATACCCATAACATTCATAGTGTACCTCCTTCTATACATAGCTATATAATGATCAGATAACGAAAAAATTAAAAATAATATACTTCATCCATTTAATTTTCAAATACCCAATAATATTGTAGAAAAAGGAAAAAAGAAGAACTTTTTAATATAACTATTATATTTGAATCCTAAGTTTCAGTGGAAATAAAATAATTAATAGTCAAAACTAAATTTCAACCAACTTTTATAAGAATTTTAGTATAATAAAAAATAATAGATTGTTATGGATACTTATCCATTTTAATTGGGACACAAACTATAGAATAATTATAAAATATAATCATTTAATTCAAAAGGAACTAATTCCAAAAGAAAATTATATCATAAACTTACACAATAGAATTTCTGAATTCAAGTGGATTAAAGAAAAAATTCCATTATTGAAATTTGAGGGTACCTAATTTAAAATAGATAGATCCAAATACCAATGTAATATTCATTATCTCAATATTTAGGAACATACTGTAATAGAATCCTCACCCTTTTATAATACACTCCCAACTAGAGAAACCCCACACATTAGGTAGCCAATTAGTCTTGGAATCAAATTTACTTGTATTATCCCCCTTTGGGATCACAATACATGAAAAAATAAAATGTTTACACGTATAAAACATATCTAATATTTTTTATTGTCTTTAATTAACTAAAGTAACAATATATTTATAAAAACACTACTAGAACCCATATATGGGATCAAATCAATAATCCAATGATGAAAGTATTTAGAAGAAATATAATCAACATAATTTTGAGGGGTTACCTCCCAAGCACCACCACCACTAAAATTTGATTTAGTGTCACATCAATATTAATAATATTTTTTAGAGATCCCAAAAAAATTGATCCATAGTATGTTTAGATCCTAAATATTCAAGTGATTGTGTTGTATCAAGGTAATGACTCCCAGATAGGAAATCAAAGATCATCAAATGAGGGAAACCCATTGCCAATTTAGAACACAAGTCCTATAGAGACTGCCATTGCCTATATCCCAAGACTTACATCCCTTTATATCATTATTTATGGTAAAAAATCAGGATTAGAAATTTTTTATTATGGAAAATCACATAAGTATATTTATCAGCTTCAATATTGGCTATTGTTTATATATTAAAAAAACACTTGAATATTTTTGTTAAAATATACCTCAACATCATGTAGTTGGATATGATATTAATTATTAGATTAATATACCGATAATAAATCTAAATTTCTTATAATATTCAAAAAAAATATAATGCTACGATATCGTCCTATAAGGGTTTGGGAAGTGTTTATAAAAAATGAATAAACGACCATAAAAAGGATATTTTCCTTTAAAAAATATTTTATAGAGAATTATGAGTAATTTTTAAAAAAATTATTTATTTCTAAGGTCTTATATTGATGTGTGAATCTATAAACCCTTTGAAAGTAATTATCAATAATCCTTGATATATTGGTATCATTGTAAAATTTTTCAATAGATTAATAGAACTTCACAAATAAAAAAACATCTTATTACTATAAATTGGATTGGATCATACATTCATTTGGGGAAGAGTAATTCTTTTAAGTATAAATGGATTCTCCAAGGGTTGAGTTAAATGAGTAATTTTTAATTTTTCTAAATAAAATATAACATCATATATAATGTTTATGGTTTAAACTAAGCTAACCCAGCATTTAAATTTTTATAATTTAAACATCATCATGAAACATTTTATCTATCATGATGTTGAAAAATAAAATCGTATAATAGATTAATGTTGATAATAGACATTGAATAAATTATTTAAGGTAACTATAATTAATTATTCTAGAATGTACGAAATAATATCTAAATATCAAATTTATATAATTACACTTAATTCTATGTTGTTTTATTACTATGTCATATGCCCTAATATGTAGGTATGTTATACAATATATATTACATATATAATATTATGAAAAATAAATTTTAGGATATAAAATCATTAATATAATGTATATAACGACACAACCGGCATGATTCATGGGTGACTAATTATACAAGAGGAACAAGTTGTAGATTATGGTTGTTGACATTTGAGTCTACATGAGATAAACTACAAAACCTATAATCTTGATCATTAAAAAATATTTATACAATATTTTTTAGATATATTTACTACTTAGTTATTGGTTTTTGGTCCATATTGATTATAAAATCTAAATGTTTATGCATATATAGTGTCATAAACACACCCTAATAGGGGATGGATTAGGTCGTGTCTTATTTTTCACTTTCAACAAGTTATTGATCTTGCTCTCTCATAGGTATGAGTAATTATAACTTTTAAATATTAACCACAAGACCAATGTATAAAAATATTTAAAATTAAATGAAATAAAACTTTAGTTTTACATGGATCACTACTCAAATCCACGTACATGTATAAAACATCAATGGTGTGTCGACGCACCAAAATCACTAAGCACTGTATGCGATTAATAGGTTTAGGAAAGTGAAACTATTATTTTAAGGTTCACTCTATCATCTTATCTATCCACTCTCTACTTTGAGAAGAGGTATATAAAATAGTTAACATAATATCCATTAATAATAATTACAATAGAAATGAAAATCACCAAATAAAGAGGGTGTCCTCATTATACATAATTATTCACAAATAAATCTAAATATTTAATATCCCACTATATAGTAAGTACTTTTATCTAATAAATTCTAGATATTAAAATTTATTACTTTACTCAAATTATCAATTTTTTAATTTTTTTAATTATTTCATATTACTTTTTAAATTTTTCTATTAAGTTGTTATCCCAGTAAAATTTTCACCTTTCACTCATTAAATAAGATGTATAAATTCTTACTAGGTTCATTCAATAGTTTCTACATTACTTTTAGAGAACATTTACAAAAAACGTATAAATACTCAAAAAAGTGTTATAACTAACAACTAATTACATGAAAATGATCATAGTATCATCAAATCATATAACAACTCTCCTCTTTGAAAATAATGAGTAGTGTTATGGTTTGAATCATCATATTTCAGTGTGATTTTTATCAATCATCACTTACAGAAGCTTTAAAAAAATCATGGCCCTATTTTGTGGCATGTTTTTTTCCCATGAAATAAATATTAAATAAAATTTTTATTCATACGATGTAATCATTATAGTGTTATGGTTATCTATATTTGTGTTATTCAAGAACAACATGAAATTTCAATGGATCTCCACCCACAACATGAACTATTAATCTATCATCCCAATAATTCTACTTGATTTGGTGTGATGAAACTAGTTTTAGTGTGATATTATTTTTTATCACACAACTATCCATCCAACACCAAAAATAACAAAACTAAATAATTATGTGGTCATTATGGTATTGAAATAAAAAATCTCATGGTACATCCAATGATATTGTGGTTTGATTTTGTTCTTTCTATACAAAAATTCCCTTTATAATAATATAAATCCATTACACCAAGTGAAGACCTCCATTTATTCTACAAAAAAGTTGAGAAATATTATTTTAACCATAATTATGATAAAATAATACTAGAATAATCCATCAAACTTTCATTCCGTGTAAATTAACATTATAATTTTCCATTTCCAACCAAAACAACATCACTTCTATCATCCAAAACATATAGAAATTATCTGTTGATTACAAATCTCCTAAAAATCTATAATCTGAACCATGTTTTTCACAAAATTATCCCCTTCGGATTTTTTGGAAATCCAAATTGTATTTCAGTACCTTAGAGAAATGATTGATGATTCATAAAAGAGAATTGAAGAACTAAACAATCACTATAAGTATACCTAAATAGTGCTACGTGTTTAAAATAAGATAAAAAATATATCCATCACTCAATACATTCCTTTAATAATAATCATTTAGAAATAACCTTTTAGTTATTGAATATTCACAACTACCCTAATCTTTAATCATTAATTATTAATTTTCTTATATCATCCCCATAGATAATATATACGTTTTTTCTTTTTTTATAAAATCATACACAAAAGACTAACACTTGTTATGATATTTATACTATTAGACCACTCAGTTATTTTTTACTTGTCGACTATTTAACAAGAACATGAATTGTTCCACTAGAGAAAAATACATTTTAACATCGATTACATTGGAATATTATTATAAGACACATTTTAAATTTTTTTTTCATGTTGGTTATTTTTAAATAATGTGATACAATATTTTCAATGCCCATAATTTAGGAAAATGTAGAAACTGATTGAGATGTTCATATTTGTAATTATTTATCATGAAATTTATATAAAAACTATTGTGGAAAATAGTTTATATTGTCATTTATTTGAAATATATAATGTTATAATTTTTTTACATATCACTACATTTTGTTCACACCCATAAATATTAGAATCTATTAGAATATCATGAACTTTCATCAACCAAATGGATATCTTAATAATCTATTTTGCCTATATTAAGTTGTTTATGGATTCATAGAGTCATATTATTTTTATTATCTATACAAAGTGTCCTTAAATTTAACGTATTCTAATTAATGAAGTGGATAAGTATATAAATTTTAAAATGTTAAAAATAATCATCATCAATATGAAGAAAATGATATAATCTCTACATACCTCATTTTTTATCTATTGGAACATCCTTAATGAGAAGGCTAAAAATTTTATAATACTTTTCCCTACAGTAGTTACCTCATATGTAGGCAATTGTACTCTTTATGATCTTTCAATAATATCATGTAAGGTGACCCTATGATTTAATTTATCTATCTATTAATGATGAATGAGATCCCTAGTAGAATATATAATCCCTCATGAAACAATATTCTATTTGTGATCCTCAAAATATAACTCATAATATAATTTAAGGTTTATTAGAGGAGGTATAAGAGTTGGATAAGAAATAATAGGTATAGGGGTGGAGGTAGTATCTAGAAATGGGGTGGGATCTATAGGCGCGGGTTGAGTAGTTCTCTAACATTACGAATTCTCATTAAGGTATGGATTCTTTTAATTCTTGTGAAACCATTATTGAGAATCCTTTAATGGCTTATGATCGGTTAACCATGCCTTTTTAATTTTTGTTTTCTTTTATAAGGAAATGTTGAAGGGTGGATATAGGTTATATGACAACGAGTCCATACATGTGTGGCAAGGGCTCCTACATAGCATCCAAGTAAACTGAGTTTGAAACTAGGTGGAAGTGAATTTCCCGGTACTTTAGCAGTACTGTAGTGGGCACTGTAGTTGTACTATACTATGAATGATTTGGTACTATTGTAGTCTGATCTATTCACTCTATTTGGGCCTTCGGGCCACTGGTTTAGGCCTTCTGGTCTCCGGGCTTTTGGTTAATCAAAGGCCTTTAGCCGATAGAGAACAAAGTGTATCCCAGTTCACACAGAGCATTCCCCAGAAAAGGACCAAAGCGTAGAGAATTAGTCACAAGAGTAGAGATAAATAGATTGAAAGAATTAGTGGATATGAAGAACATTATTGGGACCAGATACCATGCATCTTTCAACGGGGAAATGCTATCCAATCAACAATGCAAGGAGGGGAGCTAGGTGATCACTGATGCAGAATATGGGAGGGGTAGTTCTAGTGGCTTGGGCCTACAGGTCGTGTATTGGGCATAGTATGCATCTAGATACTTGGAGACATGTATTTGGCCTTCAGGTCATGTTGGGCCCTATTCCTTGGGCCTATTGTTCATGTTAGAGTTCCCCTATAACCCTTAAAAGAGATATTATCCCAAATAAAATAAAAATAAGCCCTTCAGGCCATCCGAGGGGGATAATGGTTAGATGTAATCCAAATATACAATTTGTATTAAATACATGTCATGTAATAAATACAAGATGTGTATGGGGTTGGATAGACCCCTTGCACACTGTTAATTGGATTTTCCTTAGCAAAAAAATACATTATCTTTACAAGGCCAATAAAGTTTACCCGAAATGTAAATATCCAATATAATTTTCATAAAAATCGGGATGGTTTACTTTTAAAAAAACCAACCCCTCTATTCCCACATAAACGGAATGATGTTTGAGGGATCTCATTCACCTCAACCTAGTCTATTTTGATAATCCTTCATCTAAGATATGTTTTCTTCACCATTGGACATGTTGGATATGCAATGGTAAGCTCGTTGTTCCTCTTAATTTGTTTTTTCATTTAACTTGTAAAATTGGAAATATTTTTTATGAAATATCATATTTCTTATTTTGATGGATTCCACAAATTCTTCAAATTTATCATATTATAGATGGATTCAAGGTTTGATAATAGGGAAGGATAGTACTGTAGGATTAAGGTAGGTGGTCTAGCTATTTTACAAGTAATTATCACTCGATTTATTATGTTATACTATTATGTGCATCAGACATGTCCAATGTCGCCGACATGATGTATATTTAATTAAATTTAAGGTAAATCTCATGTGCATCAGAGCCATAACTACTTAGTAATCAATGCTCTGGGGTAAATTACTTCACCATGAACTACCCCATTGGTGGACCATATTTATAGTCTTATGATCCTTATTACATAGAACCTAATTACATTTATTTTAATCTATGTTTGTATATTTTATTATAATATATATATATATATGTGTGTGTGTGTGTGTATATGTGTGTGTGTATATATATTGGGTTCTGTTATGACTTAAAGAGGGGATATTCCAAGTGTTTATGACCTCATTCATTTTTACCATATCTTTTTTATTCTAATGAAATTAAATTTTCAACATGAGTAACGTGTTGAGAATGAAATATACATACCCTAATATTATGTTAAGGGAGATACAAGGTTCCTTACATAAGGACTCTTTTTATAGACTCTATATTATTTATTATTAGTTTTTCAATGAATTGTAAGGTGCTAGGAGTGATGCTCAGATCCTTTATAGAATTCCTTAGATTTGGTCAACCTGTGAAAGACTTACTCACTTTTTAGAAATGTTAGAAATCTTGGGGGAGATACCTTGGAAATTATCATAAGGAAATATGGCCATAACATGAAATGACTGACACATTCTCCCATATGTGTATAACCGGGATGGGCTCATAGGGTCATTCATTACACCATGCTAAAAGTGATTGATGGGATTACTTTTACATATTTCATGGGATTTAATCTTCTGGTGAAGCACATTTATAGTGATCTAGGATAAATACATTGGTTCCAATTTACATATCCCCATAGATGAGGTCAGGATTCCATTTATTGAATTATAAGAATACATTTTCTATTAAATACAATAATTATTTATCCAATGTTATGGGATGCATCATCAAATCCAAATAACATGATTAGGTTCAATCCTTGTTGCACATAATCTTTTGCCTAGATAGTTGTATTTTCTTTTCATTTATTTCTATAAATCATTCCCTATGTCTTTATAGACACATATATATGATGTATCTCTATAAGTTAAATTATATTTGAGATATCTGACATTAGCCAAATCAGGTAGTTTTGGTAGAGGGTCCCATGGGGAATCTGGTCCAATTTTTTTATTATTCTACTTTACATGCATATTACTCAATTAATATGCAATGACTGGATAGTTCTAGACACTCTAGTTGGTGGCCAACTGATTATACTTCACACCATTTATAACAACCCAATATTTTATGATATTTTATTCTTAAATAATCTCAATTCATCAACACTAATCTTAATAAAATAGTGATATACTATTAAATATTAACATGATCGTTGAAATAGTTATGTTATCTTTAGAAATATTATTGTTACCATTAGGAATAATAATGATGTTATTATAATTAGAAAATTACATTTGAAATTATAAATAAAAATAAGGGATCACAAAAATTAAAATATGATATACTAATATCATTGAATAAGATTTTTTAAAAAAATGATAATGTACATTTTCGTAGTTTTGGGAAACAAAAATTTTTATTACCAAATTTCTAACTAGTATAATGATTTAAAAGAAAATTTATTTTAATAAAATATATTCATAATTTTTATATTTTTTTCTTATGGTTATAAGATAATTTTATGTGACCTTATTTAAAATTTTAGAGTGTTATAAAATCAATCATAATATTAAAATTGATATGTTTCTAATAAATGAATATTTTAATTAAAAACTAAATTTCTTGTATTAAGAATATTATTTTCATTAAATGAAAACCATATTTCAAAACCCCATTTTGAGAAATTTATAGGAATAATTTTTTGGATTTTTCTGAAATAGTCGACTTTTTCTTGGATGGTGAAATACTATAATTTATGATATTTACAATTTTAATATAAATATGTAAATTTTTGAGTCTTGAATCATCTATGAAACCACAAATTCAAACACAAATTGACTAATTAATTTATATAGTCACAATAATCTTCATTATTGATATTCTTAAGACAAAATAATAAACTAATGAATTTAATAAAAAAACACCCCTCCCCTCCACTATAAATACACCTCTCACCACAACATCTCCTCACACCTTCTAAGCCATTGATATTTCTAATATTATGCATAACTTTTATTCCAATCATCTTCCACCTATACTAGTATTTCAAGTCTCACCAAAAGACAAATTCCAAGGGCCATAAGGAGGTTCTCATGGATACAACATTCAAGAGTTAAAAAACCTCTTTTATTCTCTTTATTTTATTTTATTTTATTATTCTCTCTTCACATCCAATTAATGAAAAAGAATTGATAAATAAAATATAATATATAAATACATTTATTTTATTATTTAAATATCATAAAAATAATTATGTCTCTTTTATTCTCATTTTATTATAGGAATGAAAACATTTCCCTTGAGGGGTCAATTCACCGCCTTCATGGATGACAAGTTTTCGTCTTTCATTTCCACATTCATGGATGTACATAAATGAATTTTGGTGGCTAAATTTGTTTACAACTTGTTTATTAAAACTTATTAAATGTTATGTAATTAGTATATAAACAAAATGTCAAATAGTATAATACTTGTTCGTGGTGGTCTTAAAAACTACCAAAATAAACTAATCATTTTTCATTAGTGTTTTATCTAATGAATCATCCTCATAACATATAACCAAATGATATATGTGGGAAAATAAAAATCCAATAATTATATTAATATCATCTCCTTCCACTTCAAAATTTTGGATTCTATTTTTAAATAACTCCCATAATTATACAGAAGGTGACCAACCATCAAACCATTAAACAATCACACCCGGAACAAAGAAATTAAACATTATAACTCATCAGAATGTACCTGAATGGACATAAAAAAGTGATAATAAATATTATATGTGTTGAAATGGTATATTATTCTGTACCTATTTATTTTAATTTGATTATCCATGACATTATGTAAAATTGAAGAATGATTTTGGGCATATGGTAAGGGAAGTTCTCTAAATTTCCATTTCATTGAGTCTTACATAGTATATTGACCATAATCATTTTAATGTTGTATATCTGTAACCCATTTAGAAAAAAATTATATTTTATATTATATTTCACTTAAATATCCAAATATTGTTCATGGATATGATTATTTTCCAAGCTATATACCTTTTTTAAATACCGTGTTTACATTAAGAGTAATTTCTACCGGGAAAATATTGATAAATCTGTATCGTCTACTCAATATAAATATATTGAAAAGGAATATTTTTTCAGGAATTAAATATATTTATTAATAATTATTTATTATTTATATGACTAGTGGGGACCAAAATTATATATCTCCTTAATGCATTGAAAAGAATCATGATACAAAACAATAGGTGATATAACCTTCATGTATGTTTCCAAGCTGCATCCGATGAGTTTCTACCAATAGACATAAACCATGTTATAAAAGGTGTTAACTATAGTATATCATGTTATAGATACATGAGGAATAATAATTAAAAATATTCTTATTCGGTATTTAGTTATTTCAATCCATTAGATTTTCATTATGAAAAAAATCTATGTATGCATTTCCATTCATAATTAAATGATTAAATGTAATTGTTTTTCGTTATTTACCTTTCCATTTTTATTATACCAAATTCAGTATGGGAAAAAAAATTTGATTCATTTTTAGGATATATTTAACCCTTACTAATGATTTGATCTCATCCATTTATTTTTCTCCTCCCCAAAGTTATGTAGATGTAATATTTGAATATGTTTCAAAGAAGTTGTATATTTTTTTATTATGATCTATGTTTAATTACCAAACTAATAACGGAATCATGTATGGATATAATTATTAAATACTACTAAATTTATCGATCCTTTGTGATGTGATCTCTTATATCAAGTCCATTTTAATAAAATAACCCCCAACTCTAGGATACTAGGTTTAGTGTTGTTACAATTTTTATCAGAGAATGTTTAGTATAGACCATGGAAATTAGATGCTAAAAAAATATGATAATTTATTATAGTGAATTTTTAAATCAATGATCATAATTATTAATAGATAACTAAGTTTTTTCCATTATTTAGTGATGATTCCTAATGAAATAATGGGAATTAGAACCCATAGACAATGTAGGGATTTACTAAATGAGAAAGTCAACAGAGTTAGTGTTGGACCTATAGATATAATGACCATATTTGGAAATATTACTCTGGTTATGATGAATAACTACATTACCCCTATTTTGGATTGTTTCATTCAGGAGAATCCCTCAATTTTTAGTGGAACTACTGAACTAGTCGTAGGTTAGTAGTGGGTCAATACACTTGAAAAGCTATTTACAAAATTGGGATGCGATTAAAATGAAAAGGTAGAAATAAAAGTATATTTTTTATGGGGGATAATGATCAATGGTGGTTTTTGATCCAAAATATGATGGACTAGGATTAAATGGGTTATATTGAATTAGGAAATTTTAAGGAAACAATATTCATGAAATATTTATCTCATGAGAAAAAAACTATAATTAATAGAAAATTACATAGGATAATGAAAAAGGGGGAACAATGTGTCATAGTGTATGAGGATAACTTTATACGACTACACATGTATGATAAAGATTTAATACATGATTCTAAAATAAGATTGATAGATTATTTTATGTTCTTAAAAGAAGTCTCTCTATGGAAATATATTCAAAAAAAATTTCATCATATTATGAAATAATATTGAGTTCTATAAAAATGGAGAACGAATTTCTGTTATCCTATATG
Source organism: Viscum album (assembly GCA_963277665.1). Lineage (NCBI taxonomy): Eukaryota > Viridiplantae > Streptophyta > Magnoliopsida > Santalales > Viscaceae > Viscum > Viscum album. The sequence continues at coordinate 1,532,758,140 of OY728163.1, read as the reverse complement.
ATTAATGGAAATAAAGTGAATAAGATATATTTTTATAACCATGAAAAAGTTAAATAATCATAAAATAATATGGGAATTATGAATTTTTAATTATATGAAAATTGTGTAAAGAATCATCTTGGGAGATATTTGAAAGGAATTAGATATCGTTATAAGTGTAGAGAGAGGGTCACAGAGAAAATTAATTTAAGGGGAAGAAACTAATAATTGTTGACAAATTATTTAACTACAATTAAATGGGTTATTATAAAATCCAATTTCCTAATCATCTGGGGAATATACCCCAGAGGAGGATATGGGGATATGACCAAGTCGATGCGATCACCACAGCTAAAGTTGAAGCAGGCGATGATGTGGTGGAAGGAACATTAATCATATCTTATAATTTATCGTTTATTATAGGATTTTGAAACATCACACTCTTTTACATCTACAAATTTCTCTAGGGAAATTATATATTTCCCTTTTGATTTAATAAGGTAGTTGTCAGTAAAAACTATTAAGTGAATTATAATATCAACAAAGATGTGCCAAGTAGTACCCATTATGGAATATAAATATGCTTTATTTTTCTGACATTATCATCATACCTATGGATGAATTTGACATAATCCTCAATATGGAATGAGTTTTAAAATTTGATGTGAAAATATACAATAAGAAGAAGAAAAATAAAATTTGTGAAGTAGATATAGATTCCCTTATATGTAGAGAAGAAACATCATCATATGGTTCTTCTCTAGATCATATTTGAGTAGATCTACTAATAATATTTCTTGGGAGAAAAACAAAACAACATCTACGGATGATTAAAATATTATTCAATTTAACAACGTACCAATTATATAATAATGCACTGATGTATTTACTAATGAATTATCTGGGAACCCCCAAAGTGTTAAATTGAGTTTACTATTGATTTAATTTCTAATGTAGTACCGATATCAAATACCTCTTATATAATGGTCACTAAAAAAATTAGTGTAGCTGAAGAAACAACTATAGTTGAGTAATCAAGGATTTATTCACCCAAGTGTTTCTCTATGGTAACACCATGTTCTATTTGTTATGAATAAATACGGAACTATGATAGTGTGAATTGAATGTAAATCAATCGATGCTATTATAATAAATAACAAGTATCCTTTTCACCACATTATTGATTATTTGTTCAACTACCAAAATCTCAGTGTATTTCAATGACCATCCTTCAATTTGGGAGTAATCAATTAAGAGTGAATAAGGAAGTTATTCAGAAGAAATCATTTTTTATAAGGTATGGACATTATTATTTTATAATAATTCCATTTGGATTGACTTACTAACCCTTAGTTTTTATAGATATGATGAATGTAAGATTAAAGGAATATCTTGATGATTTTTTTGTGGTATTATTTTATGAGATCCTAGAATATTTTAAATCCTATTAAGGCTATGAGAATCACTTGAGTATAATTCATAAGAGACTTAGGAGGAATGATTTATACGGTATATATATAGTGTGGGAATTATAGCTTTAGAAAATTTCTATTATTTTCCAAATTGTATCTATGGATGGAATATCATTTAATCCTTTAATGAAAAAGCAATCCCAAGCATGTCCTTCACCAAAAATTATATCCTAGATTCATAGTTTTATTGGTCTGGTAGGCTACTATCGGCGTTTCATTCCTAGTTTTACAAAATTGTCCAACCCATAAACCAAGTTTACCCATAAAGTGGATATATTCATATGAACAAAAGAAATTGAATAATTAGTTTAGGAATTTAAGAATATATTTTTTATTTCTCTGATTTTGACTATACCATAAAAAAATTATTATTTTTTAATATATAGTTATGAATTATTGAAAGGATTGGTTGTTTCCTTATTATAAATTATAATGTTATTGCATATGAATTAAGGCATATAATGATTCATGAAGAAAACATTATCCAACTCAGGATATTGAATTAACTTCCATAACATTTTATCTGATGATATGGAAACACTATCTTTATAGTGAATGATGTGAGATGTATAATAATAAAAATATTTTAAAAAAATATTTACATATAAATAACTTAATATGAGAAAATATGATGGTTTGAGTTACTCAAATGTTTTGATTGCACAATACACTAACACCCATGAATATAAAATACTCTAACTGATGTATTGAGTAGGAAAGACTGAGGGATTTACCCACCAGTGATGGTGGCGGCTCCTGGGTTGGCCCCACCTCCCCCGTCAGGGGAGGGATCTCTATCGATTACTTCATCTTTCTCCCCCTTCTCGAATCCCGCTTATCTTCTCGCCTTCCCTCTGATTTCTCTTAGCACTAAAGTCCGAGATATGATAAACGGCCTTCCAAACCTTTTGATCTCTCCCTCGGAGTTAAACGAGGCTTTGGATTTGCTGAATTCCTCCCTTACTGCACATTTCAAACAGTGGCATCCCTCGGTCGATTCCTTTCGATATGCACATTCATGGGTCATGGAACCTCCAAGATAGAGCAACAGTTGGTTTTCTTGATTCCAGGCATATTTGGATTTTCTTTTCTTCAAAGGAGGATCTGGTTAGTGCTTGCTCCAGTACCCCACGCAGTTGCGATGGTCATCATTTCTATCTATTTTGATGGTCGCATGACTTCCGCTTGAAGAAACCCATCTCATCCGCTATAATCTCCACCTCTCACCACCTATTATCCTCAAACCATATATGACTTTGAGATTTATAATATCATACTTACTTTCACAAACCTCTTCCCCATTTCATGGTATTTTTTTCCCACCAAAATACCAATTTCATGTTAATTAAGTTGGTTCTCAATGATACAACACTAAAGAGGTAAAAGTAATCCATATTTCTATTTTATTTTATTTTACTTTCTTATTCTCTATTATCCTCCCATTATAGAATGACTATGAAAAATATAGTATCATATATAAAATTTAATTTTATTATTTTAATAAAATATAAAACATCATGTCACTTTTCTTCACCTTTTATTCTAAAATTTAAAATATCATATGTGAGGTGTCGATTCATCGCCTTAATGGAAGATGAGTTTTTTTCATTACCACCTTCATGTATGGTCATAATACAATTTCTATGGTTAAAAATGACTTTAATATGTGTATTAAATCTTATTTAATGTCTCAAAACTAATATATAATAAATATATTAAATAAAATTATATTAGTTTGTGGTGGTTGTAAAAACTACCAAAAGAAACTAATTAATTTTCATTAAAAAATTTTCTGATGAATAGACCTCTTAAAATAGAATAAAATGATATTATAGGAAAATTTATAATCCAAGATTTATATTAATATCATTCAATTCCACATCTCGTGTTTTTATTCCATTCTACTAGAATTCCCATAATTAAACACAATAGAACAAACTAAAAAACTATGAAACAAACGCTCTGAGAACAAAGAAAATTATCATTATAGCTCATCAAAATAAAAATAAATTACATAAATGAAATTATTATAATTAAAATATTTTAAATAGGTTATTTATTATGTAATAAATGAATATAATTTTATTATCTAATATATTATGAACAAGTGAAGAACTCTTATGGAAATAAGGTATGTGACTTCGTCTCAATTTCCATTTCATTAAGACTTACTTTGCCTTGTTCTACTGATAATTTTTATGTGTGTTATATAATAACCATTTGAGATCATTTTTCATTTGATAATATAGTAATCTTAATTTTCTGTATAACTTGTATCGTGGATATTATTATTTTATAATTTAGATATCATTTTTACATATGATGTTTACATTCAATGTTATTTTAATTGGGGATATATTGATAAATCTTTATCCCCTGAAAAATATGGATATTTAGATAAGTTATATTTTTTTCTAAATTACAACTATTTATGGATAGTTATTCTTAATTGACTTGATGGGTGGGTTCTGACATTTATATCAACTCAATGAATTGATGTATCTGATGAGAGCAAAACGTTGGCGTCAAAACCTTGGCATTTGTTTCCAAAAAGAATTAGATGGGTCTCTACCCACATACTTAAAACATCTTATGAACGGTTTTGATGTAATTAGTTCCTGTTTTAGATAACTGAGGTCCAATAATTATGAATTTTATTCCTTCAATATTGAGTTGTTACATTCCATGAGATTTTCATTACGATAAAAATCAATGGATTCATTTTCATTCTAAATTTATTGATTAAATGGAATGTATTTTTAGTTATTTACCATTGCTTTTTGATTATTCTTTATTGATTAATCTTCACATATAAATCATTCATGTTTCTTATATATATAACCCTTACTAGTCATTTGAGCTCACTCAGTTATTTATTTTCCATCCCCAGGTTATGAATATTAAATATTTGAATAAGATTCAAGGAAGTAGTTTATTTTATTTTTTATGATCCATGTTTAATTAACATTGCAATAATGGAGCCATGTATATGTCTAGTTCTTCAATATAACTAAAAAGGTTGATCATTTTTTATGTGATCATTTTTATAAATTCCATTTTAACTAATTAAACAAAAACTATGGCCAACATGGGTCGGGATTGATACACCTTGTTGAAGCAACCAATATTTCCCAAAAAGTCCTCATGATTTCTTGTACATACAATGGGATGAATCCCAATTTCAATGTATGATTTTCTATTCTACGATGGGGTATGAGAGAAGATGACTGATCCTATACTTGTGATTTTAGTGGAGGAATATTTTGTTATTTGGTCATTCTGTTTACCATGTGGTATATGTTTTCACCTCTATATCTTGGGGGATTACATTTTTATAAAATCGTGGAATGATCATTATTTTTTATATAAAATTGATTAGATTTCATATCTTGGTTATATTGGATGAATTATTATTATTCCACCAAGCTTGTTTATTGCTATTTAAATTTATTACCATTATTATATATCATTGTGTATTAATTTGATCCTGAAGGTAAAATCTTTCCACTCTACCATCATATACCATTACTACTAGTCGGGTTCTATAGGTATACATAGAGACGTGCTAGTGGTCATGTGGCTAACTAATTTATGTCACCACTTAGTTTCTTCCAGAATGGGACACTAAAAAGTGGAATCATATATTTATTTTCATTTTGCCTTACTATTTGGGTATTATATAGGAGACTACGAACATGTTAGAATTTTGTAATGAGCCAGTGTCTAAGTAGTTAAGCCTCATACAGGGGGAAACAAATTTCCAATGATGCGATATTATTGTTATTGGTTTGTGTATGTTATAGTTGTTATAATTTCACTATTTTGTGAAAAAAACATTTTTTTGAAGTTATTATCATTTTCCTTATCCTAGTACGGTAAATAGGTATAATCTCATGAAACACATTAGGAACGTGAGGATTCACATATCATACATTATGAAATTCAATATTTATTTTACTGCATGAATTTCCTATATTCCCTATGATTTTTATGATTTCATTGATTAATTTATATGTAAATTTTATAATTATTCATTAGGGGATAAAAATATTAGATTAATTAATGTAGTTTCATCAAACTAAATATTGGTTTCCCTATATATATTGATGATGGAAATTTAATTAAACAATTATACCATATATGTTCCTTGAACCATTGGTTATATTGGATGAAATATTAGTGGATTTTATTCATTAAAAGCCTATTTTAATTTATGAAGCATGAACTTATATAATATCGGAATGGAGGTACATTCAATATAATAATTATAAAAGATATATTTGATCCTAATGCTAGATGTAAAGGTAAATTCATAGTTCCATGACATACCAATTTCAATTTATAAAGAGTATGTGTCTTTATAAATTTGAAAAGGTGACTCACCTAACTAGCATGTAATATATATATATATAGCTCAAAAAAATATAAAATTAAATAAATCATAATTTTTAAGTGAAATTGATAAAACTAAATGGGGATGAAAATTGAAAAGTAAATGGTGGTTTCCTCTATACCATACAGTTGAAACTATATATACCAGAACCTCTATTGTGTGATATGAGACTCTAACCCTATCCCGACCTTAATAGTGGTTAGTAGGAAGTGTATCATATTATCTTTAATGATCTTTAATACCACATTTTCTTAGATTAAGAAGCATTAATATAAATGTGGTTAATTTATTGGAAGGATATGTACCTATCCTTTTCTAATATTTTTGATCCCATATATTGTATGATATTATCATAGATGTGCATTCGGAAATCATATATCGATCTACCATGACTTACTCATGTAATGAGCTAGTAGGGTTGTGAAGACCAAGGTATAGAGGTGGTGGGCTCTGAGACACTAGTATTACCTCTGGTAATTCCACTAGAGGAGTTTCCTCTTTATCCTCCACTAAACACTAATTATCAATATCGAGATAGCTTATTGAACATCATGTAGTATTTATAGGGAGACACATGACCTACCCCTAGCATGGAAATGTTTTCATGTGAATATTAGCACCAACATCCTCCCACCTTCACTGGGGAAAAAAGTACACATGATTCAAAGTCAGGGACAATGGCCATTTTTTCTATCTTAGAGATTATGGAGATTATTCCATAGAGGAGGGTCAATGAATTTTACCTATATAATTCATGACTCCACTGAGAATTTGTGGGATTTCACATATCAGAATGATTCTTATCAGGGTATGATATTGGGGGAATTCCAATCACTCTTTCTCTGAATACATCGTTTCACATACATTGATAGTGGATGGAGATTGGGAATTTATAAACCTAAAAAAGTGTGTTGTGTCTATGATATATTATTCAGATCATTTCAAATATCATAAAAAGTTTCACTAATAATTGTCAGTGATGTGTTGATGATTGCGAGATGGTTTTAGGATGGGATTGTGTATTCCATAGGATCATAAGTGAATGTATTTTAGTTAAAACCTTTTCAGATATAGTAAAACAATCCATCATTATTTAATAAAACCTTATGGAAGCCAGTGGTGTGATTTTGGCATATGAGCTTCAAGATAGGGAGACTATTCATCCAATAGAAGGAAAATAAATTTTGAGGTTGTTCACTGGGGAAGAACCTATTAGTTCGAATTCATTAATATTTATATGGTATTTAAATAGTTTACTAGTATATACCATAAGAAGAAAATACATAAAAGGAACACAATTGAGTGAAAAACATGTGGCTGGATGGGCCAACATCGTCATTTCAGAGAGAGGATTCCTCTAGGTCCAAGTTAGAAGTGATATGTACCAACAACACATTTAGGTACAAGATCAATAACTCCAAAATAGGCTGAGATTCGATCAACTATCAGTTTATGAGGCCGTGTTGGTGGTTATGTATGAGGTAATGATACTTATATTTTTATAAACCAATACACCAGACATACTCATGTTAGTTAGGTTTCATCTCTGGTCTAAAGGATCTGGCTATATTTATGTAGTACATCCAACTCCCGAGGAGTGTAGTCCATGGACTTCTATGGTTTGATGTAATTTTATAGTGGCCTCTAATTTAGTTTAATATTTGATTGATATATATCCCTTAGACTCTACTATATCTACATAAATTATTTAAGGGATGGTCCTAGAGAAAGTGTACTTTTGTTGTGTTATGACTCTCAATAAATTGTTATGTGTTCGATAAAAGATTATACACCAGTGAAGGGATTTCCCAATTGATGTGGAAGGATATATCTTCTCTTGGAATATTTTTATCCTTGAAATGACCAGTTTCTATGTAATTCAAGGAATGGATTATTTGGCTTCATACCACACCACTTTGGATTTATATCCACATATGGTGTATTTTTTATCACCCAAGGGTTGTACTTGTATTCATAAGGATGAATGGGATGTCCATGAAAGTGGAGTTACACCTGAGAATCATGGGATAAGTGGGGTGACAGTCTAGATGGATTGTCTCTTTATAATTGATTAGACAACACTGTTTACTGTGATCTATCAATAATTGTTCTTGTAGTAGTTCTAATACAGGGTTATTGAGTTTTATTGGTCCCATTAGACAAGGCATTATATTAGAAATTACGCTACGCATGACCTATATCTAGAAACCATTGATAATGATTTATCATATTGAATTAATTATATTTTTAAGAAATGGTTCTTCATATTCATGGATCTTAAATGTCTCAGGTATATCTGCACACAAGGTGACTTGATTCTTAGGAAGCGTATGTGGGTGGAATAACTGCACTCATTCAAATTTGAGCTCACTTGTACACCCGAGAATGAAAATTTACTAGATTATTACCTAGGATGGAATACTCAGATGTAGTTCATCTAAGAGTCTATAAATGAGTGGAAATTTATTGCTATATTTTCAATGATAATCCATGAGGTAATGAAATATCCTGAGTTTCTAATTTTTATAGCCCCAGTAGTGACATAATCACTTATGAAACCAGTAAGGATGAGATATCATTCGGATCATAAGTGATTTTTCCTTAGGGATATTGTTTTAAGTGAGTACCCACCTCATGGATGGGTTATCAATGAGGATGATATTGGGCACAACCATGAACAAATTTGGGTCCCTTTGAACATATTTGAGGATGTTATGTAAGAAATTTATGCTTCTAATCTAGTAGTTAACTCGGGTCTTACCAATATGTTCTGATATATAATTTAGTAGTATTTATGTCCTGGTATGGAGAGGTATATCCATGTTCCATCAATTTGTGTGGCACCTGTCATTAGATGAATTATGATCACCCATTACTTGCTCGATCTTTACAACTTCTATATATCATTAAGTAGAAATGGGATGATTTCACCAGGAATTTTGTGGTGGGTCTAATAAGATCCCCCTATGGTAGTGATATGATATGGATGATCATCAGCAGGCTGACCAAGGTCACACAATTTCAACCAATCTATGAGAAAAACTCATCCAATAATATTAGAAGTCATTATATTTTGGATTTTATATTCCTCTATAGTGTTCCTTATTATATTGTATTAGATCAATATGTTTGGTTTACATTGTGTTTTTGGAAGGGGTTTAAAATATCCCTAGATTAGCATGTTTTCATGAGTACAGAATATCAAATTAAGACCGACAAGATGTCAGAATGGATTTAAAATGTTCTATAGAAAATGCTTCAAGCATGTGCCCTTGATCATGGAGGTTCATGGGAGAAACACTTACATATCATTCAGTTTTACTGGAAAAATAGTTATTAAGAATCTATTTGGATCGAACCCTATGAGGACCTTTACTGTAGGTCATATCGTTCACCCATACTCTTGTTATAGGTAGATGAGGTAGTACTACTAGGTCATCATATTGTTCTGGAGACTCTAGAGTAAGTTCGTATGATTCAAATATGTATGGATACATCTCTATCTATCAAAAAGTTTTATATTTATCATTACCACCAACCTATCAAGTTTATTTTGGGACATCAGGTCTTTCTGGGAGTTTCACATGGATTTGGTCATAGATGGATTCCGAGATATGGCATAATTTTGACTCATTAAATCATGAATATTGAGATATTAGAGTGAGTCTGGATAGTAGCATATTTGATGTAGTAACCTAAGAGGTATCACGCCACTCATAATGTCTTCCATGTATAATAGCTTCCTTGATATAATTTTGACCCATATAATTCATTTGATCTTTATGATATTGAGTTGGAGGTTGATGCACCCTTTGATATAAATTTTATACTTATCATTGATTAGAGAATGAAGGATATCTAAGGTAGGTTATTTCTTATTGTCTAGGTGTTATGGAATCACAACTATGTATAGGACAAGACCATGGAGTGAGAGGACAACAAATGTGATCATTGTCTATAAATCCACTCAGATGATACTTTATAAACCATGTAAGGTAATATTGATGATGTGTTATTTTAGGTATGGGTGGTTGTATCATCCTGAATTTTTAGTAAGTTACAAATTCATTTAATTTTGGTCAGACCCTCATAGTGTTTTCTATTTTGTGATTAGACTAGGCGACCCTACCTTAGGACAATCCATTTTCTTTGGGAATGTTAGGTTGTAGGGGTGTTGGTGGCTGGTTATAGGCCAAATACTAGACCTTCTTAAATACAAGAAATTTATTTAAAATAAAAAGTCTGTCGTAAAATCATGATGAATAATGGGTTGTCCAGAACCATTGTATATTGAGAATTGGGTTTTCACTAAGAGTGAAAAACCTTATATTTACATGGCGTTTAATGTTTACACACCATGTAAATATCATTGAGTGGTTTCTTTTAAAAAGTACTATGTCTATTTTTGGTATAACCCAACCCCTATATTCATGTATAAAAGCAGCAATGCATGAGGGAGCTCCTTTCCTCGAGCTAGGTTCACTAGGTTCTCATTCATCCAAGATTTGTTTCCTTCATCGTCAGCCACATCATATCGAAAATGGTAGGAACATTATTACTATTCATTACATAATATTTTTACCTCCACATATTTTTCCCTATTTGTAGTTGGATATTATATACCATATTTGATGGGTTTTCATCTATTATTCTAATTTATCCCATTATAACTCAATTCAAGGTCTGATATTTGAAATGTTGCATATAAAAGCCTTATGTTATGTGGTCTAGAACTCTTCTTTGAATTTATCATTGTATTTATTTTGTGCCATTGTGATGCACACTGGATTTAAAAAGTTTACCTTCATTAAAGTCAAAATAATTAAAATAATGTTTACTCACATGTGAAATGGAACTCGAGCTACCCAAAATCAATGTCATGGGAAAATTACATTGGCTAAGCCACCCAAATGGTGTTCCTTCTTTGCAAGATTATGAGACATATTCCTTAGAAAGAATCACCTTAATAGACGCACACATAAAAAAAACAAACGAACACACACACACACACATATTGTGATATCTTTTGGAATGAAAGATGTGACATGCCATGTGTTTATTCACTCATGGCTTATGAAATAACTTTTTTTATTTTAATTAAATGAATTTTACATCATGGATAATGTTTTGACAATGTAATTCCTTGTTTAATAGTATTATTTAATTATAGCTATACCAAAACCATATATTAATATAAAGGAGATCCACGGGTACCGACATAATGAAAACATGGATGGGCTCCACGTTCATTATAGTTAGTTTTTAAAATGAATCTTAATGAATTAATAGTGACACATACATCCTTTATAGGATTCATTTCACATGATCACTAGGAAGATCACCTAATCACCCATGAGCGATTCTGGTTCTCTAATGGAGATACCTTTGATGGGATTGATTGGAAATATGGTCCTACTATTCCATGAGTGATACTTGGACCCATATGTGGTATACATGGGATAGTCTCATAGGTTCATACATTACACAATTCCAAGAGTGATACGTGATATTCCTTATATAGATCACCTTAGATGGACTCTTCTAGTGATGTGTATTTATAGGGATCCTCGATCTATACATGGTTTAATTCCTATATATTTCCTTGGATGGGATTTGGATTCTATTTATAAAATTCCTATAATTTATTTTATATTAATTATATAATTACCTTATCTTAAGTTTATGTTTTTTTCATGTCAAGACAAAAAACATGATATAGTTCAATCCTTATTACACATGACCTTCCAAGGAGATATTTTTATTTTCATTGCAAATATTTATAGAAGGATTACATGTGTATTTTTAATATATATATATATGTGTTTTATATATAAAATATGACTTAATTCAGACATATCTGAATTAGGACTAAGACAGAAGTGCTAGTTGGGGGTCTCATTAAGAACCTAGTCTAAATTGACTTTTATATTTTATTTTTTAAACTTTACCTACACACTTCTCATTTAATATGCACAGACATGATAGTTCTAGTCACTATGAGTGGTGGCCTTTTGAGTATATCTCACTACCTATTCGGGCCATGTATGCTACATAAAAATACATTATAATTTCATAGATATTAAAATGGATGAATCCATCTTCTAATGTTTAGTTTAATATAATACTACAATGGGGTGTGGGAGCAGAGGATTGAGCCTTTTCTCAGGATGCAAGTGGTTGCGGATTTTGTTCTTTATTGTATTTTTTTAGTATGTTGTATATGTCTGTTCCCATATATCCTATATAATTTCATTTTATTTTGTGTAATGGTATGATCATTATATTTTAATATGAAATTGGATCAAAATTTTTCTATGGGTTATATTTGATTATTTATTAGTATTTTTCTACTTCTTATTTATTATTGTTTCCACAAATTATGATTATTATTTACCATTTATGGATTACTGTGATCATTATGGTAAAGTCTCTCCACTAAATGATTATAGATCCTCTCTACTAGTTATAAGACTCTAACATATAGGGATAAAATCATGAGGTCATGTTTCCAATCAGCTTAGGTATCCACATAATGACTTCTGATTCGAAACTCTACAAGTGGGATTTGTAACATAAAATACCTTTTACACATCTTCAAATATCGACTAAAACAAAGTTCAAATCTTATCCCATTTTACTCACGCAAATAATTAAAAAAATTATTATAATTATATTTTCCATTTTTATACATCATCAATTGATGGAGCTCCATAATGGATAATTACTTTTGTTATTGATAGACAAGAAACAATCCTCTTACCTGACATGGGTGTTTGGGAATTCCTAATAATGATCCTAAAACATCATTACTAATCTCTAGTATAATGGTCCACTATGTGATATTATCTTTAAGAGATTCTTGTATGGAACATTTGAGAAATTATTTAGTGAATCATAATATATAATGAATTTAAATATATTAAATAAAAAATATAAATTAAATAACTTCTTATAAACCTCTATATTTCAACACTCAACTCCACTATAGGATATCGTTCCTTTTTTCTTATTTTGGACCCTAATACATTTTTCTTTTCTAGATGGACGTTGAGGAGGGTCAACCTCTAGGAAACTTGAATAGTCATCTCTCATTTGTTGAAATGTTGTAGCCATTATTTGTTCTTCCAATAACTTCTACCCTTAATTAAATATAGTATGAGGGTGTATATTTTTGGATTGGATATTTTGATGGGATCTCATAACTTACTAAATGTTCAGAATAAAAACATCATTAATATGTCATTTATATATTAAAATCTTGTAGAAGATATCATTTCACTTAACAAAAATGATTCCTTTTGTCTACTCTCAACAAACAACTTCCATGTATAGTTACCTAGAAATGAATATATATCACAAGGATTTTCATTTTTTTACTTCCCCAAAAATTGTATTTGTTATGAGGGTTGATTTAAAATCCATATAACTCTAAGCATTAAAAGATTAACGTCTCTTTTGAAATTCTGCAAGGTTAGGTATATCAAATTTCATCTGATATGAACGGTAAAAACTATATTATTAAAAATATTCATGATAAGAAAAATATGGAAAAATTAGAATACATATATATTTCCACATAATTGTGATATTATCATTTTGTTGAAACTTCACCAATCTCAAATCAAAATACTAATTTTGGATTTATCTTTATTTATAATAGAAGTTATAAATTGTTTTCGGTTTCAACCATGAGAAATATCAAAATCATCAAAATCAAGTAGTATCCTTTAGTACCGATGAAAATAATCTTATAATATTGTTAAAAATCTTCTTCCATGGTTATAAAATGTTGAAAACTTCTCTACACCTATGGAAGATGTGTCACGACCCCCTCCCACCAAATATGCCCTTCCTGAGCTGGCAATGGTGATAGGGAGATAATGCCCCCCGAGTCCCACCTCTAGTAGGCCCCGGGGTGGTGACTAGCACAAAGGGTATGAGTTTTCACAAATATGGGAGGAATTACCGTTTTTATCATTTAGGATCGGGAAATAGGACACGTCAACCACCAAAAAGGAAAAAAGAACAAGTGTATAGAAATAAACCCAAACCAATCCCACATGCATGTTTAAACAATTTTATTACAAGGTACAAGTACAAGAAAGCTCAAAGTACAATACCAAATGAAAACAAGGTACAACAACAACAATAACTCCAACTGTCCGACTAGTAGGGTCCCACACGGCCCGGGTATTCCTCCTGGAAACCTGAAAGTAAACGTAGGGTCATCATACAAGTATACTCAGTAGGAAAACCTAAAGCTCTCGTGTATAAGTGGTGAGACATCCTAATGTCCCGTGAGAACAACAAAAGAAACCTAGCAAGGAATTATATCCACCCAACCTCACCATCCACACTCACCAAAATCACAAGCACAACAGGTAGTATTATATAAGAAACAAGAGTATTGGGTACCACACACCATTTCCATTTAGTTAGCTGCTCTTCCTAATGACGAACATCCTGAAGCTGCCACACTGTCCCCACCCACACACACCTGGCCCTCACAACCAGGTATCCCGCCCGCACACACCTGGGCCTCACAACCACGTATCCCGCCCACATACACCTGAGCCTCACAACAATGTATCCCGCCCGCACACACCTGGGCCTCATCCCGATGATTCTTGGGAAACAGTAGAACCTGCCCGAAGATTCTTGGGGTAAAACCACCCCAATAAAAACCTACCTGAAAAGTCTTAGGTGTGAAGTCACCTCAAGCCATCATAGACTAGGGGAGAAGGAGCACGAAGGAGCTAGTAACTAAGGGAAAAACACCCTCTCCCATGAAATGGGAGGGTTCGGCACTAAGTTCTAAACATGGGTGGGGTGAGATAAAACAAAAAAGATACACACACACACATATATATATATACCAACGACAAAGCCGAACCTATGGCTTCTAAAGAGAGAAACCGAGCACGTGCCTCGACACTAGTACTAAGAAGCATGCGTACAACAAAAACCCAACCCCCCTTTTGGTTTTCACATTTCAGCAGAAATAGTTCATATGTTCCTTAACTACTAGGCAACTATCCACAACCAACCACACCAATAGTTCGTAAAACATATCCCTGCCATCCACAAAACAAGTTAGGAAAAACATAAGCAGCACAACAAAGTCCCTCTTATCAACCAACCAACCCCATTGATTATTATTTCTGTTTCATTACCACGCCCCACCACTCATTAACTCTTCCACTTTCATTTAATATTCACAACCCATAGCCTGTTCACATTCAAACACATCCCTACAGCCCCGATTCCAACCACCATAACCACAACCACACCGAACCCACACCTCATCATCCCTTTAATACCATTTATTACAGCCCCGCTGCCCACCACCATCATAACATTCACACCAACCCAAAACAAAGTCAACCGCAGCCCTGCTGTTCACCTGATCCACAAAAACCCACAAAACACCACCAACACATGCCTCATAACCAAGGAAACTACCACATGTTCATTATTTCATTTTTTTAACCGGGGTGATCACACAAGGGTTCCAGATTTTAAACAGCCAACTTTACGTGATTAACCAATTCTCACATTCCACAAGGTTTACACCCATAATAAAATCTATTAGAAGAGGGAAACATTTAATTGTGTATGAAAAGGTCCCCAATGACCGTGATTTTCAGTAGGTAGAAGCTCATTCAATTCACAAAATAATAACACTGGATATAAAGTAACAACAATCTCAAACATCCCAACCCCGTTCTTTAACCAGTTATTATCTTCATTTAAACCGGTTCAAAAGTGTTTCACGTAATCAATATAACACCCACCCCACATGATGAACAAATTAAAAAGATGAAGGTGAGATCCCTTCCTCAACAGGTTCTTGATCGCAATGCTCCCCCAGATCAACCTTAAAAGACATCGTTCGGCGTCCGTCACTTCTGTCGGTCCCAGCAAAATCTCCTCAGGTGGAGGTCGGAAAAGAAAGGACAAAGGAAGGAAAAATGATCCAATCTTGGACGCTCCCGCTCATCGTTACGATCCCATGGCCGCTGACGGATTATAAATCGGAGCTCGGACAAAGAAGTTATGGAAGAAAGAGCCTTCGAGTCTCTTAAGAGAGCTCTGCTCGGAGGAGGGGGGAGGAGAGGTGTGTGTTGAAAAGGAGGAAGGGATCCCTCCTTTTATAGGTGCGAAAATCAAAAGTACACAGCGTGTACTTTATGGTACATGGAATGTACTATGTTCTTTCACGTGGTCTCCACGCGGCATCCAACACGGCTCTACGGCTATTGACTGGTCAACACACGGTATGAGGGTAACAAATACGCAGGGAAGGACTACACGACGTGTAGTTTGGACACACGGCGTGTCCTCATTCATTGCACATGGAAAGGAAACGGCTCCAACATGGTACATGACCATTGACCGGTAACACTTACGCGGGGAGGGACTACATGGCCTATAGAACTGGTCACACGGCGTGCACCCATTATTCCACACAGCAAGGACACGGCTTGCAACACGGGGTATACCCGAAAAGGGAGTACACTGCGTGTACTCAAACTACACGGCGTATAGTTTCAAAATTCTGGAAGGTGTGGGAAAGGTCTATCTTACCCTCTAGAAGACTTCTTGACCTTCTTTTTGACAAAGTAATGGGCTGGAGTGGTTTGGGCCATTACCTCAGATACCTCTTAAAACATTCTCATCCCCGAGAATTTAAAAACTAACCAAGAGGAACCCAACAAGATACCTTTTAGGGTTCTCGTTATAACAGGAACCCAACCAACAACCCTAATCATATGGGTTAGGAATTCCTTCTCCTATGTCGAGATATTATCCTCTTTAGGCGGAACTGACTCGCCTGCACGGGTTTAATCGCATCCTCATTAATGTGTCTCGATTAAGAATTGTGTCTTCCCACTTTCATACATTAGGAAATTTCCACTCACACTAACCCCAACACCACACAACCAACACACTGCCCGAACACATGGGTTTGGGAAATTCCTTCACTTATGTCGAGATATTGTCCGCTTTAGGCGGCACTGACTCGCCTGCACGGGTTCAATCACATCCGAATTAATGCGTCTCGATTAAGGGTCAGTTTTTCCATTTCCCACACATCCGGACATGTTACAAATTACCAGGGAACAAAGAAAAAAAGGTCTCACAAATGACAAGCCAAGGATTCCATATATCAAAGGTACCGAGTACAAAATCTACACAAAGCTCAGAAGAACAATGGAAAAACACCAGTCAAAATAACTCCGGGTACTGAGCGTGCATCTGGGTCTCCCGCTCCCAAGTTCTATCCTCGAGGCCGCCATGCCTCCACAACACACGAACCAAGGGAATGGTTCATCCACAGAACACCTTCTCTTTAAGATCTTAAATTCTGACGGGTCATTCCTCAAAGGTCGCATCTTCTCCCATATCTAACTCTCCACAGTCAATAATGTGGGAGTCGTCGTGTAAGTACCGACGAAGCTGGGATACGTGAAAGACATCATGAACCTTCTCCAACTGAGGTGGAAGGGCCAGCTGATATGCCACCTCGCGGACTCGCCACAACACCTTAAAAGGTCCGATGAACCTAGGTGAGAGCTTGCTCCCCTTCCCAAACCTCCACTGCCCCCGTTGTGGGGAAACCTTCAAGAACACATGATTCCCCACATCGAACTCCAACAGCCTCCTCCGACGATCAACATAAGACTTATGTCGGTCCTGAGACACTTTCATCCTCTCACGTACAAGTTGGACTTTCTCTGTGGTGCTCTGCACTACCTCTGGCCCAAGAGCACCTGTCTCACCAACCTTTGCCCAGAAAATGGGTCAACGACATGGACTTCCATACAAAGCCTCAAACGGTACCATGCTAATAATAGAGTGGAAGCTGTTGTTGTAGGAAAACTCTACTAAAGGGAAGTTTCGTACCCATGATCCTCCAAAATCCATAATGCATGCTCGCTGCATGTCCTCCAACATCTGGATAGTCCGCTCCATCTGCCCATCAGTCTCGGTGTGGAAAGCAGTGCTAAGGTGTAGCTGGGTGCCAAAATCATGCTGTAACCCACTCCAGACTCGTGAGGTAAACCGAGTGTCCCGATCTGAGACGATAGTCTTTGGGACTCATTGCAAATGTACCACCTCATCTACGTACCTCTGTGCTAAGGTACTCTCTGAGCCTGACTCCTTAATTGCTACGAAGTGAGCCGATTTCGTCAGTCGATCCACCACCACCCAGATAGCATCATAACCACCCTGAGCTCTGGGTAGTGCTGTGACGAAATCCATTGAGATGTCACCCCACTTCCACTCAGGGACATCTAATGGATACAACAAACCATTGGGAACACGGTGTTCAGCCTTCTCTTGCTGACACACTAGGAATTTAGCCACAAACTCCGCCACTACCCATTTCACCCTGGGCCACCAAAACTGTTCCCTCAGGCCTTAGTACATTTTTGAAACTCCTGGATGTACCTCCAGGGATGAGCTATGGAACTCATCGAGAACTCCATCACGCATTGCCTCCGGAACAAACAACCTTACATGGAAATCAATCTGATGTCGGCTGTCCTCTGACCATCCCTCTGGAACGTTCCCCTGATCGACAAGATCCCGCATCACTTCCGCATCGGAGTCCCCCCACTGAGACTCTTCCACCTGCTGCAACAAAGAGGACTACACCGTCATCTAAAATAAACAGCCTCTAACACCATCTACCCTAGCATCCAAGTGCATGTCAGCCAACTATCCCATCGCCTTCCAAGAATTAGTGGATTCCCAAACTACTTCCTGACACGACTTCTTTCTCAGGGAATCAGCCACAACGTTTCCCCTACCTTCAGTGTAAGAGATCTCAAAGTCATAGTCTTGGAGAAACTCGACCCATATCCGCTGCTGTAAGTTCAGGTAAAGCTAGGAGAAGATATAACGCGGGATCTTGTGATCTGTAAAGACCACAAAGCGCTCCCCAAAGAGGTAATGTCTCCACAACATCAGTGCGAACACTACTACTGAAATCTCCAGATCATGGGTGGCATAGTTACGCTCATGAGGGCGCAACTTCCTAGACCCATAACAGATCACACACTTCTTCTACATCATCACGCACCCCAGAGCAAGGCCAAAAGCATCACAAAACACCTCATACAAAAACCCTTCCTCTGGAATCCTGATAACGTGAGAACTGACCAAATTATCCTTCAGGTAGTCAAAAGCTTTCTGGAACTGCTCGCTCCATAGGAAGACCTGCTTCTTCCTAGTCAAAGCTGTCAAAGGAGTAGCAACTTGAGAGAAGTCCGAAATGAACCTCCGATAGTAACCTGCTAATCTAAGGAATCTAAGAACTTATACAATGCTCTTGGGTGCTGCCCATGAAACAATTGCCTCCACCTTCGATGGGTCCACCAATATTCCATGCTGAGACACCATGTGCCCAAGGATGTGTACCTCTTGCATCAAGAACTTACACTTCGACAATTTCCATAAATCTGGTGGTGTCGAAGGACATCCAAGACCGCCCAGAGATGCTCAACGTGCTCCTCCTCTGATCTTGATTAGATCAGGATGTCGTCGATAAACACAACGAAGAACCTGTCCAGAAACTCTTGGAAGACAAAGTTCATAAGTCCCATGAACACAACCGGTGCATTAGTAACTCCAAACGGCATCACTAAAAACATGAAGTGCCCATACCTGCACCTGAAATCCGTCTTCAAGATGCCACTATCCGTCACCCTCAGCTGATGATATCTTGATTGTAGATCAATCATAGAGAACCAACCTGCTCCCCTCAGCTGGTCGAATAGATCATCAACTCTTGGGAGGGGGTAAAGGTTCTTGACTGTTAGCTAGTTCAACTTTTGTTATTCTATGCATAGCCTGAGACCACCATCTTCCTTCTTTATGAACAAAACTAGATCACCCCATGGCGACATGTTGGGTCGAACAAAACCCTTCTCCATCAGATCATAAATCTGAATCCGCAACTCCCGCAACTCCGAAGGTTCCAGCCGATAAGGGGCCATCAAAATCGGATGGGCACCAGGCTGTATGTCTATCCTGAACTCAACGTCACGTCGAGGGGGGGGGGGGGGGGGGGGGGGTAGAGTCACAACCTCCTCAGGAAAAACATCGAGGAACTCCCCAAAAACCTCAGGGAA
The DNA here is from genome assembly GCA_963277665.1 of Viscum album. NCBI lineage: Eukaryota > Viridiplantae > Streptophyta > Magnoliopsida > Santalales > Viscaceae > Viscum > Viscum album. The sequence goes on along the minus strand of OY728163.1, from coordinate 1,532,738,155 downwards.
ATCCATTATCTCTGTATCAGCTGGACCACTGATGACCCGCCTAACAAGGAAAGGAGAGGCTCCAAATGCTGGCTTCCCACCTGATAGCTCCTCTCACCAACAAAAGATATGTGCTACCCATCCACGCCAGAGAACACGACTCTTCTCCGGAAGCATTTGATAATGGAACTAACAAAAAACAACCAGTCGATACCTAGGATGACATCGTATGGATGCATCTGTAACATAACAAGGTCCCCACTAGATCGATGTGGTCCCAACGTCAACCCACATCTCTGGAAAACACAAGATACGCTGGTCTGACCCCCAAATTGTGTACTCAGTACCAATGGTACGGAAAGTCTCTCTACGTCTAGTCCCAAAGCATGGGATATACCAGGTGCAATGAAGGAGTGCGAAGCTCCTGAATTGAACAATGTATAAAAAAGAGTGCTGAACAAATAAACCGTACCTCACACCACCTATGGTCCTTCTAGAGTTGTCAAATCTGCTGTGTGCAACTGTCCACACCCAGCTCCTCTGCCTCTCTGATGTCATCCACCTCCCCGACCATGCCTTGGTCAAGGTCCTGAAGGAGCACCCTGAGGTCGGCCTCCTCCTGCAAAGTCTGCCCTCGGAGGAGCATGGTCCTACTGCTACTGGAAGGGCCTCACTGGAAACTGGTGCTGCTGAGGTGGGCGCTGAACCTACCCACCTCCACCGTACTGAGCTCGGGTCAGGCACCGACTCTGAACGTTCCCAAACCCTCCACAAGAAAAACACTTCGGTCTTGGGTCATGAAAAATGAACGAGGACCTGAAGATCTAAACTAGAACTGCTGGGGCCTACTCCCCACTGGCCTGAACCTAGAAGGTCCCGTCACATGAGACCTACTACTGACTGCCTTCCCCATCAAAGAACCTAGATGGATCCCCTCTCGGGCTGCACCTCCCAGTGAGTGCATCCTCTCTACAACCTATGCCTTCTTCTGTACTTCCATGTACGTTGGAAGGGTGAAGGGGGTGACAACATACTGGATCGAAGGATGAAGCGCCTTCTCCAAACATCTCACCTGAGACTCCTCATCTGGAAAGAGATCCGGAGCAAAGTGCATGAGATCCTTGAACTTGTTCCCCAGCTCTTGTACCGACATACTCCCCTGCTGAAGGGAGAGTAAATCCTACTACTTCTCCGCCTTGATCATGGATGAAAGGAATTACTCTAGGAATTCATTCTCATGGTCAGCACAAGGAACCTCTGCCTCTAACCTCTCTCTGACGTAGAGCGTACACCACTGTCGCGTCGCACCTCTCAGCTGACTGACTGCTAGGGGAACCCAGTACTCCCTCAGAGCACGGATCAAGGTAAAAGAAATCCCTATCTCCTCAAGCCACCCCTCACTCTCTGTATCAGATGTACTACCCTCATACATTTTGAGGGTCTACTACTAGAAATAACAGATAGTCATATGAAAATGGATATCTTCCTCCTCTCGGTCAATACTCAATTGATCGACCGCCTGAATCTGCTGGGCCTCAGCCGTCTGAGCCACCCGGGGACAATGTCTAGGTGCTATAGCTGTACGGTAAACAAGGATCACCTAAGCCCAAGTAGTAAGGAAAAACTCAAGGTTTCATCTCATCATTTTATTTAAATTACATTCCCAGAACACCCAAATCAAGTAAAACACAATCATGATGATTTATGTACCTTCCCTAGGGTGTCTACCCTGCAATCAATGTAGTCTCACTTGGTCGTTCGGTAGGCTCAGAGACCTTGCATCGGTTCACGGGGGGCCCTAAAATCCCGTGTCCTAGCCGGTCTTCCCTGGCCTATGTCACGCACCAAGATTAACTAAAAATGTTTCCCTACCATCCCATGCAATCCTTACTGTGCCTAACTCTAGACTCCCTCCTATCTCTCAATCATCACCTCTGATACCATTCTGTCATGACCCCGTCCCACCAAAGATGCCACTCCTGAGCTGACAATGGTGAAAGGGAGATAATGACCCCCGCGTCCCACCTCCAGTAGGCCCCAGGGTGTCGAATAACACCACAGGTATGAGTTTTCACAAATATGGGAGAAATTACCCTTTTTATCATTTAGGATCGGGAAATAGGACAAGTCAACCACCAAAAAGGAAAAAGAACAAGTGTATAGAAATAAACCCAAACCAATCCCACATGCATGTTTAAACAATTTTATAACAAGGTACAAGTACAAGAAATCTCAAAGTACAATACCAAAAGAAAAAAAGGTACAACCACAACAACAACTCCAACAGTCTGACTAGTAGGGTACAACATGGCCCTGGTAGCCCTCCTGGAAACCTGAAAGTAAACGTAGGGTGAGCATACAAGTATACATAGTAGGGAAACCTAGGGCTCTCATGCACAAGTGGGGAGAAATCCTAATGTACTGTGAGAACAATAGAAGAAACCTAACAAGGAATTATATCCACCCAACCACACCAGCCACACTCACCAAATACAAAAGCACAACAGGTAGTAGTATATAATAAACAAGAGTATTGGGTACCCCGCACCATTTACCTTTAGTTAGCTGCTCTTCCTAACGACGAACGTCCTGACGCTGCCACACTCTCCCTGCCCGCACACACCTGGGCCTCACAACCATGTATCCCACCCGCACACACTTGGGCCTCACAACCACATATCCCGCCCGTACACACCTGGGCCTCACAACCACGTATCCCTCCCACACACACCTGGGCTTCATCCCGATGAATCTTGGGAAAAAATAGAACTTGCCCGAAAAGTATTGGGCTAAAACCACCCCAATAGAAAAATACCCGATGAGTCTTAGGTGTATGGTCGCCTCAAGCCATTACAACCTAGGGGAGAAGGAGCAAGAAGGAGATAGTAACTAAGGGAAAAACACCATCTCCAAGGAAATTGGAGTGTTTGGAACTAAGTGGATAACATGGGTGGGGTGCGATAAAACACAAAAGAGAGAGAGAGAGATATATATATATATACCAACCACACAGCCCAACCTATGTCTTCTAAAAAGAGAAACTTAGCACGTGCCTCGACATTGCTACTACGAAGCATGCATACAACAAAACAAACCCAAAGACCCTTTAGGTCTTCACATTTCAGAAGTAATAGTTCTTTTGTTCCTTAACTACTGGGAAACTATCCACAACCAACCACACCAATCGTTCATAAAACATATCCCTTCCATCCACAAATCAAGTTAGGAAAAACATAAGCAGCACAACAATGTCCCTCTTATCAACCAACCAACCCCATTGATTATTATTTCTATTTCATTACCACCCCCACCATTCATTAACTCTTCCAATTTTATTTAATATTCACAACCCATAGCCCGTTCACATTCAAACACATCCTTGCAGCCCCACTGCCAACCACCATAACCACAACCACACCCAACCCGCACATCAGCATCCCTTTAATACCATTTATTGTAGCCCCACTACCCATCACCATCATAACATTCACACCAACCCACAACCAAGTCAACTGCAACCCTTCTGTTCACCTGATCCACAACAACCCACAAAACACCCCCAACACATGCCTCGTAACCAATCCAACACCCACATGTTCATTATTCCATTTTGTTTAACCGGGGTGATCACACAAGGGTTTCAGATTTTAAACATCCAACTTTACGTGATTAACCAATTCCCACATTCTACAAGGTTTCCACCTATAAGAAAATCCAGAAGGAGAGGGAAACATTTAATTGCGTAAGAAAAGCTCCCCAATGACCGTGATTTTCAGTAGGTATAAGCTCATTCAATTTAAAACATAATAACACGGGATATAAAGTAACAACAATCTCAAACATCCCAACCCCATTCATTAACTAGTTATTATCTTCATTTAAACAAGTTCAAAAGTGTTTCAAATAAACAATAGAGAATCCACCCCACATGATGCACAAATTATGAGACGAAGGTAAGATCCCTACCTCAACAGGTTCCTGATCGCAACGCTCCCCCAGATCAACCTTAAAAGATGCCCGTTGGCGTCCGTCACTTCTGTCGATCCCAGAAAAACCTCCTCGGGTGGAGGTCAGAAAGGAAAGGCCGAAGGAAAGACAATGGATCGATGCTCGGACGCTCCAACCCGTCGTTACGATCATGTGCCCGCTGACGGATCATAAATCGGAGCTCGGACGAAGAAGTTATGGAAGGAAGAGCCTTCAATTCTCTTAAGAGAGCTCTCCTCAGAGGCGAGGGGAGGAGAGGTGTGTATTGAAAAGGAAAAGGGCACCCCTCCTTTTATAGGCATGAAAAGAAAACGTACACGATGTGTACCTTATGGTACACGACATGTACTAGGTTCTTTCACACGGTCTCCACGCGGCTTCCAACACGGCTCTGCGGCCGTTGACTGGTCAACACACGGTTTGAGGGTAACACATACATGGGTAAGGACTACATGGCGTGTAGTTTAGACACACGATGGGTACTCATTCATTGCACACGACAAGGACACGACTCCAACATGGTACACGACCATTGACTGGTAACACATACGTAGGGAGGGACTACAGGGCGTGTAGAACTGGTCACACGGCGTGCACCCATTATTCCACATAGCAAGGACAAGGCTTGCAACACAGGGTATACCCGAAAAGGGAGTACATGACGTGTACTCAAACTACACGGCGTGTAGTTTCAAAATTCTGGAATGTGTGGGAATGGTCCATCTTACCCTCTAGAACACTTCTTGACCTTCTTTTTGACAAAGGAAAGGGCCGGAGAGGTCCGGGCCATTACAAGATGATGGATCCAATGCAGAAGGATGTAGAGGCTCAGTCATAGATGTATATGTAAAGTCCTCTCTAAAACCAGTAGGTGACTCCAATTCTCAATATGAATTTAACCTTAAAATAAATGTAAAAAATAATTTGCAGAAAAATATACATACCCTATTATTAAAAATTTAATAAAACAAAAATACCACTATATCTAAAAAATTAAATAAAAATAAACAATTTTTTATTTTATTTGTCAACATTTGCTAACTAATGTTATAAAAAAATTAATCATAAGTGAAATAACATAAAAAAGGAAACAAAATCCTACTATTATATAAGAAATTTAATATAAATTTCAAAATTATTCAAAAAACAAAGAAAAACATAACAATACTAAATAAAAAACGTTTTATCATATTTGCTAGATTAATTAATAACAATGTTTAAGAGAATACTACCAATATTATGTACCTTATTTTTAGTAGTTAACAATGTTAAAAGAATATGAAAAATAATTATGAAATATAAAATGATAAAAAAACAAAACTTAAGTAAAAATTAATAAAAATTAAAAAACTACATATAATGTTGAATAATTTATAAAAAATAAAAAAAAACTAATATAAACAATAAAATTTAAAATAATAATTTTAACATATGGTTTATATATAAAATAAATAAAATAAATAAAATATATTATTATATTATAAAATTTAAATAAGAAATAAATATAGGTTTTCTGTAATATTAAGAAATACCTAAAGTATTATTTTCTCCCATTACTTATTCATGATAATTTTATAATGAATGAACCATGATGTTGATGTGGTCATCAATATTCTCTATTAATATTACCATTGAAGATGAGATCTCGCATAAATCATCATATTCATCATTTTTTTCATCAATAACATACTATTTATCCCTTGTAAAATGATAGTGCACTGCATAATTAACAGATCAATAACATATACGTTTTTCCCATATATTTCTATGATAAAATGATCAGGTGTGTATTATCATCTATTCAGATTAACTAGTGTCTTTTAAAATTCATTGTGTCTAAAAATACTGTTACTAATAAATCATTTTAAATTAAACACTATAACATGAAATTTAATGTAATCATCCAAAAATATTTTTTTAATGACTTCATAATATGAACATGACATAGGGATTCAATTTTTGGCTTTGTGACTTGAAAAATTCATTTGTTCTCCAAACACCAATACAATATTATTCCATATTACAGTTTTATTGTCCAGATCATTCATATGAAATGTATAGAAATTAATCTAATACCCAGACCATGTTGTCAAATTTAAAATTGGGTCTCCCTCAATCCATCTCAATTTTTCTGATGCATATGATCTACTACAATGGTATCCTTAAACATTGGTAAATTTTTTTGGTTATGTTCATTTAAAATCCACGTATCATTTTTATTTTATAACTTTACATTAACACATTAATTTGAAATGTTATATGTGGTTGATAATAATATATTTTATTTATATTATATAAATGTACATTATTTTACTATTCACATGTCAAAAAATTTACTTTCGATCCATAGATACCCCTCCCCCATAATTGACTCATTCATGTTGAGATATTGGAAAACCAATGTGCTCCACTACTAAAAACTAATTTGTACAAAACTATTCTAACTCCATATAAATGTACATATTAATAATTGGTGCTTCAGTTTGATATGTTTTATTTAAATTACCGTTTATTATAATTATATGTCATTCAAATGGATACAACTATAATTGATATATAGTTAAGAAAAACTATATTTCCAACACAAAATGTGATAAACCGCGGGTTTCTAGTAAGAGGCCCTTTCATTATTGTTCTTATTTTTTTAATGTGTATGGGTGAATGTTGGGAGGGTTTGGAGAACATTTTTATTGTTTTGGGGCTTTTATAAGGGTGCACAGTTGGTGCACATTTTTGAAAAACCCTGAAACACAAAGAGGAAACTGTGCACAATGAGACATGGGTTATGGAGTAGGAACACGGGTAAGAATATGGTCTATCCAAACCATGAATATGCCTATAAGAAACAATGTAATAGGGGGAAACATGGTTTTTCCAGAAAAGGACATGGTTTGTTAAACCGTGCAAGATATCCATGCAATGCCTCCCTCGAGATAGAAGCTGGCACACAGTTAGCACACATTTTTTCTAATCGTGAACATTTTAAATACTAGATCCATAAAAAGTGGATCTTGGGTAGTTTTAGGTTTTTTACACTCATTTACCTCAAAAAATATTCCTAACTCAATATTTATTTATCTATATGTCTATGTTGGTGTAACGTCCCGGATCCGGGTGCCACGCAACGGGTGCCCCGAACCTGATTTTCCACGTGACCTCAATAGAATTTCCCCAAACGCCAGAGGATGCCAACTAGAAGTGAGGGCCTAGGACTGATACTGGGGAAACTATGCCCTCATATATCAATGTGTAGCACAACAGAATTTAAATAAAACATACAACAAAAAGCGGAAGCAGTAAACCATACACAATTGAAATAACAACTGTAGATGATATAAACAATAGTATATAAATGATGATGCTACATGTTTCAAGTACTAAGAAAATAGACAGAACATGTTATAAATCAATACAGTACAACAGAGAGCAGAGTACATCAAAGAAAAGAAAAACAGCTGGCTGCGACATCGCGAGCCTAGGCTCAGTTCCATGCCCTCCTACTCCTCAGCAACAGTCAAGTACCTGTATAGGGACTCATTCCCCTATCTACACCTGCAAAAACGTAATTTTTTTGGGCCGAAAAGCGTGACCCAAATAGGGTGTGAGAAATATATCTCAGTAGGCACCCACCAAAGGCCCATGTCCAACTACGTGTAAGCATGCAACAACATTGTGCAATAGTAAAATGCAATAAAGTAAGTAGTACTGAAATGTAACTAACTTAACAATTAAATTTCCATTTTATTATTCATTTATTCCATTAAATTTAGTATCGCTCTGTGCTCAACAGCACCAAGCCCTCAGGCCAACAAGTATCTTTCCCTCAGGCTAATATAGTAAACCACACCCTCGGGCTATACAAAATCCAACCCACATGTATTGCCCTGAGGAGTAACAGAAATTTGCACTCAGGCATAGGAATTGTCGCCCTCAAGCACAGAAGTCAATCTCTCAGGCACGAAAGGTTTCCCTCAGGTGAAATAACTACATCACTCAGGCTAAACAGTGCAGTGCCATCAGTCTAATCACAACAATTACCTATAGCTAAATAGGTAAATGGGCCATGCCCAAAATGGAAAAAGGCAGTAAAAATCAATTCCTCTCAAGGAAATTCTACAATTACTACTTGAAAGGCACACCCTCTGGTATCCCAGCCAAACGGCTAAACAGTGGAACACACCCCCGGGGTGGTTCCGAATCAAAGCAACGATCCCAAAAAGCATTTTATTATCACAATTTAATTACCTATGCAATTCTAGGAGTTAAATATAGAAACAGCCTCAGCTACACGACACCCCAACATGGCTTCATGGAACGAAAACACACAAAACACACAACAGTTGAAAAATATACACAAAGCCACCTACCTTATACGCCAATGAACGTTATACCCGAACGCCGACTCCAGAAATGCCCAAGAACGGCGTAGATCCGATGAAGAAAAAAATCTATTCAAACATAAATAATTTACGTTAGGAGAAGAATTGGTAAGAATGTTACCTGGAGGGGAGAGGGCTTACCCGTGCGGTTCCAACGAAATCGTCCGAAGCCGAATCAGAATCCAGACGAATGCCCAGTGGATCATCAAAGATACGGCCTCCTCCTTTGGCTCCAAAATGGCTCAAATGCCTCCTCTTCCAAATGAGGAGGCTACTGCCTGTTTTAAGCCGAAAAACAAAGTACATGGCATGTAATTCTGAGTACACGACCTGTACTTATTTCATTTAACTTTTCATTTGGTGACACTGCCACAATGTTCACTCGTCAACCTGAGTACATGGCATGTACCCCTGAGTACACGGTGTGTACTGTCGCCCAGCTGGTGGTGACTCCACCGCCTTACTATTCAAGCATGCCGACTGACTACACGGCGTGTAAGGTACCACAACACGGCGTGTAGTCGGTTCCTACACCCCTCGTCGCTGACAATGCTACACGCCCCGTGTAATCATCCCAACACGGCCCAAAGTACACGGTGTGTGGAAAAAGTACATGGTGTGTTGTTTCAAAAGTTAGCAATTTTTTCCATTTTCCATATTTTCTCAAAAACACTTATGGAAAATGAAAAAGAATAAGCTCGTACCTCAAAAATAAGAACCGGGTTCTTACAAAATTCCCCCCTTATAGCAATTCGTCCCCGAATTTCCCTTCTAAGGGTGGAGAAGATAATGCTCAGAACAACTCTGGCCACTGAATACGTACGTCGGCCTCCCGCTCCTAGGTCTCGTCCTGCACTCGGCCATGCTGCCATAGCACCCGTACGAGGGGAACCGACTGGCCTCAGAGAACCTTTGTGCTCCTGGAAATGATATGGATTGGATGCTACTCAATGGACAAATCATGCAGAAGCTTAACCTCCTCTGGCTAAAAGGTTTGAGACGGGTCTGAATGGAAGTGACGCAACTGAGACATGTGGAAGATGTCGTGCATGGCTCGGTACCACTGTGGTAACTGCAACTAACAGGGAACCTGCCCGACTCTCTTCAGAATCTCGAATGACCCCACATGCCTCGGTGAAAGTTTACCATGTCTCCTGATCCGCTTGTGTCCCAGCCTCAGCGAAACAAGTAGAAAAACCTGATCCCCGACCACGAACTACAATGGTCATTTACAGCGATAATCATAAGACTTCTGATGAGACTGTGCAGTAGTCATCCACTTCTGAATCAACTGGACCTGCTCAGATGTCTCCTGCACGAGTTGTGGCCCTAGTAAACCTGTCTTACCTACCTACAACCAGCACAAAGGTGATTAGCATGGCCTACCATATAAAGCCTCATATGGTGCCATCTCAATAGTCGCCTGAAAACTATTATTATAGGAAAACTCGACTAACGGTATATGCTTCCCCCAAGATCCCCCAAAGTCTAGGACACATGCAAGCAGCATGTCCTCTAGCACTTGTATCGTACACTCCGACTGGCCATCTGTCTGAGGGTGGTATGCTGTGCTCAGAAGCACCTGAGTACCGAGTTCCCACTGAAAACAATGCCGGAAACGAGACGTAAAGCGAGCATCCCTATCTGAAACGATAGAACGAAAGACCCCATGAAGTCATACGATCACTCAGATATACAACCTTCTGAGCTCGTCCACACTGAAGGTCTCCTTGATCCGAAAAATGTGAGCTACCTTCGTGAGTCTGTCCAGAACAACGCACACGGCGTCATTGCCACGAGGTGACCTCAACAAAACCATCACAAAATCCATCACGACATCATCCCATTTCCACTCTGGAATGGGGAACTGCTGTAATAGTCCAGCTGGTCTCTGACGCTCTGCCTTGACCTGCTGACAGGTGGAACATATCGTAAAAAACCCATTTATCTCTCTCTTCATACCCGGCAACCAGTACTGATGCCTCAATTCTTGGTATAGCTTGGTAAACCCTGGATGAACTGCCCAAGCTGAAGCATGAAACCCCCGCATCAGATCCTCACGTATATCCCCTAGAACCCATACTTCTCCATGGAAATGCAATACCTCATCAACGCCTATCATCTAACTGGGAGGAGGGTCCCAACTTGCCACCGACTCCCATAGAACTAGGCCTTCCGAATCAGATAGCTTCCTCATCCTCACTCTATCCAGGAGGGTAGAAGTCACATCTAACGAGGAAAGATAATTCAGTCCCTGACTGTAATGCACCTCCAGATGCATCTCAGAGAACAAAGCCATAAGCTGCCACTCACCACTGGCCTCCTACACTGCTTGTATCTGAGTCTTCCTGCTTAGTGCATCAGGTACTTCATTACCTTTACCAGGTGTATAGGCAAGCTCAAAATAGATGGACTGTAGGTACTCGACCCACATTCTATGCCTTATATTCAGGTCGTGCTAAGTAAAGATACACTTGAGGCTTTTGTGGTCGGTGAAAACCACAAAATGATCCCCCAAAAGATAGTGTCTCCAACAGCGCAACACATGAACAACTGCAGCCAACTCGATATCATTCGTCGGGTAATTCCTCTCATGTGTCCTCAACTTCCGAGACCCATACACGACAACACGGTCACCCTGCATCAAAACGGCTCCCGGCCCAATCCCTGATGCATCACAGTAAACTGTATAGCACTTCCCCTGCTCTGGGAGTATGAGGATCGGTGCAGATGTCAACCTTCCCTTTAGGTCCTAAAAATCTGCATCACAAGCTTCCGACCAAACGAATGTCACACACTTCTTAGTCAAGCCCGTCAACAGCACTGCTAAGCAGGAGAAGTCCTGTATAAAATGCCTATAGTAACCAGCCAGCCCCAAGAAACTCTGTATCTCAAACACGTTCTGAGGATGCTCCCAGGAAACTACTGCTCTCACCTTCTCTAGTTTTACTGCAAGTAATGCATTTGAGATAATGTGACTTAGGAAGTGAATCTGGTCCATCAAAAAGTTTCACTTTGAGAGATTAGCATATAGTCGATGCTCTGTCAATGTACTCAATGCAATCCCAAGATGGGTGGCATGGTCATGTCGAGTGTGAGAGTACACCAAGATGTCTTCCACGAATACTACCACAAATGAATAAAGATAAGGATGGAACACGCGATTCATCAGAGACATGAAAACTGCTGGCGCGTTCGTCAGTCCGAACGACATAACCGTATACTCATATAGACCATACCTACTATTGAAAGCTGTGAGAGGTATATCAGATGTTCTAACATGTAGATGATGATATCAGGATCTCAAGTCAATCTTTTAGAACACTCATGCTCCACGAAGCTGATCAAACAGATCATCTATCCATGGCAATGGATATCGGTTCTTAATCGTCAACTGGTTCAGATTCCGATAATCCATGCAAAGACTACGGGTACCATGTGCCTTCATCGCATAAAGGACTGGAGAACCCCAAGGAGAAGTACTGGGTCGGATAAATCCATTTGCCTGTATCTCCTCCAACTACCTCTTGAGCTCCTGCAACTCAGGTGTGGCCATCCTAAATGGAGGAATGAACACCGGTGATACTCCTGGAACATGCTCAATGGAGAAACACACCTCTCTCTCTGGAGGTAGACCCAAATTGTCGTCCGGGAAGACATCCATGAAAAGATCGACAACTGGAGGGAAATATGTCTGACAAGTCCCCTGGTCATTCAAATATAAGCTTGCAATCTGGGCTGTGACTCCACCTCTCCCATGATGCTCTGGTCCACCTCAACTCGCCTAAACATCTCATTCACCCCTGTATAGAAACTCTCCGCCCTCGGGTGACGTGAAACACAACCTGCGACTATTGAAGTCTACAAAAGCTCAGAAGGGAACCAACTAGTCCATCCCATGAATGACGTCATAGCTCGTCATCTCTAATAAATAGTGGTCCCAAAGGAAGTGTCACCCACAAACCAAAATGGGGCACTCCTTGAACTGATGCACACCACCCGTTCTAGTCCCATATAGAGTGTCTTGCGTCATGATATTAGAAGTACAAGAAACACTGAGCCCAAGGCTCTCCACAACAGGTACAGATATGAAATTATGCGTAGCACCCGTATCAAAAAGTACCGAATACAAGAAAGATGATACTAGAATAGTACATCTAACAGTAGAAGGTCTGATATCCTTCTCCTCCTGGGTCTATTGCACTGCATATGCCTACCTAGTGTCGCTGCCCTACGACACATCCTAGCTACCCTGAGCTGTCCCGCCCTGCTGCCTATGCGATCCTGGTGTTTGGCTACCACGACCACGACCACCATCTCTGCATGCAAGCCCTGACGTATTCCAGTTCCCAGACTGGTAAGAAGCCACTAGTCCTGCTCCCGCATGCGGAGTCTTCAAAGAACCCCTCTATCTGGCCACTGGTGGAAATTCCCTACAAAAACGCTGCAGATGACCCATCTTGCCGCAAGCTCGGCACTCCCCTGGGTCTCGTGGACACTGCTGTCTCTTGTGCCCCTCTCTACCACACTGGTAGCACCTGATCAGACCACCTGTAGAAGAAACCTTTCTGGTACTGCCGCCCTGATTGAAGTCCATCTGTCTCTTCCTCTTTCCTGCAGAAATAGTACCAGTAACTGGTGATGAACTGCCTTGGCCCACACCACTAGATTCACACAGGTTCCTCTCTGTGATAAGTGTCTGGTTCACTGTGGCATGTACAGTAGGAAACCTGAAAACATTCACCATCACTCTGATATCATACAGAAGAACATCCTCAAAACGTCTGGATCTCAACATCTCAGCACCAACCAGCACGGGTGTAAAGCACTGAAGCACTGTAAAACGAGCAGAATAGTCCATCACTGACATACCGCCTTCTGGCAGATTCATGAAATATCAAGCTCTATCTACCCTCATTATCTCGAGAAAGAAGAAGTCATAGAAGACTACTTGAAAATCATCCCACGCCATGTCCCTGTGACTCTCTGACTAGGTTGTAACATCCCACCACCTCTTGGCGGAATCACGCAGCATGTAAGTCATGAGCTTGACCCTCCACCCTGGAGGCATCTCAAGATGCTCGAAAAGCGTCTACATTGATCCTAGACAAGACTCCGCAACCTGTGGTCTGCCATCCCCTAAAAATGTAGGCGGATGCTACTGCTGGAAGATACGAGTCTGCTCAGTCATAGATGTCGCAGCCTGTGGTGCTCTTTGAAAGATCTTCATAAACCGCATAAAACCCTCACAGAACTGCGGCTCCGCGCTTGTGTCTTTTATAACAACTGGTGTCGCATCTCGCTCTACTGGAGGATCCACTGGTAGCCCATGGCCCACCATCTCTGAAGTATAATTGTCACAGCTTTCCTGGTGAACAACTCGCAGTCGTCTAGGCGGCATGACACTACAAGGTCAAAAGCTTGCCTCAAATTCAAAATTATTATGACTGCGAAGGAATCACAAAAGAAACAAGAAGAAGAAGGCATTAAAAATTGGAAAAACAAGACTACACGACATGTACAATGACTACACGACGTGTACTTGACTTCCCTTCCAGTGCTCGGGTCCTTCTACATGGCTAAGCCACACAACTTATGTTCAACAAAACTACACGGCGTGTATAATATCTACATGGCGTGTACGGTATTATTTTCCAACTGCCCGTGTCATCTGTGACACGACCGACTACTCGGATTGACACTACACGGTGTGTTACACCCGCACACGGCGTGTACACCACACTGTTTCCTAGCCACACGGCTAACTCCACACATTCTGTCCCTAAAAAAGACTACACAGTGCTTCCCACAGGTCCACGACGTGTTCGGGGAGAGGTGACACCGGCCCGGGTTGTTATTTACACGGCCGAGTCCCCATGTCACACTACACGGCGTGTTCATCATTGACACTGCATGTTCTGTACATGAGTTCACCGACCCGTCTTTGTTAGTTACACGACCGGACTCCGGTTCAACACTACACGGAGTGCACAAATCTACATGGCGTGTTTTACCCAAGCGCTTCCCAACCCCGTGTCACTGCCCACACGGTTTGTGACACAGGAATAGACTACACGGCGTGTACCCAAAAAGTTCATTATTCTTCCCGAACAGAAGAATATACACGGCGTGTATAAAAATACTACATGGTGGGTATACTGGGATTCCAGACAGTATGCCTCCAAAACATCCCCGGAACCTAGAAAATACTAAAAAACAACTCTTAAGTGTCAAATTCTGACCCGTGGGGGCCATACTCCCCACAAATCAAAGTTTGACATCTTATATGTGTTATAACCAACAAAAAGTCAATGATCCACCAAATTCAGGTCAATGGGGGCCCATACTCCCCAAAAACCAAAGCTTGGCATCCATTCTATAAACAGGCTCAAACAAAAACACCATATCACAAGGCAGGTATTTATCAAGCAGCTGTCACAACAACATGATTTTCTAGCACAACAACTATCACACCAACATGAAAATTCTAATGCACCTAAATGGCATGGAAACTATTCATGGAATGTGATACCTAGCATGTTCCTATATGATGCATGATACGACATACCCTCATCTCATCGGGTTGCAACTAAATCGAACCCACAGATCAAATATAAACAGCACAATTCACGTGTGTCACCAACAGTGAAAACTTATCAACCGTAAAATTGCAAAATCAAAAGAATGAAAAATACGAGGTAGACTGTATTTTCCCTGTACACGGGTTAGCTACGCCCAGGAACAACTTATTACCAACTACCGTTCCATCCTATCATTGACTAAGGCTCCAAATAGTAAGTCAAAGAAATGAAACATCCTCTTATACCACTTTGTAACGTCCCAGATCCGGGTGCCATGCAACGGGTGCTCCGAACATGGTTCCCCACGTGACCTCAAGCGCATTTCCCCAAATGCCAGATGTTTCCGACTAGAAGTGAGGGTCCAGGTCTGATAGTGGGGAAACTATGCCCTCATTTTTCAAAGTGTGGCGCAGTAGAATGTAAATAAAACATACAACAAACAGCGGAAGCAGTAAACCATACACAACTGAAATAACAACGGCAGATGATATAAACAGCAGTATATAAATGATGATGCAACATGAATCAAGTTCTAAGAAAATAGCCAGAACATGTTATACATCAATACAGTACAACAAAAAGCAGAGTACATCAAAGCAAAGCAAAACAGCTAGCAGTGGCATCACGAGCCTAGGCTCGGTCCCATTCCCTCATACTTCTCAGCAACAGTCAAGTACCTGTATAGGGACTCTTGCCCCTATCTACACCTGCAGAAATGTAATCAGTT
Source organism: Viscum album (assembly GCA_963277665.1). Lineage (NCBI taxonomy): Eukaryota > Viridiplantae > Streptophyta > Magnoliopsida > Santalales > Viscaceae > Viscum > Viscum album. The sequence goes on along the minus strand of OY728163.1, from coordinate 1,532,722,502 downwards.
TGGGACGAAAAGCGTGACCCAAATAGGGTGTGATAAATATATCTCAGTAGGCACCTTCAAAGGCCCGTGCCCAACTGCGTGTATACATGCAACAACATTGTGCAATAGTAAAATGAAATAAAGTAATCAGTACTAAAAAGTAACTCACTTAACAATTAAATTGCCATTTTATTTTTCATTTAATCCATTAAATTTAGTATCGTTATATGCTCAGCAGCACCAATCCCTCAGGACAACATATATCTTTCCCTCAGGATAATATAGTGAACAACACCCTCAGGCTATACAGAATCCAACCTGAAGGTATTGCCCTCAAGCGTAACATAAATTTTCCCTCAGCCATAGGAAGTGTCACCCTATAGCACCTAAGTCAAGTCCTCAGGCACGAAAGGTTTCCCTCAGGCGAAATAACTACAGCCCTTAGGCTAAACAGTGCAGTGCCCTCAGGCTAATCACAACAACGCCCTCAGGATAAACAGGTAAACGGGAAATGACCAACATGGAAACAAGCAGTAACAAGCAGTTTATCTCAAGGAAATTCTACAATTAATAGTTTAAAGGCATACCCTCGGGTATCCTGTCCAAATGTCTAAACAGTGGAAGACACCCCCGGGGTGGTTCTGGATCAAAGAAATGATCCCAACTAGCATTTTATTATCACAATTTAATTACCTATGAAATTTTTGAAATTAAATATAGCAACGACCCCAGCCACACGACACCCCAACATGGGTTCATGGCATGAAAATGCACAAAACACACGACAGTTTGAAAATAAAAAAGAAGCCACCTACCTTATACGTCAACAAACGTTATACCAGAATGACGACTCCAGAAACGCCCAAGAACGGCATAGATTTGATGAAGAACAAAATCCATTCAAACTTAAATAACATAAGTTCGGAGTAGAATTGCTATGAATGGTACCAGGAGGGGAGGGGGCTTACCCGTGCGGTTCCAACAAAATTGACCGAAGCTGAAATGGATTCCAGACGAACGCCCAGTAGATCTTTAAAGATCCGGCCTCCTATTTTGGCTCCAAAATGGCTCAAACACCTCCTCTGCCTAATGAGGAGGCTACTGCCTGTTTTAATCCAAAAACATAATGTACAGGGCGTGTAATTCATTCATTTAACTGTTCATTCGGCGGCACCACCACACTGTTCACCCGTCGACCTGAGTACACGACATGTACCCCTGAGTACATGACGTGTTCTGTCGCCCAGCTGGCGGCGACTCCACCGCCTTACTATTGAAGCCTACCGACTGAATACACGGCGTGTAGTCGGTTCCTACACCCCTCATCGCCGACAAGGATACAAGCTCCATGTACTCATCCCAACACGGCCAAAAGTACACGACATGTGGATAATTTACACAGCGTGTATTTTCGAAATATAGCATTTTTTTCCCATTTTCCATATTTTCTCAAAAACACTTAAGGAAAAGGAAATAGAAGAAGCCCATTCCTCAAAAATATGAACCGAGTTCTTACAGGTGGCATCTTCCATTGATCTAGAGGTGATCCAAGGGCTTCTCTTAGTGATTTCAAGTTAGATTTTCAAGGAAAGCATACATTCATTATTATTTTTGGTAGTTTTACATAGATCTAGTTATCTGTCAATCTTGGGTTCTTTTTTTTATATTATAATAGGTTATAACTAATATATTTCATTCAAAATATGGTTATATTTGGTCTTCATGATGATAGTGGAAGAGATCTAAAAAGGTATTTTGGAGTTTCAACCCAGTTAGATTGATGTTTTTCGTTTCATTTATCATTTTCACCAAATTATATTTATAAGTGGCTTCAATATCAACATTTATGTTTAAAAAATTAAGTATTAGTTTCAATTTTATTAAATTGGTATAAATTTATCGCAAACATGTTCGGAAAATCATTGTAGAAGTTCTTTTTAGGGATGAATTATAATTTTTTTTAAATTTTGGAATTTTTGTGAAAAGTTCATTGTTAAATGATTTTAAAATATTGATTTTAGTATAGTTTTTTGGAACTATTTATGGAAAAATTATTTCAGTATTTTTTTTATTAAAATGGTTTTATAATTGAAATGGGTTTTTTATTGGAAATGTTTTTGGGCATACCTGTTGGTGAGTGTTCGTATTTAATTATGAGGCTTTATTGAAATATGACATTGTGATGAAATTTTATATGTATGTGAAACCTCTCATTATTAAGTAAATATCAAAAAAAATAGTTCATGGGTGGATGTAATGGTTTATGCATTTGGATGCGAATTCTAGAAGTGGAATTTATGAAATTGTTTTAGAGAATTTTTTGGTTTCATTTTATAGAACCTGATGTTGTCTTGAGAAAATTGTTTTACTATGGATGTTTTTTTATTTTGATATAATTTTTTTTATAAATTGTTTTATATAGATGTGATAACATAGTCTATCCTAGTGGCATGAATAGGGTAGCCATATTTCATATGAGACAAATTAGTTGACAAAATTAAACAAGTCCTTTTTTGTATACCAACCCATCGAATAATTTTTTTGATGCAATGTCTTTATGGTAATAGATATCATGATTTTGGATATCATAATGTCAAATATTATGGATTTAAATCATTTAAAATTTAGTTATTTTGATCTATGAGATAATTCCCTTGATGTTATCATGGATTCATTTTGTGCATCATTACTTTATTTAATGGAATTTATTTTCACTTATTTACCATTATTTATTTATAAATCCATTTTTACTCATGAGAGATTGCATTTTACAGAACTCTTATTTAAAATATGGTATCACATTTTCCTTCATTTACTTTCCCTAGGAAATTAAAAAATATTTTGAATAATACCCATTATGTAATATTTCATGCTATTACTTTTATATTTAAAATTTATTATGGTAATCACGTATGTATCTAGATCTTCACGTATTAAATAATGATCGATACTTGAAGATGAGATCATTTCTATACTATTCCAATGTAATAATTCCAACACTAGATCTAGATTACTAGAGTCTAGGATGTATGATTTATTACCCTAAATAAACAGAAAACTTAATATAATTTTATAAAAAAATATTGAAATTAATCGGGTGACATACCTCAATTAAAATGACAAAAAAATAAGAATCCATGATTAAAAATCCTACTCTATCAAACATACATGAAAACCCTATGATTCTAATGTGATTACATAGTAATCTTATGTAACAATAAATTTAACACCAATGAAAATCCATCCAAATTAGAAAATAATGAATGGGAGAGAAGTTGTAAAAACCCATACATAAAAGGGTGTGAATTTCTTGGGGAATTTACATTCTTATTTTACAGAATGGTTTGTTTTAGGAACGGTGATTCGGTTTTAAATATTTAGTGTTATAAAATCTGAAATTTATTTATTTATTATGTTGTTCATGAATATGTTGGTAGAATGGGTTCTGAGTGATTATTGGTGAAGGAATGAGCATGTTGATATCTAAATTATTTGTTTTCCTAACCATTATTTTCATGAACGGTTGTTCAAACATTGAATTAAATTCATGGGGTGATTATATTCTATAAAATGGGTGGATAAGTGGGGGACAACTACCTATTACTATTCACATTAGGAACTAGTTGTTCACAAAAAGAATACTTCCCTCTTTTTTTAATATAGGGACAACATTTCTTTTTAATGGGAATTTCCCCATTCTTCTTCTAGTATGTAGTGGGGAAGGAGGGTCCAATTTTTAGAATATCCCCCTTAATCTTCTTGTAGTTCCCATTTGATCTAGGGTGTTATTATTTTGTGATGTTTAATGTGAGATTCCCCTTGTTATTCCTTCTCTGTTCTTTCTCCTTGGTCTCTATCATTTTAGGTGACTTTACATTCAGTTTTTTAGATGATTATGATAGTGCATGGTGGAATCATTAAGTTGTCTTGAGGATTTTTATTTAATATATTGATAAAGTCATCGAAATATGTCTCATGTTCTTTCATTCAATTTTGATAGAGGTACTCCACATAATTAATTATTCAAAGGGTTTATCTTGAACCAAAAAAATTTCGGTAATAAATCATTTTTTAATTTAGGGATTTTTCATGAGATTGTGTTAAAAGATCATTATAGACCTCCCATGGGTTTCTAGATTCAGTTACAATATCACAAGAGATACAAGTTAATTTTTTGAATTTATTCATATTTTTAATTTGTTTAATTAATTATATGGTTTTATAATTTATTTCTATTATGATCTGTGTTAGTTAGGGATATAAATTGATGGTTGGTTTCTATTTGGGTTGGGAAATCTACAGTGATAATTTTCATGTGATGATCAACGAAAATTACTCCATCATTAAGGTATATACCCCTTTTAAATACCCAAAAGTTATTTTAATTAATTAATATATGTATGTTATGTGATGTATGATATAACCAATGTGGGAAGTTAAAATTTTAAATAAAATACATTACTTATAAAAATTAAAATATTTTTACCAAATTAAACATGTTTCTCTAGCCATGAGGTGTTTTGGTAACATTCATGTTTTCTCAATTGTAGATGGCCAAGGAATAAATTACAATTATTTACCTAGTGATGTTTGGACCCATAGGTGTTTTAACAAAATTCAAGGAATAATATGGAGTTACTCTAGTGTTATTTTCCCTTTGAAAACTATATGTTGAGGAGGTATTGGATTGAGGTGATTAGATTATGGAAATGGACATGTGAGAACCTTGATATTCATTATAAATTATGTATAAGTTGAGATGACTAATGTGAGAGTGTTCCTCCACCATAATGATGTGATTACCTAGGTGGGTAGACCCAATGGAAATCGAAAAATGGTTGGGTGTGAGGACTGACCAAGAGAGACTATGAAATGGTATGATATTTAGACCATATTCCACATAGGACCTGTCGTGTGAGTTTAGTGAAGTCATTAGATGATTATAGTGATGATGAGTGACACCATTCCCTCTATGTAATGGGTTTTGACATGAGAAACATGTTTAAGATAAAATGACCCATGATGTTTGTAATGGATATGATGTAACCAAGGGGACCTTGGTTGGTGACACTATGATGCATCAACCCTCAAGAGGGTGTGATTTAGAAATCTGGTTGTGATGACTGTGGGTGTCACCTCAGAACCCAAATAGAGAATGAGCCTAAATTTGATTATTTTATATATTGAACCACCCCAAAATAATCTTTTTTTTATGATATGTTTTGTTTCCTGGGAGACCCCCCTAATAATCATCAATGAAACCTACTAATATGGTATTTTCTTTTAAATTCTCCCTATATATGTAATAAATCCCACTACCATAGAATGACCTGGATTATCTCTCAGGGTTTTAAATCTAAGATCGATGAATATAAAATGATTATGATAACCTCTTACTATTCAACATTTGTGTATGATGACTGAGGAATGCTCCGGTTAACCTCATGGGGTTTAATGTTTGATCCTAATGAGTATGGAACACTTATGATTATCTCTCAGGTTTGACGATGACACATAATACATAATATTCAAATATTATTACCTTCTAAGGATCTAATTGATGATAGATAACTACTAGATAACCTAGGATTTCCTCTTAGGTAATAATGATAATTATTGATAATTACTGATCTCCCATGATCACATCATATGGATTGTCTTACACTCTACTAATATGGTATTCCTTGGAATTATCCTTGAATTGAGAAGTGATATATGAAACTATGTAGATGACTTTTCATACATACATGAATATGAAATTTACACCTACTACTATATAGAAGTTGTTCATAGTATTGTTTAATATGATTGTTTTATATTCAATAAGTTACTATAGTACTAGATGATGTGGGCTTTGGTCAACGATGGTATTCGTGGAATAACTCGATGATCGATAATGTTTATTTTATTTATTCTTATAATGTTTTTTTGTTAACAAAACGTCAATATATTATTCAATTACACTATTATGTACATAACAATGTTGGGGGTTTCCTACGGAGTTGTACTCACACTCTGGTCTGGTGAGGATGGGTCTTGGGTACCCTAATAGACATGAAAAATCATAGATTTAGCTTGAGAAGTGGACCATATTATGTTTATTAAGTGTTATTTCTCATACATGATTGAATATTTTGATGAGGGGAGTCCTTGTTATGTTATAGATCCTCTTTTTTATTTATTGTAATTTTATTCTTTAATATCTGTGGTCATTCCAATAGGTAACTATTGATTATTTACAACTATATGATTTCACCTTTTCATTTGATACAACATGTTTTATGTTATTTTTTAATAACTCTTATTTATTTCAGAGATGATGTTTGGTTTATTTTATCTATTGTTTCACACTTTTATATAGGGAGAATGGAATATTCTCTCTAGGGTATCACACTAGATCAACACTACTAGTCAAGAACCTCTTGTGCACAAGGAGGTTCACTTGATGTCAAATGGTGATTACCCAAGACTATGCACCACCCAGTCATTGCATATCAGAGGTTTTATATTGTCGTGTTGGGTTATATAATTTATTTTTATTCTATAAGATTGTCTATTGATGTTTTATTTGATCTTATTAATTTGGTAGATGGTAGAAATGTGACTTATAGATGTATTAGAAATTATGAAAAATTTCAGACTAGTGTATCATGAACACGTTTTTTATAGGAATTCAAGGTTATTAAGGATATGATATTGTCGTTCTTGTTTCCAGGTATTGTTATTGTATGATTTTTCTCTAGCATTACACACATGGGATTTTAGAATTATAATTTATGATTTATTGTGTTTTTAACACTTCTTCCCGTGGACAGAAGCATATTATTGGATTTTGGAAACAATTACCAATGTTAATAGGACAAAGAGCATGAATCTATCTTGGAATAGTGTATTTACCTTACATTCATATGCATGTGATTCATTTTCATCGCTAATGATATAATTTTTAATTTTATAAAATATCAGTACAAACATATATATTGTTTTCATATATAACATGACATAAAATTTTAATCAACCAGACCATGGCATATTTTATTCTGATAATAGATCATTTGGATCTATAGTGACATTCTTGATGACAAAGACTACACATTCCCTCTTGAATGAGATTTATAGAAACCCTATTTTATTAAAATATGAATATGAAAACTTATAAATGAACCTATTTGGGTAGTTATTATTTTTAGTTTTATAATAACTATTTTTTATTATTATATGTTTTAGTGACAACCTATATAATTTTATCCCTTATAGTTCAGTGATAAAATAATACTTAACCAGGCCATTTGCCTATGGTATACCCAACAAAGAACAGAGTATGGAAATGTGGTTATATTTATATATGATAACAAATGAGAATGTTATACTTTAGGGGGTAAATCCTGTATATAGATGGTTTATGAGGATCCACATGAGGATAATTTTTTTGAGGGGGTAGTCCCATATATGGATTTTTAATGATAATCAGTTACTAAGGAGGAAATGATTTAGAAGGTGATGTTGAGATGGTCATAAGGACCCGAGAGTGGATATTTTTCATGTGATTAAAGGTTTGAGGATTAATATAGGAAAATTTAGGTGTTTCCCTGAGCTATGATTTTTATATGTTATGACTTATGTGTTATTATAGAGGGCCTTGTTCTTTTGAGATCCATTTTATGTGAGGTGAGATTGAAAGAACCCCTAGAGGGTCGTTGGTCCATATGAAATTGTGTTTCATTCAACAATCTTGATGGTGGGAATCACTGAGACTTAAAATCATCAATTATGAGTTTAGTCTTATGGTGGGACGATTATACTCTTGGGGATGAATTTATTTACGACACTATGGTGTCATAAGCTATATGGTCACATGTAAGCATTGTCATGGAGTTTCTGTGTCAATAAAGAGTTGTGGCTCAACTTTTTTAAATAATGAACATGATGTCGGTATTTCAACAATGGAATATCTGTCAGCCTTCTGGGATATAACATAGAACTTTGAAAATGTACTAATGATCTAGATGAGTTTGGATATATTGCGGAGTGACTGAAGATAATTATCTGGGATGATAAGTGACATGGTGGGAGGTTTTAAAATACAATACCTTTTCTTGGTGGGGGGATTTTTGGTAAATTTAAAATTTAATTTTGGTGAATATTTTTTCAGAACCAGTATTTAGATAGAAATAATAAGTGTTTGGATGTTATAAATTTATGTTTTGGTATGTTTTTTGAGACCTTATCAGTGGTACGTGATCTTGGTTGAGCGTCGAAGGAAGGCCTGGTGGAATGAGAGACGATTTTTTTAATAGATTCTACTCAACCCATGAACTATACTTCATACCATGAATTAAATTTATATGGAGATTATATGTTATTAATGGAATTAATTGGGTTATTAAAGTCCATGAACGAACTAGATGAAGGAGGATCCAATACCATGAAATATTCATACCATTAACTAGTGGTTCATAACATGAATTTTTTTAGGAAGAGAGATCGCACTTCTACCCTAAGTAATTAATTGGTTGAACCTACTATTTATCACAATTAATAATTATTCTATATTTTTTAAAATTATGGAAACCAATTTTTATACCGGGGCGTTCCCCTTCTTCTTTTAGAATGAAAAGGGTCGACAATGCCATTTTTTTCAACTTCCCCACTTACTCATTCTCTCTCAGTATCATATTTATTTGAGGAATTTTGGGAGTCATTTTTATAGATATTAATGTTTAATTAATAAAATTTTTTCCTAAATTTCTCATACTCATTTGTTTCTATCTTATTTGGTTGATTTTGGTTTCTTTTTTTTTTTAAGATGATTCCACCATACCATGTTGAATCATCCCATTATCATAGGGATTTTATATAGTGTATCTAGAGGATGTCCCATGGAAAAATTTTCATGCTATCACATGAAATTTTTATGTAGGCACATCAAAATATAAAATTTTATAAGGTTTTACAAAGTTAGATTAATTTATCTACTGAATCATTCACATGTCTCATGGATTTTTCCTACTTGGTATTTTGAGTGTGTTATATACCTCTTACATGTGTTTAGTTGTAATTATCAATGAACAGTGCACCTAGTGAGATTATATAAATATGGTTAACTTTTATAAATTTTAATATTAAATATAAATAAGTATAATTAATTATTTTTTATGTCATTCATGAGTTCAATCCTCACAGTGGAAGGCAGCGGCCCTTGGGGTTGGGTGACCTCAGACAAGACTTTCTAGTATATAATCGAAGGGAATAAATACATCACTGTGGTAGGTGGTCCTTTTTACATGTCCCTATGGTAATGTAATATATTTATTTATGATTTTCATGGGAGTTTTGGTGCCAATACCAGAGGATATTGACCATTAAAATAAATGGATTTTTTAATTAAAATTAAGGTCTTATAAATATGATGAACAATGTTCATAGGCCATGAGGGACTTTGTGAACAAACTATATATCCTCAAACACTAATGGTTGTGGAATTATTTATTATTATATTCCTTTAAATGGGTGTAACCTGAGGAGTGTCAATAAAATCCAATGAACATGGAGGAGAGACCGTAGTGTTAGGTTCCCTTAGAATCCTTAAAGTATATGGGTGACCGATTAGGGTGACATTCCTGTGAAATTATCCCTATGAGAAACCTAAGATACATTAAAACCTAAGGTAGTGTTCTGATAAACAAGGGGAGTGTGTTAATCCCCCACTATCATATTAATTAAAAGTTTTATATCCTATGGTGATTGAAAATTATGTTGGGTGTGACGAAAAAAATAGTTTGACTATGATAGAGGATATGCTTCATTAAATAATTTGTTTGAGAATTATCCTATAAGGCCCGTGAGCATGAGTGAAGAGTATTTAACTAAGTGGGGTGTTTTAGATACATAGTCCCAAAACAATTTCCCCAGATATGATGTGACAAAGGTCACCCTGATGGATGTACCCATGATACATTGACCTCTGAGATATTTATTTGGGAAATTAGGTAGTTATTATTATGGGTTTCACCTTAGAAACCAGATCATATATGAAATTAATATTGATTATTTTCTAGGGTCATACCACTAATAATTATAAATTATTCTCCATATGATTAGTTTCATAGGGTTATCCCCCTAGGAATCAATGATGATGATATATACTAGAAGATTCCTTGGATATTCTCGTTGGATTCTGCATTGAACAAAGTAATATAGAAATCTTAGGATAACCTCTAATGTTGATAATTTTTACACAATGAATATGAAATCCTCATTTTGAACTCTTAGGGGTTGATATTTATACTAATCACTATAGACTTCTTATGAATACATCGTGGGGGTTAGTTATGATATTAGATTATTTCTTATCACTTATGATTACCTCTTAAGGATTGTCTTGGTGCACTGTGACTAATGGATCACCTTGGATTACCTCTTATGAATTAAATATTCCACATAATTACAATTAATCACCTAAAATAACCACCTATGGTTTATCTTACAACCTAATATTATGATATTAATTGTAAAACATCGTTATATATTGAAGATATGTGTGACTCTATGAAGATACATTGGGACAGATCTAAGGATTTTACATTTATTCATTCTATTATATAGTCATTTTACATAATAATGGTTGGAATGATTATAAGAAATGTGCAGATACAATATAAAACATTCCTATGTAGGTTTTGTTATATCATAAGTTCCATGGTAGAGCTTGATGATTGAATATTGTAAAAATTATTTATGGATAAACAAAAATTTTATTTATACATTGATTATATCCCATATTTATACACTATATTTACTAGTTATGTACGAGTACATGTTTTTGGTTCCTTACTAAGTCGTAGTAAAACCCTTCTTAGGTAACCATGGAACTTGGGTACTTGATCAGACATCGCTGATTGTAGGTTTAGGTTGGGAAGAAGACTAGAGTAGCTTGATTGAGTGGGATAACTCAGATATGATTCGATACTAGGATAATGTGAGGATAAGGGATATTGTATATAAAATTTTTATTTACAACATCCTTTATTAATTTTTATAGGTGGTCAACTAGGTGGGTGGCTAGAAAGTATGCATGGTTGTATTCTTCTACATTTACATTTGATATAACATGTTATATTTTATTTCTTATGATTACTCTTGTTTATATCATGAGTTATATTTTGTTTGTTTTATCTATTATTGAGAAATTTGATATGGGTGTAAATATTCCAATGGTACCACTATAGACCATTGTTTCCAATTCATAGCTTTCAGAATATGCAGAGGTTGGCCAGTGGACTAGTAGCGACACCCCCATTACAAGCACTACTCAGTGACCATAGATATAGGGGAGAATATTATAGATATGAAAATAAGGGGATAATGATACATTATATATAAAATATAGATATTAATAAATATATCTAGATCAATAGGGATATTAGGAAAGTCAAATGTTAAAATATTGGGAATGAGGATAGACAAAAATGAGCATACCCAATGACTCTATCTGTTATAATAAATGAAGAAAACCCTCAAATGATGATTCTTACCTTCTAAAAAATGTGTTAGAAAACATTTAGGTACTCTCTATACAATCACCATATACCCAATAGTACACTACGAGCCTAATGTAAGTCCATTACGTTCTCAGTGGATAAATAAGTTGGGAATCCCACTATTCACATCATTGAGTACCCAATGGCTATTGAAATCCACCTTCATAATCATTCAATTTAAAAAACACATAAAATATTTCATTGAATATTTTAAATACATATTTCATTCCCTAAAAAACTATTAAAACATTTTAAATTTATCCATATAACCCATTTTGAAAGCCGGATTTATATTTTAAAATTATCAATGGATAAAGTTCAATTAGATTCAATATGATGAATAATTTATATGGAAAATTATTGGATAATGTAATCAATTTTAATTATCTTAGGGATGTTATTTTAAAGACTTTGAGTTTTAAAATGTGATGATTATTGAACTATGATTATATACCAATACATGTTGAAATTTCATCATTAAAATGATAATTGACTACAATATTTAACAATGTGTTTAATCCTTTGGAATTCAAATGAATTCATTAAATGGAATTGGATGTCATTCATCAAAAATTCACCCAATACATATGATGATTGATTAATAGGTATTCATTCCGAATATTTTTTTTGAATGGTGAATCATTCCTTAAAAAAGTAGAATATTGGGAGAAAGATATTTAGATGATGAAGTTGACATTGGATTTTTTATTAAAAAATTAATATGTGAGGAGGAATATTAGATCAGAGAAGTTTAATTTTTCATATGTCTCAAAAAAGGAGCCGATGCGTGGAATTGAGAGAATTGGACATGCATTATAAACTCAAGATCATTTTTCATTTCCTTTCATTTATATTTTATACTTAACTGATGGTGATTGATTTAATAAATTTTGTTATGGATAGTTTACTAGTAATTCGTAAAACATTAGGTCAACCAAAAGAAAACAACATCCACTATATAGGTGGTCAAGTTGAAATCCTTTATAACCATGGTTGTGGTAGAGAAAAGAACATAGGACACAAAAAACCAATATAGTCCAACATGGGGTGAGTAAATAGGTTGTCATGTAATGTTAGTGGACTATGTCATTGTAACATCCCAAGATTTTATAAAAAATATTCTTTTTAAATTTTATTAATGTCTTCTATTGTACGCTACACCAAAAGGAGCTTGCACAACACACATCCTTGACTTGCCTTGCATTACACGCAATCGCGACCTTCCTCGATAGCGTGTGTTGTACGCAACACCAAGTTTCGCTAAACAATGATATGCTATTAAGATATTATTAAAACTAGCTGTTGTGAATTGTAATAACCACTTTTTGAAATTTTGGATTTCATTTATGGATTCGGAGTATCGAATTTAGCCAAAGGTGAAATTTTGGTACTTTTCGGATAACTTTCATATTCGGATGAATAGTGAAAATTACTAAATTATAATTAAAAAAAACTTTTTTTAATCGAAATAATTAATAGTGATAAATCATTAATTTGAGTGGTTTTAAAATATATTTAGAATATATTTTTACAATTTAATACAATTTTGGTCATTGGATGTAATTTCACATTTAAACCAGACATAATCAAGTGTCAATCTTTTGATAGATATTGTTTCTTAAAAACACGCTATTTGTTTTAACAGCGGGATTTAATTATAAAATTAATTAATGCAACTTTTATGTTATGAATTTGGTAAAATAGACTTCATTTTTGAATTCGGATTATGAAATATAGCTTAGGATGAAATTTTGGCATTGTTCTGAAAAACATCAATTTTTGATGAATAATGAAACTACTAAGTGGTAGTTAAAAAACTGAATTTTTCATAAAACATAATTTTACCGCTTCTGTGAATGGAATTTCAAAAATCCGAGAGACACGGTTGATGTCAGTAAGTAAAATGTGGTTCAATGAGATGAAAATAATTTTTGGTGAATAGTAACTTTTTACTTTTATTTACCACGGTTAAAAGTAAATAGGGTAATTAAGGGTAAGAATGATATTAATATTACCCTAACACATGTTATAATTCTATTGGACAAGTGTATCTCGACCAAAAACAACCTTAAGTGTAAAATATTATCATTTAGGCCCACTTGGATTAGATTAGGACATTTATTATTATTTAATTCAAAGAAGAGTTAAAAGAGTTAAAATCAAAGTTTAATTACTAAAACATTTTTAATATATGGTTATACATAAGATAAATTCGATTGTAAATATTCATTAGAAATCTAAAACGATTTCCCACATAATGGTATTTTATTTGTAATTTCTAGACATCAAATAAGTTAATTTATTTATGACACAAAGATGATGCAGTAATTATCTTATTAATGAAATATTGACATAACTGATGTTATAAACACCAAACTAAATATAATTTGAGACGTTTTATGAATTCCACTAATTTTATAGGTTACTATGATATATTAGTGTTGATTTAATCAACTTGTTTCGAACATATAATTCTGTTATGACTTTCACAAAAATCATATATCAAATAGTGTCAAAATTGACACAAAATAGTTTTTCAATCAAATATTATATTATTAATTTTTATTTTATTCCTAAAATTCTAAGGTTCGGAAAAATGACATAGATAAGGATATATATATTAATAATAAACAATTTGGGGTTCGTTTGGCATGTTATAGTAAGTGTATTAACCATATAGTGAAAGAAAACAAAAAGACACGGTAAAAGTTAAATTATTTAACTTAGAGTTAAATCTAATTGATAAGGTTAAAATAATACCCAAAACTTGTCTAAATCTTATTGGTTGATAGTATTTCGACCCAACCCCACTTTAGCATCAAAATAAGACCCTTTGGAACCATTATAAACCGATTTTGACATTAATATAAAATAATATTTTGAGGTATTCCTAAGGTGCCCCTCTTCTCCCTTATAAAAGGACACCTCCTCCCCCTCCTCCTCACACCAATTTGAGCACTCAAGCTCGTCCAACCCCTACCAAAATCTCTTCTCCACTTCCCTAGAAACATCCTAGAGGTTCTGGTCTTCCTCAAAGACCAATTTTAGTTCCCTAAGAGGAGGTCTCCAAAAGGCGCTTCAAAGAAGAGGTAATTACCGTTACCAATTCTTTCATGTTTATTTCTTCTTCCACTTCTTCTTATTAGGTTGTTTCATTATGAAGTAATAACATCAGTATCACTCATATACTGATATGTTATTATAAGTATGAAACAACCCTATTTCACCATCTATCCATCCTACGGAAAAAGAAATCACCGCGCGTGCGTACGTACGGAATACCGTCTCCACGCTGTGGTGTAATCTATTTTCCACCACCACCTTACATGGATGGGTATAATGGTGTAAATAATAACTATACATAGTTATTACAACATCATATTTATTATGATATATTGTATAATCCACTCCAATTCAATTCAATATTTATGGAAAAGATATCATCGCTCGTGCGTACGTACGGAATACCGTCTCCACGACGCGATGAGATTCATTCTCCATGTTAACCATTTAAGAATGATTATAAAGTATATATAAGAAATAATAATGAAATATATGACATTATAAAGCTACTGGATTTATGTATATATATATATGAATGTCATCTACTTACTTCCATTCAAGACAATAGGGAAAGGAAAACAGCGTTCATGCGTACGTACGGACTACCGTCTCCATGAACGGTGTTTTTCATTTCATTTATCTATCTATTATATATATATATATACTGAATATATATGATATATAAATCATATTTTATATTCTGGAAGTAAGTAAATCATGATATAAGTAATAATAATGTCAAGAACAACAAGTCAAAACACCTACGATAAAAGAAACGATTTTACCCAAAACGCTTCTTTAACATGGAATTTACAAAAGAACGGGTAATATAATGTCATAAGTGAACCATATATGATATTATAACAATGAATATGATTCTGTAATAAGTCAATGACATTATTTAAACCATTATACAGGAGCTTCGTACACGTACAAAGCAAATCGGACCTAAGGTAAGGGAAATATCACAATCTCATTTTTATCCGAGATTGTTTTTACCTTGGTAATTACTAGGGTGTATTTTATCATCCACATTCATGTTTCCTCAATATGTAATGTTATTTACATCCACCTACAATTGTTTAAATCCAATTTTACCCTTCGGTGAGTTTTTAGTAAAAGATATGAAAGGAATCTTTTGTCGTTTTTCATACGAGGTAATTTTTGACTTTTCCGACAAAAGTACGAGAAGAATGTTTTTTTAACTTAAACGGCACAAACGGATTTTTACGGTTTTATAAAGTTTTATTTTTATGAAGATTCCTCCAAAAGATTTCATGACTATTTTCAATAAAATCTCTTTCTTTTAAAAATTTCATGATGTTTTGTGAAAAGAAATTGATTTTGAAGAAGAAAGGATATTTTCCTCAAGAATTCAATTCAAGTGTTTTATCAAAATTATTTTCCATCTAAGATAATAAAGGGTTCTGTTTCTATCCATATTTTTACATTTATTTGACTATGTTGTGATGGAATTATGTTTATGAATTCCTTTATCTTATATGAATGGTTTTATGATGTCATGTTGTTTAAGAATCCCATTTTTATTACATGGGTTATGCAATGATGTATGATTTATGATTATGTGGCACACATAAGAAAGGATTCATTAAGAGATGGGTGGGACCTATATCTCCCTCCAATGCATTGGGTAAAGATTTTATATCTCATGAGATAGACATGGCTGGAATGGTAGGTTATACCGGTTCAGTGAAACAGGACTGAAACGAGGATTACTCGATTCAGAAAGGGACTTTGTCCACTAAGATAGTCTTGGCAATGAGTATTGACTAACAAGAAATGATTCTCTATGATTATGTGTGTATGCCACAATGAGTAATGTTTTAAGTTATGATTTCATTTCACTACTATTATTTATCCCATGTTATGAAATTATGCTCTCTTTTGCTGGTTAAGATTTCCAAAAATGTTATGTTCTTATGAAAATTATGTGATTGATATTTCCTTTGTTTACCCTTACTGAGCATTTGAGCTCACCCTTTTATGTTTTCTTTTCCCCAGGATATAAAGAAAGGTTTTAGGTAAAATAAAAAGGAAGATCTTTATGGGAGATGTTGAAGATCTTTCCCCACGATTAGAAGATTATACTCCGAGTTTCCAAAGACACTAAACTATTATGGTCCTTGTGTGTGTGTTTTTGTTATGTACTAAGTATTCCGCAAATGTAATGTAATGTCCATGTACGATAAGCTTCGGGTCCCTATAGTTGGTATCAGAGGAAAGGTTTAGTCAACCTTTGGAAACTAGGATGCGAGAACTTTAGTGAGATCCCTAGAGAAATTTCTAAGGTATGTCTAGGGATGTCTCTAAGGTTAAGTATACGTATAGGTTATAGTCCTAGAATTGCGCTAACGATCTTAGAATTTAACCTAAGATGCTAGATATTGAGGGTACTAACCCTTTATTATGTTGTTTTCCCTAGCATGATTTTTGCCTCTCACACAATTCTTTTGGGGTTTTAGACGATGGATGGAACCCGAAGGAACCGTGTTAATGCGGAATGTGATGGGCAATGCAATGATTGTACCCCTGAGCAACCAAACGATATAGGAGCTGGAATGCAAAATCTTTTAGCCATGCTCACACAACATTCTCAAGCTATGAATCATGCAGGAATTCCAAACGAGCAAAGGAAGGAGCAACATTCTATTGAATCCTTCATGAGGCAGCGTCCACCTTCTTTCAGTGGGTCTACTGATCCATTAGTTGCTGAACAATGGATTAGTACTACTGAAAAGATATTTTCAGTTCTTCAATGTTCTGAACATGATAAAGTCATCCTAGCAGTGTATCGTTTGGAAGGAGATGCTGATCAATGGTGGAATCTTATTAAGAATACAAGGAAAAGGGATGAAATTGAGTCTATGGAATGGGACGAGTTCAAGAACTTATTTTTCAATAAGTACTTCCCTCGTATTCTACGAACAAAGATGGAGAAAGAGTTTCTTGAACTGAAGCAAAGGGACGATGAATCTGTTGGTACCTATGAAGCAAAATTTACAAGACTTGCAAGGTATGCTTCTGGAATTATCATCCAACCTGAAAGTAAAGTTGATCGATTTTTCAGTGGCTTAAAACCATGTCTTAGAAGGGCATTAGCTATAAGAGACTTCAGTAACTATGAAGAAATTGTGCGTTGTGCTATCAAGGTAGAAATGGGAGTTGGTGTTACATATCCATCTCATGGTTTTGACAAGAAACGAAAGATGGAGTTCAAAGAGAAATCTCAGAATAATGGTGAAAAGAAGATGAATGTTTCCTTATGCACAAAGTGTGGAAAGAAGCATGGTGGAGATTGTCTAAAAGGGACTAGAAAATGTTTTAAGTGTGGAAAAGAAGGTCATCGAGCAGCTGAGTGTCGAAGTAATGGAAAAAGGGATTCTAATGAAGTGAATAAACCAAACACTGCAGAGAACGCACAACCAACACTTCAATGCTTCAAGTGCAAGGAGATGGGACATTATGCCAATAAATGCCCTAATCCAAGGGTTAGTGATGATCGACATGAGCAACTGCTTAAGGCAAAGGACAAAGGGAAGTCACATGCGATCACTATTGGCAATGTTGAATATGACAACGATGTGGTGGAATGATTAAGTTTTTATGTAATGGGATTCCAAAATAATGTTGTATCATGGAATATTGGAATATTTATGTATTGGTCTAATGTGGTATTCAAAGTGATTGAGATATTATGCGCATAATGAAGGGAAAACGAGAAAATGAAATGTTTAACAGTATTCATGAGCTCATGATTTATATAAGGACTATGTGATATCATGGTTTGAGTATATAGAATTTTTAGGATTTTGGTATGTGGAAAGTGTTAACTTTTAACTACATTCAAGTTTTCACTAAGGTTCAATGGGTATTCAAGAGAGTACAAGATTACGGCCTTTGAATGTTTGGAATGTTTCCAACAAGATATATCTTATGATATATGGGGATCAACGATGGTATTAAATCTCTGGTAATCGTTTTCACTATGTTATGAGAATGGACTACAGTATTATGGATAGGACTAAAGATTGGAATGGATTATGTTGGACATAAGTTAGTATTGTTTAAGGATAGAAGTTTTTTCGATATTATTTATTGGATGTTATAGTAATATAGTTTTAGAAAAAGGACAACCTGCAGGACGGGCGACAACCCATCGCTTCGGACAAGGCTGTAGGAATCGAACCCACAACCGAAGTGCGACTGGCCTTTATCGCCTACCACTAGCCTACAGGAAGTCCCTGTTTAGTAGAAACTAGTTTTATTATATTAAGCAGTATGATATATGAAGTATAAGCCCATTTTAGGAACCATATGTGATTAATCTCACTATAGATCGACTTATGTATATAATTTTTGCTAACCTTTTGTTTGAGACAGATGGAATGACCCGTCATTCTATCACATGATCTACTAACACTTCACGAATAAAAAATTCAACTTCATTTATTTAAGAGATGAAGTGGAAATTGTTAAAGGCACGAACAACAGTGAGATTGTACCAAAATAAAGTAAGTATTTATTCTAATTCAAATTCTTTAACTTTAGGGAAATGATCTTGAAAACCAAAAATGTTGTCCTAGTTCTCTTATACCTGATGAATCAGATGGTACCTTAGATCGTCACAAATTTATGGATTTGTGATTACTGGCATTTCCATAGCCATGTTCTCTACCACTCTCCATCAGAACATGATGGTTAGATTTCTCTTCCATATCCATATTTCCACCTATGTGGAAACCCAGTGATTAGTTTATTTGGGTAACCGTTATGTTTCATACTTTTGTTTTTAAAGACTGGTTTTGATATTCCTTTTTACGATGTGGGTTTCTCTTAAAGAAACTTTCAAATAGTAAACCATTTATAACCCCGACGAATTTCGAGGGAGAAATTCATTTTAAGGGGGGGTAGAATGTAACAGCCCAAGATTTTATAAAAAATATTCTTTTTAAATTCTATTAATGTCTTGTGTTGTACGCTACACCAAAAGGAGCTTGTACAACACACATCCTTGACTTGCCTTGCATTACACGCAATCGCGACCTTCCTCGATAGCGTGTGTTGTACGCAACACCAAGTTTCGCTAAACAACGATATGCTATTAAGATATTATTAAAACTAGCTGTTGTGAATAGTAATAACAACTTTTTGAAAATTTGGACTTCATTTATGGATTCGGAGTATCGAATTTACCCTAAGGTGAAATTTTGGTACTTTTCGGATAACTTTCATATTCTGATGAATAGTGAAAATTACTAAATTATAATTAAAAACAACTTTTTTTAATCGAAATAATTAATAGTGATAAATCATTAATTTTAGTGGTTTTAAAGTATATTTAGAATATATTTTTACAATTTAATACAATTTTGGTCATTGGATGTAATTTCACATTTAAACCAGACATAATCAAGTGTCAATCTTTTGATAGATATTATTTCTTAAAAACACGCTATTTGTTTTAACAGCGGGATTTAATTATAAAATTAATTAATTCAACTTTTATGTTATGAATTTGGTAAAATAGACTTCATTTTTGAATTCGGATTATGAAATATAGCTTAGGATGAAATTTTGGCATTGTTCTGAAAAACATCAATTTTTGATGAATAGTGAAACTACTACGTGGTAGTTAAAAAACTGAATTTTTCATAAAACTTAATTTTACCGCTTCTGTGAATGGAATTTCAAAAATCCGAGAGACACGGTTGATGTCAGTAAGTAAAATGTGGTTCAATGAGATGAAAATAATTTTTGGTGAATAGTAACTTTTTACTTTTATTTACCACGGTTAAAAGTAAATAGGGTAATTATGGGTAAGAATGATATTAATATTACCCTAACACATGTTCTAATTCTATTGGACAAGTGTATCTCGACCAAAAACAACCTTAAGTGTAAAATATTATCATTTAGGCCCACTTGGATTAGATTAGGACATTTATTATTATTTAATTCAAAGAAGAGTTAAAAGAGTTAAAATCAAAGTTTAATTACTAAAACATTTTTAATATAGGGTTATACATAAGATAAATTCGATTGTAAATATTCATTAGAAAGATAAAACGATTTCCCACATAATGGTATTTTATTTGTAATTTTTAGACATCATATATGTTAATTTATTTATGACACAAAGATGATGCAGTAATTATCTTATTAATGAAATATTGACATAACTGATGTTATAAACACCAAACTAAATATAATTTGAGACTTTTTATGAATTCCACTAATTTTCTAGGTTACTATGATATATTAGTGTTTATTTAATCAACATGGTTCGAACATATAATTCTGTTATGACTTTCACAAAAATCATATATCAAATAGTGTCAAAATTGACACAAAATAGTTTTTAAATCAAATATTATATTATTAATTGTTATTTTATTCCAAAAAATCTAAGGTTCGGACAAATGACATAGATAAGGATATATATATTAATAATAAACAATTTGGGGTTCGTTTGGCATGTTATAGTAAGTGTATTAACCATATAGGGAAAGAAAACAAAAAGACACGGTAAAAGTTAAATTATTTAACTTAGAGTTAAATCTAATTGATAAGGTTAAAATAATACCCTAAACTTGTCTAAATCTTATTGTTTGATAGTATTTCGACCCAACCCCACTTTAGATTCGAAATAAGACCCTTTGGAACCATTATAAACCGATTTTGACATTAATATAAAATAATATTTTGATGTATTCCTAAGGTGCCCCTCTCCTCCCTTATAAAAGGACACCTCCTCCCCCTCATCCTCACACCAATTTGAGCACTCAAGCTCGGCCAACCCCTGCCAAAATCTCTTCTCCACTTCCCTAGAAACATCCTAGAGGTTCTGGTCTTCCTCAAAGACCAATTTTAGTTCCCTAAGAGGAGGTCTCCAAAAGGCGCTTCAAAGAAGAGGTAATTACAGTTACCAATTCTTTCATCTTTATTTCTTCTTCCACTTCTTCTTATTAGGTTGTTTCATTATGAAGTAATAACATCAGTATCACTCATATACTGATATGTTATTATAAGTATGAAACAACCCTATTTCACCATCTATCCATCCTACGGAAAAAGAAATCACCGCGCGTGCGTACGTACAGAATACCGTCTCCACGCCGTGGTGTAATCTATTTTCCACCACCACCTTACATGGATGGGTATAATGGTGTAAAGAATAACTATACATAGTTATTATAACATCATATTTATTATGATATATTGTATAATCCACTCCAATTCAATTCAATATTTATGGAAATGATATCATCGCTCGTGCGTACGTACGAAATACCGTCTCCACGACGCGATGAGATTCATTCTCCATGTTAACCATTTAAGAATTATTATAAAGTATATATAAGAAATAATAATGAAATATATGACATTATAAAGCTACTGGATTTATGTATATATATAAATGTATGTCATCTACTTACTTCCATTCAAGACAATAGGGAAAGGAAAACAGCGTTCATGCGTACGTACGGACTACCGTCTCCATGAACGGTGTTTTTCATTTCATTTATCTATCTATTATATATATATATACTGAATATATATGATATATAAATCATATTTTATATTCTGGAAGTAAGTAAATCATGATATAAGTAATAATAATGTCAAGAACAACAAGTCAAAACACCTACGATAAAAGAAACGATTTTACCCAAAACGCTTCTTTAACATGGAATTTACAAAAGAACGGGTAATATAATGTCATAAGTGAACCATATATGATATTATAACAATGAATATGATTCTGTAATAAGTCAATGACATTATTTAAACCATTATACAGGAGCTTCGGACACGTACAAAGCAAATCGGACCTAAGGTAAGGGAAATATCACAATCTCATTTTTATCCGAGATTGTTTTTACTTTGGTAATTACTGGGTTGTATTTTATCATCCACATCCATGTTTCCTCAATATGTAATGTTATTTACATCCACCTACAATTGTTTAAATCCAATTTTACCCTTCGGTGAGTTTTTAGTAAAAGATATGAAAGGAATCTTTTGTCGTTTTTCATACGAGGTAATTTTTGACTTTTCCGACAAAAGTACGAGAAGAATGTTTTTTTAACTTAAACGGCACGAACGGATTTTTACGGTTTTATAAAGCTTTATTTTTATGAAGATTCCTCCAAAAGATTTCATGACTATTTTCAATAAAATCTCTTTATTTTAAAAATTTCATGATGTTTTGTGAAAAGAAATTGATTTTGAAGAAGAAAGGATATTTTCCTCAAGAATTCAATTCAAGTGTTTTATCAAAATTATTTTCCATCTAAGATAATAAAGGGTTCTGTTTCTATCCATATTTTTACATTGATTTGACTATGTTGTGATGGAATTATGTTTATGAATTCCTTTATCTTATATGAATGGTTTTATGATGTCATGTTGTTTAAGAATCCTATTTTTATTACATGGGTTATGAAATGATGTATGATTTATGATTCTGTGGCACACATAAGAAAGGATTCATTAAGAGATGGGTGGGACCTATATCTCCCTCCAATGCATTGGGTAAAGATTTTATATCTCATGAGATAGACATGGCTAGAATGGTAGGTTATACCGGTTCAGTGAAACAGGACTGAAACGAGGATTACTCGATTCAGAAAGGGACTTTGTCCACTAAGATAGTCTTGGCAATGAGTCTTGACTAACAAGAAATGATTCTCTATGATTATGTGTGTATGCCACAATGAGTAATGTTTTAAGTTATGATTTCATTTCACTACTATGATTTATCCCATGTTATGAAATTATGCTCTTTTTTGCAGGTTAAGATTTCCAAAAATGTTATGTTCTTATGAAAATTATGTGATTGATATTTCCTTTGTTTACCCTTACTGAGCATTTGAGCTCACCCTTTTATGATTTCTTTTCCCCAGGATATAAAGAAAGGTTTTAGGTAAAATAAAAAGGAAGATCTTTATGGGAGATGCTGAAGATCTTTCCCCACGATTAGAAGATTATACTCCGAGTTTCCAAAGACACTAAACTATTACGGTCCTTGTGTGTGTGTTTTTGTTATGTACTATGTATTCCGCAAATGTAATGTAATTTCCATGTACGATAAGCTTAGGGTCTCTACAGTCATGGGTTGAAAACATGTTGGATCCCGAGAGAAGGCTCTGGCTACACTATTCTATCTAGTTATGGAAGCAGAATTATTTATTAAGAATCACCCAACTGAAGCTACGATCTTTGTGGACACATTCCGTATAATCACTATTCATCTATTTAAAATGCTATAAATAGAACACATACAATTATATCTGTTTTATCTGGGCTATTTGATCAACTAACATTCATCCTCAATATCTTGATGATTAAAAAATATATTATTCATCAGGATATTCATGCTTTAATGAAGGATAAATTGAAACAACATTATTATTTCAATATAGAATATTTAATGGGGTCATTAGATATTATAATATTTAAAACCAAATTTATTGATATTCCGTATGAGAAAAAACTTAGAAGAACATGATGTTTTTGACATTTACAAATAAAGATATCAATGAGATTATAATGATATGAATCATTCATTCTTGTTATCTTGATTGAATAAATTAAATTCATTCAAAATTAAGAGAAAATAACACTCTCATAACAATAGATTCCACAACTATCTGCATCACATAACCTGCATTCAAATATGACAAACATTGGGATTAATACGAATTCAAATCATTACATTACATGGAATAAAAATTGGGATTTTAGGTGATGAAATTGATGTATGAACTCGATTATAAATATTACTACAACAAAGACTAATATTGTTGTTGCCATTGAAATTTTCAATAAGATATCTTATTTTCTAGAAAATTGGAGTACCTATGAGAATTTTTTACATAAAGAGTAAAAGTTCTTGTAGGCATCTCAACTATGTAAAGTAGGGATTACAATTCTATAACATTATGAAGGTCTTTGTGACTTTTCCTGAGTTATTTACTACCACTGATCCATAATAAGATACATTGAATGAGATCTACTAGATTTCGCTATAGTTATACATATTCGAATGGTTTTGTGAAGAATAGGTTCCTAAAATCATATTGGTTTGTGTGAAGAGCCTTAGACATGCATAGGGACATTATTGATCTCATATTTAATACCTTTATACCAATGTATAAGAACAACCACACACTTATGATACCTCTCTCATCACATGCGTGAAGAATTTGGTTCAAATAATTGGTTATGAAAAGAAAAGATTTTTTTTATTTATTTGGGAGAGCATAAGGAAGAATAATAATGATTTACTCCAGTTTAGGTGTATATGAAGTTGCAATAAGTTTTATAGAATAGGTTTTGAAGATAATAAGACTATGCATACATTTCATGCATACATGAACATGAGATAACATGAAAAAGGGTGAAAAAATATAAAATAATAGGAAGAATAAGAAAAAATGAATGTGTTATGGTTTATTCATAACACATGTATCATGATTCATTTATGATGTTATCTTAAACAAACCATTTTGATAATTAAATAAGAGAAAAAAATAACTATTCCCATTATCATTAATATATAATATTACATTGAAACTGTATTGTCATACAATTTCATAAAGACTTTGTGTACCAAGAAGAAAAAATGAGAAACGATACTACCACACTACTAAATATTATTATTTATTTGAAAAGAAAGATGTAATTATAACCATGGTGAGCTAAAATTTAATTTTTTTAATAATGAATAATTATATTTGGAATTAAATTCTAAAATAATTATATTTAGTGTAGTTTTTTAACTAATAAAGAAAGGGAAGATGATAGATTGTTAAAATATATTTTCATCGGAAGAAGAATAATAATGTCATTCCCAATACAATGAAATTATCAATGTGAATAAGAAGAAATTTGAATAAAAATAATCATTATGAAATAAATCGTAGGTATCAAAAGGGGTAATTTTTACATGGTCTTATAAGATACCATAACAATAAGGTGAAACCATTCTTTTGAGGAAGTATAAAGGACTAGAAAAGAGTTGTATGTTGGTCAACGTCATTACAATTCAAGGGAAGAAGAATTGTTTCCTTCTACCTCCAAAATTGCAAGGACTCACATAAGGATGAGGGTTGTTTTCTAGCTAAACCATTGTGACTAGTGTTTCAATATAGTGGATAATATGTGTAGTAATAATCACAATACTAAATAATGACTATCTACTCTTAGTGATTTGTTAACCTTGTAAACATATTGTGTTTTATTTTTAATTGTTTTTTCATACACACATGACCTATGAAAAATACTATTAGGGAATTAAGATCCAAATATGTCTATGTATGAAATGTATAAAAAGTTAAAAAAAGAAAATGGACCTATCCTTTTTTTCAACCCCTCTCACTGTTGATCATATCCCGTACTATTCCTCTCTAAAATCCACCTTTGTAATTTTATAATTTACCAAACCCTTATGATACTTTATCGATCATCCCTTATTAGAATTAATCAACTTATAATGATGTCGGTTATTACATAAACACTCTACATTCATTCTCAAATAGACCATGTCATTGGATAATGTTAAATTGTTTAAGGTTTATGGATGTTGAATTATATTCTGAACCCTTTCATTATGGAATCAACATACAAATCAAAATTATCACTTTAGAATACTCATTTCTTTATCTATACTCATCCATGAATGAATGATATATGTGACACTATGTTTCAATGATTTTCAAACTCTTCATACCCCCCTGATTGGGTATCAATATATTAATAGGACCTAGGATATTTGTTTGGAATCATTATCACTTATTTTGAGAAACCATCCTAAATTTATTCCACATTAAGTAATTTAATATTTATTTCTATCCCTATTTAATTTATTTTTAATGAATTCCATGATCATGTAAATGTTGGAATAGAATAAAACATTGGAAAATTCATTACATGTGTGCATCCAATTACACATCACTATCAAGTTCTAGAACACATATAAGTCAAATAGATCCATGATGCTTCACAACTCATTATAAATAATTATTTTGTGTCTATAACTGTTTTATAATTGATTTTTTTTATTGAAAAAAATTGTTGACTTTTATTCATTTTTATTTTAAACAAATGGCTTCAATAGATGTAAATCGACCCACTCCATCAAAACTAATTTCATAAGTTTAATTAAATAGTAATAATATAAATATATTTTAGAAAAATGAAATAATTACAAAATCAGAAAATTAAATAGTAGCAGACACTAATATCATGAATTAAAAAAAATAAAAAATATATTTAAATAATAATAAATAAATAATAACATTGAAACTAATAATAATATTCATTATAAAGGTAATATACTTAAAATAATTTAATTTAAAAAATAAATAATATAAATGATCAAATAAAATCTAGACATTAGAATAATATATGAATATAATCAAATAAAAAATAAAAAATATGATTAAAAAAAGTAAATAATATAAATTTTTTTACCTCAAATTAAAATGTTACTAACATAATTATTCAATAATTAGTATAAATATTAATTTATATAAATAATAATATTAAATTTACAAAAAAAGAAAAAAATATATTATTAAATAATAGACACACAAAAATGTACTACAATTCACTCACGTGAGTGCATGCACTCTCACACATAGATGCATGTATACACATAAATTCACATAAAAACTCAAATTCATTGCTTTATTATAAAAAACTAGTGTAAAATTTAAAAAATCATATAATTTTCCTACTAAAATAAAATATAAAAAATAATATATACAAATAATATATTTCAAATAAAAATAACCAATTAAATATTTTAATAAAAATTTAACAATTAAAATATTTAAAAAATTACAAATTAAATAATTTTTTTTTTAAAATAACCTAAAAATATTTAAAAATTATATTGCACACATTAAAAAATGTAGCACATCAAAATGATATTTGAATATTGAATGTAAATGTTTTTAACTTAAGATGATAAATTGGTAGCTTGAATGACATAATTTAATGAAAAAATGGTTTTAAATAGATGAAAACAATGCATATTAAGTATGAAATGACTACATAAAAACCAAGGATTGATTTTTAAAAATATGTTAAGGTGTATATTAACTATTTAATGTGTGTTGAGAGAATATATATGCATATAACAATATTAATGATTATAATTGATATCAAAGTGGTAAAATATAGAGAATTAAGGCCTGTTATTTTTTGAAGATCTATATTTTCTTAGATAGGGGCAAACAAATGTAAAAATTGATCTTGGAAAAATTATAAATATAATTTTTATTTATATAAAAGAATTAAATTAATATTTTGGTATATTATAGGTTATTATAAAATTAGTTAAACACAATTTATTTTCATGATAAGTCACAAAAATTCCTAAAAAACAATCAGTTCAATATAAGTTTATAATTTAACCCATATTTCAATAACACACCGATTCATAATAGATAGTCCAAATATATTTTTTGGTAAAAAGTCTAAATTAAGTTGAAATTACTTGTGATAAATTTTACATGTGAAAAATGTTTTCATTTTATAATATAATATATTACATGAGAAGATAAAATAACTTTGGTGTCAAGGGGGATTCATATTGAATTAAAATGTTATAACATGAATATACAAAGTATTTTACTGAAGAAAAATTCATATTTAAATGTTTAAAATAGATTTTATTTCCTTTATAGTAATATATATATATATATATATATAAGGGGACGTTTCATTAATAGAATCAAAATAAAAAATCCATGTAAATTGTCTCTTAGATGTTCATCGTAATTTATTTGGTGTAGTATTTTAAAGAAAAAAGAATTTAAAAAATAATGTATCAATAAAATTTTGAAAGTATAGTGATATAAATTTTACAAGTGCATGTACTATAGAAATTGATGCCCACATTTTAAAATCCAATGATGATCAATTTTTTTTGATGGGATGATGCACAATCTGTTGAGTATTGGATAATTTTCTTAGTATGTAATCAAATATATATCCTAAAGAATGATTATATCATTTGTATATTTAAATATTTAATATTTTTACGACAATAAAAATAAAATAGATTTTTTTCAAACTAAAAATACATATAATAGATTTATTTTTTGTGTAAAATGGTAAAAAAATTATCTTAAATGTATTTCACACTATTGAAAAAAAAATATGAGAAATATCGCCATGGTAGAATCAGTGAGGGACATCAAGAAAATAATAATAAGATATTTTATTATTTCAAGTTTTTTAAAATGTTATGGACACAAAAATCAATAAAAATGGATAAAAATATAATCCAAAAATATTATTTTTATTAATTCATTTAAATTTATGTGGCCTAGAGAGGAAATATTTTATAAGAATATTATAGTATACCATCATATAAAATTATTGTTTTAAAATATTTTTTTACTAAATGAAAAATATTGTTGGGATGGTTTAGGTCACATCGCAGTCTTCCTTTAGATACACCAGGATGTGTTGAGTATCACCACACCGTAGTACTATTCATGCAACATATATGATATGTGTTGTTTTAAGGACCAATATTGTTTTCTTACTCAACCAAAATACATTTATTACAAACATTATAATAATATTTTTATGAGGTGTTAAAATATTCCATATATTTAAGTAAACATGTAATTAATTCAATATAGAATCTTCATTTTTTTAATGAATTTAAATGTTATTAAATATTGAAGAAACATTTATGAAATTGGTTGATCATTTTATGTTCCTTGGATTAATTTATATGAGTTTTAAATTCAATTTAATATTGGGTGTGATGATTTGAGACTCCTTTTATGGATCTCTATTGATCTCATTCACATCATCCCTTAATATGATGGTTATAGAATATTATTAACATGTGGGAGATACATCATGAGATTAGGGAGGTATTTATAGAATATGGACACTCTACGAGGGATGAAAATATTTGTTACTTGTCCATGATCTTGATCAATATCATGTGTAGCATGGATAAGTAACATCATTAAGGATCAAGTTACACTATTGATTCATTTTTTTATTTTTATTTCAAAACATATCTATTTATTCACGGTTTTATTCAATTTTAGAGTTTTCTTATATTATATTTAATATGGGGCTTGTCCCTCTAAAACCATTTAGTGGTTACAAAGAAAATATATATTTTTTGTATTGATCATAGAATGAATAAATAAGTCTAATAAAAATATTTTTATTGATACTTTGATAAACATTATGGCAAAACATCGATTCATGTTATTTGAATTACCAATTCATGACATAGTCCATTTGAAAATAGGAATTTTGGTTTTTATTTTTTATTGACCCTGAAATATTTCACTTCAAAAAAACATTATAGTGCGGTGTTTATGTCATGGGAAAAGTGTTCAGCAAATTATGATGCACTATGTGATGGGTTACCATGCACTATAGCATGACAAACACATTTATGAGGTCAGACCATTGCATTTTAGGGATTACTATGGAATTTATAGTTTCTAAATACTTACCCATTATTTATTGTCTAAGTGAAGTGGATTGGCCATGAGATATTTCTTAAAATAATAAAGTGGCTCAAACCAACCTCTGAAATAGTCATAGTCTTCCCTCAGCTTGAGTTGTCACCCATGGTAACAACAAATCATGGTGCATGTTTTTATGAGTAATGTTTTTAAAAAACTATTTTTTAATTAAAATTCATAATACCATAATTGAGAATGGGCAAGGAGGTCTACCATTAAATTAAAAAGTGTCATTAAGGAATACCAAACACGTTTTGGTAGATTTTATCTAAGAATATTTCATAATTTACCTGGTGAAAAATTTACAACACGTTTAAAATTATAAAATAATGTAAAATATAAAAGGGTTTATATTTATTTAGAATAATTAGGTAATAAAATAAAAAAAATTATATAAAATCCTTATTTTGAAATTTTATTTATACCAATCCAAAACTATTCATAGATTATATTATCAACGGTTTAGAAAAAATCAAGTATATAATATTTAAAATATGTAAATGGTTTACAAAAAATATAAAATTGTTATTACTCAATAATTAAAATTTCAAAATAATATATATAATATTATGAAATATAAAATATATTATATAAAAAAATTAAAATTTGATATGATAAATTTATGTTGGAAAAAATTAAATAGTTTCTGTTTATCCATGTGTTAATTATAAAGTGTTTGTAATTAACTTCTGAATTGTTTATAAATTTATATACAATGCTTCCCTTTTGGAATTTTGAATTTATTTAAATTATTAATTGTATAATTATTCATAGATATAAATGCAATATTATTAATTATAATTTATGATTTTAATTAAATGATATAATTTTTTTTAAAAAAATTATCATTCATTAATTTAACGAATTATATATTTTTGTATGATAACTGATTTCATATTACTATATGTTGACTTCAGAATCTATTAGTTTTTGATCTTTAATAGTAGAGTTAATTATATTTTATACATATTGGTTTTGGGAATTATTATGGAGTTAAAATATTATTTCATAATGAATCTTGGGTACAAGTAATTTATGTATGAATTTCACAATACTAGATTCATATGCTAGGTATTGAAAACTAGTGATCATCTACACACAACTCCATGATTACTCTTATAACGAATTTTGATTTTATTTGATTCTGAATCTTTGCATGAAATTTTTTTATGTACCTTATGAATGAGATTTATTTGAAATTGTATAAATATATTTAGATTTTAATTTGGGCTAGTATAATAATCAAATTATTGGGTAATGGTTTACACATCAATATGGTTTGAACATTGTGATTTGGTGAAAAGAATAGGGATTCAAAATAAATCATTAGAATAATAAATAAATGTAAAGGTAATTCATGATATATTATGGTGATGTTAAATACCTCTAAATGTATTATGTTTTCGATTCCTTCCATGTAAACACTTTTCGATACCTTGATCATCCAATCAGTTTAGTGAGGATAAAGTTCAGTTCTCATGGATTATCTACTATATGGTACGAAATTAATAGTTTACCAAACCATGGTTCTATTATTATTTCTATAAATTTATCTTATTTATAGTATGATAATAAACTCTTATATGATTAAGATTACAATTGATTAATTTTGAGTGAATCCATATAAATAATTTTGATAAAACATTATCTTCATAACTATCCATGTGTCCTATATGATATGATTGACATGATTATCTTTCTATAGAGTTATGTGAATGGATAAATGAATAAGTGACCCAAATATTTTTGAAATATGGATCATGGTAAATTAATTCAATCAAAAGGATTATTTATTTTAGTTCTTTCACATTTAATAAAAATATATATACAATGAATATAAAAAAATATAAAAAAATTTATCCTAGGGATAATATGGAATGTTAATAATCAATTTGATTAACATTGAGATCAATACTTGATAAGGATATATATAATGGAATCAATTTATTAGAGTGGTATAAGAATATAAGAATCATTCTTATGAAAGTATGAAATTCTATGTGTTAGTGAAATACATTTCAGATTAAGCTATTATTGAATATATGGAAAACTAGTATTTAGAAATAGATATTACATTTTATAAGATGATTATTTGTTACATTACGTGATGATCCATTATAGAATAATATAGTTCTATTATCTATTGAACCATGGAAATTGAAACAATTGGTTCATAAGAGTCTCCCACTATGCCCTTCATAATTTCAACCCTTGATATGCATATCATTCAAAAAACCATTCTCTATAATTTGTGGAAAGTAAACATAAGAAAGGGTAAGCTCAGATACTCAATAATGGTAAACAAGGTATATATTAATGATCAAATAAATAAAAAATGAATATAAGGTCAAGAGAACATTTGATTAACATTCAAAATAAACACCCTACATGTCATAGATTATAATCTTGAATCATGGAATATGTCCTGGATGTTTATAAGACATGAATCATAAAAAAAGAAATATCAGGATATTTGAGAGCATTGAATTGTCCTTAGATGAGGAATTTTGTCATACACATAATTATATAAAATAATTTGATTATTCTTCATGGATATTTTCTAAGAAAATCATAGTGAATTAAGTTTACTCACTAAACCATCATATTTGTAAAGGATTACCCATAAGAATATCATAGTGGAAAATGTCCATTAAAGAAAATGGATACTCCCCAAAATTAGCCAATATATATCATGTGATATCAATCATCACATAATGAATTATACAGAGATATAGGGGGCACCCATCTTGTATATAACATAACCAATATCCTTGGTTGTAATATAACCATCTTCCTTGTTTATAACATGACTACTATCTTAAGTGATAATGTAAACACCATCCTTTGTTAGAAAATAATGATTGTCACATTATAAAAACCATAAAAAAGTGTTCTACATGATAATAACAAATTAATCATAATATAACCCATGATAATCAATAGTTGTCATACACATTTCTTCATAGAATAACATGTTATAATGAAACATGATTCATAAATTATTTATCATTTAATAATACAATAACCTATGGAAATAGATCATGTTTTATAAAAATATTATCATCATAAACATAATTTATTTAATAATAATAATAATGGTATACTTGGGTCATATCCATAGTAATTGATAAGTAACATCAAATGATTTCATTTTATATGGAATTTTTTTAAAAGATCTATATAAATATTTATTGAAAAATATCCTACAATCCCTAAAAATCATTGTTTAAAATAAATAAACACATTAGATTTAAAGAATAATTGTATACATTAAAAATAAGTTTTGAAACATATAAATTAAGAATCAAGTTGTTGAGTGGTCTTAGTTTAAAATGTCTTTTTCATGTAGTAGAAGTTAAAACCAAACATTCTTTTCACATTTTCGTATGAAATAAAAAAATTCCCCATTTAGAAAAATATAATAATATTTATTTTATTTTTAAAAATCATTATAAAAAATGAAATTGAAAAATCATAGTTGAATAGTAAGAATTATATTTAAATTATTTAGAAAAGATGTATATAGAAAAAAGATAATTTTGATTGAAGAAAGAAATGATGTAAAATTTCATTAGAATTTTTTTTCGTTTATTGAGTACTTCTATTGATGAAAATGAAATGAAAAAATATTTATTTTCATGAAATTAGAATAGGAAAATTAATATTTTGAGTTTATTGAGATGTGTATCATAATAATTCATTATTAAAATCATAATCATAAAAAACCGATAAACAATGAAATTTTAACATAAAACCCTTACGACTTTTTTGTAATGTGAATCATGGGCCCTAATAAATAAATAATATTATATGAATATTTAATTCCCATAATTTTTAGGATAATAATAATAATGGTCATTTATGGGAATTATATACACTGCTGTAAAGAAATAAGTTGTGTATAATGTATGTATCACAAATAAATAAATGTGGGAAGAAAATCCCTTAGGATTGAATTTTTTCGTATGCATTGAAACCTCCTGTATAATAAATATTTAATTTTATAAATATATTAAAAAATAAAAATCATATATATCATAAAATATATGATTTATTTATAACCGTTTTTTACCAGTTTATTATCAATTATTTATTAAAATCACTATTATGGGTGATATTTACATCATTTATCATGTAATTTTTTGTTGGGTAGTTTTGTTGGATATAATATGATGAGGGTTCCACATTATCATGAATATTAATATTAATAATGATATATATAAATATATAATATATATTCATTATATACATGTTCATATTAATCAATAAAATTAGATACATAAAAATAAATTACATTATTTCGTGGAGACAATAGGTTGTATATAAGAATGAAGGTTATTTTTATTTTACGATGGAGGTAGAAAAATAAAGTAAAATATTAAATGTAACACCCCCCATATTCATTATCTTGAGAATGTGGAATGAAAATACTTGTACTTAATTGATATCCCCATGGCACCAAAGGTTGGAAATAAATTTCAATGGATTGATAAACAATGGAAGATGATTTTCCATTTAAAAATAAAACAAAATACAAAAAATTCCATAACCCAATAATACACTACGTTGTTAATGATACCAATGGAAAAAAAATAAAATAAAACCATTGATATTAAAAAAATTGAAACCTAATACCACATCGAATGACTATAATATCAATGTACATGGCAGAATAAAAAACTCAAAGACTCCAATAACATCTCCCAGCTCCAAACATGCTCTGTGATCCATGTCCATAAAATATCCTAGTTATCATAGAGTACTACTATAGATGTGTGATACAATAAATTTTTACAATGTTCTGAAAAACAATATCTAAAAATCACAATGTACCAATGCAAGGGTCAATAATGATACTTAGTAGGATTTCCCCAAATGAATTCCCTAATCAATCCACCATGATATAACATGTTAATGCATTTATATAAAATAGTTATATAAAAATATTTCTAATCATTTTATATCTGGATATAAACATGTTACATAACAATTTAGTTTTCAAAAAAAATATGTTTCAAGGAAAATAACCAGATAATGCTTTAAATCCATTTGAGAAGTTCAATTTTTAGCATAATATATTTCATTCTAGATACCAACAAATCAAACCCTGTATGCAATCTGGACCTCACTATACTCAAGATTGGTGAGTAATTCTTTTACAACTTCATAAAAAACGAACCATTTATAGAGGGAGATATCTGATTCATATCCATCCCACAAATGATGGGGGAGACTCTTTACCATGATCTTCCATGAATTAAAATGAACAGACACAACCATTATGGAAAAAAACAATACCAAAAAACCATTTCAAAAATTTCTATTAGACCATTTTGTATTGAAAAATATTTTTAAAGATAATATTTAAGAGAAACAATAATTTTATTGAAAGAACTATTCCCATAAATAAAACCAAAAAATCATATTAACATCATCATTTTAAAATCAATTTACCAATTCCACATTCCAAAAAAATGACCAGTTTACACAATTCCACATTCCTACACCAATAACACTCAAACCAACATACACAAAATCATTAATCAAAGGGTATCATGCCAAATGTAACATGGTTAATGTAACATTACTTTTCCAACTCAAGGCATCAGAAACTTTGTTAATTTTTCTAGGATGGTAATGAATCTTGCAATTATAATACATTATTTATTCAAGACATCTTCTCAGACTCATGTTCAATTATTTCTATGTAATTATATACTTAAAAATTTTATGTTAATTATTTATTTCATATTTTACTCAATACAGATTATGCCTCCAAATGTTTAAAGTAAAAAATAGCTAATTCCAAATCATGTGTAGGGTAATTTATGTAATGAGTTTTCAACCAATATGTGGCATACAAAATTGCTTGATCACTCTGAATTAAGACACAAACATGTCCTTTTAACAAATCATCAATTTAGATAAAAAATTTACCATTTCTAGAAGGATGTGAACAAACTGGAGAATTTTCCAATATTAATTTCAATTACTTAAAACATTCATCATATTATTTTGTCTAGATAAACATAACACCTTTTTGAGTTAACTTAGTAAATGTGATAAATAGCTATGAAAAATTACCAATAAGCCTCCGGTAATAACTTGATAAAACAAGAAAACTAAAATTTTTTGTTATATATATGGTTCTTCGCTATTATTGAACAAATTTTTCATTAGCAGGATAAACAATAGTTCCATCTTCAGAAACAATGTGACCAAGGAATGAAATTTCATGTAACAAGAACTCACACATTCTGAATTCCCTATACCGTTTATTTTTTATAAGGTTTGAAAGAATAACCTTAAAGAATTTGATGATCCTATTTACTTTTAGAATATACCAAAATATAATCAACAAAAAAAAACCACACAATTATCGATGAAATCATGGAAAAAAGTATTCAAAAGATTCATGAATGCAATAGGTGCATTGGTTAAACCCAAAGTAGTAACTAAAAATACATAAAAAAATATCTTGTACAAAATGCAGTCATCAGCATGTCTTCTTCCTTTACTTTTAGCTAATGGTACCATGACCACATGTCATTCATCCACAAATATTGAGCTCCCTGGAGCTGATCAAACAAATCATTGAAATGAGGAGAAGGATACATGTTCTTAACAGTTATGTTATTCAATGCTCTATAATCAATGAAACTTCTAATTGAATAATCTCTATTTTTAAAAAGCAAGACAGGAGAACCCATAGTGATGTACTAGGTAGAATGAAGACATTATTTATTAACTTCTGAAATTTATTATTTAACTCTAAAAATTCTATTTGAGCCAATAGAAAAGGTGGTTTTGAAATTAGATTAGCATCAGAAACCATGTCAATAGTAAATTAAACTTCTCGATCAGGTATTATACCAAAAAAATCATCAGAAAAAACATCAAGATACTCATTTACATAAGCACACAAATAACTTGAATAGCTCCTTTTGTTTTAAATTAAATGGGCATGGTATTTTTCAGTTTCATATTTTACTATTTTCTCATCTTCCTGATATGTTATCAACAATAAGGGTTCATTCATGTACAAAAACTGAATTATTTCTGAAAAGAACCCTCTTTATCTCTAAATTCAATCATAACATGATAAATGGAAATCCAATCCATACAAAAAATAACATTAAACTCTACTAGAATAAAAATAGTTAGGTTTACAGGTAGATTCATTCCACAGAAAAGGACATGAAGGTTCTTATAATTTATTTTTGTCTCAACATTTCCCCCATCTATTTTTACCATAAGATTAGCATTCAATTTTTGAGATGGAATTAAAAGAATACTAAAAAAATCTCATAAAAGAATAAATGCATATAACAAGAATAAAAAAAATCATTGGTAAAAATTGAATAAGAATACAATGTACCTGATGAAACTTTATTTTATGACCCCACATCGGCTGAAGTAGTTTCAAAGGATTCCACCACTAATTTTTACATGTATTCCACATGCATCCCATCATTTGAATCCTTCGTCAGACCCTCATTTACATAATAACCCATTTCATTTAACTTAAAAAAATTAGTTACTCTAAATCATATATATTTTTACAACTACCTTGATATTTTTTAGTGTAATTAAGAGACTTATGTCTCATTTTACCACATCAGAAGCACATACCATAATTCCAAAGGCATTCCATAGTTTTATTTTTATAAACATTTTCACAAATTCTAAACATAAGTTTCTTACCATAAGACTTTTTTGAAGATTTTACCCTTTACTCTACCACCTCAAATTCTTATAATACGTTTTGTAAAAGAACACCTAATCATTAGCAAAATCCATCTCAAACTTCTCCACACAATGACCATGTTTTTTCATAACTTTTGAACTCATGAGAAGCTAATTCCCATTGATACATTCGCATTAATCCTAAGTAAAAAACATTTATTTTACTATCAAGATTCCGTATTAAATTTTTATCATACCATTCCAGTCAAGTGAATTTTTCTTCAAAAGAAGCCACTGAGTCATCCTCCTGCCACAATTACATGAATTGTTTTTCTATCCTAAATTGTAGTTTTGTAGGAAAATATTTATCAAGAAAAATACCTTTGATTTTATCCCAAAAAATGATCAGAAATCCCCTCACTACCCCTGATATTTTTAACTATAGACCACTATTGATTGGATTAACATTCAAAATAGTAAACATCAAGACTAATGTTTTGATTTTATAAACACAACAGGACATTGAAAATCTTTTCTATGTTTTTAATCCACTCAATAGATAGAACAGGGTTAGATGATACTCTAAATTATGGAGGATGTTACCTAATGAAATGATCCACTAATGACATTTTCCTATGTGGTTGATCTTGATAATATCACACAAGGATACCATATCCATTTATATCCTGAGTCAACTATTCCATCACTGCAAAAAAAAACTATTTAGATCTGATTCCAACCATCTCATGTTGCAGATTTGGAAGTCTTTATTTTTCTTGATGGGTACTAGCATTGATGGCCTATTTATTATGCAGGAAACCATTCTAAATAGAAATATCATATATAAAGAAACATGATAATCCTAAAATCCTATTTCAATTTGACCATAAATTAAAAATAATTTATGGATATTCTATTAACAATATCATAACCGTTTAAGTTATCTAAACTGACCTCTTATACCAACTATAAGGCCCCATCCTTAAAACCATACATAATCTTGAGATAAGTAAATAACTTTTCATTTATTCACATCATGAATCTTTTCCAGTTTATAGTTTTAATGAATTAAGCCGTTATTAATACAAATCATCCCATAATCATACAAGAGGATAATATCAAAATAGTATCCATTTTCTTCCCCAAATAAAACACTTAAAAAATGATTTCAGTTCTTGATTAAAATATTCTTGACTCCTTCCTTTATATTACTCATACTTATACCATATGAAAAAAAATAAAAAACATGGGATGATCAAGAAAATCTCAGTATGGGATATAAAATAAGGGAAAAAACATAGTCCATGAATACACACAAAACTATGAAATCATACTTTTCACTCATAATACATAAGATCTACAACATAGGTCATGAAATCATCAGGTCATAGAAATCATAAATCATAAAGGTAACTTGTGTAATCCATATCATTCTTACTTTGTAGCTTCCAGAACCACATATGCGGTTATATTCCTAGTATCTTTTCCAATTACCATTTGAGTATATTCCCTAAATCTCATAGGATAATCCTTAACATTTACATCTTTCATGTTACCCAATGAATTGGAGAGCTATCACGGGCTCACCCAACCTCAGTTTATAATGGAACCAATCGTATACAAAATCAATTTCCCAGAACCATAACATAATAATAATACATGGATATGCATAAAAGGAAGATAAAATTTCCACATTACAATCATAAGACATCATTTCAAGATATTGACACAATCATTCCATTCTCACTACTATTATCAATACCAAAATACCTAAAAAGGAACTTGGTGATTAATTTTCTTTAAAAAACATAACAATTTTTAGAGGTATCCAAATATCAAATAATGATCGTGGTGGTGGAATGGTCATTATCATCACATATGTTAAAAAGATACATTTCTTTTTTTATTTAGTAAAATTTTACATTGAAGATTATTCCTTTAGAAAACAATTGAATGAAATTAAAAGTCAAAGGGGATTATTATACACTATATAAAAGTTGGTTGTATAAAAATCAAAATATGCCTCAGTAAAAGGAGATTGAGATGAAGTCCCTTACATTATATTCGAATTGCCTGGTTCATTATTTAATTTAATGAATAATAAATTATGGTTAATTTATACTCCATTTAGAACATTTTTAGAATTTATTATTCATTTTATATCACTTATTACCATGTTATAACAATTAGTTAATTATATAAGTTCACATGGGATGTTTT
Organism: Viscum album; assembly: GCA_963277665.1. NCBI lineage: Eukaryota > Viridiplantae > Streptophyta > Magnoliopsida > Santalales > Viscaceae > Viscum > Viscum album. The sequence goes on along the minus strand of OY728163.1, from coordinate 1,532,682,475 downwards.
TTTGATGTTCGGTACTGGAGTCAAAAATGATATTGTTTTAATGAAAATTATCCATGTGGTTATAAGTCCATTAACATCATAATAATATTTATTTTTTAATAATCATATATATCTAGTATATATGTATTTATAAAAGTCTATAACAGGTAATTCACCGTATGGGGAGACGGTGGACCGTACGTACGCACGAACTATAATTTCATTTATTTATCATATTAATAGAATGAAAAATAAATTATACATAGGTATATTATAGTTATAGTCTAATATATATGTTATATTTGATACATATGTTCATTTACATAATCATTTATCTGGTCCATGTATTAAATGAATGAGTCATATCTCTTTGAATGAGCGGTAGCCCGTACTTCATCAAATGAAATTATCATATAAACACATCGAGGAAAGCATAAAGGTATGTGGAGAATAAAATGTGTAGAAACATAAGGAAAATATAAATATAATATATATCAAATATATATATTGTTCCATAATAATGGCCACCATGAGATGTGGTAGGATAAAATTGAAAAGTCGTCATTTCTTGAGGAAACATTTCGGTGTGCACAGAAATTGTTTGTTCTATATCTATTTGATGGAGGTGTGTCTTAGTGTAGGTCAAATAATTTTCATAAAAACACCTTATTATATTGATTATAATGGTTTTTTATTCAATAATAGAATAATAATAGCATATGTATTGGAGAAGGAAAATATAAGAAAGTATCTTGAGAGAAGATGCTAACCCAAAATCGAGTAACTCATTTTGATTTGAGCCAAAAGGGATTATTGAATTTTCTTATTCCAAAGGTAAGGATTTTGAGTAGAAGTGATGGATTATTGGAGTTTATATGAACAAATTTATTAGGATAAATTATCCTTGATTTGGGTTATTAAGTTGGTAGAGGTGGTGGCTATTTTTAATTGGGAGGAGGGGCCCTTTAAGAGAGGGTTGAAATATTATTTTATTATAAATTGATTTTCGAATTCCAATAGTTCAAAAAAGATTTATTTGAAGTATAATATATGTATTGGTATAAATAATTTCATTCAATATTTTTTATACATTTTTATGTTATAAAATTACCATTTTAGTTTAGGGTTAACCCTTTTTTAATAACATAAACACTTTCCATGTCTTCTTATATTTTCATAATATATGGTTACTATAGTTTGTATAAAATTTCAAGGGAACCAAAAGTGGACCATTAATTAAATTTTTAACATTATATAAGTCATTTTGATTTAATCTTGGATTTTTCGAACTATTATATCATTTAGTAAAGTTGTATTTGTTTTAAAAACTCATTTGCGTTAATTTTAACAGTATTTATTAATTTACTTTTGCTAAAATCATAAAAAAATGATTAATTAAAAAAATGCATTACCAAAAATATAAAATGACATAATCATCCTTAAAATTAGTTTATAGATTCAAAATCTTAAAATTAAATTTATTTTGATATTTATAATATCATTTATTCAAATATTTCATTAATAGGGTAATCATGACATCATCAATATATAATGAACAAATTAATTTATTCAATGGATAAAGATTATTAAAAAAATACTATGTCATAGGATGTTTTTTATATTTACAATAAATATTTATTGCCAATCATATTGGTTATGTAACCCAATATTAATATTTTTTTGTAAAAGATACTTGTTTATGTTCATGTTTCTAATTACTTTAAAATAATTATTATAACTTGTGACTCTCACATCCAAGTGGCTCTACGGTGTCCTAAAATCAACCAAAAGAAGAATATTTTCGGCCCCATCTCAAAAAATAGGACTATGACATAGTTTAGGGTATTTTTAAATTATTATAATGTTATTTTCCTCTTATTTACCTGATTTACCATTTAAGCAAGTTAAATAAAAATAATTTCTGATGTTACTATTTATAATGTCAAAAAAGGAACCTATTTAAATAATTTAGAAATTATTATTCAAAATATTGAATCCATATTTCAAAATTAAAAAAATATATCTTTCCTTAATTAATTTAAAATTAAATCTGATTTCCAAAACCACAAAGCAGGTTTTTAGAAGTAATAATTATCAAATGATTGGCATGTGTTTATATCCAATTTTAATGTAAATTTACTTAAAATGTAAAAAATTGTATTAAATGATAAAAACAAAATCCAATTACACATTAAAACTTATTAAAAATATAATATAACTATATAAACAAATTAGATGAAAAGGTAGTTTTGAATTAAAGTGCATTATTTTTCTCTATTTAATAAAATATGAATTTTATCAGAAAAATAACACAATTTCAACCAAGGTAATTTTGAATGTCCTTAGTACTAAAAAGAAGTTTATATTATCAAACAAACCATAAATATGTGAAGAAAACAATTTCTAAAAAGGTTTCTCCATCAAAAGGGGTTAAAATCTCTTTTTAAAAATATTTATGTATTTTACGCTTAAAATTGTATTGATTAAAATGTTAGCCTCTAAAATTAATTACATAAATGTAAAAATATTTGAAAAATATGTTAAATCAAAAAATAGATTATTCTATTCATTCTTTCCAAAACAATAGCAAGGCTTTGACTATAATTTAAAAAATAATAATAATAATATATTATTTTTTGATACGACTTATTTTTGTGTGCAACATAAGATTTCAGGGAAACATATTATTTCATGTAGGGTACACAATCATAAATTACATATTTTTTAATGTAAAATTAATATTTAATTCATAAATAATAATCAATATGAGAATGTTTTATTCATTAATTATCTAAGATGTTACAAATATAACCTCTAGAATGTGGATATGGTAGTATAGAAGAGAGATTGGAGGATATTGGTCATGCATGAAGGCTTAATGTGGTGTTAATAAGAAAAACAAGAGGTTTAATTTTATAATTTATGGGAGGTATATTCATGGATTTCATAAATTAGTAATTACTAAAAATTTATTTGGTTGTTAAAATGGGTAAAAATTGATATAATTATAATATATGATGATTAAATGTCCTCATAATCTAAGACAATAAATATTTTACATGTTTTAGGTATGTTTTTTCCTTATCTATTAGTTATTACCATATTATTAATTTTGAAAAATACTATAATATTTCTGTTCTCCACTTTTAGGGATAATATTATTACTATAAAATGAATAATGACACATAAATGGACCATGATTTTCTTTAAACGGTGTCCCAATTATTTTGATAAATTTAAGATTATTATTAATTTTAATCATTTAATAAATTATTAAATATTATAAAATATCATTAATTTCATTTTTATGATTATTAATTTATAAGGACTTCAATGACATCAAGAAAACAAGGGAATTAAAATACAATGCTTGAAAACCTATATTATATGTCATTTCTACCTATAACATTCATTATATAAATAAATTATTTCATAATATACTAAATAATAATATTAATATTCTTTATTTTAGTTTTCTATAAATTTTAAAATTTCCACATTAGCGTTGTGTAAAAATTAATGGTAATTAATTATTCATTAAAAAATAAAAATAATATACCATGATGAATAAAATTAATTTCTAATTTAAAATGGTATTTATAACTAAACATATCGTCTAGTTTTCAACATCTTAAAAATATTAGTTATTAAAATGAAGAGTGTGGTTTTTTTGTATTTTCATTACATAAAATATTAAAAAGTTCTTAATATCATCTAAATGGAATCAAATGGTCGTGTAATAGAATCATAGATGATTTTGGATGAAATTTACACATAAAAGAAAATTAATATAAATGTGGTGGTCATTTTTATTCCTTATTATTTTATTTTTTACTCTTGATTACCTCGATTTACCCTTTAAAATAATAATAAATTTCACCAATGTTACTATTGATAATGATAAAAATAAAAGGGGCATATTTTCAAAATTTCACTTAATGGTTACCAATAAAAAATCCATTTTTAATGATTCAATTTCTATTATTATATGAAATTAAATTTTGATTAAAGCACAAAATGTAATGAAAATATGTTCTTATAAAAAATAAATTTTATATTAAAAAATGATTTTATACGATATTAATTCATAAAAATGATTCCAATGAACTTAATTGAATTTTTAATAATATAAGACAACATCTTTTACTTTTAAACAATGAAAATTTTGAATTATGAAAATAAAAATACATTTCTAAATAAAAAAAGATCACTATGCACCAAAATATCAATCATTTTATAAAAATCCCAAAACATTATCCCTATGTTAATATGTATATGATGATATTAAAAATAAATTTTATTGTATAAAATAAATTTAATAAACATTATACAAATTTTTTTTAATATTCAAGAAAAAATTATTGAATATTCATTTGAAAAGAAAACATATTTTTTAAAGAATTAATTTACTTTACTAAATAAAGAGTTATTATTCTGTAAGAATTATTAAATTTAGTAATTAATTATATTAATAATAGAATGAAGTTAATATTATCCAAACACATCTAATTAACTACCTGATTATAATAATAAATTTTGATGAATAATATTTTAATAGTATAACATGATTCCTTGAAACTCAATGTTCCTTGTAACAGAAGATATGAATGAAATAAAATATATTTATAGATAATTAGTGGATAAAATATCAGGTTTTTATATTTAGTTATTTCAATAAATGTATCTAATATTTTCTTATGTGAATAATTAAAGTATTCACATAAGGCTTCAGTGGAATTATTTATGTTCATGGTGAATAAAGGAAATTTAGTCTCTATGGTTAAACCCCATGATTTTACACTGTATATTTTTTTTAAAAAAATTATTTGTCTAATATATAATTTAACATAAAATTACATAATATGAAAAATGAAATATAATTTACTATGAATAAAATATTACAATTGAAGTTAGAAATGAGTATATTTTGAGAATAAAACCTAGAATATCATTAGGAAAGGTTTAATTTGAATAAGTCCAAATGTAATTAAAAATAATAATAAAATAAATATTTATCATCATGGTTTTATACAAATATCATAAAAAAGACTATAACTATAAAAATAAGAAAAAACCATTGAAATATTATAGTCATGTTGAGAGAGAAGTAAATTAATAGGATAAATAATTCATTGAATGTATGTCAAATTATATATTGGAATGAAGTATGGATGATATATTTATGGTTTTTTGATATATGGCCATTGAATATAAGGTCATTGAATATAAGGTCATTGGGTATACATGTATCCAATAATTATATTTTTTATGTGTAATTTATTTACAAACAGTAGAAAATAACATAATTCACAATTCTTGACGGAAATTGAAACACAATATTAAATTGAATGATTTTTGATAAAAATATATTTTATAGGTTATATATTATTATTTATTATTATTAAAAATTATTTCTTATAAAATTTTGATAAATATTTGAAAACAAATGGATTGATGAAATTAAATGGTTATCAGATGATTAATTAATTATAATAGTACGTGGTTAAAATTTTTTAATGCTAAAAATTATATTTTATAATGAAATATTCTTTTAAGTATTATTAATTATTAATATAATAAATTAAATTTATCACATCAAAATTATAAATCTAATTTAATTAATAATTGCATAAAAATTGACTAACAGTCAATCAATTATTAAATTATATGAAATAATAATTTGAACAATTGGTGTTTAAAATGTAATTTTTCTATTAAAATAGTATTTTTATATACAGTTTTTAATTAAATGTAAAATTTCTCAAGATAATAAAATAAAAGAAATTAAATAGTAGTTAATTTTATTACTGACGAAATAAATATTAATATATATGTTAAATATAATTTTATTTGCATAACAATAATGTACGAGGTAAATTTTGTTACTATAAAAAAGTTAAAATAAATTATAAAAGGGTAAACTTATAGGTAATGAATTAATATATCATGATTTTTTTATAAATTGGGGTTTTGAGTGGATGCACGACCCATATCAATTTGTTACTCTTTTTATCCACATTCTATTTGATATAAAAACTGTATACACAAAGGAATGAATATTTTTTTAAATAAAACATATAACTCACCTATAATCGAACCCCTCTTATACACATACCAAAACACTATAATCATTCAATTAAGTCTTAAATATATTCCCTTAATCACTATACCAAATCTATTTTTACATTTAGTGATTTCTGTTTCCCTGATGGAAGCCTAAATCCGTCATTTAGAGGGAACCTGTATTGAGAAGGAGAGAATTAATCGATATTAATATGAAATTATCCAACAAAATTTTCAACTATCTTCTCGTATTCAACATTCTGGTATATCATTATCCAATATAAAAATTATATATTAACATAATTATTCATTTTATGATATCATATTACAATTATATAAAATTATATTCCTACTCAGTTATTAGTATATCGTTATCAAGATTGGGTTGGTTCAACCACCAAACAGAATGATGCTACACTTTTATAATAATTTAAAATACAAATGATTATCAAAAAATCAATTAAAAATTAAATTATATTAATGTTTAATTTATATTATGATTTTTTGAATGCGCAAAAAAATGAATTGTCATTAAAAATACCTTTTTTGTTATTACAAAATTAACCAAAACATGTTCATCATTGATTCCATTCTCACGAACAATATCTATGTCATCCAAAGAACAAGATCATGATTGCATAAATAATTGGAACATAATGATTCCACAAACATAAATAATCTAGTGATGATAAACATGGAATCCATGAACAAGGACCAACATTACCATTTCAGAACTTGCGTGAAATAATCATAATCACTAACATCTCATAATTAAAATAATCCATAAAAATTTAATAATTGTTAAATGAATTATTATAATTTACGATTATAAAATATATTAGATGTGAATATGGTTCTTAAATAATCTAATATTTTTTTTGTTTATTGTACATGTGGTTCATGATATTTCATGGATTTCGGTAGTAAAGGTATGGGTTTCTTACAAATCCCATATTGAAATAAGGATATGATTGTGTTTCAACATCCATATGGGGAAATTATATGTTCAAATATTTAAACCCAATCTATATTATTTTACTCTATCTATTTATATTTTTTCTATATAATCATACAATTTATATTCCCTTGGGTTCAAAATTCCATTGAAATGATGTTTGTAATTGGAGCCAACCCTCTCTATTTTCTTTGGTTAGGATTCTTTCTCATACATGTCCATAATATTTATTTTATTTTATTGATATAATTATTTATTATTTAATTAGTTATTGAGGTATTTTCCATTGAAATTTAATTTCATTACAAAGGATTATACTTTTAACATTTTTAGTTTGTTCATTTTCCACCAATTATTACCTTCTTTGGAAATGTTTAAAAATAATATTTTTTAAATTATTCACATTGGTAATTCTGAGTTTATTTATAGAGTTTGAAAGTAATATATTATTTGATGACTTAAATATCGAATCATTTCTGAATATTTTTTTATTAATAAAGCTTCATCACCATGTTTTTATGGTTTTTAAAATAATATTCACTTCCTATGTTTTTTTTAATTATTCATTTTAAAGTAAAAGTTATCAAAATAAAAAGATATTTATAAAAACAATTGAATTAAATTTTATATTGAACTTACAGAAATTATTTTAATTTTAATTCATCATTATTTTTGTAGATAATGAATCATCATATATATAATCAAGTTATACCATCCACCTTATTTTTATAGATTAATTAATATAATTTTGTTGGGATGATGTTTTGAATCCATTTTCTTTCCCATGGAATAATTTTGCTATGATGGAATGAAGAATGTTTTAATGATCTTGTGGAACAAATATATAATATTTTTTTAATTTGATGGATATTTCAGAAATTATAAATCCATCATATATATTTGGAGAATTTTACAACTCCTGAAATGAATGATAATGGGGTGTGAAACCAAACCTCAAATGGTTTTTGTCCACTAAGTTAATTGAAAATTTGTAATAGACCACCAATTCAATTGGTAATGCCTTTTATATGGTGATATTAAATTTCTAGTATTTCGGAGCAAAACTAATCCATTAATGAACTATTTCCACTATGTGATGATGGGTTTGGTGGTGAGCCTGGACACAAGGAACGATTCTGCATTTTTATGATTATGCATCATTTTTATGACTATTTTATGTTCTTATGGATCATGTCTATCAAATATTCAGTTCAATCACTTATTATTCATCTATTATATTATTACAAATCCTTATTAAATGACATAATGTTTTTGAGACATTTTTATTAGCAATTATTATCTTATGTTATGGTCATTTATGTTATTTATGTTATCTTAACAAAAATTACCATATTCTTCTTAATTATAATCACAAATTGATATCTACTCTGTTTACCATTACTAAGTATATGAGCTCATCCATTCTTATGCTTCCATTTTACTGGTTAATAAGAAGGGTATTTTGAATGATATAACAAAACATGTATCATGTGGAATCACTATTTGTGGAAAATGAAGAAGACTTGCTATAATATAAGAAGATAATGTAGCTAATCTACATCGAAAGTAAAACTCTAGGTTCTGGGGTGTGATATTTTTGGTGATATGAAAAATATTCCTATAAAATATTTTAATATGTATGTATATATGTAATTAGTGGGAATCCTCACTTTGTATCAAAGTGGGGTTTGGTTATTTTTGGTGATTATAAAATTCATAATAAGAAGATAGAACATAAAAAACCTTGATAAAACAAAAGTGATGTAGGATAAAACTAACATGTTATAAGTTGTAATGAATTTTTCATATGTTTGGATGTATTAGGGTTACTCTCCCATAATATATGATTTCTTACTTTAATAATTTTTTTGATTATCAAGTTATCCATTCTGATTATAGTTAGGTAAAAAATATTGAATCTTAAAATTGGGGTGGTGAGATGTATAATCAGTAAGGAGATTTTTTATTTGATATTTGTAATATAACTTATTTCATATCATGAAATGTGTGGAATACTATTAATATTTATTCCCAATTTACTGAAATATTATTATTTATGAAAACTCACGTTGGAGTGATGATTTACCCCTAAGTTAATAACGACACTCTAATAGAAATGTGTAAGAATGTGCTTTCTAAAAAAATTATTATTCACCCTTTAGAGGAATTTGATATGATATTGGGCAGGGATTGGATATCTCTATATAGATCCAATATTAATTATTTGGGTAGGGAAGTCAAGTTTTATTTCCTAAATTAACTAGTGATGGTCTATCGATGTAAGAATATACATGAACTCCATATGGAAATTAATTCCATTATACAGGTCATAATAAAAAATCATTAGGTTTATTTTCCTAAAATTGTTCTGTGAAAATTAATATTTAATATATTCTTATTGTGTGGGAATATTTCAAAAAAACTTAAAATAGTATCCCATTATCCCCTAAAATCAAGAGGTAGTGTTTTATATAGTAATATTATAGGGTGAAATGGATTTATCCAATAAATTCAATAGAATATAATTGATTGAACTGGAAGATTTAATGAAACAGCTCTAATGAAATGTTGAAAAATATTTTATATTCCCACTCAATTCCCCCCGGATTTCTCAAATCCAGATTATTAAGAAGAATGATGGGTCAATTATTCTCCATATTAATTTTTATAAAAATAAAATAATTATGACAAAAAAAACTATCATATATTATCTATGATTAATACAATCAACTACAAGTGTATTAATACTTCTAAAATATTTAATGTTGATATTTTTATAATCAAATATGAATAAAATAGGATTTACCTAAGTAAAATTTTCATACATGATATGGAAAATTTTCATTAAATATTATTCAAATCACACTCACATATTTTACCAAAATATTACTAAATATTAGGAATAACGTGTTTATAGATTACCTAAATAAAATTTTGGTTATATTAATAGATGATAATTTCATATATTCCAAGAGTATTGAATACCATGTTAGATATTTAATGATTATTCTATGAACCTTTATTTATATGAAATTATATCCAAAAATATATCAGGTGTTGAATATATAATTAGAAAGTATCATTATTGGGGAATTTAATCATAACTGAGTGTATATTTGGGGACCCATCCAATAAATATGTTTTGATAGTATAGAGAAGACCAATAAATTCACAAATAATTATTTTATTCTTAGATTAGTTTGATACTAATTAATATTTTTTTAAATTTCTAAAGATGTTATAATCATCTATCGAAGTTAACATGGAGGGGAGTCTTGTTCTCATGGATAGATGAATGTGAATTGAATTTTAAAGAGCTCAAGAGAAGGATATTCGGACAACCTATAATCATAATATCATTTAATGGAAATTCAATTTTAATTTATAGATATGGTTTTAAAAATGGTTTGGAGTTTTCAATCATGAAAAATTTACAAGGTGTTATCGTATGAATAACATAAATCAAAGATTTGTGAGGAAAAAATACAAATTAGAATATTTAAAGATAGAAACACTAATATTCTCATTGAAGATACATAGTTTTTCAATTTTTGGTGAAATTTATGAATTATCTATTGATAATAATATCTAAATGTATATATTTAAAATGATGTATCATATCATGAACTAATTTATATGGGTTTAGTTGATAAAAAACGATTTCTTGATACATTACCACATTGGGAATTTAAGCAAGTTGAATCATGGTCTAAGAAGCTTATATCATGTTACCTTATCGATGATGAGGAATAATAGAGTCTCAATACTCATCAATTTAAAAATGATGGAACCTGAAATAAAAAAGGGGGTGGGGAAATACTGTCTATAATAAATGATTTCCCAACCACCCATTCATGTAAAGACCAAAGAAGAAAAACAGGATAACATGGTCCTATAGAAAAGAAAATGAATATTTTAGAGTGAAACATTGAAAATTATGAAATTTTTATATTGTGGGAATGAATATGTGTTCCATAAATACCAGAGTTGAATATTGAGCTATTGGATGATGTACATTATTCATCAATATGTATCCATCACTAAATTTCAATAATAAATAGAGGTCACAATAAAAATTTTTACTAGGAAAAAATGAAGAGGGAAATTTTAGAGTATATATTTTGATTCATGTTATCAAAACATGTTAAGGTAGAAGAATATAAGTATAAAACTATTTCCCACTACTATTTAGAAATGGGATAACTCTCGATATAATTCATTATAGTGTTTCCCAAGACATCTAAAGTCTGTAATTCCATTTGGGTTTTAGTTGAATGACTTACACAATCATCACATTTAATTTCAATTATATAATATTATTTTCACGATAAACATTCCATGATATATATAAAGGACATTGTAAGGTTTCGTGGATTAAAATTCCCAATTATATTTTATTAACATACGAGATTTCTATCAATGTTATGGAGAAGTCTTACACCATAATAGAACATAGAGTCGTGTTTTAGATCTTTTATTCATCCTCGTGAAAATGAAAAATTTTAAATAACTATTTAATCATTAGAGTATATAATAAGATTATGTTCAATGGCTTTCCAAGGAGGTTGTGATCAACACATTACCATCGTAGTGTTTTCATATAAAATCAGTTTTAATTCAAGTATTCAAATAGAAGTATATGAGTTTGTTTATGAAATGAGTTTTAAAAATCCATCAAATTTAATTGAATTCATGGATCATAAACTGATGGGGCCAAATATTTAATAAGAAATAATTGAGAATATTTATATCATCTATTGTCTCAATAAACTTTCACATATTAGATAAAAGATATATGTTGATAATTATAAGTCATATATATAGTTTGAAGTTAGAGATAAGGGATTACTTCAAATATATAACCATGGATGAGGATAATGAGATTTAGTGGTAAGGGAATTTTTATTCCTAGATACATTTGACATTTAAAAATCCCCAATCATGGGGTGATGGTAGCTTATCATCTTGAGCATCCATCAAAACTCACCGAATTGCATGATAAATTTTATGTTTCCTTTCGAATAAGTAACTACCTAAACATTTATTTTTATTGAAATTAGATGTGAAAAAATATTATATAATATCTCTTACGATGAATAACTAGATGAAATATGGGATTATCGAGGAAAATTTATATGAAACATGACCAGTCACCTGGTTAATGTTCTATTGAGGAATCATATGTTTGAGGACGCAATATGGGGACCTAAATATATTATGAGGAAGAAGTATCAAAATTTTATTTTGTCATTGAAACGAAATTAAAAGGGCGGTAAACATAACACCCCATTATTTTACTATGTATGTTTTCTATAAATAATTACTTTTATAAATAGATTGTTTCACATGAAACGCCAACCTAGAAAAACTGAAATACATTTTCGCAAGATAATATATTAAAATTTAAGATAAAAAATAATACAACTTGAGAATAAAATATAAAAAATTCTTAAAAAAGAACAAGTGCAATTAAACCACATGTTAATAAAAATAGAATGAACATGAAATATTATCATTATGGGTCTCCAAGAAGATCATACACGAAATTATAAATTTAGAAATAAGGACAGTTAATAGAGATTTAATAGAAATATTTGGAGATAATTTGATGATTAGGACAATGGATTCAATAAATATGAATTATAATATATATATATATATAGGAATGAAACTTATCCATTACAGTTAAGGTTATTTTTTATGAATGTATCCGATGGGAATATTTTTATGTAATTTTTAGAAACAAATTTAAAAAATAACATATCTAGTAAATTTGGAATGAAATAAAAATATAATATTATCATAAAATATTCTATTATAAAAATTTATGTTTTATATGTTATACATTATTATTATTTTTAAATAATGATTTTATATATTTATAAAAGTTATAGAATAATTTTATTAAAAAGTATTTATTAAATGAAACTTTGTATTATAATAAAAGAATTTTAATTAGATGAGGTTATCATATTTTAATTCTTAAAAAATTAATCTTTTTAAAGAATTTGTTTTTATGTATTCTTCATTTTTAAATTAATAAGTAAAATATAATAATTTGTATATATTATTATAATTAAATTATTCAATGAATAAAAAATACCTGAACAATTATTTTCGTAGTAATTGATATGAAATATGATTATGAAGACATAATGTTTAATATTTCATTTTTCTTTTGAAATTGCATATATATTATTTTTTTCAATTAATAGTTAAAATTTCCATATTTATATATCTAATTAGAATAAATTTCGTAAATTATTTAATTTAGTATATAAAAATTAGTTAAGATGTTCAATTTAATATTTTTGGCATAAAAATTAATTTTCGAGGTAAACAACTTGGTTATAATGGTTTTGGTAAAATAAGTAAAAGGGTGGTAAATATAGTATTAAGGATTTAAAATATCATAAAAAATATCTCTATATTATTACTATAATAGGATTAAAGTCCCATATATATTTTTTATTTGTATATAATTCCATTTTAAAATGAAAAATTACACATTAATGAATGAATCCTTGTGAAAATGGAACACTAAACTCACCTTTAAATGGACCCCTATTATACCCATCCAAAATCACATAAAAAAATTCTTTTATCTCTTTCTTATATGTCAATATTTTCTCTCCAAAATCCTTCATTGTTTTTTGACTTATATTTATAATATGGAAGCCTAAATCCTTCATTTCGAAGGAACCCATATTTAAAATGAGACAATCCATAAATGTAAGTACATGTTTACAAAATTTATGTATAAAATACTTCTCATATACACTCTTTATAAACATAATTATCCACTAGAATTAAGTTATGTTAACATAGTTATTATAATTAAATGATATTACTATAATGCAACTATATATTCTAACACATTTATTAGTATGACATGTTCTTGATTGGGTTTATTGAACCACCTACATGAGTTATTATTTAATTTATTCAATTTTTAAAAAAATTGATGACTATAAATACATTAAAAATATAAATATGTGATATTAATGAAAAATTTATGGTTCAACATTTAAAATATAAGTTTGAAAAAAATACATGGTCATTAAAAATTACTTCTTGTTATTGGAATATTATGAAAATCTTGCTCAATATAGATTCCATTATCCTGATCCACACCCATACATCCATCAATTAAGGGAGAGAATAAATAAAAATCGAGAAATAGTGATTCCAAAACATTGAGTAATTAATAAATAATGAAATTTTTGTAAAATAATTTAGTCGGATACCAACATAGTGAAACTCATATAAAATAATCAAGGTCACTAACATCTGACGACTAAAATAAAAAATAACTACACAATATTTATATCTAATGAACTTTTATAAATGAATAATATAATTGAAAATATACATGAATAATTTTATTTAATAAGTGATTAACATGGTCATGTTTATTATATGGGAGGATAACTAACTTTTTCGGACCACATGAGTTTTTTTGGGTTTCTTTAGTAATCTCATTTCGAAATCATGTTTTTATCTAATATTTGAGAAATTATTTGTTATTGGTTCTAAATCGAATATATATTATTATCCTACTTTTAATCCTATGATTTACATATATATTAATACTATTTAACATTAATTTCTTCAAAATTCAATAGAAATGTTATTTTTAAGAGGATTTGACCTTATCTATTCTCATTGGTCAAAAATAACTCTCGTCTATATCCATATTCACTTTTTTGATTTATGGATATAATTTTCCCTAAAAATATGATTTATTAAGTTCCTATTAAATTTATTTTACTTTATTTATAAACATTAATTTTATTTTAACATTTTTGGTTGGTCATTTTACACTAACTTTTAATTTCTATAGAAAATATAAATTTGGATCTTGTTACTATTTTCCACACTGGTCATTTCATATTTGGTTTTAAAATGTTTTAATTGAATATATATTTCAATGAATTCCAAATGAATTAATTTTCCTAGGGTTATATCGATTTTATTTTTGAATATTTATTTCTATGTTTTCATAGTTTTAGAAGATATTTCTATACCAATAGTTTTGAGAATTTTTCATTTTAAAACTAGTGTTATTAAATAATTTTGATGTTTCTTATTATATTTTATTTCAATTTTATAATGATTTAATTCGAAAAAAATTTCATATGTGTTAATATTGCTTATTATTTATTATGATTGACTTGGTATATGTACTAATTTTAACATCCACCTTTATCTTTTAGATGGATTTTGATATTTCATTATTGATTCCTTCATGAATCTAATTTCTTTCCCACAATATAATATAACTATTAAAGAATTAAGAATATTCTCATATTTAGACAGAATAAATATGTATGGGTTTTCATTATCTGATGGGTGGGCCGGGAGTTATTTAACCCTCCAATGCAATGAGAAGTTTTTATATATCATTATATTAATAATATATTAGATTGAAACAAACCACTTAAGGGAATATGTCCACTAGGTGAATTGTAAGTTTGTTATAACTCTCCAATTCATTCAGTACATCATTATATCTCATGAGATGACATGTTACAGAATATTGATAAGATATAATCCATTAAGGGACTCTATCCACTACATGATGATACAATAGAGGGTTTTCCTTTGAATAAGGTATGATTGTATATTCTTATGTATATGCAACATATTTATGAATATGTTATGTTTTCATACATCATGAATATAAAATAATGTTTTCACACTCTTATAACTCATGTTTTATCTAATGAAGTGTCCTTATGAAATTATATCTAGATTTATGATCTATGTTGTATAAGTAATGATTATCTTATTTAATAACCATTAACCTAGATTATATTCTCATAACCACATGTTCGTCATATGATCACTTTTGATCATCGATTTATATATTTTTTTGATTACCCTTATTGTGCATTTAACTCACCCTTTCTTATGTTTTGATTCCCATTGTTATGAATAAGTGTATTTTGAATGCTCTGTTTAATAGGTTATAATGTGAGAATAGTATTTTTGGGAAATATTAAAGAATTGTAAAAAAATTCACTGATCATGCATATAATCTCCAAATACACCAACCCTTTAGGATCTATAGTGTTATTTTTAGTGACATGTAATGTGTATTCATGTAAAATGTTATAATACGAATGAATGAAACTGTTTGGTCAACTTATCCACTCACATATTCAATATGATTTGATATATTTGTCATTGGGAGATATGAAAGATTCCGTTATGGTTTTTTTCAGATATAAAATTCATTATACCATTATTCTTTTCAGAGTTCTAAAAATGTGAATGAGTTCAATATAAATCACCTCATTTTATGATAGTGTTTGAGATGGATGAACTCAATACAAGATATATAAGTTCTAGTGTGGCAATGAAAATAAAAATATTTAAATGTTCAAACAATATGTTTAATTTTTTATTTGAATGTCCTAGTACTATTTTCTCAAGAAGGCATTCAATGGTTTGGAAACCTAAATAATAGTCTAGGAAAGTGGAGAAAATATCATTAGGAAGCAATTTTCTAAAATATCAAAAGTGGATTGAGAAAATCGATAGAGATTATTTATCAGGTAACTATGATATTGAATTAATTAATTGAATTTTATTAGTATATGATACCAAATATATGCTTTATAAATATTTTATGAACACTAGAGTTCAAAATCAAGTTAATAATTAATGGAGTTTATTGTTTTTTAAAATGATGATTAAGGGGGTTTTAAACCATATAATTGAATGTAAAAAATTATTATATGGTAGGATAAATCAGAACAATGAATATTTATCTTCATCGCATTCCTCTTCTGTGATCATAAAAACAATTTTCTAAAAAGTATTTTTTTTGAAAAATATGTGATGTGGATTTTAGTGCACACGATTTGTGATTCCTCAAATGATATAACATATTTGAGAAGAAGATAAGTATAAATTAATTTTTATCACAGATTAAATATTTTATATGAGATATTTATTAAAATATTAGGTAATGTTTTCAAACCACCCACCGTTGGAAGATTATAAACAATATTGTTTACTCTTCAGAATAATTTTCCAAACACATAAAATCATATATGAGATATGGTTGTTAATAATTTAATTATTAATGGTTTATATTAATAATAAATATATATTATTTCCAATAAATAAATTATTTGTTTATATTATCATGATATTATGAAGATAATATTGTTTCAATGGGGAATTTTTGAATATATTTGGGCTTTGATTTGTTCAAGTAAAAAAAATAAAATTTCAATTTGATCAAAATCCATAGTGAATTCTATTAGACATCATAAAATCATTTAGGGCATGTCATTAAATATAAATATAATGTTCTGTATTTATTTAGTGTAAAAAAATTGAATTTATCTTTTTATCATAAAATAGTTCTCGATGTGCTGGTAAATAGGAAATAATGTGAGTAATTACGTTTTATTTCCAAAATTAATGTCAAATTGTTTTTACAGATCATATGAAGAATAATAATGATAATGATATTGGAAAAAGGTCAAACAAGATAATTTATTTTCCTAACATCATAACTTTTATTATTACTCTTGATAGATATGGAGTTAATTTGTGATTGGATAGATTGTATTAATTGGATATAGTTTTTTTGTTTATTTGAATATTTAAAATATCTTACATAAATAGTTTGATAATTTTATAAATGGATAATTTTAATTTTTCATTGATTTTTTAATCATGAATAAATATTTATCTTGTTTGTTATTTGTTTTTTGGATGATTATATTATTTTTATATAATTTGTGAAAATTAATGTGTATATATTTATTCTTATTTTTGGTTAGGTTAAAATCACCCCTATATGGATTGAGGTTTATTTTTATAGGGATTCAACTAATCCTGAGTAAAACTAAAATGATGTTTACACATATGAATTTTATGACTGTATAGTTGAGTTTTATTTTTAAAAAAATTGAGTTTGTTTCTACATAGAAACCTTTCATGGTAATTTTGAAATTGATCCTTTCGAAGAATTGATGCTAGAAGACAATGTTTCTTACATATATTTCATGCTTATATAATGTCACATTGACATCAATTCCAAAAAAAATATTTATGCATATAATTGAAATTATTCTTAAGAAATTTAAATAATAATTTCAAGTGAATTTAAATAATATATCATATACCGATTTTAATATTTAAATTTATTTCTGGTTTATATGAATTATTTCTTTTATTTCATTAATTTTTAAAATACATATAAAATATAATAATCTTATGTGAAATGTTTTCAATTTTTTTAGGATGTAATTATAGAGGGATGCTTCCCTGTATATGTAAATGATATTATTCAATATTTTATTATTTTATTACCGTGGTATAATGTGATATTTTTCTCCAGAAACCCATATAAACCAAAATATTATGGATTTATTAAAAAAGGGATTAAACATTGGATTTTTGATCAATGGATCTTGATATAAAAATAATGAAAACATTATTTTTTTATTTTTTAAAAATGTATTTAAAATAATTATTCACCCTATAGGCAATTTTTTGTCATCTTATTATGGCCTAATAATTTGTATCCAATATTATTCATCATAAGAAAGGTTTTTTCATATTATATTATTATTATAACCTCTTTATTGTAAAACTAACAGTCATTAAATTATAGTTTCTATAATATGCAATGATTGAACATAAATTATGGTTGTATACCATAGATATATCAATACCTGGGAATGATTAAGGATACTAGAAGGATAATGTAATGTTATAAATGATTTATTTTACTATTTATCACTTCATGATAACTATGAAAAAATTCATGTTACTAGTTTCTGAACTAGATACACTTATTGGTAATGTTGATGTAATTTTTTTTAATTACAATATATTTAATATATCATATATTTTTATGTTTTTTTATCCATATTTTGGGTCATAATTCAGATTGAGATATATGGGTAATACTTTATGTAACACACTACAACACAAACAATATTAAAATAAATATTTGGTAATTATTTTTATATAGTGACATGAATTTTTAAAGGTAGAAGGTAAAAATATGAATCCAACAATATATTTATTCACAAGCACTATGAACAAAATGATTGAACTAGATGAAATGTTGGACAATATCATCTGAGTTGAAATGGTGTTATAGTCACTACATAATATGTGGAATGAAATGATTGTGGAAATTGATGGGAGTAAGAAATTTAAGGAATATATATTGGATTTACTTGTTGGATTTATCTTCATGTATAAATTATAGTTAAAAATATTATGTTTGAATAAATTTCAAAAAATAATGATATTTGTTTGTAATATAATATAAATGATTCTTTTATTTATTCTAAATCTTCTAGAAACCATGGTTTGACAAATAAAATTAAAGAAATGAAAGAAACACTGAGTCTCTTCATAATGTATCTTTGTTTCAAATTGATTATTATAAAATAGTTGTTAAGAACAATTTTTAAACTTCTATTATTTGAATTTTTAAAAAATGGGTATCTGCAGTTGTGATCAGCAAGTTATTTGGAGTTTGATAGAACCAAATTTTTTTATGAATAATATCATAACCTTATGAATAGTAATAAGACCCTTAGGAATATTTAATCTTATTACTATTTTTTGTCTAATTTATAAAAGATAATAATATCTTGATTAATGTTTTCAGGTGTTATAAAATAAGTTATTATTTTAGAATTGTTATTTTTGAAATAAATTATGATTCATTTAAAAATTAAATTAATCATATTTATAAAATTATATTACAAAGATTGAGTTCCTTTTTGAATTCTAATCATTTGAATATTTATTGAAAGAATTTCTTCAATTTTTCTGAAATATATGAATTATTTGTGAATAATGAAATACAGTAATTAAAAAAATATGATAAATAAAGGAATTTATGAAGCTTGCATGCGTCATGGATGATATAAATGGAAATTTGTTCAAATTCACATGCTCATATTACTATTTTTTGTCACATTAATCATGATTATTCATAGTATTTAGAAAAAATATTGAACCAATGATTACAACAATGTAAAACTGTTCCACTCATCCATTATAAATACCACCCTCACCACTCACCTCTCACACCTATCAATCATTGATACTTGTCTAATTTCAACCAAATATTAATCAAAAGTATCCCCCTCACATCCAAGACCTTATGATTTCACTAAAAGGCGAAAACCAAGGGCCTTAAAGAAGATATCATGGAGAAGAGATCAAGTGGTAAATGTCCTCTTTCATTTTCTTGTGTTTTCTTTTCAATTATTTCTTTTCTTATACTCTCTCATACTACCCTTATCCTAGAGGAATAGAAGTTCCAGAATTATATATATTTTTCATTTTTATCATGTTTATGTAAAAATTCATCATCATTCATCATCTCTTCTTTCTCTTAGTATAAAAATAAAAACATCATCTGCGATGTGCCAATTTACCAAAATTGTGGACAATGTGTTTTAAATTTCCATTAATTCCTTCAAAACTGGATATAAACCCATTATAATGGTTGAAATAGTTTTTAAATGGTATTATATATCACCTTTCCTATTTTTTTAGTTAAAATATCTATATAATATTAAGCTATATAGTGAAACTAGTTCGTGATTATCCAAGAAAGACCAAAATGATCTAGAAAAATATAAATGACATTGGAATAATTTAATATTCAAGAAAAATATAAATGTCATATGAATATATGTTTCTCTTTTCATTTATATATAAAAAGAAAAAAAATACAAAGTAGACATGAAATATCATGTAATGAACGCAACTTAAACAACAAAATGAACCAAATACCATTAATTAAAGGGTGAAATTATGTTATTAAATTATAATATAAGGTGTTATAAACATGAATATAATTATTTAGGATATTAAAAACACTTTTTTCGCTATTATACTAGAGGTTTAAACACGTTTTCAGTAAGGTGAACCCGAGATAAGGGAATCTTAACCGTGTTTTCCATTAGTTGGGTTAACCTTCTACATCCGTATTTTTGTGGTATTAAAATGTTTTATTTGATTAGTTTTGTTTATATTATGTTTAATTATGTGTATTTATAATTTATATACACATTCCATCCACTCTGTTAATTCTCACTTCAATTATATTACCTTTGTAAGGGGATTTTCTTTTCAAATCCACTTTTAAAATTCTATTTTAAAAAATTCGAAAACAATGATTTTGTGCCGTTAATATTGTATAATGATTATGTTATAGTTCCCGAAATTTTTTTATAATAACTCTATAGACCTATATCTCCCCCAATTTTATTGTATATGTTTATGTTAGTGGTTTCTCATATGGTTAATCCATGGGTCACTGGGATAGTTTCAAAATACGGTAGTCGTGAGGGTTACATTGTACGGTAGCTGTGAGGGTTAAAAATTACAAGGTTGATGAGAGTGTTAAATGATTATGTAATTAATTCACCAAGATTACTTTATGTTTCTATTTATGTTACTTATGTTTTGTGTAAATCTTTCAGAAATCTTATCTTTTACAAAGAATATATATATGGGTCAAAAGTATGACTTTTTGAAAAATATTTCAAACATTTACAAGTATTAATGGAGTAATGTTTTATTTCCTTCTTTTGATAGCCATTACTGATAAATTTTTTCATCCCTCGTTATTAAATTATTTTCATGGGTTATAAGGCTATGTATGATAAATAAGGAATCCATGTTAAATGCTATAAAGATTTATCAAAGAAAAAATCTTTTATTTCAAAAGAATTATATTATGGAAGAAATGGATACTTCTTTTGTGGTATCTACTCTATATAAAATGTGGAATACAATGTATGTTTTATATCCCAATTCTCTAAAAGCTAAACTTGAATGGACCCTTAATGTGAAATGAAGTGACTTCATGACTAAAATTAAGGATTAGGTAATGAAATAAAGATGAGTCCTTATAGTTGGTATCAGAGGATGGTTTAGATAACTCTTTGGGTTAGGATGTTGTCAAAAGAATACTATAATTTTTTTAACACTTTGTTATATTTGAAATGTTGTAGTATTTAAATATTACCATGATTTTTTACTTAGATATGTTTGTTCAGAATGATATTCCTCAGAATAAACAGGGAAGGTGATGTAGAAGGGAACTAACAGAACGATATCCTTCTAAACATATAGCCTAGAATGTTAGGTAATAGAATGGTGTAGTTTGTATGAGTAATGACTCAGCTAACACATGAAATAAATTACAGTGTCATCCATGCAAGTGAAAAACCATAGCTATCACAAAGAAAAATGACGATAGTAAAAAAAATATGAGTAAACACCCTATTTATTTTAGTGGATCATTTGACTTAGTAGCAAATTAAGGATGGATTAAACCCATTAAAAATATATTTGATTTTATTGGTTTTTTAGATAATAAAATGGTTATTATTACTATTAATCATTTTGAAGGTGAATCTGGTTCGTGTTATTCAATGGTCAATAATATCATGGATACAAAGGATATTGATGCTTTATATTTAGATGAATTTATATACTTTTTAATTGAAAAATATTTTCCAAAGGTAGATTGACTTTGGATGGAGAGGAAATTTCATGAATTGAAGAAGAAGGAGGACGATTCTGTGGATGTATCTGAAGGAAACATCACCCAACAAAAAATGAATGGTCTAAATTTTATTCTGGATAATGATATAAAAATAAACCATTTTTACATAGGATTGAAGACAATATATTGATGGTAATTTGATTCCCATGAGTTGAAATGTTGTAGTAAACTTTTTTAATGTCCTATGTGGGTAGAAAATGATTTTTTGATAATCACATAAACTATGAAAACATAGAGAATAAGAGATCTTTATGGAATGTAATGGGTAAAAATCGATCAATGATATAATATGGTAAGAAATTCATACATATATTTTTTAAA
This sequence comes from Viscum album, assembly GCA_963277665.1. NCBI lineage: Eukaryota > Viridiplantae > Streptophyta > Magnoliopsida > Santalales > Viscaceae > Viscum > Viscum album. The sequence goes on along the minus strand of OY728163.1, from coordinate 1,532,659,583 downwards.
TGTGTGGAAAAAAGAATCGTGGGAATTTCCTTACCAAAATTGGGAAGTATTCTCGATGTGGTAATTTCAGACATGCATCGTATGATTTTAAAGAAAATGATTGTATGACTAGTCATGAAAAAAATTGTAACGTGTTTTAAATGTAGTGAGATGGGTCATTATGATAATGTCATCCCAAAGAGAGATCTGAATGATTCAAAGAAGCCATACTATAAGTAGAAAGGTGTAGTGAGTTTCTTTGAGACTATGTTTGTAGATGTCGGGCCATCCAATGATGTTGTATCATGTACCTTATTTGTTTACTATGATTTTTTAATGTTTTGATTAATAAGGTGTCTAAACATTCCATTATTTCTGAAAATTGTTCTTGTAAATTGTTAAAATCATCTCATGAAATGAGACTAGATATTATTGTTAAAACACCAAGAGAAATATTAAAAAAAATTTGAATTATGAGAATCTTTCTATTTTGGTATGTGTAAAGAATTTACCTGTAATCATATATTTTTCCCATAGCTGAGTTTGATTTCATTACTGGATTTGATTGGATTTCTATTTATCATGCCATGATTGATTATAGATTTGAATAATTTGGTTTTTAGAAAGAGTTTCATATTGTATACAAGAATGAAACCATCCAATTGATAACATATTTTGAAGCTAATAAACTGTTGTGTGATGGAAATGAAATTTATCTTGTTGATATTATTGAAAACAAGGGAACTATTCAGATTATTGATGTCATAGTGGTAAATGAATATATTGATTTTTTTCAGGAACATTTACCCAATGATATAAATGAGTGATAAGTTGAATTCACAATTGACTAAGTTATTGATACTAATCCAATTTCGATACCCCCTTATCGAATGGATCAAATAAAACTTATTGAATTGAAAAATATGTTGTAGGTTTTTATTGATAAAGGATCCATTCATCCTAGCACTTCACCATGGGGTGCTCTTATTTTTTTCATTTAAAATAGAGATGGTTCCATGATAATTTACATTGATTATAGAGCCTTGAATAAAATCAATACAAAAAATAAGTATCCTTTTCCTCTTATCGATGACTTGTTTGATAAGATCTAGGGATAAGTAGATCATTTTAAGTATTACCATACGTTGGGGTACCATTAGTTGGAAGTAATGTAAGATGATATTTTGAAGAGTACATTTCGTACTAGATATGGGCAATATGAATTTTTTGTTATACTTTTTGGGTTAACTATTGCAACTATTGTATTCATAGATCTTATAAATAGAATATTTCATTAGTTCATGGATAATATTTAGTTAGATTTATTGAGGATATTTTTTTATTTTATAAAAATAAATAAGATCATCAAAAACATATAATGATTTATTTCAAATCATAATGTAAAATAGGCCAACTCTAAAATTCAAAAAGTGTGATTTTTTTTTGGTCATAGATTTTTTTCCTATGAACATTGAATATAAGGAAGTAATATCATTTCATCCTACAAAAAAAGAGGTTGATGAATGGTCAATACCTATAAATTTTATATAAATTCCATGTTTTTGGATTAATTGGTTATGACATACGGTTTTTTTAAAAAATTTATAATTATCTAGCCCACTAACTATGTTAACATTAAAAGGGGCTAAATTTATTTGGATACAATAATGTCATATTTTTTTTTAAAAAAATAAAGAAGATATTGGTGAATTCTTCAACATTGGCACTACCTTCTAGAAATGGTGATTTTTTCATCTACAGTGATGTTCTATTATACAGACATGGTTGTGTTCTAATGTATAATGACCAAGTAATTACTTATTCTCAAATAAAACAAAAACCTCATGTGTTAGATTACCCAACACATGATTTTGAATTAGAAGCTATGGTTTTTAAAAAAAATGGAGGAATAATTTATATAGATCCAAATATCAAATATATACTGACCATACAATTTTGAAGTATATATTAACTAAGATGGAATTAAACATGTTACAGAGAATATGTATTGAACTAATAAAGTATTATGATTTAATGATCCACTACCATCATAGAAAATCATACAAATTTGAAGATGCCTTGAGTCGAAAACATCTTGGATCATTATCCGTGATACATTTGGAACATAATCACTTGATAAATGTAATGAGGAATTTTGGAATAGATGTTGTTGGTGTAGGAAATACATCTGTTTTGATTTAGGTTTTAGTTAATTCATAATTATCAGATATAATTATGAAAGAATATAAGGAAGACTGTGAGTTATAGAAAAATATAAAATTTGTCAAAATGGGTAATTATCAACAATTTTACCTCAATATAAACTAGGTTTCAAGATTGGTAAAAAGTTTTTTTGTGCCATGGGATTCTCCGGTGAAGAAAGAATTACAATGAGAAGCTCATATTTATGCATTTTCAGTTTATTATGGAATAAAAAAGATGAAGAAATACCTTCAAATGTATTAATGGTGGGATAAAATGAAAAGATATATTGGAAATTTTACCGGGAAATGTTTTACATGTCAAAAGGTAATTGTTGAGATAGAGTTATCGATGGTGAGGCTTTAGACTTTACCACTGCTAGAGTGGAAGAGGGAAAATATATTCAAGGACCTCAATGTGGGTCTTCCAAAGACTTATCATGGTAATATTTCAATCTGTGATATTATTTATCAGATGACTAAATCTTCACATTTCCTTCCTATTTTAGATACAATGACTTTGGATCAGCTTTCTCTACTAATCCTCAGTGATATTTTCAGGTTATGTGGAGTTCCTCTTTCCATGTTATCAAACCCAGATCCCTAATTCACTTCTAATTTTGTAGGGGCCATAAGAGGTCGTTGGGAAAAAAATTTAATTTTAGTACAACATTTCATCGTCAATCAGATGCATAGTTACAATGAACAATTCAGACATCGGAATATATGATTCACACATGACCAATGAAAAACCAAAGAACATGGGATCATCATCTTTCTTTAATTTAATTTTATTATAAAAAAATTTCATTACAGATTATAGATGGAACCATTTGAAGCATTGTATGAGAAATAGTTTTAAACTCTAGATTTTTTGGATGAAGATAAGGAAGGGAATTTGATGGTAACATAATTAGTAGAGTAATTGTATAATAATGTGAATGTAATCCAAAAACACATGAGGATAGCTCAGAGATGGAAGAAAAGTTATGTAAACAACAATAGTAAATACATTTCTTTTGAGGTAAGTGATCTTTTTTTCTTAGAATCTTGCCATGGAAAGGTGTTATGCATTTGGTAATAAAGGATATCTAAGCCCATGGTTCATTAGAAATTATGAAATCCTAGATAATGATGGAAAAATATCTTACCAAGTATCTTTTCTTCCGTGTTTATATCAAATACAAAATATTTTTTCTTATTTTGATGTTGAGAAAGTATGTGCCAGATTCATCTCAAGTCTTGAATCAAGTAGCAGTTCAACAGGAAGAGAAACATTATTATAAAGAGAAACTATTATGATTGTTAATTATAGAGAGAAATTATAATGGAATAAGGTAATCTATAACGAAACAGTTTTGTGAAAAAACAACAAGGTTTAAGAACGAACATGGGAATATCAAAATGATATGAGGCAATGCTACCGTCATTTGTTTAATAGGGAAATAAAAACATGTCAGGATGCAACATCCAAAAGGATGTGAGAATTTAACGCTCAAATGAATTAAAAATAAATTTAATGAAATGTAGGAAAAACTGAGTCTCATTATAATGGAAATTTGTTTTAAAGAGATAGTTTTAAACTGAACACTAAACTTAATTTTTCTACATCTCTTATTTGAATTTTGAAAAATAGACATATATTAATATGATAAGTAAGATATTTAGAGTATTATAGAACCTGTTTTTTTAATATTAACATACCCTTATCAATAATAATATTAATAGTGACATGACCATTAGGATAAAGAGATCTTGAATAATTTTTTAAGGGGAAATAAATTTAGTTATAGTTTTTAAATTGTTAATTTTCAAATAAATTATGGTTTTATTTAAAAATTTAATTACTCATATTTAAAATACTATTTTAAAATAATGGATTTGATTTTTGAATTATATCCATTAAAAAATGGTTAGGGTGAATTTTTTGGATTTTCATGAAATACTTGAAATTTTGGTGAATTGTGAAATAGGAGAATTAACAAAATATGCAAAATAAATACATTTTTGCCTCATTAATGAATCAAGAATGATGTTAATGTAAATTGGTTCAAACTCACATGTACTTATTATTATTTTCAGTCACTTGAATCAACATTATTCATTGTCTTTAGTAAAAATATTAAACTAATGGTTAAAATAATGTAAAACCCCGACTCACCTCCACTATAAATACAACCCTCACAGCCCTCTTCCCCTAACATCACTAAATCCATGATCCTATTCTATGTTCATCCTTGTGGTACCCACAGTTTCGGGTACACAACCCCTTTCCACATGTTATTTAATTGGTGTGTTTTTTATTGGGTTCCATAAAATATATTGTTTCTGTAAATAGAGAGTTTCCATTAAATAGAAAGTTTCCATAAGATAGAGAGCTTCCATAAATTAGATAGTTTCCATAAAATAGAGCTTTTCCATAATATAGAGTGTTTCCATAATGTTTGTTGTTTCCATTATGTAGGTTGTTTCATTGATGTGGTGTGTTTCCATGAAGTGGGGTTTCCCATAATGTGGGTTGTTTCCATAATCTGGGGTGTTTCCATAATGTGGGATGTTTCCTTAAAAAATGAGTTTCCATAAAAAGGGTAAAGGTGAAGAAGGGTATATTTTGGGGTTTAATAAGGAGTATTGGGACCAAAATTATGGTCTCTCTATCCATACATGGTTTCCCAAAAATGTGTTGGAAAAATCGTGCGCTGATGACAAATCTAGATCCTATTTTCTATGATCTGACTTATTTTTTCTCTTTATATTTAATTTTTGGCCTCAAAACGACCCTAAATTGATATTCATATCCCTATAATGTTGGATAAACCTCCCCACATGTGTTGGAGACAACCTAGAGCCTTCCCTTGGTGATTTCGAGTCTAGTTCTTGAGGAATGTCACCATTCTTTCCTGATTTTTCTCGTTTTCATAGATCTTATTAATTATACTTCTCAGATCTCTATTATTTCCCAGATATGAACTAATAGTGAGTATATCTACGTTTTTGGATGCCAAATAATTCAATTTTGAGTCATGATCTTGCTAGGATAAGAGATCTAAGGCTTTTCTTCGAGAATCGACCCGCATTCATGTGCGTTATTCTTCTATTGTCAATGTTTTGTCTAAACTATTGAGGTAGGTGGATTCTGTATCATCTTCTCCTGATATAATTGATTTTATTATATTAGAATTGTATTATTTATTGTGAAATTCATAGAAAAATAATCATTTGTGATGATTTAATTTTTTTGGGTAATTGCGTGATCTTGGAGAATTGTTGTGCAAAAGGGTGTTTTATTTAAAATGGTGGTTTTAAATTATGGATTTTTTTGGAATTGATAAATGTTTGATGAAAAAGGGGGTTTTAATTGAAAAGGTTTTCAATAAAAAATTGTTTTAATGAAATGGTTAGGAGGTGAAATGGTTTGGCATTGAACTGGTTTTGACGGAAATAGTTTTCAATAAAAATGTGTTTTTATTGAAAGGTTTATTTTGGCTTGATCGTTGGGCATATGTGTTGTGTGTTAATATTTAATATATGAGGCTTGGTTGAAATATTAACTTGTACTTAGTGCCATAGGTTTAATGGCACATTGCAATTTCAAATGCCGGGCTTGTTTGAAATGTGACCTTGTGCTCGGTGCCAAAGGATTAATGGCACATGGGAAATAATTACCTTTTGAAGACTTGGTAGATCAATGAGAAACTGCTCATGAGTATGTAACTTTTATAACATTACATGCATGGCTGGTTTCATGGATTTTGAGTACTGGTTGGGTATGACTATATAGGGATATTGTGGAATGGTTGTAAAGATTGTTTAGATGTTTTTCTTGAAAAATATATTTCTGGGAAAATTGGTTTTAGTTGCACTTGTATGATTTTGGTAATGAAAGGTTGTGGAAACTTGTATATAGATAGTTATAAACTGATTTTTGAGAAATTGTTTTATATAAACCGTTTTATATAATTGTTTTTAACTCTTCAATACTATTGGAATGAGTAGGAATGTCATTGGGGAAAACCTACTGAGTTTTATTCTCACCCTTGGTTTGGCACTTTGGTGCTTTGACCTATGTTCTCTTCTGGGACAAGGGAAAAGGTAATGTTTCACACGTGTTTATCTCTAAATCATGATGTTGGGCTTTGTGGTGATTTTGGATCATGGAGGATGTGGAGCATGGAGTTATGTGGTCTTTGTTGAGTCTTGCTTATTTCATCCGCTCTATGATCTGATACTTATTTATCCATACGTTGTTGCTTACATTGACGAAGTTTTCAGTGCATGAAGTGGTTGACTTGTCTTTCATTTATTAATTCATCATATAGTGAATGTTTGGTTATGTTCGGTATGATTATTGGTTCACATCCTAAAGTGTAAATTGTACACCACTTGTATTTGAAACCCTCCGACATTTATTGCCAGCCATTGGAATCTTGGGTATATTGCTCAAGGCCTAGTAATGGCTCATTGTACTCTCAAGCCAATGATAATTGGAGGGATCATTACAAATGGTATCAACTTGTTCGGTCCATGCCTAATAAGTAGTCATCGATGCTCTATGTTTTGGAGGTGAAATCCCTTCTTGTCTATTCCTTTAGTAGGAATATTATAAAAGAGTAGAATTGTCGGATCATGAAATATATATTATAAAAGGATGTAGCTAACCCTTTTATGATGAACATCAAGTTACCAGTTAGTTGGGTAAATTAGTGTTTGGAGACACATCTAGGATTTTTAAATCTCATTGTAATAGTTTTATCCAATGAAACGAGCATGACATACATTTTAGAGGAATGACTTCCCACTAAGAGTAAATACATCATTTCAAGAAATTATCACTTTTCAAAAGTATGGAATTGGTTTTCAAATGAATGATTTTGAAAAAGAGAATGATTATAGTATTTTGAAAATGGTTTAATTTTAAAAAGCATATAAAGTGGTTTCAAAAATATTTTAACATGGGAAAAACGATTTTTTTGGAAAACTATGTCATGAATGTTGATGTGATAGAATTTGAAATGCTATGCCAACAGTTTCTAGAGAGGGAGATTAATAGAGTTTGTTCTTTGTATAGAAAATAGCACCTGGTAGGCATTATCAAAACCAACCTGAAGAAGCTGCAGAGAATGTGGTTTCACCTGAATCACGTATAAACCAATAGATGGTTTTAGATTATTGTTCAAGCATATCACGTTGTTGACAAAGGGAACCAGAGGAATGAGCCACACAATTTTGATCATACCATACAGTTCATGAAGCAGAATCCACCTAATTTCAGGGGTGATTCCAAACCTGATAAGGCGGAGGTGTGGTTATGTAGAATAAATCATATCTTTGACTTTATCAGCATACCAGTAGAGTTAAAGGTCATACTGGTGACGTATATTCTTGAGGATGTTGCACATCAGTGGGGGGATTTAGCAGTGCATGATATATTGTATGAATGACTTACATGTGAGTATTTTGAGGATTTGATCAAAAAATAATTCTATCCTCACACGTTAAAGATCTAGAAAATGATAGACTTATTAAGCCTAATACAAGAGAGTCTCTCTTTCATAGAATATGTGGCTATGTTCATGAACATAGTATGATCTGCATCAGAAGTCACGACAGGTGCCTCAATGAAGGCATGCATCTTCGAATCAGGGCTACAATGAGAGATTCAATCAAATATTGTTATACATTGTATTATAGACTATAATGAGATGGAAAATAGAGTGACTATTGCTGAACGTGATATCGTAGGATTTATGGGAGGAGGCAGTATGATACCTACCAGAAAAGGTGGGAACTCAACCGCTGGGAACAATAGAAAAAGGGACACCTATTTGCATGGTGGAAGTGAAAATCAGAACCCGACTACTAGATCAGTAAGCCTTCCTCCATGAACCCAGAGTAATGTATGTTGTTTTTAATGTGGTTATCTTGACCACAAAATGTAAGATGGTATGGAACTACCAGGATCATGACATAATTGTAAAAAGATGGAACATCTTTAGTGCTATTATTGTAGTGTTCTATGGTCAGGTGATCAAGACACTACTCAACTATAGAAATCATCGCATGATTCGACTGGAAAAGAATAGCAGAATCAGTCTCATCAGCAGAGTAGAGCTATCAAGGGTTATTCTATAAATTCCGTGACTCCTAAACCAGGGAAACCACAACAAGGAATCTAGGTAATAATATAGTTAAGAAGAAATTGTATAGAGATGAGAAAATGATTGTCGATGATCAGGCTGGACCATCTATAGTGAGAGGTATGATTATTTGGAAATCATCCATTGTGAATGTGTTGTTTGATACTAGTGCATCACAAACCTTCATTGATTCTCATGTTGTTGACTTGCTAGGTTTAAATCTGGAAATGATGCCTTATGTTTTGAAATTGCAAACTCATCTTGGTGAAAGAGAATGTTAAGCCTTTGTCTGTACAACATGTTATATAACTGTCAATGGAGTTGAGAATAAATGGTACCTCTCGATGATGGATATAGATGTTTATGATGTAATTATGGGTATGGATTGACTGACAATGTTCAATGATCAAATCGACTATTATAGGAGAACAGTTAGTTTCATGCTAGAGGATAGAATCTAGAATCTCTTTATAGGAGAGAGGATTGTAAATAAAGGTGAAAATAATTTTTTGGAACAAATTGTGGGAATTATATCTTACCAATATGAAGAATTTACTTTGGCATCAACAGAATATCTCGTGGAAAATTTTTTCCAGCTGTTGTGGATCAATTTCAAGATGTCTTTCCCACAAACATCCCATGGTTACCACCTCTATTTGATGTGGAGTTTTTGATTGATCTCGTTTAGGGGACCATTCCTATTTCCCTTCCATCTTATTCAATGAAACCAATAATGTTATAGGAATTGAATGTGCAGTTAGTGGAGTTGTAAAGAAAGGGTTTCATTTGACCAAGTACGTCTCCGTGGGTAGCACCCGTTTGGTTTGTGAAGAAGGAATATAGAACTCTTTAGCTGTGTGTTGATTATCGTTAGATTAACCAATATACGATAAGGAATAGATATCAAAGTCCACACATTTATTATCTATTCAAAAAATTAAATGGAGTTCAGTGGTTCTTCAAGATTGACTTGCTATCAAGATATCACCAATTAAGAGTTTGGCAAGAGGATATTCCAAATACAACTTTTAGAAGTAGATATTGACACTATGAATATGTACTCATGACTTTTGGTCTAATGAATGCATGAGAAGTATTCATTGAATTAATGAATCAGATATTTCAATAATATCTGGATTCTTTTGTTGTGGTTTTTCAAGATAACATTTTGGATTATTCCTATACAAGGGCTGATCAAGAAGAGTACAAGGAATCAATTTTACAAATATTGAGAGATCATGATTTGTATTCCAAATTATCAAAGTGTTATTTTACGACACATGAAGTATGTTTCCTTGGCCATGTCATTTTTGAGAAAGGTGTTCCTATTGATCCTGAAATGACAGAAGCCATTATCTCTTAGAAACCACAGACGAATGTGATTGAGACGTGATGTTTTATTGGTCTAGCTGGTAACTACTGATGATTTGTGCATGATTTCTCATGACTATATTTAACTATAACAACTCTGAAAAAGGAGATTGATTCATCCCAACAAACCTAGGAATTTCAAAAGACTTTCCAATAGCTGAATGTTTGGCTTAAAACGACACCTATCTTGATCTTTCCAGAATTAGGATAGGTGTATGTGGTGTATTTTTATTCTTTAAGAATAGGTTGGGGATGTGTTCTCATGAAAAGAGATCACATGGTTGCTCATGGTTCAAGGAAATTGAGGGTGCATGATAAGAATTACCCAACACATGATTTGGAGTTAGCTACAGTGGTCCATGCTTTGAAAACATGGAGAAATTATCTCATTGGTGAGAAATTTTCTGTGATTACAGATCAAAAAAGCTGGGAAATTTTTTTCTCACAGCGTGATTTGAATCTAAGGCAAAAGAGATGGATGGAGTATCTCCAAATGTTTGACTTTGACATGATGTACACACCGGGGAAAAGAAATCTGGTAGGGGATGCATTGCGTAAAAAGTCATATGCTCAGTTTGTGAAAGAAGCTTCAGATGAATGATAGTTGAGGTTGGTCTTATCCGATATGCATGTGGAATGTGAAGACCGAGGTTATATTGAATTTTTATTTTCCACTACATTTGTTATTGATTTAGTAAATATGATTAAAGAGGAACAAACATCAAATGTAGAATGTATGGTTGAAGTTTTAAAACTCAATGGCGGGGAGACCATTGAGGGCTATAAATTTAATGGGGGTTTAGTTTTCTATTTTAGATATCAAATGGATTTACAAATGGTTTTTCTGGAACAACTCCTTCATTCTTTCCATTATTCAAGATGGGATGTACATCTAGGTACACAAAATATGTATATGGCATTGAACACACAATTTTGGTGGAGCGACATGAAAATGATGGTGGTTGAGTTCATCTCGTAGTGCTTAACTTGTCAGGCGGTTAAGGAAGAGTATCAAAGGCCAACTGTTATGTTACAATCTATTCCCATCCCAGTGTGAAAATGGGATCAAATAGAAATGGATTTTGTTAAATGTATTCCATGAATGGTCTAGAAACACGATGCCATTTGGGTGAAAGTTGATCATCTTACCAAGTTGGCCCATTTCATCCCCATTATGAAACTCATACAGTGGAGGATAATTAAAAAATCTATATCTGAGAAGTGGTAAAGTGGCATAGTGTACCAGTGTCAATAGTATCATATAGAGATCCAATGTTCAAATATTGTTTCTGAAAATAATTACAGCAAGCCCATGAAAATCAGATGACTATGAACATAGCATATCATCCTCAGATGGAAGGGTAATCCGAGCGGATGATACAAACGTTGGAAAACATGTTTCATTCTTGTGTTATGGATTTTGGTGGCTCATGGGAGGAGAATATACATTAAGTGTAGTTATCATACTATAACAACTATCAATCCTCGATACGCATGGCTCCGTTGGAAGCAATTCATGGGTGTCCTTGTCATTCTCCACTATGTTGGGTGGAAATGGGTGAAACATCACTAGTCAGGATAAGGCTTGACGATGAAACCATATAGAAGATCGAGTTGATTATAAAGTGGATGGAGATGGCTCAAAATCATCAGAAATATTATGCAGATCACCGTCGAAGATCATTTTCATTTGTTGTGGGTGATCATGTCTTCTAGAGAATATCTCCACGGATTTTACATCATCATTTTTAGAAGTATGTAAAGTTATATACTAGATACATTGACCCTTTTGAGATACTAGAATGGGTTAGAGGGGTGGCAAATCGGTTGGCATTACCACCAAGGTTTATTTTGGAGTATAATGTGTTCCATGTATCCTAGTTCAAAAAGTATCACCCTGATCCTTACCATGTGATCATATGGGATCATGTTGAGCTAGAACTGGATGCATCACTGGTATATATTCTAGTGAGTATCATGGATAGACAAGATAAAGTCCCGCTTTGGAAAAGAATCAGCCTAGTTGTGGGTTTTATGGAAAAATGGTCAGATTCATGAAGAGACTTGGGAATCTGAGATGAAAATGAAAGGGAAATGGCCTAAACTTTTTTTGTATTGCAAGGGATTTCTACTATCGAAGGACTGAAAGACCAATGATGGAGAGAATTTAGTTCCCCCATTTTTTGGTACTTGACCCCTTTTCACAATTTTTTTTAATTGGTGCGTTTTTATTTGGGATTCCATAAAATAGTGAGTTTTCATCAAATGGAGTGTTCCCAAAAAATGTAGAGATTCCATAAAATAGAGAGTTTCCATTAAATATAGATTTTCTATAAAATAGAGAGTTTCCATAATATATGGAGTTTTCCTAATGTTGGTTGTTTCCATAAAGTGGGTTGTTTCCATAATGTGGGGTGTTTCCATAATGTGGGATGTTTCCATAAACTTTTTTCCCATATAAGGGTAAAGGTGAAGGATGGGAGATTTTGGGTTTTTAATAAGGAGTATTGGGACCAAAAGGAAGGTCGTATGATCCAGAAATGTTTGGCCCAAACTGTGTGGGATAAATCTTGCACATAGGTCTAATCTTGATCCTATTTTCTATGAGCTTACTAATTTTTTCCCTTTATAATTATTTTTGGCTTAAAAACATCCCTACATTGAGATTAATCTCTCTAGAAGGTAGGAGAACCCTCCTCATATGAGTTGGAGAAAACCTAGAGCCTTCCCTTTGTTATTTCGAGTATGATTCTTGAGGTATGTCACCATTCGTTCCTGATTTGTAACATTGTCAAAGATAATCTTATATCTACTTATCCTATGTCCATTCATTATCATATTTGAACCTATAATGCGTATATCTACGTTTATGGATTCCAAATAATTCAATTCTGAGTTGCAATCTTGTTAGGATAAGGGATCTAAGGTTTCTCTTAGAGAATCAACTTGCTTTCATGTGTGTTCTTCATCTATTGTCAAATCTTAATAAAAAACATCAAGGTAGGTGGATTCACTCTCATCACCTCTTTATAGAATTTATTGTGTTAGATTAAATTTCTTTTATTAACTATGAAATTTCTAGAAAAATATTCATTTGTAATGATTTATTATTTTTGTTAAATTGCGTGATATTGGTGAATAGTTGTGGAAAATGGGTTTTTATTTAAAATTATGATTTCAAATTATGGATTTTCGTGAATTGATAAATGGTTGATGAAAAATGGGGTTTCAATAGATATTTTTTTCAAAAAAATGGAGTTTTATTGAAATGTTTTGGAGTTGAAATGGTTTTGAATTGAAATGTTTTTTATGGAAATAGTTTTCAATAAAAGTTTTTTTATTGAAATATTTATTTTGGCTTGATCATTGAGCATATGTGTTGTGTGTTCATATTGAATATATAGGGCTTGGTTGAAATATAGGCTTGTTCTCAGTGCCAATGTTTTAATGGAACATGGAAATTTCATATACAGGGCTTGGATGAAATATGACATTGGGATCTGTGATAAAGGATTAATGGCACATGGGAAACAATTACGTTTTGATGACTTGGTAGATCAATGAGAAAACTCTGATGAGTATGGAACTTTCATAATGTAGCACACATTCCAGGTTTCATGGGTATGAGGATTGGTTCGGTATGACGATATAGTGATATTGGGGAATGGTTGTAGAGATTGTTTAGTTGTTTTTCTGGAAAAATATATTGCTGGGAAATTTTGGATTCAATTGCACTTGTATGATTTTGTTAATGAATGGTTTTAGAAACTTGTTTATATTTAGTTATAAACTGATTCTGTGAAATTTTTATATATAAACCATTTAATATAATTGTTTCTAGCTCTTGTATGCTAGTGACGTGAGTAGGGAAGTCTTCGGGAAAACCAACAAAGTTTTATACAGACCCCAACATTGGAACTTTAGTGCTTTTATAGATGCTATATTCTAGGGTAGGGGAAAAGGTAATGTTTCAAACGTGTTTATCACTACCTCATGAGGTTGGGATGTTCTGCGATTTTGGATCGTGGAGCATTTGGAGCATTGAGTCTTGATGTATTTGGAGAGTATTGTGTAGTTTATCTGATGTGTACTCTGATTCTTGGTTATCCTTCCATTGTTTCTTACTTTGATGTGGTTTTGAGTGTATGAAGTTGATGACATGTCTTTAATTTTTTAATGCATGATATATTGAATGCTCATTTATGGTTAGTAATTTTATTGGTTTACTTCCTATGTTTAAATCATGCCCCATTTGTATTTGAAACCATTCGACATTTATTTCCAGCCTTTGGCATCTTAGGGATGTCTCTTAAGGGCTAGTAATGACTCATTGTACTCTCAAGACAATGAGAAATGGTGGGTCATTACAAACCAAATAATATTCTATAGAACCTATCCCACATCCAAGACCTTCTGGTATCACCTAAAATAACAAAAAGGGCCATAATAAGGATCCCAAGGAGAAGAGATCAAGAGGTAAATATCCTAATTTTTTGTGTGTTTTCTTTTCAATTCATTATTTTATTATACCCTCTTATCATCCCATTATACAAGAAGCATGCACATTCTAGATATATATATATTCTGAATTTTTATCTTGTTTATGAAAAAATTCATCATCATTCTTCCTCTCTTATTAAACTTATTCTAAATATAATAACACTATCCATGAGGTGCCAGTTTACCAAAATCATGTATAATGTGTTTCCAATTTCCATCACCTCCTCAAAAAATAGTTATAAAAAACATTTAATTTTTTATGTAAATATTATTATGATATATAATATTTAATGTCTTTAGCTAATATATATACATAATATTATGTTATATAATGAAACTAGTTTGTGATTACAAAAGAACCACCAAAATGATCTAAACGGATATCAATAATGATTTTTCTAATGATTCATCCCCATACCATAAAACGAAAATTATTTATGGAATCATTTAATATTATGTAATCATATGAATACCATTTAATTAAATTGCTATAATTTCATTTTCATACGATAAGAAAATCAAATAAAAACCGTCCATGGAAATCATGTAATGAACGTGCTCGAAACAATAGAAGGAACAGAATACTAATAATAAAAGGGTTCAATAATGTTATTAAATGTTTATATAGGATATTATAAACATGAATATGTTTTTTAAGATATTGATAAAACTATTTTAATAGTTATAAAATATTTTTAAACACATTTTAAGTAATAAGAACCCAATGTAAGGGAATTCGTAACCCAATTTCTATTATTTAGGTTGACATTGTAATTCATTATTTATGAACTATTAATTTTTTTGTGATTAATATTGGTTATATTATATTTAATTATTTTTATTTATAGTTTGTTACAATATTCCTTCAAAAAAATTATTTATAACTTCAATTATATGATATTTGATCAAGGAATTTCTTTTTAAATCCTCTTTTAGAATTAGGTTTTACAAAATTCAAAAGAAATGTTTTTAAAACATTATTCAGGTTGTATGATTTTGTTCTGGGTCTTGGGAATTGTTTATGATGAATGGTGGGACATATATCTCCCTCTAATTTATTTTGTATGTTTACATTTTATGTCTATGGTATGTTAACTCCGAGTATAACTACGGTGATTACACAATAAGGTAGCCTTTAGGGTTACATTGTAAGATAGTCATAATGGTTACAAAATATAAGGTAGTTGAGAGGGTAACAATAATATAAAATTAATTAATCTAATATACCATTATGGTTCTATTTATTTTATTTTTGTTTTGTATAACTAACATGTAAATATCAAGTTTCATAATGTATGTATATATGGGTGACAAGTATGTTTTTTGAAAATGATTTCATATGTTTACAATTATTCAGGGACTAATGTTTTCTTTCCTTCATTTTATATCCCTTACTATGATTTTTCTGCTAATCCCAAGTTTTTAAATTGTTTTCACATGTTTTAATGATGTATAAGAAAAATAATGAATCCATGTTAAATGTTTTTATGATTTGACAGATAATACATATTTTATTTGAAAAGTTTAATATTTTGGAAGAAATGGATACAATTTATGTGGTATTTTCTCTTTGTAATAATGTAATGTTTTTTATGTATTATATCCCAACTCTCTAAAAATATAAACGTGAAGGGATCCAAAATGTGAAAGGTATATAATTCATTAATAAATTCATGATTATGTAATATAATAAGGTCGAATCCTTATAGAATCATAGTTATAGGTAAGTGATTAGGAGTTATATCAATTTATTTTTATTCTAAATATTGAAAAATGGTAATGGTGTGAGGAATAATTTTATAAAAATGAATAGAAAGTAAATTAGGAAATATTATTCTTGAAATAATAATGATGTTTTAGGCCAAAATTTTTATGAGTCTTCATGGATAAAAACAATAGGAAAAGGGATAACAAATCACGTTTGGGATGAATGACTTACATTGATGATTTTGATTCATGTATTGAATTAGAATGTGATTTGGGGTCTATGATCCTTGATTTGATGACTACATCTTCTAAGTTACCCAATTCAACTTTTAAATAGTTATTAAAACCTAATAATTCATTATATAATGTTGTTACTGAAGAGGATAATAATTTTGAGCCTATTTATAATTAGGATTATAATTCAGATTATAAAAATTTAGTATTATTCAATTTCATGAGGCAAATAAGATATTGAATTTTTTTTGAAGCTTGTTGAGTAATATAAATTAATACAAGGTTAAAATAATAAGATAATAATGTAATATAAGATACATAAAGAATCATTTTAAAAACTATAACAATATTTTTAATAATAATGATGATAAAATGGTTAATAATTTCAAAAAAAAAAACGAGATAAGAAAGATAGGTAATTTTTTTTCTATCTATGAATAATGAATTTAAGTAAAGTAAAAAATAAAATATTTTAGGATTACATGTATATGGTTGATAATGATTTTATGATGAGAAAGAAATAAAATAAAATACAAGAAAATTCAACAGCATGCTTATATATAAATGATTGAGATGATTTAGAATCTACTCAAAATGAAAATGATAAGTTAAAAGTATAAATTTTCAATTTAAAAGAAAATATCTGTTCTTTTTTTCTAGAAACATAAATTTTTAATAATATGATGTCAATGAAAAAAGAAAAGAGAATTATAATTGGTTTTGGATTTAAGAAACAACTTGCAAGGATGTGTAAGTCCTTTTTTAAAGAAAATATTGACGTGTTTCATGTGTACCATGTTTTAAGTATATAAAGAATTGTAATTATGATAATGAATTATATTGATTAATTTTTCAGTATTTTAGTCCAACTAAAACTATTATTTCTAAAATATTAATTTCTAATATAGCAATAAAGAGATGTTTCGAATTAGTTTGGGATCCAAAAAAATTATTTTACAAGTATTATTCAACATACAATAGAACATGTACAGATAAAATATTATTGATTATTAATTTTTGGAATGATATATTATTTTTATCAAAGATAAATGATTTATTTAAAAAGGATATTATAGAAAAATTACTTTTGATAAATCTAACATTCAATCATTTAATTCATCTAATATAGGTTCTGATACTTTTTGAGAAAATTTATTGTTTATATTAAATGAATTAGTGAAGTTGTATTTTCTAAAATAATTATAATTTCTATTTGGCATCAAAACCAAAATTTAATATTATATCATACCAATGTGATTATAGAACGAATATTAAATTTGAAAATGATTAACAATAATTTTTTAAGAATAAGTCTATATTATTGTATACAAACAGAAAACGAAATATTTGCTCTTTTTTTCTCTAACAAAATACAATGTTAAGGGTTTAAATTCAACACAAATCAATGAAATTTTATGGAATAGAAGGTGTGAACAAGAAAAAAATCAACAGTTTCATAAATTAATTTAGCCAGGATAATTCCAAAAATTTCCTATATTGAAGAAGAGTATATATTTTGTTTGTGATTCTTGTTTAAAAGGTAAGAAACATTGAGAATCTTTAAATATATTAATAATATTAAAACCTATATACTTATTAAATTATATATATTGATTTATTTGGTCCATTTACAACTAACAAGTTTAGTTGAAGGTAATTATTTTTTTATTTTATATTTTTACATTAGTTTAACTTAAACATATTTTATGACTAATAAAAGTGAATCAGTTACTATGTTTGTTAATTTTATAAAATTAATTAAGATTTTTAATGGTTATTTGATTATATCAATTAAAATTTATAGAGGTTGTGAATTTATATATATATATTAATTAAAATATATTGATGAAAATGGTTATCTTAATTCTTTTTTCTTCTCATAAAACACCCCAAAAACTAGTGTTGTGGACTGAAAAAATTGATCAATTAAGGAAATGTCTTGGAATATCCTTACAGAATTTAATATGCCAAAATATTTTTGGGGTTTAAGCTATAAATAAATATTTTCATTTTTTAAATATAGTTATAATTAGACCAGTCTTAAATAAAATTATTTATGAACTATTTAAAGGAATTAAACATAATGTTGGATGTTTTGGGGGTTTAGGTAATATTTTATTTGTCTTAAATGAAATATATAAACAATATAACATTGATTATAAATTTAATGAAGTTTATATATAGGATATTCTAAATCTAGTAGCGAAAATGAATTTTCCATCAAGGGAAATTTATTTGGTAAATATTGATTACTTGTTAATATTTATTAAAATAAAAATGAAAAAAGCTTATTTCAGATTTAAAAATGGTGGAAATGATTTTAGTAAATTTAAAATTAGTGGATTTTAAACTCAATGCAATAATGATAATTTATTAGTTTAGGGGGAGACAGTATCTTTGTAATAAAATCCTAGCTATTGGATGGTTCTTAAGGATTATACAATTTAAAAAGTAATTAGAAATGATTAATCTATAATTAAAACCATAAAACATGTATTGAGTAATTTTTATTATTACATAATATATAGTTATTTTTTATTAAAAATGTTAATGAGGATTTAGATTATTCAAATATTATTATTAACATTAAATATATACTTGATCTTTTTCTTATATATATTTTTTAGAATCCTTCTGAACTACCCAAATATAAATTGATTATACGAACTTTTTATATTATTTAGAATAAAAATAATGAATTACGATATATATTATAAATTAATAATTGTTTTGTTTAACTAGGTTATTGTCAAGAAGAATGAATTGATTTTGAGTTTTCTATTACACTTGTTTCTAGGATAGAATCAAATTACTCTAATATTCTTGTATTCAATGTATTATTTTTTTTAAAATGGATATAAAAATTACAGTTTTAAATGGAATGTTTTTTTGATGAAATATATGTAAATCAACTACCCTGGTTTTAAGCATGATACGTTATAAAATAATGTTCTAATTTTTTTTATTCTATATATGGTATTAAAGAATTTACTTGTACTTGTTATGATTGATAATTTTATGTTTTTAACAAAATGGTTTTAATAAATGAATTTTTAATCTTATATTTTATATTAATACATTTTGAAACAATATTTTTATTATGAAAAAGCACGTTGATGAAATCATGTTTGGTTATTTAGTTGGTTTTTAGTAATGGATTTTCTATGTTTATGATATTTGAATTTGATACGAGTTTAATGGGTGAAATTAAATTATTTATTGGTCTTAAATATTTTTAATGAAATGGTATTATTTATTTTAAAAAATAAAAACATTCAAAATATTTTTTTTCACGATTCATGGAATTATTTTAAAGCACCCTGAGTACTAATTCTATGTTGGAATAGATGAATCCAGAAAATATGATAATATTAAATGGTATATAGGCATGATAGGTAGTTTTCAATGATTGAACACATCGTGACATGATATATAGTTATGTGTTTTTATGTTCAATAGTTTAGAAAAATCCTATGTAAATTCATATAGAGGATATTAAAAGAATAATAATATATTTTAAATTAAATGTCAATACATTTTTGGATAATTCTAATCTTAACTATTTTGAACTAATATCTTATTTGGATTATTTTTTATTGGGTGTGGGATTGATATAAAAATAACATCATTTATGTTTCATTTTCATAGTGAGAATTTAATTTCATGTATATCAAAGTACAAATTATTAGTTTCATTATCCATAACTAAGGATGATGATACATTTGATGGTATTTTTTTTGTTCAGTGTATATTGGTTAAAAAAATTATATTTCATTTTAATTTTTTTAATGAAATTGAAATTTTTTCACTAATTAAATATAAAGGTAAATTTCTAAAAAATCCATTACAAAATTATATAACTAAACATAAAGATGTTATATTTCACTTCATTAGATATCCTCAAAATAAAGGATAAATTTTGTGATAACTTTTTCTAACTAAAAAAAACTTAGTGATATATTAACGAGTCATATAAATTCAATGATATATTTGAAAATAAAATTTGAGCATGGTTTAAAATATACATAGCTTGAACTTGTTGAATATTAAATTTTAATTACTATTTTAATATACCCACAAGAACAGTTTATAGATCAGTTTAAATAAGATTTTTGTAAAAAGATGTGATGTTTTGATGTTTGATACATTAATTTATTCTGAAATTATATTATGGTATAATTTATATACTTATTATTATATAGAACATTGTTTTTAAAATATTAATTAGAGTATTATTTACCACTATTTTTTTATGATTTTATGTAATTTGAAACAAGAATAGTTTGAACATGTAGTTTAAATAAATATAATTTTTCATTACATAATATACATTTTATATTTACATCAATTAAAGATAAGTTCAATATTTTTCTAATTTTTAAATCTTCATTTATGTATGAATCTGATTTTTAATAATTGTACATGATTCATTAGAGAAAATTGTATTTTTATTAATCATACTATTTTTATCTAGAAATTTATTACAAATAAAAAGAATTTCAAAAATTATTTTTTATATATTTTAAGAGCATGTATTGAATTTTTCAATATATTTTTTATTTTGTTTATGTTATCTTTTTGACAAATTTCAAAAAAAAAAAGATTGTATTTCTAAAATATTATTTTGCTAAATCTTGTTTGGTTTTTTAATTTATAAAAAAGATATGGTAACTAGTTCTAATATTTATTGATAAGGATATTTTGGTTGTTTTTGTAGAATATATCTATTACATTGATATTTTTCGTTGTTTAGAATGTTAAATAAACCACACATTGTGTACAATTCCTGACATTAATAATTTTATAATTTTATATATAAATAATTATAATTTCTCATTGATTTTTATTGTGGAATAATTATTTATCTTTTTTATTATTTATATTTTTGATGGGTTTGTTATTTGTAGTTGAATTGTGTAAAACTTTAGTTTATGTATATTTTTAATTTTTTGTTAAGTATAAAATCATCCTGATATGGATTAAAATTAATGATTATGCATTTTCAATTAGTCCATATGAAAACTATAATGATGTTAATTTTGGGTTTTATTTAACCATATCATGATCATTGTAAGGAGAAGAAACCCCAAAAATTATCGATCGATCTTTAAGAAATCAATCACATAAATTATATGAAAAAATGGACATAGTATTCAGACATTGATGTAGCTATTATCTTCATTTGATGAAGTGTATTTTAAGAATATGATATGGAAGAGTAAAAAAAATTGCATCTGAGAGAATAAACCTAATGAAAAATCCTTGATCTTATTAATAGGATACCCAAACTCAAAAATTTGTGTTTCACCTTTTCAGGGAGATAAAATGTGTTAGAAAATAAATATATTATATATATTTTTTCATGTAACTAATGATCACAAATCCTTTAGATGAATAAGATCATTACCCCATGTCTTGATAGTAAAAGTTATTATATTGTTTTATTTCTAAATCCCATCACTCGTGCTTTATAACACATCTCGTGAGTTTATGTTTTTTAGTATCATTCATTGATCTCATTTTAAAGAATTAATTTAGTTAAATAATTTTAAAAACCACTAGTTCAAACATGAAAGAACCCATTTAGGGATAAATGAATAATACAATATATTTTTATTATATTCAAGAAATGATATTAAAGAAAATATACAAACATCATATGCATGTATTAAATTTAAACAATATATAATATCATATATTATGTATATATACACTTTGTCCATAATATGCACATTCACATGAATCCAATACATATATATTATAGTGAATATAAGATAATATCAAAATTTTTATAAAATAACTGATGGAATTTATGAAAAACATCATAAAACATTTTTATTCCATGCAAACTATGTTTGATACACTTTTTCATTAATACCTCTTCATTTTTGAACACAAAGATTGTCCAAAAATTTTATCCGTATGAACTGGCCTAAAAAGTGTCCTTGGGGGACTTAGTGGTTTTTACAAAAAATCGAAAATACATGTTTCAATGATGTAAGAAAAGGGAAGCCTATAAAGAAGAATAAATGATAATAAGTCTACTAATGGTCATGGTGTTATCTCCACCAAATAAACTCATATATCTATAAAAACATGTGAAACATAAAATTTATTAAATACATCTTAATTATACATATATAATCCCATTTTTACAATAAATCATGCGAATACTAGGAATGGAACATGTAATTATAATATGTATAACTTATTATTTCTTGATTATCGGAAAAATACTATCCATGTCAATAAATACATCACATTCCATTCATCTACCTGATACGTACATCACATATCTGTCAACCATGTAGTTAATCAGACCATATTTGATGAAAATAATTATGGCTATTCATTTCCTCAATCTAACTCAATCAATTACTAGATCACATTAACATATCATATTAGTAGGAAAATATCATAGTGTTTGAGCTATAACCAATTTCATGATCAACAGCATACCCATCCATCCAAAAATTATCTAATAAAATATATAAACATATGTATTTAACATATATAATTATAAAGGTTCCCAATCATGGTATCTGACTATCCTCAGGTATAAAGAATACTAAATAAAAATACTCTCAATATTATATCGATGAATTTATGACATCCCATGTGAAAAAACTAGAGGACCAGTTATGTATTAAGTCTTTACATATTACCTCTTTAATATACTCATTTTATCTCATATAGAACTGAGAAAAATATTATATTCATGAAAATTATATCATATCATCAAAACACATAAAATTATATGTTGATATATATTTAATGAAAAAAATATCAGTCATTGTTAGGATATTGTAGTTTTACTGTCTAGAAAAAATCAATTTTAACAGAATTAAAGAAATGATAAATTGGAAATTAATTAATTATAAAAAGATGATACATTTATCAATAATTTCAACCAATACCACTTCGATCACACATCCATATATTCTATATTTCCTTCATAAAAAACTATGATCCCAATAACCTATTGATATACATCAAAATCACTCTGGGTTTTTATAAATCAAAACTACTTGATTCAATCATCAAACATGATATTCTAACTTTGAGAGGCTTAGATCGATTAATAAGTCGATAGTTTCTAATTTTATACCCAATAAATGTCATTTGGAACATTAAAACCCTTAGGATATATCATGTAAACATACTTAACATAATTTATATTATGTAATTTCGTTTTAAACATTATATAAAATATCTCATAATCACAATTAGCTGTCATGGATACAAAAATACATTTTGGATTTATCATCACTATAGTTCAAAACCACTTTATACAGTCAATACCCTGAATTTTTAAATATAATTTTTATAATAGGTGTGTCTTATAGGTAGAAACTCAACCATCCATGTCTATTTTGTTATTGGAAATCTAAATACACACTATGGGTCTGACCAATTTAAGTGAATCCCCAATCCTCCAGACATTGTGTTTGAACATGGAATACATATCAAATTCAACGTATTTTAACTATTTATCAAAATAATAACTATTGATAACCTATCATTTTGTATAAGTTTCATAAAAATTGACATTAATTAATCATAATCATGCCTTAAAATATATATCTATCCGTTTCATGATGAATCATATCAGACCTTTGTGGTTCTTTTGTAGCTTGAGTCAATTATTCATCCATAAATATTTATAGAATCAGCACAAATTTATCTCAAGAACAAACCCTATTTGATGGTCTTTAACTTCTTCAATATCCATATTCCCCAAAAAATTTTCCTCAATATATATATTTCTTCCCAATGAATATTGATAATTTTTTCAGAAACCCTTTGTTCGTAGAAAGTTTATAGATATAATATCACATAGTTTCATTGGAATAACCAATAAATATGAATTTATCAAATTTAGGGATAATATTTTTTGAATCCAATATTTGTATGAGTTCTTCAAAACCACAAATCATCATGGAATAAATATTGGGATGTTTAATGGTATATATCTCATATGGTTTCCCTATGGCTTGTTTAGATGGAATATGATTTAGTAATAACATAATTGTCTCTAAGGAATAGTAGTAAAATTTAATAAGAAGGTCTCATAGACTCATCAATGATCAAAACATGTCTGAAATGGTATTATTCATCGTTTCAAACAAATCAATTCATTGTGGTGTTCAACGAAATGTGAGTTGTTAAATAATTCCACAATCTCTCAAAAAAAAATTAATGTCAATATTAATTATCGACCACTTGAATATCATATAATATAAATTCCATATATTAGTTTATTCATTACTTAATTGAAATACACTTGGAAATTTTCAAATGATTCACACTTTTGTGTCATCAGAAATAGATAACTGTAATGACAAAATTCCTTAGTAAAAATAATGAAGTACTTAAAACCACCACTTTATTGGGTTATCATTGGTCTGTATGCATCACTATGTATGAGATCCAATAGTCCATAGTCCCGTTAATTTTTTTCCCCAAAATCATATTTATCATTTTTCCTAAGAAATAAGATTCACATATGTCAAATGATTCATATTCAAATGTGTACAACAATCCATCACCATGATTTCAATGATCATGTATCTTGTTTCTTTGTCCAAGGTGACATTTCCAATGGTAGGTGGGATTTGAATCGACCTAAAAAATTAGTTTATACGTTACAAACAAGAGTTCCCATATATTTGAATATATCAATCATTCATTATATTTAAAATTTGACATCCCATTCTCTTCATATATATAGATAATATCTTGAGCATAATAATAAATGAAAATCATATCTTGTCCAAATAATATATAGTAATAAAATATCTATTTAAGGATTGAACATAATAAAAAAAAATTTACTCTAAAACTAATCCACTAGGTCATGTTTTATCATATGTTCCAAAGAATAATTCGACAACTTTTGATCTATTGTAATCATTTTGATCTACTTCACCCTTTATCAATTCCCTCAAATCTCTTTGTCAATGTTTTTGGAACAAATGTGTGACATACAATTGATATATATTTCCCATGAGCTAGGGTAGGTGGAATTAATTTATATAATAGTAAAATTTATATTACAATAAAGTTTTTCTTTGAGAAAACTTTTTAACCATGGAAAAAATCTCAAACTATTTTATAGGTAATACAAATTAGTGATCTCAATATGATTGTGATTAATTATTAAATAATCCATAATATAGAATTGATGAATATATAGTCAAAAAATTATTTTATGCTATTATGTTAAAAGAGAATTGATGTTAAGATAGATGGAACATATATTTTATAGAGTTATACCAAACAAATAATGTAGGGATATAACTCACATATGTAGTTTTAATGTTATACATAAAACATATATTATAGTTACATTTCATAAAATATTTATTAAACATGAATATCAATTGAATTTTGAAAATAATGAACTATTTTATTTATTTTATAAAACATGAGATTTACAGTGATGAAAATTTCATAAATAGATTCTTATTATAAAAATTATAAAATGTCACAAAAATATTAGACTTTTATATTCAATTCAATATGACCTCTTTCATATTTTATATTAAATAATATTTATATGATATTTCATGAATTAATGATAGTTTACAATTCAATAAATGTTTTATAAAAACTAAATATCATATATTTTTATAATTCATAATCACATTATATATTATCAATTATGATTCCAAATAACACATTTTATTTATGGATCATAAATCATAGAATATAATTTTGATAATATTTAAGTTAACATTAAAAATTAATGTTTGAGAAAATAGTTACATAAAAAATTATTTATATAATTATTAAAAATTATAAATTAATTAATTAATTAATTAAAAAATACTTATAAGTCAAAATGTCACATAAGACGTTTTATACTAATTAGAAAATTATAAAACATTAATATTGATTATAATTTTTTTTAAAAAAATTAAATATCTTTCTGGTTATCCTTACAAAGAATATTTATTCTATGTTAGGGTAACATCCCTTAAAACATACACAAACACTCTCTATAAGTGAAATATGGGTTTACCTTTATGAAATCTTTCTGTATAAGGATAGATACAGTAAAAGATACTTTGTAAGGGTAGTTTCCACTAACCATTATGATGAACTCCTCATGTAAGGGTATGTTGGGTGAATACTTAACCAAAAATCATCTACATAAAGGTATCCTTTAATTTTCATTCATTTTGTAAATTTAAACATTAGTGATATTTCTATAGTTCCCTCATTATCATTATATTAGAATCTATGAATGGGTAGTAAGATGATTATAACTACATAGCATCTTCTATAAAAAGTTAAAATGCACTTACCATTACATAAATCCAAATGTGTAAAGGTAAATAAAAATGTGCATGATAGAGCTCGAAATTCAATATTTATTAATGAAAATTTCATTAATCAAAATCCAATTATTTAAAAATGTTTATCTCTTGTCAACGAAATCTATAATTCCAATGACAGGTTTTATTTGACCACATTAAGATCATTGGATAGAGAAATAACCTAATAATAGGTGAATATATCTTCAATAAATCAAGCATGAAAATTTTCAAAAAAAAGTACAGTATGTCGTTATGGAAAATGGAAACGATATCAATATTCTCGTGATATAGTTTTTTAGGAATATAAAAAGGAGAATTGAAAAAAAACACCCTTTAACCAAGGTAATACACCACCTGAAGATATCATATCTATTATATAGATAAAAACATTTATTCTTCAATATAACACATCTCATGAATTTATTTTTTTGGGTATAATTCATTGAATAAATTTCAAATAAAAAAATAAAATACCGTAATGAATCAACATTTTGATCAAAAATAAATGAAACCTTTTGGGGATAAATGAAAAATAATTATATATATTACACACACACTAATATAAATATATATATATATCCATGAATCTTATTAATGAAAAATATACATGAATCATATTCATGTATTATATATACACTATATGTAATATTATATATTATTCATATACTTCATTCATCATATGTATGTGTACATTCATCTTAGGCAAGTATATTTCAGTACACATAAAATAGTTTACACTGATGCATTTCATGTTTAAAAAGATACATTTTATTTTTATGAATAAAATTTTAATTTTTATGTAGATACATTTAATGATAATGGTGAAATTGATATTTAAAATTAAATCTTCCTTTCATACATTGAATCTTATAGATATTATATGCTTACAGAAGATCATGATTACATAGATTCTAAAAATAAGGTTAATAGATTAAATCAAATTGATGCATATGAAACATAATTAATCATCTCAATTGAATTTGAAAAATATTTTTCCACAAATTCTAATATTTTAATTCACGTAATTTGTAAAATACTAATAAAACATAATAAGGTCATATGTGGTGTATTTGGAATTTATTGATAGAGTAATTACCTTAAAACATATCCATATTCAAGTAAAATATATTATTCCGAGTTTAATTATATTATAATGATGGAATATTGTGATTTGTTCTCAATAAACTAGAACGTTCAAGAAGATCATGAATTTAATGTATTAGGGATTGTCCATTATATTATTCATCGAGGGAACTCAATATGATAAAAAAAACTCTAATTTATATTTTTCTATAGGATTTATTAAAATGGTTATCTTACCCCTCTATATAATTGTTTATATTATACATTAATCCTACAATAACATGTAATTTTTTTGATGTAAATGAGTTTTCATACTATTTTAACAGAATCGAACATTCAGAGATTCATTCATAGTCCTACCATTATTTTAACAAACATTCAAAATAGATGGAACATTTTAATGTAGTTTATATGTGGTTTTACAATATTATAAAATTGATGTGAAGAATGAATTATTTATGTATGTAATGAGTTTATAAAAAACATAAATTTGAATAAAACATAAATCATCCATGGTGTTATATTATGTTTTACAATAGAACACATTATATTATGTGATATTTTATTATTCATAGTGGAGTTTAAAATTAAAAAATGAATCATTTCATTAAAAATATGTCCTAAAATTTAAAAATAATTCAAAATAGTTTCTTATATTTATAGAAATGCAATGATAATTTACCTATCAAGGGATGACATTAAGTAATCCATAACTAATTTAATTTATAGAGTATTATTGGTTTTGGTAAAATGTTGAAGTTAGCATGATTAATATTTCATATAGAGTTGCTTAATATTGTTAGGAGGAAAAAACATATTTGTGTAATGAGTATCCTATGAAGTATTCCATATATAGTGTAATATAATATGTTTCTTTATAATAGGGGTGAATTTTTATATTAAATATCTATACATGGGGTTAGAAAGAAACATAACATGAAAATATTATTTTATTGTTGATAGATTTCTTTTTCATGCATTTAGGATCATATAGTCAATGGTGGATGGGTATTATATTGAACTTGTCATCCATCGAGGCTTAACCATGATAGGATTTCCCCATGTGTATGATGATTATGCCATCTATTATATTGATTGCGATAACTAAGAAAGTGTGTGTCCATACAAAGATAAGATAAATGTCACATGATTATCGAGTTGGATGAAAGGAATGTGCTTCTTGTTTTCATATCGATGAATGACAGGTGGTCTATTAATATAGTTGGTATTCCTGTACTTAGAGAATTTTGAAAATATGATTCTACTATATGGGATTGGTAGACTTTGTTTCCATGGACCCTTGATGTCTTCGAAAAAGATATTAATAGATTCTATTTAGTTGTACATAATACTGTTAGTGTACATAAGTATGGAGATTTTTAGGTTTTATTGGGATCACATTATATCAATTTGTATATTGAGTAACATTAACACATTTTTAGTTTCCTCTAATTTATTAAATTCAGTGATTAATATATTAATAATTGGTTTCAACACTATAATGTCCATTGGACTCAAAGAGTATTATTTTTTGAATGAGGATCATGTTTTTGTTACTTTGTGAGCTACCCTAATAGTAAATTATAAGATACCTGGAGTATGTGGTTAATGTATTTTCACAAGATGTTATATAACATGTTACATGCAGTTGAAATATATGAAACCTTTGAAAAAAAAATTGATGACAACCAAATTTATTATTGGATATGGTATCAAAATTTGTTAAATATGATTCTACATGGCATAGAAGTGTGGTATATGTGTAATTATTTAGTATATGTGGGAAATTTATTTTAATTTGTACTAAATTCACAACCATGGTGTCTATGTTTAATCAATGTCTTGGTCTACATTGAATATTCAAAAGTATTTTTAGTGACCCAATTTCGTAGATTGATGCATGAATCATACATGTAATTGTTAATATGGGTATCAATATAATTCTGTGACATATCAATAAAATATCATTTACAGGCATTTTAAGATAATAATTATGATAAGGTTAAACATTTAATGTATTTTTCAAAATATTTAATGAATTCAATATATTACCTAGTCAAAAATATTAAATATATGAAATATTATTGAAAGTTTCTGAAATTTTTATTAAATAGTTCACACATTTTGAGTTCCATAGATTCATATATATGTAGTTCTAAATCTGGGAATACTATGTGTGACTACGCAAAATACAATGGACAAAAATCCATGGCTCTCATTTAATTAATTCTTCAAATAAAAATTTCTTTCTAGACTTGGATATGAGAGTGAGCCTTCCTAAAATTTCCTAGGCTCATTTAGTTTTTCTATAATTATGTGACCTATGTCAAACTACTACATCACCTAAAATACCAAACTATAAGGCCTAAAACATGATAGAAATTTCCAAGGGAATGAGACATGCAAATAGGGGTTCAAATATGTAATATGTCGACCCAGATGACCACTAAGAGGGTTGTTGGACTGGTGGGTCACATAGCCTCATGTGTGTATACTAATATTCTAGAGATTGATGACTAGATGTTAGTGTCCAAGTAGGTGATAGTGGGGTGAATATACCCTCATATCAGAGTAGCACATTGGTATAACCGAAATTAAATAAAAGTAAACAATGGAAGTGGAATAAATCAATGATAAAGCTGATAGAAATGAAATAATTCTAATGAAAAGAACTAAATAAAAGCATCAAACACCAGTTTATACAAGGTAAGAATGTACAATGATGACAGATAGGATAAATAGTTGACATAAAAAATTATTTTCAATGCAATAAAAATATTGGAATCAAGTAATGAAAAGAACTAGAAATCACAAAGGTGATCTCAGAGAGTATTTGTATCTTTAACTAAATCTTGGGATCCTAACTCCTTAGGTACAAGTAGTACAAAATAAGAAATGATCAAATGTCCAAAGTTCTACAAACAAGAGAGTCTAATAAGACACCATAGTGTAATGTAGGATTGAGTGGGGTGCGAGATATAAATCTTAGTATGCTAGCACCCACAATGTCTATCCCAGTCTAGAAAGTGCCATGTAAACTAATCATTGTGCATGTATAAAAAAATATTATATAGAACTGAATAAATCAATAACCACCTATCCAATCTCATAAGGGACACTTGACATCAATACATGCTCTAGGTCATATCTATAATAAGAGTCTATTCAGGAACATTATATATATAGTAATACATATAAATATTTTGTCCACAAATATGAACCAGGTGCATATCTACGCCAAATGATCATATCAATGGGATACAAGTTCTAGATGGACCATGACGTAACTCACATACATCCATCATCAGGGGAATCACTCACAACCTAACACTGGGATAAATATATATAGTATAGTTATATATATTAAATACATTAATATGGTCCAAGTTCATGTCGACAATAAGTAGACCTATACATGGAGTACTAGTCCTAGATTAGAATAGGACTTTACTCGCTAGAACCCATACTCAATCTATGAGAATAAGGTCTCAAATTAACGGGTGCATACCTTCATCCCAATATATCTTGAGATTCCATACTAATATTTTTTTTAATGTCGAATAAGAATCCATGCACCATTCTACAAGGGAACGTGGAACTTCAACCAATCGCCAAAATCATAGTACATGTGTGAGTCGTCTGGATCTACACCAATGAAAGGTAGTGCAATCACCCTTTCAGCACGTCACACCTTATCATCACGAACAATCCATTGTATGGTGCATCACATTGATATTTATATTGAATGAGTCATACAAATCTCATGAAACATAAATATTTTATTCCAATTATATTTTAGTAATCATTATTTTTTTCATAACATATGACATGGGAAAAAACATCTCATATAAAATTAGTAGAAAATATCAACATAACAAGGCTTAAAAATTCAAAATAATCATTTGATATAGGCTAGAATGAATACCTGAACATATTACAAAATTTAATACCTAAGGAATAACTTCATTTTTATTTCAATTGAAAAATTTTCAAGGGAATAACAATACTAAAAATTCATATAAGTTGTTCTTATTAAATTAAAACATGAGGTGTGGTCCTTCCACCCTATTCATTTCACTAATCCTAAAAAATTAACTATAAAAAAGTCTAATTATTTAATGGAATCTATCATCGTGAATGATCTATCAAATTCAATCCAATCCATTAAATTCAGTTAACATGGAATTACAATTTATTAAGCTCAGGGGAATCACTTGGAATAGTTTCTGGGTCAAAGGAGGGATTTGGCTACTAGGGTAACTTAATTATGAGGCAGCGCTAATCCATTCAATTTATAAAACTGTCCAAAATTCCTAATTATTCCAATTTACTATGATAGGAAAAAAGAAAAGAGATAATCCTCCAAATAGTTATGATAGATCATTATTTAAATAAACTAATCATGAATTTTTATGTTAGATGAATTAAAACCTCAATTGGAGGAGTTTTATTATAAAATAATGTCTATTTTTATCAAAAAAATCATTTCGAATATTTAATCATTTAATTTAATTTGTAAAAGGAGTAATTTTATTTTAAACCACCCATCAAGTGAAGAAATATCACACTAGATTCATTGAGAATAAAACTACTAAAATTTTATGTTTAGAGGGGGAAAGATATGGATCTGACATCAGTATGTACACCATGATGAACAAAAATCCTCTAGAAATTGTAGTTCAATGATGAGATAAGGGATCTCAAATGAGGAAGTAGAATGAAATCATGGGAGGGGAGGAGGTGGGTCTCATTTGAGGCACATGGGAGGGGGAAGAGCGGTAGGTCAGTTTTTATATTTTATATTTAATTTATATTAAATTATTTAAATTGTTTAAAAGAGAATCCATGTATTATTTAGACAACACGGTTTAAAAAACTATGAACTAAATATGCACCATCCATAGGGAACCTAGAGCATGATTCATGGTTTGTTCCACCTAATTAGCCTAACCATGAGTGAACTTTGAAGTTAATAGTGTCAAGATACTGCCTAAATGACACTACACATGTGGGATAGGTGAAGATTATTGAAGATCGGTTGAATCCCATGTGCACCACCTCTATCCACCGACTGTATGTCACACTGTTTTTGGATTTGGGTTATAGAGTTTAAAAAAAATCCGTCTTCCCTCTACAGATCCTTGAAAATTGGAAAAAATATGGTCTTGATGCCCCTGAAACATAATGAGACCTCTGAAGGTCCTATCAATACTTCTCCCAAGTTCCAAATACACACATTTAATTTTACCAACCCTCTAAATTACATTCTAAAGTTTATTTCTAGAAATATCATGAAATTTATACAAAAAATTAAAATTCCTTTCCATTTTCTATTGGTAAAAAATAAGAGATATTACTAAACTCCCATATTAGAACATATCACCCATGAGAAGCCTTTAGAAAAAACAGAAATATCAACTAAACTAAAATGGTAATTAAGCTTCATTCAAAATGTCATGTTACATTACCAAACATACAATACACTTCTTGGGCACCAGCAAATCACTTGATAACATAAGACATCAAATTTCAATCCAACACTCGTTCCACAACCAAAATAGTGAGAAAATAAATAACTGAGCCTGTTTAGCTAGAGACATGAACATATAATCATCTTCTTAATCATATTATCAATGTTAATTCCCACCTTAGGCTTTAACAATTAATTAAATCTTTAGCACCTCCCCCTAGATAACTCGGAGCCGATGTTTGACGTTGATTACATTTGTAAAAAACTAGGTATTTATAGAATAAGACATTTAATATCGATTAAAATTTATGAATAATATATTGATTTTATTTTAAAAATGACTATTTTTTCTGATAGCGTTCTCAACACGCAACAACATGTTTCTTTGAAATCTTATATTGCACACAACATTGAGTTATACAAAAAATAATATAATATTATTATTATTTTTAATGACAGTTAAAACCTTGACATTTTATTGGTGGGAATGAAAAGAAAGAACTAAAATAGGTTTTTTTAATGTTTTTAATTTTATCCAATAAATTTTAGAGGCTTAAAATAAGATTGAATCCAATTTTAGGCAGAAAATACTCTAATATACTTATAAAGGTCGATTTTCCACTTTTTGATAGAGAACCCTTTTTAAATCTATTTATTTTTCAAAATAATATGTTCCATTTGAAAAAATAAAACTTTTTATTTTGAAGGGTACATAAAAATTTTTTGTGTGTTAAATTTTGGTATTTTTCTGATAATGTTATTTGTTGATAAATAGTGAAAATACTGCATTATAATTCAAAATTGACTTTTAATCTAATTTATTTATATTCATAAGATATCCTTTTAATTGATTTTAATGTGCAATTAGATTATAATTTTATCATTTAATAAATTTTTGGTCATTTAAAGTAATTTAAAATTGAAATTATACATATACATATGTCAATCCTTTGGTAGTTTATACTTCTTAAAAACACAATTTTTGGTTTTGACAATTGGAAATAATTTTAAATTAATTTCTAAAAATATGGTGTTTTGAATATGGAGAAATGGATTCCATATTTTTGAATTAAGAGGTCCAAACTATGTAATTATATTAGTTTTATTTTTGACATTATGAATAGTAATTTCAGTAAATATTTTATTTACCATGGTTAGAGGCTAAATCTTGTAAATAAAGGTTAAAAATTAATATGATAATAATATTTAATTACCATAACACGTGTCCAAAACCTATTGGATGATAAATTTATAACAATCGGAATCATTGTGTTGATTTTGGGACCCCATTAAGCCACTTGTAAGTGAAAATAATATTTTATAAACATTAATTTAATGTTAAGGAAAATGTAACAAAAACATATAACATTTATGAAAACAATTTTTTATATTGGGTTATATAAGTGTTATTTTTTACTATAAATATGAATTAGAAATATAATAATATTTCATAAATCATGGTATTTTATTTATAAATTTTTTAGATTAAATAAATAAATTTAATTTTGACACAATGATGGTGCATGAATTGCTTTATTAATAAAGGATTCAAATATATTATATTAGAAGTGTTAAAATAAATGTAATTTGTTTATTTTGATGACATAAACGAATTTCTTGGATGATAGATACATGATATATTTTTATTAATGATGTTTTTTTGAATAAATCAAGGTTTTTTGGATTTTAGAAAATGTCATGATATTAATAGTGTGAAAATCGACATAATTCATACTTTTTAATATAAAATATTATATTAACTATTTTGAAATATCATAAAAATATACTATTACGAAAAAAAGTTATAATTAGTATAAAATTTTATTATTGACTATTTTATTGGATATTTTTCATCTTTTGGTAAATATTTGGAGTCTCATAGTGTTAAATGCTTGAAAAAATGGTAAGAGTAAAAACGGGTAAAATAAAAAATATAAGGATTATAAAATATCAATACCTATTAAATTATTAATGGATGATTTTATTTTAGAAACTAGTCATCATATCCTCTAATATAATTATTTGTGGACCTTTTGAAACTAAAAATAATTTTATAATAAAATAATACATTCAAACGTTCTTAAAGAGCCCCTCCTCCCCCTAATAAAAGCTCATCACCTCAAACACATTATTAAAACATCTAAAGACGATTGTATCATCTAAAATCTACCTAAATAAACTCCCAACATCAATATCTTCCTCTTAGAAGGATTATAATGGGAATAAGGCAATTCAAGGGAGCCCTTTGGCTAAAATCAGATGAAGTTACTAGATTTGAGGTAATGTTTTCTCTCCAGTTTCTTTCCATTATTTTTCCTTCTACACTACATAATATATTTTTATTTTTGGTTTACATAAAAACAACAATATATTATATATACTAGGTTGTTTTTATGAGATTTATTTTAACGACACATACAGACACCTCCGTCTTACGTGTACAGAACATTAAATTTCTCTGGACGACAAACTAAAGTCTCACGAAACGACGATTGTTCAATATTTTCCTACAACATCTTATGGTGTCCATTTTGATGAAACGATAATTATATATGATATTTATGATATTCATTCTATCTCTATTTTTATTAAATTATAATTTAGATCATAACCTTTTCTTTTTTATGTTGTATGAATACAATAATTTCATTTGAGGAAGTGCAGATTACCGCCCCTCAAAGTGATATGAATCGTTCATGCTATAAACATAATGTAAAAAAGCAGGAATTAATGAACATATATAAAATAGATATTATACTAGAATTATAATATACCATTGTATCATTTATTTTTCATTCCATTATATATTAAAAACAATTGAATGTAGAGATTATGTGTACATAGGGTTTACCGTCTCCATAAACAATTCATTTCATTTCTTATATCCAAATGATATAGACAATTCTAAATATAGATAAACTGGACATATATGATATATATGATATCTAAATTAAGAATATAATTCTTTAGAAAATGGAATTTTACCACATGGGCAATTTATAATTAATAGAAGTTCATTTTTTGACTCATGTCCCGAGAATCGAAAAATGTATCATATTAACTCAAACATTTAACTAATTATTATAGTTGAGTAATAAGTGATATAAAAGGAATAATAAAATGTAAAATGGTTTTTAATCAAGTATAAATTATCTTAAGTTTATTATTCAGAAAATTAAAGAATGAATAAGTCAAGTTATACACGATGTAAGGGACTTCATCTCAATCTTCTTTCATTGATCAATTGTTTGGTAATATATACCTCCTTCATTTATATGGTCTATATTATAAGCCTTTGAATTTTACTTTCATTCAAAGGGAATATTTTTTTCTATGAATCATTTTACTAAATGACAAAAGGGGTGTTTTTAACATATGTGGTGACAATGACCTCTCTACTGCTGTAACATTTATTTGGATTCCTCTATAAGCCATATTGTTTTCAAAAGGAAAAAACCCCGTATTACAATTTTGAGTGTCTTCATATTGAAAATTGGTTTTAAGTGGATTGAGTATGTTAATATCTTGAAATTATTTTTTGTGATTGTAAATGAAATATTGTTTGTGAAATATTGATATTTGCAATATTATATGTTTTATGATTATGTATTGGTACTTAGACATTTAACCGGTGGTTATGTGATAATCTAATAATAGGTGGTTACATGTTAAACCAAATGATGGGTGGTTTCATGATAATCCAAGGATGAATGGTCATGTTATAATCTCCAATTCATTGGGTTTGGAAGTCAGCCGAATGTCTGTTCTATTTAGTTATATGTGTGGATGTCGATTGTATAGTTATTCTATTTAAGTATGTTTATGTCCTAAGTTTCCTTTATATGATATATGTTGTTTTATATGGGTGTTATGGTAATATTTAGGTTACCAAAGAAGGGAATGAAATAAGATTATTTTCTGAAAAGTGTTTTTCTCCGTCTTTAAGGTGAAAATTATTTACTTATGATAAAGTATTCATGAATTAAATGTAGTTTTGAAAACTATCACTTATTATTCTTTATGTATCCTTTACTAATATATATATTCTCATCCAAATACTAAAATGTTTTTTGCAGGAAATAAAGATGAATATGATCAAGTTAGGGATCAAGGAAAAGTCATGCTGTCTAAAATATGGAATGATACATGTTCCTTTTTTATGAGTTTTTGTTTTATGAAAAAATGGAAATTGAGTAGAAGTGTCTAATTGTAATATTCATGTAATTATGTATATGTTATGAGATAATTTTATAAATCTATAAACATGAAAATATCCTCAGTGTGAATTATTATCTTAATTCAAGATTATGTAATGTTTAAAAATGGGCCCTTACAGATGATATTATAGGTTAGTTTAGATAACTTAAGAGGCTAGGGTGTGATTTAAGCATAATTAACATAACCATAATGGTTTCAATATTTGAAAGAGTCATAGTTATATTAGAAAAATTTATCATGTTTAATATAACATGAATAATTATATCTTAGTGTTCAACCTCCTCATAAGTTATTATATGATGATATTACTGATATATTCACACTAAACGTTAGGTTTTAGTAAATGGATTGATCTAGTAGGCACCTAAGTAAAATGGATGTGATTAAAACTATGACGGTTTTCTAAAAAAGAAACTAAATGAAATGGGAGGTACAATGAGAAATCGTGTGGATAATTTCAACAAACTATATGGAGTCATGGTTGACCACCTGAACTTAGGTGATTTTTATAAACCATCATATATTTGAAAAATAAGTCCCTAGAGATGTTCAGGTAATTATCATAATGGTAATTAAATTAAAAAACCAATGTATGAGGGATGTGGAATGATACACCTATGAAAATTATTTAAAGGGATTTGAAGATGCTATAGATGTGGTAATTAGGTTTATAAAGCAAGAACCTACCATGGAGAATGAAATCATCTAGTTGACTCTAGGAAAAGGAATAACGTTCTTTCCGAGGGATAAATTGAGTGTTTTAAATGTAGTGTGCAAGGTTACTATAAAAATATATCTTCTACGAACAAGGTTAAAGAGTGGTATTATAAACATCATACAAATTTATTTTTTCCAATTCCTAATATCATTGAAATTGAAGATAAGAAAACTAATAATGATATATAAAAGGTATGGGTTATTTCTAAAATCATGTTTTTACATTACTGAAATCTTAAGACATTATGCATGATTTTTTATATAATAAATAATTATAAAAGAATAAAATGTATGAAAATGTATAAATGATTAGGAATAATGTTTGATTATTAAAATGAATATATTTTAGGAAATGAATAGTTTTTTTTCTTCTATGGATGATGATATGTTGAAATGTATTAATGATTGTATTAATTTGGAAGATTTTTTCTAGTATGTGTTACCCTGATGTTTGAAATGTGAAAATGGTATTCAAGGAATAATAATATTTTTTTTTGTGTATATAGTAATAATGAACCATGTGGGTTTATATGATCCTTGATTTTGAGGCGATTTTAGGTTATTACATTTTGGGATGGAAGTGTGAGGTATGATAAATCATTTGTGGTTAAAATATGTTAGGGTTATTTTTAAGGAAATTATCTTATTTATTGGAATTTTAGAAAATTATATAATTTTTGGAAAGGACAAAACAAATACCATGTGACAACCCATTGCATTAGACAAAGCCGCGGGAATCAAACCAATAACTAAAGTGTGATTGGGATTTCTCACATACCACTGGACTACGTGTAGTCCCTAGTTAGTATGAATAATTATTTTTAGATAAATAATTTTATGTATCAAGAATAAGTTCATTTTTGGAACATATGTTTTATCACATGGATATTATTAGTATAGAAATATTATTTGGTTATTAAGTGATAAATGTTATTTTAGAAGACATTCTCTCTTTTGGGAATAATATATGCTAATGGAAAATAGAATACATTGGGATTTCATTTGATGAGTAAGGGAGGAATTTTATTTTGGAAGAATATATGTTTTTATACAGGAAATATAGTGATTTGGGTATTTTATGGAAATTATTAATCATTCATAGATAATATGTGATTAGGATAATTACACTTCAATATGAGACTTTAAGAGTAGTCAATGTTATTTAGAGATAAATGTTAAGATTTTCTATAGAAGACTATGTGATTAAATTATTTTGAGTTTTGGGTTTCAATAATAGTTTGAATTATGTTGAAATATTTTAAGGATAATTGCTTAAAGAATGGTAGTTTTTGAACATTGGGTATTGTTTGTTCAATTTTTGAGATTAAGAGTAGTATTTCTTTTTATAAATGATTATCCTTTGTGGGGTTTATCAGATATTGTTCTAACCTTTTTGGTAATGGTTAATGACTAAAGGAAATGTAAATATATGATTCAACATTTTTGGTTTATTTTATTCTCTATAAGTTGATTCTATAAAATCAGGTGTGACCAATCCATCTTGAATACTCATCAGTTAGAGAAAATATGAGTTTTTGGTAGAACATATTAAAGGATTAAACAGTACATGAAAAGTATGTATATTTACTTATGTTATTAGTCAATATCACAAATAAATTCTCCAAATTTTTCAAAGGGAACCTAAAACAAAAAAAAATTATCCTTTTACTTTTCCTACTTGGGAATCAATGATTGTATACCCAATCACATGTTTTTTGTTTTTTGGTGATTGTCTTTCTCATGATCATGTTTTCTACCACTCCCCCTCAGAATTTGAAACTTAGTTTCTCCCTCATATCCATGTTTTCATTGAATCCTAGAATTTTTTAGCTTGGGTGACACTTTTTACATATCATTCATTATTTTAAATTGATATTTTTTATTGTCACTTTTTCTGAGGTATGACATTTAAAGAAGTTTCCAAGTGCAATTATATAATTGTGAGTAGAAAATTCCAAAAGGGAGGAAGAATGTAATGAAATAGGTATTTATGGAATAATACATTTTCATATCTATTAATATTTATTAATATGATATTAATTTTATTTTAAATAGGAAACTTTTTTCGATAGTATACTAAACATGGAACAACATGTTTCATTTAAATCCTATGTTGCATAAACAATTGAGTTATACCAAAAAGTTAATATATTATTTTTATTATTTTAAATAATAATTAATTCCTCTCCATTTTATTGGAGGGAATTAAAAAAATAACTAAAATATTTTTATTTAATCTTTTTACTTTGTCCAACTAAATTTAGATGCTTAAAATAACAATGATTCTCTTTTTAATCATGATATAATCTAATATTCCTTAAAAGGTTGATTTAACGCCTTTTGTGGGTTAAACCTTTTTATATTTAGTTTATTTTCACTTTTATATGTTAAATTTGACGAAATAAACTTCTTCTTTAGACTAAGGACATAAAAATTTAATTTGGGTAAAATTTTGGTATTTTTCTAAAAAAAATTATTTTTTTATGAATAGTGAAAAAAACTGTGTTTTATTTCAAAAATTCATTTTAATATAATTTTTTATAAGTCTAGACTATACTTTTAATTTTTTTAAGTTTAATTAGATTATATTTTTATCATTTAATACAATTTTTTAAATTTAAATAAATTTCACATTGAAATTGGATATAACCACATGTCAATCTTTTGTAATTTTTACTTCATAGAAACGCATTTTTGGTTTTGAGAATGGGAATTAATTTTAAAATAATTTATGAAACTTATATGTTTTATATTTGGAAAAATGGATTCCATATTTGGAATCAAGAGGTCCAAATTGGGTAACTAGGTAACATTTAAATTTAGACATTATGAATTGTAACTTCAGTAAAAATTTTATTTACCATGGTTAAAGGAAAAATCTGGTAAATAGGGGTAAACAAATAATATTATAATAATATTAAATTACCCTAAAACATTTCCTAAACCTATTTATTGATACATGTCTGAAGATGGTCATTCTTGGGTCGTTTTTGGGACCCCATAGAGCCACTTTTATGTGAAACCGACATTTTATAAAAATTAATTTTATGTTCTGGAAAATCTGACATAAAGATATATATTTTAGAAAAATAATTTTATACGGGGTTATATAAGAGATAATTTTAAACTAAAAAATATCGTTAGGAAAATATAAATATTTTCTAAATCATATTATATTATTAATAATTTTTAGAGATTAAATAAATAAATTTAATCTGAACACAATGACGTTTGTATGATTGCATCATTAATAAAGGATTCAAATAAATGATATTATAATTGTAAAAATAAATTTAATTTTGTTATTATGATGTCATACAAGAATTTTATGGTTTATATATACATTTTATATTTTTATTAATTATGTTTTTTTGAATTAGTCCTATTTTTATAGATTTAAAAAATTCATGATATGAATATTGTCAAAATTGATAGAATTCATATTTTAAAAAATTAAATATTTTATTAAATATTTTTATATTTAAAAAAATCCAATATTAGGCCATATAGTTATAATAACTCTAAAATATTCTTATTGAAACATTAATTGGATATTTTTCAGGTCTTGGTGACTATTTCGATTCTCAAAGTGTGAAATGATTAATAAAACAGTAAGAGTAAAAAGGTTAAAATAAAAAACAGAAGGATTATAAAATATCCGAATACCATCCAAGTATTATTGGATTGTTTTATTAGAACCATATTCATATTATATTCTAATTGAAAGAGGTTTTTCCTTTTAAAACAAAAAATATTTTAATAATAAAATAATAATTTCAATCTTTCATAAAGAGCCCCTTATAAAAGGGCATCACCTCTAACCAATTACTCACACCTAAAAAATACCTTGTATCCAACAAAATATTTAAAAATATTCTCCTAATATATCCATATTCCTCCTAGAATCCATACCCTAGGAAGAAGACAATTATAGAGATCCCTCTGGCAAAAATCAAAAGAAGTTACCTGATTTGAGGTAACATCTTCTCTTAAGTTTCTTTCAATTATTTTTCCTTATCCACTCCCTATTAGCTTCTTATTCTTTGTTTAAATAAATTAAGTATCCAAAATACACTAGGATTTTTATGATAAATATTTGAACAAAACGTGCACACACATACGTCGGATGGGTATATAACATATTTTTTCTGTCGATAGAGAATTATTGCCTCATGAAATGTTGATTGTTCAATATTCTCCTACCACCACATATGGTGGTCATTATGATTTAAATATAATTATATATGATATATATGATATTTATTTGACTTTTATTCTTATTTAATTATCATTTATATCATACCTTTATTCTTTTTATGTTGTGTAAATATAAAAATTTAATTTGAGGAAGCACAGACTATCGCCCCCTCAAAGTGATATGATTTGTTCATGTTATACATGACACACATAAAGGATGGAATTAATGAAAATATATTACATAGATATTAGAATGTAATTAAAATATAACTATGTATCATTTATTTTTCATTCTTTTAAATAAGAAAAAGAAATGACAGTAGTGTTCATGTATACGTAAGGCTTACTATCTCTATAAACGGGGCATTTCATTTTTTATAAAATATGATATGGAATATTCTAAATAAATATATACTGAATATATATTATATATATGATATCTAAATAATAAATATAGTTCTTTATAAATTTTAATTTTACAACATGTACTATTTATAATTATATCAAGTTTATTTTTGACTCATGTTCTGAACATCGATAAAATGTCCAATATAAAATCATATAATATACTAATTATTTTTGAAGTATAATAATTTTTATAAAAGTAATAATAGAAATGATAAATATTTTTAAGAATGTATAAATTTACATACATTTATTATTTAGGAAATTAAAGAACGAACAAGTCATTTCGGAAACGAGGTAAGGGACTTCATCTCAATCTTATTTCATTGATGCATATTTCATTAATATATAGCTTGTTCTTTTATACGGTGTATAAAATAACCCTTAAACATTTAATTTTATTTAAAGGTAATATTTTTTATATTAATCATTTTTCTAAATGAAAAATTGAATGTTTTTAACATATGCGGTGACAATGACCTCTTCATCGCCGTAATCGTTAGTTGGATTCCTCAATAATCCTTAAGGTTTTTAAAAGGAAAAAGAATCCCCTTATTCTATTTTTGGTGTTTTCATTTATAAAATTGTTTTAGAAATGGATTGAGTATTTAAATATCATTAAATTATTTATTGAGAATGGAAATAAAATTTTATTAATGAAATATTGATATTTGAAACATTATATGTTTTATGATTATATTTTGGAACTTGTACATTTTATGGGTGGTTGCGTGATAAACCAAATGAAGAGTGGTTTCGTGAGAAACAAAGGGTGGTTCGTTACCTTACAACCTTCAATCCATTGGGTATGGAAGTCAGTCATATGGATATTCCATCTAGTGATATGTCTGGAAGTCGACCGTATGGTTTTTTCATTTATGTATGTTTATGTCAAATGTTACCATTATATAATATACATTGTTTTCTATGGGTTTTATGGTAATACATTTGTAAAGAAATAACAGAATGAAATTGGATTACATTCAGTGAAGTGTTTTTTCTACTTCTTTATGGTGTAATGTTTCACATTATGATAAAAATTCATGGTTTACAAGTAATTTCAAAGACTAACAATTTTCTATTTATGTATTACTTAATGATCTTTTTAAATCATCCCATGTTTGGAAATGTTTTTTAACAGGACATAAATATGAATAGGTTCTAGGATGGGATCAATGAAATGTAATGCTGCCTAAAACATGGAACTATACATGTTTATCTATTTAAGAGTATTTGTTTTATGAGAAAACATATAGTGAGTAGAAGGGTAAACATTTAATATTAATGTTGTTATGTATAATTTATGAGCTAATACTCTAAATATATTATCCTAAAATGATCCACATTGTGAATTATTAACATCATTTAAGATAATGTAATGTTTAATGCATGGAACATGAAAAATGGGCATGGTTACAAAGAATAAATTCTCAAAAGAATGAGATTTTTGTAGTCTTGGTAAACTAGATACATAAATGGTAATTTTATTACAAATGGATACACTACTTGAAATATTTTTTTTTCTTTCAAAAAAAATAATGTTGTGGATAATAACTTCAATATATTATACCCCTATATATCTTTTATATTTTAATTACTGTATTCTTGTTGAAAAGAAACAAAATAAAGGTGAGATCAAATGATCAGTAATGGTATAGTACAGAGGAATAAAAAATTAATCAACA
Organism: Viscum album; assembly: GCA_963277665.1. Lineage (NCBI taxonomy): Eukaryota > Viridiplantae > Streptophyta > Magnoliopsida > Santalales > Viscaceae > Viscum > Viscum album. The sequence continues at coordinate 1,532,615,357 of OY728163.1, read as the reverse complement.
AGAATAGTAGTCATGAAATGGTAAATAAATGAACTCACATAGTATATAACCAATAAATCGGGAAGGATGTGAATGAAAAATATGGTAGGTAATAACTAAATAAACATACCATTCCAATACCTAGGTAAAGAAAAATTAATATTAGAAGGTATGAAATGAAAACACAGGTGGATTTCTTAATGAACTAAAAATGAAAATTTATCCATAGATATGTTGAAGCAAAGTACCATGGATGAATAATAACATAAATTAAATGAGTAAATTTTTAATTATTAGATTCCATTTTTCCAAGGAACACGGTACCATTACTTTCATGACCAGCCACAAATGGTTTACAATATATTGTGTAAAAACTAGCTAAAGAGGTTGTCCACCTGACACTTCCCATGAGACTACTGGCACATCGAGGGGCTATCTAAAATAAGGCTCCAATCATGTTCTACCGGTTACATGTATTCATCATATTTATTAATCGAAATAAATAATATGCCTTTTGAAATAAATAAATTGAATAATGGATAAAAAAATATCAATATTTTAATATGTAATCAAATAACTTATTATGAAGACACCATTTTTAAAATTGAATATGGTTTATGAAATAGTAATATCCATGATAAATTATATTAATAATTAGGGTAAATAAAGTGATTATAGGAGATTGAATATTTCAAGTGGATTTCTAAAATCAATCCAGGATGTGATCATTTGTACATTACATGAACACATCAATCAAAATCCATTCAAGTGATTAATATGTATGGTATCAATACAACACACCCCAAGTGGAGTAAAATAAAGGGGTATTAATGTTGATAAATGGAAATATTATGAAATGAAATTTTAAAAACATTCTTTAGGAAAGTATAATTTTGTTTTGAAAAACAATTTAAAAATTAGTTTCTTTGAAAATAAATTTTAAAAACATTTTCTTTAAAAATTAAACTTTTAAGCATTCAAAGGACTCTTAGAAGGAATGGCATAAGGTAAATCCATAAAAGTTGTTCAAGTTAATAAAAAACATACCTTTTGTATAGTATAAAGGTATGAAAAATTATTTTTTTGGAAAGAGAAAGGAATATTCCATTGAAAAATATGGTGAAATAAAACAGGGTCAAAATGTATTTACCAAATAAATTTCAAAACATTATTGGAAACATGGGTTTTATATGAAAATAAGTTCACTGACTAAAGGGAAAAAGAATATTGAGTTTTCCGAAAACATTTTCTAAAATATTTCAAATACTAATGATTGAAAAATTAGTAATTGAGGAAGTTGATGACTAACCGGATGAGATAAAAATGAATTGATATATTGAACAATGGTCATATAATTTCATGGAATGGGAATACTATTCTAATATCATTAAAATTATTTTTAAGGAAAATAATATTTAAACATTCTAAAATACCCCATAACACTTTGAAAATTTTTAAATCAAAAACCAAATGATTGTATAATATTAAATTGAATTTTTAAAAAATATTAATGTAATGTAATTAATCATATAATATGTAAAAATGTATATTATATACACCACACAAAATAAGTAAGTTGTGAACATGAAACTTATATCAGACAAGTCAAAAAGATAGATGAATATACCTTACATTTAGTTTCCTTTCGAGTGAATGTCCTTTAACATCGTATATAACGAACATAAGTTAAAAATCTACTTGTATCCATTTTTTTATAATTACGTTAATTTCAATTATTTACATGTTGTATAGAACAACATAATCAATTAATTTTATGTCACGTGTTTTCACAAAATTCGATTTATGTTCCTAAAATAGCTTTTGTAGGAAAACTATACTCCAAGGGGCCATTATATAATATATACACAATAATTATCATGAAATTATTATCATATTAATGATACCATTATACTTATAAAAATAAGAAATAAATATTTTTCTGAAAAATTAATCAATGTTACAATTATGTAGACGGTATGTCGTACATAAACATGAGAAATGTTCTCATTTTTCAATGATTGGTATGGAAAGAAGGAAAGTAGAATTATATCGTCACATAATAAACACTATATCAAAATTACCATATTATACAATCATATATATATATATATATATATATAGTTAAAACTAATCTCTTCGCATTTAGGAGGCGGTAGTCCACATGTCCATGAACGACATTATCACTTTTTAGATGAGTGTGAAAGGATAATAAATAAAATAGTATATATATATATATATATATTATATTTGTATAAAGTTAATTACATAATTAATATCATATATAGGTTTTTTATTTCAAGTACTTTTAATTAAAATCATCCTTTATATGTTCCATGTATAGTATGAATGAATCACATCGCTTTAAGGGGGCAGTGGTCCACATTTCTAAAAATTTTGATATCATATTTAAAAAAAAAATTAAAGTATTAGTTTATGAATTGTATAAAAATTACAGAAGAATAATGACCTAATAAAAATCATATATTATATATATATATAGTTTCCATCATAATGGCCACCATGAGTGGAGGCAACAAATAAATTAACCCTCATTGTTTCGTGAGGCAATAGTTCGCGGTACACAAAAATTATATGATCATTACCCATTAGATTGATGTGTGAGTATGATTAGCTAGAAAAAATAATATAAAAAAATAAAAAATATAGGTATAATTCTGGATTAATAATAAAATAATTATTTAAAAATAAACGAAGGGATTTATGAATAAATGAAAGAAAAGATATCTTTAAAAGTGTTTCCTTAAAAATCAGGTAACTCATTTTGGTTTATTCCAAAAGGCATGCTTGGAAATATTTTTTCCAAAGTAGAGGATACGAAGTTATGGGGGGATTTTGTTAGTCTATTTTGGAACATAATGGAAAATCCTAAGTGGTTTGAGAGGTGTGGGGAATATGTAGAAATGGAGGCCTTTTATAGTGGAGGAGGAGTGCCACTTTTGTAATATTTTGACAATAGATTTATTCCCACGTTTTTCTAGTTTTATGTAAATCCAATAATATAACCAATTCCATGAAATAGTTTATATGGTTGATATATTTCCATAAAATTATAATTTAATTGTTTAAAGGTTTTTTCGGGATTATGGTTAAGGTTTAGTCCCTTATTATACTTAATTTATCCTTAATCGTTGTAATTAATTTAAATGAATTTCAATAATATTTTTGCTAAAAACATAGCCTATATTATTATAAAATATAAATTATTTTTAATCCAAATACGTAATCCATTTTTCCAAATTCCAATCCTATAATGGACAAAAATTCATTTTAATATAATATAGTAGATGAGACAAAAATACTGGTTTTTAAATTAAAAATCTTCGAATGTGTGATATGTTTTTAGAGAATTTCAAATGGAAATTGACTAAAATGACATGAAAATGATTAATTGATAAATGTTTTAACTAATTATACTTTAATCCCAAAATAAAATATAATTTAAATTTTAAATAAATTAGATGAAAAAGGCATTTTGAACTAATTTTTTTTATTTTTTATTCTTCATTAAAAACTGAATCTTCATTGAAAAATACAAAAAATCCACCCTATGAAAATTTTTATGTTTCTCTTATAAATATTAAGTTTATTTGGATATATTAATTTTATTATAGGTTAAATAATTTTTTTTAAAATGATTTCTCCAATAAAATGTGTTTAAATTTCCATTATAAAAATATCGGTTTTATGTGTACAATATAGTTTGTTCTTATCTTATGCCAATAAAAAATTATAGATTAATATAAAAAATATTATACTAGATATATAATATATATTAAAATAATATCACATTATAATTATATTTAATTTAATCTATTAGAGTAAAATAAATTTTAGAGAATAAAAATAGTTTTCTATAAAAATATTCACTTTATATTCAATTGTTTATTATATTAATTTGAAATTAATTTTTAAGAAATTAAATAATTTAATATTTTTTTAAACCATAATCATTATAAGATAGTTTTTACTATTCATAAATATTAATATAATGACCAATTTATGTCTCATAATATTTTACTAATATATTATTGTTTGATAAAACTCGGTCTTGCATGAAATGCACACCATAGAAGAAGGGTGCCCGTGCGTTTAACACACACTAACTCTTTGTTTCATGAATATATATATATATATATATATAATTTTTTGTAGATATTAAATACATTTTAATATATTTTGATATCATATTCCATTATTTTCATGCTGTCACGTGTCATACACGCTCTCCACTATAAGGTTCTTACTTTATAATTTCAGGGTATTATATTCTCCCCATTATATTTAAATTATATCCCCACAATTTAATCATTCTCTTTGAGATAAATTATTTGATATTTTCTATTTTAAAATACCATATCTTGAGAGGTGTTTCAAAAACGTTCTCTAGAAAAATAGTAATTGGGAAATGAAATGTTCATAAGGACTAACATATAACATGGTATATGTAGAAGAAAATTAGTGGCATGTAAATTTACATGCTTACAGAAAATGAATAAATATTTATATGGAGTGATTTAGGAAACTAATCAAAAAAAATTGAATGATAAATATAAATTTTAGTGATTTATATCCTTAAATTTGGGATGATTTATAAGAAATTTGGTTTAACAAAAAAAGGTATTCAGACAACATTTTTGTTTGAATATATATTACCTAATGTTGAGGAATTATTTTATTTCCTTTGTATACATAGATGATATATTTATATAAACATAATATTAGCATTTTTTTTCATTTAATCCATTTTCCAATTCCTTAAAAAATTAATATTGATCCATGAAACCAAAAAATTCCTTTCTAAATGATATTAGGGCACATAAAATAATGAAAAGCATGACTATTTGTCTTAAACTATCTTCCTAAAATAATATGGTAAATATATTCATCTATAAACCTCAAAACTATTAATATAGGTTCATAATTAAAATTTATTCATCAAATTATATAACTAGAAACAATTAAAAATTAACTAGGACATTGCGTAGGTCAGTGGTTGGTGTGAAACCCTTATCATCCTTTAGTCATGGGATCATGACCCGCAACCTTTCTAGACTAGATAGGTTGTTAACCTGTATATTGGATGTGATTTTTTAAAAACAAATTAATATAATTTCTTAAATAAATATTGTAGACACCTTGAAATAAGGTCAATAAATGAATATCATTTTTACTATGATTTTTAATAAAAACTCAATACATGAATATTTTATCCACTAATTTTCACATAGGCCATTCTTTGGTCTAGGTTTTATCCGTAATATCATTTATTGGATTTCTAAACCATGAATCATTATCTTCAATAAAAAACACATTAGGTTTAATATAGGTTACTTGTTATGAATCTAAATGTTCTATAATGTATTTTAATGAAAATGTGAATTTTTAAAAGCGTATCCCTAGATGTTTCAAATGATGTGTGCAACAAGGCTTGTTTTTTTTACCTTGTTAACCCAAGTCAGGCTCATAACAAATTGTCTAATTTATTACTCCATCATACATCTATTCCAAAACCATGTCTACATGTAGTATCCAAATAGGGATTTATTTCTTGGAATACCAACAAAATATATACAACACTAGAATTATAGGCATTTATTATATACTTGAACTCAAATTCTATCTTTTGTTATGTTATCTATCTTTTGTGTTCTTAAATTTAGTTTCCAAGGTTGGTTCTAAAACTCCACTAATAAAAACATAAGTTCCCCGACCCCAGAAAGGCAAGAGCCAGTGTCTGCTATCAATTACATTGGGTTGGTTATAAGGAATAAACTCCTTAAAGGTAGAGAGTTTAGTATTATTGGTAAACCAAATACATAAATGAAACACGTATTGTAAATTAATACAACAATTACAGTAAAGGTTTTTATTTTTTAAAAATAAATAACATCGAGTATAATAACTTCTATCTATTATATCATTGTATATTATTAATTGTACACTTCTTGTATTCCCTCGAAAAATAAACAAAATAAGGGTGAGATCAAATTATCAGTAAGTGTAATTTATAGGGGATGAAATAATGAATCAATGAAAAAAATAGTTATGACCTGAAAATTTGCAAAAACCACATGCCATAAAATCAATATGCTTAGAGGGAAGTGCATAAAAAATAGGTAATGGTTATGACTAAAAACAAATTCTATTCTTATTACTATATTAGTGAAAATCAATAAAGGATGGTTTGAATCTAAAAAATTTCCATTTAATCAATTAACTAAATATGAAAATGTATCCAAAGATATATCTATATATAATCTAATGATAGATTAATAATTGAAACTAAATGAGGGAAATTCATGATTATTGGACTTCATGTTTCCAAGGCACATGAAACATTTAATGTCAATACATTTCACAATATGGTTTAAAAGATATCAGTAAAAAGCTCACGTAAGGTGGTTATCCAAAAAAAATCATCCCATTATACTATCAAAGTATCAAGGTATTATCTATAACTAGGCCCCAACCAAGTCGTACCAATCCAAAACATTCCAAAAATTATAATAATAGAAATAAATAGAGTTACTTATGAATTACATAAATTGAATAAATAATACATAATTATCAATATTTTCACCAAATAATAAAATAACATGATAAATTATACATTGTATGTAAAATGGTATATAGTAAGGAAATAGTATTATACATGATAAATGAAATGGATAATTATTAGAAATTCGATGATCATAAAGGATTTAATATTTAAAGGGGATTTAAAAATAAATCATGGATGTGAATATAAATACTTTCCCTCAGAAAGTAAATTAAAAACCATCTAGAGGAATGATAAGGATGTAATCAATACAACGTACGTCATGTAGAGAAAAATAATGGCATTTTTTCATTAATGATTTGAAATATAATAAAAATATCATGCAAAAACATGCTTTAAGAAAATATACTTCTTTTTTAAAAAACATTTTACAAACTTCTTTCATTGAAAATAATATTTTAATAAAATTTAGTTAAAAATCATCATTTTAAACATGAAATGGAATCGTTGAAGGAATGGTAGAAAGTAAATGTGTACATACAACACAAGGTAAAAAGATCATTCATTATTTACTAAAAATGGTATTAAAAATTCATTTATTGGAAAGAGACAAGAATATTCCATCGTAAAAATTGGTATAATTAAAAAGGGTAAAAAATTAATTACCAAATAATTTTTTTTTTTGAAAAAAAAGAATTTAGAGGAAAATGTTATCAAACTAAAGATCTAAATATAGTTTTTATCTGATAAAAATATTTTAAAAAAAAATTTTGAGTAGAAATTATTGAAACAAATGGTACTTGAAAATGGCCTTGACTGGATAGAGGAGACTGAAATGAATGGTTTTATTTGAAAAAGGGTCATATAATTTCGATTATTGTAAATAAAAATGAAATATAATTAATGTAATTATTGAAGAAAATAATCTTTAAACATTCCAAAGTGTTATATACCACTTCAAAACATTTTATATCATAAACCCCATAACGGAATAATATTAAATGACTTTTTATGATACCGTAAAGGTAATGTAATTAACAATATAATGAATAAAAATGTACGGTAGAAACACCATAACAAATAATTAATTGGTGAACATGACATTTATCTCAGAGAAGTAAAATGAAAGATGAAAAACCCTTACCCTGATTTTCATTTGGGGTGAACTTGCTTTAAATTCCTATATAATAAGCATATGATGATTATTGAATGGAAAGAGAAAAATTTTCACAATTTTCATCACATTTATATCACTGATTACCATATTGTATACAAATTCATAATCAATTATGTTTATGTCAGGTGTTTTGATAAAATTAGTTTTATTTTTAGAAATAATTTAGTAGGTAAACTATGGTCAAATGGGTTATTATATAACAACTCCATAATAATAATCATGACATAATTTTCATATTTATAAATAAAATTATACTTTAATATAATCATTAAATATGGTCTAGAAAAATGAATCAATGTTCAATCATGGAGAAGATAGGCTTATATACGCATGAGTATTGTTCTCAATTTTCAATGATTATTATGGAATGATGGTATATAGAATTATATATTTATTGAATGAAACATATATAATAAATAACATATTATTTAATAATATATTATTATATATTGAATTATTATGATGTAAAATAATTCAATTGTGTCGAGGCATTTGTAATCCACAGGTCCACAAAAGACATTATCACTTTTTATGTGTGTGTTAAAGAGTAATAAATAATTTGTTAAAAATATATATTATATTTAATGAAATGTAATTTTTTCATTAATATAAGATTGATAATTTTTATGTCACATATGTTTAATTTAAGACATTTTTTAAAATTTATATGGATATTATGAATAAATCACAATGATTTGAGGAGGCGTTAGTCCCCACATCCAAAAACGATGTTATCATGTTTACACAAAATGAAACTATCTATTTAAAAATAATTATATAATCATAAGAACATAATAAATATTATATATATATAATATATATATATATAGAGTTTCCATCATAATTTCCACCACTAGATGAGGAAATGACAAAATGAACAATTGTCATTTTTTGAGATAGTAGTTTATCGTACAAAGAAATAGTATGTTCATCACCCATAAGATGGAGATGTGTATATGTGTAGTTATAAAACATAATAAAAACCAATAATAGTATATTTAACATACTGGTTTCATTATAAAATGAGGATTTAAATACAAATTTAATTGGTGGATGAGTAAATCAAAGCAAAGATATTATTATAAAGCATTACTTTAATAATCGGGTAACTCCTTTTGGTTTACACCAAAAGGAATCCTTTGAAGGATTTCCTCCAAAATATACGATATAATATTGTGTGGAGAATTTTTTTAAGAAATGTGGGTAATTGTTTTCCAAAATAATTGTTTTGAGAGGTGGTAGGAATGGGGATAAGTGATTGCCTTTTATAGTGGAGGGGGAGTGGCACTTTTCTAATATTTTTGAAAAAAGAATTATTCCCATGTATTTGATTTTGAAATTGGATCTAATAATGTACCAAACTAAAAAATGGAAAAGTGTATAGGGTCTATATAGGGCCATAAAATTTCTCTTGCATAAGATTACATGTCTTTTTGATCGTTAAGGTTTTGTTTTAGTCCCTTATTGTGGTTAATTTACCCTTAATCGATACAATCAATTTTAATCCCATTTGTTAATTTTTTTGGAAAAAAATATGGGATTATTGGAAATTATAAAAAATGATGACTCGAGAAATGTATTCTATAATTCAAAATTCTAATCGCATTATTGGAAGAAATTAATTTAAATTTAATCCTGTAGATGGGGAGAAAACGCCAGTTTTAAAGTAAAAACATCTGAATGATTGCTATGTTTTTATAGTAAAATTCAAATTTATATTGATTACAATGTACTAATTTTTATTAATTGATAATAATATTATCTATTTAAACATTAAAATCAATAAAAACATATTTTATCCTTATAAATAATGTAGATGAAAAGGCAGTTTGGAACTGAAATTCTGAATTTTTCACTATTCATTAAAAAATGAATCTTCACATAAAAATATCAAATATCGACTATAAGATAATTTTTATTTTTATATTTCAAATATGAAGATTATTTTGACATATCAAATTTAAAATATGGTTAAAATTGGAATTAAAATGGGTTATCTATCAATGTTCGGTAAAAATGACTTCCTAAAAATAAAGGTTTTTTGTGTAAAATAATGGTTGTTCTTATATAATTCCAATAAAACATAGTGTATGAATATCAAATAAAATTATTGAATAAAAGATATATATATATTAAATTAATATAAATCACAAAATGTAATTTATTCAACCTATTAGAGTAAAATAACCTTTTTAGCATAATACAATTTTTCTCTAAAAATGTTAACTAAATATTCAATTGCATATTATATTCATTTATTATTAATTTATAACCAATTAATTCATCTTATATTTTTTTAAACCATGTTTTTTAAAAGTTATTTTTTATTAATTATAAAAACTAATTTAAAAACTATTCTATGTCTCATTAAATTATAATAAAATATTATGGTTCGAAAAATCTCAGTCTTTTGTGTAACAGAGGCCATCGATGAAGATCGGTATTGCATGTAACACATGATAACTCGGTGTTTCATGTATTGAAATATATAGAATCTATTTGAAATAGAAAATATATTCTAATTTATCCATATATTATATTCCCTTACATTCTTAGTGTCTTTTTTCATACAAGATATCCACAACAAGGTTCTTACTTTAGAATTTTAGCATGTTTGTAATGGCCAATTATGAGAAACAGAACTTCCCACCATCAGAATTGCATAAAAAACACCTTTAAGAGTTCTAGTGATGCTTATCACTTGATTTAAAAAATAGTTAAAATGGTCGATTCCATATCTACCTCAAATCACTTGTCGATTCGGCATTTCATTAAATGGTTTGACCGATACAAACCATACTCTTCCTCACCTCCCAATATTCTAGAGATTGTTCCTCACCAACCACACAAATTTGAAAGATTGATAATTAGTGGAGACACTCTGGTCGACTCAACATTCACAAGGCACCTAACATAGATCACTGACATATTTCAATGAAATAGCAATGATTTCCTCCAAGTCACCATTCATTTACATTGAGGATGTACATTAAATCTCATAACCTACTTTTGGTGACATTACATGGTCCAACCATCACTTGGACATTTAACCACCATGCCACAACACAAACATGGTGGGTTACTAATATCCATACCCCCTAGAATAATAAACCCTATTTATACATCACATATGAGCCTGAAAACATGTATTGAATGACATCAGGTTCATTTAAATGGGGACTCAAGTAATTAAACCTGGGTACTCCAACTATATAATTAAAAAAGAGACATTGTTATGAGGAAAAAAATCTATGTCAGGCAATTTATTGAGCTAAGAGATAAATTCGTATGGACATTGAGTTAGAAGAAAATGTTGGTATTTAAGAGTTCATTCTAGGAGTCCCAACATGGGAACCCATGTATCACTCAAGAATAACTATACCAATATAAAAACAACAGGTCCAACCTGAATCACTAATAAGGACCACCCAATTTATCCCAAAATCTTTAAACCAATAGTGTTGCACAAGAACAATGATCTCTTAGTGGATAAAGGATGATTTTATGATAGAGGATTTGGTCATCTCTAAAATAGATTATAGTTAAAGAATCTAATTATTTCAAGTCAATCTCAAAAAATTACAAGAATGAAAAATAGTATGACCAAAACTAGTCGACTTCTCTTAAGATAAACATGCACTCACCTATCGACACATCACCACCAAACGATCACAATCCGTCCGTGCAATGACATCACGTGATTTTTCAAAGATTATCCACCAAGTTTCATCTGAGACCAATAATGTTTTTAAATTGTTGTGTACACTACCAACGATATAAAAGTAATGTTTTTGAACATGAAATGACATGATTTACAATTTTCATGCCTAAATTTCTTTCAATAAAACCAATCCATTTCAAAATTATCTTCCTATTATTTGTTCCCTCTATATGGAAGGGAACATAACCACAATAACCAACATGAATCTCTCCTCATTAGCAGTTTCATTGTTGTAAAAATAAAATATTTATTGGAAGCTCACTAGAATGTTTTATCTAAAAATCCTTTACAAAACATGTGATGCTTCTCTGTTCCACAATCACAATGTCAAAGCAATCAAATAAATACAAAAAACAGACTGACCGACATTTGAAAAAACACATATATCATGAATCTTCATCTTGATCATTTGGATGAATTTACTCTTTAACTCATATGGCACTCTTCTCTTGAGATAACCCAAGTATGTAATCCAAATCCAAAGGCTTTACAATTTTACTAATCTCAACCGGTTCATTATACCACTTAGAACCTGATGTATAATTCATATATGAAAAAATACTAACCCATGGTTTTGGATTAAAATGACACATCCTAGACAGTACACATAGGTTTTCATCCCTATACATTCATGTATATGGTGTCCTATATTAGATATTCTACCTAGAGATATATTTTCCAATATGACCATTAACTATGATGAAGACATGCCAAGTTATCATCCACATAAGAGAATAAAGTGGTATGTGACCTAAAAAGTGGGCTACCATGCCCGGGGCATGGCTAACCAGCTGAAACATAGCATTACTTGACATTAATGTCTATATCAAATGCCATGAAATACATGGACACATATCCGATAAATGGGTTCATTAGGCACTAAGAGTTATAATAATTACAATAGCACCCAAATAACTCCAAACATTAGAAAGATCAGGGTATTAGTAAGGCATTAAAACACTAAGGGAAGTAACTACCATAGGCTAGCGTATAATGAGAACACAAGAGTTTACAATACACTAGGTTATAAAAAATAAAATGTCACAATACTCAAGAGCCTACAATCATAGCCATTGGTAAAAAGAAATATTTACTACGATAAATTATCATTTATTTATTCAATAGAAACACCAAAATAAAATATAAAGCTGCCCTTTCAGGAGGGTTTAAATAAAGGGGACCACATATGGTTCCATTTTATGGCCATTAAATTTATTAACAAATAAATTATCAGTATTTAAATGATTTAATTTGTAATAATAAGTACTATTTAAAAAACACCAGACACTTGATTTTAACCAATGCCTCAAATAACAAATAGTAAAGTCTCATTAAAAATCATTTTTAAACATTTTAAATTAATTTACATCTCATTATTATTATGTAATTTTCCATATAATTTCATTATTCATAGATAAGATGACCTAAAATGGTCCCACTAAGCTTGCACAAGATCATCATAATGAATCCCAATAGTATTTTCTTAACATTAAATGTTTTAAAACACCGAAATGGGTCATCAGATAAGAAACATGCCCTAATATTCCAACTTGGGCCCAATTGGGAATTTTAGATATTAACCAATCGATTTAAAACTTAAATTAAATAGCTATATGTTTCTATTATTTACAAACATAGCAAGGTCGTGTATAATGAATCATTAATATGGGTGGCCATATACTAATCCATAAATAACCCAAACACATTACTGGTGAATGTTTCCTCCCATTTAATCACAAATCAATACACATTGCAATTTTATCAGTAGTAGCCTTCAAATTTTAGCAATAGTCTCTAAACATGTATAAATCATAATCAATGGTTCAAATATATAGTTTACCCTTTCCCAATTATAAGAAATCCATACTCTTTAAAACTGAAAATTGGCTCTGATTCTAAATCTCAAACATTTACATGTTAAAAGAACATTCATGTTATCATAAGATGTAAATAAGGAAAAAATATTCTTAAACACTGAAGCTTGGGATATAAGCATGATATGCTAAAAAAATAAAGAAACATAGAATATTAATACATGAATACTAAATAATTATAAAAAATGATATAAAATAAACATGTTAACAAACCAAAAAGAATGGAATATCCTTCTAAGAACACAATCAAATTAGAAAACAACATATATATGAAGCTACATGGCATGGCATAAGCATAACATGAGAATTATCTATCTTACTAATATGTGCATTCAATGCTTCATACTTTCCAAGGAATGAAATGGTTAAAAATAACATAAAATTATATAAATCAACAGTATTGGAAAATACACAATTTATTCAAGGTAAAATCATATCAACTATAATAGAAAACATCATGTACAATAATCCCAGCCCAATCCATTTGGTCATTCACCCAAATGGGGGTGAATAGTCCCATGCCATGATATTTACCAACATAAAACACATTAATAATATTATATATAAAAACCCAAAATATTATGGAAAGGAAAATTAAATAAGGATTTGATACCACTTTCTAACATCTCGAACCAGATGAACACTTAGAAAATGGCCATCAGATGGGTCAGATGGCCTCAGGTGCATCTCCCTAGACAATAGAGGCTACTGAATGGCAGTGAGGCACTAAATAGGAGATTGTAAGGAAACTCTACCCACATAATGGAGTAGAAAAATGGCTTACCCAAAAGTAAATTATAGAAAAAATGGAGGATGTAAAAATAAATGATAATGTATATATCAAGGAATGAATTATAATGAAAATACCTGAATAAAAGTGGCCAAATCCATTTTATAAAAGGTATGAATGTACAATGATTATAAATAAGATAAATAGTTGAAATACAACAAGAAATTCAATACATAACAAATAGAGGACTCAATTAATTAAAGGAACAAAATACAACAAAGGAGATCTCCATGATATTCCGAACCTCTACCTTATTCTGGAGCTCCTAACTTCTTAGGTACAAGATCTTAAGAATAAGAAATCAACCAATGTCCAGAGTCCAACAACCAAGATAATATACTCATGAACCCTAGTTTAATATTGTATTAAGAAGAGTGTGAGATATAAATCTCAATAGTTTGACACCCACAGGTGTCTTTACCAATCTAGAAAGTCAAATGTTAATTGATCAATATGCATGTATAGATATATATTAAAAAATAACTACAAAACCAATGACCACCCATCCTGGTTCGTAAGGGACACTTGGAGGTTATACTTACGTTGGAACATTTCCATAATTAGATAATAATTAGGAACATTATATATATATATATGTAAATATATATTAACAATTACATATATAGTATCCACCTATATGAACCAAGTGTGTACTGGTTCCAAATGGTCATATCTAAGGGGTACAAGTACGGGATTGACTTGGACGTAAGTTAATGACATCCATCCCTAGGGGAGGAACTCAGGGTCTTACTCCATGATATATATATATAGTATAGTTTTATATATTTTATCCATTGATATTCTCTATGTGCATGGTGTTTTAAAATGTCCATATACATGGAGTAATATTCATATATTGGTCTAGGATGTAACTTGTAGGTGTCAATATCTAGTCAATTTTCCAAAGGGATCAAATTTGAGGTTACAAGAACTCATTCCAATAGAGTGAGAGATTCCATATTACAAAACATGGGATGTTGAGTGAGATTCCAAGAAACAATATATAATGTTACAAGTTATCGCAACCCATAACCCATATTGTAGTAGAGGTGGGAGTTATAATGATCAACACCGATGAAAGGAACTGCAAGAAACCTACTACCTCATCACCCCTTACTATCGTAAACAACCGATTTTAAGGCCTTTAACATGTATAGTTAAATATCATGAGGCATACACAAATCATGTAACTTAAATATTCGATTCATTTTATATATATATATGTATGCATGATAATTTTTATAACACATGACATGAATCATAAAATCTCATGTATAGTAAGTAGCCAAGCTCAACATAACAATGCTTACCAATTCAAAAGAAGTATTTGATATAACATGTAAATAATGAATGATCATATTTATTACTTTAACACATAAGAAATAATATATTATTAATTATAATTAAAATATTATCAAGGATATCACATTTATAAAAAATCATATAATCCAGGCATATTAAATTAAAACAAGAGGCATGGTAGTAACACCCTAATCATGTAACATTACATAATCAATTAAATATAATCATATCATATATTTTATGTGATTACAACTTCTTGAATGATCCATTTAATTCAATACAATCTGTTAAATTCATGTAACATGTCATTATAATTTAATAAGCTCATGTGAATCACTTGGAACAATGTCATGGTCAAAGGTGGAATTTTCCTACTTGGGAAATTTCCATAATAAAATTAACTAATAAATTAAATTTATAAAATAATACAAACTAATAAACATTCCATTAAACTAACATAGGAAAAAATCAAAGAGATAAACATCAAAATCATTAATCCAAATAATGATTGAAATACACTAATAAATATTTTTTAGTTGAATTGACAACACAACTCCATTGGATGGGTTTTATTATAAAATCATGATTTTTATCAAACATATCATTTATAATAGTGCATAGTTCCTAATTTAATTAAATTAATATATGGAATCATTTTAGATTAAACTACCCATCTAGCGAAGAAAACATAAACAAATTGAAATAAGTATGAAACTACAAATTGTTTAAATTTATAGGGAAAGTGATATGGATCCTATAACATCTCTGATAATTATAGAATAAGACATTTTCATATATATTAATATTTATGAATTAGATAGTAATTTTAATTTAAATGGGATTATATTTTTTACAAATTACCTAACACACAACAATGGGTTTCTCCCAAATCTTACGTTGCAAACAAGAATAAGTGATATCAAATAACAATATATTATTAATATTATTATTTTTTTTTGGTAGATAATATGGGCATTGTATTGAAGGGAATGAATAGAGATAATAATAGTATGTTCCAACATGATTATTAAATATTTTAATTTTCTTAAAATAAAATTTATGGGCTTAAAATAAGAATAAATTCCATTTTAAGCATAAAAAGCTATTACATTTTTAATGGTTGGTTTTACTACATTTTGACGGTGAACCCATATTTAATCTATTTTTTTAACTTTCTAAATTTTTATATTAAAAATTTGAATAATTATTTTTAGTTGTGAAATCACATTTTATGTGGTTAAATTTTTATAATTTTCTGAGAAAATTCATATTTTAATGAATAGTGAAAAATACCGCATTTTAATTCAAAACATAATTTTTGTAAAATTTATTTTTATTGTTATATTATCATTTTAAATGGATTTAATTTATATTTGGATTATGTTTTTATCGTTTAATTCAATTTTGATCATTAGAATCAATTTCATATTGCAATTTTATAGAATACTTTTTGAATGATGTCACTTTTAAAACACATTTTCTCATTTCGTCAACAGAACAAATTTAAATTAAATTTTTCCATATTTTTTATTTTTATTTTTCTAACATAGACACATATGTTTCTATTTATTTTGAAAAATATTATCTAAGAGGCTATAATTAATATTTAGTGAATAGTAACATTGATAATTATTTTTTTTCCATGGTTAAGCGTAAATCAGTTAATTTAAGGGTACAATAAAACAATAAATATTATAAACAACCCTAAATCATGTCCTAATATAACATTATGAATAAATTTTGAGCAATAAAATCCATGGGTAAATTTTTTAGCCTTTTGTAGCCACTTGGGTGTTATTATAACTTTTATAATTTTTTTTTGAAGTAAATAGTAAGATGTCCAAATCATGTTACTTATTACTAATTGTTTTTATTATGGGGTTATATAAATGATATATTCGACTTTAAATCTTACATAGATAAATTAAAAAATTAATTACTTCAAAATAATTTGTTGATTGTTTTTAGAAAATAAATTATTAGTGAAAATGGTGACACAATGATGATGCAGTAATTTAATTATTAAGGAAAACACCAAATAAATGATATTATAAATATTGAAATAAACCTATTTTTACATTAATTATTTGATCCACTAATTTTTAGATTAATTTCACTAAATGGGGATAATTTCAATGAGTTGGTTCAAAATTATCTTGCTGTTATCAAATTTTTAAAAATACAACAAAAAAAATAATGTCAAAATTGACACTATTGGTATTTTAAAATATAATATATTTTATTAAATGTCACAGAATTTATAAAAATAACTCATGAATTTTTTTATATAAATCTGAAAATTTCATTAAATATAAATTCACTGGTTGTTTGGCATGTAATAGTTATTATTTTAACTCTCAAAGTGTAAATTACGTGATAAATTGGTTAGAGTTAAAAGTGTTAAAACTAAAATATTAGGATAAAAAAAATTCCATGTTTTCTAATCTCATTTAATGATTAAATTTATAACCATAATCATCCTATATTTGAAACAAATATGTTTTGACCCATGTGGAATCAAAAATAAATTTATATTAATTTATTACTTTTAATAATTCTAAGGGTGCCTTCCCTTTTCTTATAAAATGGATCCCATTACTCTCTATTACTTGCTCTTCGAAAAAAATTTGGCTAAACCAAGATCTCCCAAAAACACTTCCTATAATACATCCACACCTTATTTAATCCTTATTTTTTTCAGACCAACCACTTTATAGGTGTTGAGGTTTGAATAAAGGCAATCATTCGAAAGAATGATAATGATTTTATTTAAGTGTTTTTATTTTATTTCTTCTTCAACATCCTTGAAATATTATTTATACATGATTAAATAATAAATATTCTATACAAAATATACTATGATTTTATAATGTTAATATCCTCCAATAAATCCATCTAAAATTCAATTTAATGGAAATGGATTCAATTGTTCACGCATACGTGTGAACTATCACATACATGAACCAATCTAATTAATTTTCCATAATTGTCTCTCATGAAAGGTTATAATAATTGAATTAATATTAATATGTGATATTTATGACATATTAATCACTATAATATAATCATATTTCAATTAAATTATTACTTTCCATGAAAAATATACATGATAACATCATTTGTGTGTACGTTTAAACGATCACCTCCATAAAGCGATGTGATTCATTTTTACTCGCTAAATATATTTTATGATATATATAAGTAGATTTATGTAATTAATATAATAATAATGGTGTTATTATAAATTTTTAATGATAAAAAATACTTTCCTTCTTTCTATAATGATCAATGAAAAAACGGAAATGTTACTCATGCGTGTGTACGACCTACCGTCTTCAGGAATACAAAAGTCTTTATTTTTTAATAACCACAATTGATATTTTTATTTAAAAGAATATATTATGAATAAAAGTTATAATAATTTCATAAACATTATTCTATATATGATTTAATTATGACCACATACAATATTGACATCACACATAGTTCATTTTCGACTCAAGTACTGAATATCGACAAGACGTCTAATATGAACCAAAAACATATATAATAATTATAACATGGAAATAAGGTATATAAAGGGAATAAAAAAAAGTCTATAAAGAATGTATAAATATTAATAATTTTATATTTATGAAGATAAGGAACATATGAGACAAGTCACACTCAATGTATAGGAGTTTGTCTCAATCTCCATTCACTGATGCATATTTGTTGTTATACACCAACTTCTTTTATATGGTGTATAATCTAATCAATTGAATTTTATTTTAATTAAAATTATTTCAAAAGGAATATTTTTATATGAACTATTTTAATTTTTTACATAATTAAAAAATGTTTTTTTAATATATACGGCGACAATGAATTTTCTATTGTCGTAAATGTTATTTGATATTTGGAATAATATATAAGAATTAATGTTTTTAAATGCAAAAGAAACCCCATATTCCATTTCATTGGTATTTTGGTATTGGAAATGGTTTTTTAAATGGATTTACTATTTCAATATCTGGGTTTGATTTCATTTTAATGAAAATGAAATTTTATGAGTGAAATATTGATACATCCTATATTTTATGTGTTATGATTATACAATGTTAGTTAGACATTTTATGAGTGGTTACATGACCAACCAATGATGGGTGGTTCCATGTTAAACAAAATATGGGTGGTTCTTTGATAATCCATAGATATGTGTTTACGTTATAACCTCTAATTCATTGGGTATGGAAGTTAGTCATATGTCTATTCCATTTGTAAGAGTAATACTTATGGAAGTCAAACTTATGGTTATTCCATTTAAGTTTGATTATGTCCCAAGTTAACATTAAATCTTATATTCTTTTCTACGGGATTTATGGTAATCTTTTGATTACAAAATAAGGTAAGCAATGAGATTATAATCTGAGTAATTTTTTTATTACTTCTTTTATGAGAAAAGTTTTACTTTATGATAAAGTATTTATAGTTTACATGTTTTTTCAGAACTAAAAATTTTCCTTCATTGTATATATGTTACTAATATATTTTTCCTAAACCAATGTTATGAGATTTTTTTTTCACAAATTTTTATGGAGAATTTAGTCATGGATGAAATCAATGAAATGTTTTGATTATTAAAAATAAAAATAACCCATATTTCATTTTAAAATTTTTGTTTTATAAAATAAAAGCAATCTAATGGAAGTTTCCATGTTGTATTTCATTGGATTTTTTATTTATATGTTATGGAATAATTATCTAACACCTTGAAAATAAAAAGATCCTCAATGTGAAATAAAGTATAATTCTTGACATAACCAAATATTATGTATTGTTTATGGTTTGGTCCTTATAGATGGTATTAGATGATAACATAGATGACATTAGAAGTTAGGGTAACGTAAATAACATACCATGAATGATTTTAACCTATAGTTGAGTGAAAATGTTACAACATTTGAATATTACTACATTTTTTCATCTAATATATATCTATTCAAGATGTTTTTCCTTATAGGAAACAAGGAAACTATGTTGAGAAGTTATGAGGAGGAAAACATCCTTCGAAATCAGCATCTAGAGATGGTTGGAATCGAAACATAAGAGTTTGTTCAATTGATGTCTTTATAGACTCAGGCAATAAATAGTGCAGGAATCCATCCACATGATCAACCAAACCAAACATAGAAGAATATGTTGGTAATAGAGAATTTCATAAGGAAATGGCCCCATCATTCAAAGGATCATCTTACACTATGCTAGAAAAAGGTTTGATTGAACAAATTGAAATGATTTTTCATGTAATGGGTTATTTATATAATCATAAGGTTTTTCCATTTTATATATAATCTTGAAGGTGAAGCTGATTATTGGTGCTCAATGGATTAAAATATCTTAGGAATTTAAGAGATTAATGGCTTATAATGGGTTTATTTTAAGAATATATTCCTTGAGAAATATTTTCCTATGGATGTTCAACATATGGTGGAAAAGTAAATCATGGAATTGAGAGAAACGAGGATAATATATTAGTATCCTTTGAAGAAAACTTCACCCATTTGGCAAGGTACATCCCAAATATTATATGGGATATTAATAGTAATATAAATCTATTTAACTAAATAATTCATCCAAGATATTGAAGGAAATTAGCGTCACATGAGTTCAAAAGAAATTAGAAACATGGCTGATGTGATGAGAAGGTATAAATGGGGATTTCTGATGACTATGTATTCCATGAGGGCAAGAAAAAGGATGGATCCATTTCTAAGGACATAAGAAATCATTGATCAAGGAATTTTGGAAGTAATAAAACTAATTTTTCATCTTGAGAGATGTGTGGTAAAAACATCATGGAGAATGTCTCTCAATGTCTTGGAAATAATTCAGATGTAGTATAAGTAGTCAAATTTATCATTAATGAATGTGAGATTATAATGTAATCCATAAAACATATAGGTAATATGTTTTATGTGAAATGTGACGGGTCATTATGAAAATGAGTATCTGATGATGAGCTCGAATGATGGGAAGTAGCTATACTATAAGTAGAAAAGTGTGGTGAAATACATTACAACTACTTTAGAAAATATTAATCTATCAAATGAAAGGGTATCAGATAATTTTTTTTCCTAATTATGAAAATGTGTTTCATTAATCAACACTACACCTTCTTTCATTTATGATAAATTTTCATGTCAATTGTAAATTCCACCTCAATAAATGAATACAAAAATTAAGTTAAAAACACATGGGGTAATTTGGTGGCAGAAAAAAAATTATAAAATTCTTCCTATCAATATACATGTAAATAATAAACCTAAAAACCTTGTTGTTTCCATCTTATAGAGTTTGATGTTATTCTGGGTATATATTGGATTTTTTGGTTACCATGATATGATTGACTATAGAGATAAAGAAGTTTCTTTTCATGAAGAGTTTCAATTGGTGTACACAAACAAAACCTTACCATTAATACAAAATTTGGTAGCTATTAAAAGTTGGAAATGAATGTTATCTTGCACAGATTGTTAAAAAATATTGAACTGTTCAAATTAATGTTCTACCAGTGTTAAATGGGTATTTTTATGTTTTTCCTATTGAATTTCCTATTATTATACATAATTAGTAAGTGGAAATTACTATTTGCATTGTTGTCGATAAAAATCAAATTTCAAAACACCCTTATCGAATGCCTCAAATAGAACATTTAGAGCTCAAGAATCAATTTCAAGAGTTCATAGATAAATGTTTCATTCTAACTTTCACATCACTATGGAATTCTCATATATTTTTTTTCAATAAGAAATATGGTTTAGTGAGACTTTTCATTGATTATAGATGCTTGAATTATATAACTATTAATAAAATGTATCCATTTCCACATATTGATGATTTTTTTATCATCTCAATGGTACAAAATATTTTTTAATGGTTGCCATCAATTGAATGTAAACGAAGAAGATGCTTCGAGAACTATGTCCCCTTCGAGATATGGACATTATGAATTTATATTTATACCATTTGGGTTATCTAATGAACCATTTTTATTCACGAATCATATGAATATAATCTTTCAAGAGTTCTTGGATATGTTTTGGTTGGTTTTACGCATGACATTATGTTATATTTTAAAAGTAAAGTGGAGTATTAAATTCGTCCATGGGTTTTTCTAAAAACCATAAAAGAAAAGAAACTATATGGTAAATTCAGAGAGAGTGGATTTTGGTAGCAACATATTTCTTTCCTTGGTCACATTGTTTCAAAAGATAGAGTAACTATTTGGTCTCCTAAAAAATGTTGTTGAATAATCAACATTACCCACAAATATTATATATATTCATCGTTATATAGGTTTAAAAGGATATCACCAGAGTTTTGTTGAATATTTTTCATTATTATCTTTCCCACTAACAAAGTTAACTCGATAAGGTATTATTCTCATATGGACAAAATAATGGGATGATTGTTTTTATAAACTGAAAATACATTCAGATAATTCTTCAGTTTGGGAAATAACTTGTATAAATTGTTAATTTGTTATCTAAAAATATGGTACATTGAATGGAATTGATTGAGTCCTAATAAAAAATGATCAGGGAAATGGTTATTCTTCATGTAAGTTCAAAAAACATGTGTTAAATTACCATACTCATGATTCAAAATTAGATGTGATGTATTTTTTAACATTGATTTTGTAAGTATATATTTACATATAATGAATTTAACAATACATTGATACAGTATTTTGAACTAATCAATGGTTATGATTTAATGATTCATTACATCCTATTAATGAAAATAATTTTTATGATTCATTGAGATGAAAAGGTAGTTCTAAAATAACTAGGATATGTTTATAACATGATCATTTGGTATATAATTTTATAGATTATGTCTTGGTTGTTTTTGGTATATGAAAATTTTCTATTTTCTTTTGGGATTCAGTGCAATTGTCTCTATCAGAATGAATTAAGCAAGATCATGTGGAGGATATCGAGTTGCATAAAAATGTATAATTGGTTTTATGAGGGTATGTTACATGAAATTTTCATTGATAAAGATTGTGTTTAAATGTTTTAGAAAAGATTATGTGTTACTTAAGATTCAAAATTAAATAAAGATTTGTTATGTGAAGCTCATAGTTCTCTATTTTCAAATAATCTTAGCTAAATTAATATTTACTTAGACCATCACTAATATTAGTGGTTTCATGGAATGAAATGAGATATTTCTAACTTTATAATGAAATTATGGGCTTTTCAGCTTGAGAAAGTAGAATAACTGTTGGCAAAGGGGATTCGTCAATCTTTTACAGTAGAAGATTAGAAGTTTGAAATATATATCCATTGAATTTATTGCGGGGTTACCAAAAACATCTTGAGGTAATAACATAATCTTGGTAATTGTAAATCGATTTACGAAATCATCCAATTTTTATCCAAATCATGATACTACATCTCATGATGAAATTTACAGATTTTATATTAAATATATAGTTAGTTTACATTGATTTACCCTCTCCATTTTATCTAATCATGATCCCTAGTTCACTTAGAACTTTTGGAAGGTCCTTCAGAAATCATTGGGTACTGAATTAAAACATAGTACATTTTTTCATACCCAATTATATAGGTAGATAGAACTAACAATTTAGGAATTGGAGGATATTATATGTACATGTTAAATGAATTACTATGGATGTTGGGATCAACATATTTATTTGGTTGACTCTTATAATAATAGTGTTCATTCTGGTATAATGTTGACACCACATGAGACATTATATTGTTATATGTGCCAAACTCGCACATTTTGGGATGATTTCAAAGAAATGAAGCTAATGGGGTCATAGTTGGTAGATGAAATTGTTGAAAAAGTCTAGCTGATTCACTAACACACTATGAAATAATAGATAAAATAGGAAAGTTATGTGGATAACTAAAGGAGTGATCTTTCTTTTGTAGTAAGTGGTGATGTCTTTCTCTAGTATCTCTATAGAAACGTGTGATGCATTTTTGTAAGAAAAGGAAGACGAGTCCATGTTTTATTGGACTCTATGAAATCCTTGATAATTTTGGATTAGTTTCTTACAGAGTGGAATCAACTATGAGTTTATCCCATGTAAACAATTCTTTCCATGTTGTAATGTTATGAATTTTTATGTTATATCAATCTCATGTTTTCTGTGCAGAAGTTGTTCAGTTGGAAGAGAATATATCTTATGGGGAACAACCAGTACAGATTCTTCATTGTATAGAGAATGTGTTTTAGAATATGGTGATTCATCATGCTATGGTTTTATGGAAAAACAATATTTTTGAGGAGGTACCATGGGAATATGAAAATTATATGTGGGATAAATACAACAACTTATTTCATAATTTAATAAAATTAAAGGGATGCACTTTTCAAAATGGGGGAAGGATGTAACATCCTAGGTAATTATAAAATAAGAAATTTTCATATCTATTGATATCTAGAAATTAGAAGAAAAAATTATTTTAATGGGAATCTATGTCTGATAGCATACCCGACACGAATTAATGAGTTTTTTTTGAAATCTTAGGCCACACACAAGTCTTAGTTATATTGAAAAATATTGTATTATTACTATTAATATTTTATGTGGTAGTTTTTTGCTAAACATTGCATTATAAAGATTTTATAGATCTAACTATATAATATTTACACATATTTATTAAATTATTTTTCTTTATTTCAATAAATTTTATGGGCTTAAAATAAGAATAAATCTAAATTTATGCATAAAAAGATCTAACATTTCTAATATGTTGTTTTACATCCTTCTGATGGAGAACCCATTTTAAAAATAGTTTTTTCAATTTTAATTTATTTATATGAAAAATTAAACTCCCTATTTGGAATCTGATCATTAAAATTGAAATTGGTTTAAACAAATTTTATTTTTTATATAAAATTCATATTTTAATGAATAGTGAGAAGTACTGCATTTTAATTCAGTAAATATTTTTCATATTATTTATTTTTATTGTAAAATTATAATTTTAATTAATTTTAATGATTATTTATATTATTTTTTATCATTTAATATACTATTGGTTATTGGAATCAACTGTATATTGAAATTGTATGTAAAAACATTTTGAACTTTTGAATGGTGTTACTTTTAAAACACACTATCTCGTTTAATGAATAGAATTAACCTTTTCCACTTTTATGTTTGAAATTTTAAAAAATGGACATACATGGTGGTAATAAGAATGAAAAATGTGATCTAATCTAGTGAAATTAATTTTTTCTGAATATTAACTTTGGTAATTATTATTATTACCATAGTTAATGTTAAATCAGGTAATTATATGTTATGATATTATTATAACTACTATGAAACTACCCTTAAACATATCTTAATCATATTTTATAAGTTACCGTCTTCCAATAAAATCACTGTGTATAAATTTTTTCCTTTGGAATCAACTTGAAAGTGATTTAGACATTTATAAAAATTATATTAAAACTAAATACCATGATGTCAAAATCATATCTCTTATTAAAAAGAATATTTATTATGGTGTCATATAGGTTTTATGAATGACCATAAACATTAATTAAAGAAGTACAAATATTAATTACACCATGGAAATTTATTTATAATTTTTTGTAAATAATTCAATACTGTAAACAGTGACACATTAATGAAGTAGTAATTTATTAAATAATGAATGAATCATATAAATTTTATTATAAATATTATAACAAATATATGATAACATCATTGATTCCATAATCTAATTTTATAGATTAATTGTAAATGTTTTTCATAATATAAAGGAGTTGGTTAAAACATACCTTGCTGTTATGATATTTTTTTAAATTCAACAAAAGAATATTGCCAAAATTGACCCAATAGGTATTTTTAAATTAAAAAATATTTTATAAAATGTTATAATATTTATAAAAATAAAATATTCTACCAAAAAATTTATATAAGTATAAAAATATCTTTATTTAATCATTATTTTTCATTTTTCATGTTCTGATAATTATTTTAACTCTCAAATTGTAAATTACTTGATAAAAAGGTAAGAGTTAAAAAGGTTAAAACAACAAGATATGGATCAAAAAAATATTTAAACTTGTATAATTTCCATTAGATTATTATATATTGACACAGACACATCTTGCATTCAAAATAAATAATTTTGGACCCATTTGGAATTGAAAATGAATTTATATTAATTTAATACTTTTTATAATTCCAATGGTTCCCCTCCCCTCTCTTATAAAAGAGAAACCGTTCCTATCTATTACTCACGCATAAAAAACATTTGGGGAATGAAAATTCATACTCCAATCCCTTCCTAGAATACATAAACCCATCCATGAAGCTTTATTTTAGGCAGAACTCCATCCTTTTAGTTGATAAGATGTTAGTTAATGTGATCATCTGAATATAATGTAATGTTTTCTTTTATGTGTTTACATTTAATTTTTTATTATACTTCATTATAATATTATTTATCCATGATGAAATAAAAAATAAAAAATAATTAGTATAATGATTTTTTATTATGGTAATATTATCACCAAAATCCATCTACACTTTCCTTTAATGGGAATGGAATTAATCATTCGTGCATACTTGTGAACAATCGTCTCTACGAACTGATCTAAATAGTTTTCCATAGCCTTCTATAGTGAATAGTTATAATAAGATAATTAATGTTCATATGTAATATTAATGAAATATTAATCATTATAATATAATAATATATAAATTACGTTCTTATTTTCAATGAACATAAAAATGATAACTTTGTTTGCGTGTATGTGGGAACTATCACATCCACAAAGCAATGTGGTTCGTTTGTACTCACTACATCACCTTTATGATATATATAAGTATATTTAAATTATTACTATTATATTAATGATATTATGATCATTCTATAATGACATAATAATATTTACCTTATTTCCATTACAATCATTGAAAAATGGAAAATGTTACTCAAGCGTACGTACGACCTACCGTCTCCATGATTATAGCGTTGCTCATTTTTAATAACCCAAAATAATTGTTTAAGTTAAAATTATAATTTATTTATAAAAATAATAATAATTTCTTGTATATTATTATAGTGTTTATGTAGTTATGACCATGTTAACTTCTGATATTATTCCATTTTCATTTCTGACTAAAGTGCCGAATATCAATAAAACATCCGATATAAACTTAAATAATTATGTAATTATTTAGACATAGAATTAAGTGATACAGAGGGAATAATAAAATATAAAAAGGTTCTCAAGCATGTAAAAATTAACCTAAGGGAATTCCTCTCAATCTCCTTTAATTGAGGCAAATTTGATGTTATACACTGCCTTTTTTAAAATGTGTATAATCAACCCATTTTAATTTTAATTTCATTATAGTTATTACAAAAGTAATATATTTCATTTATGTAGTGTAATTTTATTACAAAATGAAAAAGGAATGTTTTTTATGTATGTGGAGACAAAAAATTCTTTCTCATCGTAACTGTTATTTGATAGTTAGCATCCTCTATAATCCATAATGATTTAAAAAGGTAAAATAATACATTATTCCATTATTTGGGTATCTTGGAATTGAAAATGGTTTTTAAAATGGATTTACTATTTCAATATATTGGAAATATTTTCTATGATTGAAAATGAAAATTTATGAGTGAAATATTGGTACTTGTAATATTTTATTTGTTATGATTATACAATGGTACTTGGAAATTTGATAGGTGGTTATGTGATAAACCAAATACTATTTGTTCCATGATAAATCAAATAAATGTGGTTCCACAATTAGCCAATGATATATGGTTACTTCATTACCTCCAATGCATTGTGAATGAGAGTTTCCTGCAAGGATATTCAATTTTTAAAAGTAATATGTATAGAAGTCGACCATATGGTAATTAAATTTAAGTATGATTATATAACAGGTTAAATATATATGTTATATGTTCATTATATGGTTTTTATTGTAATATTATTATTACAAAAAAGGTAATCAATGATATTATAAAAAATGGAAAAAATTTACTACCTCTTTAGACAAAATTTATTATTTTATAATATAGTATTTAAAGGTTACAGGTTTTTTCGGGACTACTGGTTTTCTAAAATTGTTTAAACATTACTAAGATTTTTATTTTCATCCCATGTTATAAAATTTTTTTCACTAGATTTTTATGTAGAATAGATTTATGGATGGGATGAAGGAAATTTTTTGATGAATAAACATGGAAGGAAACCATGTTTCATTTTAAAAATTATTAATTTATGAAATAAATAAATACTATAATTTCATTGGTTTGGTTATGTATTATTTATTTCATAATTATCTAAATCCATAAACTTGAAAATATCCTCAATGTGAAATAAATTATATTTCATGAATAAAACCAAGAATATATAATGTTTATGGCTGAGACCTTATAGATCCTGCCTTAAGAAGTTGACCAAGTCGAACACTAGATACTTGATAATTTTAACAGAGATCAGTCAAAGATGATACCTATCACCTCCAAGAATATGAACCTTTACATATATATGATGAAACCTCGACCATACGTACATATTCGTATGGTACTAAATATATGAAATGAGATATGTACATACATGCTCATATATCAATATACCCATTAACACTCACAAACGTATGAATTTTTAATGTTATACATAAAACACACCTATCCACATATATGTAAATAAACCTATAAGGATGAAAATAAATATAACAGAGGAACTTATATATATATATATATATATTCATACCAATGCATAGGTGGATATGTTTCCTATGAAAATGGAAACCCCTAACCCACCTCAAGGATGACCAAATGAATTATAAGCAATACAGTAATCCCAAAATCACCAAAATGACACAAAATAAATTAGGAGGAACCATGAAGAAGATGTAATATATTTCCCCAGTTGGTGATGAAAATAAATATACCATAAAGACATCTCCTTTAGGGGAAAACATCAAAATAATCACAAAGGAGTGATGAGAGACCCATGACACGCCCCAACCCTAAAGAAGAACCCAAAATATGGATTATCCCAATCCCTAGGTTTGGAAAAACAAGATTGGGTGACATGAAGATTAAAGACACCTAAATAGAGAAGGAGGAGGAATTAGAGAGGTTTAAATCAACAAGATGTCCATGAATCCTCATTAAGTCACTATGAAACTGTGTGTGAAAGGAGCTTGATAGAGGGAGGAGTGCATTGTCATGGATGATGTGGGGGTGGGGGTCTTACTTGACTCCAAGAGATAGAGGATGGGGTGGTTTGTTAGTTTTAATGTTTAATATTTTTTTTTATTTATTCAATTATATTAAAATATACAATACAGATATTTTAGGATGCATAGTTTCAAAAAATATGATCCAATTGGGTGCCCTATATTGGGAACCTCGAGAACCCCACATGGTTTTTCCCACATGGTCAGCCTAATCATGAAAAAAAATGTGTAGTGAATAGTTTCAAATAACTACCAAAATGGTACAAATCATGCAGTCTAGGAAGAAAATTTGGAATTCTATGCTGATCCAATGCAAAGAAACATTGTACACATATTTTAGTTTTCACAGTTGGTTGTTGTGGACCACACAGTTTTTGAAAAACCATATAACCTCCCCATATCCTTCTAAATTGAATAAAATACTGACCCAACACCCCTAAAACTCAACAAGGCCTCCAAAAAACCTATCAATCCATCACCCATGACCAAAATTAACTCATTTAATTGTTCCAAATCTTGGAATTGTGTTCCAAATCTCAGTTTTAGAAGCATTCTATCTCGTAAATGAAAATTTAAAATTCCTTTCGGTTTTCATCCTATTCAAAAAACACAGAACATCACTAAATAAAATAATTTGGAATAATTTCCACATTTATTTCATATAAACAACATTATAGACCCCACCTAGTAATATAAAATAATTTATCTATATATTAGACAATAATTAACATCAATAAATAGTTTCAAAAAGAAGATCAAATCAAATATAAAATAACATAATTAAAATAATCACATCCACAAAAAATTTTAAAACCAAAAGTAATGTTTCCTAAAAAAATCATATATACTGAAATCTAAAAAATATATAATGTTAGATTTTCTAATAAATATATTACCAAAATCATCATTGATGGATTCCCTAGAGGCTCTCGACACAAAAACTCTTTATGACCCACTATCATCACTAACAACTATACTATTAAGGAGGAAGTTTAATTTTATAATTCCAAAAAATATGTGGCTCCTTTATCATTACCTATGTCAAATATAACCAAGTATATATATACCCAATTGATGTATATTGGAGTTGAGGAAAGAAATATTATTATACCAACAAGAATCACTATAATATATTTATCAATAATAACTTTTATCATAAGTATTCAAATATCATTTAAAAGTCACCAATTTTTATAAAAGACACATTTTTATATCTCAATAATTGAATATGGAAATTAATATCATATTATATATTTTTTAATAGAAGAAACTAAATATTATAATTCAATGAGTCCAAGAAAATATAATGTCAGAATCAAATATAACAATGAAAAGATAAATTACTCAATAATGAATCACATGGTTTTAACCGATTGGGTACATAAATAAAAGATAGGGAAAATAAAGAACAAAAATCATGGATAAATAGAAAAACCTCTGTTAAGATGAAAAAAAAAACCAAACTTCCCCTTTTTCCTTCCTAGGTGACAGCACACAACAATTGAAGTAATTTTTACATGTGTAAATAGACAGTTTAGTAATCTAAACTCGAATAGAACCAATCAAAATAACCAAAATACATAAAGACGTTTTCCATTTAAAAATATCAATATTTACTATTAATAATGAATCCAAAAGTATGTAATCATATGAAGAAACAAATAAACATACTAAATTATGTGATAAACAAATATATTCAAAATGAATATTATACAATCACATGAGAATTTAAGTGAATACAAAGCTTATAATATAAGGAGAAATATTTCATATAGTAATTATTTTTCAAAACATCATTTAAAAATACATTTGTAATCAAAAGTATCATTGAATAATTTTATGAATCACATTATATGTGTTAATGTGGGTTTGAAACAGACAATACATGAATGAAATGCAAAACTATCACTTTATGTAATACAGTGTTATGAAAAACAATGAATAAATCCAAAATAGACCTAAAAACATATTTAATATATAATATAGTATTTAAATTCTTATTTATCAAAGGTAATATAGTAAATCCATGGGACTGATTTAATATATAGTGGATACTACCTCAGTCATATTATATCCTCATTTACTTCGTCTAAAACTATTATTTTTGAGATAAATTGATCCTCAAAATCCATAATACCCAAAATATTCACATCTAGAACAATATTTATCCATGATATTTACTAATTTGGTTGAATAAAGTATGATGAAAGTTATTAGAGAGTTTGAGAAGGTGGAATAAGACAAGAGGTGTTAGAGTAAAATATATGACTTGAATCAATGGAATATCAATGATAAAGGTTAGATGGAAAACCATTATTAGGAGAGGAATATAGGCCAGTTAAATAAGAATTAGGTTGGATAAATGAATTTAAATCACATAATAGAAAAATATTAATTTCAAAATTTCATAATTCATGGATTACAGTATGGTTTTGAAACCTAGTTTGGGAAACCATATTCTAGCCATGCAACGTCCATTTACAAGGATACATAATACATAAGGGTTAAATACCATGATTACTACTAAGATAATCATTAATAGACAAATAACTATGTTCCCTACTTTTATGTATCACAGACGATTACATTGTTCTGGAAACAATGTTCTAATGGTGTATATGGTATAAGGACCATGCCCCAAACATAAAATAATAAAGAGGTGTATTCCATATTTCACATTCATTCACATTACTGATCTTTTTTGATTTAGATTTATAGAGAATTAAGCCCAAAATGATACATAACAAACCCATATAATACAATGTCGAAAATTCTAATTAATATCCATTTTTTCCACAATCTGAAAATTTTAAAATAAGAATGATATTTTTCCTGAAAAATCTTTTTGACATCCAGGTTGACTTTTTTCCTTTCCATTAATAGTCCTTAATCCCTATGAAATACATTTTAAAATGCTTCATGAGAAAAAAACTCAATAAAAGACTTAAAAGTTAATTAAACTATTAGTCCAGTGAAAAAAAGGAAAAACCATAAAACTCTTTAGCCATTTCAATGTTCTATGATTGAAATAAAAAATAATTTTAACATGAAGAGTCACATTTTTTCTAATGAAAATCATTAAAATCTGTTGCTAGAAAATAAAAAAGTTATTTTGGAAATGTAGAGAATCACATTCATAACCGATTTTACATAGGTGTTATATGTAATTGGCTCCCAATAAAATCCATAAGAGAAACACACTAGTAAATCCATCCACACTTCATATCAACACAAGGAACATTATCCAAAGCATTCAACTATTATATGGGTTCACCCATCATTTAAGATATAAAATGCTCAACCGACACTATCTAGATACACCCATCATATAAGATGTATTATGATAACCTGTATGTCATTAAATAATGAAGTTCCAATTTAGGATTAAATAAAATTTATTCTTTCATGATTTCATTATAAATCATTTGAAAAACTATTTAATACTCATATAGAAATCAATTTCCAATATAAGAATATTTATTACTTTTAGAAATCCATTTTAAATACAAAAATATACCAAAAAAAGTTTTTCATTGAATTAAACATTAATTCCTATAATGTAAGAATAACATTAAATAATTGTTATAACAATAGGAAAAGTTATAGTCTTCGTATATGTTAAATTAGAATATTCATTTTTTCATTTTTAAATAAAGTAATAAATTACAAAAAAAATTAAATTTTGAAAAACATTGATATAAATAAATCAATATCTTTCATATAAATCTCATTTCCATATTAAGGATATCTTAAAAACACAGACATCAATGAAAAACAGTGTTTCAAGGAATACATTAAAAGATTATTTTTTTATGAAAATTAACATTTCACTTTGGAAACACAGGAATCATAAGACACATGATAGAATATCATTAAAAAACATTTTAACTATCATGAAAACAAATAAATTCAAGATTTAACAATTCATAGTTTCTTTATATACACCTTATAAACTAATATAGGTTTATAACATCAAAACATGCCTCAATTAAAGGGAATTGGAATTTTGTCTCTTACCTTGAGTTATAAATATTATGTATTTATTTACCTTCATAAATAATAAAATTTTTAACTATTAAATTTGTTTAAAGACATTTTCAATTTCAATTTATTCATTATTTAAATTATTATTATTCTATACACAATTTCTTAGTCAATTAAGTATACATTAGATATTTTGGGCGAATACATCTTATATTTCAAAAATTAATTTCGTTTGTTGAATACAAACAAAGAGGAAATTATTTCAAATTATCCATAAAAATAATCATGAATTATTTATCATTTTTATATAGTATTTATACTTTTAAAATGGAGTATTATTTTTTGTTTGGAAAAATAACCTATGTTACAATCACGAAGACAGTATGGCGTACTTACACATGATTCACTTACTCATTTTATTTCAATGATAATTTTGGAAATAGAGTAATTAATATAGTTTTTCATTATAATAATCATAAAAATAGAAATATCATATTATTTCATTAAATATACTTATACATGTCATCCATGTGTTTATGGTGACGAAAAAAATAATCATATCTCTTCTTAGAGGTGGTTGTCAACACATATGCATGAACCATGTTATCATTTTTTAGTGTTAGAAAAAATGATATATTATATTTTTATAATGGGTAATAAATCATTAATATAAATATTTTTTTATTTATCTAAAATATATACATTAATCTAATCTCCGTTACCTTCCAATTAGTGCATTTTTGAAAGAACGAATCACATCGCTTCATGAGGTGGTATTCCGACATACAAACAAGCGACATTATCATATCCCCCAAGGAATGAAAATTAAGAATGTATATGAGATATAATAAACCAATTAATATAAATATGTTAAAATTTCCTTATATATACATTAATACACCATTATTATATTCCATGCAAAAAATGATCGGAAATTAATGAAATCAGTTAGTGAGGAGGTAGTCCAACATACACAAAAATGGAAACATCATACAACATTTGATAGAAGAAGAAATGGTTTTAGGTTATGAATATATAATAATAAAATATTTGAATATGTTAACTAATATTTTTATTATATAATCATAATTTAATAATATTTTAAGGAGTTGGATGAAGAAATAAAATAAAAACATTTATTAAATCATGATACATCTTATCTGGAAAACCTCATTGGGTAAGAATCATAATAATTATGAGGATGAATTTACGATAGAAATAGAAAATATTGTTCATTTAGGTTGGGGGTAATTATGGTATTTTTTAGGTAATTTCTTATCCAATAGTATTTGATGTAGTGAAGAGGAGGTGGCAGGGGGTTACCACTTATAAATGAGGACAGTTACTCACTTATAATTTATTAAATGAAAAAGGTGTACCAACATTTTTCACATACCACATGTATCAAAAATAGTACATTATTAAAATTTATAAATAATAAGTTCTAAATATATCAATAAAATTTTTCATACAAAAAACTATGTCTTACTTACCATTATAGTTTTAGTTTAACTCCCCAGTAAATCAATTTTTACCTTAACCACAATAATTAATTATTAATTTTTTTCACTATTAATTATGGTGAAAAATTATGTTTAGCCTATTAGATACTATAAATTATTCTAATTCCAAATATGGAATCTATTTTAACAAATTAAAATCATATAATTGATATAATTTAATCTAAAATTAAACCCGCGGAGATTAAGAAATGATAGTTTTCTATAAGTGTTTTATCATGAAAAAGATGATTTTATATTAATTTTACTACTAATAAAAGTTATTTTAGGAATATAAATTGATATTTACTGATAAATAACACACACACACATACACACAGATATATATATATATATATATATATATATATATATATTTGTGAAATAATTCCTTATGAGGTTTTATTAATTAATTAAAATGAAAAAACATTACTCACTGTAAAACTGTTTTTATAAAAATCTTATTTTTAAAACCGTAAATAAACGTATTCTATAAGGAAATATAATTTTTATTAAAAATATTATAATTGGATAAAATATAAAATAATTCATATTTTGCATGAAATTTTATTCAATAAATAATTTCAATTTTATATTAATTAATTTGATGAAAATAAAAAACATTTTTAAGTGTAACTATATTTTTAACTTTTTAATGAAAAATCAATATTTTCCAAAAAATTAACATTTTTTATACAATGTTAATTTTTTTACTTTGATTTCATATTTGATATAGATATTTCCAAATTTAAATTTTAAAAATTATTAATATTACAATATCATTAAATAATTTAATTACAAATATTTCCTTTTTGATTTGAAAAATTAATCATTACTTTTTAATGAATATAACTATCTAATTCATATTAATAATCTCGTACATATTTTATTCTATAAGTAGATAAATTTTAACATATGGTACTATGAAAACACCCTTCCATTTGCATATATTTTGTGTACAATAATAATTAATCATGCATTAACCATGTGGCTAGTTCTATTTCCCCACTTTTCATATTTTCAGACCTTCAAATCCTAAAAAATCAAATAATATTATAAATAAATTCGAAAAATAAAATAAAAATAATAATAGTGACCCATTGGAGTGTCATAATTCTCTCCAATAAGCCAATATATACCCCGTAATGTTCTTGACACTCTTTAATAAATAATAATTGAGGTTCTTTCCCTCTCACCAAGGCCCCATATTACTAAGCCTCATGACTGTCTCCAAAATTCATATAGATATCCCAGACCAAAGATTTATATTTACATCACAACACTTTATCTATGTAATCCATACCACTGATAGAAATCAAAAACATAATTATATATAATTGAAAATGCATATCCCCAAATCTAATCACATGAGAGGATCCTAGATGATACTTATTTGATAGTGATACTGAATCATAACGTGGATATATGTAATATTGGTTGGTAAAATGTTCCACTTTATCAAGAAAATAATCAATCTAAAATTTCATGACATAACACATCTTAAACTACCTTTATTACCGAATTTATGCCATAATAATTTAGTATAGTTTATGAGAAAGAGTCGGTCACCAATTGAAAATTCCAATGTTAATCAATGATTGATAGAATAGTATTTCCTATGACTCTTAACAATCAAAAATATTTTATGAATCATCTTAAAAAAACCAGTTATCTCATGAATTATTCATGGTCCTAAAAAGTATTTCTCACCTAATTATGAAAACATTATTTGACCCATATGATCACATATAAATAGATTTAAAGGGATCCATATTTATCATGGATTGGGAAGAATTAATTTTTGAATAGTCTAAAAATAATAGATGGTTCATCCATGATGTTGGTCAAATTGAGTAACTCAAGGGATGAATATAAATGTAATTGGGGAACCTATGTATATATATATATACTTACCTATGCATACGTAGGTGAGTTTCCCTAAACCCAATGACTTAAAGCCAGATGAAACAGTCCAAAGAACTAAACAATAATATTTGGAACCTTAAAAAAGGGATGCATTATAATATAATAGAAACAACAAAGTTGAATAAAACCATTACATCAGGTAGTGGTGTCCAATAAAAAAACCGAACACCATCACCCTTAGTAGTAGATTTCTTAAAAAGGACCATCGAGTCCCGAGAGGCCCCTTTCACAACCTATAACCCAAAGAAACATGAAACCCAAATCAAATCAACCGTTGGGTTTCTGCTGATCTATGTGGGTAGACGAGGGGGAGAAAATTGGCCAAGAAAATAAAGTAGAAGAGGACTCAGGTACTCACATTCAAGAATCAAAGTGAAATTCAAAGGAAACCGACAGAATATTAAAGATCCTAAGGGAAATGTAGGAGGGGGGTTGCATCATACCTCAAAGGGGATGCCCTCCTTGTGCGTCATGAAAATTATTGGTTGAGGGAGAGATCCGTTATTTTTTTTAATTTTAAATTAATTTATTTATTTAAAATACTGGAACACATGGTTTAACCATCACATTTTGGAAAATTATGTGACAACCCTGCCATACCCCCATTTTAAAGAAAATCCATTCACACTGTTTTTCCAGAATAGTTTGAATAACAATGAACATACTAGGAAAAATCCACTATCCCCAAAAATAAGCTACACAATTTCCTATAACCAGGAACACATTTTAATATGTCAGCCACAAACAATGTTCCTCTAAAATCCCTTCAGAAACCTAATATTCACTGGTATGGAACTTTAGAAACTCCTCAAGCTACCATATTGTCCTCTTTGGCATTCAACATAGTCCAAAGACATCA
Source organism: Viscum album (assembly GCA_963277665.1). Classification (NCBI taxonomy): domain Eukaryota; kingdom Viridiplantae; phylum Streptophyta; class Magnoliopsida; order Santalales; family Viscaceae; genus Viscum; species Viscum album. Next base: position 1,532,577,469 of record OY728163.1, on the reverse strand, counting down.
TCTTAAAACATTCCAGCTCTCAGAATTTAGTTCCGTACATTAGTTTTTTTTAAACCTACTCAATAATTACCAAAAATTCAAATTCCTTTATAATTTCATCCAGTTGTAATATATGGGTTCTTACAATCCACCCAGCTTAGTACTTGTGATCCCCATAAATCCACATGTAACTATTAAAACATCACCCAACCCATAGAGGACACGAGGTTTTGTTCAATGGTTGTGTTGTGTTTCCGACACCGAATTCACCTTCAACCATTTCACAAGACCAAGGTGCATGACCCTTTAAAACCCCATACAAATCTCAAACTCCAAACCAAAACATCAAAATGAAATTTAATCAATCCCACACAACTATATATACAATCCCATTTTCGTATCATTACCTATTCTCCCATTAGATCTTTCTACCAAGGGTATTATCAATTAACTGGCTGCATGTGCTTTCCTCAAAAGATGTCACCAACCCAAAAAACATACCTTCTCTTAAACTATCAATGTGTGATTAAAATTAATTCTTCACCAGCCGTATGAAACAAGAAAAATAGAAAAAAAACATCCAAATTAGGCTAACAATCATCGGAGAGTACTGTCTTAGACAGATGACACATCCCATCGAACAATAATGCATTTCCACCAAAGGTATTCACCAGTTATCACAAGAATTCACAAAAAAAGTCCTTAACTGAATTATAGTGACATTAGTAGACCAATACATTTATAGGATATTTAAAAATGTCATGCCCTATCACAAACTATGGAATAATCCAAAGAACCATGCATCCCACGTACAACCCAAAAAGAGATCCCAAAACAACCCCACAACATTGAATCTTTAGAATTGAAAAATAACTAACACTCTACTAGTGCATCCAAGACTACATAAAGATAAGGATAATGATCTTCCCATTCATAAGATTACACTATTAGAATACCAGGAAGATCATTTGAACCACTATTGGTCAACTCTTTACATTAGACTGGCATCACCTAATGACTTAACAACAACCAAACTTCGATGCCTATACCCCCAACACATTTTTATGCTTTCAGATTCACCACTGAAATTCTTCAAATACTAAGAGTCTATCTAAGTTTTTGCACATACTTACATTCTTATCTATGTTGTGATTCCAAGAAATCACCGCAGCATACACTAGAACTGATTTAACGCTACCCACCTTTGGATTTCCCATATTGTCGAATAAAAACACCCGCCACTCAAAATCGTGCTAGCTCTGAACACCTTAAACGCACCTTTCAAATTCCAGTCACCATGATCATGATAAAACAATTTGGCATGAAATCCATAATCAATCAGACTGATATGTAAAAATACCCGAATCCAAAAAAACCTCCTGATCAATGGGATGAACTTGTTTCTTTAACACCCAAATCATTCAACAATCGTGTTATCCCTAGAATGTACTCAATATCAAATGACATGAAATCACAATATACTCAAACTGTTTTCTACACCTATAAACATCTGATGATTACCACATAAGTCTACACATTCCACCATGAGTTCATAAAATCCTATGACATAACATCAAATACAACCATTATCTCAGATGATGACATTCTGAGTTGCCCATCATTAAAGAAAGGTGGGGTTCAAATGACCTCATAACCATCTGACCATACCTGAGGTATGTATGACCTAATAAACAAAGAATTCCATGATTACTGTTCCCCATCAAAAGTCAAGGTACCGTGACCACCACTCCAAACAATGGTGTATTTTAAAACCAAAATTCATACTCGGGAGAACAACACCAAATGACACAAATGTCAAAAGATCATAGTGGAAGAAATGTGTCTCAAGCCTAAGTGTGCTACATACCATGGGTTAGCCCCATACGATGTTTAGGAATTGACCATTTCCCACAGTCATGTGAAATATATTTCACTTTGATTAAAATCCCGTTTTTCATTATGCCACTCCTAAAACAAACATCCCATGGCTGGTCACTCACGTCTATCTTACAAGTCTTTTCGTATGAAACATTCTAAATTTCCACTCCCAAAGGGTTCAATAAATGGACACCAATTTAGTTTCTAGTTTAATGAAATTTCATTAATTCATTTAAACAATAATTCATTTAGCATAAATTTAACAAAACCACAAGGAAAATTTCACAAACAAGTCAATTGGTTTTTAAACAACACCCTATAGGGAAAACAGGAAATTAGAATCTATGATTAGGAGACCTGCAAGAGTCCCATTAATTAAACTAGTGTTCTTATATAAGAAACCCTATAATTTTTTATTTCAAAAAAAATGCCCCAAATGACCTTCTTGTGTCCAGTTTAGAATTTTGGAATACTAACCACGACATTTCAAATCAAAACACAACAGTTTCACATTTATAACCATTATAAAACACACCATTGTTATACAAAGTCCCGGTAAAATGGGTCTCCATCTACCAATCAATAAGGTGTAAAAATACATTAACACTGAAATTTTGATCCCATTAATTGAATTTAATTTATTTATGTTCGGAAATTAACAACCATTACATTACAGTTTCTCAAACACATCATGGCTTTACATTTACAATGGTTTTCCATTTCTAATTCCATGAAGTGCCCATACAATCAATAAAATGTAAATTGGATCCCATTATTCCTGTACATTTCAATTCAACACTTTGTAATTTGAAAACCATTTTTTAATGGATTGAATACACTAGCCATCCTTTTCCCAGTTATAAGGTGCCCATTCAACTTATAACTGAAACTATATCTCATTGTAAATGCAACCGACCAATTCAGACCATTAAATCATTTTAATATCATGATATCATACTAACACAAGAAAAACATTATGGAATATAGCATCCAAAAATTTACTCCACAAACATGACATGATAAATAAATAGGAATACTAATATATTACCTCAATAGGTACAAAACAATCATTGCACCACTTATGGAACACAATCATGCTTAATAGGAAACCAAGTAATGTAGAAACATGGAATGGAATAAATGAATTTCATATGAGTTTTTAAGTTTCTAATAGGATTCATTTCATGTTACATAATATTAATTTCCTCCAAGGGAAAATTTACCATAAATTACCCATATCCATATGCTAAGGAAAATACAATATTCAACTAAGGGGAAATCATGTCAAAAGTTATAGAAATAACATAACTACAATTCAAATTCCTGTATATTTTTTCATTTCTCGTACATCGGGTGATCAGTTCCATGTACAACTATCTACTATGTTCTAACACATTCCTTATTTCATTTATACTATCCAAAAATAGTATGTTGAAGGAAATAACACCTTTTATACCACTGTATAACATCCCTGCCTGACTGACCACTAAACTGGTAGCCAAAACGATCTCCACAAGACCTTAAGAATGCCTCCTCATATGACAGAGGATACCTAATAAGAGCGATGGTGTAAATGTAGTTAGTGAGGAGACTCTACCATCATATTCGGAGAGAACAATAGTAACATATAGCAACAATAAAGCTACAATGGGAGTAGTAAAAATAAATAATTAAAGCAACAGAAGAAAATTGTAATATCCACTGAACATAGAAATATGGCCGAAACCAGTTTATACAATGCACGAATAATGACGATGACACATAATCTTAAAACAAAAAAAACACAAAAATATTTAAAATTCATTAAAATAAAATAAAAAGACAACACGGCTCAAAGGAAATAACCATGAGCATCCCGAGCACCAACTCGATCCTTTCTCTTAACTCCCTAGTACAATTGAAAATAGAAAAAATATAGATCAATATACCTACAAAGAAGAGGAGTCTACTCAGGCACCAATGGAACCAGAGTAGGTTGTGAGATAACATCTCTGTAGGCCGACACCCGATGTGTCATGCCAAAACCAATATATTCAATATATAAATATGAATTGTCCAGGTAAATACCTATGATGTAAATACGAATAAGAAATTTCCATGGAATCTAAAATACCAATAGTAATACCAAAATATCCCTTAAAAGGCTCCCTGTACAAGATATTCAAGATCCTCTACCGAGGCATCTATATCCATTGAACAAAATAAATAAATAACATGACATCAACATACATCCAAAATTTAACAATTAACCAAGGAAATTATGTATATTTGAACTTATCACATACCTCATGGTCACTCGATATAGAGATGTGTAGACCATGATAGTTTGAATCCAAGGAACTCATCCAATGCATCCCAATCGAGTCCCATGGGCATCCTAGTGGAAATGTAGTCTATGCACTAGTTGGAGTCGAAGTAGCACATATACTAACATGACCTAAGCAAGTCCAAGCAAGAAAAATCAACATGATAGTACTATCTAGTACATCACATAGAATATAGGAACAATTGGAATAATAATCCCAAGGAATCCACTAATGTGTTCCAGACCCATAGAGTTTAGTTCATGGCATAAACCAAACCATTCATTCATTTAAAACGATTTATCAAATAAAACGATACAAGTATACAAACTCATTATAAAAATTCCATTATAATCCATGTGATTACCCACCCACTCCTTATATTCCAAAACAAGTCTTAACCTAATCATATGGGTGTACACACCCACATAACCATATAATTTCATTTAGTATGTATGTCCTCTAACTACATCACCCATAACATGATCATACCTACTCATGTGTCCATTTCCTTTTAATCAAGCCATATGGGTATAAAAACCCATATATCACCTATTAGAAATTAAATAAATCAAAATCCAACCATTGAGTATAACCTCTGCACATTGACATTTCCTATTTAAGTAAATCTTACATGTTTTCCCACTCCTTTATCCGTTTTACATTTTAGGCATATAACGAGTATACCCAAACCTAATCCATCATTGCTTAATTAAACATTTTGAAAATCCCAGCCACCCTATTGAATTTTCCAACTCAATTAACTAATTACCCAAGAGAATACCACTTGGGATCACCCTCTAATATATCTCTTTATAGATCACTAGAACCATTTAACTCTAGAGTATCATCATAAAAAAGGAGGAAATACATATTTTTTCTAAGAAAACCATATCCCCTAATCATAATTGATTCTTCTGTATTAAAATGAATAACAAAAACCATATTAACCAAGCCCAGGAAACATAACATTATTCTCCAAACTTTTTGAGATTTAAAGAAGCTCACCTCTATTGGAGGAGTTTTATTATAAAAATATGAATTTTTCCTTAAACAAATAATTTATCTTCATTTATCAGTTCATTATAAAATGTCAATTATACAAATCATTAAACATTAAATGACCAACTAAATCTTTGATATATAAAATCCAAAGTCGGAACTCTATCTCAAAGAAGAACGAAGACGTCCACTTCGGCTATTGGAACTTTATAACTAAATGATTCTGCTCCCCCACAAAGTATATGAACTTTTACAGAAATGTAAGGACACATAGGCCCTATGCACATGCCCACATGGGTAGAAGCATGTGAAAGGGGATCCATACATATATGATTATTTTCATATACCCATCTCCTCTCACACAAACATGAATTTCCACACACACGCACATATATATAGGCATACCTAGCCTCATGCACATATACTCACTAACATGGAAGAATATACATGTAACAGGGGAACCTACAGGCATATATATATATATATATAAATGCATATGCATGAGATTCTGTTTGACCGGGTGACTCTATTACATTGTAAATAGTTCAATTCACTTAAAAACAATCAAAGAACCTTAAATCATTTAAATTATTCATTATAAACTGAGAAGAACAATGAATTAGAAGAAAACCCTAACCTCGGGTAGCAGCGGCTGACCGAAACAAGCGGGTCCCGAGAGGTCCCTTACACATCCTAGAACTGGAAGAAAAATGAAAAAACAAATCCAAACCAACCATAGGGTTTTAGACTAACTATGTAGGGTGAAAAAGAGGCCAAATGTAGCCATGAAATGGAAATATAAGGGAACTGAGGTCTTTACGATGTTGAATTGGAGTGAAATCTGAAGGAAACTAGTGGAATATTAAACAGTTGAGGAGGTCTGAGGGAGAAGTGTTTCATCACCCCTCAAAGGGTAGGACATCCTTATGAATAACACAAATGAGGTTTTGATGTATATATGGGTTGTTTTGTTATTATTTTTTATTTTAAATTATTTTAATTCTTCAAAAAGACCTGACCACATGGTCTAACCCGCTTGGTTTAAAAAAACGGGCTCTGACTGTGAGTTGCACCTATTAATGAAACCCAATTAATATAGTTTTTACTATATGGTTATCATAACAATTCATAAATTGTGTAGAATTAAATTTCCCCCATAAATAATCTGCATAGTTTCATATAGTAAGCTGCACAGTTTAACAGGCTGTTTGCTGATTGTGCATCCCCTCTAGGTCCTTGAAAAGAAAAACTTTACCTAGTCTGGTTCTTTCAATACTCCTTATATTTCACAAGAATGTTCCTGGGTATTATCTACTGTCTAAATAAATCACCTTTGAACATGTTATCTCATCGAATTTAGTTATGACGTTCCCTTTTAAAAAACGATAGGCTCGTTATTACCAAAAATTCAAATTCCCACTAAATTTCACCAGGCTTAAAATCATAGGTTTTTATAAAATATTACATCATGAGTTATGTATTTTATATTATCCATTAGGGTGATAGGGTATTAATATTAGGTTTTTTTGTTCTTACTGTAAGGCAATTCTTGTTGCACTGTAAGACAGGTCATCATTCTATTGTCAGATTATGACATAGAACGTTTTTCATCAATCTTATTCTATGATGTATGTGTTCATATTGTTATGTGAAATATAATATGTTGTAAGGTGATACACAATGTGCGACTAATTGATATGGTATATTGACTTTGACATGGTTAGGTGTCATGGTATGCTCTATACTTATCCACTCCTGGAATCATTCTAGTCAACCATTTTCTAATATAAAACATGAATATCTTTAAAAATAGGATTACCACAATATGGGATCATTAAAATATGTTCATTCTAGTCAAATACAAAAATCTATCCCTTTTTTATGATAATAAATATTGAAATGTAAATTGAAATGAATTTTATTTATTAAATGAATATTTTCAGTGGATTGAAATATTTGTGTAATACATTTGTGAAATCATGAAAATGGTTTCCAATAAATAAATTTAATTTTAATTTCTATCATTACTTCTCTTTTTTAGATTATCCCCACATTCATATTGTCAAAACTAATCAAAATAATTAACAAGATTATTGAAAAGTTAGAAAAAACAATATATAATTAAAATTGGAATGGATAGTACAAAAGTTGTACAAAAATATGACAAGAAATACAAATAATTAATCATATTTATACTAAAAATGAGGGGCATATATAAGGTAAATAAGAAACATTGGATCATATAATTTGAAATTAGAGCCTAGAGAAGATGTTTTATTAGTTTTAAATATAGAGGAAGGGGTATAATAACAACAAAACTGAATACTGGTCTACGCTACATTAACACCTCGATGTTTAAACTATATTTTTTATTTAAATAATTTTTATTCTTAAATAGCATGCATTAAACACAATTATAAGATTAAAAGTATTTTGAAATACCCATGCTAAAAAATTACCATAATAAACCAACTGTTATGTTTGTAGGAATTAATATAACAAGATTCTAAAAATGTTTGGTGAATTCCTTGGCTACCAATTATTTCTAAAAATTACAAATTAGTTAAATATTTTTAATTTTTGTTTTAAAGATTTAAGTGATTTTAAATTATAAAATTAAATTAATTAAATATATGTGTTATATATTTAATAAAATATTTTTTTTATTCATCCAACATATATTTTACTCCTAGGGTATGAATAAACCCAATTTTATGTATAAAAACCTATATTTTCCAATAGAAAAAGTTTTCCACTATTTAATGGAAAACAATTGTTAAATTAAAATAGGGACTCATTAAAAATTTTTATATGAAAAAATAAACCTATTATTTTTTGATAAATATAAAAATTTATTTTGGATGAATTTTAGATATTATTCTAATAAACTTCATGTTGAGATGAATAGTAATAATATACAAACTTTTAATTTAAAAAACATTATTCTTCAAAAAAGATTAAAAGGTTAAATTATATTTTTGAATGTTTTAAAAGCATAAATATAATAATTTTATCAGTTAATATAATTTTGTAAATATTCATTAATTTTACATTGAATTTAGATTTAAAAAAATTTTAATCATTTGAAATTTTTTAACTTATTAACCTTGTTTTCTCATTCCCACAATGAGAATAATTTTAATTAATTATATAGAATTCAATATTTTGAGTTTTGAAAAATGGATTCCATATTTGTAATTAGAAGGTCCAAATTATATAAATATCTTTCTTTTATTTTTATGAATTGTAAATATTACCTCTAGTATTTTTTTAATATGGTAAAAGAGTAAATTTGGTGATTTAGGGTAAAAATAATATTCTAAAAATATCCTAACACTATTCCAGATATTACAAGATGATTATTTTTTATCCTTATCATCATTTTATAAAAAATCTCAATCAAATTTTAGTAACTATATAATTTTCAATATATGGTTATACATAATATAAATTCTATTATAAATACTCGTATGAAAAGAAATTTTTTTTCTTTATCATGGTAATTAATTTGTAATTTTTATGATATAAATAATGTTCATAACGTCTTATATAGTGATAGTGCAGAAATTATTTAATTGATGATAAATCAATAAAATAATTTCTTTTAAAAATATAATAAACATTTAAATACCCAAATAATTGAAATTTTTTTTACTTGTTGAGTATATATCAACCATATCCTTATGAGGGTAGTTTTTTGACCTTTTAGAGCTATATGGAAAATATTATGACAATTATAATATTTTATTTAATGTGATGTTGAAGGTGTCATGTTCATGTTTTAATAAATAGAACATTTAAAGGTTGGATTTTCTAGAAGATATATTTGAATATAATAATTATTTTCAATTATTGAGGAATTACCTTCATCAATTATTTTATATTAAATTTTTATTCCAAATAATTTATATTAAATAATAACATAAAAGAGATGTTGTAATTATTTTATTAATAGAGAAAACTAATAATTGATATTAAAAATTTTATAATTAATATAATATTGGATTATTAATATATTAAAAGAATTTAATTTATGACCATGACCTATAGGGAATATAATCAAATAGTTTTTTCCATGTAAAAATGTAATATTTATATTTTTAAAAATCAATGAACTTAATAGATACAAAATTAACACTATTGACTGTTTTTCAAAAAATTCATTCTTAAATTACATAAAAACCTTTTTTTTTAAAAAAAACATAGAAATTTTATTAAATTTTCAAAAAATTTATAAATTTAAAATTTATGGTATAATTTAAATCAAATAATTAAATATGACACCCTTCAAATATTGAAAAATTTGTTAACATAATGAAAAATTAATTAGAATAACTACATGTTGATTAAAATGATAATGTTTTTATTGATATAATAACATTTATAAAATTTATTTTTTGGTTATATTAAAACCATATATCATATCATATTATGATTAGGTTTTTTTGGTGGTTTATGTATGTACTTTGATCTTATTATAAATTAATATATTTGTGGTTTCAAAAAGGTCCTGACACTTAAATTATAAAATCCATCCTCCTCCCGCACTTATTAAGTTTACTTTTAGCCTTAAATATCATTCATATCCTTTCCATTTACCTTATCACCATACCAAGTCACTTTCTAGAGGATATGGTCTCCTTAAAAAACCAACACTATTTCTTTAAGAGGTGATCTAAAGGGATCACATCGAAGAAGAGGTAATCTACTATACTAATTATTTAAAACATATTTCTTATTATACTTCCTCTTCATGAGTTTTTTACATTATTAATTAATAAATAAACTATAAATTATTTACTATGATAAATTTATGATTATTTAACAACCATATTCCACCTTCGATCTATCCAATGAAAAAAAATCACCACATGGGGGAATATACATTTTATCGTCTCCACGCAATGGTGTAATCTATTTTCACCACCAACTTACCTGTATAGGTATAATGATGAAAATAATATATATATATGATTATTTTAACATGATATTTATTATATTCCAAAATAAATACAATCCACTCCCATACGATTGCACAATTATGAGAATGATGTCTTTTCTTGTGCATACATACGACCTACCATCTCCATGATGTGACAAAATTCATTCTACATGATATCCCTTAAAAAATGATTATATAAATTTATAAAATTCATAAATATGGTAAATATGTTATTAATACCATTTTGGAATGATATAACTATGACTAGATACAAAAAACAAGAACTAATTCGACAAAACATGAATAAGAAAATGACGCAATAAAAACCCAAATAATGATTAATAATGAAATGTTACTTAAAAATTTATGATAATATGATCATAAATTTTATATTAAAAATTAATATGATTCTGGAATAAGTCATGTAAATTATTTAAGTCATTATATATGAGGTTTATACACATAAAAAGTATATTGGAGCTAATGTAAGTGATAATTTCACAATCTCGTTATTATTAGAGATTGTTTATACATAAGTATTTAATATGGAATATTTATCATCAACATCCATGATTCTAAAATATGTATGTTTCTACTGGGGGAACGGGAGGACCGACGCGCCCGATGGTCGATCTTGCAGAGGGCTGAGTTCTGCTCAATCTCTCAAGTGGGGTATATCGGTCTTCGTTTCGAAATGCCCTACAGTTTTTTATCCAATGATTTGTGGACCTTCTTTCCAAAGGTAGGAGTTTGCACATCGATTTGGACATTGATGCTTAAGGACTCATATTGGTCAAGATGATGGGAAGTCAGTCTCATCGCACCCTTTTTGGGGGAAATTATTGCCTTTTCCGGGACTCTATTATATATTTAAAATGTATTCATATGTTCGCGAATCTTTGGATTATACCCAATCATAGTATCCACGGATTACTCCTGGTTGGTAATGGTCAGCTGAACCCAGGGATTTGGATTCATTTAGGCATGAGGTTTACCATCCCTTATTGGATTAATGACTCTGAGGAGTTTGGACTCATTGAGATGGCACTGGCTTAAAGCCTTATAACTGGGTGCTCTAGAGTTTATTATCATCCATGGGGGACAGATAATGACTTGAGTGTTTGGATCAAACCCATGATATAGGCTTCCAAAATATCCTCATATTAAGAATTAGAATCTAAGTAGTTTGGTTCCACTTGACGGGACATATCACCTTTTAAGGTCATGCGACGAGGGCCAAACCGTACAATTTAATGACTTGTGGCAAGGACACACAGGCGAGAGATTCCAAATCAAAGATGGTGTGGGAATTACGCTGAAGCTGCCCAGAAGACCCAAGGGAAGGGATTTGTTATTCATAAATAACACCATGCTTGGGTCATGAGGACATGGTGTGAAAATGATGAATGTGTATCAGACGTAGATATCAGGCTTCCACCACAGAGAGGTTTCCTATGTATCCCCGTTGTTTAGGGATCAATGTCCATGTAGTTCTAGGAGATGAGGGATTACACATGCCAGTTCCTGTTGTTGTGATTGGACCTCGAGGAGGTGTCCTACGTACCGTATTTAGGAAAACATGGATCAAAACCCACGTAGTTCATTTTGAGGGGCATGATTGTCACTTCAACATGGTTAGTGGCCAAATTTGGGAATGAATGTTGAGGAGGATTCTTACGTAACCAGCTTAGGAAACAGGGATTAAAACCCACGTAGTTTTTTTTGAGGGGCATTGTTGTGCGGGCTTCGTGGCCATCACACATCCCTAAACCCATGTGAGTCATGCTCGGTGTGAGAAACAATAGAATGCAACAGACCTGGTGAGCCTCGCACTTTCTACCAACTGAGAGAAGGGGAGGAAGATGACGAGCAGGGGAGAAGGATGGGACCACTGGACTATCCTTCTCCCTAGTGTTGGAGGAAGGTAGGTGTCAGACAGTGGAGCAATAAACCTTTCGTGATGAGAGGGGAAGGGCCATTGTCTTCCTGCAAGGATGATGCAGGTCTTACTCCAGGCGGGATTCCCAGGTGTCGTTATGGTGTGACAACTGTGTATGGGGCATACCCAAGGAAGCTACCCATAATGTCTTCCTCATGTCTGGCCATGAGGGCATCCCAAATCACTGGTGGGTTGAGGCCTTCAACTATGTGCTAATGCACGTACTGGATAATGAAAAGGGGCGTTAGAATCTATCCAAACAAAGGGAAATGAAAAGTGTGAATCACATGCCCAAAATTTGGAATGAAATGAGGGTGGTATGGCTATGGAGGATAACTGTTGACCCTGTTCGAAACATAGCGTCCATACCAAGTTAGCCTGAAATGGGGACAAACAAATGAGGGTCCATTGCTGACCATGTTCGAAACACAGGACCTGACTCAAAGTATTGTCGAATGTCTTACGGGGCGTTGGCCTAAGACAGTTGGTGAGCCGATGTGGCATGGGACCAGGCCGTTTGGGGGTCCCTTCAGACATGGATGTGGATGAGGATCTGAATGAAGGACACCCAAAGCATGGGATGGAGTGATGGAATGTTTGAACGGATTCCAACGCTCATCAAATTACGCCACTGTAATCATGGCATTAGGCATATAATTCATGGAGTAGAAGGCATCTATTGTTTGAAGGAAGATGCATCGTAGGGTGTACTAAAGTTTATAGTCATGTAGACAGGACTATTTGAATCTTATGATTGGAGTATAAGGCATCTCTTATTTGGAGCAAGATACGTTGTCTTTTGGCTCATAGGTATTACTAAAGTTTATTGTCATGTAGAGAGGACTATAAACATCTTATGCTTGGAGCACAAGGAATCTATCGTATATATCCAAGAGCATCCTATGTTTGGGACATATGGATTACTACAGTTTAAAGTCATGTAGAGAGGAAAATTAGAATCTTATGCTTGGAGCACAAGGCATCTCTCGTATAGAGAAAGAGAAAATATTGTTGGTGTGGGACATACGTAAGGGCGACCCTTTCAAGCTGAACCTAGAAAAAGGAGCTAGGTAATGGGGTTATAGATGAGTCTTGAGGAGTATATCGACTCATGGAATGTATAGAACGGATGTTGCAGTCGCATAAGGGTGCGATAGAAAATATTGTTTACCCAACCCGAAAAGACCACGGTGCGACTCTCTATTTTTCATGGGGGTCAGTGATGATATTGAAGGGACCGACCAGGAGGGTTGGGAGCATATCCTGATAGTGAGGCAGAGTAGGGGTTGGTGGCACAGCTCCTGCGATATGAACCAATGAGTGCATGGGGTTTTCCTCGTGGGGTAGGCCACGTAAGAGATGGACGAAAAGAGCTGGCCACAGCGGAGTAGGCCACGCAGGGTGTCCACGGAGGAGCGAGCCGCATAGGAGATGGCCGCATAAGAGATGGCTATGAAGGATATCCACGGAGGATCTGTCCACATAGGAGTAGACGTGTAGGATCTATACGCATAGGAAATGGTCGCTATGCGTATTCGTAGAGGAGCTGGACGCGTAGGAGGAGCCGCAGAGAGGATGTCCGTGAATGGTGTCCATATATGAGATGGCCGAGGAGGAGGCAGGTCGCGTAGAAGATAGCCACCTGAGATGTCTTCAATGAAAATGGCCACTAAGGGCTGGCCATAGAGGATCTTTACACATGTGTTTCATGTTTTGGTTTCTCTTCTTATGCGGAAGAGTGCATCCACAGACGATATGGGGTCCGTGGATGGTCGTGGAACATTACCACTAGAAGCGATTTATCCAACATATCCCTAATGGTGTTCACCCATCCTTTCATCCTTTCCTTTTTGGTGCCTCTCGATGACTATTTTTTGAGTCGTGAAGAGGCTGTATTGAAGGGAAAATGATAGTTTTTGCAGAATCCCATGAAGGAATCCCCACCCACAAGAAGACTCAGTTAACTAGGGATTTTTGGAATCGAGATTCGTGGGATTGCCTCCACGACAGCATACATCCTTGCCCATATTACGTGAGTAATGAGGTCTGCGACATTGGTACGGGATGGCTTCCTCGGTAGTCTTCTTTGTTCACACCCACATTGGCGCTCTGCCCCCATTTCGCGAACGACAGCATCCGCTGGAGGGCGGTTCACTGAAACGGCTACATACTGTTGCTGGGAGCCGGTACGCGGACCGGTTCGGTCCTTTTCCAAATCTAGGGGTAATTAAATTTCCCCCCTTGCGGAATTTTAAGGACCCTACAATGTAATATAATTTATATTATTCTAAAATTTATTTATTTAAATTTTACCAATTAGGGAATTTGTAGGAAACGGTCTGAATGGAATTTGTAATCATTTTTGGTATGCGGTACATTTTGACTTATTTGATAAAAGTATGATAAGAATGTTTTATTTTAAATTATACGACATGAATGGATTTTTACTCTTTCATAAAACCTTATATCCATGATTCTATAATTAAAATATATCAAATTTATTTTGAAAAGAAATTATATTACTTTAAAGGTATATTGTATTTTGATGATATAAAACATTTTTGACGAAGAAATGAAATTTTCCTCAAGAATAAATTTTATGTAAACGATAAAGAAAATTTCATTGTGAGATTACATTATTTAATAGTCTTCTGTTCCAAGTATACTATACCTATTATTGTAAGGATTTTATTATGTTTTCTATGGAATTATATTTTTGAAATCTATTTGTTTTATGTAGACTATGTTATGAGGGAATAATTTTTAAGAAAACCATTTTATTCATTGGGATAGGCTATGATGAATGATTTTTTTTGTGGAACATGTGAGAATGGTTTAATTACAAGATGGGTGGGAAATATATCTTCCTCTAATTCATTGGGTAATGATGTATATATCATGTGATAGACTGTACATGAATTGGAAATGATCTCGGTTCTATAATATAGGGTTGGAATGAGGAGCGAACTCGGCTTAGTAATGGAATTTCACTACATTGGTGGTCTGATAAAGGATATCTGAATAATATTAAATGATTTTATATGCTTATGTGTATGCTAGAAAAAAATTATGTCTTATGTTATGACAATGGAGATTCTGTTCATTGATTCTTATAAACATTTATGATTTATCCCTTGACATGATATCTTAATCGTTCATCTGTAGTATACCATTTTCAAATGTTACGTTATTATGAATTATCATTATGATATGATCGATTTTTCGCTTGTTTACCCTTATTTAGAATATGATCTCACCCTTACTCATGTTTTTCCACATGTCATGGAGAAAGGTAATACATAATATATATAGAAATGGGTCTAGTTATAAAGAAATAAGCGTGAGAAAATGTATATATATTATTAACGAATTTTTAACGATTCTGAGTTTCAAAAGACATTAAAAATATATGGTATTGGAGTTTTTTTAAACTGTTGCAGCCGAAGCCTCATTATATTTTTAAATAAAATCAATGACCTCTTTTAACTGGGTAGAGGGAGACCCATTACATAGCCCGAAGGCCCAGTGGGCTTCTAGCCCATTACATAGTCCATATGCCCAATTTTTTGGCCCAATTTCCATTCTGTGAATAGTAACATGTCTGCTACAGTACTTGAACAGTACCGCTGCTGCTACAGTACCACTACAGTACTTCTACAGTACCTGCACCCAATGGGTTTTAAACCCCCATTTTTCATGTATGATTATGGCGTACTTACCACTAACCCAAAACCCAAATACTATATATGGTATTGGAGTTTTATTTTTATGAACATTCTTAAGATTTGAAGTGATATCAATGTATGTAATATATGGGTCGTTATAGTTAGTATCAGAGAAAAGGTATAGTTAACCATTAGAAACTTGGATAAGAAAACCATAGTATGAACCCTAACTCTATGTCAATGTATATGTTACAAACATAGTGTTTTTGAAATGATCATGAATAAGTAAGGATAAAACCTAAGGTTTCCTCAATTGTTTTTTTATTAATTGGTTTTATCATTATATTTAATGTTTTTCAAACCACGATTCTTGGTTTTAGTAAATGGCTGGAACCCAGAGGAACCATATTAATGCTGAATATATTGGGTAATGAAATGAATGTTCTCCATATCAACTGAATGTAATGGGAGTTGGAATGAACAACCTTATTGCCATGCTCAAAAAAATTTCTCCAGATATGAATCATTTAGGACAAATAAATAAACAATAAAAGGTAACCAAATTTTGTTGAGTCCTTCATGAGGTAGTGTCATCCATATTTTCAGTGGGTCTTTTGATCCACTATTGACTTAACAGGGGTTAATACCATTGAAATTATATTTTTATTTCTCTAATATCAGATAATGATATTTTCACATAAATAATATATAGTTTGGAAGGTGAAGCTGAAAAATGGTGGGACCTTATCAATAATACGATGCAATGAGATTTAATTGAATACATAGAACGGTATGAGTTTATAAACACATTTTTCAATAATTGCATTCCACATATTCATCTAAAATTGTTGGAGAAGGAGATCCTGGAGCCTACGTAAAATGAAGATGAATATATTGGTACTGACAATGCTAATATTACAAGACTTTCCTGGTATGTTTTTTGGAATTTGTATCCAACGTGAGAGTAAAGTGAATCGATTATTTAGTGGCATAAAAACACATCTCCAATGTGCATTTTCCATATGGGACTTCAATAGCTATGAGGAAATAATTTTATGTTCTCTCATGGTTGAGATGAATATTGCGGTAACACATCAGTCATATGGGATTGATAAGAAGAGTAAATTTTAATTCAAAGGGAAAATCCAAAGACCACACTGAAAATAAGATCAGTTTTCCCATATCCTCAATGTTTGGAATGAAACATAGAGTAAATTGTATTAAAGAGACTATAAAATGTTTTATTTATGGCATAGAATGTCATCACGTAGTTAAATTCCAATTATATGAGAAAAAGATGTATTGTGAAGCGAATAGAGAAAAGGCTTCATTGAATGTACCTCATACACATCAATTCTACATGTACAAGGATATATGGAATTATGTTAACCAATCCCCTAATATATGGGTTATCAATTACATTCGATGAAAATAAACACATAAGAATAAAGAAAAAGTCAAGTCACCTGAAATCAATATTGGAGATGTGGAGTACAGTAAATGTGTGACGAAGGGTAGACATAACATGAACTCTAAAGTAGAATTTTTTTTATTCTAGATCCACCCACTCTGTTATTTCTAATGAATTTTCTATGGTTATCATTTAATTACATTACCAATTATATGTTGAGTTAGTTGTGATAACCCCTAGTGGAATAACGGTCATAACACACGTTTATAATTCTTCTTCATTTGATGTTTCTAGGAATGTTCATCTTAAAGATCTTGTGACCCTTCCATTTGTATAATTCTATGTGATTCCTATAATGGATTTGATTTCTCAATTTAAATATCATATCAAATTTCAATGATGGGAATTCACATTTCATATTACGGATCAATCTATAATCATCTATCCATGTAAGGATGAGTATGAACTTCTAGTGGAATTTTCATGCATCTTATGGGTCTTAATTACAATAAATGAAAGTTACCCATCTTAAATTGTTTGGAAGAGATTAACTATTAATAATAAAACTATTGTTCGAGATTTTGATGGTGTATTTCTTATATAATATCAAATTATTCTACCGAATTGTGATGTTGAGTTTTCAATAGAACTCATACCGAGTGCTATGACTATTTCAAGTAAACCATATAGAATGTCCACAATTGAGTTGTGGTAATTTATGAAGAAACACCAAGAAAGTCTTTACCAGGGATTCATACATATTAGTGCATCCCCTTGGGGTGCACCTATCGTGTTTGGTAAGAGGAATGTGGGATCATTAAGACTATGCATAGATTATCGAGTACATTATAAGATCACTATTAAGAAAAAATATCATAATCCCCACATTAATTAATTAGTTAACCAGCTAAGCATTAAACCTTACTTTTATAATATTGATCTTCAATCAATATATAATCAATTAATGGTCATGATGGAGGATATACCGTAGACAACATTCCTTACAATGTAAAGGGACTATGAATTTATATTGATAGATTTTGGTCACACTAATTCCCCAGCTATCATCATAGATCTAATGAAAAGTGACTTTGGAGTCTATCTTGATCAATTTTTTGTAGTATTTTTTAATGATATTCTTTTTTATTTTATGATCAAGGAAGAACATAAAGATCACTTGATAATTGTACTAAAGACCCTGAGAAAAGAGATCATTTATGCAAATTTTAACAAGTGTCAATATTGGATTTAGAAGGTTTCGTTTTTTAGTCACATAATCTATATAGATGAGATATCTATAGATAAATAAAAAATAGCAGCTATTTAAAGATGGACTAGACCAACATCGGTAATAGAGATCTGATTTTTTCTTGGTTTGGCTTGTTATTATTTAGGTGTTTTGAAAAAAATTCATAAATAACTAATCCACTCTCATTGTTTAATCTAAATAGAGTTGAGTTAGTGTGGTTGGAGAAATTTAAGGAGAATTTCAATGAGCTAAAAAGTAGAATAGCTAGTGGACATGTGCTCATAGAACCTTGTAGTGGAGAAAGGTTCGTGAGCTACGATGATGCATCCAAGAAGTGGTTGGGATCTTCTCTCTTTCAAAATAATATGGTTCCATATTATCCCTCTCGAAAACTATAAACCCATGAGAAAAATTACCTAACTCTAGATTTGTAGTTAGCTGAAGAAATCATTGACTTAAAGCTATATAGGCATTGTCTTGTTGGTGAATGTTTGGTATTCATACTGATCATAAACTTTTATTGAATTTTTCCACACAAAAGGAGTTGAATATGAAACAAATAAGGTGGTTAGATGTGATTAAAGATTACGACTACTCGATACATTAAAACCCATGGAAAAAAGGTGGTGGATTATTCGAGTTGAAAAGACCATGCTAGCCTATTCATGATGACGACCAAAAAATATCAAACATTTGTTGATTTTTGAAGGATGGATCATAAAATTATAAAGGGGAAAATATTATCATTATAAATGAATTTTTAACCATCAATACAAGTTATGAATAAGGTTGTGCAAAATGAATATATAGACATACAAAATAAGGTGAGAAATATTTATGAATTTAACCTTGATTGTGATGGAATACTACAGATTAGAAACATAGTTTATATTCCTACCATACAAGAATTAAAAAAAGGAGATATAGGATGAGGCTCATAGTTTTTCATCCACTTTTAATTATTGAAGCACAAAGATGTATACCATCCTAAAAGAGTTTTTATGGTAGGATTGAAATAAAATAGATGTTTCTAAATATTTCCCTTGGTTATAAATATTTTAGAATGTAATGGATCAGAAGAAAAAGTTGAAGGGGTTGTTACATCCATTACCCATTCTATAATGGGAATGGAAAAACAACATCATGTAAGTTGTCATCGAACATCCCAAACCATATTAAGGCCATAATGCTAACTGGGTTATTTTTTATCACTTTAATAAGTTATCACACTTCATTTCTATTAGAGATGATTTATCTCTAGATCAACTGATCATTATATATGTTAAATAATTGGTAAGATTTCATGCATTTCAACATTCAATTATATATGATTAAGAACCATGTTTTACCTCGAAGCTCATGGGAAGTCTTTAGAAGGATCTGAATATGGAGTCATGTTTCAGAACTGCCTATCATCATTTGACATATGGTCAGTATGAGAGGAAAATTCAAAATCAAGATGAAAATTTGAGAGTTTCTCTATGTTTTTCAAAGATGGTTGGGATCAATAATTCTCGTTTGTGGAATTTTCTTACAATAATATATTTCCTTACAGTATTCAGATGGGTCCTTATGAATCCCTCTATGTAAATAAGTACAGAACTCCAGCTTACTAGGATGAGTTTGGGGAATTATATCTATTAGGACATGATCTTGTCAATGAAATGATAAAAAGTTTCATATCTATTCAAAAACAACTTATAGAATCTTGGCCTAGACATAAAAGTTATCGTGACAACTAAAATAAGGCCAAGACTTTGAAGTGGGTGACTATGAGTTTTTAGGAATATCTCCTACGAAGAGAGAAATGATGTTTGGAAACATGGGTAATCTAATCCTGAGGTATATTGGTCCTTTTGAAATTCTTGATCATGCTGGGACAGTAGCATATCAATTGGCGCTACTGCTGAATCTTCCTCATGTTCATGGTGTGTTATATTTATCTCTATTAAGAAATTACATAACAAATCTTTCACATGCACTAAAATCAAAATTTTTCCCAATATAACAAGATATTTATTTTTAAGAACGACTCAAAGAGTTCATGGATTGTAGAAAAGAAGTTCTGCAAAATAGGACCACCCGCTTATTTAATGATTAATAGAGGGGCCCCCAATCTGAGGAAGCTCTGTGGGAACTTTGACATGTGATAAGGTAGAGGTATCCTTATCTGTTTTAATCCTACTGATACTGTTTTACGGAGAATATTACTTTAAGGGGGGTATAATGTCACAACTGGATGTTTTATATGAAATAATTTCTTTAAATAATTTTAATTCAACAATAGCTTTATTTTTTCAAAATTATGAGATTATACGAAATGTGAGACACCATTGGTATAAAATTAATATTATAACCAAGCCTTATGTTAGTGGGAAAAAACAATAACTAACTTATGATAATATATGCTGAATTCATTTCCTAACATTTATGTATGAAAAATAGAAACCAATTAAATATTTCAATTTTCGTATTAATAAATTTTGTGAAATACAATTATTAATTGAAATTAATTAAATCTATATTTTATTTATTTTAAAAAAAATAATATTAATATAAAATATGTTTTAGTCATTGGGTATGAATATACATTATTTTATGTAAAAAAAACCTATATTTTTTAAAATTAATTTTACCACCATTTAATGGTGAACACTGTTTAAATTAAATTTTTTCAATATTAATTATTTTATATGACCCAATTAAACTCACATTTTTAACCTTGATATATAAAGTTACTTTTGATGAATTTCTTATATTTTTCAGATAACATTCATGTTTTCATGAATAGTAAAAATACACTTAATATTAATTAAAAACAAAATTTTTCATCAAAATAAGTTATATAGTTAAAATATAATATTTAATAATTTAGAAGTATAAATAGAATATATTTATATTAGTTAAAACAATGAAGGTCATAAGTGTTAAATTTTCATTGAATTTAGATGTAAAAACATTTCATTCTTTTGTAATGTTTTATCCTTTTAAACTCTTTTTCTCATTCCAATAATGTGATTAATTTCAAATTACTTATTTCAAATTATGTATATTGGATTATTAAAAATGGATTCCATATTTTTAACGAGTAGGTCCAAATTATATACATAAAATTATTTTTTATTTTGTGCCAAATGAATAGTAACTTCAGTAATTTTTATTAACATGGTAAAAGGGTAAATCAATTAATTATGGGTAAAAATAATATTATGAAATTACCCTAAAACATTCCCAAATAACAATGTATGAGTGTTTTTTGACCTAAATCATCATTGGGTCAAAATAGAATCCTTTGGAGGCCACTTGGATGAGATTATGAGATTTAATTTAATTTAATTAGTGAAATGTTAAATATGACTCCCTGAAATTTTAATAACTACATCATATTTATGTAATGTTTATGAGATATATAAATTATATTATAAATACCTCTTTGGAATATATTTTTTCCTTGGTAATTTAAATTTTATTTATAAGAAATAAATAATTAACTTAAATGATTATACATAGATGTGGTAGATATTATTTAATTGATGATAAATCAATACAAAAAATTTCATTAAAATGATAATAACCATTAAAAACACAAAAACTAGACCAAATATTCTTCTTATAGTATATATCGACCATATTTGTCCACGATTTTAGTTTTTGACCATTTGGAACAATATGGAAATGATTATAACACTTAAAATATTTCATTAAAAGTAATATTAAAATTATTATAATATTTTTTTAATAAATAAAAAATTTATATGTAGGATTTATTAGAATATATATTTGACTATACGTATTATTATAAAATCTACATGATTTATCATTATCATATTATTTTAATTTTTTATTCAAATAAAGTATATTAAATAATTTCACAAAAATGATGTGGTAATTATCTTATTAATAGTGATAAAAAATACATGTTTTTAAAAATATTGAAATAAATATTATTTTGGGTAGTTAATATATCCATCAATTTCTCTATATGAAATTTTCCTATTATGAATATAAAAAAATATTTTTATTTATGTTATATTTTTTTCTTAATTTTTTTAAAAACCAATGAAATGAATAGTTTCAAAATTGACAGTATTGATTATTTATCAAAATGTTATATTATTAAATTATTTAAAATCATAAAATATTTTTAAAAAATATATATTATTTATTATAAAGTCAAAAAATTTATAAAATATTCATATGTGATTTAATTGACATCAAATATTTAAATATCTCACCCATTTAATTTATAAATATTTGTAATCTTAGTTAAAAATTAAACACAATAACTATGTGTTATGTAAAATGAAAATGTTTAAATTGGCAAAAAAATTACTGAAAATTTATTGGATGATTATATTACAACATTATGTCATCTAATATTTGAATTTGGACATTTTGGAGGTTTTTATGTGGTTTGATTTGATTATAAATTAATATTTTCTGAATTTCCAAAAGTTCCCCTCACATCTATTTGAAAAGGGATCCTCCTCCCTCACTTATTAAATTTACATGGAGCCTTTAGGCTCACCCACAACCTATGAATTACCCTTATAAACATCACTTGTACCATTTTTTTGGTTTTGGGATTCCCCAAAAGCCTACCCTTGTGCATTATGAGGTAATTTAGAGGGAGCATGTAAAAAAAGGGGTAATCTCCTCTATTGATTCTTTCAAACTTCTTTTTTATTATACTTTCTCTTCATGAGTTTTTTTATAGTATAAAATAATAAATAAATAATTAATTATATAGTAATATATTGTTCTTATTATTATGGAATAACTATATTGTACTTCTATCAATTATATGAAAAATGAAATCACCACATGTGTGTACATATTGCTTACTGTCTCCACGTCGTGCTGTAATATGATTTTCACCGCAACCTTACATAGATTGGTATAATGATGTATATAATAACTATATATTACAATTATATTATGATATCAATTCATGAACAAAATACATACCATCTATTTTCAAAAAATTTCACAATTATGGGAAGGATATCGTCGCTCTTACGTACATTTGACCTACCATCTATACGATCTGATGTGATTCATTATACATGATATTCATTTAATAATGATTATATAAATGTATAAAATTAATTAATATGGTATATTTTATGTTAATAAATTTTTAAATGATATAACTATTACTTAATAAGTGTAATCGAATCTTATTTGAAAAAACGTACACAAGAAAATTAAGCCATTAATACCTAAATAACGAGTAATACTGAAACAATACTAACAAAAATACAATAATATGATCATATATGAAATCATAAAAATCAATATGATTATAGAATAATTCAATTAAATTATTTAAATCATTATAGTGTATGTTTCTATTCATACAATGTATATCTTACATAAGGTAAGGGACAATTGCACAATCTCATTATTATCCTAGATTTCATCTATGTAAATATTTATTGGTGTATGTTTGACATCCATTCCCTTGTTCTCTTAATATGTAATATTATTTATATTCTTATATAATTTTTATAGTAAATTATACCCATTGGGGAATTTGTATTAAATATTTTGATAGGAATCTTTTTCTGTTTTTCGTTATGAGGTATATTTTGAAATATTCTGAAACAAGAATGAGAAGAATGTTTTATTTTAACTCATACCACATGAATGGATTTTTATAATTTAATAACACATTATTTACATGAAATTTTTTTTACAATATTTTAATTTTATATTAAAATAAATTTTTTTCGTTTAAAATTTTGATTTATTTTCATAAAATAAAATATTATTGATGAAGAAAAAATATTTTCTCTAGAATTAATTTCATGTGGTCTATCAAAATTATTTTCCATCTATGATTACATTATTTAATTAGGTTATATTTGATGTATAATATCCCTATTAATCCTATGGACTTATTATGTTTTTTTATGGAAATATATTTATGAAATTAATTTTATTTGATGGATTATGTTATGACTAAATGATTTTTAAGAAACCCATTTTATTCCTTGGGTTATGCTGTGAAGAATGATTTAGGTTTATGTGGAACTCTTTATAATGATTTTTTTATGAGTGAGACTTTTTTCTCCCTCCAATTAAATGGTTAAATATTTATATTTCATTCGATATATAGTGGTAGAATGTGAAATGTTCTAGGTTCAGTAATATAGGGCATGAACGGGGCGTTAATGTGGTTCAGTAATTAAATTTTCCCACTATGATGGTCTTCAAAAAGATCATTGACTAATATGAAATTATTCTATATGTTTATGAGCATTCCACATAATTTGATGTTTTATGTTATGACATTTGAGATTTAAATGATTAATTCTTAAGAAATTTTATTATTAATCCCATGACATGATATCATGATCGTTCATTTTCAGGATAAGATTATCAATTGTTATATACTTATGACTTATGGTTATTATACTATTGGTATATCCCTTATTTTCCCTTACAGATAATCTAATATCACCCTTACATATGTTTCTTTTCCCAAGTTCATTAATATGAGTATTAAATAATATATGTCAAAATAGGTCTAGTTATAAAGAATTATGTAGGAGACAATGTAATTGTCTTATGAAATTGTTTATTATGATTCTTAGTTTCTAAAGACACATAGCCTATATGATCCAAGAGTGGATTTATTTCATAATTAATATTCTTTAATTTGGAAGTAACATATATGTAAGTAAATTACGGATCATTATATCTACTTAATGGATTGGCATGGTGTTAGGACAAAAGGGTTGGTTATATAGAATGTAGTAGGCTAATATAAAGAAGTGGATGAGGGGGTTATGACAGAAGTATCTGAGATATAATGTTATCGTTCCATCAATCGGTTAAACTCATTAAAAACTGGAGAACCACATAATATATATTGAAGGAAATAATATAAATTCGCTATGAAAGCTAAAAATAAAGACCCCAAGCTTTATGTTTCTCAACATGAGGCTTAAAATCATGAATCATAGGAGTCACATTCAAATACAACGATAGAGTTGTAAACAACCTTTTTAGATTTTGTATTACAAGGATACTTCATAGATAATAGTCAATTTTTCTTTTGATTATTTATTTATCCCGACTAGGTTGTTTGGAATCCTAATGAACTAAATCTACGGTTATAGAAGCAAGGGTTTAAAATCAATCAAACACAACCTCAAGATTCTTTTTGAATTCATAAAAAACATAATTCTAATATGTAATGACCAATTTGACCATATATTTCTTATTTGAAGGTGCAGAATACAAAAGAGAATACTGAAACACAACATTCGTGAACCTGTGGTTTAACCAAATCATCATATATGATAAATAATATTGAATAGAACTAATATTATCACTCCTTTATATAAATCTAATTTTCATAATCTCTATCTTGGAAATAAATATAGGCTTGATACAAGGGACGTCCATGTTATTGGATCATGATATATCCTATTTTATCACTTGTCTTAAGGTGTTAGTAATGTTAATAAAGACATTACAGATTATTTTCATCATTTCAAATTTCAACATGACCAGGTCATCATTACTGACATAAGTGGATGATGGAATAGAGGGTTATGTTGCAGAAGGGGGGCATCAGTAGCCGAATTCCTACTATGTACCTCATGTAAAATGTCAATTGAACTATCTTATGCAGTCATATCCTCAACACTAGTAGAAATTTCAACTTCATGATTATCATAATCTAAAAAATGTTCAATAGATTATAAATTTTTGAATTATCTCATAAAAATAAAACTCTACAATCAAAGATACATCCATGATTATTTGAATAAAAAAAGTGATAGGTCCACAATGTCCAAGTATTATGCATCCATGATCCTCATCATTTGATCGAGTATATTATAATCCCAATCTAAAAGATTCAATGGAATCCTCTCCCTGAGAATGTGAATTAGGTATAGATTTCGTATGGGTACTCCAAATAAAATAATATCCTTCTGAGGTGTACCTACCCTCATTAGATTTAATAGATTTATCCCACTTTGTTTCATCCTGATAATCTAACTAAGATAATTAGGTAAGATAAAAACCACGATTTTTATTCTTATTCTTCTTCAAAAACATATTCTTCATTACCTAAATCATTTTCTTCTTCATTAGGAGAAGCGTCATTAATATATTACTCCAATAACTTATCAAGAACAATATCTAGATCTCTGAGATCCCTTACTCTAACAGGATTCCTGATGAGATTAAACTATTTACACAATTTTTCTAGGTCATATACCAATTATTGTTTCCAATGATTCAATTTAACTTTCATATTATTATAGATATCATGAGTAAGAAAATATCTACCAAAAGTAATTATTTTAACCACTTAATAAGTATGTAGTCTTTTGTATTATTGGAAAGAAAAGAAGAATTTTATGATATTGTATGGAACTAAACATTGAATTAGGATTTAATAGCTCAACCATATGTCACATAAAAATAAAAAAAATTATTTGAACACAATTATTCAAATAAAATAAGGAAAAACATACTGATTATTCTTAAATTCTATAGTATCATTTCCTTGTTTATATAACATGCTATGTAAAGATAACTAGGATAAAATAATCACCACTCATCTTAGGAACAGTCAGGCTGATGGGTGTTACATTCTCATTGAATTCATATAATTCATTCCCATACTCAATGTGTGGATGATTAATTGGATATGATCTTTGATAATCATCATACTCTCTATAGTGTGTAACTCAAAAAAATATCATGTTCTTTGAATAGATATTTTAAAATTCACTATTTATTCGTGATTTAAATTTATCCCTCTTTTCCCAAAGAATGAAATTAAAATACATCAAAATTATTTAATAATATTTCAATAGGAATGTCTATTACTTTTTATAAACCATTTATCCCATACTCATTATTTAATCATGTTTTAAACTACCAATCAACTTGACTTCATCCATTCTTCATCATATAATATTTATTTAGAAATTTATTGTTTAATGAAATTCAGATTCGTTGACTCTACTGAGGCACTGATGATGGATATCATCTACATCTACTTCCTCGATTGAGGTAAATGGATAGGATATGTAATTTCTAATATACAATTCATCCTTTTTATTTAGATTTTATTTGATATTTAGGATGGTTCAGAAACAAGAGGTAAAACAATGAGATTTGAGATGATAGAGTGAGAGGCTGGAGAGAAATACAATCCATTAAAAATATATTGTAAGGCTACTAGGAATATAATGGAAAAGGTAAGTAAAGAATCATATTCAAATTTAAATTTTATCTTAAATAATATAGGTATTAAAATAATATTAAATTTCAAATAAATCCCAAAAAATCATTTAAATAAAAATTCAAAGAAAAATAGACATGAAAATTCGGATGATTATGGATTTGTAATAAAAAAATCACAGTATGAATTCTAACGATATCTTATTGTAGGTGTGATAACCATATAAACATGTTGATCATGTTATTATAATACTAACCATAAGAACATACATTCATGATAGTAATAGTGTCTATGAGAGTATATAAAATATAATATTAATTGTTCACGATTGTCATGATGACAGTATGAATAAAAATAAAAACAGTCAACATGATGACCATGTGAATGAAACTTCATATGTTATATCAAGAAAACCAAAGAAAACCTATGTTAAAAAATATTTAACATTATAAGTAATAACTAATCCTTAAATTAAAATTTTTAAACACAACATATCACGACCATTTAATTTATGATATAGTTCATTATCACGATACTCAAAGGATATGTAATTATATTTTTAAGATGATTATTTAGTAACTATAAAATCTATAGTAATATCATCATTATGGTAATGATATCTCATAACGTGATTTTTGATATCAATATTATTTTTTCTAGAATGATATAACAGATTATTATAAATATTTATAGCACTTGTGTTATCACAATTTTTTGCGACATGTATGAATAGATATCCACAACCTAGAAATGTGAGCTTCATCTGTAGAATATTTCCACAAAAACTACATATATCTATGTATTAATATTTGAAATTGGATAATTACCACAGAATTACTTTCTACAACACCCTAATAATAGAAACATTCCTAAAAATTCATATATTATTAATGTAATTTTTCCATCTATCTTATAACAACAAAAATCTCCATCTGAATAAGTAACTATATAAAATGATTTCCGTCTAGAGAAAAATAATTAAATGATATGTGTATTATTGATGTATTTAAATAAAATTACAACTAATAAATGTTATTATTTTGGTACTTCTTTAAAATAAACACACATAAATAGACTAAACCTAACATCTAATCGGCAAGAATTTAAGTATTGTAAGCTTCCAAGCATACCTTTGTATGGAGTTTGATCAACTGATTTGTATGTTTCACAATGGTCCAACTTATAGTTAATACTCATTGGAGCTTCAATGACTTTAGAAATATACATGCAAAAACATTTTTTAAGAAATTTTGTGTACTTTATTTGATTGAAAATAATTCCCTCATTAATTTTATATATTTTAAAACCATGAACAAATTTAATTTTACCCATTGATATCATTTCTAAATCCATTTACATAATTTTTAAACTTTTTATACCCAATTTATTTAATGAATATTTAATAATTATATCACTAATATAAACATTTATAACTAATAAATCATTTGAAATCATTTTTGTAAATAAATTAAGATAATCAATACATTTAGGAAAACTATTAGACATTATAAAAGAGATGATCCTGTCATTCAAATATTTTGGATCTTTTATAAAAAATCTGTTGATTTTTGAAATTTTAAAAAATTATTTTCAGTGTTATGTTATTTAATTCTTTGGAGTTATTTAACAGAAATATCCTAAAAAATCTAACCATTTACAAATGGTCACCTGGCATCCATTTTATATGGTTTTAAATCCAAATTTTATACGTGAGAATGAAGTAATCTATAACAACCCTTCCCTTATTACACACTTTAACATGATTTACTACTGAAAACCATCACTTGATACAACATGGGTGATCAAGATTTATAGTGTATTTGAGGCTTATGAACATTACATAAAAACTCAACTCATGAAACACAACATCATTATTGAAAACATCCTTTACATGAAAACTACATTTCATTGTTCTTAACATTGCATGGGATAACGAGAGGACATGCATAAGAAAAGGGTGAGTTATAAAGCCAAATATGAGAGTAAACAAGGAATAACATGAACATTAATATACATGTTATGAAATAAGAATATAAGTGGAGAACATGTGAAACATGAGAATAATTGAAGGATAAATCATGATATTCATAACATGGAAAGGTGGTGACACTTAACATGGAATTAGCATGAGCCAAAGCTCATTGCACATAGAACATGAGTAAACCCTCATTGCACATGAAGCATGAGTAAGCCCACATTGCACTTGAATTAGCATGAGTCAACACACTTTACACAAGATGTATCATGATACTATACTTTAGACAATGCATTGGAGTGCTATTAGGGTGCACCCTTCTTAAACATTTAATTTCATGCATAGGTGTGCCACAGATATCATATAACATTAAGTAAATCAAAAATCATAATTTATTCTATGAATAAGTAATGTGAAATAATTTCATAAAAGTATCATTCAATATGTATATGTTCATAAAGGTGAATACCTTTAGTAGAGACACGGGTATGGTATTCACCAGACAATGAAATTGGCTTGGAAAAATGCGGTGCAATTTCGACAACATAACGGCTTGACATAAGGATTCATGAAAATGGTTGACGAGATGGAAAATTTTTTCTCATAATTTTTAAAGAAAATGGAATGTATGGTGGTCATATAGATACATGTCCCAAAAAAGGAAATTGAATTTAGATGCATAATACAAAACAATTACATGTATGTAAAATAGGAGAGAGAAACCCCTCACAGAATTTCAGCATGGTAACAGGTGTACATTGGGGGCATTAATGAGAGAGAAAGGAGTCTCCCATCATCAAAACCTAAATATTCTTATATGGGGGAGGTGTTAAATCATACCCCAACATTTGTAATTAAAAAAAATGGGCATAAAAACATAAAGAAAATTGGACAAAATGAGAAAGGACGAAATCCCATACTTATAAGTGTACTTCCAAAGGTTTGTGACAGGCTTGAGAGAGGCTTCTTGGGAGCTTGGGGAACCTTGGGACGATTCTAGAGAAAATAAGGAAGATATTGGATGAACCATAATCTCTTTGATTTAAGAGGAAGTGGGATATTGGTTGGGTTTATATAGGAAAGGAGAGGGAATTATTTATTATTTAAGTTTGGGACAACACAAATTAAACAAATAAAAACCACAAACCAGCCCATGGTTTTTTTCTAAAGGGTAGTGGAAAAAATATTTTATGAATCCTATATCCTATATTATTAATATAATAGGGTTGCATATGTGGAGGTGAGTCACACTCTCAAGGAAAACTATTTGAAATGACAAAATGTTTTATATGTTTTGAAGGGTCCAGAAAAGCTTTGTAAAATAAATTAATCAATCCCAAAATAACATTATTTTAATGGGAAAAAATTTATTGGATGAACATAATGTTTATTATATTTCATTACATAATTCTTGGGACATTATGATATCATAAAACACCTTATATATTTAAACAGTATTTATTTTTTACCCTAAAATTCAACCCTCTCAAAAAATTATGAAAAACAAACTATTGGATAATTTCAACATCCTGAATCCAAAAAATAATATTTATTTTGTCTAAATAATTTTCTAAATATGTGAATTTTTACTTTTAAAATAAAAACCACCATTTATTGAAATTTCATGGGTTTTGAAAAAAATAGCTTTAAAACCTTAATGAAAATTACAACTTTATTCAGAAAATTATACAATAATTTATATTTAAATGAAATTATTTAATAATAATAATAATAAATTTTTATTAAAATATTATCTAATTCAAAAAACCATTAATTCATCAAAATATATTTCTTAGTTGTATATTAATTAAAAATACTATTTGTTCTTTAAATACTATTTACAATGTAAACATAATAAAAAGAATATATATTCTCTATACAAGAATAATGTACATAATCGCAGTACTAGGGTATTGTTAAATAACCCCGAAAAACACCAACATATGACCTTAGGGTAAGGTGTGTGATGGTGGTATACTCTTGGGGTGGCTCAAATAAATTTGCTTGAGTGGTAATATCTATCTACCACCACATCTCTCATAGGTGGATCCACTGGATCTTAAGTTATTCAAGATCGGCATTGGATTTGTCAAGAGTGAAGCCCGATTATGTCACCCCTTTTCCATGCTCCCACAAATGGGCTTAATAAGGGGAATGTCTACTGGATGGTGCCATAACATCCTTTTTATTAGTAAATTTGATTTGTTAAATCCCTATATTTATACTAATCATGTATCAGTGTTCAAAGGCTATATTAGCAACAATCACAATTCTTAATGTTATTTTAAAATCTAAATCATAGAACCAAATAAGTGCATAAGTTTTACATTACCATAAAATGAAATTTAAATAGACCAAAATTAATTTTCATTAATGAATTTTTGGGCTGTTACAATCTTCCACCCTTAAGAAATTTCATTCTCGAAATTTTATTTTCCCACACTAAAATAGATGTGGGAAAATTTGCTTCATCACTTCCTCTGATTCTCACACTGCTTCGTCAAAGTTGTGTATTTTGGACAATACCATGACAAGGGGAACTGTCTAATTTCGTTGAACTTTTTCTTTATGATCTAATATCATCACTGTTTGCTCCTCATAAGAAAGATCATCCTATAACTGTAATACCTATGAAAAGAGTACATGTGAAGGGTCTGGTATGTACTTGATTAAAATGGATAAATGTAAGACATCATGTACTTTGTCCATGGTTGGTGGAAGTTCTAGTCGATAGGCCACAACCCTAACACGATCATGAATCTCCAAGGGGTCGATGTACCAAGGAAATAACATTCCTTTTCTTGCTAACCTCATAGATTATTCAATTGAGGTATGCATAGAAATACCATGTCTCCAACATTAAACTCATGGCCTCATTGATAGTTATCTACATAACTTTTCTTGTCAACTCTTGGATTCCTTGATATGTTGCTAAATGGTTTTTAGCTTCTCTATCATTTATTCAACCATTTCTGGTCCTAACATCTTACACTCACCAGCTTCATCCCAACATGTTGGTGTTATGAACCTCTTCCCATAAATGGATTCATAAGGTTCCATTCAGATTCTTGAATGGAAACTATTATTGGTAGAGAATTGAAACAATGGAAGATATTGGTCCCACCCTTCTTTAATATCAATAGAACATGATCTTAACATATCCTCTAGTGTCTGAATAGTTAACTCAGATTTTCCATACATTTGAGGACAATAGGTTGTACTAAAGTTCAGTTAAGTATCCAAAGCTTGTTTAAGACTCTTCCAAAATATATAGGTGAATCTTTGATCTCAATCAGATACAATAGATAGTGGTAATCCATGAAGCCTTACCACTTCACTGATATATATTCATGCCAGTCGATCCAATGAGAAATCCTCCAAAATTGCAATGAATTGTGCATAATTTTTAAGAGGACCCACAAGAACACATATTTTAATTTTTTAATTGGATATATTCTAATGTCTTGTGAAAAAGTCCCTGGAGATGTTCTCACATTACCATGCTGGTATAAGAAATTGTTTCATCAACCCCTTAGACATCTACCTCTCTTCCATCACTTGCTGACACCCCAGGTACATTGATGTAAACTCCAAAATATACTTCTTCATATTATCCAACCAATAATTCTCTTAGATATCTCAATACATCTTTTTATTTCCTTGGAAAATAGAAAAAGTTTAACTTTTTGCATCATCCAAAAGTTTCTTCTTCATCTCTGAACATGATGGAACATATAGTATTATCCCAAATCTCAAATTTATTTCTTAGATAACATTTAACTCCAAGGATTTACCTTTTTGTTATCTTTCACTTTCTTCTAAATACCCACATCATTCTTCTAAGCATCCTTTAACCATTCCAAAAGAGACGGTTGAGCTATCATTTGTGAAAGGATTTATGATATTCTATTATTTATGATTCCCATGTCCATCATCATCATATCTAAGAATATAGGATCCCTTGAAATTCTAATAAATGGTAGTATCATTGGTTCCTTTATACATATATCATTCACCACCTTGTTCGCATTCCGATGGTGGAAATGCATTGAGAAGTCATAGTCCTTGATCAGATCTAACCCTTTTCGTTGGCGCATGTTCAACTATTTCTATGTGAATATATTCTTGAGGATTTTCTTGTCAGTATATATTTCACACTTCTCCCCAAAGAGATTATTATGCTGAATTTTTAAATTGAAGATCACCACAGCCAACTCCAAATAATGTGCTGGATAATTCATCTCATAAACATTCAATTTCCTTGAAGTATAAGAAATGACTTGTCATTTTTCATCAACAAACATCCCATTCCCTTCTAAAAAGCATCACTGAATACCACAAAAAGTTATACACTTTTGGGTAACGTGAGCATAGACACAGTGATAAAACTTTTTTTCAACTCCTTGAAGCTTTCTCTACATTCATCACTCAATGATATTTTTACTCTATTTCAGGTAAGATTGGTAAGAGGGTTGGACAATCCTATGAAATTTCACAGAAATTGTCAGTAATATCCATCTAACCCCATGAAGCTACGAATATCCATTACTGATGTTGTCAGTGGCCATCCCTCTATTGTAGCTGTCCTGGAGGGACCCAATGATAACCCATTGCTTGTGATGATATAGCCCAAGAGTGAGACCTTCTTCAACCATAACCCACACTTTCTCTAATTTTCATAGATCTTGTCCTTTCGCATGGTCACTAGTATAGTTCTTAGATGCTCCTCATGATCCTCCTTGGTTTTAGAGTATGTTAGAATATCATCAATAAAGACTACTGCAAATTTGTTGAGTTAATCTCTAAAGACTATATTCATCAAGTCCATGAAGATTTTTGAATCATTACTGAGTCCGTAAGGCATTATAATGAATTCATAGAGCCAGTATCATGTACAAAAATCTATCATGGGGATATCTTCCTTCTTCACCATTACTTGATAATTTCTGGACCAAAAATATACCTTGGAGAAGTATTGTGCTCCACATAGCTGATCGTACAAGTCATCAATTCATGGGAGGGGATACTAATTCTTTATCATGCTTTTGTTAAGCTCATGATAATTGATGCAATGGATCATTGACCCATCAGTATTCTTGATGAAGAGTATTGGTGCACCCCATGGAGAAACAAATGGGTGTATAAACACTTTACTAGATTCTCCTGTAGTTTTTTTTTCAGCGCCTCAATCTCTACAACAACCAATATTTATATATTCTTGGATATTTTCAATGCCCAAAGTATAAGATCAATTGAGTATTAAACATCTCTTCTAGGAGGAATACAGGTCAATTCCTCATGAAACACTTCAGCAAATTCCCTCACAAGAGGAATGTATTTAGGGACGGTTTCCTCCTTAGACTCAATCATCTAAGAGAGATATTTATTCTAATGGGATAGTAATATCCATGCTTCAGATGATGGAGATAATGAAACTTCATCTTCCACCTTGCACTTGTATAAAATCGAGGGTCGATTCGCCACATGGAGAGTGATTTACATATCACAGAAATTTATGTAGGCTATATATAATGAAATCCAATCAATGCTTTGAATTTCATCAAATTCCACTAGATGGAGTATTACAGGGATCTATGGGAAGTTCAATCCACCGATTAAAATAGGGGAGAAGTTATATTCATGGGATGCAATGATTTCCCCATTTTCTGTTCTCACCGACATGTTTACATTTATGATTTGCGGTGATGATGGGATTGTTCTACTAAACATTCAGTATATAAAAGAATTTGTAGAACCTGATTCAAAAAGTGCATTCACAATTCTTGAATTAATAACTAGCGTACATGACCCCACTTTGTTGTCAGGGTTCACATCTATAGTAGTGATGGAAAAATCTCACCCTTGCTGCCTTATAGGTTTTTGGTTTCCTCTGAAAACCCTTAGATTAGGGAATTGATATGAAAGATACCATGGTTATTTGTAGTTGAAGCAATGAACAACATGTTGATATTCAAACAGAGAATTCATCTCCTCTGTCACAACCGTAGGTTTTTTCTTGTCGACTGTTAACATCTAGGTTCCCTTCTATTGCACACCTAATGAATTGCCTCATCCCCATCTGGAAATTTCATGGGTGGTTCCTTCCACACCTTTGGAATGCTGGGTGCTAGATTTTATTAGCACTTTTGGATTTATCCAATGGACCACCAAAATTGAAGTACATCTTAGGCTTCTTATCCCCATGATACCTCTAATATTCTATGATCTCTGTTTCGCCCTTGAGGATGCCTCATCCAATTTAATCATAGCTGTTGAATTCACAGATTGCCATGGATTTCCACATGATAGGTTTCAACCCACCAAATAAGTGGTCAACCTTGAATTCGGGGGTAATGACAATGCCAAACGCATATCCTGAAATCCTTGTGATGGTTTCTTCATATGCTCCAACAAATTCATTGTTTTTTTTCATGAAGGAAAGTAAGTCCCTTTCCATCTTAAACCGGAGGGTGTGTGGAAAATATTTATCAAAAAACATATTTCGGAAAACCTTCCCTTCCAACACCTTGATCTCCTCCTCAAGCATCATATTTTTTTTCAATCTCCAGAATTGATCGACATCACCCTCCACACAATAAGCATCCAGAAAAATTCTATTGTTTGAAAAATTGAAGTATATTGAAGATCATTTCAATGGAGTAGATCTATTATTTGGTGATTGAGGGATTTAATGTTCCATTAAATGTAGGAGGTCATTGTCTCATAAAACTCTCAATAGGAACCTGTTCTTTCTTGGGGGGGGGGTGGCAGAACATTACTCTTAACCCATGTTTCTATTAAATGCTTGAGTGAACTGAGAGAGTATTGTGACAAAGTTCACGATTCCCGCTCCCATCAGATTGAGCATCTCATTAGAACAAGCATCACATTGGTCTTCACATCAGTTTCAATCTTAAACTCTCCTATTATTGGCATTGGCTGGAATAAAAGGAATGTTTTGGATATCACATAAAGGGTAATCAAAAAACAGATGAATTATAAATAGATTTTATTTCCGTAACTTATGAATCTATAGGCTTCAATCAATGTTATCATTGATATACTTTCTAAAATATATTCTTAGGGGAATTTTTTTAATTTACTTAATAATGGTTCATACTAATATTATTAATTTACCAATGCATATCCCCTGGGAGTGTAATAACCAAGAGTAAAGCAAGGCATGTTTTTGTGTACCCAAATGCCCTAGGACAAGCTAGAAACACCTTGTCTGGGTTTTCAACCCTAGGTACATCTATGTCAGAGCCACCACTACCTACTTATATCCAGACAGGGATGTATTTTCTTGATAAACCACATACTCAATACAAACCAAAGAATATTTATTT
The DNA here is from genome assembly GCA_963277665.1 of Viscum album. Classification (NCBI taxonomy): domain Eukaryota; kingdom Viridiplantae; phylum Streptophyta; class Magnoliopsida; order Santalales; family Viscaceae; genus Viscum; species Viscum album. The sequence continues at coordinate 1,532,540,563 of OY728163.1, read as the reverse complement.
ATTTATTATACTTAGTCTTGTCGCTAATACTTCACTATGGTTTTCAAATTCTATTCACAAAAATAACTAAACCTATCCTTTAATACAAACTATAAGAACTATGATCTTATTACACACTTAAACCTGATTTATTAAATAAAACCTTCACTTGATTCAACTTGGAAGATCAAGTGGTCTAGAATCATTGGGGATTAGGAAGATAACATAAATACATAAAACATGCAACACACCATCTTTATTGAAAACATACTTTATATGACCACTACATTATCTTGTAATAAACATTGCATGGGATAACGTAAATACATGCATAAGAAAAGGGTGAGCTATAAAGCCTAGTAAGAGAGTAAAAAAGGAATAACATGAATATTTCAATACATGTTAGGGAATAGTAATATCAATGAAGCACAAGAGAAACATGAAAATAAAGGAAGTATAAAGCATGATAATCATAACATGGAAATGTGGAAAAAACACTTAACATGGAATTAGCTTGATCCAAGGCTCATTTCACATGGAGCATGACTAACCCCTCTTTGCACACGAACCACGAGTAAACCCTCATTGAACTTGAATTATCATGACCAAACACTCATTTGAATGAGTAATCATGATACTATACTTTACCCAATGCATTGGAGCACTATCATGGCGCACTCTTCTTAAACATTTCATTTCATGCATAATTTTTCCACATGGATCATATAACATGGAATGAATTATCATCATAAGTTATATCAAGGTTATATAATGTGGAATTAATACATGAAATTAACATTAAATATTTATATATTCAGAATGGTGAATACCCTTGGTAGAGACCTGGGTATGATATTCACTACACAATGATCTGGGCTTGGAAATACGCGGTGCAATTTCTGCAGCATAACAGTGTGACATAAGGATTCATGAAAATCGTTGATGGGAGAGAATTGGGAGTCTCATCATAAGTACATGAAATTTATATTAAGGGGGTCATATATATACATGTCCCATCATATGTAATGGAATTTAGATGCATTATACAAAATAATTACATGGATGTAAAAGAGGAGAGAGAAATCCCTCATGAAATTTCGTCACGGTAACAAGTGTAAATGGGTAGAATTAAGGAGAGAGAAGGTGGTCTCCCATGATGGAAAAATAAATAGGTCAGTTTGGTGGAGCTGAAAAATCATACCCAAACATTTGTAATTAAAAAAAATGGTCATAACAACTTAAATAAAATTGGACAAAAATGAGAATGGAAGAAATCCCTTACTTGGAAGTGTGCTTCCAAAGGCTTAGGAGAGGTTTGAGAGAGGATTCATTGGAGATTTTGGCACCTTGGGTGTATTAAAGAGTGAGGAGGGTAGATTTTTTATGAACTAAAAAGGAATTCAGTGAAGAAGAAGTGGGAGAATTGGTGGGTTTATCTTGGAAAGGAGAGGGAATTCATTACTATTTAGTTTTTGGAGACCACATGTTTAACTAATCTAAACCACAAACCAGACTGTGGTTTTTGCCCAAGGTTTTTTCCATAGGGTAGTGGAAAAAAATATTTTATGAGCCCAATAGCTTAAATTCTTTAAATAATAGTTTTTCTTATGAGTAGGTGAGTCACACTCTCAAGGAAAATAATTTAAAAAGAAAAAATGTTTTATAATTCTTGAAAGGTCCACTAATGCTTTGTAAAATAAATCAAACAAACCCAAAATCACATTATATTAATGGTTAAACATATATTGTCCTAAATTAATGTTTATATTATTTTATTACATATATATTGATTCATTATTATTTCATAAAATACATTATATATTTAAACGGTGTTTAATTTTTACCCAAAAATTCGGCTGTCTCAGCAAATTATGAAAAATTAACTGTTAGATAATTATGACATCCTGATTCCAAAAATAATAATCATTTTATCTAAATAATTCTCTAAATATTTGAATTTTTAAATTCAAAATAAAAAAAGGAAATTTATCGAAAATTCATGGGTTTTGACAAAAATTGCTTTCAAACCTTAGTAAAAATTACAATTTCATTCATAAAACTATACGATAATTTATATTTAATAAAAATGTATTTAATAATAATTAAAATATTTTGTTAAAATATTATTTAGGTTAATAATTCATTAATTCATCAAAATATATTTCATAATTGAATATTAACTAAAAATACTATTCGTGCATTAAAAACAATTTACAATGTAACAATAATTAAACAGATGTATATTCTCTATACAAGAATAATGCACATAATCACAATACTATTGTCTTATTATAGAAACCCTTAAAAGACCATTATAAGAAATTAGGGTAAGGTGCGTGATGGGGACAAACTCTTTGGGTCCCACGGATAAAATTGCATGAGTAGTAATATCTATCAACATCCACTTCTCTCGTAGGAATTTCTGCTCGAGTTTAACATATTCAAGCTTGGAATAGTCTTTGTTAAGAGGGAAGCCCAATGATTCCACCTCTATTTCGAGCTCCGACAAATGAGCATCGTTTGGGGAATGTCTTTTTTATGAGGCCATTTCTTCCTTTCTCTATGTAAATTGGATTTGTAAAACCCCTATACTTATACTAATCATGTTATCATTGTTCAAAGTCTATATTTCCAACGACCTCATTTTATAATTGTATTTTAAAATCTAAAACATTGAACCAAATAACTGAATATGTTATACATAACCATATGAAGACATATAAATAAACCAAAATGAATTATGATTAATGAATTTTAGGATTGTTACGTAATCTAAGAGATTAATGTATAAGCACCGGTGTAAATGTTTCACCAAATGAAATACTATATTCTTGATTGTATCCATGAGAACACAATCTAGTTTTGTTTATTCTGTAGTGTCTAATTTAGAAACCTTGATTAAACCCCAATTTAGATCGAATATTCTGATTGATTTTAGGTCCAACCATTACTTCGAAGACATTGTTTCTTTAACATTCATTTAGTTCTTTTTAAAATGAAAATACCCATAATTCATCATTAATTTCATTTTTTTGTATTACATTCAATATTTTTTAAGAAAGATTGATGTTCAACATTATTTTTAAGTGAGGATCTAGTTTATGTTACATTATATAGATATCCAAAAAAAATCTCAGGGATGATATCTATGTGTCCTTACAATTATTGGAAAAGAAGGATTAAGTATCTCATTTTCTTATATAGATTTATATTCCGGTTTAGGATTTTCATTAGTTGTCAATGAGTTATTTAGAGAAGGTCTCTAAAATTTTAAGTAGGTTTATAAATTAATTACATACTATAAAGATCAACCTCAATATATTCTAAAGTGGTTGTAGGCTCATTTGAATATATCTAATGAAATTTGACATGTATAGATTCTTCTATAACAATAGTCCTTTTATTAAACACATTATATGACTTCCATTAGATAAAATATAAAAGGAAAATTCCATCATACCCTACGGATGAAATTTGTAAAAATTATCCATTTTATTGAAAATGATGACTTTGAAATCAAAAACTCTGGATTAATTTACCATTGGTTTTATACCATTAAACAATTCATAAGTGGTCCTTTTTAATAGTGGTCTAATTAAAAAACTATTGACCACAAAAAAAAAATTATTCATAGATTCTACATAAAAGTAAATTGGTAATCACTAATTATGGTCCATGAGATATGTTGACGAGTTATATTTCTTCGTTCTCACCACCAATATGTTATGAGGTTTTAAGATTTGAAGAGTTATGATTATAGCCATGTTGTGAGAATATTGATTCAAAATCATGATATTAAAAGTTAATATCATTATTAGTTCATATTTATTTCGTAGAAATTTAATGATGGTTTATATGATTTTTAAACACAATTACTTATTTGAAATTCATTTTTTGTTATTTCCAGTTTTGAGATGGGTTACATACTTTGTAATCTAGGAGTTATAGTATAGGAAGATCCTTTACTAACCAATTCATATGTTATTTTTTATGGGAATGAATGTGGAAATGGAATGGTCTTATACTCTAAATCCATGATTATTTTAAAAGGCAGTTAGATAAGTATAGTTTTTAGAATACATGGATTCTAAATTAACAATATAATCATTATCATTTCTTAATGTAGTAAAAAATAATTTATTTTTGGGAAAAAATATTTACGTGCATTATTTTACAATTTTACATGAAAACCACCATCACATTACTAATAAATACTATGTATATTATATTTCAATAAATATATAAATAAAACATTAGGAAATAAAATAGTGTTAATATTTATGATTTGAAAATGTTTTATTATTTTCCCAAAGGAAATGTAATTGAAGGTGTCATGTTAGCCATCCCACTTGATTAGGTTCATGAAATGTGAGTAATCCCGAATTATGTGTTTATAGAATCAAATTTCTAGATACCATAAGTGTTTATTTTATATAATTATGTAGGTTTAAAATTTAATTTATTTAAATTAAAAATTATTTTTCTACCCATTTTTCTTGGGTCTAGAAGTTATATTAATAAGAGATTTTGGAATCCTTAATTTAGTAATTCAACTCCTCGGAATATAACTAAAACTATAAAAAAATAGAATTATAGTTTTTTCCAGTAGAATAATAATTAATATTATAATTAGTATAAATGGAGTAGAAAATAAATTTACATTACGTAATCCTTTTTTTCTCGGATGACATCATATTCTGATAGTATATATAGGATCAATTTTTTTTCAAATAATCTATGTTGGACTTTTTATTCCATTATTAAATTTTTCTAGATCATAATTTAATTGTTTTTACTATAACTTCATATAATTATTTTCTTTTAGTAGTTTTTAATTTTCATACTTCTATATAGTTTTATCCCTTAAAAATGCCTAATCAGGTCATTCTGCTTCTTTAAAATTATGTATTTATATTTATGTTCATTGAATGTGTCCTCCATCATATTATATTATTTAAAAATTTCATAATTGAAGATTTTTCCATGATATTTTTATATATTAAAGGATTGAAATGTGATCAGAAGATTTGAAAAATCATTTAATATATATAAGTTGTTTTATCATAAACCAGATTTTGGATTTAAAATGTTTATGCTCTCTACATGAATTTAAATCACTTGAACTATCTTACTAAAAAGTCCATGTTTTTTGCATAATTTTTATATAAATTTTCCTTATGATCATACACTTTTTATAAATTATAATATTAAAAGAATCTTTTATACGTCATTTTTCCTTAAATTCATAAAAACCTATTTCATTAGATGGATCATCATTCATCAAATATTTTCTATAATTTCCATTGGTATATGAACCTCAATAATTGGGTTTTTGAATTAAATATTCAATTTATAGATCATTTTCAAATATCTAACCATATGATCCATTTACTAATCAGAGTTACCTGGTGATTCTGCACCACATGTGATTTCTGATTTAATGTCATATTTTTGTTTTGAAGTTGTAGTTTTAATGATATATATTTTTGTTTTGGATTTCCCAGTTCATCTTTTATTACTTACATTTCTTCTTCATACATTATAATATTTCCAATAAGTCACCTTAAAAAAAGTTTACTAATTTCACATTGTTAATATGATATGACTCTGATTATGATTTAATCTGTGATACCAAACATAAGATCTAAATAAGAATGTGATTCTCAGATATAAGAGGGAGTGGGGGATGAATTGTAGCTTTTAAAAATTCCCTTAGGAAATTTTAGAATGGTTATGTTTAACAAATTTAAACAAGATAATTCACAAGACCTCTATGAGTACCGAATACTTGCTAGATTTCGGAAATTTGATTCCTGAAATGAAACATAAAAAAAGTTACCACGATTATGATTCTACCATAAAGCGTATAGAATCTAACTAAATCAGAGTACATTTGAGGAAGTATAAGAATGTTATAATTTACTTTGAAATACAAAAATGTAGTGAAAAAACATGTAGTAAAACTACAAGTAACAAAAAACAAATCTTTAAACTCAACGAGGAGGGTATCTAACAACCATGGATAAAGGTCCCTTGATTTGTACTTTCAAGAAACTCTATCTTACCCAAACTAGGGTAAGCCCTCGATACAATGATCTGAGTCTATCCTGCTATCCCTGCTAGCCCTCAACTAACAGGTAGTTGGAAACTCTATCTTCCTCAGCAAGGAAGCCCTCAACATCAAGGTGTTGGAACCTCTGTCTTTCTATCCCCAGAAGCCCTCAATTGTAATCATCAGCAATCGGAGTCGTATGAAGAATGGCTACACAAGGCAATGTTTGAACAAGATGTTCAAACTTTCTACAGGATGCTTGAGAGTTGATAAGAGCCTCTCTCTAGAAATCACTTTAGGAAATTCTGAGCACCAATATTATAAAAGTTCCAAAAATACTAAGCACGGTCAAATGAGTTCTTATTTATAGGCGAATATCCAACAGTCGGCTACCTCCTCCAATGGTCATATTCTTCCATGAATTTTGGAGGGGCCAGTACACATTTCACTCAACAAATGGTTAGTTAATAACTAAAAAGACGACATCGTTTTGTAATAGAACAAGTGTAAGCATAAGTAAAACTAATGTTCAGAATGTAAGCAAATAAAATTTTGGAGTCTAACCAAAATAGAATTTGGAGTCTATAATAAAGAGATATTCGGATTCTGTTTTGTAGGAATTTGGAACCTGAATTCTATATAAATCCAGAGTCCGAATTTCTAATGAAATTATTAGTTTCTATTCTTAGGAATTTAGAAACAGTTCTTAAAGAGATTGGAGTTGAACTTTATATACGTTCAGAGTTCAACTAGTAAAAGTTCTGAGTCGAACTCATAGAAGGTTACTGTCAAACTAGTATATGATCGAAGTCGAACTCATAGAAGAGCGGAGTAGAACTAGTAGAAGTTCATTTTCAAACTCAAAGAATTTTCTAGTCGAACTAGCAGACGTTCGGAGTCAACCTTGTAGAATTTTGGAGTCGAACTAGAAGAAGTTCATATCCATAATTCAGATTTGAACTTTGTGAGAGGTCGTATCCAGAATTCGGAGTGGAACGTTATTAGAGTTCGTATCCAGAATTTGGAATGGAAATTCCTTGGAGTTTGTATCCAGAATTCGGAGTGGAACATCATTAGAGTTCGTATCCAGATTTCATAATGGAACTTCATTAGATTTATTATCCAGAATTTGGAGTGGAACTTCATTAGAGTTCGTATCTAGAATTCGGATCCTAAAACATGATGCTTCATATCTATGTATTATATGATTCCGGGGTTTTAGGTATGAATCAGATTATTATACTTAAGAAAAATATTGATATGAGGAATGAAAATATGGTAGGGGTAGATTCTGTGCTGAATGAAATTTTCCTTATAGAAGTAAAATATAGATTTTCTTAAGTATAAGGTGTTTGTAATTATCAAAACAAGAAGAAATGGAAAAGTTATAAGGAAAACCTTATTGACTCAACAATCTCCACTTTTTGGAAAGCACAAACATCCTTTAGAAATAGAATATAAGGACTTTGAAAAATTTCTTTACACTTAGAAATTAAAACTTATCTCCCTTTGTTCATAGATGATGGTGAATACAACTAACTCCCCCTTAGGTTTAGGAACTCTAAGGATTAAATTCTAGATACGCCGAATGGAGTTTTCATTATCATGGGAAAGAAATACTTCATAAATAGAAAATCCCCCTTACTTAGGGATAGTTCCTAACTTCGAAATTTATCTTCTCCCTTTTATATTATTTCTTCTCCCCCTTTTGAGTAGTTATTTTTCCTTCTCCCCCTTTTTGATTTTCAAATAGAATTGAGTGAATGGAAAAGAAATAATGTACCTAAAATGATTGTACATAATAATACATGATACAAACAACCAGATATTTCATTAGAGTTGAATGAATTTTAACAAGGATAGTCATTACAACAAAAATTCAGATTGGTCTATTTGTCTTCATTTTCCTTGGGGATTATCTTTTTCAACAAGGTTTTTTGCTTCTTTATGTCTTTCTGGTCCTCCTCTACTTGCTTCTACAATGTAGTGATCCTTTCTTGTTGAGCTTTCAGGACCTCTCCCTGAGCCTTCATGGACACTTCCTACATCTTTAGTTATTCGTCTTGCTTTTCCAGCTTCTCTTTGGTCTCAATCAAGATATCCCTTTCCCCTATCCAATTTTGAGAAACTGAGTTAAGCTTTCCATTCAGATCCCTAACATGTTGATTTCGAGAATTTTACTCGAGGGTCAGCTTATCCTAAAGATTCTTCATCTTTGCATCCCCGGTGTCAAAAGATTATTTAACATTATTCTAAAAGGTATCAATCACTTCTAAATCCTCATCGATTTTCTTTGACCATAAAGTCATTTTGCTGTATGATTTTCTATGAACAACATAATTGATAAGAAAATTTTTATGCTCAGCCTCAATCATCCCACACTTATCCATCACCATGTATAAGGATTCTAAACTCTGATTTAGGTTGTGTTGAAGCATCTGACATCTGGAGTCTATGGGGGGAAAGATTATAATAGTTTCAACCAATTTCGTTAAAGATTAAACAACAAAGTCATGGCCCAGTGGTGATGATTCCAAATCATACACCTTTTATGGGAATTGGTGTAAGTAAGTTTGTAAGACTCTCCATAAGACATGAAAGAAAATTTTTTTGTTCCCTCTTCCTCATAGAGGCATGATGATTCATAGAAATCTACAGGTAACTTCGGATAGACCACATCTTGAACACCTGTCTTAGATATACATACATCTTCCCAACCATTCAACTTGATGTTCTTAGAGATGATATAATCGTACTTATAAAAGTTCGGATGGACTAGTGTTTCTCTGTACAGTTTCCATTTTGAAATTGGCTTCATGGAAGACATATCTTGGGAAGTGTCTTCTAAATACATTCGGAATGGTGGAGAACTGAAAGATTCATAATGGGATTTAAGAACTGAGGCAGAGCTTCAAGACGCGAGAGAATGAAGATCTATGTGGGACACAAATGGGGGTTCCCTTTGTATAGGTGATAGAGGTTACCTTTGAACTTCAAAAACAATCAAACGGTTGAAAATTTCACAGATCTGATATGAAGGTTGATATCATACCCCCAAGGAAATCATGAATCCGATCTTTTGAGGTTTTAAAAACATTCAAATTTAAATAGAAGAAAATCAAAGAAATTTTATAAGAAAAAGAAACTACCAGCAAGTAAAAACGATTACAAAAACATTAGTATTGATATCATACCTTTTGGATTGGCTAGGATGATTTTTTGTAATAGGAGATATTCTTCTTGAAAAAAATTTGACTATGAAAAACATACTATGAAAAATACACTATGAAAAACCCTAGTAAAAAATGTATGAGTACAAAAATTCCCATTACAAAAATTCTCATTAAGAAAATTATCATTACGAAATTTCTCATTATGAAAATTCTCTTTACGAAAGTTCTCCATACAAAAATTCTCATTACAAAAATTTTCATTATGAAAATTCTCATTACGAAAATGTCCTATATGAAAACTTCATTACAATAATTTTCAGTATGAAAACATCATTACGAAAAATTAGAAAGGCTCATTACCAATGTTTTTGAATGGCTCATTATGAATTTTTTTAAAGGATAACAGACAAATTTACCCCCCACCTAAGAAAAAAAGTTTAATACTATAAAGGGACTGGTTAACCAAGAAGTTAATTAAGGATGATTACCTCACGGTTATCATTCCTAACTTATGTTTAATATATTAAAATCTATCCGAGGGTATGGATTTTGTGAAATTGTCAGCAACTTGATCTTGAGTTCTGATAAAATGAAGAATGATATCTCCTTTTAGTGTGTGATCCATAAGAATGTGATGACTAATATCTATGTGTTTTTCACGGGAGCGATGTGAAGGTTTTTTACTAAGGGAAATGGAAATTGTGTTATCACACAGAATTTGAGTCTCAGTGAAACTCAAGCAATAATCTATGAGTGTCTGTTGCATCCAAAACACTTGAGCACAACAACTTCCAGCTGCTTCATATTCATCTTCTATAGTGTAGAGTTCTAAAAAATGTTGCTTCTTGCATGACCAAGAAACTAATGAACTTCCTACAAAATTACATTTCTTGGATGTACACTTTCTATCCATTCTACATCCACAAAAGTAAGCATTTGAAAATCTTTTTAAAATTAAATAATTTCCAAAAGTATAAAAGAGTCCTAAATCTATGGTTCCCTTTAAGTAGAAAAATATTCTTTTCACTGCCTTTAAATGAGATTCTTTAGGATTGTATTGACATCTTGAACATAAGAATACTGAAAACATCAAGCCTGGTCAACTAGCTGTCATGTAAAGTAGACTTCCTTTCACACCTCTAAAATATGTTTGACCTAATGGTTTCCCAGCTTTATTAACATAATGTGTGTTTGAGGTACCAATAGGAGTACATATACTCTCGGTGTCTTAATACCCATACATTTAAAGAAGATATTTATTATACTTATGTTGGGATATGTATATTTTTTCTGGATTTTGAGAAATTTGAAAACCAAGGAATAATGTTAAATCACCCATCATACTCATTTAAAGCTCATATTTCATTAGATTTGCAAATGAATTAGTTAAAGATTGCTGAGTTGAACCACATTTAATGTCATCAACATAAATTTTAACAATCCCAACATTTTTCTTATCTTTCTTTATAAAAAAGGTTGGATCTTTATTTACCTTAACATAGTTGTTTTGAAGAAAAAAATCTTCTATGTCTATCATACCATGTTCGATGGGCTTGTTTAAGGCCATACAATTCTTTGGTAAGTCTAAAAACATGTTCAGGATGTTTTGTAACTTCAAAACCCGAAGGTTGTTCAATAAAAACTTCCTCTTGAATATAACCATTATAAAACGCACATTTCACATCCATTTGAAAAAGCATGAAATTGAAGAATGCTGCAAAGGTGAGTAAAATACAAATAGATTCAAGTCTAACTACAAGAGCATGGGTTTTTTCATAGTCTATTCCTTCTTGTTGATTATAGCCTTTATCAACTAATCTGGCTTTATTTCTATCTATGCTTCCATTTTCATCACACTTATTTATGAAGACCCATTTTACTCCAATAATAGAAGTTTCTTTAGGTCTTTCAAGCAAGTTCCAGACATTATTCCATTCGAATTCATTTAGTTTTTCTTGCATGGCTTTAATCCGATCACCATCACCTAAAGCTTCATCGGTTCTTTTTTGTTCTAATTGGGAAAGGAATGCTAGATGCTATAAATAATTTCGTAAGGAACATCTAGACCTTACAGGTTGGTTGACATCACCAATGATACTATCACTTGGATGATTCTGTTGAAATGACTGATTTGGGTTTTGTAAAACATGTTCATCATCATTGGGTAGGAAATATTCTATGGTAAATGTTTCAGAAGTATCTTCTTGAACATTTTCCTTATCAGAATGATCTTCTATAAATGGTTGATAATTAGTTTTTTAAAGCACATCTGAATTTGTTGGTTGGGGTTGTTTAAAAACAAAAGTGTTAGTTTCATCAAATTTGACATGTACCATCTCTTCAACAGTACAAGTCTTTTTCTTGAAAACTCTATAGGACTTAGAAGTTGTGGAGTAGACTAAGAAAATTCGTTCATCATAATTTTGTGCAAATATGTGTAAGTTATATTTTTTATTCAGAATGAGTACCTTGCAACCAAAAATATTAAAGTAGGAAAGTATTGTTTTTCTACCATTCCATAACTCATAAAGAGTTTTATTAAGAAACCTTCTGATTATAACTTGATTTATAGTATAAGAAATAGTACATACAGCTTCAGCCAAAAAATGTTTAGCTACAAAATACTCACTCAACATGGTTCTAGTTATATATTGAAGAAATTATTTCATCTTTCAACAACAGCAATTTTTTAGGTGTTCTGGGTGCTGAAAAGTTCTGAGTAATACCTTTTCTTCTACAAAATGTTTCAAAATCAGAATTTTGAAATTTTCCTCCATGATCACTATGAATAACATTCATGGGAAGATTTTTCTCATTTTTAACATGGGATCTAAAACTTTTAAAATAAGAAAAATCATCAGACTTCTTTGTTAGAAAATATACCCATGTAAATCTATTGTAATCATCAACCAAAAAAATACATTGTACATTCCCCCAATGCTTCCAGTTTGTGTTGGACCAAAAAGATCCATATGCACTAGCTATAATTCATCAGTATTTGAGACTTCACGGACTAATTTAAAACTTGATTTATGTAGATTTTCTAAATTGACAAGGGTCACAAACTTTTTACGAATCAAATCTAAACTCTGTTAGATCATTAACTAAACCTTCCTTAGAAAGTTTACATCAGTTCTTAAGGTTAGAGTGTTCTAAAATTATATGCCATGTAGAGACCCAAAGCCTGACATACATGGACATTACATTACAATTTCGGAATACTTAGTACATAACAAAAACACACACACAAGGATCGTAATAGTTTAGTGTCTTTGGAAACTCGGAACGTAATCTTCTAATCGTGGTGAAAGATCTTCAATATCTCCCATAAAGATCTTCCCTTTTTTTACCTAAAACCTTTCTTTATATCCTGGGGAAAAGAAAACATAAAAGGGTGAGCTCAAATGCTCAGTAAGGGTAAACAAAAGAAAAATCAATCACATCATATTCATAAGAACATAACTTTTGGAAATCTTAACCTGCAAAAGAGAGCATAATTTCATAACATGGGATAAATCATAGTAGTGAAATGAAATCCCAATAATCATAACATAAAACATTAAACATTGTGGAATACACACATAATCATAGAAAATCATTTCTTGTTAGTCAAGACTCATTGCCAAGACTATCTTAGTGGACAAAGTCCCTTTCTGAATCGAGTAACCCTCGTTTCAGTCCTTTTTCACTGAACCGGTATAACCTACCGTTCCAGCCCTGTCTATCTCATGAGATATAAAATCTTTACCCAATGCATTGGAGGGAGATATAGGTCCCACCCATCTCATAATGATACCATTCTTATGTGTGCCACAAAATCATAAAACATACATCATAGCATAACCCATGTAATAAAAATGGGATTCTTAAACAACATGACATCATAAAACCATTCATATAAGATAAAGGAATTCATAAAAATATTTCCATCACAACATAATCAAATCCATTTAATAATAGGGATAAAAACAGAACCCTTTTATTATCTTAGATGGAAATAATTTTGATAAAATACTTGAACTCCATTCTTGAGGAAAATATCCTTTCTACTTCAAAAACATTTTTTTCCTTTCATAACATGTCATACGACTTTAAAATAAAAGAAGTTGATTAAAAATAAACTTGAAAACTTGTAAAGGAATCTTCTTGGAAATAATGTTTTAAAAATCCATTCATGCCGTATAAGTTAAAAAAAACATTCTTCGTACTTTTGTCGGAAAAGTCAAAAAGTACCTCGTATGACAAAAGATTCCTTTCATAGATATTACTAAAAACTCACCGAAGGGTAAAAATGGATTTAAAAAATTGTAGGTGGATGGAAATAATATTAAATATTGATGAAACATGGATGTGGATGATAAAATACACCCCAGTAAATACTTATGAATAAACAACCTCAGATAAAAATGAGATTGTGATATTTCCCTTACCTTAGGTCCGATTTGCTTTGTACATGTCCGAAGCTCCTGTATAATGGTTTAAATAATGTCATTGAATTATTACAGAATCATATTCATTGTTATGATATCATATATGGTTCACTTATGACATTATATTACCCGTTCTTTTGTAAATTCCATGTTAAAGAAGCGTTTTGGGTAAAATCGTTTCTTTTATCGTAGGTGTTTTGACTTGTTGTTCTTGACATTATTATTACTTATATCATGATTTACTTACTTCCAGAATATAAAATATTATTTATATATCATATATATTCAGTATATATATATATAATAGATAGATAAATGAAATGAAAAACACCGTTCATGGAGACGGTAGTCCGTACGTACGCATGAACGCTATTTTCCTTTCCCTATTGTCTTGAATGGAAGTAAGTAGATGACATACATATATATAAATACATAAATCCAGTATCTTTATAATGTCATATATTTCATTATTATTTCTTATATATACTTTATAATCATTCTTAAATGGTTAACATGGAGAATGAATCTCATCGCGTCGTGGAGACAGTATTCCGTACGTACGCACGAGCGATGATATCATTTCCATAAATATTGAATTGAATTGGAGTGGATTATACAATATATCATAATAAATATGATGTTGTAATAACTATGTATAGTTATTCTTTACACCATTATACCCATCCATGTAAGGTGGTGGTGGAAAATAGATTACACCACGACGTGGAGACGGTATTCCGTACGTACGCACGCGCGGTGATTTCTTTTTCCGTAGGATGGATAGATGGTGAAATAGGGTTGTTTCATACTTATAATAACATATCAGTATATGAGTGATACTGATGTTATTACTTCATAATGAAACAACCTAATAAGAAGAAGTGGAAGAATATATAATGATGAAAGAATTGGTAACGGTAATTACCTCTTCTTTGAAGCGCCTTTTGGAGACCTCCTCTTAGGGAACTAAAATTGGTCTTTGAGGAAGACCAGAACCTCTATGATGTTTATAGGGAAGTGGAGAAGAGATTTTGGCAGGGGTTGGCCGAGCTTGAGTGCTCAAATTGGTGTGAGGAGGAGGGGGAGGAGGTGTCCTTTTATAAGGGAGGAGAGGGGCACCTTAGGAATACCTCAAAATATTATTTTATATTGATGTCAAAATCGATTTATAATGGTTCCAAAGGGCCTTAATTCGAAGCTAAAGTGGGGTTGGGTCGAAATCCTATCAACCAATAAGATTTAAACAAGTTTAGGGTATTATTTTAACCTTATCAATTAGATTTAACTCTAAGTTAAATAATATAACTTTTACCGTGTCTTTTTGTTTTCTTTCACTATATGGTTAATACACTTACAATAACATTCCAAACGAACCCCAAATTGTTTATTATTAATATATATATCCTTATCTATGTCATTTTTCCGAACCTTAGATTTTTTGGATTAAAATAACAATTAATAATATAATATTTGATTTAAAAACTATTTTGTGTCAATTTTGACACTATTTGATATATGATTTTTGTGAAAGTCATAACAGAATTATATGTTCTAACCAAGTTGATTAAATCAACACTAATATATCATAGTAACCTAGAAAATTAGTGGAATTCATAAAAAGTCTCAAATTATATTTAGTTTGGTGTTTATAACATCAGTTATGTCAATATTTCATTAATAAGATAATTACTGCATCATCTTTGTGTCATAAATAAATTAACTTATTTGATGTCTAAAAATTACAAATAAAATACCATTATATGGGAAATCTTTTTAGCTTTCTAATGAATATTTAAAAACGAATTTATCTTATGTATAACCCTATATTAAAAATGTTTTAGTAATTAAACTTTGATTTTAACTCTTTTAACTCTTCTTTGAATTAAATAATAATAAATGTCCTAATCTAATCCAAGTGGGCCTAAATGATAATATTTTACACTTAAGGTTGTTTTTGGTCGAGATACACTTGTCCAATAGAATTAGAACATGTGTTAGGGTAATATTAATATCATTCTTAACCTTAATTACCCTATTTACTTTTAACCGTGGTAAATAAAAGTAAAAAGTTACTATTCACCAAAAATTATTTTTTAATCTCATTGAACCACATTTTACTTACTGACATCAACCGTGTCTCTCGGGTTTTTGAAATTCCATTCACAGAAGCGGTAAAATTAAGTTTTATGAAAAATTCAGTTTTTTAACTACCACTTAGTAGTTTCACTATTCATCAAAAATTGATGTTTTTCAGAACAATGCCAAAATTTCATCCTAAGCTATATTTCATAATCCTAATTCAAAAATGAAGTCCATTTTACCAAATTCATAACATAAAAGTTGCATTAATTAATTTTATAATTAAATCCCGCTGTTAAAACAAATAGCGTGTTTTTAAGAAACAATATCTATCAAAAGATTGACACTTGATTATGTCTGGTTTAAATGTGAAATTACATCCAATGACCAACATTGTATTAAATTGTAAAAATATATTCTAAATATACTTTAAAACCACTCAAATTAATGATTTATCACTATTAATTATTTCGATTAAAAAAGTTTTTTTTAATTATAATTTAGTAATTTTCACTATTCATCAGAATATGAAAGTTATCCGAAAAGTACCAAAATTTAACCTTAGGCTAAATTCGATACTCGAAATCCAAAAATGAAGTCCATTTTGAGATCTAAAATTTCTAAAATTTAAAAAGTGGTTATTACTATTCATAACGGCTAGTTTTAATAATATCATATCGTTGTTTAGTGAAACTCGGTATTGCGTATTACACACGCTATCGAGGAAGGTCGTGATTGCGTGTAATGCAAGGCAAGTCAAGGATGCGTGTTGTGCATGCTCCTTTTGGTGTAGCGTACAACACAAGACTTTAATAAAATTAAAAAGAATATTTTTTTTTAAAAATCTTGGGCTGTTACATTCTACCCCCCTTAAAATGAATTTCGCCCTCAAAATTCGTCGGGGTTATAAATGGTTTACTATTTGAAAGTTTCTTTAATAGAAACCCACATCGTAAAAAGGAATATAAAAACCAATCTTTAAAAACAAAAGTATGAAACGTAACGGTTACCCAAATAAACTAATCATTGGGTTTCCACATACGTGAAAATATGGATATGGAAGAGAAATCTAACCATCATGTTCTGATGGAGAGTGGTAGAGAACATGGCTATGGAAAAGCCAATAATCACAAATCCATAAATTTTTGACGATCTAAGCTACCATCCGATTCATCAGGTATAAGATCACTAGGACAACATTTTTGGTTTTCAAGATCATTTCCCTAAAGTTGAAAATTTGAATTGGAATAAATACTTTTTTTATTTGGGTACAATCTCACTATTGTTCGTGCCTAGAACAATTTCCACTTCATCTCTTAAATAAATGAAGTTGAATTTGTTATTCGTGAAGTGTTAGCAGATCATGTGATAGAATGACGGGTCATTCCATCTGTCTCAAACAAAAGGTTAGCAAAAATTATATACATAAGTCGATCTATAGTGAGATTAATCATATATAGTTCCTAAAATGGACTTATACTTCATATATCATACTGCTTAATATAATAAAACTAGTTTCTACTAAACAGGGACTTCCTGTAGGCCAGTGGTAGGCGATAAAGGCCAGTCTCACTTCGGTTGTGGGTTCGATTCCCACAGCCTTGTCTGAAGCGATGGGCTGTCGCCCGTCCTGCAGGTTGTCCTTTTTCTAAAACTATATTACTATAACATCCCATAAATAATATCGAAAAAACTTCTATCCTTAAACAATACTAACTTATGTCCAACATAATCCATTCCAATCTTTAGTCCTATCCATAATACTGCAGTCCATTCTCATAACATAGTGAAAACGATTACCAGAGATTTAATACCATCGTTGATCCACATATATCATAAGATATATCTTGTTGGACACATTCCAAACATTCAAAGGCCTTAATCTTGTACTCTGTTGAATACCCATTGAACCTTAGTGAAAACTTGAATGTAGTTAAAAGTTAACACTTTCCACATACCAAAATCCTCAAAATTCTATATACTCAAAACATGATATCACTTAGTCCTTCCATAAATCAGGAGCTCATGAATACTGTTAAACATTTAATTTTCTCGTTTTCCCTTCATTATGCGCATTATATCTCAATCACTTTGAATACCACATTAGACCAATACATAAATATTCCAATATTCCATGATAGAACATTATTTTGGAATCCCATTACATAAAAACTTAATCATTCCACCACATCGTTGTCATATTCAACATTGCCAATAGTGATCGCATGTGACTTCCCTTTGTCCTTTGCCTTAAGCAGTTGGTCATGTCGATCATCACTAACCCTTGGATTAGGGCATTTATTAGCATAATGTCCCATCTCCTTGCACTTGAAGCATTGAAGTGTTGGTTGTGCGTTCTCTGCAGTGTTTTGTTTATTCACTTCATTAGAATCCCTTTTTCCATTACTTCGACACTCAGCTGCTCGATGGCCTTCTTTTCCACACTTAAAACATATTCTAGTCCCATTAAGACAATCTCCACCATGATTCTTTCCACACTTTGTGCATAAGGAAACATTCATCTTCTTTTCACCATTATTCTGAGATTTCTCCTTGAACTCCATCTTTCGTTTCTTGTCAAAACCATGAGATGGATATGTAACACCAACTTCCATTTATACCTTGATAGCACAACGCACAATTTCTTCATAGCTACTGAAGTCTCTTATAGCTAATGCCCTTCGAAGACTTGGTTTTAAGCCACTGAAAAATCGATCAACTTTACTTTCAGGTTGGATGATAATGCCAGATGCATACCTTGCAAGTCTTGTAAAATTCGCTTCGTATATACCAACAGATTCATCATCCTTTTGCTTTAGTTCAAGAAACTCCTTCTCCGTCTTCGTTCGAAGAATACTAGGGAAGTACTTACTGAAAAACAAGTTCTTGAACTCGTCCCATTCCATGGAATCAATTTCATCTATTTGCCTCGTATTCTTGATAAGATTCCAACATTGATCAGCTTCACCTTCCATACGATATACTGCTAAGATGACTTTATCATGTTCAGAACATTGAAGAACTGAAAATATCTTTTCAGTAGTACTAATCCATTGTTCAGCAACTAATGGATCAGTAGACCCAGTGAAAGAAGGCGGGCGCTGCCTCATGAAGGATTCAACAGAATGTTGCTCCTTCCTTTGCTCGTTTGGAAGTCCTGCATGATTCATAGCTTGAGAAAGTTGTGTCAGAATGGCTACAATATTTTGCATTCCAGATCCCATATCGTTTGGTTGCTCAGGGGGACAATCATTGCATTGTCCATTGCATTGATCAACACGGTTCCTTCGGGTTCCAGCCATCGTCTAAAACCCCAAAAGAATAGTGTGAGAGGCAAAAATCATGCTAGGGAAAACAACATAATAAAGGTGTAGTACCCTCAATATCTAACATCTTAGGTTAAATTCTAAGATCGTTAGAGCAATTCTAGGACTATAACCTATACGTATACTTAACCTTAGAGACATCCCTAGACATACCTTAGAAATATCTCTAGGGATCTCACTAACGTTTTCGCATCCTAGTTTCCAAAGGTTGACTAAACCTTTCCTCTGATACCAACTGTAGAGACCCGAAGCCTGACGTACATGGACATTACATTACATTTGCGGAATACTTAGTACATAAAAAAACACACACACAAGGATCGTAATAGTTTAGTGTCTTTGGAAACTCAGAACGTAATCTTCTAATCGTGGTGAAAGATCTTCAATATCTCCCATAAAGATCTTCCCTTTTTTTTACCTAAAACCTTTCTTTATATCCTGGGGAAAAGAAAACATAAAAGGGTGAGCACAAATTCTCAGTAAGGGTAAACAAAAGAAAAATCAATCACATCATATTCATAAGAACATAACTTTTGGAAATCGTAACCTGCAAAAGAGACCATAATTTCATAACATGGGATAAATCATAGTAGTGAAATGAAATCCCAATAATCATAACTTAAAACATTAAACTTTGTGGCATACACACATAATCATATAAAATCATTTCTTGTTAGTCAAGACTCATTGCCAAGACTATCTTAGTGGACAAAGTCCCTTTCTGAATCGAGTAACCCTCGTTTCAGTCCTTTTTCACTGAACCGGTATAACCTACCGTTCCAGCCCTGTCTATCTCATGAGATATAAAATCTTTACCCAATGCATTGGAGGGAGATATAGGTCCCACCCATCTCATAATGATACCATTCTTATGTGTGCCACAAAATCATAAAACATACATCATAACATAACCCATGTAATAAAAATGGGATTCTTAAACAACATGACATCATAAAACCATTCATATAAGATAAAGGAATTCATAAAAATATTTCCATCACAACATAATCAAATCCATGTAATAATAGGGATAAAAACAGAACCCTTTTATTATCTTAGATGGAAATAATTTTGATAAAATACTTGAACTCCATTCTTGAGGAAAATATCCTTTCTACTTCAAAAACATTTTTTTCCTTTCATAACATGTCATACGACTTTAAAATAAAATAAGTTGATTAAAAATAAACTTGAAAACTTGTAAAGGAATCTTCTGGGAAATAATGTTTTAAAAATCCATTCATGCCGTATAAGTTAAAAAAACATTCTTCGTACTTTTGTCGGAAAAGTCAAAAAGTACCTCGTATGACAAAAGATTCCTTTCATAGATATTACTAAAATCTCACCGAAGGGTAAAAATGGATTTAAACAATTGTAGGTGGATGGAAATAATATTAAATATTGATGAAACATGGATGTGGATGATAAAATACACCCCAGTAAATACTTATGAATAAACAACCTCGGATAAAAATGAGATTGTGATATTTCCCTTACCTTAGGTCCGATTTGCTTTGTACGTGTCCGAAGCTCCTGTGTAATGGTTTAAATAATGTCATTGACTTATTACAGAATCATATTCATTGTTATGATATCATATATGGTTCACTTATGACATTATATTACCCGTTCTTTTGTAAATTCCATGTTAAAGAAGCGTTTTGGGTAAAATCGTTTCTTTTATCGTAGGTGTTTTGACTTGTTATTCTTGACATTATTATTACTTATATCATGATTTACTAACTTCCAGAATATAAAATATGATTTATATATCATATATATTCAGTATATATATATATATATAATAGATAGATAAATGAAATGAAAAACACCGTTCATGGAGACAGTAGTCTGTACGTACGCATGAACGCTGTTTTCCTTTCCCTATTGTCTTGAATGGAAGTAAGTAGATGACATACATATATATATATACATAAATCCAGTAGCTTTATAATGTCATATATTTCATTATTATTTCTTATATATACTTTGTAATCATTCTTAAATGGTTAACATGGAGAATGAATCTCATCGCGTCGTGGAGACGGTATTCCGTACGTACGCACGAGCGATGATATCATTTCCATAAATATTGAATTGAATTGGAGTGGATTATACAATATATCATAATAAATACGATGTTGTAATAACTATGTATAGTTATTCTTTACACCATTATACCCATCCATGTAAGGTGGTGGTGGAAAATAGATTACACCACGGCGTGGAGACGGTATTCCGTACGTACGCACGCGCGGTGATTTCTTTTTCCGTAGGATGGAGAGATGGTGAAATAGGGTTGTTTCATACTTATAATAACTTATCAGTATATGAGTGATACTGATGTTATTACTTCACAATGAAACCACCTAATAAGAAGAAGTGGAAGAAGAAATAAAGATGAAAGAATTGGTAACGGTAATTACCTCTTCTTTGAAGCGCCTTTTGGAGACCTCCTCTTAGGGAACTAAAATTGGTCTTTGAGGAAGACCAGAACCTCTAGGATGTTTCTAGGGAAGTGGAGAAGAGATTTTGGCAGGGGTTGGCCGAGCTTGAGTGCTCAAATTGGTGTGAGGAGGAGGGGGAGGAGGTGTCCTTTTATAAGGGAGGAGAGGGGCACCTTAGGAATACCTCAAAATATTATTTTATATTAATGTCAAAATCGGTTTATAATGGTTCCAAAGGGTCTTATTTCGAAGATAAAGTGGGTTTGGGTCGAAATCCTATCAACCAATAAGATTTAGACAAGTTTAGGGTATTATTTTAACCTTATCAATTAGATTTAACTCTAAGTTAAATAATATAACTTTTACCATGTCTTTTTGTTTTCTTTCACTATATGGTTGATAAACATACTATAACATGCCAAAATAACCCCAAATTGTTTATTATTAATATATATATCCTTATCTATGTCATTTGTCCGAACCTTAGATTTTTAGTAATAAAACAACAATTAATAATATAATATTTGATTTAAAAACTATTTTGTGTCAATTTTGACACTATTTGATATATGATTTTTGTGAAAGTCATAACAGAATTATATGTTCGAAACAAGTTTATTAAATCAACACTAATATATCATAGTAACCTAGAAAATTAGTGTAATTCATAAAAAGTCTCAAATTATATTTAGTTTGGTGTTTATAACATCAGTTATGTCAATATTTCATTAATAAGATAATTACTGCATCATCTTTGTGTCATAAATAAATTAACTTATTTGATGTCTAAAAATTACAAATAAAATACCATTATGTGGGAAATCTTTTTATCTTTCTAATTAATATTTACAATCGAATTTATCTTATGTATAACCCTATATTAAAAATGTTTTAGTAATTAAACTTTGATTTTAACTCTTTTAACTCTTCTTTGAATTAAATAATAATAAATGTCCTAATCTAATCCAAGTGGGCCTAATTGATAATATTTTACACTTAAGGTTGTTTTTGGTCGAGATACACTTTTCCAATAGAAATAGAACATGTGTTAGGGTAATATTAATATCATTCTTACCCTTAATTACCCTATTTACTTTTAACCGTGGTAAATAAAAGTAAAAAGTTACTATTCACCAAAAATTATTTTCATCTCATTGAACCACATTTTACATACTGACATCAACCGTGTCTCTCAGGATTTTGAAATTCCATTCACAGAAGCGGTAAAATTAAGTTTTATGAAAAATTCGGTTTTTTAACTACCACTTAGTAGTTTCACTATTCATCAAAAATTGATGTTTTTCAGAACAATGACAAAATATCATCCTAAGCTATATTTCATAATCCGAATTCAAAAATGAAGTCTATTTTACCAAATTCATAACATAAAAGTTGCATTAATTAATTTTATAATTAAATCCCGCTGTTAAAACAAATAGCGTGTTTTTAAGAAACAATATCTATCAAAAGATTGACACTTGATTATGTCTGGTTTAAATGTGAAATTACATCCAATGACCAACATTGTATTAAATTGTAAAAATATATTCTAAATATACTTTAAAACCACTCAAATTAATGATTTATCACTATTAATTATTTCGATTAAAAAAGTTGTTTTTAATTATAATTTAGTAATTTTCACTATTCATCAGAATATGAAAGTTATCCGAAAAGTACCAAAATTTCACCTTAGGCTAAATTCGATACTCCGAATCCAAAAATGAAGTCCATTTTGAGAACTAAAATTTCTAAAATTTAAAAAGTGGTTATTACTATTCATAATGGCTAGTTTTAATAATATCATATCGTTGTTTAGTGAAACTCGGTATTGCGTATTACACACGCTATCGAGGAAGGTCGTGATTGCGTGTAATGCAAGGAAAGTCAAGGATGCGTGTTGTGCAAGCTCCTTTTGGTGTAGCGTACAACACAAGACTTTAATAAAATTAAAAAGAATATTTTTTTTTATAAAATCTTGGGCTGTTACATGCCACAACCAAGAATAATCTTCCATTGCACTAAGGGAAGGTATGTCTTGGCTCCTACAGTCTTCTATGTTTTGTGTGTAAACATTCTCTTTCATCTGGGGAGAAAGAATAAAATATTCCTTGGAATTGTGTACTAGTCACTTATCATTCCTCAAATTAACAAGGTAGCCTTCATCACATAATTGACTTATACTGATGAGGTTGTGCTTAATAACCTTAACAAATGAATCATTTGAAATCAATGTTTTTTCAAGAAGAACGATGTTACCTATACCAATAATTTCTCCCTAAGCATTATCTCTGAAAGTTACTTTTCCTCCTTTTGTCTTGATAATCTTTTCAAAATAGTTTTTGTTACCAGTCATATGCCAGGAACGTCCACTATCCATGTACCATGTATTATTGTTGGTACATTCCCTATTATTTTGAAAATAAGAAAAGGTTGGTTTTTTATAATCTAGACTTGCTTGGTACCATAAATTTCAGAAAGTAAAATCTTGGGTACCCACATATTTTTAGAAAAATAATCCTTATGAAATCCTAATGATTGGGATTATTTTAATGAACAATTATTTTCCCAATGACCACCACATTGACACTTTGTGCAAAATAGGTCTCTTTGAGGAACAAAGTAGTTGTTACTAAAAACCAGTTTAGAACTACTATATCCAAAACCAGAAGTATTCCTTTGAGGTCAAATTTGTGAATACATTTTATCAATATTCTCCTTACCAAGGGTAAAGCTTGAAAAACACTTCCTCTATGAAAATATATTGAATTTGAGTTCGATAACTAATTTCTTATCTCCAAAATCATTTGAACAAGAGCAAGGCTCGAATGTTTTTTCTTATAAATTAAATTTTCTAAATATTTGGAATGTTTATTCTTCTCAGAATTTACTTCCTCAAGATTTTTTGAAATACTTTCAAAATAAAAAATTTTATTATCAAGATCTTTAGAAAGATCTGATATTTCCCTAGTAAGAATAGTATTCCTAGAGTTTGGATTAATAAGAATTTTCATGAGCTTTGAGTTCTCAATATCAATAAGTTCAGCAAACCTAAAAACATCTTCATAGGTAGGTAAATTATTTTCTTCATCATAAGAATATTCTTCATCTGAAGAGTTATAATATTTGTTATCATTAGCATTTAGAGAAACTTTGGTCAATTATTTAGCATTGTGTACCATGGCCATATAGAAATGATTATCAATAGGTTGCATAGCTATAAGACCAATATTCTTCTATCCAGAAGATTCATAATCATAAGATTCATCTAAAGATTCACCACCACTGACACTCCAGGTGTCATTAGCATTCAGAACATTTTTATCTTTGGACTTGTAATACTTCTTTCTGTTCCTTTCAGAATGCCACTATTTTCTTTGTTTTTTCTTGAGCATATGGAAATCAGGTATTATGTGTCCAGCCCCCCTGCATTCAAAACATGTTACCTCTGAAGATTTCTTATCTTTATTTTCCTTCTTCTTATACTTGGATTGGAAATTTCATTGTCCAGCTATCTGGTTCATCCTTCAATCACGATTAGATAAATCAGTTTCTGAGACTTCACTCTCACTAGATTCGGATTGGATAATAACCTTTTTAGATTTGGGTCGAGTAACTCTCTCAGGAGTGTTAACATTTATGTGATTTGATGTTATAGTAAAAGAAACATGACTACTCCCATTCTTCTTCATTGTGTTGTCGTCATATCTCTACATACTAGTTTCATGTTGATGAAGAGTTCCAAAAAGATCATCAAGGGAAATTTTAGTAACCTTTAAGTTTTCTTCGATACCAGTTCTATTTGATTTCCACTCATTTGACATAATATCTATGATCTTGTCAACAAGGGATTCATTATCTAGAGGTTTCTCTCCCATTAATTGTAAGCTATTCACGATAGTCATGAATCTCTGTTGCACCTTACAAATTGTTTCTCCATATGGAAAATTAAAACCATGATACTCAGCTCTATGAATGACACTTCTAGTGTCAATCACTTTAGATGTACCAACATGTGTAACTTCAAGTTTCTTCCATATATAGTTATCTATTTCACAAGAAGAAATTCGGATATATATGTTCCTAGTCATTGAACAATGTAATGTATTGTGTACCTTATAGTTGAGTTGGTATTCATGCTTTTCTTGATTAGTAAAGGCAGTTACTTCTTTGTTAGGAATTTTGTATCCTCTGGTAAGCATGAAAAAGTTATCTACCCCAGTATTGATAGTGAAAGTATTCATACGATATCTCCAATATTCATAATCACTAACATCAAAAATGGGTGTTTAGGTTGGATTTAGATTGTCAATAGAACCAATATTTAAACTTGACATCCTTAAGAAAATACTTTTCACACAAGCTTGTTGATAGTATATGTATATAAACAAGAGGAAATATTATATGCAAGAAATATTGTAACTCTAAGAAAAAGTGAATCCGTACAAAGAGTCCGTATTTTTGAATCTGAAAAATAGATTCCAAAAAATATGAATCCGGAAAATGTGAATCCGAGAATTCCCTTCTAAATCTAATCGCGAGATTAATTCAGATTGAATCTAATCCTCTGATACCAATTTTTAGGATGGTATGACTCTGAGTTTGATATACTATGTGATACTAAATGTATGATCGAAATAATAATGAGACTCTCTGATACAAGAGGGGTGGGGGTGAATTTTAGCTTTTAGAAATTCCCTTAGGAAATTTTAGAAAGGTTATGTTTAACAATGTTAAACAAGATAATTCACAAGACCTGTAAGAGTACTAATGACTTTCCAGATTCTAGAAAAGTGATTCTGGAAATGAAACTTAACAAATGTTACCAAGATAATCATTCTACCTTAAAGCATATAGAATCTAACTAAATTAGATTTAAAGTAAGGATGTATAATAATGTTATACTTTCCTTAGAAATAAAAAAATACAATAGAAAAACATGTAGTAAAACTAAAAGTAACAAACAACAACTCTTTTAACCCAATGTGAAGGGTATCCAACAACTTTGGATAAATGTCCCTTGATTTATACTTACATGAATTTCTTTCTTACCCACACCACAGTAAGCCCTCTATAAAATGATCAGAGACTGTCTTTTTATCCCCGCTAGCCCTCAACAATCTGGTAGTTGGCACCTCTGTTTTC
This sequence comes from Viscum album, assembly GCA_963277665.1. Taxonomy (NCBI): domain Eukaryota; kingdom Viridiplantae; phylum Streptophyta; class Magnoliopsida; order Santalales; family Viscaceae; genus Viscum; species Viscum album. The sequence goes on along the minus strand of OY728163.1, from coordinate 1,532,513,932 downwards.
CCTAGCAAGGAAGCCCTCATCTTAAAGGTTTTGGAACCTCTATCTTCCTATCCCCAGAAGCCCTCTTTGTAATCAGCAACAATCAGAGTCGCACAAAGCAAGTTTTCACAAGGAAAAGTTTGAACAAGCTGTTCAAACATTCTGTATGAAGCTGGAGAGTTGATAACAACCTCTCTCTCTAGAGATCACTTAAAGAAATTATAAGAACCAAAATTCCAAATGTTTCAAAAGTGCTGAGCACGTTCAAATGAGCTCATATTTATAGGAGAAGCTCCAACAGTCAGCTCCCTCCTCCAACCGTCATATTATTCCTTGAATTTCGGGGGGACCTATACACGTGTCACTCAACCATCAGTTAGTTAATAACTGAAAGCATGAAATCATTTTTTAATAGAAAAAATGTAAGCATAAGTAAAACTAATGTTCAAAATACAAGAAAATAAAAGATCAGTGTCCATCAAAAATGGAATTAAGAGTCTATAATATAGAGATATTCATATTCTATTTTGTAGGAATTCAGAACCTGAATTCTGTAGAAATCTGGAATCTAAATTTCTATGGAAATTTGGAGACTGGATTCTCAAGAATTCAGAACCTGATCATGAAGAGTTTGTATTTTAACATTATAGAATTTTGGAGTTGAACTAGTAATAGTTTAGAATAGAACCCATAGATGTTCAGAGTCAAACTAGTAGAAGTTCATATTCAAACTCATAGAAGTTTAGAGTCGAACTCATTGAAGTTTGGAGTTGAACTCATAGAATTTCAGAGTCGTACTCATAGAAGTTCAGAGTCCAACTATTAGAAGTTCAGAGTTGAACTTGTAGAAGTTTAGAGTCGAACTCATATATGTTCGGAGTCGAACTAGTAGAATTTTGGATTCGAACTAGTAGAAGTTCGTTTCCATAATTTGGAGTTGAACTTTGTGAGAGTTCGTATCCAGAATTCAGAGTGGAAATTTTTGAGAGTTCATATCCACAATTCGAAATGGAACTTCATTAGTGTTCGTATCCAGAATTCATAGTGGAACTTCATTATAGTTCATATCCAGAATTTGGAGTGGAACGTCATTAGAGTTCATATCCAGAATTCGGAGTGGAACATCATTAGAGTTCATATCCAGAATTTGGATCCAAAAACAGAATGCTTCGTATATATGTATTATATTATTATGAGATTTTATGTATGAATCCGTTTTTTATACCTAAGAAAAATATTATTATGAGAAATGAAAATATGGTAGGGGTAAATTCTGTTAGGAAGGAAATTTTCCTTATAGAAGTGAAATATAGATTTTCTTAAGTATAAGGTGTTTGTGATTTTCCAAACAATAAGGAATGGAAAAGTCAGAAGGAAAACCTTATTGACTCAACACACATGATTTATTTATTGATATAGACTTTCCCCTTTATATTACTTGTAATCACTTGATAATTTACATGACTTGGTCCTTTTAAATAATATTTTTCCCAATAAAAGCATCATGTTCACTTTCTCATTAAACTTTAGAAGAATTGTTGATACATGATCATCTAGATTCATCATAAATGTACCTTATTTAATATTATAAGTATTTAACAACATTTATTGAAAATTAGATGTCATGGTACATGAAATATATTTTTTATTCCAAATTTCAATGGGAGTATCACAAATACATATTCTATTGGATTTATCCTAACATAAATCATAGTATAAAGAATTAATATCATTATAATCAAAATCATATATAGATTTAGTACAACCACTCCATGAAGATTTATGAGTCTGTGTATTTTCATATTTATCATCAATTACTCTCAGAATATCAAAACCCATTATATCCAAATGAATTTTTATTTTAATATTCTATGGAAATAAATTAATTCCATTAAAATAAGGAGTCCAATTAGTGGAAATTTCTTTTTTTTTGTTATTTTCATAATGAATTACATTTAAAAAATACAAAAATTTATGATCATTATATTATAACATAATCATAGTTAAATAGTTGTTTAGAATTCTATGATAACAAATTTTTTTCAGAGTGAGTAACTCATAAGGGGTGGTGAAATGAGTACCTAATAAATTTTTTGTTTAAAAAATTAATTTAAAAAATACCCAATTTAACAAAAATTCATTGATAATAAAAATACTAGAAAATTTTAAATATGGTCTTACAAATAATTTCTCAGAAGACGGATTAAGCATATGTTAAAATATCTTATAGGGAATTTAATATTTTTAATAATGATACTTAATCAAACACATTATATAAATAAAATTTAAACTAACTATCAAAGAAATGTTTTGATTACATTTTTTTTATAATAAAATCAATTTTTTATTTAAAACAAAAAAGACATTAAAAATAGATGACATCAAATAAAAAGGGGGGTTAGCCTCAAGAAGTGACTTAAACCTTTTCAACATAAAACAATGCCTCTTTCATATTTTTGTGTATAAGTGTAATGGTATATGGTCACAAAGGACCTATTCCATATATTTTTGTAGGAATGAAAATAAAATATTTTTAGAGAATATCATTTATTAACATGTTTAATCATATGTGACTATGTTTTTTGTATATTAGAAGAGAAATATAAAATTCAAATTAAAAGAATAACGAATTTAAAATGATAAAGTGAGAGATAGTTTAAACTTCTGATAAATCTTGATTCGAGTGACATTGGTTGTTCATAGTTCTTATATATTTATTTTGGAATGATGTTGGACCAATTTTTTAAAAATACCTAGAATGCAGAGCATCTTAAAGGCTTTTATATAGAATAGGTGATTACATAATTAAAGTATATTGTTCTCTATATTTGATTCAATTTATTATGTATTTTATCTTCAATATCTCTTCATGGTTGTTTAATTGTTATTAAAGATATCTCCTCTAGATATAGCTATTGGAAAATAATCATCATATATTAAATGCATTGAAACTTCATTTAATTCATCAAAACGTTCTATTAAGGATTTTAAATTCTCAAATACTATGTTAAACATGATAATAAATCATTAATTGATGTATCGTTATCTAGTCTCACAAAAAATTATCACGGTCAGGTGATGAGGAACGCTGGCATAGTTGGTCCCTCACATTATGTCGTCAACTCATTTTCTTATGTGGTAGGTTGATGACATTAAGTAGTAAGCATGATGTTTTTGAGACCACGCTAATAGAAAAACAAAGTCAGTATATTAATGTATAAAACATAACAAACATATTTCAATGAATAGTAGATTTTTTCATTTGGTAGGTAGTTTCCATCATGAATTAAAGTTCACTGATTTACATGATAGGATTATTGTTCATGTGTTATGGTGATTCTTGTTGCATAGTAACCCAAGACATTAATGAGTTTTCATCTCATGGAACATAAACAATTTTGTTCATCTTTCCCAATATAGTATGTCATTGTGAATATGGAAAGGTGAAATATAATGTGTGGTATGATTATATATATAAAAGGTATGGTTATACGACCTCTTGGCATTCACTAGGTAGGATATTATAGAAATATATATATTATTTCACATTTTAAATATTTATACAATAAATGTTTCTAATTTAAAACGTTAATATATTTAATAAAATGAAAAACATGAGTTGAGATCATTAAATAAATAGGTTGTAGTGTAATCCTACACATGATCCACTATTATCAAGGTAAAAAATTTGAAGCATATCATCTTGAATTTTATGAACACACTATGATTGACTATCTACATGTAGATAATAAGTCATTATCAACATCAACTAAGAGACCATCACTTCCTAAAAAACCTCATAGAATTATGATGTAAATATTTTCTCTCGATCATAAAAAATGTCCAATGTATGTTTATGAAACTTATGTCTCTAGGATATATGTGATTCTAATCTCTTTTACATTCATTTGATTCTAGATATAAATAAAATATGACAATATCATTAATAAACCAATAATCACAAATTTTTCATTCTTCTCACTAGGATACTATGGAACTCTAATAAAAAGTACAATAGAGATATCACCCATGTTGAATAAAAATTATTATGTAATTTCATTAATTATACCATAAATAAATGCTTGGATTTATTATTTTTAATGGTAGGAAATTGAGTCACAAATTCAGATATAAACCACTTTATCTTGGGAAACCAATACTAACATTTGTGATAATAAAATATATTGGTGACCTAGATATTTATTCTCCAACTATAATGTTTCACACCTTCCAAAACATCATGCATCACGATCAAATAAACCAATAACCAAATTTTGAGACAAATTTAACTGTTAGTAGATGAAGACTAATCACTTGAGGACTCTATAATATATTGAATTCAGCATATATAGAAAAATTTATAGAATACTACATTATTTAGAAGAATACGATCATATCGATGGGTATAACTTTAACACTAGTAAAAAATACTTATACATGTTCCTGTTTCACATAAAAATTTATTTCAAAGAAGAATATCAGGAAATTCAATTCATTATATGATTATTTCAACGCTTAAAAAATAAATTTCATAGTCGAGGCACCATCCATTACATTCCATTCAGTAGGGGTGTATGATAAGTCAAAATAAATGGTTTAAAGATACATAAACCATTTATTCTATATAATATTGACATATATATTGTAAAATCTGTTTGTTATGATTTTATGATCACTATAAACTGTAAAATTATCCCTAAATATATACACATATGATATCATCTATGAATGTATTAAAACCATTAAATAATGGCTTTTGTTAGTGTAGTGTTTTTAATGAGGGGAATAATTTTTACATCCATATTAAAAAAACATGGCCATATAACATCAAAACACACCCAAAACCATATCTGAATCATTATAATATATTAAAAAACAAACAACAAGCTTTAATAGAATTAGAAGATGATCTAATTTCATACAATAATTCAATTCATCAAAATATTCCAAAAACATATCCTCTTAAAAATACATCCCTCCCACATAGTTCAATGTTTTTAGAGTATATAACAACATAGATAATCAATGAAAAAACTGTTGAGAATATCTTTCTAGACCCCAAAATATTTGGTTCCTTAATACAGTCATGCATATTTTCGAGTATATCTTCACATAGATGTTTGTAAGACTCGAAAAATACAATTTTATATTGTTGCATGGAAAAATATTACATTATGTATTTGAAACCGACTTTTAGTCATCTTATAATACAATAGATATTATTTTAAAAATTTCCCAAAACAATGTCCAAATTGTCTTTATGATCTTCTATAATCATTAGATTAACCATGACATCATCCAAAATCACCCAAACTGTTTATCGAAATATCAGGGGATGATTAATTTAATCCAATCCATATACACTATAGGACTGTTTGTAAGGATAAATAGAGTATAAAGAAACTCATAATTTCTATTCACTATCATAATAGTATTCTAATGAATTTTCAAAATCATTTACTCTCACCTGTTATATCCTGTTATGTGTTCAATCCCAGAAAAAACTCTTACTCCAATATGTTGGGTAAAAATATAATCTAACTTAGTAAATAAGTACATATTATTTATTATTTCCTATATTCATTTATGATAATCAATGTAGTTTTAATTAAATCAATCCAGCTTATTTGCAAAGAGAATTATTTATACCCACAGTGACATACTAGGAAAAATAAATTCTTTTCTCCCAATATCATCCACCCACCCTTTCACTTCCTTTAACTAAATTAAATATATTTGATAAGATGTAAATGAAACAGGGATCAACCCTATTAATTTACCAATGGATAATTGTATATTTTATTAGGGTGTAAATTTAGAGAAATAATATGAAAAATCATTAATATACCTACCAAACACAATTTAAAGTCGATGAATTAAAATCTATTTAATAATAGAAAATAAAAAACTAGATATCAGACTTGAAATAAATCAAATATATGGAGTAATAAGACATTCCTTATCTAATAATGGATCCCAATCACTTTAAAAATGTAGTTTTTCATTCAAAATAAATGAAAAAAACAATCCATTGTTAAAAATAATATTATATAATGAGATAATAATCAAGTCCATACCAGATATAAGATCAAATATATCTCAATAAATAAGTATAAAATATAACACAATGAGAAGGATAACATCAATCACATGAAACATCAAGCATATAAATCCCTTATTTTTTCCTCAACCAAATGAGTATAATGATCTATCACTTATGAAATACACATAGATTGAAACCATAATACATCAACAATTATAGATGAGATGATTTAATTATATAAACTTATGTCAAATAAATATAATTCCATGATAGATAAAATAATTACCATACCTTTAGTAGTCAGTATCTCAATATCAGAATCCTCAAGTACATTATAGTCTATATATATGTTTTACCTAATCAGGAGCCCTATGAGACATTTTATTAGGATAAGAATATACCTTTATTTGTCTATGCTCCTCCCATATTTGTGTATATATACCTACCCCCTTAGTTGTCCGAAATTTCACTAGAGAGCCTCTTTTATGTGATGAACTTTCTATTCTACTATGTAGACATATATTGGAAAAGAACTAAATATTTATGAATTTCCCACATTTATGGAATATCTAGGATCCTCCTTGATATCTGATTTGGCATGTATCTCTATCACATATTAAAAATAGTCAACGGGTTTATACAAAAATTTCTTTATAGGAGTGGAATCAGAATATAATTGCACAAATCTGCTACTACGTCATCAAGATTCCTCACACTTACTATTCGGACTAGATGTGGAACTTTTACATCCCCGTATTGGTTTGTAGGGGCCAAGTAAAACACTCATCCCTTATATATTTGTCTAATCAATAATCTTCTTATTCACCACCTCAATATAGGTTAGTATAAAGAAAAAATAGTCCTCAATATAACAACTTGTCTGCAAACCCTCTAAAACCATTTAAAATTTATATAACCATTCAAAATATGTTTATTCGAAAGGTGGAGTTTCATGATAAAAAAATGATCATATTAATTCATTAAAGGATTCCATTTCTTCATTTTCCTAGACTCTCTAAAATTTACTAACTTCTATGGCCCCAGGAAAAACTACTAGTTGAACATTTCATAAAAAATTTCATAAATTAGATCTCCTTGCATCTTGTACTATAAAATGCATTATAACTCTTTATGACTAGGTAAATATAGAATACATGTGAAAAAATTGAACATGGAAATATTAGGGGTTTAAATAAATCCAATTTTTTTCTCAATTATATCCATCCATTGATTGGGTTTCTGATCCCCTTAGTTTTCACTAAATTCAAGTGGATTGTTCTATGTATAATATTATACATGATCGACCACATGATGGTTATATCTCATTCCTTCTCGAATATGAGATAAAATATTATTCCCAAATAAATTGATTTTAATAATGTCCACATGATTATTTTCTTATAATTTATTATCTACATCTCCCTCTCTATAATTTGGTAATTTCTTGAGAGAAATCAATTAAAAAATATAGACCATGATAATAAATCAATTCATAACTCCACTTAAAATATATTTGTTAATTTTTTTAAAATAGTTACTCATAAAAAATTAATTAAATGAAATATAGTAACTTCAACTAACAAAGAGAGGAAAAATAATAACATTCATCATTTCATCATTGTTTACAATTCGAATGCATTTTCTTGTAGACTGTGGAATGACTATGTTAGTGCCACATAGAAGTTATCTACACCAGTTCATGTGATACAGTAGAAAACAATAACATATAATAATATAAAATAATTTCACCTTCATATTAATTACATCTTACATTAAATAAAAAAACAAAAAATATATATTTAATTTTATAAAGGATTAACTACATGATTACATTATTTTATATTAATTCTTCAATAATTCCTAATATTTACTCCACACATGATATCCTTCGGATTACATTACAAATAATAATCATCTTTATTTAGTTATATTTGAAAAAAAATTTAAATAGGGTGATATATGATTCTCATTAAGGGTAAACATAAGATAAAATAACTGAATATCAAAAGTGAGTATAAAATAAACATTTGGGGTTTTGAAAAATATCATGTTTCATTAAAATAACATAAGAAAATAATAACAAATAAAACATAAATTATAAATCAATATTCAAAAAATATGTCATTTTACAAAACATGAGACATGACTAATAGTAGTATAGAAACATGAATCAACAATTTTATACCCCCAGTTTTTGTATCATTCCTTATTTCTTATATATTTTAATGTAGTATAATACATAGGATGGGTTATGAGAACATCTGTATGGTATTAGAGTGTTTTGAAAGGAATTATAAGGATTAATTTTTTGAGTATTGTTACTAGATACCATGAATTATATCATGAAATATTGTAAGGATTTAATTGGAGTCATTAAAAAAGAGCATGGTTGGACCACTAGTTAGAAAAACCATGTAGATTCATAGGAGAAACCATTCAAAAAAGGACTCTTTGTAAATTAGCATTGAAAAATTGGAACAATGTTTTCCAAACTATGTGGCATAAACATGTGTCTCCATAGTTAACGTCAATTATTATGCCCATGGTTGAAAAATAGTTTTCTCAACCATGTAGTAAAAACCTGGTGGATCTTGGGTTTGGAGATTGTAGTACATACGAGGTTGACACTTAGTTTGAAAAATAGAATGGCATAACCATTGAAAGTGCACTAAATACACCAGAAACCAAAATTAACACTAATTAAACCGAGAAATTATCATTATTCTATAATACTACCAATATCTAAAAATATTGTCTTCTGTCAAGAATCAATTACAAGTACCTTTGATCTGTATGGTGATTTTGATGAATCAAAGTAGGTTGGATCTCTAGAATCAACGACAAGCCTCTATTTTATCTCTTCCTTATTATATATTCTTGTCTTCCCTCGCCTAAAATGTTATATATAATTTCTTATTAATAGATATATGATCATGGATGTGTTTTTATTTGAAATTTATTGGATATATTAAATGATTGGTGTTGTAATCTTGTATATATATGGTTCTTGGTAATTTTATTTGGTTTCATCAATCATTGAGAGGAATGTGTCTTATCTCTTGTTATACTATTTCTAGAAATTGAACGCTAGATGTTTAGAGGACTTAATTTTGATTTTTTTTAAAATGTTTATATTTTTGAAGGCCAAAAACTTTTGTATTTTTTCATATATGGGTTTTTATAAATTGATTGAAATACAATAGGTTTCAAAAGGATTGTTTTTATTTTATAACATGGCATGTGTAGTTGGAATTCATTTTTGAAATATTTATTTGTGATTATTTTTTAGATTTTTCATGGGTTGAGTTTCAATGTAGAGAATGTGATCTCATCATGTGATGACTTTGTGATAGGATAAATCTCTACTCATGAGTATTGGGATTTTTAATTGGCATAGATTGCTATGAGTGTGTTATGGAATGATGATTCTTATAGGAAATAAATATTGAATAATTTATTTACATCAATTTTTTTTCTATAAATATTTTTATGATGTAAATCTTTTTAAAACACTCATATTCTATTTTACATACATGTTATATAACATGTCCTTGTTCCTAGTGTCATGTGTTGGGATGTATTTTAGGTGTGACCTGCTATGTTTTATAGTCACCACCTTCTAGGGGAATTTGGTGCATTTGTAGATATTATATGCTGAGATACTGTGAGACACCACTTTCTCAATGTGTTATTTATTTCTTATTATTTTTTATCACCTCAATTAATTTTATGAACAGAATTTTTTTATGTTTGATTTTCTTATTTTTGAATAATTTTTTGGGGGATAATGGTTAGTACAAATGATTTGAAATAACAATATGCACCCCATGTGCATTATCACATAACAGTGAGAAATCAATTTTTCGTGGATACTGCACATATTTTAAAATGGTGTGGAGATCCCAAGAAACCATGTGACTATTTTGTTAGGATGAGGTTATAACATGCATGATGAATTGTTTGGAAATCCATCTAACCAAAACATTCAAGTTATATATTACTAGGTATTGTATCATGGATGTGTTAGAAACTTGTGCATCCAAACCATGTGACATTCCAATATGTTGTTATTTTGGGAATTTTCCAAAATAATCTATTTGAATTAAGAGGTATTTCAGCCACGTTATCTTCAATAACTATTGTATGATACTTGGGATCCCATGGAGGAGCTTCACCACCTCATCCTATTATAATTTTCCTCTATTTGTTGATTTCTATGTGGTGTGAGGTATTTTTTCCTCTCCTATTATCATTCGTCTTTGTTTTGGCTTCCCCCGTAAACCCTTGATCCAGTGTCAATAATTTTTATGGTTCTAGGTGAATCAAATATTGGGGGTTTTTGAGTCTACGGTTATTAGACACCATCTCTATCTTAGTGGATGTTCTAACAATAAATGGTGGCACATTTTGACATGGTTTAAACTTCTTCCAAGAAGGTGTATCAGTGAAATTATTTCATTTTGGAATTCAAAGGGTTCATGTTCATTATAAATTAATTTTTATTGAATATATGAATATATGTGATATACTTTTGGTGAATTGAAACCTTTTATTTTTTTTTAACATGGAATAAATAGATAATCTTATAAATTACATGTTTTCATGTCTAAAATGTTTCATTTACTCTGTTATGGATTGATAAAATTCATGAGGGTATTTTTGAAAAGTTTACATGAGTAATGTTTGATTTTGATCCAGTTTTAGATTTAATGTGTGGAAAGTATAATTTATTGATAGTATTTATAATGTGATGTGTTGACCATAATATGGATTAAAATAGTATATTTAAGAGATATAAAATGTTTTTTTTGAAATTTTTGATTGGTTTACCCCATCTAAAAAATGGACAAATAAATATTTTGAAATGTGTTTGTTGGAAATGAATGTCTTTCTCCTTATTTTTTTGAATGAATTATAGCCTTTTTTTACAGTTTATTTGAAATTATTTTTAAAATTTTTGTCAGTTCAACAATATTTTAACGATTTCTATGAATTTAGTTTCTGGAAATGTGAAAGGACATGGAACATGAAGACATGTTTTATTGTTAATGTTCTGGTAGGAAATTCAGTCTGAAAATGCGTTTTGTGATAAAAAACCATTGATATATTAAACCCTCATGAGGGTGATGAACTATATGATATTCTTGTTCCTCCCCTTGTGTGGGAATGTAATAATGTATGTTTTTTGTCCTTGGGATATATGAGTTTATTCATTATTGTGTGTTAGGGGTGAGGGTTAACCATTATTGTTCCTTGTGTGTTAGACATTTCATGAACGTTTTTACAAATCACTTCTTTAATGGTCATGGGACCTTGAGTACTAAGTTGGAGAACTATTTATATTACACTAGTTGGTTCATACACTACTAGTGTCCCTCTATACATGATTTATATAACTGTTATATGGTGTGTCATCACAGTGAGGATTGTATGGGATGGTTGGAAGACTTGTGTTTTGGACATCAGCATATATAGTTAGATTATTCACCATTTGGAATAATCATACATGTTATGATAATTCACATGTTAGGGATCCCATGGTAGATCCCATGATAAATTTGATAGATTGATTGGTTAACGATATATGAGAGTTTTATCTGGTTCTTTGTTATATCACATAGCTAAAATTCATTTTTATGGATCGAATTATAGTTTATATTTGTATCTACCTTATGATATGTGGAATATACATTGTGATTCTTGGCTCATGTGTGTTGGTTCATTTCCATTGAAACATGAGTATTCAATGATTTCTGGAAAACCTATTTTGAAATTAAAAACTCTAATGTGGATATTTATAGAGGACAACAAAATGGTTGTTTTGGTATAAAGATATATTTGACTGGTTAAATATCAAAAATTTATCTTTTTAATTAAAATAAAACAAACAAGTTATTTTTCATGTACAAGAATGGGTGTGTGGATTTAAATTATATTGGGAAGGTGGTACTTTTTTTATTCATTATTTATTATTTAAAAAACAGAGTAGAATATTTTGAAATATTAATATGGAATTGTTTTGGTCCCCCATAAATATATGCATAATAAATATAACATATAGTTTATTTTTAAATTAAAATTTAGGAATTGACTTATGAAAAAAATTTCAATGTTTTGTTGTGTTGTGGTCACCAACTAATATTTATCTCTCAAACCTATATTTTTAATGTTCTAGGTTCTAGTTGGATTTAGTTTTGATCCTTATGGCTATTGTGGGGTGAGTTGGGTGCTGGTGAGAAACTAAGGGTTTCATGGGGATGGTATTTAATTAAGTTAGAGATGGTATGTAGTTATAATATTTTTTTTATTAGTTATATACATGATTATTTATAGTCTTTTCCTTCTAATCATGGAATGTGTTTATTTATTAAAATGGGTTTGATCAATTCAGTTGGTTAGGTTCTCTTTGTCATATTTTTACTCTAATATAGTATTCATACTATTATATGTTCCACTATATTTTATAAAAACCATGTAAAATTATTAAGAGAGGAACTTCCTTGATTCCTACGAATTATATTCCAGCCTATAGTGATTGGTATTGACATTCGAACCTTGTGGCGGTCATGGTCATGTGATGGATTTGGTTATAGTTCGAGCTAGTTTGTAACAAAGGGTATCATTGTTTTTTGTCAACCTTGTTAGAATCATAACATTCTTGACTGGCACTTTATATTTTGGTTTTTCCTTGAATAAAGGGTATTAATTTTTTTCAAATCCTGAGCTGTAATGGTGAGGAGATTCTAGATAGGTATTGTTAATACCAATCCTAAAGAATCTATGTGATGTTGGGTTTTCAATTGTTAATTTGAGGTTTTTGTAATTGTTTTTTATGTGAATTACTGTTGTTTTGATCTCTATTTATTACTCAATGGATACTGGGTGTCACACCATGGTCATGGAAAAATGTAGGAGAACATGAGTGGCATAGTTAGCATGCATGTCTTGGGAAATTATGCGGTGCCCATGAATTTATGTGCCCCTCCATTAAGGATATTATTTTATGATTACAACACAGTTTCCAAAACAATGTGTCCACTTATTGAAGGGAACAATTTATTACCCATTTTTCCTAACATGATACCACTTGATATAAGAGTCCACTTAATACGATTCTCACTTTATGGAGGTTGGATTTGGAGTGTTTTGATGATCATCGTGGATGGGGTTCTTGTTATCCTTGTTTGAATGTTTCTGTGTTTATTTTAAATTTGTATTATTTACGAAAACATTTTAAAGGAATATTGGATTTTATTGAAATGTTTTTTAAAACCATGTTTTTTAATTAATGGGAAGAGGTTATTACCAATATTTTCCATTTTTTTTTGAAATTTTAGATTTCTAAAAAAATATTCATCAGGTATTCTAGAATGAAAATTATTTCAAAAGTGATTTTTTGATGAGATTCCAGATAAAAAGGATATTTTTTATAAATAAGTTTGGTATTGGGTTTCAAAAATTAAATTGAGTTGATAATAATTCTTTGGATACATAGTTTTCAAAAGAACATTTTATTTTTGAAAGAGTTTTTATGATATGCCCTGTTAGGGTGATGTGCACTCCCTTGAGGTCATTTTGTTTTTCAAGACATGGATGGATTGGATTTCAAGAATACATATTAAAATAGGGTGACTTCAAAACTCCATGGTGAATATGATGATTTCAATAGAAATTTTTACTTTAATGGTGTGAGGGATAAATGCCTTTCTTTATTGTTAGTTTATTTTGTTTGATTCATTGCTCATGAATAATTAATTTTGCTATTGTTCTGAGGCATGAATTGGTGTTTTTTATGTCTTATATTGTTAGTAGTTCCATTCAGAATGAATTTTCTATATGTTTTCTCCAATTATGGTATCTCCCCAGACTCTGAGTTGTGTGGTGGACATAATACCTTCCTTGATATCAAATCCCTTATTGGACATATAGAATCAGTATCTTCAATTTTTCAATAGTTATCAAGAGTTTGTTAAGGTGATGAGTTGGTGTAAAGAGATTGAGGAAATCCTAAATTTCCTTTGGACACCTAAATCATTTTTGGTGTGAGATATTTAAAGAGTTATTTTATGTTTTAGCCGAGTATGGTGGGGGTTGATGATACATTCTGTAATGGGTGATGGTATTTATTGGGAGCTCTTTGGGATATAATTTTTCTAGTTCTTTATTCCTGAGTTGGAAAAGGGGAAAATGACTTGATCATGTGAGTATTCATCTATGTGAGTAATAATATTGGGAGTACATGAATCATTTTTTAATTTTGTTCATATTTTCTTGAATGATCGTCATCAATTATGATGACAAATATCTCTATTTAGATGTGGTATTATTCCAGATGTTGACTCTTATATACTTTTATAGGGTCAGTCATATAATTCATATGTTGTCAATGAGGCCATTAAAATAGCATCTTGACAATCTAGGAATCTCTTGGTGTGTGATTCCATAGTTCAATATATTGGGCTTATGGATAAATTAGATGGTACAGAGAATAAATAAGATAAGACAAAACTAAATGAAAATATTCTTTCTTTTGGAATTATAATATTCATCATATCTTTCTACTATGTTGATCAAAGGAATTACTATACCATTTATTTAAATTCATATAGCATTTTCCTCCATTGTGTCCATTTGGGTCATCTTCAAAATATTTTTATTCTAGGGTTTTAGAGGAGGTCTTAGTTGTAATCATTTTGGGGATCGGGATTTTTTGGGACCACCCCTTTTATTGTTATAACATTTTAATAATCATTAGAGGATCATTTATGGGTTTTGTAATCTTAGGGATGGTTCGTTTTTTAGATGTTTCATGGTAATATAATTGAAATCCATTTAGTGGAATGAATATTTTTATATCAGGGGATATAACTTGGAAATGGATATAGGGGTTTATTTTTTTGGTTTTTTTCATTATATATTTGTTCTAAGTCAGTGTAATTGTGTTTTTTCTCATTTATTGGGTGAGAATTTCTCATGGGTAAAGGATTTCACTTTTTTTAAGCCTTCATGGTGCTTGTATTTTGGACATGAGAAAACCCTTGGTTTCATGACTGAGTAATTTGGTGTGTGATGTAATTAATTTTTTTATATACTACCTGGTGTCTATCATAGGACATTTGGGATACAATATGTTAGGGTGATCTTGGTTTTGACCCTTGGTTATCTGTATGTGTCCAAACCTAAGGTGACAAATGAATTCATTAATTAAAGTATTCTAAAGGTTTATGTTACACTTTTGTTTTTATGTGATTTTAATTGAGAGAGATTTTATCTCCTGGTTGTTGCATTGTTAGGGTATGTGTCTCATGATAATGTATCTTTTGTTCCACCATGTTATAGTAATTATAAATTGTTAGGATACCATGTTATTTTTCCCTTGATTTGTAGTGATTCTTATTTGAAGATATTGTTATATTGGGGTTGTATTCGTTTGAAAACCTCATTGTTGATAAGTTCGATGATTTTGGGGATATCAGTTTTTAGTTTTTAGGATTAATCATTTCAATTGGTTCTTTTGGTTTAGTCCACTATGGATATTATTTTTCTTTTTGTATTTATTTTTGACTATGGACATTCTATGGATAAAAAGTGGCATATGGGAGAGTTTTTAACACTCCTTATGTCAATGCTTTCATGAATTTGTATTATTTTATCTTATATAGATTAATTTTGAGTTAAAATATTTTTTATGATTGAATTTAATGTTTCTAAATGGTTTTTGGAAGGATCGATGTTATCCCACACATTTTGTATTAGTCGAAAAATTCCCATCCAGAAGGGTCTATCATAGTCACATTAACATTTTTCAAGTATTTTGTATGGTTTTACAAACCTTTTAGATCACCCTTGAGATAAATATTTTGTATTTTCATAGGGATATATAAGCACAATTTTATCCCATGTATTGGTAAACTTTGAGTTTATACTATGAGAGTTTTGTTTCCATAGGTAGTGGATCACACATGGTTTGGAAAACTATTAGGAAAAACCAAGTGTGTTACCCACATTTTAATGTATTTGGAATTTCCAAAAATACACTCTTTGTATTAAGATGGTTTTCAAACATCGTATACCATATTTTTATCTCTAACCATTATGAGACCAGGGTGGCGATAAAACCTCATCCTCATTTTATTATTAGTCTTTATTTAGTAATTTATAAGTTGTTTCAAGGTATTTATTTCCCTGAATCATTCATCTTCCCTACTTTCTGTATTTATTATTAGTTTTTGTTTCCCCTATGAACCCTAAATCTATTTTGGTTAATTTTTGTGTTCCAACATGATCTAATATTAGTATTTTTGTGACTTGGATTATCATATGATTCCATAATCTGAATATGTGTTCTCACCAAGGAAGATGACACATTTAAACTTGGATTATTCTTCCTGCAATTAGGCGTTTCTATTAAATTGTTTCATTTATGAATTGAATGTGTTCATGTATAATATAAGTTAATTTTTATTGATATTATAAATATATGTCACATTGTTTTAGGAATTTGAAAATCTCTCATTATGTTTTTGTTTGGAATAAATCATTTCTCTTTTAATTTTTTTTAATTTTTTGAAATGGAATTCATTCATGTCATAAGTTTTATAAAATTACCAAAGTCTTTTTTGAAATGGTTTTTATAATTAACATTGGATTTTATTATGGTTTTAGTTTTCAATTAGTGAAACATTTTTAATGGGTTTTTTGAATGTGAGGATTTGAAGCCTAAATTATTTATTAGGGGTTCATTAATGAATTTAATATTATGATTTGAAATATGAATGTTTTTTACATCTTGATAAAATTCAAAAATATCTCTTTTGAAATATGTTGGATTAAATTAATGGTCATTAATCATGTTGGATATTTTAAATAAGAGGACCGTTGTTTTTAGGTTACTTTGAGATGTTTTTATAATAGTTTTTGATTTCTATATTTTTCAATGAGTTCTTGGAATAGTGTTTTTTGAAATGTTAATGGCTTCGAATCCAAATCCATTTTTTTTGTTAAAGTAATTTTTAAATCTTTGGTATTAAAATGGTATATGTTAAATACACCCCATTGAATTCCCCATCGATTTATTTACACATTGTGAAGGTGTTTATCTCTAGGAAATGTTTATTCATTTCCCTATGTAGGAATTTTTAGGATGTGGGTTGATATTATATATTGGGATATTCATTTTTGGGTGTCAGGGGTGATGGTCAAGAATGGTTTCATGTTCTTACATGTCACTCCTTTAATAGTCATGGGTAGTTGGGAACTAAGTTGGAGATCTAAGTCTATTACCCATGTCAGTTAACTTGATTCCAGTGTCCCTCATGTCATGATAGGGAAAAGGTCCAGGAGGGGGTATAATCATAATGATGCTTTTGGTGGAATGTTAAATTACATGTGATTTGGAATTCAGATTATTGTGGTGGCTGGTTCATGAGTTGGAATACTCTTATATGGTCAAATGATTTACAAATTTGTGATATTAGATTAAAACCCATGTAATGATAACTTGATTTATTAATTTATTGTATATCTATGTCTGATCTAGTTCTTGATCATATCATGAATCCTTATTTAATTTTTTTTTGTGGAACCACATCTCATATATATTGTAATTTTCCATTTGATTTTTAGTGCATGCCATGTTGTGCTTGACCTATGTCTTTTGGGTCATTTCAATTAGATCATTATTTTTCAATGATGTTTGGAAAATCAATTTTTTATTTTGAAAAATTTTATTTGGATTTTAATTTGGATTAAAAAATGGGTGTTTTGGATTAAAGATATATTTATTTGGTGAATTTTTTTAAAGTCACTATTTTAATTTCAATATAAAATGTAATTTTATGAATGTGAATGGGTGTCTGGATTTGAAATGGATTGGTCCATTTGAAATGTGTAAATTTTTTATAGAAATAGTAGGATTGTTTTGAAACAAACATTTGGAATTGTTTTGTTTTTCGATAATATTATTATTGACATCTTACTTTCTAGTTTATTTTAAAACTAGCATTATCAGGTTTCATTTCAAGATAAATAGCATTATGTTTCCATGTTTTTGGGACCATCTAGGTTTTTTATCTGAAACAAACATATTTATATATCCATGTTTTAGTTGGGATCGATTTTGACACTTCTGAATAATGGTGGTGAGATTAGTGAGGTTAAAAAACTAGAAGATTCAAGGATATAGTCTCATTCATGATTACAATTTATTTTTACTTTTTTTATTAGTTTTCTTTCTACGTATATATGGTTATTTCATTCTATGAATGGATTATTACTATTTACATATTTCTTTTGGATCAGATTAATGGAAAATTAATAGATTGGTGTATATATAATTTTTATCATTTTTTCCAAATTTTATAATCAATTTTCTACTATCATTGATTTGGGAGAAACCATTTCAGATGGTATCTTTTTGACTCCCATGAACTAGTTTCCCGCACCTGGGGATTATTAATTCTCATTGCACCTTTTGGAAGAATGTTTTAGGTGATTGGTTTGGAGGCAGCCCTTACTGGTCCATTACATATCGGTAAATGCCAGGATTCACATTTTTCAAGTGATGCATCATGATTTAGTGGGCATGAGATGTAATATTAGAGTATAGAGGATTGTTTTTATGGTTAAGGAATTTGTTCCACTCTGTGGTCATAGAGTTATAAATTCATTATTGTGTGCGATTGTAATTCCTCAATTCCATATTCTTTTCTGATATTACAATCTTGTTTTGAGTGGGTTTTCATTACTTTATATGCATCATATTGAATAGTTATCTTTGTTTTGTTTTTTTATCGTTCTAGTCTCATTGAATATAACCCTATGATGTTTTTGTTTTCTTTAGGAACATTTTCATTCATTTGGTGTTATAATGGTATCACATAATGAATGTATCACCTCTGAATTGAACTACGACAAATTCTTAGGTGGGGATGTAACACATAGTTTCAGTCTTGGTTAGTCTGTCATATTAAGATGGTATAAATAATATTGGAATTTCATAACCTAATAATTATAGCATATAAATACATACTTAACCTATTTTTAATAAACAGAAATTTACAATGTTGTCTATGTAGGAAATTTATCTAAGAGACTTAAAGGTGTACGTTTATCCCATTATCAAGGTTTTAACTAATGAGTGTATCATATCACAAATTGGATGTGATAATACAAACTATTAAAATGTTGATCATATAATGTTTGATGGTTTTTGGAAATGGTTAAATGGTTTATTTTTGAAATGTTTGTTATAATGAGTATTAATTAGAGTGATTTAGATTATTTTAAGACTTCAGTTCCTTGTGGGTAATGTATATGTGGTTTTTGTTTATGGTTAAAGGAAATGGAAAATGAGTTAGAATCACGGAAACCCACAAGAGGAGGTTGAAGATGATGTGGTTTCATCACGGACATAGTTGAATTAACAGCTTATTCAGATATTTTTAATTCTTTTTATCCAATTGGAATATAGAATAAAAATAAAGAACCTATCCAAGTGGATAATTCAATGATGTTTCATATGCATAATCCACCAATATTCTAGATAGAAGAAGAATATAAAAATGTGGATGCGTGGCTTAATATAATAAATCATAATTTCCATTTCCTTGGCAAACTAATTGATATAAATTTTCTATTAGTTGTATGCATGCTGAAAGATCTTTTATTACAATGGTTGGAATTATCTATCGAAGATATGGTCTACTATGTATTTATATGGGAATAATTATTAATAATTATTCAATAAAAAATAATATCCTCATACCTTAATGATCACCTAAATGTCAAATTTCTTCATCTTAATGTAAAAAAATATTTAATTTATGTAATATGTTGTTATTTTTATGAACGTAGTTTATTTTTATGAAGTATCTTATAGTGAATCCTAGAAGGAAATAATATTTTATTTTTTGCAACATCCCGATATTAATTGCAAGAGAGAAGTCTTTTAATGAAGAATTATATAGAGATGGATAAGAGAGAGGAAATAGGATAAAGAGATATAACTATGAATAAAACTATAGGAATTATTGTCATCATCCTAGGGAAAACATTGAACTATAATTCTAGTTATAATAGGAAATGGTGTGCCTTGTATAAAGGAGTTGGATCACCTCAATCTCAAATCACTGGATCAGTTAATTTTCCACCATGACCCAAAAGAAAGATGGTATATAGATACTATGTATACTATGATCATATCACAAAATAATTCATGATGCCTCTGTGGGGGTCACAATTGTGGAAAATTAATATATTTTAAATGATTTTATATAAATATTATAAGGATAAAAAAATGAAATTTTTTGACTATGTCCCAAAATTATCATGATCTTACTGGGTGATCAAGACAGAATGGTATTTTCCCCCAAAACCAAGTGACATAGGATGACTCTCATGTCACATAAACCCCCCCATGTGTCATAAAAACATAATATAAAATTAAATAATTAGATGAAGTAACTAGTATGCTACTCTATAGTGTTGATAAGATAATTATAATAGATCGATGAAGACCATCAACAGTGAAAGGTATTTTTATTTTGAACTTTTATCTCAATATGGGTTTTTTTCATATTCGAACATTCAACTCATTCATTTCCAATTAGGCAATGATTCTTATTAGGATTCATATTTAAATGACACATCATGTAATGAAACATAAAACACAAATAATCCAATGAGAATATCATCCATTTAATTGTGTGATATTCTCTATTATTATCGAAGTGGAAGAATTTTTTTGGGAATTTTCTGTTCATGATATGGGTATCTTGGACCAGAATTTGGGAATGGATTCATTAGCATCATGGATAGATCACATCAACCATGTTGTTCAGATGTTTAGTTTCTTATTTTAATAATATGTTGATCATTAATTTAAATACTATTAGAATGATAGTGCAATAAGTATTATAGTTATTGGTACTGATGGTTTGTAATATTTATTACTAGTGAGAATATGTTATTTTATAAACCATTGATTTAATAAAACAATGTAATCTCGAACGATGATGGATCAGTTTCTTGAAATATTCTTCAAAACATTCTTTGGGTTTCTATGAGAAATAATGTAAATTCAATTATTGATCACTTATCAGGAACTGAAAATTGTTCTATTTCATCTTATAGAATGGAAATAATTGACTTTAGGGGGATGAAGAATCAACTATATGATTTTTAATTTAAATGATATATTTAAAATAGTACATTTCATTAGTTATTAATAGATATTATTAAAAAAAATTGATTTAAATCATCATCTTTGTGTGGATTATGAAATGCATAAGAATTTTATGAGAAAGAATTTCTATTTCCATCAATTAGTTTATGAATTGTTTGATAAATTGGGTGGATCTAAATTATTATATATGATTTATTTAGGATTAGTGTATTTCCAACATTTAGTTATGATTGTGTAAATTCCAACGATATCATTCAAGGGATTTTGTGGGCCTTAGGAATATTTTGTTATTCCCTTTCATCTTATGAATGTACCATCCATGTTTGTGGAATTTACAATGAGATATTTTATAGTTATGTTTAATCCATTGTTGTAATTTTAATCACTGGCCTTATTAAGGATTCCCATAATGTGTTTTCTGAAAAACACAAGAGAATATTGTTGGGTATCTTGAAGGATAATCATGTTTATGCTAATATTTCCAAGTATGATTTCTAGATACAACATGTAAATTTCCTTAGTTATTTAATATCAAAAAAGGAGTCTCATTAGATCTTTAAAAGCTAGATGATATCAGATCACTGAAACCATTGAAGAACATCATTGAGATATACAATTTCCTTGGACTAATTTGGTATTAATAGTTCTGTCTTCATAAAATTTTATTAATTGACACTCTAATGAATTCCTTGATGAAGAATGTAATTTATTTTAAATGGAATAAAAATTTATTTAAATTATTTCAAGAGATTAAGGATTAGTTTACATCCATAATTATCCTTCTATTGTTCTCATATGGACGAAGAAATATATTCTACCATGATTCAAACAAATATAGTTTAGGAAATGTAATCATATAGGGATACCATGATATATATTTCAGAACATAACAATTATGGGTGCATGGGAATAATTTCCCAAACCATGACTTGTAATCCAGAGTTGTAGTATATTCACAAAAAATGTGGAATCTTTATCAATTTATTTTGTATCTCAATGTGTTCAAAAATTATAAAATCATGAAACAAATATTCTCATAGAGAGAATTGAATATACATAAATGGGGGCAGATGAAATATCTTTAAAAGTCTAATTTGACTTGATGTATACAACTAGAAAATAAAATTATGTGGAAGTTGCATTGAGTATATATATATAGATATAGAGTTATAAATTGTCTTTGAATTAGTGTAAGAAAATCCTGGTCTTATCGGATAGGAATATAGATTATAATTATAATGTTGAAGTTGTAGTTTTTTTTCAATTTCTCTTATCCTGTTTTGATTGAATAGGGCATAGATGCCCAGAAATCATGATCCTGAATATCTCACAATGTGGATGAATCTCAATGATATGGAGATTATAGAGGGATTGTTGTTATATGGTAGATTTATGTTTCATTTTAAAGACATAATTGTGGTTCCTAAAACATATCAAGAATAAATGTAATATGATTACCAGCATTAAAATGGTATATTAATCTAGTAATTTGGATGATGAAAAAGGTGATCATAGAATAGTTTTGTGTAAAATACAAAAAGTGGAATGTGGGAGAGTATATATCTCGATGTATCAACTATCCATAGTGAAAGATGGATAAAAATTGGTCAGTTGGTATTTTCCAATCATTATGTATACCGATGTGGAAATAAAATAATATAACAACGAATTTTTTATCGAAGTACCAATAATGTATCAAAAACATGATTCGATATGGATGATTGTGGATTAGATCATAAAGTCCACTAACATCATCCCTATTCATATAACTAATCTTTTGGAAAAAAAGTAAATATCCATATTCCTGATGTTTTAATGTTTCATGGTGTGCTAGTAATATTGTGTATAACATGGAACCAAATATTATATATCTATTTTGGAAATATCTGAATTATAGCATCAAAACCCCATTGAAAAGAAGTGCATCCTTTCATCCTCAAATGGAATGAAAATTGTAATAGATGATCCAAACATAGGAATACATTTTTGGAGATTATGGTCTAGATATTGGAGTCTCATGGGAGGATCACATAATTTTATTATGTTATCATATGATAAATGTTATCACACCACATTACAATGGATCCATTCGATTGACTGTTCAGTTTTCATTATTGTTCTCTACATTTCTAGGTGGGAATGGTTGAGAATCCATATATCAGAAATAAATATATACTTGAGATAATAGATATGATTTAGATGACATCAAATCGAATGGATATTACTAAAAAGAATCATTAATAATATGTAGTGAATTTTTTTGGTCATTTTTATTTGATGTGGGTGACCATGTTTTCTTGAGAGTATCTTTGAGGAAATGGAATAATATTTTTAATAAATTGAAAACTATATCCTATGAACATTGGAACTTCTGAGATACTAGAATGAATCTGTGATATGGGTTATTAGTATTATTTTTCACAAAAGATCAAATCATTACACAATGTATTTATTGTACATCAATTGATTATGTACCAACATGATCCAAGCCATATTGTTAATTGGGAACATATTGATCTTGATCCAGATGCTATGTTGATTCACATGATGGTAAAAATTTATAATTTATATTATAAACACTTAAATGTGATATTTATCAGTTTAGTACGATCCATATGGATGTAAGGTCAAAATATTGAGGAGCCCTGGGAACTGGAGGAATTTATATTAGAGTAATGACCTAACCAATTCCAAAAAAAATATATCCAAATATTATAAATATGAATGACCTATTCTGGGGAGAATTGAACACTCATAATTCTAAGATGATTCAAATTCAATTATTGGTTTTTATGTTCTATAATACTTGAGATGAGTTTTAGGAACTTATAGATGGTTTTAGAGTGTTTTTAAGGGGTTTTAAGGGTGTATGTTTTGATCATAGTTAATTTAAACTATATGATATCTCTAAGAACCATGAAAAAAGATACAGGGAGTCACAAGGTAGGTACATAGTTAGCACATAGCTTTTACAAACCACATGAATTCCAAGGAGAATTTATATAGTAATTGAGTGTTTGGATAGTATTAGAACATTGTTTGTGTATAATTTTCCAAACCATGTGAAAAACTATAACACTCCCTGGTTAATGTCTAATAGCATGAATTTGGTCAAAACAAAACTTTAAAACCATTAAGAAAAAATATATTTAGATATCTAGTTTTGGGGAAATAACCTGCACATTGTTGGAGCACCATTTTCCAAATTGTGTGACCTAAATTTTTGATGTGGGTAAAATACATGGAAAATATGATTTTGACTCATATTTTACCCCAAAACAATAATTATTCCACTATTATCATAGTATCAGAAAATCTTATCACCATTTAGTCATCATTGTAATTTACCTTTGATCTAGAAGAAACTTCTGATGAATCAAAGTGCGTTGGATATCCAAAATCATTAGAAAGTCTTTGTTTCATATCATTCTTCTTAAAACCTGTCATCTACTATCAAACATAATGTATGATCCTATATGTTTCAGATATATTTATTATTTTTGATGTGTTTTGATGATATCATGATTGTTACTATTTATGTAATGGTGTTTGAGCCAGGATGTAGAGGATTCTTGGTGTCGTTTTTTGGTTTCCACACCTTTTGAGATGTTGGTGGATCCCCTTCTAGTGTTCTCATTATAGAATATGATAGATTTATGTTTAAATCTACCAATTTATATTTTTTGAAAAAATTATTTTTTTTATTACCAAAATTTTTAGTTTGTAAATGATTATCATAATTTTTTGTCAATTTTTTTTATGAAAATGGGTTTTAAAATAAAATGATTTATTTTAGAACATGGAATATTTAGATTTTTTGAGTTCATGACATATTCATTTTTGGTGCTTTGTAGGGTCATACTTGGGTAAAGTGTCATAGAGATCATTTTATTCCATATGGCAATGACTTGGTGAGAGGATGGATCACTAATCTTGAGTATTGGGACACTTATTAGGGATGCATGGGTGTGTCAGTAATGGATTGTATATGCTATGTGGAATGAAAAAAAGAATAAATTATTTTGTTAAGTTGTTTTTATTTATATGTTTTATTATGTTAATCTATTTTGTTAGACCCATTATTTTAATTTTCAAAAAACATCTTTGTCATATTATGATAGAGTTTTTTTATTTATGGTAGAGTTTTATAATATAAGGTAGATTGATGAAATTTTGGTAATGTATTGGAAAGGCCTACTGGCATACTCTACTATCCTTTGATGATGACCCACTATTAAAGAAAACTCGCTATAAGGATAATTATTTCGAAAATGGTTGGAATGGACTACTGTTAGTGAACACTCACCATCAGAATGAGAATATGAATTTGTGTTGTAAAGACCCACAATAATAGATGAATCAACATCAGGGTAAAAATATGGATAATTATCGAAAAGACCTACCACCAGAAAGGAGTCACTTTCGTTCCTCAATTACCATTGAGCATGACCTACTGTTATAATTTACCTACTAAAAAAGTATTGATAAGTGATGTGATTGATCATCTTTGAGATAGTTCAAATTTGACCCATGTCACCATAGAGCATGAACTACCCCCATAATGAGTCACCATTGGCCTGAATCACCTCCAATATAAGTCACCACCAATGTTATTACCATTCAACAGAGTAATCATAAATTTCCTTATTAATAAAAAATTTACTTATACAAAAGGATGCTTTAGGAAATTTAATGTCATTGGTTATTTTAATTTTCAACCTTAAAAAATCATAGAACATTATTATGGATTGTAGAGTTTAGTATAGGGATCATAATGTTGGGATGATTATTCTACAAATGTATACTCTAGAATTTTATTGTCAAAATATTTAATCATAATCAGTCATTCTTAACATAGAGATATACACAGACTCATGAAATGAGAAAAACCATTTTATTTCAAGAACGAGAAGAGTTCCACTTACCAAGTGTTTTACATGAATCATCCTTACAT
The DNA here is from genome assembly GCA_963277665.1 of Viscum album. Classification (NCBI taxonomy): domain Eukaryota; kingdom Viridiplantae; phylum Streptophyta; class Magnoliopsida; order Santalales; family Viscaceae; genus Viscum; species Viscum album. The sequence continues at coordinate 1,532,487,772 of OY728163.1, read as the reverse complement.
GAAATCAATTGTGGAATAATGAATCACATCAAACATCTAGTTCCTTTTTTATATCTAGAAAAAAGAGCTTACGACACTCTATTTCAAATTTATATTTTTGGGAACTGAGATGAGATATTTTTCAATCTATATTAAATAAGACTGAATATTCCAATCACATCAGATAGAGAAACACTGTCTTTTATATGTATTAATAATATCACTTTTAACATGTTTCTTTTACATTTTGGGTATTATGTGGTTTAATAAATATATCAGACACATAATTAATCCTATAATATATATGGAGGATACTCTATATCTTCTTAAAATATCTATTTACTTTTACTCCCACAGTTTTTATGGATAGGGTCCCTACGTGGCATGTTTTTATTTTATTCCCATTGTTACTATAGAATTTGTACATTTGTGTCCTGGTCAACTGGTTAAATATTGTATATAAAACATATGGGTTGTGGGTCAAAATTATTTTATATATTTTTCTTAGAAGTTGGTGATTTCTAATAGGAGAGGATTAAGTCTTGTATTAATACTAATCCTCATTTATTTTTTCCACAGTGTGTTTTTTTACTTCAAATATGTAAAATAAATATGTTTTAAACTTTTAAAAATCACTGAATTTATTATTAATCATAATTGGTTTTTATATGTGTTTTTAATTAAGTTAATTGATCTCATATTATGAAATAGTTTCGATAAATATTTTATCTAATACATAGTCAATCTATGATGAATATTTTAAAATAATAGAACTTATATTGATCTACTATTTTGATTAACAAAGAAGTTTTAATTATTTGGGAGACTATATTTAAGGAAGTTTATAATAGAAATTTTTTTGGGTACTCAATCCACAAAAAAATTGAGATACTCGCTCCGATCAACATTTGGTATCATTGGATTTTCATAATCTTTTTTAATGTAATTACATATTATTCTTTAATGATCATATACATTTTTCAATTTGTAATTTTGATCATTATATGTATAATAGACAAGAAAGTTTTACTACCAATATAAGCCTTTTATTTAATATAAATAATAATGCTCAATGGGTAAAATGAAGATTCATATTGAAAGCATATGTTTTCAAGTATGGTTTGGTATAGAGGATAAATATCAATTCCCTAATAAAACATAGAATACATGGGATGGTGGAACTAAAAATTCTTACAAAAACATTGTAACAACATGAACTATATATAATATGCCTTAAGATATGGATAATTTAATATTTTATGTTCATGTAAAACTAGTTATGAATTCTTGTATCCATTGTCTACTTCTCATTAAAGAACTAATAATTTTAACTAATTGAGACTCACTAGTTATAAAATTAAATAAGATACATTTCAGATGAAACTAAATAATATATTTTTTGCTATGTATCATAGTTTTAATGTTATAGTGAACATAATGATCTCCTTGGGGAATCTAGTTTAAGAGAAATATCAAATCAGGCAACTGTGGATATTTGTAATAGGGAGATATGTAGAGAAATCAATATCAATAAGATAATCCTTTGAGCTAAGTAAGTAACTTATGAAAAAATTTATTTGTAATTTCATGATGTATGAGGAAGTGTTTTATGATAATTTTTAAGAGTATGATGAACCTAATAAGAAGTCAGTAGCCATCAAGACAACTACCTCTGAAGAGAAGGAAAAAGAAAAAGTTCAAGTTGAAAGCCCGTTATATATGGAGTCACTAGGCTATAGCGATGAAGAAATATTGTATATAACCTAAATGTTGAAGATGGTTTATAATAAGAAGGTATATTTCCAAAAACTTAATGATAATAGAAATTTTGATAATATAGAAAATTAAAAAAAGTATAGGAAAAAAGATGATAATTAAAATTAAATTACTTCTAATGAGTATTCGAGAAATTGATATGTAAAGGCTAACTATCTGATGTTAAAGTATAAAATTAAGTATGAGGAATAGAATAAAATGACTAAAAATTACATGAAATCTATATATAGTGTCTCTAAGGACTGGTATAGTGACTCAAACGCAGATCATGATTATAATTCTTTCATAGAAAATGCGTGCTTCTGGAAAAACATATCTGCATGACCTTTTATATATCATATAAATATTTATTATCATTGTGAAAATGAAATATAGATTATGATATATCAATAGAAATAAATTATTTAATATTAAATAATTTATTAGGATAATATTACTTGGCGCAAATATAAAAAAATAATTATAAATAAAAAAACATGTTTTATCTACTTATTTCAAAAGAAATCTTAATGTATTAGAAGGGAAAATTTCATAATTTTTGAATGAACAAGATGACCAATTTTTTTCAAAATAACTACTAAATAAAGACTTATATGAATTAAAAAATATAAGAGATACTCTCATTCAAATTATAGGGAAATAATTCTCCTATATATGTTACTGGTCAAGGATTCAACCTAAATAAAGAATAATTGTTAAGAACAATTTTCTTCTTAATTAATTTTCTATAAACACTATTATGGGTTTTTATTCAGTTGGATATAATAAAGTTTTTATTTTATAAATATTATAGTTAGTTTTTCAGCAACCTATTAAAAAAATATCTGTACCAAAATCCCTCATTTATGAAATATCTGGACCTAAGAAATCTTGGTTACCAAAATCAATTTTGATATGGTATTTTTGCATTGGAATTTTCTAGGATGAAATTATGTAGAAGTATATAGTACCTAGATACTGTATGTTTGATACATATGATAGGATATTACATGTTCTACAGGAAAAAGATAGTTGTTTATGGAGACCATGTAACCTTTGGAGAAAATATTAATGGACAGATTCTTGGCCTTGCCTAAACTAGTAACACTAATTTAGTTTTATGTTCTAAATTACTTTTTTTTAATTTTTTTGAAATATATTTTATTTAGGATCATATGACTATGTGATAATGGATTTCATGTGATGTTTTAAAAAATAATTTTAATGTTTTTAATTCTAATTTTTTTCAATAGTTTCTACATTGATAAATTAGAATATTTATATTGTTAATATTTAATAATTATATTTTAAAAAAACTTCTTATATAAGTTCCTTCAATAGTGGATCGAGTATTTGAAATAGGATAATAGGACACTATAATATATAGTCACGTATAAATCTAACTGAGAAATAGTTATTTAGGGATGATGCCAAACATGAATTTCAAAAAGAAAAACTCCAAACACCTATATATAATCGAAAAAATGATATATTTTAAATTAAAAAAATGAAATTTCAACTTCTCAACCTCTTGTGTTGGTTCACTTAGAAATTTGTGGACCATTATAAGTTTCATGATTAAATGTTAAGAACAATATATATATATATATATGTATTTAAATATGACTTTTCTATGTTAAGATTGGTATTTTTTAGCTAAAAAACTGGAGTATTCTCTCACTTTACTAATAATGTTAAATAATTAGAAAATATACATGGACTTAGATTTGAAATATTTCATAGTTATTATTTTATTGAGTTTGAAAATAAAGAATTAAAATAATTTTCCTCTAAAAATGGCTATAACCAAAACGTCTATGATCTTACGTCCCCTCAACAGAATAGAGTTTTAAAAGGGAGAAATAGAAAACATCAAGAGATATCAAAATAATAACAAATGAATACAAAATTAATGTTTAATTTTGGGTAGAGTACCTGAATACAACCTACAATATAATTTTTAGAGTTTTTAATATACTTATATTGATGAAAAACCCTTATTTACATTGTTATAATAGGAATATTATGGTTAATTTCTTTAGTGTTTTTTGTTGCAATGTATTTATTCATAATGATATGGTTATTCCGGACATGTTTTCCTATGAAAGAGATGACAAAATTTTCAATGGTAATACAAATACTAGTAAATCCTTCAGATTTATTAGAAAATTAACCAAGACATTAAATGAGTATGTCCATGTGATGTATGATGAGATAGATCAACATGAACCAGAAACCACTTTCAAAAACATTTATGATGATTTATACAATTTTAACATAAATTCAAAACCTTATGATTATACTCTAAAATATTCAGTAAAATTATCCATTTTGAACAAAATTGAAGAGAATTAACCTATATTGGACTCTGAGGCGAACAATTCTTCATTTTATAGAATTGTTAGTACTATTAAATAAAATCATTTGGATGATGTTGTTGGATGCATAGATAGAGGTACAAAATATATAGTTTCTCTAGGAAACCAACATTAACAGCAATATTTCTTTTCAATGTTTTTACATAAGAACACAACAGATGAAATTAATGATGAATTTTGGGTAATGTATATGCAAGAAGAACATAATCTTTTTAAAATAAATAATTTTTGGGAACCTGTTGATATACCCAATGACACCATGACTATAGGCAGTAAATGTATGTCTATAAACCATATTTATGAATATGAAAAAAATAGTGATAAATATGTATAGACTAGTAATATAAAGGTATAGTCAATTAGATTGTATAAAATATGAACACACCTTTTCATCAATATATATAATTGAGTCCACTTGAAAAATTCATGCCAATTAAACAGATGTAGATTCCGAACCATATCAAATGGATGTAAGAGGTGAATTTATAAAGTCATATATAATTGAAGATGTTTTCCTACCAAAATACTAGAATACATAACCCAAATTTTTGAAATCATATTTCCATGTTAACAAATGATTTATATGGTTTAAAAGGGGAACATAGAGGTTTGTATGATTGGCTATGTTGTTATTTTCAAAAGGTATAGTCGATCCTACCGTATTAATGAAAAGAAATCCAAAAGTTGTTTTAGTTGTTCAAATTAATGTTGAAGATATCATTTTTAAATCTTGTAAAAATTATATATGTACTATATTTTAAAGAATTATGAAAAATTAATTTGAAATGAGATTAATGGGTGAATATAAATTCATTCTAGGTTTTCATTTTTATTGAAAAATACAGAGGGAAATACGTCAAATGAAAGAAAATATAATGTAAACTTTTTAAGACATTTTGGTTTGGATAACACAAAAAGTATAGACACCCCTATGATCACCACTAGTAAATTGGATCATAATGATGTTGGGAAATCAGTGGAAAAAACTAGTTACATATGTATTATTGAAAGTCTTATATACTTAACTTTGAACTGACCTAACATAATGTTTAGTGTGTGTATGCGTTATTGTTTCAAGATAACACAAAAGAGTCACACATACATAATATATAATTTTTTTATAAAATTACTCTAGTATATAACCTTTTTTTCTACCCCATAGGAGAATAATTTTACATTACTAGTTACTCAGATGTTGATTTTCATCGTTGAATGTTAGATAAAAATCACCATCTAGGACATATCACCTTTTGAGAATGACTCTAGTATCTTGGTGTTGTATGAAGTAGAATTGTATTTCACTTTATGCTTCAAAAGATAAATACCTAGATATTAGTAGTTGTTGTGCTAATTATTTAGTATTGAAAAAATAATTTATAGAATATGGATATCAATTGCTACATGTACCAACAAATCATGACAAAAAAAGTGCTCTAAATATGTTTATGAACACTTTATCTCACTCAAGAAAAATAAATCATTGAAAAAATATATAACAGATTTGGATATCATTTTCAAAATAGTGATATAAACATTGAATACTTTATTATAGAACATAATGTTTTTGTTATTTTTTCTAAACCATTGTATTTTGAGAGAATTAAATAGACCATACATGAATTCGGTAATATTTATTTTGGTTAAAATTTATTTTCTCGAACCCACCATTAAATTTTACACATTGTTAGTATTTAACTCCCATTGGGGTTTACCCACCATTCATTTTTACCCATATTTGGTTCCTAAAAACTGTAGATAATTACCCAAAATTGGTGTTTACCAACCATGAGTGTTTACCCACAGTAGTGTATACTATCCATTGGATTTTAATACACCATTTCTATTTCCTTTATTATGTGTTATTTATTTGTCCAATTTTCATTGTAATTCATTAATTATTATTTTCTTCAATATATAAATCACTAAATCACTAAATAATATTAATTATAAACTTCTCTAATTTCAATGACCACAACTTTATGCATTTCTCTCGAACCTCATTAAGACCCTTTCTCTCCCTACCTCAGACCTTCCATAGAAATCATTCACACCACCCGAGATGATATCCACAGTTGGAGTATATATGGGAGATATGAAGGATAACACAGTCATAGGTACAAAAGATATAAATTATTACCTTTCGATGATTTATAATAATAATCATCTTTCATATCATTTCAAGTTCCTTGTTGAGAATTTAATAATTCATCTAGTAACCATTGTTTTCAATGAAAAAGTGAATTTATTGAATGTGGTGACACTAGTGATAATATTGTATATAGAGGATAAAAATGACTTTTTTAGTCATAGATAGGGGATGAAATATTATCATGGAATTCATCTATTTGATGAAATAGTTTATTCATATTTTTTGGAACAATAGTTGTTGTTAAGGATTCCACTCCACTCAATACTCGTCTCAGTCCTCCAGCCATAAGATTGAGAGTTATTCATACCCATTGTTACCAGAGATCCAAACACACACTTAACTACATATTTCCATCCCTTGATTCTAATTCCCAGATAAGTTTTCCATCATCTCAAACCTATAATTCAATTAGATACTCCATCACTACATGGAATTTTTATAGCCATCTATATTGTTACTTTAGTGTTATTGATGAAACCTCTACCTCTGAAAAAGAAAATACAATGCATCCACTTATTCATACTACCATGTCTAAAAATCATTGAGATTTTAATTTTAGTATTTGATAGGGATTATTTATTCCACTTTTGTCATATACTTCTATTTATTTTCTTAATGTAAATACACTTATTATTCATAATGAATTTCTTTTTATTTCCTATTTTATTTTAACTTTTTCATATCCCAAAAGGGGTGAATGACTCTATTGAATATATTTATTATTTACATGATTCCATATATATTTAAATCATTCATCTTATACCTTTTTCAACTTGATACAAGCTTTATTACCTACCTTTGATAGTGTGTTTATCAATATCGTTGATATGTATTTATTTTAAAATCTTATGATAATCAATTTTAAACTATAATTTATTCATTATATGGTTTATAAAATTCCTTTCTTTGTGATCATCAAAAGGGTGAGATTATAGGAACACCTATTTTAGTGAAAAAAATTCATTTTTATTATGTTATTACTATATTTGATGTTTTATGGTTGAATTTTTTAAATTAATTAATATTGATGATATTTTTCCGAAGTGTTGGAAAGACCACACATCAGACTCTACTCAATGTTAAGGATTCACCACCGTCAGAGATGACTAACTATTGGGATGATAATTTTCCTATGTTTTTAATAGACCCAAATTTAGGGGCGAATCACCATTGTGATGAGAATTTTGATGAGTATTAGAAATACCCACCATTAGAGATGTCACACTGTAAGGCTGAAAATTTTACTAAGTGTGAAAAATACCTACTATGTGAAAGGAGTCACTATCAGGCCGAAGACACCACTGAACATGGCCTACTATAAGACATTACTTACTTCCATGAAATTTCGAAAAGTGATAGGATGACTCACCGTGGATAACATTAACCACTAAGATGAGTCATTATTCAGTTTGGACTAACATCATCCAGAATCACTATTATCTTGACTCACTACCAGCTTATGTCACCACTAGAGTTATAACCATTCTGAAGATTCAACATCACTTTTATCTATTAATTTTAATAAAATATTCATAATCGATAGTTTATGTAATTTATCATGGTTCATTATTTGAAATGTAAATATTAAATAGTTTCATAGAAAATTAAATCAGATGTTATAGTTTAGTACATGAAGCATAAGATTGGGATGATTTTCTTCAATATGATACTCATGAATGATGTAGTTAAAATTAAGAAGTAAACTCCCTCATGCGTAAATATATATATTTACATGTACTTGTGAAGTGGAAAAAATAAATTTCATTTCTAGAAATATAATTGTGAAACTTGATTAGTGTTTTAAATGATGCAACCTTACCTATAATCAATAGCAGATGATTGGAGCACATCAAACATCCAGTTCAATTATCCTAGTTTGAATAGAAAAGAGATTACAATGCTTTTTTTATTGAAACATTATGAGAAATTACTGAAGGTAATTTTCAAGACACATAATAGGAGATTAAATCTTATGAGCACATTAAATAGAGAATCAGTATCTTTTGTAGATATTTATTCGTCCTCTATCATCATGTTTCCTTCTTTATTTTAGGTAGTGTATGATTTACACTATTTATAAAACAAACACAAAATCATTTAATATAACTATATGATTCTATATATCTTTTTAAAATATATCTATACTTTTATTCCCATAATTATTGTGGAAGACGCCCCTATGTGGTCTGTGTTTGTTGTATACCTACAATTATGGAGGAGGACTAGGTGTGGCTTAGACAACTGGATAGTTATTTTATATACTTGATCATTATTTTGAATCGATATTATTTTATATAAATTTCTGGTTAGTAGGTGATTTTTAAGTGGGTTGGTTTAGTTCAAGGCTTGAGGTTGAACCTTATGAATTGTTTCCATTATGTGTTTTTTTATTTTTCACTTCAATGCATTAAAATTAATTTGTTTTAAACTATTTAAAAACCAGCTGCATTGAATAGTAATCATAATTAGTAACTATATATTATTTTTATTAAGTAAATTGATTTTAAAATATAAAATAATTTCCATAATTATATTAAATAATACTTAAACTCCCGTTGAGAAATATTTTAAATGATTAGAATTTAGGTTGATCTGTTATTTCGATTAATTGGTTGCATTAATTATTTAATGTGTTTTATTTAAATGTTTTTAACAATGATTTTATTTTGGTACTCAATTCACCCCCTCTTCAGACACACACTCTAATCCAAATATTTTACTACTGTAATCTAAAAATATATATATATACATGATAAACGGTTCATTTTTCTATGTTTTTTAGTGATTATATACTATTTTTGTATAAACCCTTTATTGGGAACACTATTGCATTTTCAGATATTTTATATCAAGATAAAGGTAAAAAGGTGTATTATTTCTCCAATGATGCATCATGATGTAGTGGGAATGTGACTTGGAGTTGGTCCTTGGATCATGGTTAGGATGGTGGTTATGATGATTCAACTTTGGTTTCATTTAGTTTTAATTTCTTTTCATTTTTTGTATTTTACTTCCATTATTCAATCTACTACTCTAATATTACATTCTCATTTTGAGTTTTTTGCAGCATAATAAATTTATTTCATTATTTTGACCTCATTGTGATATTTTTTCCTATGAAGAATTTTCACCCAATGTTCTTATATTTGATTGCACTTGTTTCTAGATTTGGATATCTTAGAGACATCCCATGTTGTTATGAGCACCTATAACCCATCACAGTCCAATAGGTTATGAGGGGTTGTTACACAATGGGCTAATTGGGTGAATTGCATATGGAAGTTATCCAAACCAGATCACATGAAACCTTTCCAATCCCAAATGAATGTACAAATTACATCATTTTACATGGAAATTTATTACATATTATAACAAATCACACACCATAACCCATATATTTATTCTATATGAAGTTAAATTACATGATCTTATTATTTTTCAAATTTTATAAAAAAATCCAAAAAAATCACCATACATGGAATCCTTATAATGAAATCAATCACCACACTCCACTTTATTTTCTTGGTATTGAAAACATGAGAAAATAGTGATCTCAAAATAATATTATGGTCCAACTTAAGAGATAACATTCAAATATCATAAGTGAGAATATGATCAACATGTTGAAGGGATAATATAATTATTGTGCATGATAAAAAGTACATATGAAAATAATAACCAATAAAACATAGATCATAAATCATTGTATATATTCAAAATGTAATACATGATTTAAAGGAGTGTAGAAACATGATTCAATAATTACAATTCATGAAAATAAAATAGTTGAATATTGTATAAACAATATTTTCCTAAAAAATAATTTGAAATTTACATAATTATATAAAATCATTTCTATGGCATGACTCATTGCAATGACCATCATCACATAGCGGACATGGTCCTATAGTTGACTGGGTTATTCCATCAATCAATAAAAATAGTGTATAAAGTTTATTTGGGATTTGAATTTACTCCAAATTCCCTTAAACAATGGGAAAATTTTAACAACCTAAGTAATATTAATAGTAATTAAATTTTATGACTTTTTAATACACATAAAATTAATTATATTGTATAATATTCATTACGAGGATATTATGTATTTTTTCAATTCAATTTAATATAATTTTATTCATAATAAATTTTTGTACATAAAATGAATTAATGTTCAGGTTTTTATTTAGTTATTCTATATTGAGATAATTGGAATTTGACTATTGTGATTAACAAAAAATTTATCTTGGAAGGCATATTCTAAATATAGGATATGAAGCTCTGTGCCATGTTGCATAAAAAAATAAACTAATATACACTTTTTTTAGGGATGTTGTTTTCCATATTATTTAGAATCTAGGATATGTGGGTGCTGGAGACTATGGATGAGCTTCAGATCATGGATCAATATTCACCAATAATAATTAACTATTTCTATGGAAAAATAACAATAGGTATCCAAAGAGGTATTCGAATAGATTTAGAGAAACTTCAAATTTTTTAAAACACTAATTGAGTATCAGATGTATTTTCCTACTCATATTCTTGAATGACATAGAAGTTATTTTTGGGACATCATCATATAAGCATTGTTACAAGAGGATCTTACTAAGAAATCATAATATATTATCTTAAATAAATGTTTTGTATCAAAGGTTGTGAGTGAATAAAATCCAAAATTAATAGCCATTCAGTATGGTGAGCATTTAATTATTGGATTATCCATCCATTTCAGTCATTTGGTCCACCTATTACCCAATCTTGTTTTTAACTACTAAATCAATGATTGATTGTTCATGATGGGTTTGAAGACTGGTATTCATTAGATTAGAATCTTATTATGCCTTATTAACTTTTTTTTTGGTGTTTAATAATGTATCTATTATTTTTTTTGCAGGAATAAATTTGAAAATAGATTTTTGTGGAACGTTGGTTTATAAAGAAACTCGGGTGTGTCATTTTTCTTGAAAAGAGAGCATAATGGTGCTCAGTTTTTTATAGTTCTGGTTTCTAGAGATTCTATTGGAGATAATCAGGTAGATTGATAATGTTTAAGAGATAATATGGTATGTTTGTGTCCCTAGTTATGAGTTTCTATATCACTAATCTCACATGGTATCTATGGAATTCATGAACTAGATCACACCTTGGTTCTTATATTTTTCACTTTTGTTTCTCTAAAGAATAATTTATAATGCTCCACCTAATAGAATTTATATTTGGATTATTTGGATATCATCCTCATAATCTTCAAAGAACATTGAATTTATGATAAAATTTCTAAATTGGAATTTTGGATCTACAAAGTGAATTTATATGGAAATGTTATATATGATATATGAATCTCAGAGGATCATAAAAAGGTTCAAGCAGTAATGTTCTAAGAGAACCCCAAAAATGTTTTTCAAATTTATAACTTATATGAATTATTTGGTTACTACAGGAAGTTTGTATATTTTTTTTTCACAATTCTGGATTTACTAGATGATTAAGGTAGAGCACCAGAGATCTTTTGGTTGATTTGTACCATTAAAAATTTTAGATTACAATATAATCTACTCAATTTCACAATAAATTATTTTTGGAATATTTGAACTATCCATTGAAGTTTGAGGTTGGTGATAATTAATTTCACATAGTTTTACCTAACATAAGAAGATCATAAATTGGATAAGAAAGGTAACATGTCACTAAGGATTTTTGTCCCTTTGTGGATCAAAGGATATCTTCGAATGGTGGATTTTGGATGGACATTCCATCTCGATTATCATTGATTTATTGAATATTTAATATATACTATATGACAAGGTATCGACGAGGCCTTTAATATATGATTTAAATTGAATATAGTTTTCTTAAGCATGAAAAGTATGTGTTCTAAATTCGAGTAAGAAATATAGATCCCAAAAATAATTTAATATGGGATAAATTAATTCATTTTCTTTGTATACTATATTAATGAAGATGAGAGAGACACATGACATGCGAGATGGAGTATCAAATGGGGATGTAGTGATGTTCTAATTTTACAATTCGAGAATCATTTTTGTTTTTAGGCGTAGAAATATTTTATGGTGAGGAGAATTCTATCATCCAGACACCTGTATTATGGTATAACCCTTGGCTTACTATGTAATGTATATCTTATCTAATTGAATTCTAGTTACACTTGTGAAATAATGGTTTTAAATTGTTTTTTATAGAATTATAGGAGTTGATAAAGTGGTTTTGGTTCCTGATTGAGAGCCCATACGATGGATGAGATGTTTTTAGGGAGTATACATGGGACTATAATTATACATTCTATAGGAAATACACTAACTAGAGGGTGAGGGCCACCATCCACCTAGTGAATGACTGGAAATAGGTAGTTCCTATAGGAACATAAATTACCGGCCGATTTGAGACCAACGGATAACTGGTAGAGCTACTCTTGGTCCAAGAATTCTTACCTCCCACTATTAAGAAAACGGGAAATTAATTCACTCAAAAAATATATTAGGAACATCTAGCTAGAGGGTGTAAGCCAGTTGATATCAACAGACACCAATCAGGGTGAGGAGAGGAAGGCAATTTTAATAATTATATTTCATTTAATCCCCAGGTTAATTATAAAACACCTCCATCAATCATAGTTCATCCCAAATAATATTATATTATCATTATAGGTACATTTGGACTTCGTAATCATTATTCAACATGGTTTTAAAAGTAATTTATGGAATTGGTTCTCCTTCGGTATGTGTATACTATATCACCTGATGAATTATATTTTCCCTTTTATTATTCTTGTTTTATTGTATTGAAATGTTGTAATATCGTTTTATATGAGTTTTTATTTATGGATTCTAATTCTAGGGTTTTTTCTTGATTGTTATATCCCTTGAATCATCATTTGTGGATCCCATGTTGGGTGATTATTAATCCAAATTGAGGCAGGTATCCTTATACAATCAATATATTGCATTAATTTGAAAATGTTATTTTCAATTCCATTAGCTTGTTTTTTCAAATATACATATATGACATCAATAATAAATTCTTTTATGAAATTTTTCTTAAGTGGAATAAAAATTTAGGTTTAAAAGTGTTGTTTTTTTAAAAATAGATTTATCTTTTTCTTGTGTTCAAGGAAACTCCACTAGATGAATTTGAATATAAAATAGAATTCCGTTCTTGGGGATTATGATAAATTTATTTTAAAATTATTTATAAATTATAATAACAGTTTATTTAATTCTTTTGAATTACATTAAACATTAAGAACCTTGGGGGTGCTGGGTTTTGAAAAAATGCAACCTAGTGAGTATGGAGACACTAGTGTTATTCGTATGATGTCAAAATATTGAAGTAGGAATCTAAATCATAATAAATTATTGTATTACTAAAATATAATTCATTTATGTTTCTAAATAAAAATTTTTATTGAAAAAAGGCCACTTTTTTATTATTTTTTATATGATGGTATAATTTTCTACTTGATTTTTTATATTTTTATGTTATTGTATTTCCTTGGATAACTCTATTTTTGAATTCATACTAATATTCAGGTAATTTACATCTACATCATTTAATTGTGTATGAAATTCTTGAACATAATCTATAAGATATTTTCAAAAATATATTTTTCTAAGTTTTCCATACAAACTTGTTTGTTAAATTCTAAAAAAATAGCTTCTTGGGGATAGAAAATTTATAGATTCATTGGTAGTATTCTACAGGGATGTAGTTCTCACATTCTAAATTCTTTTTTGGGAATTTTTATACCTAGTTTTTCATGATACATATAAATGGAATTATGTAACATATCTCATCAATATCTTTTTATTGATGTCGTATCTGTAGTGGCATGGGAAAGTGGTGATAGATGATCAAAAGGATACTTTGTGTTGGTCTGTTCATATGTTATCATTTTCAAGGTTTATCCTTTTTTGAATTCAATTTTTATACCTCATTATTTTGATATATTTTATTCCACATTTCACTCCACTGTTTATCACTTTCTAGTATAAATGAGACGTGTCTTTTAGGAATTTTGTTGACCTCTTCCTTCTGACAGGTCAACTCAAGTGACATGTAATATCAAATTATCTTGGTTCCTTACAATGGATATTAAATTTAAACAATATATCATAAAAATAATTAAATAATATTCATTTTGGATAAATGTTTCTAAAGTAATACATTAATATATTTTTATGTTTTCAAAAATTTCAACTGTGTCCTCTTATTCACTTTAAAAAGGGAACCCCATCTCATATATAATACTCACTTCATATGCCTATTATATTATCCAATAATAACAAAAATAAATTCCTAACATCCCTCTATAGATCTTAGAGGTGTTTTTTGGATTAGAAAACCATCATAATATGGATTTAGGTATAAACCTAAGGAGGTTTTCAGAAGAAGTGGTATAATTCTTAATCTGGTGTTTTATTTCATGTTTGTAATTTACGACATTCAAAAATCTAATAACAATTAGAATATAATACCATATATATTCCCCATACAATTAAACGTGATAATATTTACTATATAAACATTTTTTATTTATATATACATCTTTTGGGAAATTAAAACATCTCTTGTATGTACGTGGACACTACCATCATAAAAAAGATATGTTTTTTCATCTCCAGATCAAATTTACAGTTAAAAGAATATAAAAAATTAACATATTTTATATTAATAAAATTTTCATAATTATATAATGATAATTTATTATTTATTTTCTTACATTTCCTATATTTAATGTTATAATGTAGTTCGTGTGTATGTGTGGAATACCACCTGCACAAAACTATGTAATTATTTTTTTAGTTTAAATATATAAGAATAATTATAAGGTTGGATCTAGTCAATATATATTACAATTATAACATATTTATGATTTTGGAATAATAAAATACAATCCACTTTTTTCCATCTGTTATAAAAAATGAAAGCATCATTCGTATATATGTACAATCTACCGTCTCAATGAACCAACATTGCTTATTTTTCAAGAAACAATTTAATGAATGATATTAAAATTGTATATATTATATAAATATGATAAATATATCATTTTTTAATATTATTTAAATAATTCAAACATATCTACATTGACAATGGTCAATACAATTATCTTGTTTTTAGGTTTTAAATTAAACGACCCCTAAAAGAACAAAAATGAACATAAATATTTTAATAAATAAAAAATTGGTAGTGGTAAAACAACAGGATATAATAATAACAAAATTAACATGAAACAATTTAATAATAAAGTATGAAACTTAGTTTATCTTATTATCCAAGAGTTAGGGAACATACGATGATATTTGTGACTTAAAAAAGGAATATTATTTGAAAAAATTATTTAAAATGATTTAAACTCTTACTCTTCAGTATTTATATAGAAATAAATGATTCGATAATATTATTATTTAAACATACAGGGTTGTTAAAGAGAATTTTTGAATGTATTTTTTAATTGTTACAATAGTTTATTAGGAATCTATTTAGCATTTCCCTATAGCTTTTTTTAATATTTTTTAAAAAGTGAAAAAGATATTTTTATCTAATATGTATTTACTTCATTTTGTCTATGTAATAACTATTATTCATTATCAGGATTCTAATACATGTAAATAATATTCCAAATAAAATCATATTCCCACTCTTCTAAGATTATTTCATTATTGAGAGTCTTTTGAATGAAGAGGTATTTCACTACATTTTGATATAAAAATTGAAAGTAAAATTATTATGGTGTCAAATGATCTTTTCAGGGGATTAGTGATTAAAAATTGAAATTTGAATTATTTTAATTAATTATATGGTACATGAGAATTAAAAATAATGATTTTTAAGACTGATACAACATATATGATGGTTGACATCGAAATAGCACTCCAACGAATTGGTTACTGTTAATTGTCATAAAATGAATGATGAAAATAGTTAACTATAAGGGATTATCATATGAATTTAGACAGGATAAAATTATTTATATAATGAATGAAATGTGTTTATGAATATAATGCTCTAAAATTCCTACATTAGTTTCAATATTCATAGTATGGTTTTTATGGTTTTCAATGAGAAACAGATTATTATCCCCATGGTGATGTATTTTATTTTATAAGCTCAAAAAAATATTTGAATGAAAAATATTTTATGGGTTTTCATGTGTTTCATTGTATGAAAATAATTCTTTATTTTATATCCCTTAGAGGATATTTTTGTAATGATATCATGTATTAAAATGTTATTCACAGTGTTTAAGGATGAGAAAGACTAAATAACAAGTAATGATAAATGGAATGGAAACATATTATGAAAAGGAAAAATGATTCCTTTTAAAAGATTTATAATGTGAATAAATTGGACATTGACGTGAAGTTTCTACTTTGTAAAGTATGGGTTTATTATATAAGAGTCATGAAAAAATTATAAATATAATATAAAGATAATACTGTATTTGGAAATTAAAAGAGTGAATTAGTTCATAAAATATATAGATTTTTTATGTTTTATTTTTTTAAATAACTAGTTTTTTAAAATATCATTATGTTAGATGTAGTATACAACATGTAAAACTAAACTTAAATAAACTATATCATAATATTTTCGAAAAATTATATATATAACCAATAGTTTAAATTAGAGTGTATTAATAGTAATAAACTCCTTATAAAATATATAAAATAGGCTAATTCAAAAAAATTAATAGATTAAATCTTAGTAAATAAGAACTCAATTTTTATTATTTATTTTATTGAAAAAACAATTTATTTAAAGAAATTAGGTTTTATGACTTTTTGGGAAATTATTATAATAATTTTTCTAAATTTAATAATATTTTTTTATAAAAATGATATCATTTTCGGGATAAATGTATCAAAATTAGCATGAACTAATTTTTTTTCATTTTTCTGACATGATTTATTTCCCAGTGAATAGTGAACCATAACAATTTTTTTTGAAAACATTTTTTTAATTACATGAATTTACAAGGATACATATCGATTTAAAAAGTTATAAATATAATTTTTTTATCTTATATTATTAGTAACCCGATTAATATTATTTAAATAAATTTTATTTTTGATTTTGGTATAAAAATATTTTTATCCATATAATTATATTTTCCCAAAAAAAAAGTTTTCAGTTTTTTAATATAAAATGAATTTTTTTCACATCAATATTTTGAATCTTGAAAATGGATTCTATTATTATAACATAAAGAGGAAATCTGGTAAATAATTTCACTTTATTTTTAACAATTATGAATAGTAACCATGGTTGAAAAAAATAATAACCACGGTAAAGGTAAATTAGGTAATTATTACGAAAAATAATTCGGCAAGGAAAATAAAGTTTCCCTAAAATTTTGATTTAAACTATTTTATGAGTGGGTTTCTTCCTTTTATATACATATTTCCAAAATAGGTTAATATTGTTACATATTTCATCGATTGTTACCCTTATAATATTTATGTAATAGATAATGTAAAATATCACATTTTTTTCTTGTAATAATAGTACTATTTTAGAAAGTGATAAAAGATATGTTTTGTTATAAATTGTTTTTTTAATGTTATATTATTTATGTATTCGGTTAATTTATTTATAATTTTTACTAAGGAAATAATTACCTTAAATACATACATTACACCAAAACAATATTTATTTAATAATTTATAAAATATAGTAAATGATTATTAAATTATTAAAAGTAATATAATTTGAATTAATTATAATGTTACATGAGTGTTTTTCAAAATAAAATATATTTTTCTTTGTGAAATGATTATATTTTTATTTCATTGTTATCATTTTGTTTTCACCTTTTAATTAAATAAATAGTTTAAAAAATAATAATGTTATTTTATAATAAAAATTATTTTATTAAATGATTTAAAATTCTTAAAAATATCATATTCTTCCATGTTATTGAAATATTATTTAATATATCATCAATTATATATTTGTTGTAATTTTTTCCTTTTCGAGTAAATATCATTACCCCTAAAAATAAAAACAATTTGATATAGTACAAATAGAAAAAGTTGTTATGTATGATTAAAACCAAACAACATGGATGAAAAAAATCATGTAAAATTGATTAATTTTTCTGGACCAGACTCTTTTGAGTCAATATTATATTATCATCAAATAATTTCAATTTGTATACATTTATCTATAGAAATTAAATAATATTAATTTATTTTTTTACAATTCTATGAGTTCCCTCCCATCTAATATAAAAGGGAACCCTCTCAGCTTTTATTATCACTCCAAAATTATTTAGGTTTATCAAAAAATTACCTTAATAATTTAAAATATTCATTAATCACATTCTAGAGGTATTATTTCATTTCTAATACCAACCTTAGAAGAGTTCAGGTGTAATGAAAATAAGTTTATCTAAAAAAGATTTATAGTCATTAATCAAATTTTTTAGTTCTATTTCATCATTTTCCCCTATAAGATATACCTCAAAGATTATGAAATAAAAAAACCAATATATTCTATATACTTAGATGTTATTATGTTAATGGAATAACGTACATGAATTTATTTTTCCTTTAAATGGTATACAAAATCATCATTTGTGTGTAAATTATACTACCACCTCGCGAACTGATGTAATTTTGTTATGCATCACCTCCTCTCATGGATTTTTATAATGATGAATGTAATAAGTTTAAATTTTATTTATAATAGTAGTTATATTATTTTATTTTTAATTATTTTTTGACTATCTTCTTTTTATCCATCAATAACAGAATCCTCATTCATGCGTATGTACGACCTATCGTCTCTATGGACGGTGCATTTTATATTATATATAAATCATTAATATATGATATATATATATATAAACATATACTGAATATATATGTTATTAATATCATGTTTAAATCTATTTATATGATGTAACTATGATCATTTTAAGAATATAGAGACTATTGAACCAATATAAGCATTAAATGAAGATATTATCACCCTAAATAGGGATTTTAATAATGAAATGATAATAAATGGGGTATAAAATATTATAATAAATTCATATATGATATAATATATATGATTAAGGTAATAAAATACATTTACAATAAATTCATAATTAATATATCAGATTTTCTAACATGAAGGTTGGAATATGATACTTAATGTATGTGACACATTACCTTAAAAGCCTCATTTTAAATATTTTAATGATTTATTTTCTAAATTATTTCATTCCATATACACATTATGAAATATATTTAATATATGTATTTATATATAAATTATTGAAATATAAATGATATTTAATATCACTTTTTTACTTACATTGAATGGTTTTAAAAATTGGAACATTATAAATATTTTATATAGATCATTTTTTGTAAAAAAGGAAAAAGGAATATAATATTTTAATGATTACAATATCAAATGGTTTTTAGAAGTATAAAAATTATTTTATGTCATTATCCCATTATTATATTTCTTTTTTCATATAAGTAAAACTACCCTTACATTTATTCAAGAAATTTGTTTTGGGAAAATTCTATTTTAATGGAAAGGGATCTCTTTAAACCACCATTTTTTCATTAGGTTATGTACATTCTCTCAATAAATAATTTTCTATCTCTATTAAATTTTATGAATTGATTTTAAATTATTTATGTATTTACATTACATATATATTTATCTCATTCTCCCTTCCATTTATGGGGTTATAAATTTCACATGTTTATTTCTCAAATTCATTCATTAAAATAAAACCAGGTTAATAGAAAATTTTATATCTCCTAATCTATTTAAATAACACTAATTTGATGTTTTTTATTCCCCAATAAACACCTTATTTTGTGAAATATGATTATGTAATCAGATATTAAAATCAATGAAAATTAAATTCATATTACTATTGAAATATTTAAGAAATTTATTTTGATTATTTTATAAGAAAAGATTATGCAACCAATTTATTTTCAAGGTAAATTCATATTTTTATTCTTTGTGTTTTATTTCCTTGTCCATCAAAGATAACCTTGAATGTGTTATGATGGTTGTTCCCATACATTAATCAATTTAATTGGGAAATGTTTCGGTCTATGGAGACTTTATGTATGAGATTATAGAGTAAAACTAATCCATGATTAGACTTTATCAACCTTGTAATGTTGTCTTGAAATCTATGATTCATTTATGATTTTGTCTTGTTTTTTTTATTGTGGAAACATCGTTATGTTTCCATGATATTATGATATTTTATCCTTTATTCTATTCATATATGTCAATACTCATGATCCTTATCATTTAGGTTATTATTTATCACTTTCGACTCACACATTAGGATTCCTTATCATTTTTATTCCCTTAATAGGATTCTTAGCTCTCCCACATGTCTATGTATTCCAAATGATATCATAAGCCGTTTTAGGAGCACATTAGGGAGATTAAAATAAAACAATTTTAATCTATTTTAACATTAATTTTTATGTACATAGTCTTCTAATGAAACTAGGCATTTTGTTCTTTAGTCTGTATATACTGGATATTTATGTGAAAATTCTTTTAATAATATGGGTAAAATATTTTGGTCACCATAGTTGGTGTCAAAAGATGTTCGAGTTATTTTTTGGGATTAAGAATAGAAATATTTACAGATAAATATAAAATATTAAGACTATGTTTAGGAAAATTACCATGTATAACAACAAATGAAACATAGAGACTCATAAGTTAGGATTTATGTATAAGTTATTACATAAAAAATTTATCTGTTATCTATTATATGGTTCTCAGTTAGTGTATTATCATAAAATTTGTTACGATTAATGGAGAGAAATATGAAAAACTATGTTGAAAACCAACCTTATAAGAAATGTGATGGTTTCCATAATGATATTTTTGACCATATGGGAGAATATGTTCATAAATTCATTGAAGTAACTAATATATTCACTCATGATCTTAATAGTAACTTCAATAATGCTTAAAGTATCCTTTTCATAATAAATGACATGTTTTAGCCTAGTCATCTATACAAAAATAGCCACATACTATTAGTCGATATTTTGATTCCCTCATCGCAGCAAAATTAATTTACACCATTGTGATAACGTTCTATATCATCTAGTGACTATAACATGACAAAGTTGTTTTGGCCATTTATTGCATGGAAGGGGAATCAAATTAGTGGTGGAAAATTATAATGATCATAATGTCCAAGAAGGAAATTTATTCAGTGGAATGTGAATAAATCAATAAAATACTATTCAATAAATATTTTCCTTGAGATCTCTATCTTAAAATAAAGAAGGGTTTCTACATACGGAAGAAAGAGGAATATTATTCTATCTGGACATATAAAGAAAAATTTACAATCCTTACCCAGTATGCCACCAAATTCTTCATCATTGGGGAAAATAAGTTGGACTAAATTTTTAGTGTATTGAAGAAAAATCCATGAAAATCATTGGAGATTAAAGAAATTGATAGCTATGATGATATTTTTGTTGTTCCCTCACGATCTATATAAATATTGGAGACTCTCAGTTCTTTTTATTCAACGAGATAGAAAATATAAAAAGGATTTTTATTTGGTAGGATCAAAAAATAAATATTATAGAAAAAATAAAACTGAACAACCCATGTTTCAAAAGTCTGGGATGAAGCATCCCAAAAACATTGTAATGGTATTAGGGAGATTCTTCATTTGTAGAAAAGCAGGGCATCAGGTTATTCAATGTTGAAGATAGACGATGCATCCCACTAATTAAATAGAGAAAAAAATGTACATATTAATACTCATCCTATGATAAATTATTTTAACTGTATTTATCCCAAAAATTAGTTAACCCCATGTCCAAATAAAAGGGATTCTAACTGATAGTAATGACCTATAAGACCTAGAGTGAATGGAAGAGAAAATTATCTCATGACTTCTAGGGTGGGTGTAAAAACTAGTGTATTGACATGTATACTTGTTATTAATTCAAGAAAAACAATCATTTTTTTATTATAGTTTTATTAATTGAATAATAACATTAATTTTTAATAAAACCATTCAAAAACCACCCCAAAATGGAGTTTGCTATATTAACGATAACATTAAATGGAAAAATTGTTGCATATAAAGTATATAACTGAAGACCAGTTTATTTTTGTGGATTAAATATTATAAAAAACACACATTACTTACTTTCATGTAATTTGATTTTATATTGTGAATGAATTGGTTTTTCTTTTATAAAAGAAATATACATTTTCAGGAAAGAGAGATCAGTCTGCAAATCCCATATCATCCTCTAATTTTATGCAATTGCAAAGAGCCGGATGAGTCTCAATTGGAATCATATGATCAAGTGTATATATTTTTGCTTCATGAGAAAGTATATATATCTCAAATTATTAATACAAAATATAGATTCAAGATTGAATACATTTTCAATGTGAGGAATTGGACTAATTTCATTCCTGAAGAGTTATCTAGACATCGTAATGACTAGGTAGATGAGTTCAAAACCGATCATATACTTGGATATCTACCCATATCCAAGAATCCCCACATAATGGACACTTTTTAATTATAAGAACGAATGAATATATTAAAATAGAACATACAAAAGGGTTTTATATGCTTGAGTTCTTCATTCTGGGGTGAATCAATACTCTCTATCAAGAAGAATTATGATTCTATGCGACTCCGTATTGATTATCATGAACATGAGAAATCATGATAAAGAAAATGTATCCCCTACCCAATATATATGAATTTTTCAATCCCCTTTTTGGGCCACAATATTTGTCAATGATGGACCATTGGTTAGGATATCCCTGATTAATAGTAAAGAAGGATGATATTATAAAAGAAATCTTTCACACAATACATGGAATGTATGAATCCATAATGATTATTTTTGGACCAAAAATCATCCAACAATTGTTATGGTCTTAATAATTATGGTTATTCATGAATATATCAAAAAATTTATGGTAGCCTTCATAGAAAATATTATAATATAGTCATAATGAATGGAGGTTTTTTAGAAACATTCAAATACTATTTTACAATATTTTGGAAAGGAGAAACTAAATGAAAATTAAACTAACTGTGAGTATTTAAACCTAGGAATTAACATTATTGGTGCATTTAATCACTATAGAAGCGATATCATTAGTCCGCTATAAGGTAAAATAAAATCAATTAGTATCCCAAAACGAAATTTTTAATGGAGATATTTGTCCTCATTTGACTAATTGGTTATTAAAATGAATTTTTAAAATCTCATCTCAATTTTATTACAAACTAAAAAATATTACATGGATGGGGTAAATTTTTTCATAACCAATAAATATAAAGAGAGACTAAAGCAATTTAAAATGAGGTTTATCAATACATAAATACTTATATTTGCCTCATGTGGGGATACGTTCATGGTACAAAATGATGAATCTATATATATTTGGTGTTGTGAAGTAATTAAAAATGAAAAAGTGAGGGAATTTTCTTCTAGGTAGTTGAATGTTTATAATACAAAACAGTCCAAGACCTTATCTGGAGTATGATGTGGTGATCTTTTTAATGAAAATATGGTGGCATTATCTCTATGGGGAGAAGTGTGAAATATATACAGAACAAATGTACCATAAATATATATTTATTACTAAATAGTTTAACATGATCCAGTTTAAAAAGTTTGACATGATCAACGACAATAACTACTCAATCAACAAAAATTATGAGAATGAAATTAATGTGGTATATGCCCTATGTATAAATGATCCATCATATTAATCATTGTGATAATTTAGAAAGATGTAATATTATAATAATAAGAATGGATATACATGGGGATCATAATGGAAGGAAAATAATTATTCCTTTCTCAAATGATTTACCAAACATCCCTTCTGGAAAAAAATTAGGATTCTAAAAGAATTGATTTGGAAAATCAAAAGAAGATGAAATCAATAAAAAGGGAAATCATGGGAGATTAAAGTTTATGAATAATGAGTAATACGATTTGGTTCAAAATAATATTTACCATCAAATTCATAGATAAATAAGAAATAATTTAATGATGCACATATATAGACCCTCTCCATCAACTCACAGAAAATAATTTCTATCAAGATCACTTAGGGAGCTATTAGTGGGTCAATATAATGAAGAATATTAGAGATTATACATTAATATTTTTATTATATTTGAATCTAAAATATGAATGATAAAACTCTAAGGGGATTATTAAACCATTACACATACCAACATGAAAATGGATAAACATAACCATATTCTTTTCTACTGCACTTTTGAAGAAATATGGATGGAATAATTCTATATGTGTTATGGTGGATCATCTAAAAAATATCGACAGCATCATTTAAATTCAAGAGGTATTATCACTTGATCAACCTAGAAGGATATAAATAAGATAGGTGGTGAGGCTGTACAGAACACCACTGTTGATTATATCTAATTGAGATCTGTGATTTACATTTATGTTCTGGAAGAGACTCTAAAATGTTCTAAATACAGATTTGAACATTAATATGGCATAAAACCCCAAAAATAATGGCCAATATGAGAAGAAAATCCAAACATTTTAAAACATGATGATAGAATTATTGATGGAATTCAAAGGAGGATGAGAACAATATTTTCCTCGGGTTGAGTTCATATACTATAATAAGCATAATTTATGAAACCAAGTGAATTCCTAAGAATCCCTTTATGGTAATATATTTCTAACCCTTTCATGATGGGTTTCAGTTAGATAATGTATGTTTTAAGGTCCTAGTATAGTCCTGGAAATGATAGAATAGGTCATGACCATTTAATATCATCTTATATTTTCTATGATAAAATAAAATAGATATAATGAAAATCATTAAAAATTCCTAGAGTTTCATATTAAAGACAAAGTGTTTCTTTGAATGTCTGTATTGAAGAGATTTATATGATTTTGGATGAATTGCATTAAGTCCCAAGTATATATTACCCATTTATATTCTCTATAACATAGGAATTATGGCATAATGGGTAGTTCATATACTTAAACTATCTCAAGTACATGATTTATTCCAAAAATCATTCTAGTCGGAGGTCAAAATAGATCCCTAAAATGTATTGAATTCAGATATTGTATATTGGGATAACAATATCCCTTATAAGGAGAAACTAATGATTTTGTTGGAGAGTAGAGATAAATTTATATGAAATAACATACCTCAGCTAGTCAACATATTATGTTGAAACCATCAATTTAAGAAGTTATCCTCTAAACGATATGAATCAATGACCTAGAAGTACCCTCAAATTTTTCACCTTTATATATAAAAATAAATTTCAAGGATGGAATTTATAAATATGGGAAGAATATATCATCACAGGATATTATATAAGAACTGTGTTCGATAATTTATGAAAAATGATACACATAACTTAAAAAACCTATAAATATTATTATATAAATATTATAAGTGTAATAAAAATGTAACACCCTTAAAATTCAAAAAAAAATCTACTATTATTTGATAGTGTGTATGAACCACATAAAGAAATGTAGAAATGAATATAAACTCTAGGGACATTATGGTATATTTCATAATTAAATATATTCTATACATTGAAATTTACGCAATACTGAGTTATATTATGTCCCACACAATAATGTCATCCTTCAATAACAAGTGTTTCACACAACACCGAGTTTTATTGTGAAAATATATCTTTAAAATAGTATTATTTAATATAATAAGATATAAGTGAGTATATAAATTAGAGTTAATGAATAGTATGAACTATATTTTCGTTATATATCATTTAGGAAGATATAAATTTATTTCATATGTTACCAATTATTTATAAATTAATATTAAAACCAATTGAATATAAAGAAAATGATTTTATGCTCACAATTGAAATTTTCATAAAAAAACTAATTTATATTAGTTAATAATATTAATTAATTATATATATTATACATTAAATTATATTTTTTTAATTTCTTCTAATATATTTGATAAGAAAAATATATTGATAAATCAATTTTTATACTTTAAATTAGTTTTTTTTCAAAAAAATGTAATTTTACCACCATGAAATGGTGAAACTATTTTACAAAATTTTTTTTGGAAATTTAATAATTCTATATTTCAAAATAATCATATTATTATAAATAAAAAAGTAAATGTTATCATAGAATTAGTTTTTTTAAATTTTTTTGTGTAGTTTAATTTCTTGATAATAGTGAAAAAAAATTGTTTTAAATAGATGATTTTTTTATTATAATTTAATTATATAGTTAAATTATATTTTATTTTTTTAATGTCGAAATGTATCTATTATAAATAAATTTATTCAATTTTGTCCAATTTAATCAATTTCACATTGAAATTAATTTTACAAAATAAAAAAACTTGATCATTTTTTCTCTAAAAACATTCTTTATCATCCCATTTATTTGAATAAATTAAAATTTATTTTTAGAAATTATGTTTTTGTAATTTTGGGGAATGATTCAATATTTAGAATCATGATAATTTATAATGTCTAATAATGTGACATTAGTTTTTTATGAAAAAAAATTGTGCATGTAGTTAAAATTATTTCTAGATATTAAGAGAAAAATTATCTTAGCAATGATCTAATCCATAAATTAAGGCTAAAAAGACATATAAACGTTTTCAAAAGACAATTTATGGTATTATATATACATGAAACTCCTTTTTATTTAATTTTATTCCATATTAGACCCACATTACATTGTATAAACAAGGGTGGAATTCACATTAAGAATTTACAATATTGTCACACTACTACTAAAAAGGCCACAAATACATCCCACTTATTCACATATATAATGAACATTTTATCATCCATACTCTTCCCAAATCATCCTTAAACATCCCTCCCATATACCGAGATTCCTAACATTGAGACCAAATCAAACCAATTAATTATTTTGGAATAAACCGAAATGAGTCACCAAAAAGAGTTAATGTTATCCAATAATCACATTGCTTCATTTAGTTCTCCTCCCAATCAATTATTTTTAAATATTTTTTCTATAATAACATCATAATATTAAATATAATTAGTTGTTTTCTATTCTTATAGTTCTACACACACTTTCACACGCATCTGCCAAGTGGGTTAATCAATCATCATTCGTGTGTACATCAAACAATCTCCCTACAAACTGATTTCATTCGTTCTTCCATTTAACAATGTTCAAGAATGTAAATATTTATTTATTTATAGATTATATATGAAATATGAAATATAAATATATATTATTTATGATTTTGGTACTTTTTGAATTTCCATAACTTCATGCCTTCCATTTTGTGGGAATATGATTACATCCTTTGTTGACGTGTGCACTACCACCTTCTCAAATTTATGTGATTAATTCGCACATTACATGAAATAAATTAAAAATTATTTTAATAAAAATACATGACATATAAAAAATAATTAATTAAACTTAATTATAATTTACATATTTTTCATTTACTTTCCTATTTTTTAAATACGATAATGAAATGGATGTAGTGTTCATGCGTACGTAAAACATATTATCTCTATGAATGCTCAATTTAATTTTGTATATCCAAATATTATGGATTACAATAAATAAATATATAATTAATATATATAATAATCAGAACCAGATTTAAATTATTTTTATGATTAAATTTTAGTCGATGTAATAAGAACAAAAATAACAAGCCAAAGCATACTCGAAATACTAGGCAATTAACAACCAAAATATTGAAAGAGATGAAATATTACTAACAAATGGGTAAAAATATAATATTATAGGATTAAAAATTATATTGGAAATATTATTTGGGATTTAATATAAGTTATTGGACTCCCTAAAACCATTATAAATGGTTATAAAGGATTCTTTCCCTAAAAGAAAGACAAGCTAAGGGACTTTGTCGTCAACTTGAAAATTTTAAGGCATATTTTATCATTGTGAACATAATTTCTTATATATGGTTTAAATAATTCTTCATTAACATCTAATATAATTAAAATATCATTTTTATGTTATTTGTAGTTTCAATTAGATTTATTTTTCGAATGGGATTTGATTTTTATAGTTCCAAGTAGCAAAGAAAGTGCATAACTCAATTCATTTTTCATTGGGTTATATTACTTCACCATTATTGTTAATATTATATGATTTTGCGGGTTATGAATTTTTATATAAAATGATGTATTGATATATATTATATATACAATTCTATTTGATAGACATAATAAATACATTTTTCAATTCTCACCTCAATATTATAATTATTAAAAGGGTTTATTTCACAATCACATTATAATCAGGAATACATATTTCTAAAATTCAATGAATGAATTTTATATGTTATTTTTTACATAAAACAATTAATATTATTTCCCTTTGGTTACTCATGAATTTTTTAAGTAACAATACCATTTTCCCACTCTTTGGTACCCGAAATTTTGTAGAAAATGTTTTTCTAAAAACCCTACTTTATTTCACTCTTTATTCAAAAATATCTTTTCCCAAAAAACTATATTTTATAAAAATTCCCTAAAAATGGGTTTTAAACTTACCTATATTTTTTATTTACAAAATATTTACCTATTTTTTACTTATTTATTTTTCTATGTAATATTTGTTTCTTTTTCTGAACAAGGAACATTTCTAACCTTTTTCCGTGAAAAATGAATATTTTTTTACCTTATATGAGAGGTATGGAATTAACCATGGTAATTTCATTGAATCATACATTATATGATTAATGAGTTAATTTTTGAATAAATTTTTTTATGTTTATTATTTGGAAGGATTTAAAAAAATCAAAAAAGATGATATTTTTTCCATGAATATTCTTAAAAATGTCATTTTATAGTGTGTCCATTCATCAATAGAAAAAGCTTATATTATTATTCAAATTTAATAGATTTTATTAAAACCACCCATATTATTCCCCTATATGGATTTTGGTTGGTTTTTCTAAGAATAATGTTGAAATTAAGTTCATTTATTAATTTTTGTAGTCTCTCTGAAATATTCACTTTCCTATTATCATTGGTCATAAAATATTCCATAATTATCCATGAAATTTATCATGTATATGTTCATTTCCTAAAAATTATAAAATTTTTATATATGGAAATTACATAGATATTTATTTGATTATCATGGGAAAAAATAAAATATTCACATTCTTTATTCGATATTGATTTTGGATAAGGCATATTGTTTAAAAATAAAAATTATTATTCAATAAATTAGGAATGATTTAGATATTCTCTATATAGGTTTGGGACCAGTTAATTCACATCCCTTAATGAATTAATAGTCTCATGAGATGAAATCAGTTCTCTTACCTAAGAAAATTGATTTTCACACAGTGTGTTTTAAATTGTGTATAAGATAGATCATTAAGGTAAAGGCGCCATCTACCTATGATACAAGATGTCTAATAATTAATCATTTACATTATTGAGGTTTAATTTATTATTATTATCTAAATGATTATTTCAATGGATTTATATATAGATAAAATTTCATTCACATTTTATGTATTACATGGATAGTGTGTCTATTTATTTACATTTCCATACTATTTATGCACTTACTACTCAATTTATTGATTTTAAGGAATATATTTTATATTATTACCATCCCATATTGATTATTCTCATTGATTAATTATTTAATATACTATACATTAACCTTATTACGTATTTTAGAAAACATTAGTTTTGTATCTTATATCAGGAATCCAAGAAGTGTAATAAAAATGTCATGGATGTTTATTCTATGTTATAATAATGTTGTCCAAAAAAAATATTGTAATTATTCTATTCATTTTTAATAAAAGGCCCATGTATGTATTTGGTTTACAAGTACTACTAAACAGATTTTTCATTAAGGCTATATTTTCTTAAAATAATGATAATGGAATGGTAATATACCATGTCTCCTAACTTTCTAAGGCTAGGTTGATAAATTTGGTATCATAGAATGTTTAGTAGAGCCCTTGGGAACAATATTTAGTAAATCATAAGATGGAGAACATAACCCTATGTTATAATTTGAGTAATTCTATAGAAGATCATCATAAATTTTAGATTAGATATAGATTGGGTATTTTTTTTGTATAAATACATCCCTGTTTAGATACTATATGTTGATGTGGTTCCCACAAAGATGTACTTATGGGTACAAAATATAAAATGTGTGTTGATCCTAACTAGAGTGTAACCTGGTACTTGAAAATGAGTGATACTATAGAGTTGTTTTGACACTCCTGGGGATTATGCTAAGGATTATTCACAATATCCTTACATGCCAATTTGATTGATTTTAAATGATAATGAAAATGAATAACCAAGGTCAAAAAAAAGGTAATTTATATTGAAAAAAATTTTCCCTGATTTATATATCCGATAATTGATTATATGTTTTTCTCACTCAGACTATTGATCCTAACTCTATTATTCCAAATATTAGTCAATGTTTAGAACCTGATGGGTTAATGATAACATTGAATAGGATTAAAAAGATGTTGGAAATGAGAAACCAAATGGGATATATATAGGAGTGAATTATATCATGTTCATGCCTTGTCAGTTTTCTCAAAATACGAATAACATCATATACCATCAAAAAATCTTATAATCACTAAATAAGAGAAGGATGTAGTTTAATAAAATTCTGAGTGGTGAAGACCCTAATGAATAATGGGATCTACTTCCATCATGTAAGAAATGTGGATGGAGACATACATGAAAGTGTCTCAATGGAATGATGAAATTCTTTATGCGGGGAAAAGAATGACACAAATGAATAAATTGAAGAGGAGAAATGAAGGCTACGATGTATGTAAATAAGTATCATTATAAAGATCCATGTATTATCCATTGCCTTATATGTGGGGAACATGGAAATTACCCATGTCAATTCCATCTTTCATAAGATTAACTCTAGTCCAATGTGGTGCCTAAGTGTTAATAAATGTTGAATTATTAATGTATTGTGGTTTTAATGAAAACAACTATTAAATATATATTTATGGATTACATTTCAATGAAGTTTATCATATTTTTTTAGAAGTTATATTAATATAGTATAGACAAAAAAACATGCAAGATGGGTGATGAGTGATTCCCCCTGTAATCGAGAAAGACTGTAGGGCTTGAACCGATGACCGAATGATAAATAGGGGTATCACAACTTCTACTAGTTTATGTTTATTCTTGGTTAATATTTCATATATTTTAGCTAAAAAATATAATAAATAAATGTTAATGATGAACCAGTGGTATCATTTTTTAGGTTTACTGATCAATGCATTAATCATATTTGTTTTGGAAAATAGTTATATATAATGTTTATGATTTGGTTTATATGCCTTGTGATCCATAAATTGATAAATTTAGAGAATCCAAAATTTATTTTTGAATTTTCTCATCTTGAAGGATACATTTTAAATTGATTGGGGTACAACAAGTTGTTTATTTTCTTATAAAATTGTATCAGTTAATTTCATTTTCTTATTTTATTAAGTAACAAATGATTTAATAAACATTAGGAAAAATTATCTACAAAAAAATATTATACAAATATATTAATTTATGTTGAGCCAATGGTATTTTAAATCATCACAAATTAATGGATTTTAGGCACTCAACGTTCTATTGGTCATTCAATCTTTTGTGATAAATGACCTCGATCACCCTCAATAATTATTTAAACATTTCCTCCAAGCCCATATTTTCACATTCAAGTAATGTTCTCTTGTATAGATACATACTTAACTTTTATTATATCAGACCATCGTACTTTTTATTATGTAAAATTAAGAAGATATTTTTTTAAATCATCTCTTCATGTAGGATTTCAAAAAATATATATTCCAAATATCAAACAATTTATTACCATGAGAATATTTAAATTAAAATGATACAATTAATTTAATGTGGGTATAATGTAATACCTTGGAAATTCCAAAAGGGTAACATTTATTCGATAACACGTATGTCACACAACAAATAATATAAAATAGAATATAACATCTCAATAAATTATGGTATATATAATAAATTTAATATATTATATACCTCTAAATGCACATAATAATGTGGTATCTTTCAACATACTTAACAATTACTTTCTTCGATGACATTAACTACATAGAAGACAAATGTTTATAGAACAACAATATGTAATTAAAAAAATATTGGTTAGTATAATAAGATATAACGTAGTCATTAAATTAGAATATATGAATATTAAATACTTACTTATAAAAATATATGGTTTATTAAAATATAAAATGAATTCATATGTTACCAATTAATTAGATATTAATATTAAAAATGAACATAAAGGAAATGTTTTAATTCTCAAAAAGGTTTTTTATAATAATAAATCAAGTTAATTATTATCAGTGAATGATATTAAGTAGTTATATATAGTATATATCAATTAATTATTTTTTCAAATTCATCCAATAATTTTGATAATTTTGTGAAAAGAATAAATCATAATTTTCACTAAACAAATTTTTTGAAAAAATTTATTTTTCCACCTTTTAATGTGGGTCATATTTTAAAACTTAATTCAGAAAATATTATAAATTTAATATTTAAAAATAAATTTCAATTTTTAATTTAGAACATCAAAATTATCTTTGGGTGATTTTTTTTGTATTTTGGTGTGATGTTTTATTTTTTAATGAATAGTCAAAATTATGGAATTTAAATTGGAAACTACTTTGTCTGACTTATTTTTATATTTAAATTATATTTTAAAAAGGTTTTAATGAATCTACAGATCAATTATATATCAATTATTCAATTTTAGGTTTTATTATACAATTTACCATTAAAATTAGATATCAAAATTCAAAATATTGAACATTTTTTACATTGAAACCTTCCTTTGGCATCCCATCCGTAGGATTAAATTTAAATTAATTTCAATCCTGTAATGATTGCAATTTTGAAAATATGATTCCATATTTTTTAAACATATAATTTATAATTTATAATAATTTCATCTAAGACTTTGAAAAATATTAGTGAATGTCATTAAAATTAATTAAATCAGTTAAGTGAAAAAATATCTTCCTAAGGGCCTAAACCTTATTCTTAAGGTCCAAAATAACCTAAAAAATTTTACAATTTCCATTGGATTGACATATTTAAACATTATCCTCCCTTGAATCTAATTTGGTTAATTATTATATCCACGTGATGGAATGTCTCATAATTTCGGTGTTGTTTGTCTACTTATATAGAATTCTTTTGAGACTACACAATCTAACGACAGGTGATTAAAAGGCCCGGTGAGTCCGGAATGGAATGTTAGACCATTTTAAGGTAATTTCTATAAATCTG
Organism: Viscum album; assembly: GCA_963277665.1. Lineage (NCBI taxonomy): Eukaryota > Viridiplantae > Streptophyta > Magnoliopsida > Santalales > Viscaceae > Viscum > Viscum album. Next base: position 1,532,454,123 of record OY728163.1, on the reverse strand, counting down.
CGAGTGAGTTTTTCTAAATTTTGAACCGGAACATGGATAAAAAATATGAGGTCATTGTTGAACCCAAAATGTTGGGAATCACCAATAAAGGACTTAACTTCTGCCGATAAGGGAAGACCAGAAAAGTAAATTTTTTAACATTTATAGAAATCCAAAAAATAACATAATAAGATATTTTTTTCTTTTCTTACCGACGAGTGGCGACATGGAGATGCAATGTCTTAGCGACGAGACACGTTAATAGAGCTCACTAGTGGCTCGTTAACACGCAGCGTAGCGACGCTTTAATGATGTGTAATATTGAAATTGTTTCATAATTGAAACAGTATAAGGTCCTGGAATCGCATCATAACAAAAATATTGAAACATTATTAATTTTTAATATTTTTGTGTGTTGGTGTATCATTGATTAAATTGTACGGATTCTATAACGAACCCCCAATAGATTCCCTCCCCAATGAAGAGTGAAAAATTCTAGTAGGACGTCATAAACATCGATGTACCTCAAAGAATGATGAATTCCATCGAACTCTTGGACAGTCATGGTAAAGTGATATGACAATGAACACAATTGAGGTGGGGTTTTTTTATGTTTTTTTCATATTCTTAAATATAAGAACAATGTGGATCATTCAATGAATGGGTTGATCTAAAAATCATGCATTCTTGTGGGAGGGTGGCTTTTGGGATTTCATTATCTGGGTATAAAATATCACTTATTTGATTGAATTAAGATCCCTTAACCTTCCCATTGATTTAAAACTCTGATGCGGAGGCTGTGGGATGACATGAACAAGGCAACAGCACCTACACCTTCTGCGTTCTTTGTGACTGAATCCTCAAATCAGTGGCAAGATGAATCTGTGGCCGAAATAGGGATCACATCGACTCCAGTAGCCCATAGGCGCAGGAGGATTGAGAAACAGACTACTGGAGAAACTCTGATGGCCATAAGAAGTAACTGTCAGTGTGCTAGCACCGCTAGTGGGGGCCAGTGGTGGTGACCGCTGGTGGAGGGAGGCGGCCATCCCATCTGTGCACTGCGACAACAAAGAGTTGTGGTGAGCTGGCTGCGACGACATGGAGGTACGGCAGCGAACGATGTCGCGTGGGTGAGGTGGCCCACATCTGGAACTCTCGGGTGAGAGAGAAATCAGTAGTCTCTCGATCGTGATAGGAGAGAGGCCTAACTCTTGTGAGGCCTAGAAGGGGGCAGAATGCGGCAACCAGCCATGTCCTAGCCAGGCAGTCCACCACCATCCCACACGTGTAGGTCAGGATCCAATTGGCGGGCCACACCCACAACCAACAGACTGGACCTGAATCGCGCTAGTAGGCTTGACCAGTGTAGGAAGGTCATACCCGCGCCCTTCGGGTCGGGCCAGATGAGACCAAGTCTTCAGTGACCTGAAGGGGCCATACCCTAGGCAAAACTGGACCATGTTCGGTGAGGCCCATTAGTCCTGGCTAGACTGGAACTAACCTAAACTGAACCAAGTGAGATTGGGTTAGTTGAATCTAATCGAGGTATGTGGGACCCCTAGGCAGTTTGGTTGGGTCGGTCTGACTGGGTCTGACTAGGCCCAAACACAACCGGCCCCTAGTTACTAAAACTCTAATAATAGAAAAATAGGCCATCTGATTGACGAGTCATTTTCAGAGTTAGGTCTCTCTTGATAAGGCATATATTTTGGTATTCTCCACAAAGAATTCTAAGAAATATGTATTTCAATGTATGATTTGGGGGATCCGTTCTCCCATGATCTAGTGCACAGACGAGCTGTAGTTGGGTGGACCTCAATGGCCCAACGAACGAGTAGCCACCTGGACAACAGTGGCATGGTAGACTAGAAATTATGTTAACCATAGTGTCCCAATATAGTTGGTTGGATCTCAGTAGCCTTGCAGATGTGCAGCACATGTTAGGACCTTAGTGTCCTAGCAGACTTCAGTGACTCATCATGGATGAGTCTCTCAACAATATAAAACATTTCACTATAACCGATAAACCTTTCCTACTATAGAATATACATAGTTTGAGTTGTCCTTGCATTATGGATTTTCTTTTAGATTTCGTTGTGGTATTTATCCTTAGTGGATTGGGTTCCCCTATGAAGTATTGTGTTACTCACCTATCCATGGGCTTCGCCCGCATGTGTTGTGTTTTTTGTAGACGAAGAACTCTTCGACGAAGGACAGGGTTTCCTAGGACCTGGTGGTGCCAAATAAGATCTTGTGGGAATTAATATATATTTTGGTTCCTAGTAGCTACACTACACTTACCATCAGATGCAGTTTTCAGTGGATGGGTACTCGAGTCCCTTTGTACATTTCTATTTTTAGTTCTTTTGGATGGGTTTGTATTCTGTCCCACTTGATTTCAGTTGTACATTATCTAATTACTTGTTTTAGTATACTTTTTTCCCTTTAATTTTATGGGATATGGTTGTGCAGTTGTTTGTGTAGATGAAATCCGGAAGATTCCCCCCACATACAAGTTAACACCTTCGGCTCTAGTCACCAGTGCATATCCATTGGGAGGCGTTCATGGTGTAGTCACAGCCTAGGCCTCGGGCTAAGGGACGTGACAAAGAGCCATCAAAGGTGTCTGACTCTACCTTAGTGACCAGTAGTATTTTTTTGGGTTGTGGAAATAATGTTTAATGTTTTTATTCTGACTATCAGATTCGGGGAGTCTGGGGTTGGTGCAGTGGCCAACATATCCACACACCAGGATATTAAATTCTACTTTTCTAATCAATTAATAAAATCAAAGGTTGAAAAAGTGTATCCTTATGTTCTTTTATATAAGAGTCATCTCACAAGGTATAATCCACGGATAATTTCCCAAATTGATCTATTTTAGGATGAATTCACATAGAAAACCAGTAAGGCTTCTGATACATGGTTAGGAGGATAGACCGCCTAGTGACGAGGCATTGGTTCAAGGACTAGTTGTCAAGATGGCCCCATTGGGTGGTGCAGTATTGTTCACACCTGCCATTGGTAAGAATATACTGCCGGAATTACTGGTAGAGGATGTTCATATACATAGTTATTTTCAATAGTTTCAGAGAAAGAGATATCCCATGTTTAGGGGAGAGATGAATCCCTAGTTCCCTGAGGATTGGATTGAGGTGGTGACGCGGGTCATCTACTTAGTAAGTACATCGCTACAGAATATTGTGATGTTAGCTACAAGACATCATTAAGTATCAATAGGGGAATGGTGGATTATAAAGAGCTAGATGCATGATAAGGAAACCCTCACCTAGATAGACTTCAAGATTCTTTTTGGAGGATTTTTTCAACACAACTTTGAGCTCTGTATGCATTCAAGAGTTACTTCACATTCATCCGGGTAGCATGATAGTGGTTCATTACCTACCAAGGTTCATCAATATTTCTTAATACTCTAAAAACATGGTTTTTGACCCTTTCTTTAGGGCATGAGCCTTTGATCAGGGACTTAGGTAGGAGATCAAGAAATTGATGGTGTCTCTCTACTTCCCCACACAAGAGAAATTTCTCGAGAAATCTCTACTAGTAGAGATATTACACACAGAGAAATCACTAAACGTGGGGGCCACCAACAAGTGAAAAGTAGTCGAGCCATCCATGGAAAGAAACCAACAGATGGTGTAGTGGTCTAAATGGTCTAGATCATCTAGTGGACTACCCCATGACTCCTGATTAGTAGTTCTAGGCCTCCAGAACTATGGGAGACAACAGAAGTGTAGGATTTGCTACTCGTGCGGTGAACAAGGAAACTTGGCTCTTGAATACTAGACCCATTGTGTTGATGATTAGTAGACGGTCGAGGGACTATAGAGATAGAGGAATAGGTTTAAGTGAAGAAGGTCATAGGGTGGTGAACATGGTAGGGAGAAGGTGGAGATGTAGGCGATGGGTGATGGTTTGAGGTACTACCACCACCACCTCCAGGTGGTCCACCCTGACCTCAGGGAGGAGACATCCAAGGATACGATCATCTTCGGGTAGTAGAGGTATATGACCATGGTGATCTGGGGGTGATTTGATGTACAGTCTCAGTGTTCTCTACCATAGTTGCAGTTTTTATAGACACATGTTCATGTCACTCTCTTTTTGACACTACTCTCGTTCAGAGATTAGAGATTCTGGTAGATAAATTGGCTCAATCATTAACGATAGATACTCATACAAGAGGGGATTGGATGATTACAAAATAGTTTTGGGAGTGTGAGCTTACTCTTAGAGATGAGGCCTTTTATTGGGATCTGTTTGTAGCAATGTCGAGCCCTTATGAAATCATCTTGGGTATGGATTGGTTATCTAAAGTCCATTATCAGAACGACTATTTTAAGCACAATTTGTTGTGTGTCTGTAGATATGGGACCAGGTTTTTCTTCACTGATGAGAGGGAAACCCTTGCAGTACATTGATAACTTTTCCAAAGGAGGGTATAGCCGATCACTCACCAGTTGTCTAGAATCACCTTAGGTGGAGTGGGTGAGAGGAGTCCAATGTTTCCATTAGTGGTGGAAGAGTATCAGGATGTTTTTTTAGAGTTTGATCTGGGAAAAACTCTTCATAGGGAGGTAGACTATGACATCAATCTATACTTGGGGAAGACACTGATATCCACACTGACATATTGGATGGCTTCCGAGGAGCCTCTTGAGTTGTGGGTACAGCTGGAGGAATTACATGATAAGGGATTCGTGAGTCCCTGTGTTTCACCCTGTGCAGCCCCCGTGTTGTTGGCCAAGAAGTCATACGAGATCTTGAGGCAATGAAAGGACATCCAAAACTCGAACCAGCTGACCGTGAACAACAGGTATCCATTACCAAGGATTTATCACCTCTTCAATTAGCTAAATTGATCGAGATTGTTCTCAAAGATCAACCTCAGATCAGGATATCACCGGATTCGAGTACGAGATGAAGACATACCATATGAAGCTTTCAGGTGTTGGTATGGCCACTATGAGTTCATTGGAATGAATTTTGGCATGACCAACTCCCCTTATTGTTCATGGGACTCATGAACATGATCTTCAATCATTACCTGAATCATTTTGTGGTAGTATTCATTGATGAAATCTTGAGGCACTAAATATCAAAGGAGGAGCACGCTACACAACTACAGATAGTCCTAGATACACTTCGAGAGCACTATATTTACAGTAATCTCTCAACGTGATGGTTCTATATCCAAGAGTTCAGACTTCTAGGACACCTCATCTTAGAGGTTGAATTTGTAGTGGATTCCGTGAAGATAGAGGAAGTTCATTCTTGGGATCCATCTAGATGTGTGATTGAGGTGAAAAGTTTCTTGGGGTTGGAAGGATACTGCTGGAGGATCGTGCTAGACATTTCCAGAGTAGTAACACCCTTTTCCTCTTTGATGTTGAAGTTAATGCACTTCATTTGGATAGAAAGGTGACAGTAGAGATCATAGGAGATGAGGTAGATACTAACGAGTGCACCCATCTTGAGATGACTAGTAGAGGGAGTTGGTTATGTAGTCTTCTATGACGCATTTGTGAACAAACTAGGTTGTTTCCTAATACAGGAGTGAGCAGTGATCGCCTACAGCTCAAAAATTTTGAGGCAACATGAGTAGAACAATACAATCTATGACCTGGAGTTAGCTGCAGTGGTAATTTCATTGAAGATTTGGAGGCACTACTTGATGGGTAAACGATTTACAGTTTTCTCCAACCACAAGAGTCTTAGGTATATAATCCCTCATAAGGATCTAAACCTGAGACAATGGAAATGGATAGAGTTCCACTATGACTATGAATTTGAGATAGTCTATAATCATGGAAAGGGGAATGTGGTAGTATACACGCATAGTAGGACGACCGGGTTGTAGCTCCTGAGTGAGGCGACAAAGTAGCTAGCCATGATACATATAACGTTTATGGATGAGGATGGATCTGCTTACCTTCATTCGATGACTATTAATCCCCCACTCAAACAGTGAGTCTTGAAGGTACAACTAGAAGATGTTGAATGTGAGGATCGACATGATCAGTTATCCTCATGACATGCTCTTGATGGATTTTAGATAGGTGTGGAGCACATCTTCCTTTTTTAGAGGGGGATCCATGGTACTAGTTTCATTGTAGAAGAAGGTGTTGAGGGAGTTTCATACATCCCCTTTTGCGGTATATCCAGGAGTGGCAGAGATGTACTAGAACCTCCAGTGTCAGAACATGTGGCCACGGTTGAAAAAAGTAGTGGCTGAGTTCATCTCATGGTGCCTCTCTTGTTAGTAAGTGAAGGATAAGAATCAGGTTCCCGTATGATTTGATCAAAGAATTGAGGAACCAGAGTGGAAATTGGATGGTATCTCAACAGAATTCGTGATGGGGTTACCATGTACATCCCAAGGCGATGATTCTATCTTGGTGATTGTTGAACGATTCACCATGTTGGATCCAATCCTACCCATCCAATATAAGGGATAGATAGAGGTCGTTGGATGCATCTATATATAGGTATTACTGTGGATTTACAGGGTGGATTAAACAATTTTCTCAAACCATGATCCACACTTTACTTCCAGGTTGATGAAAGGATTACCATAGGTGTTCGGTACACAATTGTAGTTGAGAAAAATCTTTCATCCCAAGATAGATGGTCAGACATAGAAGACCATATAGACCTTAGAAAACCTAATTCATGCTTGAAACATATATTTTGGTGATAGTTTTGAGGACCACCTACCAAAATTGTAGTTTTAATACAAAAATACCTATCACTCCACCATATTCATGGAACAGTTTGAGGCATTGTACAAGAGGCCTTCAAGATCATCACTAAGCTGGACAGACCAAGGGGAGTTGGCACTCATGTGTCCAGTGTTGGTACGAGATACCACCAAGAAGGTGAAGATCATATAGTAGTGGATGAGGAATGCACATAGCAGGAAGACGTACTTTGAAAATAGATGATGGTGGCCCTTGGAGTTTTATAAGGGAGACCATGTGTTCCTTTAGTTCTCACCCCGATGAGGATTGTAGAGATTTGGTCAGGGAGACAGGTTATACCTGTGGTTTATTGGACCTTTTTAGATCCAAAGAAAGGTTGGTGAGGTGGCCTACTACATAGATCTTCCCCCACAGAACCACCAGGAGAATGATGTTTTCCATGTGTTGTAGCTAAGGAGATATGTGCATGATCTATCAAACATCATCCACTGGGGAAAGCTGGAAATTTGCGATGGGGTGACATTTCCAGAGTTCCCAGTGTAGATGGAGGATAAACATGAGTGGGGACAACATGGGTGGTCGATTTCTATAGAGCACATTCGGTGGTAAGACATGAATCTCTAGGAGAGTACATGGGAGAAGGAGGCTCAGATTCGTGTTCACTACCCCCACTTGTTTGATTAGCCCTTATTTTGGATTTCGAGAATGTAAATCCATATAGTGGGGATAATGTATCATCTCATAATTTCTATGTAATTTTTTTATATATATTCAATTATTTTCAGACTACACACTGTAATGGCACATGACTCAAAGGACTGATGATCACTGAATGAAATTTTGATCTTTTTTAAGGTACATTCTGTAAATGTTCGAATGAGGTTTTTTTACTTTTGAACCGGTTCTCCGATCGAAAATACATAGGCATCATTGAAATAAAAATTTAGAGATTCAACAAGAAATGAATTAACATTGGATAGTAATTGTTGAATGGAAATGATAATTATCATAATTTCTGGGAAAAATTATAAACTAACATAAAAAGATTTTTTTTCTCACTGATGAGTTGTGACATGGTGACTCTGTGATGTCGTGATGAGCTAACGACGAGAAACATTAATGAAGTTCAATAATGTATCATTAAAATGTAGATTAACAGCACTTTAATGATTCATAACAATTACATTGTTATATAAATGAAATAGCGTAATGACTCGATGTTTCTACGTAATAGAAACGTAGCAACATGTTTTATTTTTAATAGGTAGACACGTTGGTGGAATGAGGATTAAACTGTGAGGATTATTTGATGCAACTCTGATCTATTTTCTCCCCAAATGAAGAATGAAGAATACCAGTTAGACATCATTGAATTTGATGTACCTATAATAACGACAAATGCCATCGACCACTTGGACCTGTGGAGATGAAGCGCTATAGAAATGAACGACATGATGTGTTTAGGGTTGTTTCTCCACATTCTTAAATTTAATGACAAACGTAGATAAACCAATGAACATGTCGATATACATATCATGAATTATTTATGAGAAGGTGGGTTTTTTATATCTATATATTGGATTAAAATATCACTTGTTTGATTGAACTAATATCCCTGCAACTCCCCCTTCATTAAAAACCTGACACGGATGGCATGAGCGATTCAAATAAGGATCGAGTAGCTCATCCATGTCTATTATTTTTTGTGGAATCCTTAAATCAATTTTAACTTTAATATGGGGCAAAGGTAGTGGTGGAAGTATCTTGAGAGGCCTGAAAGCACAACTAGATTAAGAAACAAATGACCATAGCAACAATAGTGGCCCGCAGAAGGAATCACCAACGTTCCGGCACCAGCGAAGATGGACGGTGTTGGACCATGGTGGATGTTGTGGGTGGATGGAGGCAACATGCCCATCAGTGTTCCGTGGATGCCAGCCAGCTATAGATGAATTGATGTGTGGTGCCGACCGACACCGCATCATGCAGGCGGCCCACGTCTAGGCCGCTCAGGCGAGATGGTAGGCCATGGTTTCACGACTGTGGTGGGAGGGAGGCCACATATCCCTAGGGCAATGAAGGAGATGGATGCGGAAACCATACACGTTCCAGCTAGGCAGACCACCACTAACACATACATACTAGTCAGGCTCCTGCCGGCGGGTTTCCCCCCAACCAACGGGCCGGGCCTAACCCGTGCTTGTGGGTCAGACCCGCCCCGGAAGGATAGACCCATGCCCTTCATGCCAGGCAGGAAAATACTAGGATTCCAGGTGATCAGGAGGGTTGAACCCTCATCCAAACTGGGCTGCGTCCAGCGAGGTGCATTGGGTATGGCCCATTGGACAGGCCACAACGGACCTACACTGACCCAAACCATGTCCGGCAGGTAAGTCAAATAAAACTAGGGTATATTCAACCCTTAGGCCGAGATGGTCAGGTAGATTCTACTGGGTCAGACCAGGCCCAGATTCAATAGACCTCTATATACTAAAACCCTAATTAATTGCAAACCGGGCATTTGATTTATGAGATGTTTGCGGCATGGGGACCCTCTCAATAAGGAAAATCATTTGGTATTATATAAGGAGACTTACAATTAAGTGGAATTTAAATGTATTTCTTGGGGGAGTGGTTCACCAAGGGTCAAGAATTCAGATGAGCAACAGTTGTGTAGACCCTAGTGGCCTGACATAAAAGAAGATGCATAGACCTCAGTGTCCCAGCAGACCATCATCCAAGTGGACCTTAGTGGCCCAGTATATTTGGGTGTTCCTCAGTGGACCAAGAGATGAGCATGAGCCATGTGGACCTCAGTGGACTGAAATACATAAATGACTAATAAGGGATGATTCTCTCTATAGTACAAAATGTTTTCACTATAACTGATAAACCATTCTACTCTAGAATATAATTAGTGTGATTTGAACATCCTTTGTGACTATACTTTGTGGTCGCTTTGTGGTATTTATCCTTTGTGGACTGGGGTCTCCTACTAATTACTGTGCTACTGACCACTACATGGGATTCTCCTGAATGTGATTTTATTGTGCAGACTGCAGACCCATTAACAGAGGACATGGTTGAGTAGGACCAGGTGGGGGAATAGTGAGATCAGGTGGGCATGACATTCTACCCTAGCTTCCTTTAGCTACACTACTCTTATCATTAGGTGAGACTTTCATTGCATGGTTAGGTGAGTCGTATTGTACTTTTCTGGTTTTCAGTTCTTTTGAATGGTTTTAATTATGGCCCACATGATTTATGTTAAACTTGTACTGCACACTTGTTTTTGTACACTTTTCTCCATTCAATTAGGGGGATGTAGTTGAGCGTGTCTGTGCGTACATGTACTCAGGGAAATACCTCCCACATACAGGTTGGATCCTTTGATGCTAGTCTCCAGCCCTTGGACTACCGAAGGCGAGCATGGGGTAGTCATGACAAGGGCCCCAAGGAATGGTTCATTACACAAGAAATTAAAAACTGTGTGTGGGATTCTATTTTCATAACATTACAGGACTGCCACTCCTCCTCCACTATAAAAAGACACACATTCCACCAACTTATTATCACCTCTAAAACCATTTGGAACATCCAAAATCATCCCAAATAATCATTCAACATCCCTAAACTAATACTATAATACTTATTTTGGTAGGAAATAAGACCAATATATTTTTTTGAATAGTAAAAAATGGGTTACGCTAATAAGTGGTAATGTTCATCAATAATATCATTTGTTTCATTTACCTCTCCAACCATTCATTTATTTTTGTGTAATTTTTGTTTAATAAAAATATTATATAATGTATAATAATATATTTTTATTCTAATAATTCGATCTAAACTACCCACACAACCATAAAATGGGAATGATAATCATCATTTGAGTGTACGACAGACTACCCACTAGCAAATCTATGTCATTAATTTGTCCATTAAATCCTAATAAATGTTGGAAATATTGATGTATTAATTTTTTATATTTGATATATATGAAATTTATAGTGTCTTTATGCTTAGTAAATTTTTTATATTACCATAACTTCTTCCCTTAGATTTTTTCAGAATACGATCACAATGTTTGGGGACGTGTGACCTTCCACCTTCTCAAAGCGATATAGATTCACTCCGATTATATATGTAATATATTATGAATTGTGTTAATAAATATATGTGGTTTATATGAAATAAATATAATATTTGAATTATAATATATATATATATATATATATATTTCTTTTACTTTTAATTGTTTTAAACATGAAGGTGAAATGAATGTGGTTTTCATGTGTACATACAACCTACCGTCTCTATGAACTGTGCATTTCATTTCTTATCTATAAATATTTTTTATTTTTTATTAAAAAAAATTAATGAATATATAAATTAAATAGAATATTTTTTACATTATAAATATTTTTTAAGTATGAGTAATGTATGAATAACAAAAATTAAAAATTAAAAACGAACTCAAAAACTGGGGAATTTAAATTTGAAGTATAAGGAATAATAAAATACTTTTTACAATGGATTAAAAATATATTATAAGAAGACCATATATGATAAATAAATATAATGACGGTTCAATTATAAGTTATTTAAATTCATAAAACCATTACACAAGAGGGTAATGGATGTTCACATGAAAGTAAACTAAAGGGAAGATACTTTTTCCCAATTTCTAGTATTTGAGGAATAATTTACCGTCGTCCACCTAATTTCTTATATATGGTCTAAATAATGAAAATATTACATTTAATATCATGAATACATATATATTAAGGTATTTTTTGTTTCAATTTGAATTATTACATCTAAGGTGATCTGATCATTAAATTACCATGTGCTAGTGAAATTTTAAAACTCATTTTCCTATTTTATTTGGTTATATATCTTTTCATTATAATTAATATTATATGATATTGTGTATAATTAATTTTAATATCCATTAATGTATTTCAACATATTTTATGTGGATTTATATTTGATACACATATTCAATTCAATGATCAATTTTCAATTCAATATTAGAATTATTTAAAGGTTTTATTTCAAAATCTCATTATAATTGAGATTAAAAATTCTTAAATTTACATTAACAATAATTTATAAGATAATTGTTAAATAAACACTGTAATTTTTTCTATTATTTTTATTAAATATTTTTAATATGTAATAGTACAATATTTCCACTCTTTAAACACAATCTGTTCTTGAAAATGTTTTTCTGAAAGCCTGGTTTAATATTACTCTATTTTTGGGAATTTTTAATCTCAAAATGTTGTTTTATAGTAAGAATTAAATTTCATGTGACCTCATATTTACAATTTATTAAATAAAATTTTACCCCTTTTGTCTTTCAGTTTTTTTCATGGGAATCATACTGCCTCTTTTTGAATAAAGAACATTTCTAGCACTTCTCCCATGTAAATGGAATGTTATTATTAACTTGTACGACATATACAGAATTAAATACCTTAATTTCATTGAAGTATCTTTTGAATTTTTAAAATTTTATTTTTTAAAAATATTTTTTAATATTTATTTTTGGAGAAAATGATTTTAAAAATGATTTTGAAAATAAAAATGTTATTTTCCTATATGAAATAATTTAGAATATCTATTTATATTATTTCCATTCATAAAAAAACATTTTATTTAAGTAAACTGTGTATATGTTGTTTTGATGACCTCCATTTTTTACTCTACATGGATTTCTGGTGATTTGGAAAAGGATAATATCGAGAATCACTTCTTTGATTAATTTTTTTATTCCCTATGAAACATTAACTTTCCCAAAATAAGTGTACATTGAATTTCCTTTAATTAAACATATCATTTATCATCTATATATCCATTTCCGAAACCATAATCCATAATTACATATAGTAATTACAAAAATATTGATAATTTTGTATGGGTGTAGGGTATGGGGTGTTAGTCGCGAGGTCGAGTAAATGGGCCTTCATTTTAGTGTGTGTTTGAATAAAAAAATATTCTTTTATTTATATGGGGGGAAATATGGATAAATTTTTATTTTTTACTGAATAAATATATTTGATATGGAAAATTATTCATTAATTAAATTTATTATTCGATATCTGAGGAATGAATTGGACCTACATTGTATGGGTTATGAAACGATTAATGAATGTACAATAAGGAATCATTAGAATCATGGGAATAAATAATTTGGTTATCCTATGAAAAGGGCTTTCAAATGGTGTATTTTAATTCATTTAGGTGATATACCTTTATAGTGCAGGTATCATGTTCAGGGGAAACATGACGTCCAATAATATAGAATATCAATTTTTGAGAATTAATTTATTTTTAATAACCATGAGATAGTTATTTTGAAATTATTTATGGATTCACATTCATTATTTTTTATTTATTAAATGCAATATGTGTTCCTTTTTCCCCATTATTAATTATGCATTATCTAGTTATTTTCCTTTCCCTATTGTTTATGCATTCCATACTCATTTTATAGATAATTTATAATGTGTGTTATTTTATTACCATTCCATGTTCATTATTCCCATTGATTAATTAGTTATTCAATTGTAATCTACCCTTACTAAGCATTTTATGTCACCCTTATTTCTATTCATTTCCATAGTATCTTTATAATTGTACTAAAAAGTATACACACTGATATGATAAGCGTGGATAATGATTTCGAAGAGAACAATTCCATTATAATTAGGGTATTCATTTTTATTACATGACTCATTTAGGTATCTGGTTTACCAATACTACTAATCTGAGCACTCGTTCGGGCTATATTTCCTTATAATCATGCTAATGTAATGGTTGTAGACACAGACACCTTACATTCTAGGGTCGACTGACTATAATAATTATTAAATTAGAATATTGAAAAATAGTAACTTTATTATGAAATATATATAATGGTCATAATGAAAAAAAAATCATTAATTAATGACCATTAAATAGGAACCTAATTATTGTTAAGTTAATTTTATTCTTCAAAAATATAGTTTCATTAAAAACTATATTTATTTTATGAGAAAATATTATAATTAATTAATTTAATTTTATGAAATATATTTGATAGTAATGATATAATTTCTTTTCAATCATGATGTAAATTTTTCCCTCATGCAATATTTTAGGATTTTGTTGAAAACATTGATTTTAATTGAATAGTGAAAACTACATATTTTTTTGAAAACTGTATTTTTTTGTAATGAATTTAAATGGACCCATTTTTTCTTAAAACGCGATTAAAAAAAATTATGTCCATTAAATTATTAAAAATTTAATTTTCAATATTGGATTAAATTTTATGGTTTAATTTGGTATAAAAATATTATAATACTTTAAAAGGATTTTTTATAAAAAAATGGTTTTTTGATGTTCTTCCTGCATTACTTTTAAAATAATTTCATCAACTTATTGAAATTGAATCATGGAAAATATATTAAATATTTAGAATCAAGAAAAAAATTTGGAAAATTTTTCCCATATATTTTTTTTAATTATGTACAATAACCATGATATATAATTTTCACCCAAGTAAGGGTAAAATAGGTAATTATTACTTAAAATTATTTGATAAGAACTAGAAAATAACCATAAAACATTTCATTATCCAGTTTAATGAGTTTATTTAAGATATATAAATCAATAATTTTATAATATGGTAAATTTTTACGACTTTTTAAATATTTTTATCTTTATAAACGTTATGTTAAATATAATGACAAATTTGAAATTTTTGTACTTATAACATCAATAGTATTTTTTGATTGATTTAAAATCAAATTCAAATTATTAAAAAGAATTCAGTTAAAATTTAATATTTTCTTATAGTGGAAATTTATTTATTATTTTCAGTGGTAAAATAATTATCTTTAATTTTTACGTACCACGGATAATTTTTTTAATTAATTGAAAAATTATTTAAATTATTGTGTAACTATTTAAAGTAATATAATTTTAAATAATTAAAATTTCATGTAATTTTTTATATTAATATATCATTTTATGGATTTTTTAACAAATATAATTCAAATTACATTATTTATATTCATTTTTTGGAGGAAATTTAAATAAATAGTTCCAAGAAAGTTGTTAAAGAAATATTATAAAAAATAATATTTTTATAAATGATTTAAAATTCATTAAGTTCATATATTAATCCAAGTGACTGTGATATGGAATAATATATCTACCATGCTAATTTTATGATTGAATTGTCGATTTATAGAAGTAATCTTGACATCTATGGTGTAAAGAAGATTGGAATATCTGTAATACAAAATGGGGTCAATGGGGGTTAAATACAAAGATAATGATGGGAAAATTTTTTAACTTGTTAAATTCATAATTTTTGATATTATTTTAAATCATAGTAATCTTCCCATAGAATAATATATTTTTTAGTTATTTGACCTTGAAAATAAATTTATATTAATTTAATATTTTAAGAACTTCTTAGAGTGCCCCTCCCCTAAATTAAAAAGGGGATCCTCCCCTACTGGTATCATAAGAAATTAAATGCCTTTTGGATCCGATAATAAATTCATAAATACCTTCATAAAATTATTCATCACATATAATACATCTTCTTTTTTCATAATAACTACCTTAGATGGTTTATAGGGTAAATCAAAAGATGTTATCTAGAGAAGCGGTACAGTCTTTTACCAAATGTTTATGTTTTTATTTATCCTTATACCTCCATAAAATAAATACAATAATTATGAAATAATAGAAAAAAATCATCCAAATAAAAATAATTTATTTTATTAATTATATCACTTACATCAACCTCATGTTTCATCAAAAGGGAATCACAATCTTGGCTTGTTTCTATGATGAGCTACCACATCACAAACATACATAATTAATTTTCGATCTACGCCTCTCGAGAATAGATATAATGATGGATTTAATAAAAAGATTTCATATTTAGGAAATATTTATTATTTTTAAGGGAAAATTATTATTTACCTTAATGTCATTGCATCCATAAAAAGTTGAAACAACATTTATATATTTGTATGACCTACTATCTCTAGGAATAGTTAAATAATTTTTTTATCTCTACCTTTACTGGATGGATAAAAAATATATATAATATATATATATATATTTAATATATATATTATTTTTTAAAATTTTAATATGATGTAACCATGACAATGTATAAAGTCTGAGACTTTTTAATCACAACATGAAGGAAAAATGAAGTAATTTTCACCCGAATGAGTGATTTCAAAAATTATTTCTAATAAATTAGTGGTCTAATGTTATATGAAAATAATATATAGTTTTATTTGTATGATTATGGTTATGAACTAAAATCATGATAAATCTATGTTTATTGCACCATATTTTTTTTGCATGTTTGATGAAATAATAGACTTAAGTTAAAGGATTCGGTACTTTTAAACCCTTATTTTAAATGTTTTGATGATTTATTTTCTAAATCATTTACTTCAATTTCCAAATTTATAAAATTATTTTATGGATTAATTTATTTTTAATAATGAAATTACAAATTATATTATATATATATTTTTAACATTATTTCAATGTTTTCTGAAATGAAATGTTTTTCAATTTTATACACTATTTATTGATAAAATGGGATAATGATCGTTATATATTAACAATAATGAAATCAATAGTTTTTCCCACCCACATAATCATTATTTAATGTTTATATTACATTTAAATTTGTAAATTTTTTACCTAAAAACAATCATTTCCTTTGTTCTAGAGATTTTAGTTTAAAAATTTATGAATTAAAGGTAATGGATCTATCAAAACCACATATTTTTTCTTTAGTTTCAAACCATTATCTCTATAAATCATTTAGCCTCTCCCATTAAAATTATAAAATATTTATAAATTATATATACGTTTCTCTTAAATTTATACCTATGTCATTATACTTTCATTTGATGGGGTAATGTATTCCATATGTTCATTTCTCATATTAGTTATATAAAATAAAACATGGATAAAAGAATCTTTTCCATCCCTCAATTATTTTATTCTACACCCATTTAATGTTTTTATTTCGAAATTAACCAGTTATTTTGAGACCTATATTTATGTACTCAGATATAAACCCCCGTTATATTAGGCACATGAGTCTCGTCCTAGTTGGTGATGAATCTTGTAGTACATCCATGAGACCGGAGTTTGATTTTAGGTGGAGACATATTTCTTGGGTAATTTTGCAGGTATTATTACAAGAACTATTGTAGCTCTTGTATAGTTATTGTACTTGTACTATTTACCTTCGGGCCACTGGTTTGGTCCTTAAGTCCTTAAGGCCTTCATTCTACCCAAGCCTTTCAGTCAGTAAGGTTTTAGGGCCACCTTAATGCCTTCAGGCCACATCAAGGCCATGAGGACACCTAATATGAAGATAAAAACTGGTCAATTTCATCAAGGAATAAGATCCATCAGAGGATTCAGGGAATGAACATTCACTATATCAGAGAAATCTTATTTGGAAAAATGATAGGGTATGACACATTCTATTGGTATCGGGCATGTTCATCCATGAACAAGATAGCTAGCCAAACAAACATGAATAGATGGAGAGATGGTAATGATGCAGATGTTGGGGAGGGGTTATTTCAAGTATTCATAGTCTATGACAAATTCCTTTCAAACCATCAGTTACTATAATGTCATGAAATCTTACAGGCACCATAATGTTTGGCTTACCATTAAAGCCTTAAAATGGGTATTATCAAAAATTAATAAAAAATGAAGTCCTTTAGACCATTCATGAATTATATTAATCACATATTCTCTTTGGAGACTTTAATGAATTTACATTAATTATGTTATGATGAAATATTTTGCACCCTATTTCATTTCATGGGTATTTGTTGTGATTATGAGAAGTGATTGATTTCTTTTTGTATCACACATAATCATGAAAATTTTATGATGGGTGAACCCATATAGTTCTCTAATTCATTGGGTAATGTTTTTGTCTTATGAGATGTTATGTAGAAGACTATGGAGTAAACCTAAATGATGGTGGGACTCTTTCCACCTTGTATTGTTGTATTGGTAGTTATCCATGACATATTATTATGTCATGATTTTTATTATTTACAAATTTATATAATTCCATGATATTATGATAACTTTTTCAATTTTTTATTCTCCCATTATATTACTCATGATCTTTCTATTTTATTTTTTTATTTTATTCATTTCACCCACATGTTAAGCATCATTATTTGGACTATTCCTTTACTTGGTTTTATCAGTCACCCCATTTTTCTATGAATTTCACAGGATAACATATATTGATTTAGGAGATCAAAATGAGTTGTGAGTAAACTATATTGATCAAAATAAATTCATTTTAAAATAGTTTCACATTGATATTTTATGTACCAATTATTCCCAGAAAATTAGGCCTTTTGATCCTTAGGTTGTATTTAATAGACAATTATCTCCAAAATCATGTTACAATATGTGAAAAAGGAATGGGTATGTATAGAGTTCTTATGGGTAATATCAGTGGAAAAAATAGTTAATTTTATATTTTGTGATAATGTTAATAGAATGGTCTAGGAAGATCCCAATTTATCGTAAAGTTGATATGATATAGAATTCAAAGATTACCAATTTACTACTACAAATTCATGTCTATTTAGAATGGATTTCCTAACAGGGAACGATGTATATGAAGTTGAAAGGTATCGGGAGTACAATATAATTTCCAATTATATATCTTGAATGGATTAAACTATTACTGAGCAGTTCTTTGATTTGAGGTATTTTTTGACAAATTCTATAAATTGTGGAAGAATCTATGTTAGATAAAAACAATATTTTTCAAAAAATGTGATATTTATAGTTGATAATATCATGAAACATCACCCTTTATATTAAAATGGAACCCTTGGTCGATTGGTAGGACAATGATATATCAATGCGCTAGATAATATATTGAGTTCCACGGAATGTTTAGAATATAAAAATATAACGCTTCATTTTTACCCATTTGGTGGTGAATCTAGCTGATGGAGGTCCATATATTATAATACCATAGACATGGATGAGCTTGAGATCATGAAAATGGATACAGAAATTAATATATTCCAATATAAATATTTCTATCAGTATATTTAACAATGTATAATGAAACAATTTCAGGAACTCAAGAAAAACAAGGAGGATTCAACACACGCGTGTGAAGAAAATTGAACATTAGTATCCTTGAAAATAATAAATTGTATTCAGTTCGTTAAAATAAAATTTACTATATTGTACCTAGTACTGAAACCAATATTAATAAGGAAAATTTCCCACAATATGTTGAATGTCATGATAAAGTTATTCACTGGGAAGATAACTATGAGATATTTTTATTGACGCTTATATTATTTATCATGATAAAAGTAATATACAGTCATAGTTAGATAGAAGGGAGAATCAATCAATGAAATAATATAATATTAAGCCCCAAACATATTCCATGTATGTAAAATAAATATTATGTGATGTTTTATAGGAACTATATAGTATTAATATTGTGTTAATTTTATTCATATGGCACATAAATGAAATCAAAATATTATAAATCAATCGATGATTTGGGTAATGTATTTATACCGAGAAATGAGATTATTTAAATATAATGATATTTTGAAAATATGATAATTTTTTTGGAATTTACATACTATTGGTGTAAATAATTAAATAAAAATGGAAAATGGGTTGCAAAATTATTTTCTGTAAGTATAATTGATTTTGGGAAATCTATTGAATTACTGATAGGTATGTAGGTGGTATTTTTGAATTACTCCACTTCTATGAGAGACTATAGATTTTCACATTAAATTTTTTAATAGAAATTTTCATGTAAAATTTGAATATCAACTTCAGATCATAACATAGAACATATTGAGAAAACTCACGATGGAAGTACTATTGTAACAATGTTTTATATGAATCATCCCATTATAATTAGAGGGGTGGGTTTTCTTGAAAATATTGTTAAACATCTAATGGAATATTTTAATATTACTATGTGTATGGATTGGATTTAATTTTATCGTAATAATATAAATTATAGAGCTAAGAAAGTTATATTTAAAGATTTAATAAATTTGATATCATTTCAGGAATCCTAGTTATTGATTAACGTTGGATGTGAATGATTCCTAGATCCTATTGTTGAAAATAGATATACAATTAAAATTAGTTTTCTCCCAATATTTAGTGAATATATTGATGCATTTACTATCAATTATCACATTTTTTTTTCAAATTAATTGGTTGAGTTTAATATTGAAATACTGTATAATGCTATACCAATTTCAAATCCCTCTTTTTTAATGGATAATGTTAAAATTCTAGAATTGGAAATGTTCTTATAGGAACATCGTCATAATGGTTTCATTTACACTAAAACATCACCATATGGGAATCTAATTTTATTTTTAAATTGAAATATGTTTCAACGAGGAATTTCACTTATTATATATCCTTGAATAACATGACCATTATGAAAATGTAAATTTTTTTCATATCAATGATTTGTTTGATAAGCTCAAGGGAGAATAATATTTTTTGATGATTTATCTGATGTTAGGAAACCATCTGTTAATGGTTAAGGATGAATATAATCCAATGATATTGATTCAGACTAAATTTTTGCATTATGAGTTCTTTTTATATTCAAATTAGTTCTACAGATGAACTATTTTATTCATTAATAATTTTTATTGTGTTTACTATGATTAATTGGAAAAGTTGTTGGTTGTGTTTATTGATACTATTTTTATAAAATCTATAATTCACAAGGATCATGAAATAAATCTATTTTTTTAGTATGTTATATGAATATATTTTTAATGTGATAATTACTAAATATAAATTATTGTTATACAATATTTCATTCTTTGTAAATAGTATTTCTAAATTTTAAATATGTTTTGAAACTACAAAAAAAAAATAGATTCCAAAAAATGAACACGGACTATAAATGACATATAGATTCATTTTTTTATTAGATTAGCAGGGTGCTATATTCATTTTATTGACAAAATTTCTCAGTTATCCATATCACTAACTATGTTAAATAAAAAATGAGTTAAAAAATTTATATGAAATATTGTGATGGATATTTTTAGAAAATAAAAATAAGATTTTTTAATGCTCTATTTATTGGACTTGTCCTCTAGAAATAATGATTTTTTCAAAAAAAAAAGATGTTTCACTAAAGTTACTTGGTTTTGTTCTGATGAATAATAATTTTGTAATTTCTTATTATTTACAAAAAAATGGAAACCTCACGAGATATATTATCATCCAAATGACATGGAATATGATTCTATAGTTTTTTATTTTAGAAATATGGAGACATAATTTATATTGATTTTTTTAAAATATATACAAATAATATATTTTTGAAATATATATTCTCTTAGAAAGAGTTGAACATGGGGCGTAAAATATGGATTAAACTAATAAAGGATTATGATTTCATGATTCAATTTTATCTACTAAGAGAAAACAAATTGTCAAATTCATTAATTCTAAAATATAATTCATCATTAACCATTGTACATTTGGACCAAAATCTTTTGTTAAAAGACATAATGATTGATTGACTACATCTGCGCATAATGGAAATTCCTCTATATTGATTTAGGTGTATTTGAATTAATCATTGATAGATAGAATTAAATATACTCAAATGTAAGACCATGATTTTCAAAAATATGAGTAATTTAAAAAAATGTGAGAATCTTCCATAATTTAACATTGTAAAGGAAGGTGTTTTGAGACTAGGAAAATTGGTTTTTGTGAGAGATATATCCTAATTGAAAAATGACTTTTTATGTGAATCAAATAGATCTCTATTTTTTGTTTATCTTAGTAGTACTAATGTGTATAGTGACCTTTATGTTTATTATCGGTCGAATGGAATGAATAAATATATCATAGGACATAGAATATTGGTTTTCAATTTCCAATTGGTTAAAGACAAATAAAAACTACCAAAGTGATGACTCATCATTTTTGAGTTCTAGAGTGAAAATGAGAAAATATATCTATGGATATTATAGTGGGATTACCAAATTCATCTCGATTTAATACTGTAATTTTATCTTTAAAGACCTGGAAATTTCAAGGAAATTTTGTTCTTATTTTCATTGGAATTTCACTAGTCTGTGGCTTCTGACGACACCTGAATCCGAGGCCTAGGGTGCTCGGAATCAATTGCCGAAAATTAGCTCGAGTATGTTCAGTGAACGAACGAGCAGGTTTTTCTATCTTTGGAACAAGTGCTCAAAATAGAAATCTGAGGGCACGAGATGAACTCACAGCGCCGATAATTGCTTAAGAAGACCATTTCTAGAGTTGCATTTGCTCGGGAGGTGTTGTTAAAAAAAAGAGTGAGGAATAAAAATATAATTGTTTTACAATTTTATTTTTATTTCATGATAAGTGTTTTATGTTTTGTGTCACAACACTTTTTTCCCTCTCTTATGTGGTTTAACACCTAGGTGTTGGAGTTGGAGTGGGACCCGTTGGGTTTCTAACTTCCCTTGGGTGAACAAAGGAGAGGTTGTGCCCACACGAGCCCCACCCCTTCAATTTTTCCAAAACTCCTCACCTCCATAGTAAATTTTGTAAACTCATCTTAATTGAGTAACACACACGCACCCCTTTTAAATTCCAAGTCAACTCTCGCAATTAATTGGTCAACGCACGTTAATTGATTGTGATATTTTGAATTTTGAAAGGGTTGGCATAAGTAATAAAATAAGGGAAACATTATATTATTATTGTGGTTTTGTTGTGCGAGTAGTTTTGGATGAGGAAAACTCTAGTCTTGAAGAACATTCTTCCTCGTTGAAGAACGCGATGAATGACGAAGAACGTCATTCTCCAATGAAAGACGACGAAGAACGCTAGTTCCTTGGTGATCGACGTCGCGACGCCATGTACCGCGACGCCGACGACACTTACGGAGCCTCATTTCTCGATGTCCTCTTCCACGACGACCTTTTCCCACAACGATACTCATTCGACGACTTCTTCGAGGTAGGGGTTTGATTTTATGTTCGTAAATATTTGTGTGTTCATCATTATCATATAGCCGCTTGATATCGATTAACGGGAGGGGGCCGGACAGCACAAACATGGCCGACCCTCCACCCTTTTTACTCTCATCCATCATTGTGGATTGGAACGAAGACGGCGCGGTGACGTCGCACCGCGCAGAAACAAGGGAATTGCGGCGAAGGAGCGCGGCTCCAGAGCGCCGCGATGTTAAGGCTGAAAGAGGTCGCGGCCGGAGCATGGGACATGGCGGAGGGGCACGGTGTCGTCGCGCCCCGCCGGAGCATCATCGAGGGCCGCGGCTGGGGCGGACGTGGCAGAGGGGTGCGATGCCGACGCACCGCACCGGTCGAAGAATTGTCGGGGCCTAAGGATGAGGTGACAGGGGGCGGCCGGACTCCCCGGCCGCCAGAGCATCAAGAACCGCAGTCCATTGTCCGCTGCGGAAGACCTTGAGGCAGCCAGATAAACTAGTCGTCGGCGCTTGGGAGGCGGGGCCGCAGGGTCTCGTGACGGTGGCATGGGCTGGCCAACCGGGTCGGCCGTACAGAATTCCGGGGGTCATAACCCCATGTGGTTGACAGGCGGTCCCCCCACGTGGGGCCGTCGTTACAAGGCGAGGGGGCAGCCCCCCCCCTCCCCTCGCACCGCTCAGTTGCAGACCGAGCACCCAGCCGAGCTGGGCTGCGTCCACTGGGCCGAGCCGCGCCGCTGGGCTAGGCCACTCCCAAGTGAGCCGAACCAAGACTCGGGTCGGGTCGCCCCTGTTCGGGCCGACCCAGGGGGTCTTGGGCCGGGTCGGTCCGGGCCCAAACTCCCTAAATGTTGGTAGATTCGTTCAAACGCCCGTAACATGGGATATGGATCTTCGATTGGCGCACCGTCAGTTACGACACGTTCCTTGGATCGAGACGATCGTTTCGGTAAATTACATGCAAGTTTTCGGTGAATTTTTTTTATGGCCGGGTTGGTTCGAACCCGAAACCTACCGGGCCCTCAGAGAGGAAACGCTTATTGCTTGAGTTCCGGATGTTCGAATGTCGTGTCGTCGACTTTGTTGGATTTCATTCGGTGAGACTGATCTTTTGGTATACATCACCTGACATTTGGATGTATTTGTAGTATGGCCGAGTTGGATTGTAACTGAAATCCTACCGGGCCCCTAGAACAGAAAAGCTGATAACTTTCAGACCGGACGTCCGTTTGATGAATCGTCAGCAGTGTTGGTGATCACGTTGAGAAAAAGTCCCTATGAGTATACCCTATGTGTGTTTATGGTACAATTGAGATATGTTCGGGTTGGTTCGTACATGAACCTAACCGGGCCCCTGGGATGAAAATGCTAATAACTCACAGACCGGGCGTCCGATTGACGCGCTGTCTGCTCCGTTGAGACCCCTATGATGAGGTGGACCTTTGAGATACTTCTTTGTGGGAATATTTGAAACTTAGAGTATCAACCTGTAGCTCGTGGAGCGAACCCTCCTGGAGATGAGCGTACGGAGTACAGAGACCGTGTAGCTGGCTGAGACATGATGACTGCTTATCCATTTTGATTCAGAGTGACATGCATAGCCTATTGGGGAGCAATACTTTTTGTGGTGGTAGACCCATGTCGGAAGATCGCTACATTGTGAGGTGGAAAACCCACGATACTCGACAGGAGGAGTACCTCTGTAGGCTATGAGGGGGAGCACTACTGTGTGAGGTGGCAGACCCATGGCGGAGGAGAACTACTTTGTGAGGTGGCTGACCCGTAGTAATCGACAGGAGGAGTACCTCAGCAGTCTTAGGTTAGTGAGAAATACCTCGGAGTCGTGACAGGATCACTGTACTCGTCAGAGACGGAGCTCTTCAGCAGTTATAGTTTCGATAAGGAAAATCCCAGTTTGATCTGAGTCATTGACCTTTGTTTTTTCCTCATGATTGAGATGGGTTACTAGATTACATACATATATGTATGGTCATGTACCTAAGTAGTAGTTATCCGTCGACTTCATATGTGTGTGATACCTCGTTGCTGAGATGGGTTACTAGGTAACTTTGGAATATGTATGGGCTTATAACTAAGTAAGGGTTATCTATTTAGAACATTTGTTGTGATTATCCTTGTTGGATTTAGTGAGACCATGAGGGTCTCGGGTCCCTACTGAGTATCGTATACTCACCCCGGAATGGGATTTTCCCTCACCTTGTTGTTTTTGTTGTAGGCGATGGACATCACTGATCGTGGTTGTGGCTTGTAGACCTGGACGGTACACGAAGGTGGATCTAACGACGAGTCGGTACCCGGAGGTGGATCTCACGATGAGTCGGTACCCGGAGGAGACTGTCAGACCTGGAGTGTTGAGGAGGACATCTGTACCTACCCTTCAGGTAGGAACATGGAAGATGACCTAGGGGCTGCTTGTCACCTTTCAGCTATTGTCCATTGAGTGGTACTTTACTTTCAGTTGTATTTGTATCTTTTTTTTGGGCTAGTATTTCTAGCCCCTCGTACTTTCATCACGTTTGTTATACTACTTTACTTAGTGTAGCTTCTACTTGTACTCTATTTGTGTGTGATTTTGTTTCATAAAGGCAATGCCTTCCCTTTTTTGGGGGATTTATTCCTTTCGTGCTAGTCGCCAACCCCTGGCCTATGGAAGGCGGGCTTGTGGTAGTCACGGCACGGGCCCTGGGGTCGGGTCGTGACAAATTGGTATCAGAGGGGTAGGTTCTACCACAGAACATATAACTCTGATATTCTTTTTCTGTGAAGTAATAGTGTTAAGGGTACCTGGTGTGGTTTTTAGTTCAGGAAGTCCAGTGTTGGTACAGGCGTCCGACGTATCCATACACCAGGACCCTGACTTCTAATTTCTGACTTAGCACACGAAAACACTAATTGTGTGTGTGTTTCTAAAGGATTTACCTTAAATCAGATAAATCCAGTTCATCTCAGTAGGTATAAATCGTTTAAATGTGTCACGTATGTTTCTTTCATTATGCCTTTGCACGAACTACCATCTAGAGTTCAGAGGGATGTATGTACTGACATCCTGCTAAGCGACGAGTCTTCGGTACAAGGTCCTATTTTAGTTGAGGCCCCATCGGAGGCACCAGCGGTACTACCATACGTTGGGCCACCAATGCCACTAGCCCCAGAAGAAGGTGATGCATGCCGCTTGAGCGCACTGCATGAGTTCCAGTGCCAGAGGCCACCCATGATCCGAGGAGAGATGGACCCACAGGTGGATGAGGATTGGATGGAGGTTGTGGTGAGAGTTTTCATGATTGTGGGTACGCCAGCAGACGTCATGGTGATCTTTGCTTCCAGCATCCATCAGGATGCATGTGAGAGATGGTGGAGCCACATGTTATAGTTTTGCGATGGGATGACTTTTCACCTGGGTAGACATCGAGACCTTCTTCAGGGTGGAGTTTATACCGGTGAATCTACACCCCGAGCATGTTCAAGAGTCGATGCCTTTGCCGCAGGTTTTCGATCAATAGCTGAGTCATCTGTAGGCAGTAGAAAGATGATGCAGGGGACCAAGAGGACCAGACCAGCTGATGGGTGATCTCAGGTTTTTGGATCGGTAGTGTGGGGAACCTAGGGTCGAGTCAGAGCCATCTGTGCCAAAAACGGACAATGTTTCTCCAATGGCAGGAAAGCTCAAATGACACTTGACTGTCCTAATCCCAGCACAGTTGATCCGCATGGATTGGAGAAGCCACCGAGGAAAAAGAAGCAGCAAGTTCTTGAGCGACAGCTGAGTGGTGGACAAGGCAGCAGAGCTCCGGAAGCAGGTGGATAGGAGCGGAACTAGTGGATTTCTTTTGTCCCTTGAACAACTAGTTCCATGTTGTTGTTGTTGTTTTTCTGTCTTTGTACTATGAGATGCATTAATAAAAGACACATATCATTGTGTTGATTAATATCATGTCCATTTTTTTGGTTGATACTGAGAGGTCCCGGTTAAAAACAGTTGACTTGACCCTCACATTCGATATTTTTACTGGAGGAGACCCAGTGACCTCACACTAATACCGATAGTGTGACTTGACCCTTGGAGGTGAGACTGACAGTTGGATCTCTTGGTAGTAACGTCGATGCCTTACGACATCATCCATGTCATGAATGCATCATTCATGTTAGGATTGACTATATTAGGAAATGGGTGGGGTTCATCGAGGGGATGAGACCTAGATTCTCTTTTCGGCAAAGGAGAAATCTTAGCAGCTCTTACATATCATAGGAGAAGAAAGTGCAGATCATCCAGGAGTGGTTGAAGACTGCACAATGCAGTAAGAAACAGGAAACTGGCGCCAGTCTGAGAGACTCGGGCATGTAAAATGTTTCATTAAGAAGAATCATTATGGAGTGATGAGTCTGTGAAGCAGTAGATGTGGAGGCAGATCTAGGAGAGCAACAAGAGGTGGTGAACATTTCAACATGCAACAACCACCCACCTTAGTTGTCCCCACCAGGCTCATGGAGCTGGAGGGAAGGGGAAGAGTGTTGATGCATACGGTCAAGGAGTGTGAACCAATGGCTCTAAAAATGATTCAAGGGACAGTCAATGTCCACTACTATCTGCAGTAGTAACAGAAGTTGATATGAATCATTCCTTCCTTCCACGAATCTTGTCACAGACCTAGAGTTTAGGTAAGCCGTAGACTTGACCCTCACATCTAGAGATACCTTGGGAGGAGACTCGATAATCACACTTACACTGACAGTTTGATCTGACCCTTGAGGCGAGAGTTTTGGTTGGAATCTCTTGGTGACAGCTTTGAGGCCTTACAACGTTGGTCTAAGTATGGATTGGATCCACAGTTCATACACAAATTGACTGTATTATGAAAAAATGTTGCGGTTAATCTAAAACATTAGGATGGGTTTTCCTTGGTTGGAGAAAAGGAAACCCCAGGCAGTACAGGATAAACTCATTCACAGGAGGGTGTAGTGGATCACTTTTGAGTCAGTCAACCATGCACTTGTGTCAGTGGATGTTTTGAGTTTCTATTCTAATCAGGAAATGGAGGCCTCTAGAGTTCAAGTATGACGGGCATGTCCTTATACTGGTCTCACCTCGAGGAGGTTTACGGAGATGTTGCCAAGGCAAGAAGTTATCTCCAAGGTTCAATGGGACTTTCTAGGTCCTTAGTAAGGTAGGATAGGTGGTTTACCGCTTAACCTTTCCACCTCAGTTGCTACGGGTGCATGATATCATCCACGTACCTCGGCAGAGGAGATACATGCATGATCCTTCACACATCATCGACCATAGGAAGTAGGACGTCGATGGCAGGGCGACATTCACGGAGGCTTCAGTGGGGATCGAGGATCGCCAGAAGCAGATCCTACGTCGACGGTCGATTACACATGTGCGCTTTCACTGGTAGCTCGAGAACCTCTAGGAGGGAACGTGGGAGAAAAGGGCTCAGATACGTGCTCGATATCGCTTTGTTTTCCTTAGTGTGTGTTATAGAATTACAGGGATGTAAATCCCTGAGGCGGGAGTAATGTAAACACCCGGAAATGTCAAGGAAGTTTTTTTTCTTATTTCATTTGGAATTTTACAAGTATATGGCTTCTAACGGCACATGAGTCTGAGGCCCGGTGTGCTCGGAATCAATTGCCCACGATTAGCTCAGGTATTTTCAGTGAACGAACGAGCAGGTTTTTCTATCATTTGAACTGTTTCTCAGAATCGAAACCTGAGGGCACCGATGAACTCGTAGTGCCAGTAATTGCTTAAGAAGACCCTTTCTAGAGTTACGTTTTCTCAGGAGGAGTTGTTAAAAAAAGAGTGAGGAATAAAAATATAATTGTTTTACAATTTTATTTTTATTTCATGCTAAGTGGTTTAAGTGTTGTTTCAAAACACTTTTTTCGCTCTCTTGTGTTGTTTAACTCCTAGGTGTGGGAGTTTGAGTGGGACCCGTTTGGTTGCTAACTTCTCTTGGGAGAATAAAGGAGATGTGGGGCCCACATGAGTCCCACCCCTTCACTTTTTCCATAACTCCTCACCTCCCTCTTAAATTTTATAAACTGATTTTAATTGAGTAACACACCCACACCCATTTTAAATCCCAAGTCAACACTCGCAATTAATTAGTCAACATGCATTAATTGATTGTGATATTTTGAATTTTGAAAGGGTTTTCATAAGTAATAAAATAAGGGAAACCATATTTTATTATTTTTGTTTTGTTGTGCGATAAGTTTTGAAAGAGGAGAACTCTAGTCTTGAAGGACATTCTTCCTCGTTGAAGAACGGGAAGAACAACAAAGAACGCCGTTCTTCAATGAAAGACGACAAAGAATGATTGTTCCTTGGATATCGACAACGCGACGCCCTGTACCACGATGCCGACGATCCACTTCTCCACGACGCCGTGTACCGCGATGCCGACGAGGCTTATGGAGCCTCGTTCCATGACTCCATCTTCCGCGACGAACTTTTCCCACAACGAATCTCATTCGACGACTTCGTCGAGGTAGGGGTTTGATTTTATGATCGTGAATATTTGGGCGTTAATCGTTAATCATTTAGCCTATTGCTATCGATTAACGGGAGGGGGCCGGACCGCACAAACACGGACGACCCTCATAACTTTTTACTGTTGTCCCTCGTTGTTGATTGGAACGAAGACAACGTGTTGTCGTCACACCATGAGGAAACGAGGGAACTGCATCGAAGGAGCGAGGCGTCGTCGCGCCGCGATGTTAAGGCCGATAGAGGCCGCAACTAGAGCAGGGGTCGTGACGGAGGGGTGTGGTGTCGTCGCGCCTTACTGGAGCATCTTGAAGGGTCGCGATCGGGGTGGGCCACAACGGAGGGGCGCGACACCGATGCGCTACTCCGTTCGAAGAAGGGTCGTGACCTAAAGCCGCGGCGGTCACCGACAGGGGGCGGCCCGACTCCCCGGTCTCCGGAGCATCAAGTGCTGTGACCCTTTGGCCGTGGTGGAAGACCTGGAGGCAGCCGGATAAACTGGCCGTCAGCACTTGGGAGGCGGGGCCGAGGGGTCCCATGGCGGCGGCGCCGGCCGGCCAATCGGGCTGACCGTGCATAATTCTGAGGGCCGTAATCCCCGGTGGTGGACAGGCGGTCCCCCAATGTGGGGACACCGTTACAAGGTGAGGGGGCAGTGCCCCCGCCCCCCTTCGCGCCACTCAGTTGCAGTACTAGAACCCAGCCGAGTTAGGCCGCACCCACTGGGCTAGGCCATGCCGCTGGGTCGGGCCGATCCCAAGTGGGCCAAACCCGAACCTGGGTCGGGCCGACCCAGGGGGTCTTGGGCTGGGTCGGTTCGTGCCCAAATCCCCTAAAAGTGGGCAGATTCCCCTAGTTAACATTAATTGTAATTATTTTTCATGACTTATTAATCTTATTTAATATTAATTTATAGATTAATATTAATTATACTAATTTTATTAAATTTACCCCCAAAAATGATAATGTTTTATTTTTAGTAAATTTATTTACTATTATTAAAATATCTTATTTAAAATAATTATTTCAAAAATTAATATTTTATTTTTAAATCCTGATATATATTTGAAAAATGATGTAATTAATGATATTATTAATTCAAAATTACATTTCAGTTAATTTATGGGAATATTCGGATGAACATAATATTAGATTGAATAAAAAATCCTATTTTTTATGAAAACTGTAATTCACTTTATATATTTAATAATTCACCAGGTATATTGGATTAAATTTAAAATTTAATTCTCTCTTTTATATTGATAATAATTGAATAAATTTCATTCAAATCAACATTTCACATAATTTGTTTATAAAATCTTTTTTAACCGAATAATGTTTTTTTTGGAAAAGTGCTTTCACCGCATTTTGTATGTTTATTTTATATGTAATTTATAAAATTTTATAAATTATATTTTATAAAATTGATTTTTTTTTGAAATTATCATTTCTTAAATTTTTCATTGGTTCACTTTCATCTTAAAGATTTTTAATAATAACATTGGTAAAAAAGAGTAACATTGATAAGAGTTAAGAAAGACAAATAAGGTTAAAAATAAAATTTTATGGGTTAAAATGACCTAAAAACTTTTATAAATAAAATTTTATTGAAATAGATAAATCCTATATCATCAATTATTTTAATTTGAGAAATTTGAGATTAATATTTATTATTTCATACATTAGTAAATATTAATCAATTGAGAAATTCGATGTGTGTCACATCCCTCACTTATAAAATAAAATTATATATCATATATTATTTACACAATGATAGACACTTATCATGGCCAATACCTACCAAAATAACTTCATAGAAACCCTAAACACATCCTAGATGTACAGTTTTTATAATAATACCATCCTATGAATGATTTAGTTATAAACCTTATAAGGATTTCCAAATAAGATGTATAGTTCTTAAACGTGTGTTTCGTTTATTATTATTCATTTTACATCTTTAAAGACTATTCAATAAATTATGATATAATACTATAAATATCTTTAATATAATGAAATTTTATTATATTTATTCTATATCACTTTTTCATCTGTGTATCCATATTATTGAAATTAGAAACATCACTCTTGGGTACTTGTGGACTACCACATTTAAGAAGTGGTGTGATTCATTTTTTATCACATAATCATATAGATAGTTATTTTTTTAACAAATTAATAAAAAAGATATTAACGAAGTAATTATATTTTATTTAAATATAATATATCATCAATAATATTACCATTAATAAAATTAAAAAATAATAACTTCATTACTACAAACGTTTTGAGTACCACCCCCTTAAAGGGATGTGATTAATTTTTAATTTCCTCCTTAAAATGAGAGAATTAAAAATGGAACTAATGGATAAACATGAAATTAATAAACTATTTATGATTCTATAAATTTACAACATTTTCAAAAAAAATTAACAGGTTCGAAAAATTAAAATTTTATTCATGCATACATATATACTACCATCTCCATTAATTGAGATGTGTCATTTTTCCGGAATTCCTTGAATAATTTATTTTAGAAGTGTTTTTAATATATAAATATGATAAATATTATATTTTTAATATTTTTGATGCAATTTAAATGTAAATCAATTAACTATGGTCAATTTACCGCTATAGTGTTAAGTCTATAAGTCTGATGAACTCGAAAACTTCTAAAATGAACATAACCTTTTAGTAAAAAAATAAAAAATGGCATTAAAATAAATAAAATGAATAAGAATAATAAAAACAAAATGAATTTTTTATTAATTATTTATAATGATAATATAAATTTTTTTATTCAAGAGTTATAGATTTTACAATTCTAGACAAGTGTTAATGTAATTGATATTTATAAAAGACATTGTTTAAAATGTTTTAATATCATTATCCTACATATCCATGTCCTCATAATTATTTCAAGAATATTATTATTTATTATTAAAAGGTTATTAAATGTAATTTTTTACTATATTTATATTCTTTATATAGTTATGAAACTAAATAATCGTAATGTTATCCATATGTTTTATCATTGATTTTTTATGAATTTT
The DNA here is from genome assembly GCA_963277665.1 of Viscum album. Classification (NCBI taxonomy): domain Eukaryota; kingdom Viridiplantae; phylum Streptophyta; class Magnoliopsida; order Santalales; family Viscaceae; genus Viscum; species Viscum album. Next base: position 1,532,421,780 of record OY728163.1, on the reverse strand, counting down.
AAAAATGAATGATTTTAACATATTTTAATTGAATTTATTTTATAACCAAATTATTTTAAATTCATTATTATCATTCTACTACAATTTAACATGATTTTTAAAATATTATTTTATCCCCAATATATTTTTTTATTTTATTATTCATTGATTTTTATATTAGAATGTATATTTCTCTAATTTTTTATGTGAAAATTGAAATTTGTTTTCATATGGTTTCAAATTAGATTTGAGATGGGTTGTAATGAAAATTTTAAATATTAAAACTGATTTATCCATGATAGGGATGTTTAACATTACATATAATGATTTTTGATCATAATACTACTTATATAATAGGTAAATCGAATACATCTAATATGATGGGTGGTAAATATATATCTATCTTATGCGATGGGTAATGATACATGTCATCAATTGAAATAATTAGAGAGTTAATGAAAGGCTTTTCTCATTTGGATTTATCTAGGATCCAATATTTGTTTACATGATTGAACATTGGTAATGAATATAATACTATAAAATTCCTACAAATTCATCAATTTTGTTATTATGTATTTAAGGATTTATTTTAATTTTTATTCTTGATGTGGATATAATTTATTTTATAAACTATAGGAATAATGTGGAAAACTCAATCATTTTATTTATTTTCTTGATTTTTTACATGTGTAATCAATTTCTTTATTTTATAACCCTTATTGAGTTTCTGTGTTCCCATACCACATTTTGAAATGTTTTTCAGAGGGTTTATTGATTATTAGAAACAATGAAGAAGTTTATTTAATGATATGAATATTTTTCAAGAATTGAAAACATGTTTCATTTAAAAATAATTAAAATGTGGGGAAAATTTTCATTGAGTGGTTGATTCAGCATTTTAATATATGATTTTTTACATGTATGAGTTACGACCTAATTATCTGAAACAAAAAATCATAAATGGTTTCAAAAAATTCAATAATTTTAAATCTTGTATAAATAATAAATATTATTTAATTAAGGGTTTGGTTTTACTTCCCATTCTTATAATCAAAGTGGTCAGAGTGACTTACGGGATTTGGGATCACTCAATATTCCCATTAAATCTATGAATGAATTCTCTTAAGAGGATCATTATACTTACCATTCCATGTTCATTCCTAAGATATAATTATTTACTCAATAAATTGAATTGAAATTTTATTCATGAAACATCAATCAAATATTGAAAAATGTTGCATATGTAAATTGCATGAAAATATTACATACACCAATATATAATAGTTAAACCTAAATAATATTTTTATTTAAAAAAAATTCATCCCCAAAATGATCATAATACATCTAGATAAATAATTGGGAATTTATAGTTTGTCATATATCTAGTGAATTTCCTTATATTTTAAAACTTATTGACATCGATAGAAAACAAATTTTTATAGCATTAAAAATATAATTGAAAAATATAATGAAATATGATTTATTTGATAATAAATTTAATTTTAAATGAAAATATTCTATAATAATTATAGTTTTAAAAAAATGATAGTGAATAGATTTTACATTAAAAAATAAAGAAAAGTTGGAAGGAAATATTTATAAGGAAAACTATTAAAAAATCAAAAAAATGGAACCATGTAGAAAATGTTAAAATAGATTATATTAAATCTTTTGAAAATAATTTAATACTCAATAAAAAATTTCCTGAATAATCCCTAGATGTAGGGATAAGGATATACATATAACTACTTGTAATGTATAGTCATATTGGAAAAAACTTTCTAATAAAAATAAAAGACAAGACAAACTCCACTAATTGGCTTCCACTTAGTTTAATTGTGAACCATTAGGTGGTGAACTGAAAGTGATACATTTACACCTATAAATAACAATGATATAAGAATATAAATAAATAAATAAATATATATATGGTTTTGGAATTAAATAACATTAAATATAACATAATGGTAATTTATTCATAAAAGATAATGACCCTAGATTTTTCTACATAAAAATTACCTATATTTTGAGGAATACATAAAAAATTATATAAATATATTTCAAAATACCACAATTATCCTAGTTCTCTTGGAAACATCAGAACATAATCCCAGGTACATTTTATAGTAACATTATCCCATGCTATGTTCATCATGACTAGATGCCCTCTTAGACACATCCTATTTAATATATATCTTCATAACCTAGGAAGGAAACATAAATAGGGGAGAACCGAGGTTCAATAAGGGTAAACAAGGTAGATATATAAGAATAAATGTGATTTTTGGGGAATTTTATTGTGATCAAAACTTTAGAATATCCTAAACAAAATATCAATAATAATAAACATGAATCACGGAAAAAAAATATTTATAGTTCACAAGACATTAATCATAAGAAAATAAATAACATAATCCATGAAATAATTACATGGGAATAAGACATGGAATTTTAGTAAACACATATGGATACAATACATTCCCAATAAGTCAAGATTAAATGCAAGAACATATTAGGGCACTACATGAAAACTACACCTACTAGGTGGGACACAACACCATCCCCTGTCTTAGTTCCTTCCTTATAAGGGATCAGGTTTTTTCATATTCCCATAATGAATCAGGTTTCCCATCTTTAATATTTATGGTGACTACACCTACTAGGCGGGACACACCATCATCCATAGTTGTAGTCATTTCATTATACTGGATGTGGTTTCCCTATATTACCATATTGAATAAATACTGTCAAATTTATTCCCATTATTATATCATGAGATAGAAATATTTACCAAATTCATTAGAAGAAAATATAGGTTCCACCCATATCATAATAAAATCATTCATACATCTTCCATAATACAATAAAAAAGTAAACACATCATGACCCATAAAATATATAGTATTAATAATCACATCATCAATGTGTAACCTATGATAAGAAGCGGGATGAAAATCATACTACACATTGAAGAGAAATGAGTTTCATATGAACAATTCCCTCAAAACAGAAACCATTCACGAAAGAACATGAATGTAAATTATTTATTATTTATTTTAAGTTCTTGAGTAACATCAAGGAATCTCATAATAGATGGAAAATAACTTGGAAATATATTTATAAACAATTTCATGAAGAAATCAACATTTCTTCTTTGAAAAGAATTTTGAAAAAATGAAACCTTTATAAAACCATTTTTCTTAAAATGCATTAAAAACATAGGATTAAAGATTAATCTAATTTTAAACATATTTTCCATTGAAATATTATAAAATAATATTGAAAATGTTTTAATAAACGTTTTCCCAAAAAAACATATAAAATGATATTAAAATCACATTAACACCCATTTCATTGAAATCACATTGAAGACATATATAGAATGATTGAAATAATTTTGAAAAAAAATTCCCTGATAACTTGTAAAATAATATTAAAATTTTAAAAAAAAATTCTTTGTAAATACATTGAAATCTTGTAGAAATTTTAATCATGTTTTGACATTATTTTTCATCAAAACATATAAAATGTGATTGAAAATGTTTGGAAAACCATTTCATTGAAATTAATTTGAAAAATTATAAATAATTATTTAAAATAATTCATAATTTTATTTAATTAAAAATAAATTGAAAACATAGTATTAATACTTTAAAATATTTTTATAAAACATTATTTTGATTGTACACTGATTTCTGACCGAAAGAAGAAATAAAGCCAGATTTAAAAAAACATTTCATATTAATTATCTTCTGTTACAAGGATTGAAAATAATGATAATATTAATATGAAATGACATTTATATCTAATGGGTATGATAATTCATGAGATTTAATGATATATAGATTATAACATTTCATAAATTCAAGCATAACGGTAAAAAATATCGATAACCAATGAAATTGTTCTAATAACTCATACAACATTGGTTACATTGAATCATAATATATTGGAAATAATAACATTAAATACGGAATAAATATCAGTAAAATAAGTATATTCAATATATAGAATGTCAGTGGTAATTTATACCCATCATATATAATATAGGTGAATGACATGGAATGTGTCATAAAGAAGGATAATTGAGACAGAAAATATATTACCAATTTGGTAAATTTTGAATCATAAAGCCCATGAAAGATAGATAAGAAAACATACATATAAATACAAACAAAATCATGGATAAAAATCATATAATATATTAATAGGAATTATAATCACCACACAAAATATATTAGTGGTGAATAAAGTGTAAATCTTATAGAAAAAAGTGAGACTAGAAATATCTGTACCTTCTGTCTTGAATCTCATTGTACTCATTCAAAACTCCTTTATAATAAGTTAAATTTTATTAAAAATTTTATAAATAACCAAATTTTTATATCTAATACCATATTTTGTTTTATCATAACATTATATTACCCTCTTATTTTAATTTTCATGTTGTGTTTATGCTTTAGGTAATATTCTCTTTTTTCCTCATGAGCCTGAATTTATTAGATCTCTGGTACTTCAACTTAAATCATGATTTACAAAATTTAAAACATGATATAAATATCATGTATATTAATTTAATATTTTTTTAATAATCTATAAAATATATAATTATGAAACGTAATACACCATTTATTGAGATGGTATGCCGTATATTTACATGATTTCGTCTTCCATTTTATTGACATAATAAAAGATATAATGTAAATGAAATATATGTATATGTATATATATATTATATCCTTATGTTATCATTATTATTTCATTAATATGATATAGTTCAACTGTTTATATCTTTAATACATTCCCTGTAGTGTTTGAATGAATCACTTCACTTTGAGGGGGTGATGGTCTATAGTTCCTTAAATAAAATTATCATATATACACAAGATAAAAAGCATAAGGGTATGTTATAAATAAAAATTATAGAAGAAAAATTATTATAAATTTAATTTATATAATATATAAATATACTTTCAATCATAATCTCCACCATGAGTGGCGGTAATGGAAAAGTGAACAATTATCATTGTTTCAGGTGGCATTTCACCATACACATAAATAGTATGTTCATTACACATTTGATGGAAGTGTATGTATGTGTAGAAAGAAAAATTATCATAAAAACATCCGAGTATATTGAGCATAATGTTTTTTTATACAATCAATAAATAAGTATATTTTTAGGAGTGGAGAATGGAAATAACATAAAGGCTCTTGAGGGAGGGTGTTACCCCATAATCAGGTAACTCCTTTTGGTTTGCACCAAATGGATTCCTTGGAAGACTTTCTATCCAATATGAGTATCCAAAGAGGGAGGGTTTGGTTTTGGGAATTTTATTTGTTAGATCCTTTCAGAAAATATGTGGTTTGAGATTTTTTTGGAAGTATGAGAGGTTGTGGACTTTTATAGGGAAGGGAAGGGACCAACATAAAATTTTAGAAAATAAGTTAGGTGTTCCGACGTTTTGACATAAAAAATTTCATAAAAACCCAAAACTAAAATATTGGAAGGATTATAGATGATATATTTTTATAAAATATGTTTTTGAATAATGTATAGGTCATTTGGTACCTTAAATTTAAGGTTTATTCCATCGTTAAGTGTAATTTTACCTTAGTAACTATAATTAGGTGTAACTGACTTCAATAATTTTTTTTGGTAAACAACTTATTTTAAATTTTTATAAGTTATAAATTATTTTGATTCAAAATATGGAATCTAGTTCTCCATTTTACAAAAACATAATCTGAAATAATTAATATAAAATTAATCATACATAGAGGACTACAATGTTGGTTTTAAATTTTCAAATTTCCAAAAGATTTCTAATATCATATACCCATTATCGAATTGAAATTTATTATAACAACCAATATTTAATTAAATGAGAAAATTAGTATCTAATTAATCTTTTAAAAAATTTAAAATATAATTTAACAATATAAATAAATTTTAGGAAAATGTAGTTTTGAATTAAAATTTAGTTTATAATTATTCATTAAAAATTGTAACGATATAGAAAAATACGAAAAATTTATCCTAACCTAATTTATATATTTTTATTTCAAATATTAATTTTATTTTTATGTATCATATTTATTAATTGTTGCAAATTTTATTTAGAATGGGTTATCCATTAAGAGGTGGTAAAACTACATTTATTAAAATATTAGTATTTAAAAATAAAATTGGGTTTGTCAACATCTTATATCTATCAAATATATTGGTTTATTATAAAAATAATTGTTTTAAGTTATAACATATAAAATTAACTAATATAGTTAACTAGTTGTTGTTAATTTAACTTATCAATATAAATTGTCTTTTTCAAATAAAAATAATCTTTTATAAAATAATACCCTTTATATTCATTTAGTTTCTATATTATTTTATAATTAATTGGTAGGATAGTAAGTAAACTATATATATTCCTAATTTATTTAATAATATAATATTTAATTTACAATCCATATTATCTATTGTTAAATAATATTATTATAATAATTGATATTTGTTCAGAAACACTCATTCTTGCAGGATATGGAATCCCTCAAGGAGTGGTTATATTATATAAAATGTCAGACAAATATAGTGTAATTTTTAGACAAAAAAATTATTTTGTGTATATGGAATGATTAACATGATGATATGTATAACTCAATAAAGATACAATTCCTTAATAAAAAATACACTATTTTTTTTATTGTGTGAAATGAAATGTATCAATGAGATTTTATTAATTTGAAACAAATAATTCAAAATATCTCATGGTGTTACATTATACACCCCCAAAAATTATTTTTGACACAAAAATTCATTTGTGATGTCAAAGGATTAATATGTTCCTTTCGTAGAAACCCATATCGTAAAACACAATACTAAAAAATCCTCTAATTAGGGAATTTGGTAAACATAATGTTTACCCAATGCACAATATAACTAGGGGTTATCTTAAGAGAATATAGGTGGAAATTGAAAACCTGGAATTGGAGGAAAAGCATAAATATTCATATAGAGTGATCAAGGACATCAATCACGAACATGTAAAATGGCTAATGAAATGTTTATGCACTCAAAGACATAAAATTTTGTTGATTTATAAGTCTATCAGCTCAAAATAATGTTCTGTATTTGGATAATTTTATTATCATTATCATATCATTAATTAATTTATTTATTTACCAAGAATTTATTGAAATATAGTTACAAGATATTTTTATATTAAAAAAATCATTATTTGGTTATTCTGTTGTCTATTTCTAATTCATACATTATATCAAGATATAGATCTCTAGAAATTAATATTGATACCTGAATCACTAAAATAAAATTTTAGCATATCTTAAGTCTTATAAATGAATTAAAAGTATAACTATTAATCTCAAAAAATCCTTAAAAATAAACATGGTTAATAAATTTATTTATTAAAATAAAAAATAACATTATTGTTTCATTATAAATATTTATTCAATTAAAATAATTTTACATTGACAAAGACATTTCATCATCCTGTCTTATGGGTGAAACCCATATCATCATTCGGTCATGGTTTCAAGACCTAGGGCCTTTCCAAAATCAATTGGGTTTCACTCGTCCTACATTATGTTCTTTTATAATACCACAATAATATAAATTCAAAAATATTATTCATTTACTTGAAATAATGTTAATCACTTAATAGCCTTTTAATAATGGTTTTCAATTCAATCTCATTACAAACATCCTCATAATTTTATCTTAAACTATTCATTAATGATTCACCTTATAACCATTATGATAGACAAAAATCCAAATCAGCAGAAATTAGTTTATGAAATTATCTTAACATTGATCCCTTTATATCATAAATTATCGATTGGTTGTAACATTCCAATCATGTGAATTTCCCCATTATATATTCTCTAGAAACATGGCAATTACTAAAATTACCATTAATCCTTATTTGAAGCAATCATGTTTCTTTATTCAAATGTATATTGGATATATTTAATAAATCTAAAAAAAGTATTCTATATACATGATAGGGAAAACAGCTTTTCAGAAAAACCATAATATATTCCAAGGTTACCAGTATCGTCTAAATATCATTTCCATATCTAACATATATTTAACCAAACATCATTATTTAATTGCAAAGAACATATTAATGGTTACCTTACTATAATAAACTTTACACCATTCAATGATATCACTTTTCTACATCACCATAACCATTCAATAAATCCGTTAAAATTATAAAGTAACATATTTTGAAAATACATATATATTTGACAACTTGTATTATATAATAATTGAATTCCATAACATATACACACCAATAATACAAATTTATTCAAAAACCATTACTTCTTCTTTATCAAAAAATTATTTAATAACACATTTCATAAATATGAAATATGAATCATGTATTAACATTTATCAAACTCTATAAAATTAATATTATAAAAAATATTGTTTAAAAACCGATAACATTTATATATCAGTTGTTATCTATTCACCATCATTAGAAAACCCATTACATGTACCACCTGGATGATTCCCTTCATGATCTGTCTGTATGAGTCATTGATATTCATAGTGAACATACTTTCCACATTTAAAGAAACCATAAATTGTTAATAACTTAGGTAGGACAAAATTATCATCCATTGCATTAACTAATATTATTATTTTAACTTTTTAGTTATTTTATTTGCATCCCTATCTTCCATATTCAAAACACATTCTTATTCCTCAAAGTCATTTACATTGGTGATTATTTCCACATTCATGAAACAAAAAAACCATGTAATCGTTCCTCCATGGCCTAGATTACATGAACTCTATTATAAATCCTAACTTATTTTCATATGTGAGTCTGCTTGTTGGATAAGGTACATGTGGTCAATCATGTTCCCTGAAAACTAATTAGGGATGATCAGAACATCCTTCACTCCCATGGACATTATATTTGAATTATCGTTAGTGAATTTTTTATCATATTCAACATTAACCACGACCCTTCAAATTATATCCATTGTATAAAACATAGAAGCATTGTATCAGAAAAAAATTATAAGAGTTAGGAACCAAGTAATCATAAAACGTCCCATATAAGATGTCCATGTTATAAAAAAATCCTTTATATATTAATCCTTAGGTTTATCCTAGGTTATTAATAGATATATTCTATTGAAATAGTTCCTAATTTTATTTGGTGAGTTTTTAAATTTTTAATTTACATCTCTTGGTGGTGTCAAACCATATGTGCATCAAGACCCATTATCCTATACTAGATTATCGTGAGTGAGGCCTAGAAAATATATCTAGAATTTTTAGGTCTAGGTACAACTATTACAGAGCCACATACCCTTGTATTATCAATGTAGAGATGTATTTATAGAAAACTAATCACTATATACATTACCAAAATTGATATAAATTCTCTTAATCATTATCTCATCCATACACTTATCCTTAGAGGAATCCCATGATACATCCTAAGAAATATCCAAGGGGTCTCACTAAAGTTTTTTTATTCTAGTTTCCAATGGTTAAAAACCTTCACTCTAATTCAAACTATAAACACCCTCAGATTTTATAAAGTAAAATTACATAACATTGGTGGATTACTTTAAAAATTATATAATCAAACACCCAAAGACCGTAATTGTTCTAGTGCCTTTGGAAATATGGAAACAAGAACAATGGGACATTAATGATCTAAATTTTCACCCATTTGGTTCTTCATGACTAGAAACCTTCCTAGAAACATCATAATTCATACAAATCTTCATAAACTATGCAACCATACATAAAAAGGGGAGAGATAAAATATAAATTAAGTGTAATCAAGTCAGATATGTAAGCATAATCCTGAGTACTTGGGTATGAGAATATGACCATAACATTAGAATATCATACCCCATATATAAATGTTCATCAATAGAAATATAGAAATAAATATTTGTAGTTCATAAGACATTAATTATAATGAAATTGATAACACATTCCATTAAATCATAACATAGGATTAAAACATGGAATTATAGTAAACACATTATCATAAAATATTATTCCATATAAGTCATGATGTGTAGCTAGAATTTATTTGGAAACTTCATCGGAATTACACCAATTGGCAAGGATACACCACTATCCCCATTTGTAGTTCAATCATTTAAGGGATCATATTTCAGCATCTTCCCATAATGGATCAGGTTTCCCCATATTCCATCTTTATGTTGACTACAACTATTTGGTGGGACACACCACCATCCCAAGTCATAGTACATCCCTTATAAGGGATTGGGTTTCTCCATATTCACATAGTGGATCATACTCGTTGAATTTAATCCAATAATTATATCATGATATATAAATCATTAAACAATGAACTGGACAGAGATATAGGTCTCACCCACCTCATAATAAAATCATTAATACATATTCCATAAGTTAAAAAAAATTCATTATATCATGAAATATAAAATGAGATGACTTCTATAAACAACTTAAAATTAACCATGAAATGAAATATATATCATTAAAACTTAACCACATCATAATATATGGAAATCATATTGGTTTCATAATCATTTCATCAAATCATAACCCATTATTATAAGCAGGTCACAAATAAATATAACTCATAGAAGATAATTTTTTTTCACAAGAATAATTACATCAAAACATAAACCATTAAAGAAGTAATAAAAATGGAACATTTGGATCATTTACTATAATCACTTGAGCAACATCAACAGATTTCATCTTAGACGTAAAATTACATGGAATTTTATTTTTAAAACATTTTTAAGGAAAATAAAATTTATTTTTGGAAAATTATTTTTGTGACATAAAATATTTAGGAAACAATTTTATTTAAAATGGATTGAATAATTTAAAAGATTTCATGAATTCATTTTACATTAAAAATTTAATAAATAATCCTAAAAACTTATTTCATTTAAACATATAAAATATGTTTGAAAACATTTGGAAGCCCGTTTCATGGAAAAAATAATTATAAATCTTGAAATCATTTGGAAAACCATATTCCTGGAAAACTCATTAAATAATCCTGAAAACATTTTGAAAACCATTTCTTTTCAAATATTTTAAAATGTATAAATATGGATTGCATATGGTATGAAACTGGGTTTCCTTTAAAACCTGTAAATTAATCATGAAAACGTATTCAAATCAATTTATTTGAAAATAATTCGAAAGCATAAAATTAATTATTGAAAAATTTTAAATATTAGTTTAATTTAACATACATTTTAAAATATGTTGGATACTTGAAAATATTTATACAAAACATGGTTTTCAATTAACACATATTTCTGACAGAAATGAAAAATAAAGTAATATTTTTTTAAAACCATTTTATTAATTATCTTAAGTTCCATAGAGTAGAGAAATATATATTTTACTTGTATATAACATGAATAAATATGTGGTAAGATAAATCATGATAGTTCTTGAGATATGGATTATAATATTTCATCAATGGACGCTTAATCCTAAAAAATCTCGATAACTGATGAGATTGTAGAAAAATAATGTTTCCACTTTAGTAATATTGAATCATAATATTATATAAATAATAACATTAAATGGAGATTAAATAACATTAAAATAATTATATTCATGATATAACATGTCAATGGATGTATAAAACCCTTATAAGGTGTAAATCTTTTAGAAATAAAAGTGAGAATAGAAATTCCCTTACTTAGTTTGTTGAATCTCATTGTACTCATTCAATCCTCCTATATAATTAATTTATGTTTATTATAAATCTTTTAAATAACCATATTATTATATATAATGCCATATATGGATTCAGTAGGACTATATATTAACCACTTGTGGACAATTTGATGTTAAGGTCACGCTTTGGGTAATATTCTTTTTTATTTTTCGCTTGTGTCTTAATTTGTTATATCATTGGCCCTTATAATTATATAATGATATAATGAAATTAAACTATTATTTAAATATCATTTATGTTAAAAAAATTTAATTAATAATATATATAATATATTATAATGTTGTGGAATACTCCATTCTTGGAGATGGTAGGTCATATGTACGCCTGAATGTTGCTTCTATTTTATTGACACATTGAAATAAAGGAAGTAAATGACATATATATATATGTATATATGATATAATATCATTATATTAGCATTATTATTTCTTATATATAATATAATTTAACAAAAAATATCCTTAATATAATCAATGTAGTGTGTGAACAAATCACATCACTATGAGGGGACAATGGTCCTCACTTCCTCATAGAAAATTATCAAATTTAAAGTAGATAAAAATTATAAGGTCATGTTTAGAAAAATAAATTTTCATAATGAAACTATAAATATAATATATATATATCAATGTAATAAATATAATTTCTATCATTATGTCTACCATTATAGGTGGTAATGTAAAAATTAACAATAATCATTTTTTGGGTGGTAGTTCACCATACAAATAAACAATATGTTTATTATAAATTAGATGGATGTGTGTGTATGATTATGTTGAAAAAAGAGCATAAAAACAACCTATTATATTTTGGATTCAGTTTTTTCATAAAATCGTGTTATAAAAAGCGTTTAGGGAGTACATAATGGAAATAGAAGAAATGAACATGGCGGAGGGTGTTCCCTCTTAATTAGGTAATTTCTTTTGGTTTGCACCAAAGGGATTAATTGGAAGTATTTCAACAAAAATAGAAAATTAAATGAGTAATTTATGGTTTTTGGAAGTTGTTGGATAGATCATATCAAATCCTAAGGGGATTAATAGGTTTTATGATGTAGGGGAGGTGGTGGCCTTTTATATGGTAGGGAAAGGGCACACATGGAATTTTTTAAGAAAAGTTAGGTGTAAGATTGTTTTTAACTAAATAAATTTATAAAAAAATCGAAGTTTTTGGGATTAAATAAATCTATGAAATTAGTGTTGGGAAAATGTATTGGTCATTTGGGCCCTTATATTTTAGGCTTATTCCATTGTGAATGTTAATTTTTCCTTAATTCTTGAAATTAATTATAACTACATTCACTAATATTTTTGGTAAAAACTATGTTGAAAATATTAAAAACTATAAATTATTCTGATTCAAAATATGGAATCCATTTTTTCAAATTATAAACACTGTTGTGGCAGAAATTTATTTATAATTAATCACCCAGATATGATGACAATATGTCTTTTAAAAGTAAAAACGTCCACATGTTTGTGGAATTATTATACCGAATTTCATAGAGAAATTGGAAATAATAATAAAATTGTATTAATTGATAAAAATGTTATCTAATTAAACTTTTTAAACAATTTACAATATAATTTAACCTAATTTATAAATTGATGAAGATGTAGTTTTGAATTAAAATTCTGTATTTTTAACTATACATTCAAAAGAGAAACCTAAAAAAATACCAAACATTAATCCTAAACTAATTTGTATGTTTATATTTCAAATATAATATTTATTTTGTCACATTAATTATATAAAAGTTATAAAAATTGGATTAAAATTGGGTTCCCTATTAGATGGTAGTAAAACTACATTTATAAAAACATATATTTTTAACCATAAAATTGTGTTTGGTCTTATCTTATATCAATCAGTTCTATTGGATTATTATGAAAGATATTTTTATTAAATATATAACATATGAATTTAATTAATATAATAAACAAGTTTTATTTAATTTTACCTATCTAGAAAAATAATAATTTTCCCATATTTATAATCTTTTATAGAATCATTCCATTTATATTCATTTTTGTAATATATTTTTTTCTAATTAAAAGTTTACCAATTAATCAACTATATATATTCATAAGGCAATTAATTTTATAATCACCTATTTAAAAGTCATGTTATAAATATCTAAATAATAATATTTTAATAATTAATTATTATTCAATAACACTTGGTCTGATTTGTTATGCAAGACATCGAGGAAATTTAGTCTTTCATATTACATAAGAAAAGCTAAATGGTCCACATAGAAAAAAAAATTATGATGTGTATATTTCCTGATTAACTATATTTTTTATATAACACAATACATACAATGTTATTTAATATACAATAATTTATTTTAAGTGTAGTGGGAAATGAAAAATAACAAGAAGATTAAATTAATTCAAAAAATAATATTCACATAATATCGGGGTGTTACATATCAAATAGTTATTTCTAAGAGAGATAGGAAATAATCCCAAAAAATATATTATTCTGATATGGATTCATTGTAACAATTATTATGATAAATATTTTATTATAATTAATTTCTAAAAAAAACATATTAATATTTACATTTAGACTTATAAAATGTACATTGTGTGAGATTTCACGGAGAGGTGAATGAATCTGGGATTCACTGTTTGTGTTAAATAAACCACATACTCCTTTAAATGTATCAATTTTCATATATGATATTGAGTGATTAAACATTATGGTCACATTGTTATGATATCTAAAAAGATATTTTTATAGTTACTTGATCAATTTTACTGCACATGTATAAAGTATATATGGTCACAAGTATTTACATGGTTCACCAAAAATGGATAGTTCTTGGATAATGATACCAATATTGTGTTAGTGTTGAAAAGTTATTGAGATTATTGGATATTGGTTTAGGCTAGGTCACTCCTATGTAGATTCTCACTACATAAAAGTTTAGGGACATATCAGTACTTCCCTAGGGTCACAACCTCAAACATACCTTTGTAGGATCATTTCTTGTGAAAAGAGTCTGCTTCTTCCACTTCTTTTTCTCAGTAATATAAGAATGATTGATACACATTTATGGACATGTATCTCAATTAATTTGTAACAATTAATGCATCTTCAACTATATATATATGTCCTCATATAACATCCCTTTTGGACTTCCTTCACAATATGTGAAACTAACATTGATGAAACACTTATTTTTTCATAATGATTCTAGAACATTTCAATTTTCATTACACATAGAAAACAAAAATCAATATTATTATTTGAAAATTACTTTACCAGATACACTGAATTATTCATTCAATAATAATTATAGAACTTAATTCTAGAATAACTCTATAACAACTTCAATTTTGTGGTTTCAAAAAATCTTACATTTTTCTCGTTGATTTATTTTTAATGGATTCTAATTATCCTAGACATCTATACCCTTAATGGAAAAAAAATCATATTTCTATTCGTGTTTCAGATATTGAAATGTAGTGATCTTCCTTTCTAATTCATCTATTGATATATAACATGGTATAGAGACTCCCTTGTGGTCTTCTAAGAGAAGTATTTTACGTGATGAGAGTCTCCTGAACTTAAACCTCCATCAACACATATGATGTAAAATCAAACAAAAGTGTTATAAATGAATCATGAATACATCATGAGTCTCTCAATATATTTAAATAATCAACAACACGTGAGATATTTTCATGTCAACAAAGTATAACAAGATAAAAATATCCCAATTATCTAATCCTATATTTCAATATTTGTAAATTTTGAAATATATTGAAAACCATTATAATTTTATGATTCATATATTAATCATAAGTTCTACAAGATTCTAGATATATATATTATCATATAATAATGTTATCAATGACCATTATAACATCCCTAATAATGTATCAATCAACCAACTGGAACTTAAATAAATTAAAGAAAACCATATATGCACCCACGGTGATCCTAATTTTCAACATGAACCTAAATTTAATGAAAGAAACACAAGATAAATAAATTGATTAATATATATGGATGGAATGATTTAATCCTCATGTCACTCATGGGAGATTACATTTTATTCATTACTTCCATGGTGAAACATCCTGTTGGAATATACACCTCAAATGATGATGGTATTTATCAAAAGGAATGATACATAGTGAATCTCACATACCCATTTATTATATGTAGCCCAATCTATAGAAACATATGTTTATGTAAATTTTACCTATAAATACAATATAAAATATATCCTTATGTTCTATATGGTCATGTATCCAATTTTCCCATGTAACCATTTTCCTAGGTAGAAAAATATATAATGTAATTATTTACTCATGTAGCCACAGTAAACACATTTATGATTGCTTATAGATCCGAATTTCCTAAATAAAAAAATTTCCCACATAATCAATTTCTTATTTAGTGAAATTTTAAACATTGGAACCCTGAGAAACAATGTCTAGTAACACCACTTTTAGAAATCCCCTAGACATCTCTACATATCCGGTCATTACATTTTCTACTCTTCAATTTAATATATATGAATATTGATGTGAAAAAACATATCTTATACAAGTATTTTGGAACTATACATCTACCAAGAAATAATTTTACACTATGAAACACCTAAACTCATTATTCATCCTGAACATGTCTGTTTAACAATACCATTGTTTAAAAATCCATGTCACTTCATTGATATTCCAATACACCTCCTAGGCATCAATATTGACCTTGCTTATTCTCAACCCCATTGAGAAACCTTATTGTAAAAAAATAAATCATAATTATTACGTTATTTATAATAATTATCTATCTTAATATTATTCATTTATAATATATTATTTCCCACATATTAAATATTTAATATTAAAACTAATTTTTGTTTGTTAAATATTACATTTTTCTATAGATGATTTAAGTTGAAAATTCTTTCCCTTACTTATTTATCTTGGGATTATCTAATCGCAAATTTTCATAATTATTTGGTATAATTTTTTTTAGTTTTTATAGTCACAATTACATTTCATGGAAATTTACGGTTACATTTGACATGGAATTCTTAAAAGTCTCCATTTTGGGTTTATTGAATGAAAAATAGAATTTAATTTCATTGTGGTTATAATTACATCATTACCATTTAATGTAAATGAAAAAAAATTAAATCAGTCATTATTATAAAATATTAATATTATTTACAATTTAATGATCATTCATGATGAAACATTAATAACATCATTCATGTATGTTTTATAATCATCCTCAACAAGAGAATTCCATAATGGATGAATGATTAAAAACATGTTATTTTATAGAAATAATATCACATTTATTGACATTTAATTAATCAAAAAACATGTTCTGAACATTTTAACAAAACATTTAGAATATGTTGGGAGAATATTAAGAAAAATGGTTATGTAAATGATAAAACATATGATAAAGTCTTGGATATTCCCATAGATATCATTTCCAGAAATTAAGGACTTGGGTCTCCTTCATATTACAAAAGATTCTGAAACATGAGGAAGATTTTTTGGGAGGTAATTTCAGGTGGGATTTGTCACGAACCGGATCTGGTCAACATCAAACCGGCACCAAAACCGGCCCGTTCCAAGGCATGAAGGGCGTTCCCAATCCCCACGGGCTACCACAAGTTCCTGGGTATCTTATAATGCGAATTGGGCACAATTTCCCAAATTTATAAACATTAAACAATAATCAAACTCAATAAAACAAATCTAGATTTTTCAACTAAAACCATCTTTTAAAAAATTATAGAACTGAATTAAATAAGTTCAAACTATGTTCAAAGACCATAAAAAAGTTACAAAACCAAATAAGGACAGCCCAAGAACCTCCACATGGAAAGAGTAACCTCCCTCAAGCCATCCTTACAAGACATCACCACCAAGGACCTGCTAGAAACCTGAACCACTAGCACTAAAAACAATATCCAACCTGTGACAACAACAAAAATAACCAAGTCTACTTACACCCAAGGGTGTAAGTAGTGTGTGATCCAATTCATAGTAGGATACCACCAATAAGAGATTCCATGTGATAAACATTTAAGGATGAAAAACATGTATGTTTTTAAAAACATGAAATGCTAGTTACAATTTTTAAAAGATGCAACATTAAATAAAAATAGTTTCCAGGTGGTCCAATTAAAAGAAAAACACGTTTAAAATGAATACCAAGGCTACTGAATTTTCCAGCCACTCATACTGTATGCCGACGGTAAGTACAAAATATCTAGTGAGCACAAGCAATGGGAAATAACCCCTAGGCACTGGCTAGTTGTCGGTCCTAGGTACCTCGTATCTCGGTGAGAGTAACCACCACAAATATCTGATCTCGTGCACAAGCCACTAGTAGGGAACATATCCATAACCTAGTTGTCCCCAATAATAATCATCATCATAGTTTAGTTAGAGTTGTAATAATCAATCTGGATAGGTGAAACTGAGGACAAACCCCACGGATTCACTAGCACACTTGTACACGTCCACCCACCAAGATACCACGGTTTTCCCATTGTGCTCAAACAAGTTCAACAACTCAGGAAATATACTTCAAAATTAAAAATATAATTTCAATATCAAAAATTCACCAAAAATCCCAAATGTATACAACAGAAGTCACAAAAGTACAATATTCATTCAAACTGATTTTGAAATTCGACTCACACAAAAATATCCCACAACACTCTTCAAATTTCATTGACACTTCCACAAATCCTTTAAAAAAATTATAACCCATTTCAAGACATTTTAACTCATATAAAAGCACTCGCAAATATCATATAATACCTCTTTCATCAACAAAATTCAATTTTCGTAACACACTCACACAAAATAGCCCACAACCATGTTTTGCAGCTCTCTTTCCATTTTCTAAAAAATTTAAGCACTTTATAAAACATTATAAAAAATATTTGAAATCTTAAATAACCACCATACCTTTCAAAAACCTATATTAGGTGAACACCCCCCCAAAGTATATATATATTTTTAACCAAACAAAACATTCACAATTTTCATAAAACAACTCAAGGGGTGTAACTATATCTTGCACAGAAAACCCATTTACAAACCCACATTTAAGACCAAAACCATACCAATTCATTTCAAAAACATAATTTCATCCCTATATAAATTTACGAAAACACATTCAACTGTTATAAAATAACATTTAATAATACCACAAAAGATTCAAATGAAAACACACATTTTCATAAAATGACCTCAAGAAGTATAACAATGATTTACACATAAAACCTGTTCAAAAACCATCTTTTTAGGACCTAATGACACTAATAAATTAGAAAACCATAATTGGTCGGCCAAACATGATTTATGAAACCAATTTCATATGTTATAAACTACACCCAAATAAAACCCCATGAGTTACACATGAAAACACCCAATTTCAAGTTAAAAAGAGACTATAAAATTTAACACATAACCAAATCAATCATAAACAGTTTTTGCACCACACACAACATATGTGGAATATGAAAAATTGCTAAATATATCAATCTAACTCATCAATAATTGTTTACCCATGGAACCACCTTCCTTTTTAGTCATAACCCTTGAATCTTGGTGCGAAACCGCAACCGCACCTCCGCCGCACCACAAGGATGTGAAAAAAATGCTAAACAAAACTATTTAATCACAAATAACCCAAATCAAACTCTAGGTATGAACCTTAACTTCTGTAAACTCTATAAATTTATGAATGTGGGAGGAAACCCTAATGAGAAGGAAGGAATTGAAGAGAGAGACACATACCCAAAATAATCTTGAAGAAAATGACACAAAATCCACCAGAATCTGAATTTGAAAACACCCAAGAATTCATCGGAGGTTCTAAAAATGATTAGGATATCTTTTAGGAAATGGAATGAGGGGGGAAAGTGTAAAAATAGAAGGAGTTATGAAAGGATCAATTCACCTCTCCAAATCTGGATGATTTCTAAAATCCAGAGAAGTTTAGACCATAGTCGCGATTATTTCGAGCTCCAAATTGTGGGAGGATAGAATGGGGGCACGACATAGGTATGTGGTCTCGGGTGAGAGTTGGAATCACTGAAAAAACGCAAATAGTGAAGGAGATATTAACGAATTAAAGTTTATTTTCAATGCAAAAAATGGGCTTTCGGGCAGGCCCAATTCCTTAAATAAAAAACCATATCCACCATGATTATGGAATTATAAATGGTACAAATTAATATGGTGGTGATAGTATGTCAGGGGATGACAATTAGGAATCGTAATGTATGAAAAATGATGGAGTTATAAAGGAATCAAAATTTATTTTTAAATCTGGAATTGCGCTCAATGTTTGGCCCATTTCATAAAAACTCACCCATTCCTCCATAAATGCTTGAGAAAACCCTCAAAACAAAGCATGAATGGAAGTTAAATGGAATTTAACTTTAAAATAAGTCATGTATGTGACAATTATATCTACCATGAAAACTTTCTGCCCCATAAATTTGCATCATGGACAAATAAACAACCAAACCCAACTGAGAAACCATGAGGTACTCCTTTGCCGGGTTTACCCCCGAAGGCCAAAACACCGCCAGTGATCAATTAAAGATTACTCTCATCACCAAAAAATATACCACATTTCTGAAATGATCAATCACATTCATACATTATCCAAAAATAAAACTCCTCAAACACTATCCGAACATGACTCAAGCAATTCAGCTAAACAAACAATAACATTGTACAAGGTTACACTTACATTACTTTAACTAATCCATTGGGCACTCTCCAGTCCCAAAGATTACCCAAGCAAGATTTTGGTAGCTAGATACCTCTGAAAAAGACTATCTACACCAAGACAAGATCATGTATAAATGTAAGTTACTGGTACGGGGGGACACAAATACGCTCCCCACCATAAGAGACAACCAATAATTTTTTTTTCGAGAGAAAATCAGGACACTAATAGGGGGAGGCCTGAACATACTCCCTGGTACATAGGGTAGAATTCCATTCAAAATTTCCGAAGGAACATACATGAGAATCATAGTGGTTCTCCCCACCATAGGAACCAACCATCTTAACTAACTACCATTGGACGACACAAAAACACCCAAAAATTTCAAGATTTGGGAAGGTCGCACGGTTAGTCTGCACAGTTTGTGAAACCGTGAACTAATTGTACTGATCAATATTCATGCATGGCTTCCAGGAACACAATCTCTCTTAATCGTTCACAAACCATGTGCTCAGCCTGTCTAGCCAAATTTACAACCATTCTCCATAGATTCAATGGAATCCAAAGGGGGAGGGAATGACATTTGGCAATGTCATGGGTACAAGGCCCTCCATATATTTCCACAAAACGTGAAAAACATATGAATGATAATGATACCATAGGTTTAAATACTTCATATCTTTAATATTTAAGATATGACATTGTACAAGGGTTTAAATGACCCTATGATTTCCCCTAATTACGAGCCAACTTATCTCCGAGATCTCTGGATGCAGCTCAAATGATTGAAGAATCGTCAGCCTCACTGTTAGTCTTTGGAAACACAATGAATTAAAATTCTTCTTTCGGTGCCACCAACAACTACACAGAAATACCAGATTATATTTCCAGACATAACAAATTCCATACTCACTTTACCCTATCCCGATATTTCACTGAAACAATGGCTACGAAGATGCACACACATCACACCTTGTTTCTTCAGGTGATAAGCAATAGAAGTAAAGAACACATACACTCACCTTCCTCTAAAATGGAAGATTTTGAAGTTTTTACAAGGGAGACATTCTCCCAACATAACAGGGACTCTCGAAGGATTTTACGACTTTTACCTATATGGTCAATCAAGCACATGACATCATAATGCATCACCAAACATGACCATTGCGACTGATATAAACAATGCATGGAGATGGACCTTATACAACATCCCCAAATAGCACAGAATTATAGAAAGTGTCTACAATATCTTATCATGACCATATTTCCCACACTAGTTGTTTATCATGAACTCATGCTTCATAGAAACATTGAAGAACCCAAAGGTCCTATTAGAAACCATCGATACACTCATCCACACTAACAACCCTATACCGCATCCACCTTCGACGAATCAGGAAACATAAGAAACTAAGGTCTCTTTCAAACATCCACGAGCACTATCCCATTAAAAGAGGATCTAAAAATCAAACAAATGAATGGGTGTAGACTCAATCTGCAGATCATGAGAAAAAAAATTCCTTATATTGATCAACTGGAGGATTTTAGAATGGAAAAACATTCTGGGTTGCATTTCTGTTATGCATTAACCCTTAATGGGGGCATACCTTATCCAATAAGAGAACCTAAAGACCCAACCAAGCTAGTACATTGGTCAAAAAGTGCCACAAACTAGATCCAAACACATGAAGGGATCCACCATAAAGGTGTCCTAAAACATATCTCAGAGGAGACTACTAACCGGTCCTTTTACCCAACTTACCAACCAAACACAAACTCAAAACACTGTTCGAACAGGAGGGGTTCTCGGACTCAAAACATCCCACAACATCTACATTTTCCAAAAACACATAATATAAACCATCCCAAACAACTCATCAAGACGTCAATTTTTTATTTAAAAACTTTTCTTGAAAACAAACAGTTCAGTGGTTAGCGTATCCAGCAATGGTATCCCATGGGCCTTACACATGCATGTTTTTGTGCCACACTGGGCACCCTCCTCATATCCATCCCAACAATCATTCCTTCATTCCATCAACCATCCATCATCCCATATAACCCCATGCACGTGGTTTCTCACAGAATTACCGAAGGTAAAAAAAATCATTCCACTTTTCAAAACCAAAATGGTAAACCAACACATCCTTTTTCTCAAAATCGCTAACCACGAGATCAAAATACCAACTCACATAAAAAAAATTTCAAAAAGACACAACCGTTTTGAATAGAACACACTTTTAGGATATTGACGTAAATTTCAAAACATTTCTCCCATTAAAACACCCTTTGACTCGTTAGAAAACTCTATTAGAATCACTTTCCAAACCCAACATCAATATAGTTCCTGCTTTCAAAAGAGGTATAAGAACACCATTTTCCATTTCAATTTTTTTTTGAAAATTCAGTTCCACCATTTCATTAACCAAATAATTCCCTCATTATTTGAAAATCATATAAAAAAACAATAAACTTCTAAAAACTAGGTCTCTTTAAAACCAAAGTTCCAAGATTTTAAAACTAAAGAACACAAGATATTGTGAGAGGAAACTAGTTTCACTGGGTGACTTGGACATATGGTTGGAGACCATATTCCAATCACTTCACTATCATAGAGAGTGTTCTGGGAAAGATCCATGGCTCTACATGGCTTGCCAGGCCCTGTGAGCTCACTGAGACGATTAACCCAACCCTCTTTTCATTTCCCCAAACCATCATCAAACCAGGAAAACCAATGGACTTAGTTAAATCCTAACTTCCACTGGAAACTTGAATCCTCTTATGAGATTTGGTGGTCAGGCACACTACCCATAAAAATAATACAATGTCCCTACAATCCTAACTCCATACTATCATGACTCTTCCCCAAATAACATGACCCAAAGAGTTAACCTGAACCTCCTTTAATACCATTTTGTCAAGAACCGGATCTGGTCACCATCAAACTGGCACCAAACCCAGCCTGTTCCAAGGCACGTAGGGCATTCCCAATCCCCACATGCTGTAAAAAGTGCCCGAGTATCATATAATGAGAATAGGGAATGATTTACACGAATTTATAGACATTAAACTACAATCAAACTCAATACAACAAATCTGGATTTTTCAACTAAAACCATCTTTTAAAAAATATCAGAACTGAATTAAATTAGTTCAAACTATGTTTAAAGACCATTAAAAAGTTACAAAACCAAATAAGGACATCCCAAGAACCTCTACATGCCATGAGTCACCTCCCTCAAGACATCCCTACAAGACATCACCACCAAGGACCTGCTAGAAACCTGAACCACTAGCACTAAAAACTATACCCAACCTGCGACAACAAAAAAAATAACCAAGTCTACTTACACCCAAGTGTGTAAGTAGGGTGTGATCCAATGCCCATTAGGATACCGACACTAATAGATTCCATGTGATAAACATTTAAGGACGAAAAGCAGGAATGTTTTTAAAAACATGAAATGCTAGTTACAATTTCTGAAAGATGAAACATTAAATAAAAACAGTTATCAGGTGGGCCAATTTAAAGAATAAACACTTTTAAAATGAATACCAAAGCTACTGAATTTTCTATCCACTAATACCTTAAGCCAACGGTAAGCAAAAAATATCTAATGAGAACAAGCAATGGGGAATAACCCCTAGGAAAATGCTTTTTGTGGGTCCCAGGTACCTCGTATCTCGGTGAGAGTAACCACCACAAATATCTATTCTCATGCACGAGCCACTAGTAGGGAACATACCCATAACCAAGTGTTCCCCATTATTCATCATCATCATAGTTTAGTTAGAGTTTTAAGCATCAATCTTGCTAAGTGAAACTGAGCCCAAACCCCACAAATTCACTAGCATACTAGTACAAGTCCACCCACCTAGATACCTGAGTTTTCCCTTTGTGGTCAAACAAGTTCAACAAGTCAAGAAATATACTTCTCACATGAAAATATTATTTCCCTATGAAAAACTCACCAAAAATCCCACATGTATACCACACCTGACCTGAAAATTACTTTTTATTATAAAAACACTTGTTAATGGGAATGTGAGAAACCACATACAACAAAAACAGACAATTGGAACGCTCCAACCCAACATGTGTGCCAATAAAAAATCATCACCAACACAGGACCCCTCAGCAAGCAGTCCCATGTAGAAGCAAGGGCATTGATCCGATGGATAATCCATACCCTCTCAAGCCCACATGTATACCACACATGTCACAAAATTACAATTTTCATTCAAACTGATATTGAAATCCAACTCACACAAAAATAGCCCACAACACTCTTCACATTTCATTGAGACTTCCACGAATCCTTTAAAAAATTTTTATAAACCATTTCAAAAAATTCTAACTCACATAACAGCCCACCCAAATAACATATAATACATCTTTCATCAACAAAATCCAAATTTCACAACAATCTCACACAAAACAGCCCACAACCATGTTTTGCAACTCTTTTTTCCATTTTCTAAAACATTTCAACACTTTATAGAATAGTATAAAAAATATTTGAAATATTAAATAACCAGCGTACCTTTCCAAAACCCATATAAGGTGAACACCCCCCCCCCAAACAGTACATATACACCCTTTTATCCACTTTGTTTAACCAAAAAAAACATTCACAATTTTCATAAAACAACTCAAGGGGTGTAACTAGGTCTTGCACACAAAACCCATTTCAAAACCCCCATTTAAGAACAAAACCATACCAATTCATATAAAAAATATAATTTCAGCCCTAGATACATTTATAAAAACACATTAAAGTGTTATAAAATAACCTTGAATAATACCACAAAAGATACAAGTGAAAACACACATTTTCATAAAATGACCACAAGAAGTATAACAATGTTTTACACATCAAACATGTTCAAAAACCTTACTTTTAGGACCTCATGACACTAATAAATTACCAAACCATAATTGGCATGCCAAACATGATTTACGAAACCAATTTCTTATGTTATAAACTACACCCAAAAAACCCCATGAGTTTCACATGAAAACACCGAATTTCAAGTTAAAAAGTGACTATAAAATTTAACACATAACCAAATCAATCATAAACAGTTTTCTCACCACACTCAACATATGAGGAATATGAAAAATTGTTAAATACATCAATCTAACTCATCATTAATTGTTTACACATGGAACCACCTACCTTTTTAGTCAAAACCCTTGAATCTTGGTGTGAAACCTCAACCGCACCTCCACCGCACCACAAGGATGTGAAAAAAATCCTAAACCATAATATTTCACAAACAATACCCTAAATAAAACTCTATGTATGAACCCTAACTTCTTTACACTCTATAAATTTATGAAAGTGGGAGGAGAACCTAATGAGAAGGAAGGAATCGAAGAGAGAAACACATAACCAAAATAATCTTGAAGAAAATGACCCAAACTCCAACAACATCTGAACATTAAAACATTCAACAATTAATGGGAGGTTCAAACAAGGATTAGGAGATCTTTTAGGAACTGGAATGGGGGAAAAAGAGTAAAAATAAAAGAAGTTACGAGTGGATCAATTTACCTCTCCAAATCTGGACGATTTCTGAAATCCAAAGACTTTTAGACCATTTTATTGATTCGATAGAGCTCCATATTTTGGTAGGGGGAATGGGGGCACGCCTTAGGTAAGTGGAATCGGGTGAGAGTTGGAATCACCGAAAAAACGCAAATAGTGAAGGATATATTATGAATTAAAATTTATTCTTAATGCAGAAAATGGGATTTTGGGAAGGCCCAATTCCTTAAATAAAAATTCATATCCACTATTACTATGGATTTATAAATGGCCCAAATTAATATGGTTGTGTTAATATGTCAGGGTATAACAATTACGAATTGGAATGGATAAGAAATTTTGAAAAATGAAGGAGTTATAAAGGAATCAAAATTTATTTTTTAAATCTGGAATTAGTCTCACAGTTTGTCCCAATTCATAAAAACTCACCCATTCCTCCATAAATGCTTGAGAACACCCTCAAAACAAATCATAAATGGAAATAAAATGGAATTTAACTTTAAAATAAGTCATGTATGTGACATTATTTAATAGGAAACTAAATGGAATTTTTGGGTCAATATAAGTGGGCAATGAGGGGGTGGGGGTCTTTTATAGGTGATCTTGAGTTGCCTTTTTGAAAACTATCATCCCATAAGGTGTAATTAAAGTATTGTAACATGTAATATTGTAAAAATGATAAAAATTAATATTACTAGGCTAGGTCCTGAGTTTCCTCAAACAACTACTAATAGGCAATTACTTATGATATTTTTGGTATCCAAACCTTAGTTAAACCCTTTTACCATATTTTATCTTTAAGGAAATGACTCCTTGTTTTCCATGTTGATTTATTTTTCATGAATCAAAATATAATAGAAATAGTTAATTAATTTTTGAATGGTGATTCAATTATTAAATATATTTATTTATATTCAAATTATTTTAATTCTAAATTATAATTTTCAACTATTAACTCATAACATATAAAAATATCTTTTAGAAAAATATATTTTCAACCATTAATTGTAATTATTCATATTTATTCCCATGTAATGGTAATTAAATTATTGGTAAATTATTGAAATATATATATATATATATATTTAAAACCAAGCACGATCTCATAGGGACCATTTAATGTTTTTAAATACACATCATATATAAAAATAGTTCATTAAAATATAGAACTTTTGAAGATCAGATAATTTTTTCACTTTACATTATATATCTATCATTTTAGTACTAAATTTTCACAATATATTAATAATATAATAATTGTTTTTATTTTTAAAAAAAAATCAAATACTTCTGTAATAAAATTAATAATGAAATTTAATTAAAAAATAA
This sequence comes from Viscum album, assembly GCA_963277665.1. Taxonomy (NCBI): domain Eukaryota; kingdom Viridiplantae; phylum Streptophyta; class Magnoliopsida; order Santalales; family Viscaceae; genus Viscum; species Viscum album. The sequence continues at coordinate 1,532,394,425 of OY728163.1, read as the reverse complement.
AAATTTTATAATAAAAAATTTCATCTTCCTAGTATTTTGTAATTTCATTGCAGAATAGTTTACTATGTGTTATTTAACTTCATTTTAATTTTATATATTTTCAAAATATTATTGTTTCTATGGGATACATGTATATCAAACCACCATATATGTGAAAATCATATATCTAACAACCATGCATACAAACACCATATATAAAATGTTAATATTACATCCATGTATACAGAAATACGTACAATCTCTATATAAGTCATGATATTCTCCAATTTCTTTATGAAAAATTATATCATATTTCAAATATGATTTATTTTTTCAATAGTAATCATTATAAATATAAACATTATGGTACAACATGATAATTTGAATTTCAATATTATAGTATTTTTATATATTTTTGTTTACATTCCTTATATAATTTCAAAAAATATGATTCATTTAGTTCCATCCTAGTATAATAGGATTTTTAATTTAATATTATTTAATAATGAAATAAACCAATTTCTATTTTGTTTACAATTCATAACATAAACAACTATCAAATAAAATAATTTTTTAAATGGAAATACATTCTAAAATAATGTTGTTCATAATTTTACCAATATAGAATAATTTTACCCACTAAATTTAATTACATTTGTGATATTATATGGGTAATTTTTCATCATAACATTTCTTGGATCCCGCATTTATTCCTCATTTTTATTATCCATATAAATATATTTAACATTGTGAGGAGTCATGATTCATAGTGTATTATCTTTATGATCCAATATGCCTATTAATCGTTTCTATAAATAAAGGTCATGTTATTATGGTACCACCCATTTCTTTAATACAATTGATGGGGTTTGTTTTTTATTTATAAAAAGTGATATATTGATCAAAAAATATGGTTGGTAGAGGATAAATGGATATTAAAGATGATAAACTACCATCACCACTTTATACAGGATATTTAGTGGGCTAATGTTTATTTGGATTAAATTCCCCTTCATCAAGATTCTCATAACACTCTTCCATAGTGATATTCAATGGAATATAATTTCATTAACATCATACTCCAAATGTCACCAATGATTAGAAGCATTTCTCTTATTTTGAAATTTTCCAATTTAAATGTGTGGTTGAATGATTTTAATATTATTTAAAATATCTTGATAATGATTCAGTCTCGACATCCTACATTTATTAACATCATCTAAACTTATTGTATTTATTCCCCACTTCTCATGCAGAGACCAATATTCTTTCAATGAGTAAAACAATGAGAAAAACTGTTATATGAGAACCATAACAGGGGAAGGTGTTGATTCCCACATCCTATAAAATCTATAAAGTGGATCAAATAATATATTCCACATTTTTTAGGTTCATTTAGATTTAAAATAATTATATGGATGATATGTTGTGCCATAACTAAACTATATGAGAAATCCTTAATAAATAGTTCTGCAAAATTTCAAGGCATACATCAAATATCTATATTAAACAATGAAAAATCGTACTCTCTATTTTCTTATAATAGTATATATGTATATATTTTCAAGGAGATTGATTTATAAATATGATAAACACGAAATGAAATGAACTTATGTCATAAATAAATCCACCACAAACCAAATAGAATTATGTCCATTATAATTCTTTGGAGGTCCAATAATGAAATAAATGTTGTTGTTCTCGTGTTTCTATATTGGTATGGGAAATGGTTCCATCATACCATGAGATAAATTTAATTTTTTATAACTAAAAATAATACCAAGCATAAATATATATACTATAAAATATCACTCATAATATTATCTCACTATAAATGATACTTGACATCTCTATATAACCTTTTTGATGATGGATATAGAATGATGAGTGATGTGAATCATCTAATCACTTATCCTTAAATTAATTTATTAAATGGTTATATATTTCCTTTCCCTATAAAATAAATCTATAATTTTCAAGGAATATTTTTGAAATATTTTTTTCCTTCCCTTCTTCTATACCTAATATCCTCCTTTGACACCTCCCTGATCATCACATGGATTGAGGATTGAGTATTCATTGGGGAAATATAGGATTTTTAACCTTCCATTATGATTCCCTAGACAATATTTTAAAAAAACTCTACTATTGGTTATCCTTAATTCCCCATCAAGGATAGGGTTACATGATCAATTTTTTATATATCATCGACAACCAAATTTTCCTTCCTTAGCTGTAATGTACTATGAAGTCATTTTCCATGATCAACTATAACCATCTATTTTGGAATATTATTCACTCTTTATGAGTAAATATATACCTAATATTAGTATGTTATGTATATATAATACAATTATATAAATAGAGACAATGTACTCATATAATTAATGAAAACATTATAGAGACAAGATCCAGATAATTCATTGGGTAGTATTATATACAGACCATTAATTTACATGAGGCATAATCTACCTCTATATATTTTTTCAAGAGGTAAAATCCTCGTACAATCTTTGAGAATTTTTTATATATTAAATATTGTTTCCCTATTTAGGGTAGTGTGCATATAGGTTTAGTGAAAAACATTAAATTAATATACTAGAACTTTTAATCGAATTCATCTATCCAGAGGATCTTGAGTCCTTTCCTAGTTAACATTGTTACTGGACTTGATATTCATGAGAAATTTCTCAAAAATCATCGATTGTATCCTAATAATAATTGAATAATACATATCTATATTATTTTGGTTTGTATGGGACAATATTAAATTCAATATATCTTTAAATGAGAAATAGATATAATCCTTATTTTGATCATATGACCCAATAATTATACTTTCTATAGATAAAATTAATAGTTGTTAAATATATAATAGCGTTTATACTTTCTCAAGGAATTTAAAATAATCCTAAAATGGTCTTTATTCTCAATATTTATCTTAGAATGTTTATGAATATAAATTAAATATACAAAAAAACATCATGGAAATCCTTATAGACATTATTCAATATATAATTTATGAAAATATGATTATTTTCAAATATTAATGCTATGTCTAGGAATTCATATTGTACACATATTTTATAAAGTGTCATCTTAGATACAAACTATATTTCCATCATTAATGTATGATCTCCTGATGGAAGGCCTAAATTTATGATGTATTTATCCACTCATGATTTAACAAACAATTCATCGATACTGGGTATATGATACTTCATTTGTATCATGATCTATTTATGTACATGATAAAAAATATATAATATCATTAATCTATATTTCAAAAAAAAGAGTGTTGGTGCACAAAGTGGGGATGTACTTAGTTGTAAAAAACCCTCACCTAAATTCTCATGGATTTTTAGTTAATATCATATAATTTAGTCTGATATTTTATATATGTATTATTTAATATATGAATAAAAAATGTAAGAGTTATACTGATAAATAATCCTTATAATTTATTTTATTTCTAAAAAAATATATCGAAAAAACATTGTTTTCATTCAAAATAAGTATAACCTCATTATTGATTTTGAACCATAAAATTTAATCTAAATACCCAATATGATTTGGAATTAAAGTCCATATATTTGAATTAATTCCAATAGGGAGTTCATATTTAGTATTACATTGATATTCAGTCATAGGTTGATTTGTTATCTGAAATGTGACTTCTATATCAGAGAAATAATTTGTTGATATATGTAGAGAGAGATAAAATCCAAACCTAAAATCAAATAAAATTTGAATAAAGGTAAAATAATATTATTTTCATTTTCACATTATAAAAAACTTATATTGGAGTTGAATTATTGTCTTGTAATGAAATTATGACACTACTATATGTTTTTACTAATAATTAAGTATCTATATATTGGGATAGGTATTTTATTATCATAGAATAATTCCAAACTATTAAGTCGTGTATGGAACCATAATCAAATAATAAATTTGTAGTTATTTAGGGGATAATTAGTATTCTTCCGACAACCTTGTTTTCATTCTCCACATTATTAGTTGTGATGTAATGGGATATACTTTTGTCAATTTTCGTATGACTTTTCTGTCATATATTTCCACCATTAACCCTTAGATTTATGTATTGAGTAGATTATTTTCCATAATTTTTACAATTAATGATTTAATATTTGTGTGGTGAATTGGGAGGATGTTTATTTCTATTTAGTTCATTAGTTATCCTCTCTTTACCTATTAATTATTCATATTTTTTATTATATTCTATTATACACTGTGATATCTTTTCTTATTCTTTGGAGGAAATTTGTCCCATGCTTTTACCTCATATTTGGATTACAGTAAGATGAATATTATTTCAACTGAGGGCTTCATCATCTTAGTTTCCAAAAAACTCCATTTTAATTTTATTGAATAGAAATTGATGATGATAATTATATTCTATTTTTTTTATTTCAACCTTTAGATAACATCAAAAAATTCCTTCATAACTACCAACGACACTTATAATAAACGTTTATCAATGATTTTAATTTATGAATATAAATAAATGAATGATTTTTTGTTTGGTGTTAGAGATAAAACTAAATTCATACCATGTAAGTATATTGAAGTATTATTCATATGTTCTAATGCATCATTAATTACTTTTATTAATCTTATGGTATTATAAATTCATTTAAGTGTGATGACATCAAAAAATTTATTAAAGATATATTCTTAAACTCATTTAATTCAATGATGTGGATTTATGTTTTTTTGTTGTGTTCGTAATTTGGGTCCACCATTGATCTACATCCCCATATGAATTATAATAGGTAAAAAAATTCATTTCTTAATCCTAGGAGAATAGAATATACCATTTTTTCTGTGTTGATCCACTCTATGATAATTTGTTAATTATAAAACCCAATAAAGTAGGGTAGATAGTACTGTATAAAGTAATCAGTGTATATTTTTAACTTCCTTGGATAATTTTTGTGTTTAATGTGGTGTGTATTAATATTCATATCATGAGAATGTTGGTTGATAATTTCCATGATTTTTTTAACTTTATCTTCTTACCCATTAGGTATCTCATTGGGGAACTCATTATATGGTCCTTTGCACTCATAATTTACTCAGATTCTCATACTACCATCTATTTACTAAAATAAAAAACATTAGTGTTAGTCTCAAACAATAAAAACCAATATAATCATACAAAAATTGAAAAAAAAATTCTAAACTAAAAAAAATTCATTTCAACCTACAAAATTTTAGTTTTACCATACGTCACTTTTTTTCAATTTAGGTTGTTTTAAGTGGTACCCTCATATTCTCTATAACCCAATCAAAAAATATAACTAAAACCATATTTGATATGAATTGGCATATCAATACCTTAGAAAACATACATATTACTTCAATTTATGTGATTATTCAATACACAATGTAATAAATCACACCATGTAACCTATAGGTTTAGAGTCTTAAGATAATAGTTTCATGGTCTCATTTTTCATAATAATCATTTAGGAATTATCAGAAAATTCTATATACACCATATCCTTATTACGATATTACACATAATACACCACATTTCATCCGGTGAAAGGAAAACATAAGAAAACCGTTGGTTTAGAAACATAGTAAGTGAAAATATTAGAGATAAAAACAGAATATCAGATGTGAGAATAATTTGGAGATATAGTAAGATAAAATAATCCTAGTTCATGAAAAAAAACATATAAATCATACATAATAAAACATATATCATGATTCATGAGAATAAATATAAAGGTTTTAGCATAACATAAAAAATCATTCATAATAGTTTATAAATATGAGTGAATAATTATGAGCCATGAAATCATAATTTAAAAATAATAAATAACCTTGAGTTATTAAAAAATAATATATAAAATATATATATGAATGTTAAACTATTTATTTTTTAAATATTAATATAAATAGCATCATTAACTAGTGGAAATAGTCCCATTGAAGATTGGGTTCACTATCAATTCCATGAACATAGTGGCTAGTGTTAATTAGAGGTTAGGGATCACTTGAGATTACAATAAACATAGTAGACATGGTCCATTACGGGGCTGGAATCAATCTCCACTCCCATAAGCATAATATATAAATCTCTATAGGGGTTTGGATTCAATCCTCGTTAACATAAACAAAGGGGATATAATACCTTAGGTGTTTGATTCCACTCAAAATTGCCTAATATCTCATGAGATATAATATTTTCCAAATTAATTAAAGGAATATACAATTTCAGACCCACCGATCAAATAATTAGATACCATACAAATGTTTGCCACATGAAAAAATTCATAATTCTATCATAAGTTAATTAATCGAAGTGAAATAAAATGGTTTTAGGAAAATTTACAAATAAATGACCATAATCCATCTATAGAAAGAATTTGGATCATATCAATAAAGAATATCCCCAATGGAGAAAAAACATTAATAGATAATGATATAGTTGTAAACTACTATATAACACAATTGTAAAGTATATTTGAAAAAATTAAATAATAATAATTGTACATTTGATAACATTTATTTTAAAATGAAATTATATACATAATTCATTTAAAAATTAATTAGAAATAAATTAATATTTATTTAAAAAATCCAAAAACATTTAAAGGAGGCTACATAAATAAAATAAATTAAAATAATGTGAGAATCTGACCATGTGGAAAATATTAAAAAGAATTACTAGAACACTTTTAAAAATATATTCCAAATTAATATAAAGTAAACTTAATCAATTATAGATGTAGGGATATGGGAGTCTGTATAAGAATAATAAAAATGTCTATGAAGGATAATGGCTTCAGATTGAAATTAAGGGAAAATGTCAAATCTATATAGAAGTATCCTTTCTATTGAATTGTGAATGAATGGGGGTTGGAATGGTAAATAGACAAGTAAAATTAATAACTAACAATATGATAAAATAATTATTTTTATATTGTGAGAAATATCATAAAATATCCTCTAATAAAATTTTAGTAATAAAGAATCATGGTTTTAAAGAGATGTTAAATTGAAACCCCTAACTCAAACTTATATCGGGTTTGGAACACTTAAACTCTCTATATAAAAATATTATTAATTATTCAAATTTTTAATAAAATTATTCATATTTAGTTTACATAATACAATTATATTATAATTCATTATTCTCAACATATTAATAAAATTTTGTTACTATTAATATTTAGGTGTTAAATTTTTTAATTTTATCCATACATGCTTCAGTTTTTTAATTCCAATCCTTCAATCGTAATCAAGGGTTCATCAACCCTGAAATTTGTATGAATATTCTTTATATGTTTTTGAATTTTATTTGTGGTCTCATTTTCATTTATTGGATTCTTATGGGGGAAGTTCAAATTGATTGCTTAAAAATATACATTTTAATGATTATTGAATTAAAACAATAGTTGAACATATTTGTGAATATAAATTTTAAACTAAAAAAATACATAATTATGAAATAAAATGTAATCATTCATTAGTGCATCATATTTCTATTATTTATAAAATATTAGTAAATATGGATGTCAATCTTATAACATCATTCATTTAGGTGGTGAGACCGAATTAAAAAATGTATTATAATGATTTAATGAGTAAAAAACATGTCATAGTATTATTAAAAGATAGATATTTTATGTTATATTTATCTTTATGTAATTTTATTTCAATGATAGGTTTATTTACATGAAATATAGATATTGAACAAAATATGATATAATATTGAAATTTTATTATTTAATAAGATAGTTATAATATAACTGTTGGATTGGAGGTTATGAAAAAGAAAAACTATATTATTAAAAAAATATTCTTTATAAATTTATAAATCAAATTAATTGGTTATAAACTTGTGATAAAAAAAATAATATAATTTGAATGTAAATATTATGTTTTACAAAAAAATGTTATCCATGCATGCACTGTGATTTTATCTTAATAAATAAATTTAATCTTTATTAATTAATATAAATTAATTTTTATATAATATATTCAATAAAATATTTTAAAAATACTTTAATTTGTTTTACTAGGAATGTCATAAAAATAAATCCATTTTTATTCTAAAAATGTGTTTTTATATAGTTCTTGTTTCATTTTGCACAATTATTTTAAAATGTATCTATAAAATGTATTGAAATTAGATATTATGAAAATGATTTATTATTTTGAATCATCATAATTAATACTATATTATAATATCAAATTCATTCTTTCTTTATGAATAGAAACCAAAGTAAAAAATTCATTACTATGGTAATGGTTAAAAAATGGTTAAACAAGATATATAAGGTTTAACATGAACTAAAATTTGCTTAAACCATATTTTTATATCCTAATTAACTAAGACTAAATTTTGATAATTATATACTGTTTGACACCCCAATAATCTTTCTAATAGGGTAGGGGATAAAAATTTGTGATGTGTGGTTATATCACACACATGGTAGGTCTTACCCTAAAGTTCATGTACTACAACCCAATAATCCAAACTCAAGTATAATGTGTAATATAGTCAAATTATACATATTGTTTATGCATAAAACTAATCCCATATCAAGGTATGATAAAGACTATGGAAAAGTAAATTTTCTAGTACAATTCCACCAAAAAACATTAAAATAGATTACTTTTCTAATGAAAGGGGAATATTGTTAGGATGTATCTCCTTAAACCATATTCATAAATTCTAGAAAAACTATCCTACACATTACTATGTTCCTTATAAGACTTTGTTGAATGTACATTAATATTAATATGGCATGAAATATTCAGGTTGATCCCCACAATGTTTGTGTATAAACATACACATTGGAGAACCACGAAATCATCAATCACAAATAATAAAAATATGGTCATCCCAATATCACAAAATTGTGTCCTTCAGAAGAAAATAAAATATAAATCATGATATGAAAATATTTAAAAACATGTCTCAATGTACAGTAACATCCTCACTCTCATCCTTAGATTCTACCCAAGACTCAACAGGTCAATTTTTTTTGTTGGGGATGTCTCAAGTCTCAATGATTTTGATGGAACCCATTCGAGAGGTTTCACTCAAAACGGATTTAAATTTTTTGTAGGTAGTGTAACCAAAATTATATTGATAAATTGGTAGGGTATCACACTATGTTCCTTTTAGGGATACCTAATCATATCTATAAGAACCTAATAGGGTGGGGATGACACACCTTGGATGTTGAAAATGGGATGCCTGACCCAACCTAGGGAAGAATAATAGAGGTTCACACCATATTCCGCATAGAGAGATACCTAAACATATACTATAAAAATCTATAAATGGGATCACTCATTCTAATCATAGGATGTCATAATATTCCCTTTTAGGTATAAACTAATGGAACAAACCCATGTTGATAAAAATATTATACTAAGGGAAAAAAATCTATTCTCTTGCCAAAAGACGATCATGATGTGTACAAGGGGAAGATGATGGGTCCCACAAAATCTAAACCTTATATGTTTATGTATGTTAACTATGGTCTATATCTATGTAATAACATTGCTCCTATAAACAGGGAATTTTTCCATGCCTTTGTACTAAGGCATACATGTCATGTCATCGTCTTTAGGTCCCACGACTTGTAGTCCGGTAACAAGACATTATTGTACATATATTTTTTGATAAACCCTATATATTATAGAATGGTTCCATATAGTGTGTTTCCTTCCAATTTTCATGACATTTATATTTATATTTTCAAGAAACAACTATTCCTTATGTGTATTCATCTATGTTTCACCGTCCTCTACTTCACACATGATTTAGAAAACAATTTTGTTCTCTAATCTGGAACGAAATGATCCCTCATCAGTGGCTAGATTAAGCCCACCATCATATCAGAAATCATCTGTCATCATTATATTGTCCAAAATTCTAAAAAATATGGACTGAACTACCTTGATTCTACATTGATCATCCATCATAATCAACAACCTCCATCACACCTTCAATACAATATTCTATCTCATGACAATGATATGTTTTTCCAAAGATTTATTTCACAATCATTTATTACCAATTATAGTCAAACCACTAGAAATATAAACTATTTCTAATGTATTTGGTATGAATGAAGGTATAAGAAAATAAAACCAAAATGTAGGGAATTTAAATTGAAAATTGTATAGGTTATACATCATCCATTTATGGAGACATATGTAATTGGGGTGGAAAAAATCAATTATTTCAATGTTCTAGAAATTTAATGTAAATATTGGTAAACAGACAAAGGTGATAAAAAAATTAATTTATTTATGAATTAATTTAGTCTTTTATGGAGAAATAAAGCATGTGGATTTCCCTATTCATACAATACTACATCAACATAATATCAGTTATAGATGAAGAATAATTCTATATCTTTTTTGTTGACAACATCCTCAAACTCCATTTATGAATCCATTCCCCAACAAAGAACCACTTATTAATTTTTTCATCATCATATGAACCATTTATCTCCTCCACGACCATATACTCTAGTATATTACATTGTGTGGGTTAAATTATATTCTTTGAATAACAAGGATAATATAATGGACGAAAAGTTTTGGTTGTTATGTTTGATAATAAAATAATTAAATCATTTAATTTTTCTATTTTATCTAATACCCATTACAGAAAACATATTAAAAAACATTATGTATATAAAATATATATTTCACCTAGGGTAAAATATAAATTTCATATTTAATTAAAATATAGGTTTTACCATCAGAGACATGATTTAAGAGATATTCCATTATTACTAAAAACTACAGACATGTGATATATTATATATAATATTTTGGATATGTCAACACCAAGGCTCTGCCTATAATGAATCGACCCACCAGGGTCTGACCCATGAATTCCCAAGAGCGCCGCCAAAAGGCTACGGGTTGGGGAGCATCACCGAGTAGGTATATCATACAAATGTGAGGTATTAGACTATATTACACGTTCACACACACAGACACATATATCCAACCCCATACAATAATGAAATGAAAGATAAATAATACCAATTCATGCTTATATATATAATCTGAAACAAACAATCACAATAGTGTGCTAAAATTGGAAGAGGGTATAAATGAAATCCCTACATAAAATCTAACATTTGACCAAGTAGCTCAAATTGAATGGGACACAATAAAAATAAATACCCTGAAATAACCTTGGACTCTCAAGATCATGTTATTCTATTCCTGCTCCCTATCATTGAAAGAAAATGATAAATTGGAAATCAACTATAAAAGAAATGACATCCTCTTGAAAATCCTATACATGGGTGAGTGTTCAAATACCTTATATGGAACATTGAAAACACTGAATATGAAGCAGAAAGTGTAGTTAGAAAAAAAAATATTAATCAAATCATAACAAAAACACCTAGATATACTAAGTAAGGACACTACAACACCAGGTGGCGACAACCAACTAAGATGAACATGTTTCTTATCATAGAAATTCTTATTCTATGATAGAGCACTCTGTAAGACATGGTATGTAGCTACCCAACTTATGTCAATGAAAATACCTCTTGATCTTATTAAATGTATTATCATGTGAAAGGGGTATATAAAATATCCAATTCTTTGTTTTTATGATTTTGGGTTTTTAAAATACCATTATGAATTATGACTATTACTAATACTTCAATTGAACAGTGATCTCATGATTTGTATAAATATAGGGCTTTAAAAAATTCAATTTATCCAGACAAAGGAACCGATGGCCTCATCAATTAGACTTTCCCCATACAAATCCCATTTTCCAAATCTCCGGAAGAAGGTGGAGTTGGTGGGATTTGATCTTGACCATGCCCAATCCATGATTGAATACATTAAGCATGAGAGGAACCGCCTACAGGACAAGTGAAAGGTGATAGAGATTACCACAAGATCGATGTTATCCGAGCCACCCTAGGAGTTTGTCACCGCCACGCTCATATCCCTAAGGTCTAATTCAGGTGTTTTAAGGGTTTATGTAACAATACCATAGAACAATGATTATGTGCATTATTTTTGTATATAATAATGAATATACATTCATTTTATTATTGTTACGTTGTAAAAATTTATAAATCCAAAAGTGTGTTTTTAGTTTTTATTAATCTAAGAAATATATTTTGATAAATTAATGAATTTTTTAATTAAGTAATAATTTAATAAAATATAAATATTATTGAATTTCTTGTTATTAAATATAAATGATCGTAAAAGTGTATGGATGAAATTGTAAATTTTATTAAAGTTTGACAGCAGTTTTTGTCAAAACCCAAGAATTTTTTATAAATGTCAGAATATATATTAAAAGTGAAAATTCACATTTTTAGAAAATTATTTGGATAAAATTAATATTATCTTTGGAATCAAGATTTCAAAATTATCCAATTGTAAATTTTTCATAATTTTCTGAGACAGTCAAATTATTGGGTAAAAAAAAATATTTAAACATATAATGTGTTTTATGACCTCATAATGAACCAATAGTCTTGTAATAAAATACTATAAACACTATGTTGGGACAATATATGTTTTACAATTTAAATAATGTGATTTTTTTCCTTCTTGAATTATTTTACAAAGCCTTAGTGGACCCTTCATGACTTATAAAACATTTAGATTTTTAAATTGTTTTCCTTGAGAATGTGACTGACCTCTAAATAAGTAACCGTATTATTTTTAGAATATTGGACATTGTACTTATAGAAAATTCTTTTACACTCCCATTTGTAAAAACCATGGGAATAATCCATGGTCTTGTTTGTGGTTTTGATTAATTTATTGTGTGGTGTCCCAATTCGAAATAATAATGAATTCCCACTCCTTTCATATGTAAACCCACCCAAGCTACCACTTCCTCTTCACACAATGCCTTAGGTCTTCGACCAAACTCTAACCTCCTTTCTCTACAATCATCCCAAGGAATCCCATGCCCCAAATAAGCCACTTTGAAGCCATTCCCAAGCCATTGGGATCACACTTCCATGTAAGAGATTTCATCCCTTTCATTTTTCCCAATTTCATTATGTTGTTATAGAATTTTTTATTCAAATAAAAATGATGGAATATGATTTCTCACTTACCCCATATATTCTTATTTATAATTTAATGATGGGAGTCCCCTTTCTCCCTCGTTAGTTCTTTACAAGTACACCCAGTACTATGACGAAATTCTGTATGAAATTTCCCTCTCCTCATTTACATTCAAGAAATTATTTGGTATAATAAATCTAAATTACATTAAATATGTTGGGACATCTATATATATATGACCCCCAAACTTTCATTTCATCTACATATTATGAGACAGCCCTTTCACTCTCACCAACCATTTTCATGAATTCTTACGTGGCGTTGTTACACTGCCAAAATTGCACTGATTTCCCAAGCAAATGTCATTGTGTAGTAAATACCATGCCCATTTCTATATCAAAAGAATTAACCTTTTTGAACATTTACTTATTGATTATAAATCTTAATGTACATATTCCACATCCCTTTATTTTGGAATAAATGATGATGATTGATTCTATGTTGTATGATACATAGGGAACACTTATGCTGGAAATGAATGGTTTACGATGGGTCTGCCCTAATAGCACTCCAATGCATTGGGTAAAGAATAGTATAATGATACGTCATGTGAAATGAGTGTTGAATCATGCTAATTCAAGTGAAATTAGTTTTTACACATGCTTTATGTGCAATGATTGTTTACTCATGCTTTATGTACAATGAGCCTCACTCATGGTAATATCAAGTTAAATGTTATTTCCACATCTTAATGTAATTATTATCATGATTTATCATGCCTTTATGTTCATGTTTATCTTGTAATCAATTTATATTCCTATTTTCCAACACGTATTTATTCCCCATGATATTCCATGATTATTCCCATAGAGAGCTTTATAGAACACCTTTTTCTTATGCATGTCCTCAGGTTATCCCATGCAATGCTAACTACATTGGAATGTAGTTGTCATATAAAGGATGATCTCGATAAGATGTTGAATTTTATGTTTTATGTTGTTATGTAATATTCTTATTCTCTAAAAACACTAGTCCTCTTTATCTTCTACATTTATGAAGTTAATGTTTTATGTAATAAATATTGCTTAAGTGTGAAATAATTACATGGTTGTTATTGTTGGTATCAAAGGATAGGTTTAGTTATTTATGTGATTAGGATTAAAAACCCTAGTGAAATCATTAAGGATAAAAAATAATTATAATAAAAACATCCCTATGTATTGGTGAGTATTGATTAAGTTCTTTGTTAAGAAAATACATCAATGTTTAGATATGATCTGGTAGAGTTGGCTCTGACACATATGTATCTAGGAGTGAAAACTCTAACAAGGAGTCTTGATATTGACCCGGGGTATCATCGTACATTACAACGGGCCTTGCGGAACTCTTGGATACGAAACACCCAGTTGATATGCTTTAGTAAATTCACAAGCATAGTATGTTCCATTATTAAGGGAGTTAAAATATTCCCCTAAGAATATATGTTATAAAGTAGATCTTGGATAGCATAGACATAAGACTGTAGATTCTTGTGTTATGTAAATAAAAGATATATATAAGTCATCTTTTTTGTCCTTGGATTAACCATTATGTGTTACCCCTAACATTCCTTTTATTCAATTAAATGTCCGATAATAGGAGGACTCAGGCTAACAAACAATGTGAAGACCAATGTGTTGACTGTTCTAATGAGATTCCTAATCCGATGAGAGCAGGAATCAAGAACATTGTCATGATACTCTCTTAGTTAACTCAATCTCTGAATAGAATCATAGGTCAAGAGGAACGTTTAACCCCCCACCCCCCCATGAAAGGACAAGTCTCTCGAGAGAGCTTCATGAGAAAAAGGCCTCCAACTTTTATTGGATCATCTGATCCCTCAATCACCGAACAATGGATCAACTCCATTGATAAGATATTCTCCATCTTTCAATGATCCGAATAATAGAAGCTTCATGTGAATTTTTTTTATGGAGGGTGAAGCCAATCAATGGTAGGAATTATTGAAAAATATAAATCCTGAGGAGGAGATTGAGGCATTGGAATAGAAGGATTTCTAGAAAATTATTTTCGATAAATATATTCCTCACACCCTCTGTTTTAGGATTAAAATGGACTTCCTTTCCCTCAAGAAAAAAGATGATGAATCAATTAGAGTGTATGAGGAAAACATCAAAAGGTTTTCATGATACACCTCTGAAATTATCGTTACCCACGAATTCACAGATGAACACTTCTTTGGTGGGATGAAACGGAGCCTACGAAATGCCTGGGTGATTTGCGACATCGACAACTTTGAAGAAATTGTCGGATGTGCCCTCTTGGTCGAAATAGTGATCAGAAAATCATAGGGGTATCATATGGATAAAAATCATAAGGATAAATTTAATTTAAGTAATCTGATGGATAAATCCAATGGTGATAAGAAAATATAGATTCCCACATTCTAATGATGTCAAAAGAAGAACCCCCAAAATTGCCTGAAAAGGATGGAGAAATGAATATGGTGTGGAATAGAAGGGTACCTAGTTGTTAACATCCGACATGAAAAACTTGCGACGTAAACACAGGAGAGAAACTTTCTATTCGAACATAAATGTGTTGTTCATTACTTCAACTACCAAGAACTAGGTCACCTTGAAAATTATTTCCCTAAGACAAGGGGTTTCAAAGGCATCCAAAATCCTCCAAGGTAAAAAGGGAATGATTTTTCCATCACTACCGCCGAATTGAACCCTGAAAATGAATTGGTGACAGGTATGTTAGTTATTCAATCAAGAATAGCGAACAAAATTTTTTATTCCTGTTCTATGAATTTTATTATATCTTGAATGATTAGTAGAACAATCCCAACACCAACACAAACCATGGAAGTGAAGATGTCAGTGAGTATAAAAAATGGGGCAATAATTGAATCTCATTAATATAACTCTTTCCATATCATAATTAGTGGATTGAACTTACCTAAGAACCTCATAATACTCCATTTGGTATAATTTGATGCAATTATTAGCATGGATTGTATTTTCCTATATAGAGCCATCATAAATTGCTCTGAGAGGGAAATCACTCTCGATGTGGAGAATCGACCCCCTATTTCTATACAAGCGCATATAGGAAGATAAATCTTCATTAGCACCGTCATATCAAGAGTGAATATTTCTTCCATATGACCATGAATATATGGAATAGATGACTGAGTCTATGGAGGCCACCATCCTTGAAGACATGCCTATTTTGAGGGAATTCACTGATGTGTTATTCAAGGAAATTTCTTGGTCTTCCTCTTAGAAGAGAAGTTGAATTCTCAATTGACATTATACCTAGGGCATTGAGAATATCCAAGCCACTATATGTAATGGCTATTTTAGTGATTGGGGTTATGAGGAAACTAATAAACGAGAACTAGGATAAAGGGTTTATACACCTATGTACTTCACCAAGGGGTGTACCTGTCCTCTTTGTTAATAAGAAGGATGGGTCAATGCGCCTTTGCGTTGATTATCATAATCTCAACAAAATCACAATAATGAAAAATTATCCTCTACCACAAAATGATGATTTGTTTGATCAACTGCATGGAGAACAATACTTATCCATGGTGGATTTGAGGTCGGCATATTATCATGTAAGGGTGAAAAAGGAATATATCCATAGGGACACTTTTGGTTCAAGATAAGGGAACTATGAATTCATAATGATGCATTTCAGACACACTAATGCTCCATAAATCATCATGAAATTTATTAATAGAGTCTTTGGAGATTACCTTGACAATTTTGTCGTAGTCTTTATTGATGATATTCTAATATACTCCAAAACCACAGAGGATCATGAGGAGCATCTAAGAACTGTACTAGAGTCATGAAAAATGATATGCTCTATGAATGGTACATCACGTGTGAGTTTGTGTTGACGGAGGTCTCATTCTTGGTCCATATCATCATAATCCACGGGATATCTATGGATTTCTCAAAGATAGTTTTAATAGTGGGATGGTCCTGGCCAACATCATAAACAAAAATCCATAGCTTCTTGGTGTTGGCTGAATATTATCACCTATTGGGGAGAAATTTCTCACTATTGTAAAATCGTATTACCAAGCTAACTCTAAAGGGTGTAAAATTTTCATGGGGTGATGAATGCAATGATAGATTCAAGGAGTTCAAAAAAAGGCTTATCTCTACCCTCATGATCACTTTACCCACAGGTGGGGATCTTTTTATGGTATTCTATGGTGCTTAGAAGAAGGGCATGTGTATTGTGGTGATTAAGAATTATAAATTAATAGAATGTGCCTCAAGGAAGTAGTAAATCAATGACAAAAAATATCCCACACATGATCTGGAGTTGGATGTTGTGATCATGGCATTGAAGATATAGCGGCATCAACTCCATGGGGAGAAGTGTGAGATATACATTGATCACAATATCCTCAAGTATATATTCACACAAAAAGAGCTCAATATGCATCATTGAAGATAGATAAAACTCATCAAGGGTTATGACTACTCAATCCACTTCCATCCTAGTAAAGAAAACAAGGTGGCAATTCCTCTAAGTAGAAAGGATCATATATCTTTATCAAAGATGGGAATTGAAAAGGATCCAATATTCATTGAATTTTAGAGGATGTACAAGGGAATCATTAAGGGGGAACAATATTAATCCCTTTTATAATTATTGCTCAACCATCACTCATGGGGAAAATAAAGGGTGCTAAATGAATGGATGTGGAAATTCTAAAAAGGGTGGAAGCTATCAAAAATGGGAAATCCCCAATGTTTGTGGTTTAAATGGATGGAATTGTGAGATTTGGTTCACGATTATGTATACCATCTAATCCAGAGATAAATAATGATCTCTTGAATGACATAAATATCTCAACCCTCTATATTCACCAGGGGAGCACCAAGATATATCAAGATATCTATGAAAACTCTTGTAGGAACAATATGAAAAGGGAGATTCCTGAATATACACCAAAGAGCCTGGTAGGTCAGCAAGTGAAGGCTGTGAGGAAAAATTCTAAGGGCATGATGCAGACACTACCAATAACAACATGGATGTGGGAGAAAATTTCCATAGACATTATCAGTTGACTTCCATGGAAATCTAGAAGAATCAATGCTTTATGGGTCGTTTTGGATCATCTTACAAAGAACAATAACTTTATCATGATTCGAGTCAACTTTTAATTTTATCAACATGAATAGATTTACATCGAATAAGTTGTTAGGTTTCATGGAGTACGACCATGTATTGTATCTGATTGTGATCTGAGATTCACCTCGAAGTTCAAGAAAATTCTTCAGCATGCTCTAATCACAGAATTGAACTTTAGTACGGCATATCATCCAGAACATTATGGCCAATCTGAGAAAACAATTCTGACACTGGAATATATATTAATATCATGTTCTATAGACTTCAAAGGAAGATGAGACCAATATCTTTTACAGGTTGAGTTCTCTTACAATAACAGTTTTCACTGATGCACCCGAATGACACCATATGAATCTTTTTTATGGGAAAATGTGAAAAACATCATCTTTTTAGGATGAAGTCTGTGAGTGTAAGATTTATGGACCTGAAATGGTCGAAAAAATAGTGGAGGAGGTGAAAAACATTTAGCAGAATATCAATTTATTCCAATGCATATAAAAGAGTTATGCATATAACCGTCAACAAGACCATGAGTTCAAAGATGGAGACATGGAATTTCTATTCATATCACCGTGTAAGAAGTTCATGAGTTTTGGAATGAAAGAGATGTTATGTCCATGGTACATCGGCCCCTTCGAAATTCATGATTGTATAGGGGTTGTGGCCTATCGACTAGAACATCCACACACCATGGAAAAATAACATGATGTCTTTCATGTATCCCTCTTATGGAAGTACATACCAAACCCTTCACATGTACACCTTTAAAAGTTAGTACAGTTAAAGGATGAAATTTCTTATAAGGATAAACCGGTGATGATCTTAAATTCTAGAGAAAAAATTCTACAAAATTAGGCAATTCCATTTTGTCAAGTTGTTGTGGTGAATCCACAAATTTAAAGAAGTGACGTGGGAATAGGAGGAAGTGATAAATCATAGTTACCCACATTTGTTTTAGTGTGGGAGAAGGAAATATCATGGGTGAAATTTCATAAGGAGTAAGATAGTAACGACCAAAACATCTATCAATGAAAAATCTCTCTTGATATAATTAAATGTATAATTAATTGAAAAGATTATATAACATATGCACTTCTTTGGTATTATGAATTTGTATTTTTAAAACACCATTAATAATTGTGACCATTTATAATATAGTCCTTGAACAGTGATCACATGATTAGTATAAATATATGGCTTTAACAAATCAATTTTATTCAGACAAAGGAAATGATATACTCATCCAGTAGACTTCCCATGTATGAAGCCTATTTTTTAGAGCTCAGAAAGGAGGTGGTTTCATTGGACTTCACGCTTGACCAATCCCATGAAAAGATTAAATACGTTTTTCTTGAGAAGAACTTCCTATGAGGGGAAGGAATGTTGACAGAGATTACCACTCGAGCTATGTTATATAAGACCCCTAAGAATGTGTTTCCATTGTTCACATTACCCTAAGCTCTTATGCGGGTGTTTTAAAAGGATAAGTAACAATAACCTAGAACAATTATTATGGGAATTATAATTGTATATAATAACAAGTATACATTCATTTTATTATTGATACTTTTTAAAATAGTTTTTAAATCACAAATAGTATTTTTAGTAAATATTCTACTAAGAAATAAATTATTATAATGTAATGGATTTTTGAATTAAATAATATTTTTATAAAATATTATTATTATTAAATCACTTTTTATCATGTATAAATGATTGTTAAATTTTATGAATGCAATTATAATTTTTATTATGGTTCGAAAGCTGTTTTCTCAAAACCCCTGAATTTTAGATAAATATCATTTTTTATTTTAATTGTGAATATTCACATATTTTTTTAAAATAAATAAAACTAATATTATTTTTGGAACCATGATGTTGAAATTATTCAATTGTGAATTTTTCATAATTTTCTGAGACAGTCGAATTGTTTGGTAAAAATTAAATACCGTATAAATATATAGTGTGTTTTATGACATCATAATGACCCAATAGTGATGTAATAAAATATGATGAAAACTATGTTAGAAAAATATGTGTTTTCCATTAAAAATATTTTATTTTAGGTTTGTTTTATTTATTTTACAAATGCTTAGTGGACCTTTCAATACATGTCAAACATTTTACCTTTTAAATTTATTTTCCATGAGTGTGTGACTCACCCCCACATATGAAACCCGATTATTTTAAGAAGTTAGGCCATTTTCCTTAAAAAATAATGGATTCTAATCCCCTTTGGAAAAAACCATGGGAAAAAAACATGGTATGGATTGTGGTTTGGATTATATTAATGTGTGATGTCCCAAACCTAAATAATAATGAATTCCCTTTCCATTATTATATAAAACCACAGAAAAACCCATTTCTTCTTCACTAAAAGCCTCTATAGTTCATCCTACCTCTGCCATCCTCCCCCTATAATCCTCCCAAGGCAACCCAAGATCCCATGAAGCCTCTCTGAAGCCCCTCCCAAGCCTTTGGGATCACAATTCCATGTATTGGATTACTTCCTTTTCATTTCTCTCTCAATTTCATTATGTTGTTATAAAATTTTTAATTCAGTTAAAAATATTAGTGAATTATTTATATCCTCCCCCATACTTCCCTCTTTATGTTTAAATGATGGTATACCCCTATATCTCTCATTAATTTCTTCCATGTACACCCGTTACTATGCTGAAATTCTGTAAGGAATTTCTCTCTCCTCATTTACATACAAGCAATTATTTTGTATTATGAATATAAATTCTATTACATATATTGGGGCATTTACCTATATGACCCAATTAATTACCATTTCATATAAATATTATGATAATCCACTTTATCACACATCAACCATTTTTTTGAATTCTTACGTCACATCATTACATTGCAAAAAATTCACTGATCTTCGAAGACAATGTACATGTATAGTGAATACCATTCCCATTTACATATAAAGGGTATTCAAATTCATCCAAATTTACTTATTGATTATAAATCATAATGTATGTATTCTACATCCCTTTACCATTAAAAAAATTATTATTATTAATTCTTTTTTATATGATCCATGTGGCACACTTATGCATGTAATGAAATGTTTAAGAAGGCCGAGCCCTGATAGAACTCCAATGAATTATCTAATGTATAGTATCATGATACATAATGGGAAATGAGTTTTGACTCATGATAATTCAAGTTAAATGAGGGTTTAATAATGCTTCATGTGCAATGAGCCTTGTCTCATGCTAATATTAGGTAAAATGGTTTTTCCAAATATCCATGTTATGATTATCATGATTTTTCATGCCTTTATGTTCATGTTTCTCTTGGGCTCCATTTATATTCCTATTTTCTAACATGTATTGTATTCCCCATGTTATTACATGTTTATTCCCTTACTGGGCTTTATAACTCACCCTTTTCTTATGCATGTCCTCAGGTTATCCCATGCAATGGTAAGTACGATGGAATGTAGTGGCCATGTAAAGGAAGTTTTCAATAAGATGTTCCATTTTATTTTTTAAGTTGTTATGTAGTGTTCCTAAACCCCAAAGACACTAGACCTATCGACCTGTTATGTTTTATCTTGTGAATGTTTTTTGGACTAAATTGTGATTAATTGTGAAATAAAAATAGGGTTTTTATATGGCATCGAAAATGAAACTCAATAAAGAGGTCCAGATCATTGATCCCCACTGAAAAAGGATCACTACTCTAAAAAGGCCCCAATAGTCTGATTGGTGGTAATTCCATGTACTATTAGGGGACACCAAAAACCATATTTCAATTAAACCTCTTAATAGGGGATCATATTAATTTATTACCACAAGGCATATAGATATGTCTAGATGGATGGAGGATCAATACCATGGTAAGGTAATTCACACATATTCCACAAACCCCACCTAGGATATTATGATGAAAGATGAACACACTCCTATCTCAAGGAGGGAAACCCCAAAATATATCTATGGAACTTTTTTATAGGGGATAGAAATACTATTATTTAGGAACATTAACACATTATAACATTTAGGTAATGGAAAAAGAGAATAAACTCATCCGAGAATAGTACAGAATAATCAAATCAAGGGATGAATCACTCATGAAGGGGTCAATGTTATTTACTAGGGGTACACATTGTGTGCAGTTATCCACTAGATTAACTATGTAGTAAATCCTTACACACTATGAAAATCTCTAAACACATGGAATATTAGGCAAACACACAGCTTATAGAGATGTACATTAGCATTCCAGTGCCATTTGGTTGTGTCTATGTACTCCCACCAAACTGTTTAGTAGCCTATGTATAGGTTCCCGTGTCTGTGTCCATGAACTTGGCATGTCACTTCCATGTACATATATTTTTCTCCATGATCCTTCTAAGCTACATGATGAGCCATCACATATGGATCACAAAATTTTTTGGCAATGTAATAAGACATGTGATACTTAACAATTTCCAGAACACTAGCATCATTGCTAAGGGGTCCAACAAGGAATGTAATGCTAAATTACATGCTGTGTAGTGTTGGATTTTCCAAATCATCTTGTTTCCACACCACATAATACACTATGTCATCAAATCTACTGTCATCACTAGATTATATATATCCATGTTCAGGTGATCCTTTCTTCATCGGAGATCATAGATCTAGTCTTCTTATTCGCTTCGGAAATGGCTGCTCACACCATATGTAGACATCCCATGCATTGCGCAAGGAAAAAATAAGAACATGTGAATCATTATTTATCTCCTTCAATCTATCCATAATTTTCATTTATTTCCAAAACACAACCTCCATCTCTACACATAACCATAAAATTGATCTGTTTCACTAAATAATGGTCACATAACGATTGAATATTGGTTATTGGTCAAAATGATGGGGAAGGAAAATTTTAATGATGATTATATGATGAAACATGGGAGAAATCCCTAATATATAAAAGATTATGAACAAAACTCAGTCTTTGTATGTTTATCCTTATATCATTAGTGCTGAAGAAGACGAATAAAGAGAAATAAATCAAAATTATAAATTATATTTTAATCCATTTAAATTTACCGATGATAGGAATATCAATACTATTCATTGAATTGATCTATATTCATCCGGAATTAATGAATGGGATAAAAATTATGAAATCATACATCCTATATGGAGTATGGATTTCTTTTTGAAGTATGGTTATGTTTCCATTATTGATGAAATCTGTGAGAACCATTGGTGAAATGATCCATGATATGGTCCCGATATATCATCATTCACCAATAACACTCTCTTACGAGGAACAATAGCTCTACAATGTATAGAGGAAAACCATTAAAAAGCCAATTACCAAAAATTAATTAAAAAAAGAAATTAATGTGTTGAATTATGTAAATTAACTCAATCAATTGATATATCTTATTAATTCCATTCCCACGATGAGTTTTCCAAAAATTCCCAATGTTGATAAAGGTTATGTTGCACCAAGGGTAATACATACATTTTTAACTCAACGATGCCATTAATTTTTTTCATCCATTATCTGAGGTTTATTCATTATTTTCAGGAAAACTAATCACTCATGTTATTTAATATATTTAATATATTTCAATGACTTATTCTAGACACAATTGGCCTTTAAATATCATGTCGTCTCAGCCCGTGGTCTAAAAAAATTCATTTTATTACAAAATATAATACACATAAAATATTTGTCATTACAATATCCCCTAATTAGATATCATCATCCCAAAATGTGAAAACAAAACTAAAAAGACGGGCGTACGTGGATCACATCCGGGTTTCCCTATATACATTTATATCCTAAAGATTATTTCTCTTCCACTGGACATGAACTAGGAGAATTAATCACCCACAAAAGAGCCTCTCATTATAATCCTTGATCTCCACTAGGTACTCATCAAAGTTATATCGATACTCGATGTCCATCTCTCCCTAGTCGATAACAAGCATTGGGTTTGGTATATTACTCCCAAACTACAACACATAGAAGATATCATGTACAACATCCAATTGTGTTGGTAAATAAAAATAGTGTAACACCTCTCAAATTAGACAAATTATGTGGAAGGGACCAATGAATATCAGAGATAACATTTCACACATGCCATATATCCACAATCAACATCGAGGTGAGACCCTTAGGAACATATGGTCTCCCACATCTAACTCTAATGGTCTTTATCATTGGTTCACATAAGACATATAATGATTGAATGTAGTTCATAACTTCTCTTAGAGGAAAGCTATGTTCACTCAAGTATCACACACCAACTCTGGGGCCACAAGTAATGACTCACCTAGATTAATCCGAAAAGGGGTGACTTATAGAATCACATGCATGAAGCACAAAATGGAGCCATCCCAATGGTGTAATGTTATGTATTATTGTATGAAAATTCTAACAAAGGTATGTAATGTTACCAATTATTTCCAATGTCAAAAACCCGAGCCTACAAGATATCCTCTAAGACCTGAGTGGTCTTCTCTGTATTTCCATCAGTCAAGGGGCGAATCAGTGTTAACAATAATGACTAATTCTTAATGTTATCATGCATCCCACTCTAGAATTGTGATGTTAAGTGAGAATCATGGTCTAAAATGACCATTTAGGGAACTCCATGGATTTAGACAATCTCATGCATGTAGAGGTTTCCCAATATCATTACTGGACTTTGATATCTAATTTTGTGGTAGTGCGAGAGTAGGTCTATGATCTCCCATATGGAATCATTTTCCATGAACATAAATTGTAACCCCCTAACATTTTACATGGATACCCCATCCCACTAACACTATGGAACCAAAATAAGTTTAGATAAACATAATAGAACTTAGTTCACATCCTTCACTTAATAACAAGTCAGAAATTAAGATAAAACTCTACAACTCCCTTATGCATGTATGGACACCCAAACTAATTTAATAGTTCATAGTAAATATTTTCTACAACTAGATGTATAACGAGAGGGGATGTATGTAACTATCTCATCACCTCCTCCACAAATGATAATGGTATCATCATCCATCCTATGAAAATTTTAGCATGATCCCTACCTTCATAATATCAAACCGGAGCACATTAAATGGATATGTGAGTCTTTAAGGTCTCACATTTAGTATCTCCATGATGAGAATACCGAAAATGATTTAGATATGGTGTGGTAAGAATAATCAATTGTGGATTTAAATAATCATAGATTGCTACTAAGGAAATCTACATTGAAAATAACAACATCGATTCCTTGGCCAATGGATGAGAATAAGATCTTTTGGCGAGAGCCTCTCTCCACAACAACCACTTCCTCAGAGTATATACAATCTGGAAGTCATAGTTCCCGAGGAAAAATAAAAATTTTCTCTACCTCAAGTTAAGATCCTTTTGTGAGAAGATATACATAATACTTTTTTGTTCGTATTAAATGATAAAATACTCATCCATCATGTACCATTTCCATATAATTAGTGAAAATCCAACTACTACTAACTAAATATCATGGTTCATGCAATTCTTCTCATATGGTCTTAGATGATTTGAAACCCAGATAGTCATTATCTTCCTCCACATCATAAAAAACAATTATAGTCCCAAATGCATCATATAACACTACATTCATGACATCATACTCTAAAAATATCATGATGGAAGAACTAATTAATCATTGACATATTCATGAAAGTAATGTTGGAAACATTATATACACAAGAAATGATTCTTCTTTCACACTAAATCTATCAAGGGTGTTTTCACTCGGGTGAAATCAGGTTTCAACCTTTGATAGTACCCTCCCAAACCTAGAAAACTCCATAGATTAGAGGCACTCTTGGATGAATCCAAAGAAAGAACTATCTCATCCTTCACTGGGACCACTGTTACTCCTTCCCTTGAGATTAAGTGTCTCTGGATGCAAGACTTTCATATCGAGAAATAATAATTCATGAGAATCCCATTACATTTGTTCTCACATAGTGCGTCTTAGACCATCACCAATTATCCAGTGTGATCCTACATAGAAGCTGAGTATACTGGGATGTCATATATATATACCACCATGAACATTTATAATAACTACTAAATGATCCAGTTCACGGGTTCCATTAATATTTTTTGGAGATTCTCCACACCGAACAATATCACCATGTACTCATAGTTTCCATAGAGACATCTGAATGTTTTATTTGATATATCCTTATCCTATACTATTAGAGGGTGAAAACCTAATATGATGTCAATATTTGAGATCCATCATGCCCCTCTAAACTGATCAAAGTATTTTTTGATCCTCGATAGTGGAAGATTATTCATTATTGTCACTTGATTTAGACAGTAGTTTTCATCACATAACATAAAAACCTACCATCCTTCTTGTTGAACAAAACTAGGGCAGCCCTGGGGAAAACAATGGATTCCACAAAGCCCTTATCCTGATGTAAAACAATTTTACCCTCATCTCATGAAGATCTCTATGATCCATTTTTTATACTAGGGATAATATTAGGGAAATTTTAGGATGCATGTCAATACAGGATTCTGGATTTCAGATGGAAGTTAGGCCTAGAATATCATTAGGAATGATGTCCTCATATTATTCCACCAATGTTGGGAACTGGTATCCCAAAAAATTCACTTATCCAAAACTTATTATAGATAAATTGGGATTAATCAATTACAGTCTCATATTCCTGATCTCATCATGCTCTTCCAGGGTTTCCTTTTCACCCAAAAAAAAATACCTAGTCCCATATCATCTGAAACACCACATACTCAAACAAAAATGGTAAATTTTGGCAGGAAATATGGATAATAAATATATACCTATGAAAACCTCATATATTTTTGACACATCTATAATGATATCCCACAAAAAACTCTCAACTCCATGTGCCAAGTCTCACTGTTGACAAAAGTTCACAATCCCTAAATCCAGGCATTTCCGATTCTCCAACAGTAAAGGTATATCCAATGGCTCAACAAAAATCTCTAGGTCTAAAATCGGATATGTGCAAGTAAAGGAAATAATAGAACCTGTGTCTATCAATAATTCATCCAAGGTAAATAATACAACGATAATACCACATTTCATCCCTAGATCCTCATGGTTATGGGCTTCTTTAGCCTCTAGATGGCCTTTCCCATTACCACAAGATTTTAGTGCCTTGTGTGGACAACCAAAGGTTGTTGATGGTATGAGGTCAAACAAACAACCACCTCCTTTTGCTCTAACATTCAGTCTTCCATGTCTTTTTCCTAGTAGAACAACCTACTGATTTCTTTTTCTCTATCTTGGCATCCATATAATATCTCCCAATTAGTTACATGATGGGTCAGAGAATCCGAAGATATATGTTCATAATCATTTCTTGAGAAACACCACATATCCCTCAGCTAAAGAGAGTCAAACTTAGAGTCCCGCATTAGACACCATGTGTCCTAAGATCAACCCATAATGAATATGAAAGTCTTGGATCACTGTTACTATCACCATTTATCTGACCTTCGCGGTCTCTAATATTTACTTCACAATACCAGTACGCATTGTTGGTGACTACTCATCTAGGAATATATACACCCCACGACCCACTCATGAACCCCCAAATAGGTGGGAATGCAAAGAGATTATACT
Organism: Viscum album; assembly: GCA_963277665.1. NCBI lineage: Eukaryota > Viridiplantae > Streptophyta > Magnoliopsida > Santalales > Viscaceae > Viscum > Viscum album. Next base: position 1,532,366,578 of record OY728163.1, on the reverse strand, counting down.
AAATCCCAAATGACTAAACTAAAGTCCTTATAAAAGGTTGATGCTCTGAATAATGGATCCTCCACTATTTCCATGGAGTATCACATGAGTTCTCCAATCCTCTCGGAGTACTCTTCCATTGTCAAACATCCCTTCTGCAGATGCAGACTCTCATGAATGCGTACTAATCAGAATGTGGATGGGCATAAATCCTCCATAAAGAAAAACCTATGGTATGACTAGGAGACAATTTTCATATTGTTTCATTGGGTCTCTATGCTCTAATATCACCACGTAGATGTCGGAAGAATTCTCATTATGAGGACGACCATCTTATATACATGCACCCTAACAAGGAGTAAAATTAGTGTGAATTACTATATCTAGTTTTTTGCCAATAGTTGGTATAGCACACCCATAATCTAGGATTTCGCTTGCACTGAAACTCATGCAGCACACTTAGCCTAGGATTAACCTCAATTACCACTACAGGTGCTAAATACTATTCAACAGGTGGTGGTATTTATGGTAAACCACCCATAGGATATAATTATAGTACATTCCCCATATTCTAAATACTCTTCACTAATAAAATCATCGTTATGATCACATGCTAGAATCCTGGATGGCTTTCTGCATGGAGAAATCCCAAAAGTCCACAAGATTTACCATGGATGAAATTGTCTATCTGGAGAGATGAATCAAGAAGGACATGAAATAAACAACCCATTCCTATATGATACATGTACCAAACTTTTTTCATGTATCCAAGGTTTACGAGTACTATGTCAAAACATATGTGATCAAATTACTTGTGTCTTGATACATTATATTCCACCCCATCACTAGTGTCACTGGACCAAATTACAAACACGAAAAAATAATTATTTTTTCAACAAAAACAAACTTCATGACTCCATTCCAATGGTAGAACCAAAATATCCAATACCACTCTATAATAAACTAAACCACAGGGTTCTGACCTAAAAATACCATATGCTTGGGTCCAAAAGGTCAGGGGTTTGAGACCAACAATAACTAGGTATATCCCACAAATGGGAGTTAGTATCCTTATGCACCTATACACATGCACACATCTGCAAGCCCTTACAATGTTAAAAAAATAACTAAAACCAATGCATGGAAACATTTATAATCCAACACATAGTATGATAGTAAACATATGAATGAGGAAATGAGTCCAACTACATACCCACATGAAAACTATAAAGAGTGAAATATACTCCTTGGGTGAGGACTATGATAAAATGAAAGCACCCAAAAAACCAAATTCTATCAAGATCTATCTATGATCCTCCCTCTCTATATAATCCCTATAAACATCTAATGACCCATCCTCTACAGAAGACATGTCTAATAAGGGAATGTTCTGTGAAGGGGTGATTATATAAATACCCTCTAGGACAACCTGAAAGCTCAAAAAATAAAACCCCAAGAACAAACATCTAAAAACGGATATAAAAATCAGTGTATAAAAGAAACCCCACGATATACTCAGTAAGGACATCGCACAGACAGACAGTCACAACCAACTACTATCCATATGTTTCTTCTCAATGAAATGATCATTCCAAGAGAGTCCACTCCATGAACCCTAATGTCACTATATACACTCAATCAATAGGTCTATATCATTGGGCCCCACCAATGAAAGATCATAAGTCTATAAAGATTCTCATAATCATATTGGGGGTCATGCCCAGAACTGTTGGTGGAAACCAAGAACCCAATCTAGGTCAAACTTCAAATTAATGTATCATATATCAATGATACTGCAAACCATATCAATATAGCCTACAAAATAGAGGGTCAAATCCATACTCATAGATCTCACACCGATTCTAAAATCCCCAACTATGGTATAATGATGAGATATGATTGCACTTATGAATCAGGGAGCGAAACAAAAAACTCTATTTGAGACTCATACTCTAAATGGGATCAGAATCCTATGATGTAGATGAAATGGTTCTTTTTACTGCTTAGGAAATGGACCAAGGTAACATAGTCATCCAATACGGGTCTGAACTATGAAAATGAAGGGATACAAACACCATTTATGGAGTACATGAGGTGTACTAGAGGTACATGACATGTATAGATATCAACAGTTCTACCCATGTTGAATATCCTCACAGAACATGTAAAAATAAAAATAAATAATGTTTGGGTGTAAGGTAAGACCTGTAGAGGTCACCCAATAAATACCCATTTAGATTGGTTGTGTCCATGTACTTTATCATTATGTATACTATTATGATTAGAGTTATCTATTTCTATTTCCGTGTCCACTACTTTCTACTGGCCTTATACATATACCATACAAATTACACGTTGATCCATAATGGAGGGGTCATACAATGCATTCCATGTCACATGAAATTTCATAATTATCACCATCAAAAACCTTATCTCCACATCCTGGAGGAGCACGCAGTGCGTTACACCTCATTATAAATTGTATAGTGTGATAGTTTCTAGATATCCTAGTTTCTTCACCATTTAATCCCCCATGTTGACAGAGCCTATATCCTTGTCATATTCGATAGATCCAGGGTCGATCGATCCTTTAATAAATAATGAATATAGATTTGAGATTTTTTTACTCAAGAAACATCCTCTTACACCATTTCTAGTCACTTCATGAGTTGCTAAAAAAATTGAAACTCCCAATTCAATCTTGTTCTCTATTGATTTATCCATCATCTTCATCAATTACCAAAACACTACATCCATCATTATTCATTCCCATGATGTTGATCCATTGTGGTAAATAATAGTTCTGTAGGGACCAAATATTGGGTTTTGGTCATACCATTAGGCGTGAAAAATACCAAGGGTGAACAAACAATGAAACTTGGTAGAAACCCATAATCCTTAAAATATGAGTAAAAACCCCAAAATTTAGTTATTAGGACTCAATATGGTGTCATATAAAATGAACAATTATGTTTTATAAAACACAATGTAAATTTATTAATGAATCAATTTTATTTTACTTATGATTTATGTGTCAATTATGTTCATGGGATATATCCACATTTGTCTAGATTAAAAAACATGATGAAAAAATGAAATCAAATATCCCAAATATAGTTTCGAATTTTCATTAATGAAGTGTTATTTTTTCAATCATTAACGAGAGCCATGATCTCCATTATCACAATGATGCATGATCTATTCCCAATTTGCCTTCATTTTATATTTAAACTATCCTCCAATGATAACTTGGTCTCCTAAGATATGCTTCCAACTAAAAACCCAAAAACTATTCCAACATATTTATAATCCAAATTAGTCACTTCATCGAAAAAAATAAATTAACTCAATTATTTAATTTTTTTATTTAATTCCACTCCTATGATTAATTTTACAAACTTTTGCTCTAACAATAAGGGATATGTTGTTCCTGGGTTAAAAGTTTCTTTATAAACTAAATGGTGGAATCCAATTTCTGATTTGGGCCCCATTCAGATGTTATTCTAATTTTTCATGAAAAATGTGTGCATGTGTAATTTAATATGGTTAATATGTTTAATATATTTCAAACATATATTCTGGGAACACCGGACCTTTGATTATCACATCGTCTCTGCACCTTTTCATGAAAATAATATTTATAATATAAAAAATAATACATTCAAAATATGAATTATTACACAAGTGGACTTAAAACCGCACACCAACTCTATGCCTGAATCGAATAATATTAGATAAAATATAAATAAGTGTTACCTATTAAATAAAGAGTTGATAAATTCTTTAACCAATCCTAAAAAGAAAATAACAACATAAAATTATTTGGGTAGTAAGATCACATCATAGTCTCCCACCCTTAGGTTCTCTACTAAAGATTCACAATATTCCAATTAACATGCACCAAAGGACAGAATTTATGATGAGTAATCATCTCTTACTAATCCTAAATGGTCACTGGATACTCTGAGAAGGTATTACCATCCAAAATCTCTAACTTAACTGATCCAATAATGATTTATACGTCATCCAAATAACTCCTTAGCATTGAATCTTGAAATACGTCATGCACACAGAATAACTATTGTGATAAGTCGTAGTGCTCTGACAACATGACAAACATACGTTGTATCTGCAATGTATATATGAATCTCATAGTTATCGTGCCACCTCACTCAAATAATTGAAATCCTTATCCGGGTGAAACCTTCAATAACACATATTCTCCCTCATCGAGCTCCAAATTAATCCTTTGTATTCTTTTATTTGAAATATGATTTCTCTTGGAAAACCTAATTCACTATATGATGATCTATACAATCTCCATTGTCACTCACACCAACACGGAGCCATAATAATTTCTTGCACTCCCTATGTGCACCAAAGTAGTGACCCATAGGGTCTTCTTTAATATTACGTGATTGGTTTTATATCATTTTCAATTTATATATATTTTTATATGAAAAACATTCCATGGGAATATGGTCCTCATATTTATGACTAAAATCAAACAAGAAATCCTGAAGCATTTTCTCTAACATGGATGGTCTACTCTATCAAGAAGTATTTCTGGTTGTAGAACAATATGGTCAATTATAATGGAGTCCTAAGTATCTCCTATAATACTATAAAAAACAATGACATTATGTAATAACCATGTTATGAATTGATCTAAAAGGAAACTCCATGATGCCATATTATCTCCTACACATATAGGTTTCTGAATATCTACACATAAAATTTTTCTATGGTGTCTAGAATGTGTGTATAATAAGTCACCCATCATAATGTCACCAATATAGTTTTGTGACCTCTAGATAACCATTGATGTCCTTAACCTATATCCATAAATATTTAGTCCCATGACCACTCCAATCATCAAGGGTTTGGGCTAATACCACTTAAATATATTTTTTCCCTCCACCTAATAGAAAATGAGGTTTCAAGTGATAAAATCAAGGACATAAAAATTCATTCTTAGTCACCAAAACTAGAATGAATATTCCTCATATATATTATAAACTCCTAGATGTATCATTAATTCTAATGTATTAACCTCTCTCAATTCGTCCTCTGATCACATGATTGATAGCGTCATCCATCCTCAAAAAAGGTTAATGTGCTCCCCATTATTTTAAAATCAATTAGGAGTATGTCCAATAATTTTCTAGTAACATAAGAACCCAACAAAGATATAATAAAGCCATTACTCGTAAAAAATTGATGAAGAATTGGGTTAACACTGTTTCACCCTATAATTTTGTGAAATGTTATTTTTGTAATTAATATTACCTTTTTGATACTATTCATTTAAAAAACCACTAAAAATAGTTTATTTTACATTAAATATCTATCTTTGTATTATGTTATATGAAAAAACATGCTAAGAATTCATTACATTCAAAATAAATGTTATATCTCACTATACATAACATTGAGGTTATCTTGAATTAAAAGAAATAATAACAATCCTGGATTCGTTACCAACAGACAAAACCATGTTTACAGAACTATAATGTTATTATTCAATAAATTAATACATAACCTATAATTTTAATTAGAGGTTATGAATTTTAGTTACTAATTTATCACAATGTATTTTTAAAACAAATATAATATGAATTCAATGGATTTCAATTAATTATTAAAGAAAACCAATTGAATATAAAACAAAAAAATTAATATTTTATCAAAGATATTTTACCTTAAAAATTAAAATAATTAGTTGGTGATATTAATGTAATATTTTACTTATATATCCAATCATTTTTTTGATATCCATTCAACTGATTTTTTATGAATAAGATATAAACAAAATAAATTTCACATATAAAACCCAATATTTTTATAAAAGAAAATTTTCATCCATTTAATGGTGAAACCATTTTAAATCCAAATTTGGACAGTTTTTTATATTTAATATGTCATAAAAAATTCAACTATGTATGTGAAACATAAAAATTATGTAAGGGTTCATTTTTTTATTTTTATACAAGGTTTAATTTTTCATGAATAGTTATTAATATTAAAGTTAAATTTAGAACATCATTTTCAATTAATTTATTTTGAAGGTCAAATTTTATTTTAATTTTTTTAAAATGTTTGATTAGATATTTATTTTATCAATTAATTAAATTTAGGTCATAAGAACCAATTTCACATTTAAATTTGATACAAAAAGATAGAAAACCATTGATCATTTAAACATTAAAATCCTAAAGTGTCATCACATCAATGTGATTAATTTTAACTCAATTTGTAAAAATTCTATCACAGAATATAGAAAAATTGATTCCATATTTGGTATCATAATAATTTCTTATTCTAAAATAGATCCACATATATTTTGACCAAAATTATTATTGAATGTAAATAAAATTAATTACACTGATTAAGTAAAAATTATTCTTAAATAAGGACTAAACATAAATTGAAGATTCAAACATACCTATAAATTTTTATGAGAACCATTATATGACAATAATTAAACCCATTAATCCCTTTTATCTATATTGGATCATTATTGGATCCACTATCAACATGAAAAACGTGGGTGTAATTCTCACTTTAAATATTTACAGGAGTACTATTCCTTCTTCCCTATAGGCCAACACCATTGTCTCTTCTTAAAACCTCTCAATAAAATTAGGTTATTCTATGATCTTACCAATAAACTTCTGAACATTCCTTTGTTCTTCCATTAAGCCTTACATTGGGAAGAAGGAAATATATGGAATTTTTTTAGCACAAACTTAGAATAGTTACATGATTTTGAGGTAACATCTTCCCTCAAGTGCATCGTTTTATTTTCCTTATAAACCACTAATATATATTTATTTATATCATGAATAAAACACCAAAATCCTCAATATTACATGATTTTTTTATGATATGTTTTAAACCTACAATTACTCACACATCCATCTAACATATAATAGATATATTATTTATGTTTAAGGCAAAGTACCTCCTCACTAAATGATTATTGTTCAATTTTCATTACCTACTCCCATGGAGGAAATTTTGATGGAATTTTTTTTATATGTTATATATTATATTTAATATTTTTTTAATATTCATTATTCCATTTACAACACCTATCATTTTTAGGTCGGATTGATTAATGGGAGATAGTTTAGTGGGCGGAGTGTAGACGAGATTAAAAATATAAACAAATAAACATATTAATTGAAGAAATTGTAAATTATATTTATTTTGGTTAATTAGAAGTATAAATAGTAAGTAACTCAATGATGTATTTTATAGTTGTTCCTTCCAAAGTGAGAATACATATACTCTTATATGTCTCTACATAGTGAGAGAGAAGTGTGAAATAAATATGATTTTTATGGGTGAATCATAACCCAATTACAGAATTCTTTTAGAGTGGAGAGATAACCATGACACTTAATTTTTTATTGGGACTCACAACCCATATATCCAGAATTTAGACATTAGGAGTCACAACCCAGATAACCATGAAATTAGATATAGGGAATCCCAACCCATAGATCCAAAAATAAGAATCTTTGAGTAACAAACTGATTAAATAGAATAACAAATAATTCCTGTGTGAAAAATCCTAAACAGAAAAATATAATTTATGTGAGCAATGTGAAATAGTGTTACAGACTCATAACCAAATGAATGAGAAGATAAAATATAAAGCAAAAGTACGGTTTTTTGAGGATTAGAATCTATTGTCTCATCAAGGTATTTGTACTGGAAGAAAAAAAATATTCACCCCATGAGAGATCATACAGGTGATAAAACTGAGTGTCATAAGACATTGAAATTTTATAAAATGGTTAAAAGTTCACAAAACATTCTTTTTAAAAAATAGAGGGTCAAATATGTTTGCTTATGTATTTTTTTATTTATATTATATCTTTATATATCATGTTTTATGAATTTAAATTGAAATTTATATATATATATGATATTCAATAGTTATATCATCTCTAATTCAGTTTGATTTACAAAATAAATTGAGTTAATAAAAGTCATAAATATATCCAAAAAGATGTTGTATAGTTTCCTCTTTATTCATATAGAATAAAACTCTAATAATAGCCTTCAATATAATTTGAACAAATCGTCTATTAAAATCTCTAAAATAATAATTCCATTGAATGATTTAAAATCCAAATTTAAATTCAATTAAAAATATTCTATATGGTTCATTAAACTAGCAACACAATCTATCTGTAAAATGAAATATTAGAAAAAAGTAAACATGAAACCACAGAATTTATTAGAAATATACTTTAAAATAATTTAATATTTTTTCCTAGAAATATTCCACTAGAAAAATTTAAAACTCATCGATAATAATATTTTGAATTAATGTGTGTTTCTAAAGTAAAAACACCATCGAAAATAATCCATAAATATATGTAGAAAATCAATTTTCAGAAAAAATGCACAAAATGAATTGTTCCAAAAGTAGGGATGATGAAATGTAATATAGTATAAGGATGATGAATAGTAATATAGAATATGGATGATGATCACCAACGTATCATAGGAACGATTAACATTATCATTGTGTAGTGATGTTGAACAGTAACCTAGGGTTGATGAACCATTACATTCAATATTTGTGAATGGTACGTCACATATTGATGATGAACAATAACATAGGGTTGACGAACCATACTTTTCAAAATTCATGAATAGTAATGTAGCATATGGTATAAACATTAATGTAGCATATGGTATGAAAACTACCACAACGTAGGGATATAGAATAGTAATATATGAATGATGAACTATAAGTTACACAATTCATGAACAACAACATGTTGTATGGATGATGAAAAGTATTGTAGGGTTGATGAACTATACTTTTCAATATTTCAAATAAATGGTCATCAATAATTTGTTAAAAAACATGACATCATAATTAAAAAAAAAATTGATGAATTTTTAGAGGCTCTTAACCGAAGATTCATAGTTTGGCCAAGAAGAATTATTTATAGAAAAACAAATTATATTTACAAAGAACCAATATTCAAATAAATCAAATGTATAATGTTTAGAATATCATTAATAATATAAGAAACATCATTCAGAAAAATCGATGTTCTGAAAAATCAAACCATATCGTCAATTAATTTAATCAAAATTCAGAAGACCATTTTATTCATTGATGTATACCAATGAAATAAAAAACCATTTTTTTTATATAAAAAATGGTTCATTTGAATCCAATATCTATATAAGTTACATTAAAATAAATACAATAAGTTTTTAAATCTACACACTGTAGAAGTTCTAAAACCGCAACAATAAATTCATTGAACTTTTAGAGTAATAAAAATGCATATTCAGATTTCCGGATAAACTAAAAAAATTTATATAAATATAATTTCTATCTAACATGATAAGAATAACAGAAATCCATATACATTAGATTAGTAAATCATAAGAATAAAAATGTTTTTAGACGAAAAATAACATGTAATCAAACATGTAAATAAAAGACAATACACCTAAAAAACAATCTCCCCATATTTGATTGATTACAAAAAATCATTTGAAATATTAAAACGAATTTCAAAAACATTTTAAACTAACTTATTTATCCCCATTTATTGTTCCACATTTTCTCCCAAAATTTGCATCCCTCATATTTTTAACAACCAAAAAGTGAAAACGAACTCCCCTTAAAAAAATGGTATAATAAAAAAATAAAATTACACCATTCAAACTAAAAATTTAATTTTTTTCAAACTGAGATTAGTCTAAATGATTTGTAAAGATATCATCTATCTGATTTTTAGAATGTATAAATTTGAAAACAACATCACCCTTGTTCGTATGTTGTCTAATAAAATGACATATAAGATAATTATGATTTGGTCTATAATGTTGTAAAGGGTTTTTAGAAATCGAAATTGAAAAATTATTATCACAATAAATAGGTAGTTTATCAAGATAAACACCAAAATTACATAATCTTTTCATATTCCACAAACATTGATCAAATATACTAGAAAAAGAGTCATACAAAGCTTCTGAGATAGAAATAATCCTAATAATTGTTTCTTATTAGAGTAGGAAATCATTTTTCTCCCAGAAAATGACGCATACCAGATGTGATTTTTCTATTAATTCTACATCCTCAAAAATCAGAATCAGAATAAGATATTAAATCAAAAAATTAATATTTAAGAGAAAATAAACTAGTATTAGATGTTCATTTATCATATATAATTATTCATTTGATAAATTTAATATGATGTTCATTAGGGTCTTCTTGAAATTTCTTATACAAAAAAACACTAAAATATTGTCAGGTTTAGATGTAGTTAAATATATAAAGTTACCTAACATGCCCATATAAACCTAAAATTCAATAGATTTAAAAAAATCATTAATATATAATTTACAATTAGTACCCATAGATGTTTCCATTGATTTATCAGAATGAAGGAAAATAAAATATAACTAACTCTTTAGTAATCATGGATTGATTCATAAATATTACATCTTTATTTACAAATTTAATATCCAAGAATGAATTTTAATTATCCTTTTAAATCATGTTAAATTCAGAAGAAATAATAGAATAGAAATTATTTCAAAATATTTCACTAGGGGAACCAAAAAATATTTCATCAACATTAATACCATCAAAAATTATTTTAATAAAAAGAGTTCGATCAACATTTCATTTTTGAAATAATTATTTGACCAAAACAAATTAATCCTCTAATTCCAATGTCGAGGTTCTTATTTGACACCGTAAAATGCTTTAGATAAATTAAAAATATAGTTAATAAATTTTTCACATTCCAAACCAGAGCGTTGATAAACATAAACTAATTCAGTAATAAAACCATTTATAAATGAAATTATTTCAATTATTTTATATAATATATATCCATAAAAATAAGAAAATTCAAATTAATATATAATATCCTTTATCTTAGTAATAGATATAAAATAATCTTTATTTTATATACCTTATTCTTGGGAGAATCCTTAAGAAACATACATAGATATATTTTTAATAGTAAATCCATATTCATCTTTCTAGTATCTAAAGATCTACTTATTTCTATTTAACTGCTTATTATCAATCAATTCCAATAAAGGTTGAAAATTATATCTAACAAACTGATTTAATTCATCTTGTATAGGAGAAATCTAGTTTGAATATGTCAAAGAATAATTTACATTAAAAGTAAAATATTCAGAAATAAAAGTAGATTTGGGGAAATTTTTTGAATTTTTTTCTTAGTTTTAACACAAGAATTAACAGTTCATATTACATTTTTAACAGTATTTTCTATTTTAATCTTGCATAATTTTATACCAGTTGAGAAGGAGTATGCTCCCCTCAATTTACCCATTCTTATCTTGAGTTATTTCTTCAATGAAAATAAATTCTCTAAATTATTCGTCAACAACATTATAATCCGAATTTATTTTTAGATTATTTGTATCAAACATAACATAAATTGATTCTTCAATTAAAATAATTATTTTTTATAAACTTTATATTATTTACTATTATTATAATATCCATGATAAATACCTTCATAACTATTAGTATCAAATTTATATAATTTATCCTTTTAATTTAAATTAAAAATGTTATAAACAAAAACTGTAAAGTAACAAACAGTTGGTTTTTCATTTGTTAATATTTCAGGATGATTTTTCTTTTACAATGATCTAATAAGAATTATCTTTGAAATATAACATGTAAAAAGATAGCCTCAACCTAATAATATATAGGTAAAATATATATACTCAACAATGTTCGATCCATTTCAATATGTGTTCTATTTTTCTATTTTACCAAACTATCATTCCATGCTATTCTTCGAGAATATAAATTATGAAAATATCCATTGATTACACAAAAAATTTCAAAAAAAAAATTATGAAAATCACTTCCTTGATCACAAAAATAAATGAAATAATCATACATCCTTTTTATTTTTATCTAATTTAAAAAATGCATTAAATCATGAAAATGTATCATTTATGTGAAAAAAATATTCCCAAGTAAATCTACTAGAATAATCAATAATAACTATGTTATATTTCCTTCCATCAAGGCTAGAAATTACAATGGGCTCTAATAAATCATGATGTACTAACTGTAATGATCTCTTTGTATTTATCTGATTGATAGGTCTAAATGAATGTTTTTGTTTATTCCCTTTCATTCAAGTATCACATACATGAAGATGTTATTTTTTCAAGGAAGGATGTTGTTACACATTCACACGTTTTTAGAGAAAATGAACATTCTGAAATTGGAATGTCCTAAATGTTGATTCTAAAGAATTATACCATTCTGTACATCATTCAATCACTTAAAATATTGAAATTTTAGTTCCATAAAATCAATAGTATAAATATTTTATTTTTGATTAACATATTATAATAAATAATTATATTTAAAAACTAAAAATTTATCATTTTTAAATTTAACATCCATTATATCATCACATAAATGTGATATAATAATTAAATTATGTTTTAATCCTTCAAAATTTAAAACATTATAAATAAAAGTAGAATTTTAAATACTAACATTACCAAAACCTTTTAATTTTCCTTTGGAATTGTCTATAAAAGTAATAGTTGTTCCTTCGCATGTGTTGAAAGTGGTAAATATTATGGCTCTCTGATCATATACTAGGATCATTTAATATCCACATACCATATGTCATCCATGAGACATCCAAGTCATTTTTCCTACAAAAATCAATTACATAACAATTTTGGTACTGAAGATACATTGGGTCCAATGGGATTAGTTATACAATTTTTAGGTACCCATATTGAGTTAAATAATGTATTGTAAGGTACCCGAGATAATAATGTTTTTGAAATTTTTGTTTTTTTAAATCATAATGTTTTTTTGAATCTATGATAACAATCATTTTTCATAATGACCTTTCATGCCACATTTAAAACAAGTAACAACATAAGTACAACCATTTTTACTTCTAACAAAATGAGTTCTATAAATTTCATTTCATATTTTATCATAGCCAAAACATCTTTATTTTTATTATTTTTTCTCAAACATATCATCTTAGGATATTTTTCAAGACATGGAATAAAAGAAAATAAACATTGTTTAAGACATTCAAAATTATTTTTCAAAATTTCATTCAAATCATGAGCATATTTTAAATATTCCTAAACTATTGAAAGAGAAGTAGAAGTAGTGTAACATAGTTTTTCATTATTCTTACAATTTTTTTATATTATAAAAATAATTCCTTTTTTTATAATTAATCATTTTATATAAATAAAAAACATTAAAATTATAATTTCATAATCATTTAATTTATTTACATAAGTTCAAAACAATTTGGTTTTAATAATTTCATTCAGAATCAAAATATTCTAAAAAATTAAGAATCAATAACATTATATAGTGATGCCATGAAGCATAAAATTGAACATACTTTTTCAATTCCATATTATTCAATGGAATCAGATTCATTTGAAAAAATGCAACTTGTGTTACCACATTTTTTCCTTCATTTTGTTTTTTTCATTATCTATTAGTTTAGGAAAATTAGGTTTGATATCCCCTTTCATCCAGCACCCATAACAAGTTACATCGAAAGTATTGTAATTCATATAATCTTAATTATCTCCATAATAATTTTTTAGAGTTTTTTTGAAAAACAATTCATGAATCATTTATTTTCCATTATTTTATAAACTCCCATTACAATCTAATCAATATTATCTTTTTCAAAATCCTAAAGATCAAAATAAGATGTTTTAGTAGAAACAATAATTACTAACATAAAAGATGAAAATTTTCTATTTATAGTCTACTCATTTTCAATGTTCAGTAGTTATAGCTCATATTAGAGTATCGATCAAATTATTTCATCAGGGGTGTATTCAGTGAAGTTATTTCATTCATCAATGGAAACCTTATTTGCAATCCATTTCTTTGGTAATTCTTATAAGACTCATTGAACATGTACTGGGTTTTCCAGAGCTTCTCCAAGTGAATTTATTCCATTCATAATGCTTTTGAATCTTTAGAACTCTTCAACCAACATTCATCTTCACTCAAATTAAATAATTGGTACTCAGCACAAGGCATGCCAAATTTGGTAGGGATTATATTTTCAGATCCAAAGTGAGTAAATTGTTAAATATTTTATATTTCATTAGTTTTCAGACTACTAGATAGATGACAAAAATAACTTGTATTAATATAAAAATATATAATATTAAAAACATAATAATTTAAAACATATTTAGTTTCATCTATTCTAGTAATATTATCTAGGTCCACTTCAGGAAGTGTGTATTGTTTGGACATGATAGATAGTTTACAATGATCAATAGTTTTAAGTAAGCCCTAATTCAGGATCTCCAATATTCATATTCGTTACCATAAATGATTGTTAGCTTTTGAGAAATCCAAGTATCATTTGGGTTCAATCGTACCATCTTATATGATCTTGTCCTTAGACTAAGAGGTCTTGGAAAAAGTTATCACATATAAAATCAATGATTACATTAGAGATGGATTTGATAATTCTAAAAGGAATAATCATGGATACAATTTGAAAGGTATTAGATAAATAATAACAAAACTAATAAATTCTAAAAATTATTTCCATTTGATGTAAATTGTTAGGACAGACAATGTAATAGAAGATAGTCTAGTGGGGGTGAATAGAACACATTAAAAATTTATACAAATAAATTTATTAAGTAAAATATTTATCAATGATAATTATTATTTTTAATTAGCGGTGGAATAAATAATAAACATGATGATTTTTTTTATAGTTCAGTCCAATGTGGGAATACTATTACTCTTTTACATCTCTACTGGGAGAGAGATATGTGAGCACTAAAAATAATTATTATGAGGAATCATAACCCAATTATATAATCCTATTATAGTTCAGGGATAACCACAATAATGAATTTTTTATGTGGAGTGATGACCCTTACAACCTGACATTAGACAATGTGAGTCAAAACCCTAACAACTACGAATTTAGATATAGGGAATCACTACCCTTAGATCATGAATTTAGAATACATGAGCCATAACTCGAGAAAATAGAATAACAAATAATTCTTTTTGTGTGAAGAATATTAAACAGAAAAAATAAATTGCATGTGATGGATGGGAAATAGTATTAAAAACTCAAAAAAATGAATTATATGATATAATATTAATAAAAGGGTATTAGCTATTGAGTATTATATTGTCCTATCTCATCAAGGAAGTTTTAGTCGAAAGATAAAAGATTCATCTCATGAGAGATTGTGCAGGTGATGTAACATAGTGTTGTAGGGCATCACAAATGCAGAGCAAGTTCAAAGTACACATCCATTTCATTATGAACAAATGATTATTAAATATGATAGCCTATTTAATTCTTTATTTCTATTATATCTTTCTATATCTTGTATTAACCTGAAAAATAGTGTGATATACATAGAGTAGATATTTAGAAGTTATAGCTACTTTACATCCTTCAGATTTACAAAATAAATTATGTCAATATGGTTCTTAAATATACCCATTTAAAAAATATCACCCCTGTCTCTTTATTCATTTACAATAAATATCTATAGCGTTCTTAAATATATCCATTAAAAAAATATCACCCATGTCTCTTTATTCATTTACAATAAATCTCTATTTAGAGAATTTGATATAATTTGAATGATTCTTCCAAAAATATCCCTAGAATAAGAATAGCATTGAATGATATAAAAGACCAATTTAAATTCATTTTATCTTTCCCAATATGGTTCATGAAAACTAGCAGCACAAACCAATTGTAAATTCCAATATTTGAAATAAATAATCTGGAAACCAATGAATTTCTTGGAAATTTATATTTAAATAAATTATATATTTTTCTAATTAAATATTCCACCAAAACATTAAAAACTCTTTGATCATAATCCTGAGATTTAATATGAATTTGTATAGCATAAAAACATTTGAAAATAATCCATATATATGAAGAAAATCAATTTTACATAAAAACGAATATAATAAATAGTAACATAGAAAATGAATAGTAATGTAACATATTGATTATGAACAATAACATAGTGTATGGATGAAAAAGTGTAACATAGATTATAGATGATGAATAATAATGTAGCATTGTGATGATAAATAGTAATTTACTATATGAATGATCAACAGTATTGTAGGGTTGATGAACCAAACTTTTCACTATTTATGAACATTACTATAGAATATGGATGATTAATAGTAACATAGTGTTGATTAACCACTCTTTTCACTATTCATAAATAGTAACATAGCTTATGGTGTGAACAGTAATGTAGTGTAGGAATGATGAACAGTAACGTATGGTTGATAAACCAAACATTGTAGTATTCATGAATTGTAACGTAGAATATGGATGGTCAATAGAAACATAGGATTGATGTACCATAGTTCACACAATTTCCAAAGATGGTTTTACCATACATTGTGAAAAATCAGGATAATAAACATTAAAAATACTCAATTAAATTTTAATGGCTCATAACACCATATTCAGACATTGGTCAAGAATACTTATTTGTAAAAAAGTTATTATATTTCCAAGGAAACAATTATAAAATAAATTTAAAATCTACTCTTCCAAATATCATGAAAAACAAAATAAACATTATTATAAAAAAATTGTTGTTCTGAAAATTCATATAATAACATAAAACTATTTAATCACCACATAAATGTCTTATTTAGACTTTGATGTAATCTAATGAAATCAATAAAAACATATTATATTTATATAAAATTTAGTTTCTTGTGAATCCACCATCTGTATAATTATAAATAAAATAAATATAGATGAATTTTAAAACTAAATACTACAGAAGTTATGAAACTATAACAAAATATTCATTGAATTATTGGAGTAAGAAAAATGCAATTTCAAACTTCCTCTTAATCTAATGAAATGTAGATAAATATCTTAGTTATCCAATATGATAAGAATATAATAAATAATGAAACTATTGTTTATGAAGTCTTCAAAATAAAAAACTATTCTATAATGAAAAATAACATGTAATCAAACACGTAATTAAACAAAAGAGAATGCGCTTGCACAAAAACTTTTTTACTCTCCATGTGTTGTAAATATGATAATTTCATTTTAGGAAGTGTGGACTACCACCCCCTAAAATTTATATGATTCATTCATAAAATAAATTGAATGTATCAAGGATGGGTTTTTTTAGACATATATGATATATATAATAGTAAAAATATAGTATAATGGTATTACCTACATATATACATATATGCCATTTTGATACATTCTTTCAATACAATAATTATAATGGAAACAATGTGCATACATATATAGGTATTACTATCTCCATTAATTGTGTAATCCATTTCATACCTCTATATTTTATAGATTATTATAATTAATATATAACGGATATGAAATATATTTATATCAGGGTTTACATTATGGAATCATGATATATGTATAATAACCAACGATATAACAAATTGAGACACATGCAATGAACAGATCATGTATTTTCTGAATAAAAACAATAACATTGGATGGTTAAAAATATGGAAAATATAAGTTCTAATAAAACCATATATGGTATTAGATATAATAATATGGTTCTGTTTAAAATTTATAATAAATTTATATTTTTTATACGTGTGGTTTGAAAGGGTACAACAAGAGTGAAGACACAATGTAATGAAATTTCATTTCACATTTTAGTTCCACGAGATTCATGCTTTATTCATCACCAATTACTTTTTTTGTTGTGTGTATAATAAACATGGATGGGTTATAAGATTCTTATAAATAGATTTATGGATATTTACATATCCATTCTATGATCTTTATTTTATGAGGATAATGTTTCAAAAGATACCAAATTGGTAATGTAGTTCTATATCAAATTTCCATCTTCAAGACTGATGTTTTAATGAAAATATATTCTTTAAATAGGTTTATATGATATCAATTGAATTTTTATATAACGAATATAGTTATTTTAAAATTATTTAATGCCTTATGTTATTTAATTTTCTAACATGAAGAGTGTAGTCCCATGTAACCATGTGGTATGAGTTAATTGAAATAATCCCATTACTTTTCAAAAAATTTAATATGTATGATTATATTGAAGAAATCATAGGACCCAACTCTCAAAAAAAAACTCATGATATTACTTATCCCCGATTTATTCATGATATATAAATGTATTAGTAAAATTTTCAACTCTATGGTACTTAAGATAAATATGAGAATGCTTTTAAGAAAAAAATATGAAAGTATCACTCTCTTTGGTCAGAAATCTTTATTTCGAAACCTTTATTGGAAAAAAAAATTAAAAACAATTTTAATATTTTTTTGAAATTATATTTGAAGATCATATTCTAGGAAAAAGTAATTTAAAAATGATTTATGATTTTTAAATCTTTCTTTATACGTTTTCAATGTTAATTTCAATGAGATAGGTTTCATAATGTTTTCATACATTATTTATAAGATTTTATTGTATCATAAATGAAATGGTTTTCAAAAAAATATAAATAATAATTTATATGTTTTCAATTTTATTTCAATGAAGTGGAGTTTTAAAATGTTTTTAGTCTTGTTTTATATGTTTTGGTTAAAAAGGATACCATGTTTCTTTCATAAGTTTTCATGTAAAAAGGTTTTCAAAATTATATCAATCCTCTATTTTATGTTTTCAAATTATTTTCAGTGGAAATGGATTTTAAAAATGTCTTAATCTTTAAAAAATTCAATGAAATGCTGTTATTTTCATCTAAAAACTTTTTCCAAATACCATTTCTACCCTTTTCCATATATGATGACATCTGTTGATGTCAATAAATCCCTTATTTTAAATATCCAAAATTTTTCATTCTTATTCTATCATGAATTTTTTATGTTGTGTAAGAATAATTATTTCGACTCCCATTTCACATTCATGGGGTATATACATTGGATACCTGATTCTCTTCATGGGTTATGTTTTGGTGAAATGATTATGAAACATTTCTCTTTTCTATAGGTTATGATGTGATGAAATGTTAATGATACCCATATCATTTCATAGGATATGATTTGATATTTATAAAACCAATATCTACTCATGGGTCAGGATATGATGAAGGGTTTTTCATAAAAGAATTAATGATTTAATTATTTGTTGGGTTAGACCTATATCTCTTTCTAATGCATTGGGTAATGATTTTCATCTCATGAGAAAAATTGGATTGAATAATAAATAAACCAAAATTAGTATTATATGGATCGAATGATAAATTAACCCAGTCCAGTAATATAGGTCCGAAATGTGTTGTGAACCTAGTTTATAATGTAATTTGTCCCCTAACATGGTCTCGATATTAATTCCTCAACTACAATGGAAATAATTATATACATTTATGTCTCTTATACAATTCCACATATTATTTATTTGTTATGATTCCAAAGCTTATGTTTTTAATTTTCTTATGATTAATATTTTATGAATTGCTAAGCATTATTACATGATTCATGTATATGATAATTTATATACAAGGTATGATCTTAAAATGTTATGCTAATGTTCTATACCTTTTTGTTCATATTATACTCACAAAATCCCTTTATTTAAAATTACAGAGCTTTTGATCTCACCCCTTTCTAATGATTCCTTTCCCTAGTTTATGAAGAAACATTTTAAGTGGAAGTAAAAAAGGTATAGATCACTATAAAATATTTTTTAAATATTTCACAAGGATAGAATATTCTACTTTCTTGTTAAAAATGGAACTAAAATATTGTTTCCCTTAGGCATGTATTTTTTGTAATGTACAAAATATTCTTTGAAAATGATGTAATATCAATGTCTCTTATACATGGGTCATTATAGTTGGTATTAAAGGAATTTTTTAGTCAAACATTTGAATCTAGGATGGGAAAATTTTATTGAGATCCTAGGTATATTTCTAAGGATATGTCTAGGGATGTCTCTATGGATAAGTATAAGGATGATTTAATGGTTAGGAAAATGACCTAGAATTTTGATAAAGGGTACAATGAGTGGTTTCCCACAGATAAATACATGTCTGCATGCTGCCATTGGATGTGGAAGTAGAAAAAAGTTTCCTAGGTGTAATTGCTCCGACAAGATGTTCAGGGCCTGACTCGAGGTAATCTGTTAAATGAAAATGGGTCGTGCTGCATATTTGGTTTGACACTCCATATGCTTTGGGAATTCAGAATATCACCAGGAACCATCATAAATTATTTACATATATGTTGGCTATAAATATCCTAGGATAAACCAAGGGTGTCATATATTAAGGGAGGTTTCATGATTTTTTCATCCTATTAGTAAATATTTTAATGACTATGTAGTTTTCTTCTATGATAAGAAATGATCACACAATACTTCTTATATATGTAATTAGAGCGAATGTTAATGAACTGAATAAATATTAAATGTTATTGATGATTTGATGATGAAAAGTTAAGTATCAATAGAGAGAAATATGTTTTGATCATGCCTAATCAGTTTTCACAGAACATGATTAACAACATTTACCTTAACCAACTCTTAGACACACCATGGTAGAGAAAGGACGAGTTATCTAAGAGTTTGTGTATTGGAGACCATGGGGGAAAGAAGATTCAGATAACATTGTTTCAAGAATGTTTAATGAATCGCATAAGTGAATTTATTAGTGGAACAATAAGATGTTTTGATAGTGGAAACGAAGTACACAAAGCAAGTTGTTGTAACATAAAAAACAAGAGTTTAGTTAATGAAATGTATGAGAATATTAGACTCCATAAGACTTCATAAATAGTTATTTTTTTAACAATAGATTAAATGGTCATTATGAAACTCAATGTCCCTAGATGAATGCTTCAGAATTGAACCATCATGGTGGTTCATGTATTTGTTACATTGCTGATGATGAAGAGTCTACCAATGAAATCTTAATCAAAAGAGGTATTGTGTAAAAGGATGAGGTATCTCTATTATTTAAACTAGTTTTAAATGTAATAATCATCATATTTTTAGGTATTTTGATTAAAATATTATGATATATTAATCATTATATATTTAAGGACTATTCTACTTATATTTTTCGCTCAGTATTTACATGTTTGTGTGGATGGTTCCTGATGGACTAGTTATGTTATTTTATGATAAGGTTATATTTTTACAAAGTGAAGTTAAACCTTAATATGGTATTTATGTTAACATAATTCTATTATGAATAAGTAAATTGGATGGTAATTATTACCATGTAACTAAGTAAGGACTTGTTGAAAGGAGGGACGTGATATCAATTATGATGTTAAACAAATTTTTGGATTTAATGAATATATCCAATATAGATTGGAATAAGGAAGCATGCATGACATTTAAATGTATTTATGGAAGTTAAGGTTATTTCCACATTTCAAGGGAATATACGATAAGGATATTCACATGTTTAGAATGTGAAAAACATGTGGAAACATTGTGATATATAAGTGATCAATGTTAAACTTATTTCATGACATTACTTCCAATGAATTGGAATTCCATATTTGGGAAGGGTTATAAGGATATCCATTCATGGAAATTTTATGTTAAGATTTAGAGGAAGTATTTAGGTATTTAGATTGTATTGAAAAGCATGGATAAAAGTGTTACAACCCAAGATTTTATGAAAAATATTATTACATTGATGTCTTGTGTTGTACGCCACACCAAGATTAGCTTGTACTGTATGCAACATCGTATTATCTTGCAGTATAAACAACACTATTCTTGGGTCGTATTACACACAATTTCAAGTTCGTTTTGAGGAAATTATTCTACACAACATTAAGTGTAGATTTTTTTTAATGTATAAATGAAATAAGTTTTGATAATGTTATATGCAACACCAAACAGAGCTTTCACTACACGCAAACCTGACTTGGCTTGCTTTACACGCAATCAAGACCTTCTTCGATAGCATGTGTAGTACGCAATACCAAGTTTCACTAAATGAGATATTATTATAATATTATTATGTACTAGCCGTTATGAAGAGTAATACCCACTTTTTGAAATTTTATCTTTCAAAATGGACTTCAATTTTTGATTCGGAATATCGAAATTAGCCTAGGGTGAATTATTGGTATTTTTCTGAAAACATTCAAGTTTTGATAAATAGTGAAAACACTGGGTTACTATTTAAAAACCAACTTTTTATTTAATTAATTATTTATTTTATTTAAATTCAAATTAGGTCAAAATTGATACATAATACCTATATAAGTTCAATGTAATTCATTGGAGTCATTTTATAATAATTTTAGATATATAAAAATTTTATTGAACTAATGACCGCCTTTTACCCACCTCTTAGGAGAATTTGAAAATTTACATAAAACTTAATTTTACCGCTTTTGTGACTGGAATTTCAAAAATTCAGGATACACAGTTGATGACAGTAATTAAAATTTGTTTCAATGAGATGAATGTTTTTTGGTGAATAGTATCTTTTTTACTTTTATTTACAACGGTTAATAGTAAATAGGGAAATTAAGGGTAAAAAGATATTACTATTACCCTATAACATGTCCTAATTCTATTGGATAAGTGTAATTCGACTAGAAAAAACCTTAGGAATACAATATGACCATTTAGGAACACTTGGATTAGATTAGGACATTTATTATTATTTAATTAAAAGAAGAGTTAAAAGAGTTAAAATCAATGTTTAATAAGTAAAAAAATTTTAATATAGGGTTATGCATAAGATAAATTAGACTATAAATATTAATTAGAAATATAAAAATATTTCCTACATAATGATATTTTATTTATGATTTTTATACATTAAATGATTTATGTTATTTATGACACAATGATGATGAAGTAATTACCGAATTAATGAAATATTAACATAATTGATGTAATAAATACCCAAATAAATACAATTTTAGACTTTTTATGTATTAAACTAATTTTATAGGTCAATATGACATGTTATTATTGATTTAAGTAACTTTTTTTGAACTAATCATTCTGTTATGATTTTCACAAAAATCATGTACCAAATAGTGTAAAAATTGACATAAAAAAGTTTTTAAAACTAATATTATATTATTAACTGTAATTTTATTTCTAAAAATATAAGGATAGTCCAAATGACATAGATAAGTATAAATATATTAATAATGAACCACTTGGGGTTCGTTTGGCTTGTTATAGTAAGTTTATTAACCATATAGTTTAATAAAACAAAAAGACAGGGTAAAAGTTAAATTATTTAACTTAGAGTTAAATATAAATGATAAGGATAAAATATTGACCTAAACTTGTCTGAAACCTATTTGTTGAGAGTATTTCTACCCATCCCCACCTTATCTTCTAAATAAATCAATTTGGAGCTATTAAAACCTGAATATTACTTTATTATAAAATAATATTTTATGTTTTTCCTAAGGTACCCCTCTCCTACCTTATAAAAGGGAACCCCTTCCCTCTTCTCTTCATACCCTTTTGAGCCTTGAAGCTTGGCCAAACCCTTCCAATTCCTCTTTTAAACCTCTCTAGTTATATCATAGAGTTCTTTTTCTTCTCAAAAGAACAACTCTAGTGCCCTAAGAAGAAGTTTAAAGGAGGTGCGTCGAGGAAGAGGAAATCTCTTCTACTGACTCTTTCAAGTTTCTTTCTTTTCTACTTTCTCTTCTTTAGTTGTTTCATTATAAAGTAATAAAATAAGTATTAATTATATACTGATATGTTATTATAAATATGACACAACCTAATTTCACCTTTTATCCATCCTACAGAAATCAAAATCGCCGCGCATGCGTACGTACGGAATATCGTCTCCACGCCGTGGTGTAATATGTTTTTCCACCACCACCTTACATGGCTGGTTATAATGGTGTAAAGAATTACTATATATGATTATTATAACATCATCATAATTATATTACATTATATCATCCACTAAAAATCCATTCAATAAATATGGGAACGATATCATCGCTCGTGTGTACGTACTGATTACCGTCTCCACGATGTGACGGGATTCATTTTTCATGTTAACCATTCAGGAATGATTATAATGTATATATATTGAATAATAATGAAATATATGATATCATAAATCTACTGTATTTATGTATATATATATTTCATATACTTACTTCCATTCAAGTCAATAAGGAAAGGAAAACAGCGTTCATGCGTACATATGACCTACCGTCTCCATGAATTGTGTATTTCATTTCATTTTTCTATCTATTATATATATATATATGTAATGAATATATATATATATATATATATGTGTACTGAATATATATATAATATATAAATCATTATTTACATTCTGTAAGTATGTAAATCAAGATATAATTAATAATAATATCATGAACAACAAGTCCAAACACGTACGATAAATAAAATGATTTTACCCAAAACGCTGCTTTAACATGGAATTTCCAAAAGAACGGGTAACATAAAGTAATAAGTGAACCATATATGATATCATAATAATGAATATGATTCTGTAATACATATATTAAATTATATAAATAATTATACATGATTTTCGGATACGTACGAAGCATATCAGACCTAAGGTATGTGATAAATTTTCAGTCTCATTTTTATCTGAGATTGCTTATACGTAAGTATTTACTGGGGTTACATTTATCATCCATGACCATTTTTTCTAAAAATGTTTTCATAAAATATTTACTATTCTTCCATGTATGGTTAAAGTCATTTTTACACTTTATTTAGTTTTACCACATCGTATTGATTGAATCATTCCTTTGGTTACCATATATGGTACTTTTTGACCTTTCTGGCAAAAGTTAGGACAAGAATGGTTTTTTAACTTATATGACATAAAAATATTTTTATGGCTTCATAAAGAATTATTTCAATGAATATTATTCTACAAAATTTCATGATTATTTTCAAAAAAATCCATTTATTTTAAAATTGAATTGCATTTTGTGAAAAGAAAATGATTTTTAAGAGGAAAGGTTATTTTCCTCAAAAATTCATTTCATGTGTTTTATCAAAACCATTTTCCATATATGATGAAAATATTTATATGTGTATGTTTCAAGTATAATGTCTCTATGATTTAAATGGTTTCACTTTTCTTATGATAAAATTATATATATTTGTTTTATATATATTATGTTATGATGGAATGATGTTTATAAAACCCAATTTATGCTTTGGGTTATGATGAATGATTTATGATTGTTTTGTGGAACAAGTAAGAATGATTACAATATGAGATGGGTGGGACCTATATATCCCTAAAATGTATTGGGTAAAGATTTATATCTCATGAGATAGACATGGATGGAATGGTAAGTTAATTTGGTTCAGTGTTATAGGACTGAAACGAGGAGTGAACTCGATTCAGAAAGGGGATTTGTCCACTAAGATGGTTTTTGGCAGTAATGCCTTGGATAGTATTGAAATAATATCATTTGATTAATGTTTTGACACAATTACATGTTTTATACCCATTCTATTTTTTCATGCTTGATGTTACCTTATGGTATATGCCTTACGTACTTCCATGATT
Source organism: Viscum album (assembly GCA_963277665.1). Lineage (NCBI taxonomy): Eukaryota > Viridiplantae > Streptophyta > Magnoliopsida > Santalales > Viscaceae > Viscum > Viscum album. Next base: position 1,532,341,014 of record OY728163.1, on the reverse strand, counting down.
TATGTCATTTCTCATGATTTTGATGTTTGTATTTTATGTTCACGCTTTTTCATTCAAATGATTATGGATTATTTTATGTTATATATGTTTACCCTTACTGGGAATTTGAGCTCACCATTTTTATTTTTTATTTTCCCTAGGATTTAAAGAAATGTTTTTGGAATGAATTAAAAAGGGGAAGATCATTATGGGAGATGTTGAAAATCTTTCACCACAATTAAAAGATTAGGTTCTGAGTTTCAAAGACACTAAACTATTACGGTCCTTGTGTGTTATTTTTTTATGTATTAATTATTCCACAAAGGTAATTTAATGTACATGTACATCAAGATTGGGTCTCTACAGGTGGTATCAGAGGAAAGGTTTAGTTAACCTTTGGAAACTGGGATGCGAAAACATTAGTGAGATCCCTATATATATTTCTATGGTATGTATAGGGATGTCCCTATGGTTAAGTATAAGTACAGGTTATGGTCCTACAATTACAGTAATGATATTAGAGTTAATCCTAAGATGTTAGATATTGAAGATACTCCCCCTTTATTATGTTGTTTTCCTAGCATGATTTTTGCCTCTCAAACTATTCTTTTTGGGTTTTAGAAAATGACTGGAAATAGGAAGATTCACGATAATGGAGGATATGATGGACAATGGATTGATATTCATTATGAGAAACCAATTGAAATTGGATATGTAAGTCCACATATCATTATTATGCCTAATTACAAATCTCATAATATGATCAATAATCTCATCTTTGGTAAGTTTCCTGACTCAGCTAAAAAGAGAAATATGGAGTTTCATTATGATCGTAGAGGAAAGAAAGTTCAATTCCCCTCATGTTAGTCATGAGGGATGTGTCATCAGGGATAATGTTTCAAAGGAATGGTAAGATGATTTGGTTGTGGAAAAGAAGGACACAAAGCCAGCAATTTTAAAGGAAAAGGATTAATTAACACCATGGACAAGGATAACGGTATTTCTAAGACATCAACAACGGTTAAATGTTTTAAATGTAGAATGTACGAGCATTATGCAAACCAATGACCTAAGGGAAATTCTAATGAAGAGAATCATCGTGGTCGTATGGGTAGTATTTATATTGATGATGATGAAGAGACTAAAAATGATATGTGAGATGAAAGAATTGTTGAAGCTCTGTCAATGGTTTAAGAAGGTAGTGGAATGATTTTATGTTTATCAAGAGTAATGTTGTATAGGTAATGGTAATATGGAATAATGGAACATCTATGGATAGTTACACTTTTGTTTTTCCTAAAGTATTTGAATGTATATTTTGAATGGTACCGGTAACCATGAAAGGTTATTAAGATATTTTTGGAAAGTAGATTATATGCGCATAATGACGACATAATAAGAAAATGAGATGTTTGATAGTATTAATGAGGTCATGAATGATATGAGGACAATGTGATATCATGGTTTGAGTATATATATATTTTTTGGATTTTAGTATGTGGAAAGTGTTAAATTTAGAAAACATTCATGTTTTCATTAAGGGTTAATGTGTATTCTCTTTTCAAGAGATAATAAGATTATGGTATTCAAATGTTTGTAATTTGACCAACAAGATATATCGTATGATATTTGGGGGATAAATGATGGTTTAAACATGCTCAACAGATGACATTTATAGTAATTGTTTTCTTTATACTATGAGCTTGGAAAGAAGTATTTTGGATAAACCTATGTATTGGAATGAATTATGTTGGACATAAGTCAGTATTGTTTAAGGCTAGAACTTTTTTCAATATTATTTGTGTAATGTTATAATAATTTAGTCTTAGAAAAAGGAAAACTTGCAGGACGGGTGACAATCCATCGCGTTGGACAATGCTCTGGGAATCTAACCCACAACCAAAGTTCAACAGGCCTTTATTGCCTACCACTGGCCTACAGGAAGTCCCTGGTTAGTAGAAACTAGTTTTATTTTATTAAGAATAATGATATATGAAGTGTAAGTCCATTTTAGAACCATATATGATTAATATCACCATATATGGACATATGTATATAAAAGTTTCTAACATATATTTAAGATAGATGGAATGACCTATAATTTTGTCGCATGATCTGCTAACACTTCACGAATGACAAATTAAGCTTCATTTCTTTTAGAGATAAAGTGGAAATGGTTCATGGCACGAACAAAGGTAGGATTGTACTGAAATAATGTTAGTATTTCTTCTAATTCAAATTCTTCAACTTTATGGAAATGATCTTGAAAACCAAAAATGTTGTCCTAGTTCGCTTATATCTGATGAATCAGATGGCACCTTAGATCATGACAAATTTTTTCTTTGTGATTGTTGGCTTTTTCATAGCCATGTCCTCTACCACTCTCCATCAGAACATGATGGTTAGATTTTTTTTCCATATCCATGTTTCCACCTATGTTCTCCAATGTGGAAACCCAGTTATGAGTTAATCTGGGTAACAGTTAAATTTCTAACATTCCTTTTTAAAATGATGTTTTAGTATTCCTTTTTATTATGTGGGTTTATATGAAATTTTTTTTCAATTAGTAAAGCATTTATAACCCAGAAGAATCTCGAGGGAGAAATTCATTTTAAGGGGGTTAGAATGTAACAGCCTGAGATTTTATGAGAAATATTATTACTTTGATATGTTTTGTTATATGATACACCAAGATTAGCTTGTAGTATACGCAACACCGTATTAGCTTACAGTATATGCAACACTATTCTTGGTTTGTGTTACACAAAATTTCATGTTCGTTTTGTGGATATTATTCTATGCAACATTAATTATAGATATTGTTTAATGTATAAATGAAATAAGTTTTGATTATGTTATATGCAACACCAAATGTATATTTCACTACACGCAGCCCTGACCTATATTTCATCACACGCAATCAAGACCTTCTTCGATAGTGTGTGTAGTACGCAATACCAACTTTCACTAAACGAGATATTATTATAATATTATTACGAACTAGACGTTATGAATAGTAATACCCACTTCTTGAAATTGTATCTTTCAAAATGGACTTCATTTTTTGATTCAGAATATCTAAATTATCCTCAGGTCAATTTTTGGTATTTTTTTAAAAACATTCAATTTTGGATTAATAGTGAAAACACTGGGTTACTATTTAAAACCTGACTTTTTATTTAAATAATTATTTATTTTCTTTAAATTTACTTAAGGTCAAAATTGATACATAATACCTATATAAGTTCAACGTTATTCATTTGAGTCATTTCATAATAATTTTACATATATAAAAATTTTATTGAACTTTTTACCATTTTTTACCCACCTCTTTGGAGAATTTTCAAATTTACATAAAAAATAATTTTACCACTTCTATCAGTGAAATTTATATAATCCGAGAGACATGGTTGATGATAGTAAGTAAAATGTGGTTCAATGAGATGAAAATAATTTTTGGTGAATAGTAACTTTTTACTTTTATTTATCATAGTTAAATGTAAATATGGAAATTAAGGGTAAAAATGATATTATTATTACCCTTAAACATGTCTTAATTCTATTGGATATGTGTAATTCGACCAAAAAAACCTTATGAATAAAATATTACCATTTAGGTCCACTTGTATTGTATTAGGACATTTATTTTTATTTAATTCAAAGAAGTGTTAAAAGAGTTAAAATCAATGTTTAATAAGTACAACATTTTTAATATAGGGTTATACATAATATATATTATACTATAAATATTCATTATAAATATAAAATGATTTCATACATAATGATATTTTATTTATGATTTTTAGATTGTTAATAATTTATTTTATTTATGACACAATGATGATGTAGTAATTACCTTTTTAATGAAATATTAACATAATTGATGTTATAAATACGCAAATAAATGTAATTTTAGACTATTTATGAATTCAAATAATTTTATAGGTTAATATTTCATATTAGTATTGTTTTAATTATCGTTTTTAGAAATAAGCATGCTGTTATGATTTTCACAAAAATCATGTACCAAATAGTGTCAAAATTGACATAAAATCGTTTTTAAAACAAATATTATCTTATTAATTGTTATTTTATTCCTAAATATATAAATTTCGGCTAAATGACTTAGATATGGATATATATATATATTAATAATGAACTAGTTGTTGTTCTTTTGGCTTGTTATTGTATAATTATTAACCATATAGTTTAAGAAAAATAAAAGACACAATAAAAGTTACATTTTTTATCTTAGAGTTAAATCTAAATGATAAGGATAAAATAGTAACATAAACGTGTCTAAAACATATTATTTGATATTATTTTGACCCATCCCCACCTTATCTTCGATATAAATTAATTTAGAGCTATTAAAAACTGAATATTACTTTATTATAAAATAATCTTTTATGTTTTTCCTATTGTACCCCTCTCTTCCCTTATAAAAGGGCACCCCTTCCCTCTTCTCTTCACACCCTTTTGAGCCTTGATTTTCGAAAAAACCCTAACAATTACTCTTCCAAAACTATCTAGTTATATCATAGAGGTCCTGTTCTTCTCAAAAGACCATCTCTCATTCCCTAAGAAGAAGTTTAAAGGAGGTGCATCGAGGAAGAGGTAATCTCCTCTACCGACTCTTTCAAATTTCATTCTTCTTCAACATCCTCTTCATTAGTTTTTTCATTATAAAGTAATAACATCAGTATTAATTATATAATAATATGTAATTATAAATATTAAAAAACCCCATTTCACCTTCTATTCATCCTACGGAAAACGAAATCAACGCGGGTGCATACGTACAGAATACCGTCTCCACGCCGTGGTGTAATCTGTTTTTCCACCAGAACCTTACATGGATGGATATAATGGTGTAAAGAATAACTATATATGATAATTATAACATCATAATGATTCTATGATAATATATCATCCACTCCAATTCATTCGATAAATATGGGAATGATATCATCGCTCGTGCGAACGTACAGATTACAGTCTCCACGACGAGATTAGATTCATTCTCCTTGTTAAAAATTCAGGAATGCTTATAAAGTATATATAATGAATAATATTGAAATATATGACATGATAAAGCTACTGAATTTATGAATATATATATTTCATATACTTCAATTCAAGTCAATAAGGAATGGAAAACAACGTTCATGCGTACGTTGGGCCTACCGTCTCCATGAACGGTGTATTTCATTTAATTTATCTAACTATTATTTATATATATATATACTGAATATATATAATATATATATCATGATTTAAATTCATTAAATATGTAAATCAAGATATAAGTAATAATAATATCATGAACAACATGTCCAAACATGTACGATAAATAAAACGATTTTACCCAAAATGCTGCTTTAACAAGGAATTTCCAAAAGAACGGGTAATATAAAGTAATAAGTGAACCATATATGATAACATAACAACAAATATTATTCTTTAATATGTAAATGACATTATTTAAATAATTATACATCAGGTTCGGATACGTACGAAGCATATCAGACCTAAGGTAATGGATAAATTTTCAATCTCATTTTTATCCGAAATTGTTTATACTTAAGTATTTTCTAGGGTATCGTTTATCATCCATGACCATGTTTTCTAAAAATATTTTTATAAAATGCTTACTATTCTTCCATTCATGTATAAAGTCATTTTTAGCTTTTATTGACTTTTTACCACATTGTATGGATTGAATCGTTCCTTTGGTTACCATATAAGGTTCTTTTTTACTTTTCTGGAAAAAGTATGAGAAGAATGTTTTTTTATCTTATACGGTGTGAATCAATTTTTATGTTTTCATAAGGAATTATTTCAATGATGATTCCTCTAAAAATTTTCATTATTATTTTCAACAAAATCACTTTATTTTAAAATTGAATGGAATTTTTTGAAAAGAAAATGATTTTTAGGAAGAACATATATTTTTCTCAAGAATTCATTTCAAGTGTTTTATCAAAACCATTTTCCTTATATGATATCATTATTTCATATGTGCATGTTTCAAGTGTAATGTGTCTATGATTTTAATGGTTTCACTTTTTTTATTATGAAATGATATCCATTTGTGTTATATGGATTATTTTATGATGGAATGATGTTTATGAAACCCAATTTATTCATTGGGTTATGATGAATGATTTATGATTGTTTTGTGGAACATGTATGAATTATTTCACTATTAGATGAGATGGAACTATATATTCCTCCAATGAATTGGGTAATGATTTATATCTCATGGGATAGACATGTATGGAACGGTAAGTTAATCTGGTTCAGTGTTACTGGACTAAAACGAGGAGTGAACTCGATTCAAAAAGGGAATTTGTCCACAAAGATAGTCTTGGCATAAATGCCTTGGCTACTATGGAAATCATATCATGTGCTTAATGGTTTTACACAATTACATGATTTCTACCAATTCTATTTTATCATGATTGATGTTCCATTATGATACAATCTTTACGTACTTCCAAGATTTATTTCATTGCTCAGGATTTTGATGTTTGGATTTTATGTTCATGTTTTTGCATTCAAATGTTTAAGGATTGTTTCATGTTCTCTATGTTTACCTTTACTGGGTAATTGAGCTCACCCTTTTTATGTTTTCTTTTCCCCAGTATTTAAAAAATGTTTTTAGGTAAGAAAAAAAAAGGATAAGATCATTATGGGAGAAGTTGATGAGCTTTCACAGTGATTTAATGATTCTGTACTGAGCTTCCAAAGACACTAGACTATTACGGTTCTTATCTGTTTGTTTTTGTTATGTATTAAGTATTCTGCAAAAGTAATGTAATTTCCAAGTACTTCAAGCTTTGGTCACTACAAAAATGATATTTAGTGATTAAAAATGTCACATACATGACTTATTTTGAAGTTAAATTTCATTTATTTTCCATTCATTCTTTGTTTTGGACGGTTTCCAAAGGTTTTATGGAGTAATAGATGAGTTTTTATGAATTGGGCCAAACCGTGAGCCGAATTCCAGATTTAAAAATAAATTCTGTTTCTTCTATAAATGTTTCATTTTTTAATATTTTTCACCCATTCCAATTCCGAAATGGTATCCTATAAACTATTAACACCAAAATTAAAATTTGGAGCCTTTTTAAATCCATAATCATGGATGATTTGTGTTTTTATTTAAGAATTGGGCCAACACGAAAGTCCATTTTAAAATTTTAAATTGTTTCTTTGATTTATTAATATCTTATTAAATATAATGGATATTTCGGTGATTACACCTCCCTCTCTCCCATAAGAAACGCAAGCGCACTAACATTACCTTTCCCTCCACCTTGGAGCTCTTTGAAATCACGAATTAGGGCTGAACTTCATATGGTGTCTCAAATCGGCCAGAATTGAAGAGGTAATTTCATCCCTTATTAACATGCTCAATTATTACTATTTTCCCTCCATTCCAGTTCCTAAATTACCTCCAATATATTGTTCATACAACCCCTAAATTTTGGCTGTTTTCAATTTCACCAACTATTGTTTTTGGAGTGATTAATTCAGGATACTTCAAGTAAGTGAGTCCATTTCTTTACTCTTTCAAATTGCTTAGGTTTTCTTCCCTAATTCTTGAATTATAAAATTTACAGAAGTTTGGGTTCATGCCTAGGATCTAAATTAAATTATATTTGTGTGAAATATTGAGGTTTTAGGTTTCTTTTAACTTTTTTGTGGTGCGGCGGTCGTGCGGTTGATGTTTCATCCCAATATTTGAGGGTCTCGACACATTCGGTAGGTGATTATGTGGGTAACCATTTAATGATGAGTGAGTTTTCTTGATTAAATAATTTTTCATGTTCCTTATATGCTGTTAATTATGTGAAAACCATTTTTGGTAGCAACAGTAAATCATTTGGTATTAAAGTTACATTTTTGTTTCAAGTGTGTATTTTCCAAATGTATTTTATGTGTTATCTCTTGTGGTAGTTTTGTAAAACATCGAAGTAATTTATTAGTTGTTGAACATGGATATCAATTTTAGTTGGGTAATGATATAGGTTCATGTAGATCTAAAATGGAGGGTCTTTGAATGGGTTTTATGTGTGTACCCTTGTTATACTCCTTGGAAGGGTTTTATAGATTTGTGTGTTCTCATGGGTACCTTTTGCGATATTGTTCAAGGTGATTATATAACATTTGAAAGTGGATTATTACATGTTTATTGGGATGAAAATTCTGTTTTGGTAGGATATTGGTGTGAATTTGGCTTAAAAATAGGTTTTTGAAATGGGTTTTGTGTGTAAGACATATTTACACCACTTGGGTTCTTTTTATGAAAATAGTAAATGTTTTAGTTTGTTAAACAAAGTGGGAAAAGGTTGAATATGTACTTTTTGGTGTGTGTGTTCACATATTATGGGGTTTTGAAAGGTGAAGTGATGTTTGAAGATGTCAAATATTTTTAGAATGTTTTGAAAATTTCTGAAATGTTTTATTAAATTGTGATGTTGGAGCGAAACTTGTTTGCGGACTGTTTCGTGTAAGTTTAATGATAAAATGATTTTTAAGGTAAAAAGGGTGTCATGTAACAAGTTATTGGGATTTTATGAGAGTTTTAATATATTGGAATGGTATTATAACATTGTTTAATGAATTTGTGGAAGTGTTAAAGAAATGTGAAAAGTGTTGTGGGCTATTTTGGTGTGAGTCGGAATTCAAAATCAATTTGAATGAAAAGTGGACTTTTGTGACTTGTGTTTTATACATGTGGGACGTTTTGAGAATTTATGATATTTAAATGATATTTTATTGTGAATATTATATTCATAGACTCGTTGAAATTGTTTGAGCACAAAGGGATAACAGGGGTATCTAGTTGGGTGGACATGTACTAGTATGCGAGTGAATCCGTGGGGTATGGCCTCAGTTTCACATATTAAGATTGACGATTACAACTCTAACTAAATTATGATGATGATCATTGGGTACCACTAGGTTATGAGTATGTACCCTACTAGTGGATCGTGCACGAGAACAGATATTTGTGATGGTTACTCTCACCGAGATACGAGGTACCTGGGACCCACAACTAGCGACTGCCTAGGGGTTATTTCCCATTGGTTGTGCTCACTAGATAATTTTTTCTTATCGTCCGCATAATTTATTAGTGGCTGGAGAATTCAGTATCCTAGATATTTATTTTAAAAGTGTTTATTCTTGAAATTATCCATCTTGAAAACTGATTTTTTTAAGTTGCATCATTTAGAAATTGTAACTATAAATTACATGTTTTTGAAAACTTGCATGCTTTTCGTCTTTGAATGTTTATCGCATGGAATCTCATAGTGTTGGTATCCTACTGGGCATTGGCTCCCAACCTACTTACACCTTTGGGATTAAGTAGACTTGGTTATTTTTGTTGTCGCAGATTCGGTACAATCTTTTTGTTCCAGTGGTTCGGGTTTCTAGCAGGTCCTTGGTGGTGAAGTCTTGTAGAGGTGGCTTGAGGGCATTTCCATATACCATGAGGGTTCTTGGGATGTTTTATTTTGGTTTTGTACCTTTGGTATAGACTTTTTGAGTTGTTTTAATGTATCTAATTTAGTTCTGAATTTTTTTAAAAGAATTTTTGGTTTGAAAAATCCAGATTCATTTTATTGGATTCTTTTGTTGTTTTATGTTTATAAAATCGGGTAAATCATTCCCAATTATCATTTTCTGATACCCGGGCACTTGTGCCAGCCCGTGGGGATCCGGAACACCCTTCGGGCCTTGTCACGTGCATGGTTTGGCACTGGTTTTGGTGGTGATCACATTTGGTTCGTGACAAAATTGTATCAGAGGGTGGTTCGCTCTCTTTGGGTCATGTTATTTGGGGAACAATCAGGATAATCTGGAGTTAGGATTTTTGGGACTTCTAATTTTAGTTATGAGTAGTGTGGATGATCACCACACCTCATGAAGTGATTCACGTCTCCAGGGGAAGTCAGGACCTTTTGGAGGCCCTTTGTTTTCTTGGTTTAATAATGATTAGGGGAAATGAAAATAGAGTAGGGTTAATGGTCTCAGTAAGCTCGCAGGGCCTGTAAAGCCATGTGGAGCTGGGGATATTCCAAAGAACACTCTCTATGATAGTGAAGTGATTGGAGTATGGCCTCAAACTATATTTCCAAGTCACCCACTGAATCAAGTTTCCTCTCTCATTGTCTTGTGTTCTTTAGTTTTGAAATCTTGGAACTTCGGTTTTAAAGTGACTTGGTTTTATGAATTGTAAAGTTTTTGTGAAATTATTTTAAAAGAAATATGGAATGGTTTTATTTATGAAATATTGGAACTGAATATTATGAATTATTTTGAAATGGAAAATGTTGTGCTTACAGCTATTTTGAAAGCAGAAACTATACTGAAGTTGGTTTTGAAAAAGTGTTTCCAATAAAGTTTTCTAAAAAATCATAGGGTGTTTTGTTGGGATGAGATGTTATGAAATTGATGTTAATAACATGAAATTGAGTTATTTTATAAATAGTTGAGTCTTTATGAAAATTTTAGTAATATTTGAATTGGTATTTGGATCTCATGGTTAGCAGTTTTGAGAAAATGGATGTGTTGGTTGACCATTTTGGGTTTTGAAATGTGGAAAGAATATTTATTTTAACCCTTGGTATTTCAATGAGTGACCACATAAATGGGGTTATATGAGATGATGGATGGTTGATGGAGTTACTAGATGAGTTCCGGGACGGATATGAGGAGAGTGCCCGGTGTGGAACAAAAACATGCATCTGTGAGGCCCATGGGGTACCATTGGTGGATACAGTTACTGCAAAACCGTTTGTTTTCAAAGAAATGGTTTTAAAGAAAAAAATGATGTCTTGATGAATAGTTTTGTATGGTTTGTATTATGGGTTTTTGAAAATGTTGATGTTGTGGGATGTTTTGAGTCCAAGAACCTCGTCTGTGTGAACTGCATTTTGGGTTTGTGTTTGGTCAGTAAGTTGTGTTGTATGGACGGGTAGTGGTCTCTTTTTATTTTTTTGGGATGAATATATGGTGGTTCCCTTCATGGGTTTAGAGCTGGTTTATGGATTGTTTTGACTAATGGACCATATTGGTTGGGTCCTTGTGTTATCTCATTGGATAAGGTACTCCCCCATTAAAGGTTATTGCATAACTGAAGCACAACCCATATTTTTTCTCCATTGGAAAATCCTCTAGTTGATCAATATAGTGAATCTTTTTATTGAGATTTTTAGATTGAGTATACACCCTTTCCATTATTGGTTTTGTGTGTCCTCTTGTAGTGGGATATTGATTATGGATGGTTGAAAGTGACCTTAGCCTCTTAAGTTTCCTAATTTTTTGAAGGTGCAAGTTTTCTGGGGTTGTTAGAATGGATGAGTATTTGGATAGTGTCTAAGAGGAACTATCAGTCCTTCATAGTCTCTTCGAAGAGGGATTTCATGTTAAACTACCGGTGTGGGAAATCTTGTCATGAGATGATATTGTGGCCACTTTCTAGAATTGTGTTTTGTTTGGGGATGTTGTACAAGTTCCCTCTCTATGCATTGTTTATATCAGTCGCAATGGTCATGTTCGGTGACACCTTATTGTGTTATGTGCTCGATGGATCGTAAAGGTAAAAGTTGGGAAATCATCTAAGAGTCTCTATTAGGTTGGGAGAATGTCTCCCTTGGAAAAAAATAAAAATATTCCATTTTCGAGAAAGGTGAGTATACGTGTTCTTTACTTCTATTGATTCTAACCCGAACAAACAAGGTGTTATGTGTGCACATATTCTAAGCCCTTATTTCAGTGAAATATCGAGTTAGGGTAAGGTGAGTTTGGAATGTGTTATGTCTTGGAAAAACATATCGGGGATTGCGGAGTTGTTTTTTTGCAACGAAAGAAGAATTATCATTTAGGGGGTTTCCAAAGCCTAACTATGAGGCCGAATATGCTTCAATCATTTGAGCTCCAGCCATAGGACTCGGAGTGAAGCTGGATCGTAGTCCGGGGAAATCATAGGGTCATTTAAACCCTTGTGCAAAGTCCTATCCTCAGTATGAATGATAAGAAGAGTTTAAAACTATGGTTTCATCATCTTTCTTCTATTGTTCATGTTCGATGGAAATAGGTTTAGGGCCTTGTACCCATGTCATCTCCCAATGTTATTCCCTCCCCCTTTGGTTTCCATTTAGTCTATAGATAAAGGTATGAAGTTTTTCTAGACAGGTAGACCACACGGTTTTCACTGGGTTAGTAGTGACCATGGCCCAATAATCCATGCAGATAGACGAATCCCCACTATTAGTTCATGGTTTTCCAAACCGTGAAGACTGACCATGTGGTCGTCCCAACACTTTATATTTTCGGGTCTTTCTGTACCGGCCCATGCTGGTCGATTAAGATGGTTGGTTCTTATGGTGGGGAGCCTATATTGTTCCCCCGTACCAATAACTTGGACATATCCATGGTCATGGATTGGTGGTAGGTAGTCTTGTTCAGATCTATCAAGCTACTTAAATATTCCTTGGGTAACTATTGAGATTGGAGAGTTCCCAATGGTTTAGTTATAGCAAGGTAAGTGTAACCTTGTTCGATGTCGTTGTTCGTTTGGGTGAATTGCTTGAGTCTTGTTCGGATAGTGTTTGGGGATTTTTCCTTTGGGATAAATCTTGATGTAATTGATTGTTTCAGTAAAGTGGTGAATTTTATTATTTTGATGTATTCATTCCTTAAATGATCATTAGAGATGTTTTGGACTTTGGGGGGAAAACCTGGAAAGGGAGTACATCTTGGTTTATCAGTTGGGTTTTGTTTTTGTATCTGGCCTTTCTGAAACATTCCGAGGATGGAAAGCTTTCATGATGGGGAGAATTGTCACATACATGACTTATTTTGAAGTTATATTTCATTTATTTTCCATTAATTCTTTGTTTTGGAGGGTTTCCAAAGGTTTTATGGAGGAATAGATGAGTTTTTATGAATTGGGTCAAACCATGAGCCCAATTCCATATTTAAAAAAATTTGTTTCTTTTATAACATTTTCATTTTTTAATATTTTTCACCCATTCTAATTCCTAAATGGTCTACTATGACCTATTAACACCAAAATTTAAATTTGGAGCCTTTATAAATCCATAATCAGGGAGGATTTGGGTTTTTATTTAACAATTGGGCCCACCCAAATGTTCATTTTCCAGTTTTAAATTGTTTCTCAATATTTTAATATCATATTAAATATAATGTATTTTCGGCGATTCCACCTCCTTCTCGACCCTAAGCGACCCAGAAATGCTACCATTTCCTTTCCCCCTCCATGGAGCTCATTGAAATCACGAATTAGGGCTGAACATCATATGGTGTCTCAAATCAGCCAGAATTGAAGAGGTAACATCATCCCTTCTTAACTCTCTCAATTATTACACATTTCCATCCATCATAGTTCCTAAATTACCTCCTAAATCTTGTTCGAAGAACCCCTATTTTTTTGGCTGTTTTGAATTTCCGAAACTATTGTTTTTGGAGTGATTGATTCAGGATACTTCAAGTTACTGAGTCCAATTCATTTTCTCTTTCAAATTGATTAGGGTTTATTCCCTAATTCACGAATTATAAAATTTCATAAGTTAGGTTTCGTGCCTAGGATCTAAATTACTGTATTTTGGGTGAAATATTGAGGTTTTAGGTTTCTCTTAACTTTCTTGAGGTGCGAGAGTCATGCGGTTGATGTTTCACCCCAATATTTGAGGGTTTCGACACATTCGGCAGGCGATTCCGTGGGTAACCATTTAATGATGAGTTAGTTTTATTGATTAAATAAATTTTCAGGTTCCTTATATGCTGTTAATAATGCCAAAACCATTTTTGGTAGCAATAGTAAAGCATTTGGTATTAAAGATACATTTTTGTTTGAAGTGTGTATTTTCGAAATGTATTTCATGTGTTATCTCTTGTGGTAGTTTTGTAAAACGTGGAAGTGATTGATTAGTTGTTGAACGGGGAATCCAATTTTGGTTGGGTAATGATATTGTGTAATGTTGGCCTAAAATGGAGGGTCTTTGAATGGGTTTTATGTGTGTAACCTTGTTATACTCCTTGAAAGTGTTTTATGGATTTTTGGGTTCTCATGGGTATCTTTCTCGATATTGTTCAAGGTGATTATATAACACTTGAAAGTGGATTATTAAATATTTATTGGGATGTCAATTCTGTTTTGGTAGGATATTCGTGTGATTTTGGCTTAGAAATAGGTTTTTTAAATGGGTTTTCTGTGCAAGACATATTTACACCACTTGGGTTCTTTTAATGAAAATAGTAAATGTTTTAGTCGGTTAAACAATGTGTGAAAAGGGTGAATAAATACTTTTTGGTATGTTTTTTCACATATTATTGGGTTTTTTAATGTTGAATTGTTGTTTTAAGATGTCAAATATTTTTAGACTATTTTGTAATTTCCTTGAAATGTTTTATTAAATTGTGATGTTGGAGAGAAACATGTTTGCAGGCTGTTTCATGTAAGTTTAATGATAAAATGGTTTTGAAGGTAAAAAAGGTGTTATGTAACAAGTGAGTGGGATGTTATGAGAGTTTCAATATATTGTAATGGTTTTATTAAATTGTTTAATGAATTTGTGGAAGTGTTAATGAAATGTGAAAAGTGTTGTGGGCTATTTTGGTGTGAGACATATTTCAAAATCATTTTGAATTAAAAGTGAACTTTTGTGATTGGGTGGTATACATGTGGGCTGTTTGGTTATTTTATGATATGGAAATGATATTTTCATCTGAATATTATATTCATTTACTTGTTGAACTTGTTTGAGAACAAAGGGAAAACTCGGGTATCTAGGTGGGTGGATGTGTACTAGTATGCTAGTGAATCCATGGGGTTTGGCCTCAGTCTCACTTAGCAATATTGACAATTACAACTTTAACTAAATTATGATGATGAGGATCGGGGACCGCTAGGTTATGGTTATGTACCCTACTAGTGGCTCATGCATGAGAACCGATATTTTTTATGGTTACTCTCACCGAGATTTGAGGTACCTGGGACCCACAACTAACTAGTGTCTAGTGGTTATTTCCCATTGATTGTGCTCACTAGATATTTTTTGCTTATCGTTAGCATACGGTATGAGTTGCTGGAAAATTCAGTAGCCTTTTAATTTATTTTAAAATTGTTTATTCTTTAAATTATCCCACTTGAAAACTGATTTTTTATGTTGCATCTTTTAGAAATTGTAACTAGAAATTACATGTTTTTGAAAACTTTCATGCTTTTTGTCTTAGAATTTTTATCGCATGGAATCTTTTAGTGGTGGTATCCTACTGGTCATTGGCTCACACCTTAGTTACACCTTTGGGTGTAATTAGACTTGGTTATTTTTTTGTCGCAGGTCGGGTACAAGTTTTTTTTATTCCAGTGTTTCGAGTTTCTAGCAGGTCCTTGGTGGTGAAGTCTTGTGGAGGTGGCCTGAGGGTGTTTCCCCATACCATGAGGGTTATTGGGATGTTTCATTTTGATTTTGAACCTTTGTTATAGTCTTTTTGAGTTGTTATAAGCTATCTAATATAGTTCTGAATTTTTGTAAAAGATTGTTTGGTTTGAAAAATCCAGATTCGTTTTATTGGATTCTTTTGTTGTTTTAAGTTTATAAACTCGGGTAAATCGTTCCCAATTCTCATTGTATGATACTCGGGCACTTGTTCCAGACCATGGGGATCGGGAATGCCCTTCGGGCCTTTCCACAGGCAATGTTTGGCACTGGTTTCTGTGGTGACCACATTTGGTTCGTGACAAAACATACTGCAAATATTTCCATCAAAATTTATATTGGAAATTATATTACTATGGATAATGAAAATGTCATAATGTTTGTTGGGTGACAACCAATCATAACTAGAAATGCCAAAGGTTTTGAACCCATGATCGAAGGATAATAAGGGTTTCATTCCAACCACTGTCTAATATGTTGCCCTTGTTATTTATAATTTTTTTGATAAATAATTATTTATGAAGAAATGGTAGAGTTACTTTTTATGTCTACATATATATTAATTAACCATATTGATTTGGAATAATATTTAGGGATAAATGGTTATACTTTTCTTTCTTTTATGGGCCTTATGATATTCTCAAAGTGTATTTTATCACTTTAAAAATCAATGTTATTTTTTGGGAATCCATTTCATAATGAAATAGAATTATTGGAAATAAATAAAATTACAAATAAAGAATGAATTTCATTATAATAGATAATTTTTTTATATTTCATTATATAATCGTTCATTAAATTAATTACACTATGTTTAGAAAATGATAAACAAATGTGTTTTCCTAATTCCATAATTTTTATTGAACCTATTTACTTTTAAATCATCAATGATTTATGATTTGGAGGTGAAAATAATCTCATAAACATTCAATTGTTTTTTATTGGAAACCCAAATCACTCATTATAAATATTTACTCTTTTACTTAGTGTCCAATCTTCACCCATAACCTATGTTCTCCTATGCGGAAACACAATTATATATTACATTGAGTAACAATTATGGTCCCATCATTCCCTTTTTGGGGATTTTTTAGTATTCATTTTTATGATGTGGGTTTATAAGAATTAAAATATGAAGTATTAAGCATTGGATAACCGAAAAAAAATTTGGGACAAATTATTTTTATGGGTGTAGAATTTAACACCCTGAGAATTTGTGAATTATTATTTTTATAATTAATTTATCCATTTTGATATTCTACATTTCATGAAACACTAAAAATAGATTTCCTTATATAAAAGTTATAGGTTTTTATTATTTTATATTCAAAAAAAATTTAATCGTTCACTAAATACAAAATAAATATTAGCTTTATCTACTTGGAACACTGATGATAACATGTCATACACAAAATAATAACTTTCCTCGATAGCTTGCGTAATACGCAACAGTGATTTTTCTGAACAATAATGTTATTATTTAATATGATAAGATATATCCTTGAAATATAATTAAAAGTTATGATTTTTCAAAAATTAATTTATGAAAACTTATGATTTAAATAAATATTATAATTCATAGGATATCAATTAAATATAAATGAAAACCAATTGAATATAATGGAAAAAAGTAAAATTGATATAGAGATATATTCCCCTAATAAATTAAAATAATTTTTCTGTGATATTAATGAAAGATAAATTCTAAATAATCAATAAACTTATTTTATTTCATTTTAATACATTTGACTGGCTGAAGATAAGAACAAACCCAATTTCACACATAAAACCTAATATTATTAGAAAAGAAAATTTACCGCCTTTTAAATAATAACTAATTTTAAACATATTTTATTACACCATTATTGATTTAATATTTCAAAATATATTTTAAATTCTTAATATAAACATAATAACTAGGTTAGGATAAATTTTTTGGTCATTTTCTGTAATGTATCCTTTTTAATGGATAATTAAAAATACTGGACTTTAATTCAAAACTACTATTTAATTTAATATATTTGTAAGGATAATTTATATTTAAATTTTGTTTAAAAGTATAAGTAGATAATAATTTTATAAATTAAACAAATTTAGGTATTTTTAACAAATTTCACATTGAAATTTGATATAAAAATATAGAAAAACGTTGATTATTTTTACTTAAATATCCCACAGTGTCGTCAAGTTAGTGGGATTAATGTTAAATTAATTTCAACCACTTCGGTGATTATAATTTTATAAAAAATATTCCATATATAGAATCAGAATAATTTTCAATTTATAATCATGAAAAAGTATATTTCTACCAAAATAATTTGATAAAGTAAAATAAATAATTATATCTATTATGGAAAATTAAGCTTCACTAATGACTAAACCATATGGTTTTGAGTAAAACGACCTATTAAATTTTCCAACAGACCTTTTATGGTCATATAATGAACATATACTTAATTTTATCTACTTTTAATCATTATGTGATCCACTTTAAATATGGAAAACGTGGATAGAATTATCTATTAAAATATTTACAAGTGTGTCTCTTTTCTTTCCCCAGAAAAGGCCACCACGTGTCCCTCTTCTTCAAACCTATGAAAACACTTAGGATATGAAATTATCGACCCAATATACGTCCCAAAAATCCTTCCTTCCTCCTTGAATCATGTACTTTGGAATAATTTAATCCAATGGGGCCAATAGGCACAAACCAAATGGAGTTACCCGACTAAGAGGTAATATCATCTCTCAAGCCCTTTATTTTATTTTCCTTCTACATCCCATCCACTATATTTATTCTATTATATTATAAAGATAATATATAATAAATATACTAGGATGTATATATGCTATATTTTCAACCTACACTTACACACACCTCCATTAAATGGATAGCGAAATTAATATTTATGTGTATGGAGAACTATCGCCTCAATAAATGATGATTGTTCAATTTTCATTACCGCCACTCATGGAGGAAATTATATTGGAAAATATATTGACATATTTTATGTATTATGTTTATTATTTCATTAAGCTTCATTATTCCATTAACAAAACATTTACTTTTACATTTTATTTGGTGTAAATACAATAATTTCTTTCTAGTATGTGTGGTCTATCACCTCCTCAATGTGGTATGAATCATTAATAGACTATATTGAAGGTATTATGGATGGGTTTAGGGAAAATATATTATATATATAACATTATAAATATAATTAAATGATATTATTTACACATATAAAAATATTCCTTTTTTTCTTTTTTTTTCAATATGAAATTTAAAACAGAAACAATGGTCATGTGTATGTATGGCTTACCATCTCCATAAATGATGTAATCCATTTCATAGATCAATATTATAAAAATTACTATAATAAAAAAAATTATTCATATCATAATTATATCATTATTTACATTCTAGAATCATTTTATAATTATAAGGACTAACAATTTAACAAATTAATACAGTTGCGAAGAACCAAGTGAATATTATCGGAATTGAAATCTTAACATAGGATGGTTTACAAGTGGGTAATATAAGGTCATAATGAAAATATATATGGTATTAGATATAAAAATAAATTTTTTTAAAATATTTCTATTTATTTTATGGTTGTTTCAATGAGTATGACAAGATTCAAGACAAAATATAAGTGAATTTCATCTCACATTTATTGGGAGATACAAGCTTTGTTCACCACCCATTTATTTTGAGTGGTGTGCCCACTAACCCTATAAGTATTATATTATTTTAATAGTTAAATTTATTGGTATTTAAATACACATTTTATGATATTTATTTTAATGGGATAATTATTCAAAAGATAGCAAATTAGAAAAGTTATTTTTCTCAAATTACACTATATGAGACACATGTTTTGTTTTATACCTATGTTATTTAAAAATGTTATATGATTCCAATTGAAATTTTATATAAATAATCTTTCTATTTTCAAGATATTTTATGTGTCATCTAATTTCATTTTCTTACATGAATTTTATGATCCCATATAACCAAGTGGTATGTGTTCATTGAAACAATCACATTACTTTTCAAAATTATCAATTATTATGCTTCTTTTGATGAAATATTAAGATTCAAATCTTAGGAACACTACATATCATCTTTATCATGCAATTATTCAGGATATATATTTTTATTAGAACCCTTTTTCACACATTTTAACATAATATAACTATATAAATGTTTTTATGAATAATATGACTCTATCTCTCACATCAGTTGGAAATCTGTTTTATTTAAAATCCATGATTTCAAAAATATTTTACAATTTTTTCTAAATCTATTTTACAAGATAATTTTCATGGAAAATGAATATTATATTTCATTATTGTTTATAAATAAATTTTATATGTTTTAAATTTAATATTAATATAAATTTTATTCAAAATATTTCTTAGATTTCTTAATATCATTTCAAACTATCTTCAATGAATTTTTTTTGAATTTTTTTTCAATATTTATTTATATTTTTTAAAACAATTTTCAAACAAAAATGTATTTGATATGTATTGAAGGTTATTTTTTATGATTTTGAGGAAAAAGGATTTCAAAAAAATTTCATGTTTCTTTCATAATTGTTCATGGATAAGGTATTCAAAATGTTTTCAATCTTTCTTTCTATTTTTTCAAATTATTTTCAATGGAAATGGATTTAAATTTTTTTATGATTTAAAAATTCTTTTTCAAATAAAAATGTATATTTTCCTCCAAAAACAATTTCAAAATATCATTTCAAATTATTTTCCATCTATGATGACATTGATTTATATTAATGAAATAATTTTATGTAATTATCCAAAGGATAAATTAATATTACTTCTTGAATGGTTAATGTTTTTATGGAATAATTGTTACAATAACCATTTCAATTTCATGAGGTCTATTATTTTGAAACCAAACGCGGTACATGAGTTATGTGTTGATAAAATTATTATGAAAGTTATCACTTTTAAAATGGTTATGATGTTATGAAATGTTAATGTTACCCATTTCATTTAATAGGTTATGATTTTTTGTTCATAAAACTGATACCTTTTCATGGGTCATGATAAAAGGATTTTTGTTGGAACAATCATGATTGATTTTGTTATGTGATCTGTCGGAACTATATCTCCCTCTAATGAATTTGGTAAAAATTTATATCTTATGATATTGAAATAGCTGAAATGTGAAATGAAATCTGGGTTAGTATTATAGGGAAAGAACATTATATGAACGTGGATTAGTATTACAGGGCTCGAATTGGGTGTGAAACAGATTATGTAATGGAATTTTTTCACTATGATGGTATCGATAATAATTCCTTGAATACTATGGAAATTATTTTTTATGCTTATGTGTCTGCCACAATTCCACATTTTATTCCCACATTGTTATTTCATGGATTATTCTCTTTATTTACATATTATTAAAATAATTAATTTAAATTATTTTTATGTATTTTTTAAAATAATTCTCTTTTTTCTTTAATAGAAATAGTGAAATGTATTTTACATTTTTTAGGTGTATAACATGAAAAAAATTCCCATCCATCATCATAAATAAAATGTTTCAAAGCATCCTTAATTAGATTCAAAAATAAATTTAAAATGGAATTATTTTGAATTTATTATTTCCAAATTAAGTTTTAATTGTTATTTTCAAAATGAAATGGATATATTCTTAATGAATGTTTTAATGATATTTTTATGCAATTTCTACTTGTTCAAGATGAAGATTGTTTATTTCACATATTATTCAATAGGAATATGTTGTATTTATTACATCCATATACTTATTATATATGGTTTATGGTTATATTAGAAAAGGATGGTATTGAAATTCACATCCTTGATTTATTTTGTAACAGCCTAAGATTTCATAGTACGTTAGTTCTTCAAAGTAATTCATCAACTTACACTACACACAACATCGAATTCAAGTGCACCATGACTTACCAAACTAGCCGTTCAAATGCAGTTATGAATAGTATTAACATAACTTTGATATTTATATAACCCTTATAATTTTAGAATCCATATTATGAGTTTATTAGACATAATGTACGGACAAATTCATTTTTTTAGATAAAAGAAGTATTTTTCAAAAAATGAATTTTACCGCCTATTAATGGAGAACCCTATTTAAATCCATTATAAAAAAAATTATATATTAAATTTGACAAAATAAACTTCTTCTTTATAATTGGTACATAATAATTTAGTTTCAAAAAATATTTGGTGTTTTTCTGATAACATTAATATTTGGGTGAATAGTGAAAAATACTAAATTTTAATTGAAAACAACTTTTTTAATAAAAAATTTTACAGTGTTCAACTATATATTTGAATGGTTTAGAAATATAATTATATTTTATTATTACCATTTAATCCAATTTTTTTCATTGGAAGAAATTTGGCTTTGAAATTGGACATAGCAAGGGTCAATCTTTTGATAATTATTATTTCATAAAATACGCTTTTTGGTTTTGAGAGCAGGAATTAATTTTAAATTAATAAATTAAATTCCTATATTTGTAATTTTGTAAAATGGACATAAATTTTGGATCCGGAATATCAAAATTAGCTTCGGGTGAAATTTTGGTATTTTTCTGAAAACATTCAATTGCTGATGAATAATGAAAAAAACTAAGTTATAGTTTAAAACCGAATTTTTTATTTAAATAATTATTTATTTTATTTAATTTTATTTTAGGTCAAAATAGATACATAATACATATATATTATCAATGTAATTCATTGGATTCAGTTTATAGTAATTTTAGATATATAAAATCTTTTATTAAACTTCTCACCGTCTTTTTCCAACTTCTTATGAGAATTTGAAAATTCACATAAAACATATTTTAACTCTTATGTGAATTGAATTTCAAAAATACGAGAGACATGATATCAGTAAGAAAAATTTTGTTCAATAAAATGAAAATAATTTTTGGTGAATAGTAACTTTGTTACTTTTATTTTCCAGAGTTAAATGTAAGTAGGGTAATTAAGGGTAAAAATGATATTATTATTACCCTAACACATGTTTTAATTATAATGGATTAGTATAATTTGACAAAAAACAACCTAAGGAATAAAATATGAACCTCTTTGGTCCACTTGTATTAGATTGAGACACTTATTATTTTTTTATTTAAAGAAGACTAAAAATAGTTAAAATCAAATACTAATAAATAACACATTTTTAATATAGGGTTATACATAACATAAATTAGACTATAAATATTCATTATAATTTTATAAATATTTCCTACATAATGGTTGTTTATTTATATTTTATAGACATTAAACAATTTAATTTATTTATGACACAATAATGATGCAGTAATTACCTAATTAATGAAATATTAAAATAATTGACATTATAAATATCCAAATAAATTTAACATGAGGCTTATTATTAATTAAAAAAATTATCTAGGTTAATATGACATATTAGGGTTGGTTAGATGAATTATCTTCGAATTAATAATGTTGTTATGAATTTTTTTAAAACAAAATAAAAAATAGTGTCAAAATTGACATAAAAGAGGTTTCAAAACAAGAGACTTATATAATGGAAGGTGTGTCATTAATGAACAACTTGGGGTTCTCAAGGATGTATATAGTATGTTTATTATACATATAATTTAAAAATTTAATGAGACATGGTAAATGAAAAACTATTTAACTAAGAGTAAAATCTAATAAAAAGTTATTATAGTAACCCAAACCTCTCTAAAACAAATTGGTTGAGTGTTTCTCGACCCATCCCCACCTTAGAAATTAAATAATCTAATTTTAAGCCATTACAAACTGAAATATATATTATTATAAAATAATATTTCAATTTTTTTCGAAGGTGCCCCTCACCCCTCCTATAAAAGGGAACTCCCCTTCCCTCAAATTCACACCTTCAATGCCTTTTGGTTCGGCCAAAATCTGCCTAAATACCCTATCAACTGTCATCCCTTTATCCAAGAGGCCATTATTTAGTCATAAATACAACCAATGGATCCCTTTGGATCAAATCAAAAGGAATAACCCGAAGAAGAGGTAAATATCTCATCACCTCTTTCAAGTTCGTTTCTTCTTTCACTTCCTCTTTCTTTGTTGTTTCTATTATAAAATAATAACTCGATTATCTTCTATATAATATGATGTTATTATGAAATGGTAAAACCATATTCATTAATCTATCCATCCTTTGAATGACATGTCACCACACGTGCGTACGTATGGCTTACCATCTCTACGTCGTGGTGTAATTGGTATTAAATACATTATTATTTGGATAGGTCTAAGAATGATGTGTAATTGACGTAAAAAATATCTATTACATGATAATGATTCTGCATATATGACATACCATCTAATTATATATTATTTTAATATCAAAATAATGATATTATCGCTCGTGCGTACGCATGGATTTTCATCTCCACGAACGCAACGAGATTCATTCCCCATCGTATCCATTCAAGAATAAATTTCATTTGAAGAATAAAAATAATTTTCAGAGACATGATATAATTCTAGATATGAATAACACACATATCATACCTAACAAATATGACTCACATAACAAATAATATAAAGGAAAACGAATCTGTTAACACCCGATATGACGATAATACTAAGATATTATTAACAAACCAATGTTAAAAGATAATCTATGATATCATATTAATGTATATGACTATTGTATAGTTTAATAAAAATTATTTCACCATTATACAGGTGGTTAATCTACACTTGACCAATGAAAAAGTACAATGTAAGGGGTTTCTTATCTCACTTTTAATTCCGTGAGATTTCAATTGTTCACCACTTATTTATTTCATGTGGTGTGTGTACTAACCAGGATTTTATTAATTGTGTAATTTACATTAATTTATGGATATTTACATAAATATTGTTTGATCCATCATTCATGGTATATATTTTTCGTAAGTTACCAAATTGGTAAGGGAATTACAAATTTCAATTTCCACTCACTCGGCTTTTCACATACTTCATTGATTATTTTTCCCCAAGATTATGTGTGGAATCACTATTCATTTTCTTATGTCATAATTTCCACTCCCCTTTCTTTTGATATACTTTTTATACACGTAATCACTCCATTTATAAAATCTCATGTCATTGATATGAACTTGATAAGAGTAATTTTATCTCAATATCCTTTTGGTGAGTTAAATATCCAATTCATTGGTGTTGTTTTTACAAGAATATATGTGAATGTCCTCTAATTGATTTACACTGAATATCCAATCATATTGAGTGTATTTATATTTCTCACACATAATTATGTCGTTGATTTATCTTTAACATAATAATATGGTCTTTATAAGATATTTTATCTCAACTTACATTCTATTAAGACTTCTTTGTTGTCATACACCAAATCACTTTTATATGGTGTATATAATGGACTTTGACATAGTATACCATGAATCCCTCTATTCTCATGATATTTCAAAGTTTTTATTACCTCAATTATTTTTATTCAAGTGTCTCGTTTTTGGTTAGGAACTCCAACTAAAATATCATTTTAAAATGTTTTAATGATTTATTATTCTGAATCATTATCATTAATTCTCATGTTTTAGAAATGGTTTTATGGATTTATTTATATGGAAATTAATGTTTTAAAAATAAAATTCCTTTTAAAATTTTCAATGTGGTATGAGACACTTTGATTCAAAAATATATTTTTAAATGGCTTCGTGACAAATAGTGTGACTTTTAAATGTTATCAAGAAAACAAGATATTTATCTCAAATATTTTTTATGATTATTTTAATCTATGTCAATATCCTTCATTATTATCGATTGAGGATAATATGTTACAATACAATATTCTATATTGTATTGAACGAGTTATGTTTTAATCTGTATGTGCTATTTTAATACCATTCTTGGTTTCTGGATAATGTATTGACATTTTGTATGCTAGTTTTCATAAGAATGTTTTTGTTATGTTTCAAAATTTTTATATAAAGAATGAATTGGACTTAGTATGATACGGGTGGAGCCCACTATATCACCTCGATGCATCGGTAGGTCTCATGAGACAAACTAGTGTATTGGCAAAAGGCCTTGACAAAATCTTATTTGTAGTCTCTGCACATGGCATTAACTACGTGGTTATGAAAGTCTGACATTATGAATTCCTTCATTATGAAAGTGGCTATTGATATTGTATATCATGAATCCCTTCATATGGTGTATATAATGTAATATGACATAGTATATCAGGAATCCCTTTATTCCCATGATATTACAAAGTTTGGATTACCACAATTATTTGTATTCACGTGTGTCTGTTTTGGTTAGGAACTCTCACTAAAATATCATTTTAAAATGTTTTAATGATTTTTTATTATAAATATTTCTCAATAATGTCCATGTTTTAGAAATGGATTTAATTATTTATTTATATGAACATTAAAGTTTTATAATTAAAATTCCTTTTAAAAGTTTAAATGTGGTATGGGACACTTTGATTTAGAAATCAATTTGTAAACAACTTCTTGAGAAATAGTGTGAATTTTAAATGTTTTCACGAAAAAGGGGTATATTTCTGTCAAATAGTTTTGATGATTATTTATATCTATGTCAATATCCTTCATTATTATCGATTAAGATTAATCTATTATTATAAAATCTTCAATATTGTATTTACTGAGTTACGTTTGACTATGGATGTTCTATTTTTATACCATTCATGGTTTGTGGATACATTATTGACAATTCGTATGCTAGTTTTAATACAAATGTTTATGATATGTTTCAAACATTTCATATGAGTAATTCATTAGAGTTTTTAAGTGATTTGTGGAAACTTTTATAGCTCCTCGATGCATCAATAGGTCTCCTGAGACAAACTACTGTCTTGGCACAAGGCCTTGACAAAATATTTTTTTAGTCTTGTCACAAGGCCTTGACTATGTGGTTATGAAAGTCTGTCCATATGCATTCCATCATTATGAAAGTGTCAATTGATATTGCATGTGATTATTCGATAAGTATAATATCAATGTGAATATGTAAATGGCATTATATGATTTTATCTTTTCCATATTATGTTGAAGTTTTACTTTAAAATGTTTTTGTTTTAGTCTTATACATTTCATTAAATGTTTATACTTATTTATGAAAGTTTCATCTATATTGTTATCCTTACTAAGAATTCGAGCTCACCCCTTTCTTTGTTTTTTTTCTCCCAGGATGAAAATAAGCATATTATGGCTGACCTGCAGGGATATTCTATGGGATCTTAGTTTTGACTATGGAATCAATTTTGTTTTAGTTTCGAATTTTATGATGTAGTGTAAAACTAATGAATTTATCTAGTATTTCGAAGGCTACTAAACTAATCGGTCATTCGAGACATGATCTTTTATGATCATGCCATTGATATGTAATAATGTACCGACTCTGGGCTTCTCGGGACAGGGCGATACAGTTGGTATCAGAGGATGTTTAGTAAAAACCTTAGAAACTATATTTAGATAAACTTTGATTAGAGAACATAGCCCTAAGATATAATTTGAGGTTTAGTATAGTGGAACTTCCTAAAATTTTGGTATTTTAGTGATTTTGGGAGTTTTCCAAGAAATACATTTTTTTCAGGATACAAGCATATAAAGGTGGCTCTTGCACAGATGTACCTAGGATTAAAAACCGAAAAAACTTCTTTGAGCTAGACTCGAATAAGAACTAGTGCACAAAAATGGGCCTTGCTGCACCCTTGGATACAACACTCCCATGGGATATGCTTAGGATAATTTACATTTACTTTACAAACCTATTTTAAATATTTTAATATAATATGAGAATAAATGACCATGGTTAGTCCTAAGGTGTTTCAAAATGAAAATATGGTGTCAGGATATTATTTAAATGATTTTATGAATATTGTTACTTACAGAATACTTTCTGGTTTTACACATTGGATGGATTCGAAGGATGTCATAATAATTTTGAGAATGATGTACAAGGTGGGACCAGTGGTGGAAATGAGCAACAAAATGGAATGTTGATAGGCGTAAAAGATATCGTGTTAATGCCAAATTATTTTTCAAAAAATATGATCAACAACATATATATTTACCAACTCCCGAACTCAAAAAAGAAGATAATGTTGATGAGTCATAAGAGCTCCTGTAGTGGAGTCCATGGAAAAAAGAATCCTCATTTTCCATCATTTAAGAAATGTGGAAGGATACACCCAAGAAAGTGTCTCAATAGAACAAAGAAATGCTTTACATGTGGGAATGAAGGAAAAAAGGTGAAGAATTTCCGAGGAAAATGAAGAGTACTATATAAGGAAATAAAAATGATCAGAAGAATCCATTTACAATCATTTTCCATAAATGTAGGGTACCTGGACATTACCTGAGTGGATGTCGTATCCTATAGGATATTTTATTGGTAAAAGAAGAAGCTATGTGGAAATAAATGGATGATGAAATATTTAAACTTATTAGTGCTCCTTGTTAATGGGATTACTTTGGAATAATTTTCTCTTGTATTTGTAACCCTGCAGTTTGTCATGTGAAAATGATATATGCAGAAGACTGTTCTTTTCTCTTGTGGATATAGTTATAAATAACCATTTGGTTTTATATGATCATTGAGTTTGCCGCAATTACAAGTTATTATATTTTGGGATAAAAATGCATGTTATGAGATATAATTTGTGGTTAAATTATGTTATTGTTATTTTGAGGAATTTATCTCATTTTTGTAATGTTATAAAATATAGTTTTTGAAGAAGAACAACACACAGATCATGTGAAAACCCATCACGTTGGACACATCTATGGGAATCAATCCCACAACAGGAGTATGATTGGGATTTATAGCCTACCACTGAACTACATGAAGTCCCTGGTTAGTGTGACTAATTTTTTTTAGTTAAATTATTTTATTGATCAATAATAAGTTTATTTAGGAACTTATGTCTTATCAAATGAATACCATTATTATAGGAAAATGATTTGGTGATTAAGTGATAAATGTTATTTTGGAAGATGTTCGATTTTTTGGGAACACCATATGCCCAAAGAAAATAGAATACTATGGGATTTTATTTGAGGAGTAGTGGTGGAATTTTATATATGTTTTTATTGTGGATTTATAGGTATTTTAGTTATTTATGGAAATGATTAACCTATAATAGAGAATATGTTATTATGTTAATTACTTTTAATAATGTAACTTTAAGAGTAATTGATTTTATTTGGAGATATAATTTAACGTGGAAGACAACATAACCAAATTCTTATTTGTTTTGGGTTTCAATATTAGTTTGGATTAAATTAAAGGATTTTAAGGACAATTGTTTATTGAATGGTATTTATTTATCTTTGGGGTAATGTTGGTTTAGATTTAGAAATTAAGATTAGTGTTTCTTTCACTAAAGTAATATCTTTTTGGGGGATCATCAGATCTTGTACTAACTGTTTTGGTTTTTATTAATCTCTAAATACAAGTTAAATATATAGTTTATCCTTTGTAGATCATTTGATTATCTAGAAGTTTATTCTAGCTCTTCCAGTGTGACCAAGCCTTCTTGAATACTCATCATTTTAAAAAATGAGTTAGTGGTAGAAATTTATTAGAGAATGAAACCCTACTTAAAATGTATGTATATCTCTTTATGTTCTTATTCAATCTCATAAATAAATTCCTCATCATTATAAAATGTAACATAAAACAAAAAAAATGTTGTCCATTTACTTTTCCTACTGGGAAACAAATAGCCATTTGTCCCATCACATGTTTGTGGTTTTATTGTTATTAACATTCTTCTGATCATGTTTTATATCCCTCTCCCTTAGAACTTGAAACTTAGTTTATCTTTCATATCCATGTTTTCTTACATGGAATCCTAGTATGAGTTATCTTCGGTGACCTTTGTACTTCAAATTATTTCTTTTAAGTGATATTTTTGTTGACTGTTTTTCAGATATGGGACTTTAAATTATATTCCCATCCCCAATTTTAAAAATTGGGAGGCTGAAATTTATTGAATGAGGGAATAATTTAACACCCTAATATTTCATAGTATGTTAGTTCTTCAAAGTAATTCAATAAATTGCACTACATGCAACATCGAGTTGAAATGCACTATGACATACCAAACTAGCCGTTCAAAAGTGCTTATGAATAGTACTAACAAAATTTTGAACTTCATATAACCCATATAATTTTAGAATCCATATTATGAGTTTCTTAGACATAATGTAATGAAAAATTCATTTTTTTCAGATAAAAGATGTTTTTAAAAAAAATGCAATTTGAATGCATTTTAATGGAGAACCCTATTTAAATACAATAATTAAAAATTTTATATATTTAATTTGACAAAATAAAAATTTTTTTTAGAATCGGGAAATAAGAATTTAGATTCAATAAATATTTGGTGTTTTTCTGATAACATTCATATTTGGGTGAATAGTGAAAAATACTAAATTTTAACTGAAAACAAATTTTTTCATCAAATGAATTTATAGTGTTAAACAATACATTTGAATGGTTTGAAAGTATAATTAGAAAATATTTTTAAAATTTAATCCAATGTTTGTCATTGGAAGTAATTTTATTTTCAAATTCGACATAAATAAGTGTCAATCTTTTGATAGTTATTATTTCTAA
Source organism: Viscum album (assembly GCA_963277665.1). NCBI lineage: Eukaryota > Viridiplantae > Streptophyta > Magnoliopsida > Santalales > Viscaceae > Viscum > Viscum album. The sequence goes on along the minus strand of OY728163.1, from coordinate 1,532,310,874 downwards.
AGAAACGCATTTTGGTTTTGACAACGAGAAATAATTTTAAGTTAATAAATTATATTTATATGTTTGTAATTTTTTAATATAGACTTAATTTTTTGATCCATAATATCAAAATTATCTTTGGGTGAATTTTTGGTATTTTTCTAAAAACTTTCAATTTTTGATAAATAGTGAAAAACACTGAGTTATTGTTTAAAAATGATTTTTTTATTTAAATAATTTTTTATTTAATTTAAATTTATTTTAGGTCAAAATAGATACAAAATACCTATATATTTTCAATGTAATTCATTGGATTCAGTTTATTATAATTTTAGATATATATAAATTTTATTGAATTTTTCACCGTCGTTTACCCACCTCCTAGGAGAATTTGTAAATTTATATAAAACATACATTTAACATTTATGTGAATGGTATTTAAAAAATCCGAGAGACATGGTCGATATTAGTATGAAAAATGTGGTTCAATAAGATGAAAATAATTTTTGGTGAATAGTAACTTTTTACTATTATTTACCGCGGTTAAAAGTAAATTGGGTAATTAGGGGTAAAAATGATATTATTATTACCCTAAATCATGTCCTAATTATATTATATTAGTATAATTCGACCAATACCAACCCTAGGTATAAAATATTAACCTCTTTGGTCCACTTGTAATAGATTGGGACACTTATTATTATTTTATTTAAAGAAGAGTTAAAAGAGTTAAAATCAAAGATTAATCACTAAAACATTTTTAATATAAGGTTATACATAAGATAAATTCGACTATAACTATTAATTATAAAGAAAAATAGATTTAATACATAATGGTATATTATTTATATTTTTTAGACATTATATAATTTAATTTATTTATGACACAATGATGATGCAGTAATTAGCTAATTAATTTAATATTAAAATAATTGACATTATAAATATCCAAATAAATGTAATTTGAGACTTTTTATGAATTACAATAATTTTCTAGGTTATATATGACATTTTATGGTTGGTTTGATAAATTTATTTCGAATTAATAATGATGTTATGAAATTAACAAAAACCAAAAACCAAATAGTGTCAAAATTGACAGGAAAAAGTTTTTAAAATAAATATTATATTCTTAATGGATATTCTATTCCTAAAAATCTAAGGTTCATCCAAAAGACATATATATTTATAGTTGTATCATTGATGAACCCTTGGGGTTCACTTGGTAGTATATAATAGGTTTATTAGCCATATAATATTAAAATATAAAGAGACATGTTAAATATCAAACTATTTAACAAAGAGTTAAATCTAAAAGATAAAGTTATTATAGTAACCAAAACCTGTCTAAATCCTTTTGGTTGAGTTGTATTAGACCCATAACAACCTCTGACATTAAATAATCCATTTTATATCCATTATAAATAGAAATTTATTTTATTATAAAATAATATTTCTAGTTTTTCCTAAGGTTCCGCTCACCCCACATATAAAAGGGAACTCCCCCTTCCCTAAAATTCACACATTCAAAGACTATTAGCTCGGACAAACCCTACCCAAATACCCTATCAACATTCATCCCTTCATCCTAGTGGCCCTCGTTGATCTAGAAAGCCATCCAAAAGATCAATTTGGATCAAATGAAAAGGAAGAACCCGAAGAAGAGGTAAATATCTCATCACCTCTTTCAAGTTCTGTTCTTCTTCCACTTCCTCTTTCTTTGTTGTTTCCATTCTAAAATAATAACTCAATTATCTTCTATATACTGTGATGTTATTATGAATATGGTAAAACCATATTCATTATTCTATCCATCCTTTGAATGATATGTCACCATATGTGAGTACGTAAGACTTATCGTCTCCACGTCGTGGGGTAATTGTTATTCAATACATTATTATTTAGATGGGTAATATAATGATGTGAAATTGATGTAAATAATAAATATAACATGATACTGATTCTTCATATATTATATACCATCTAATTATATAATATTTTAATATCAAAAGAATGATATTTTCTCTTGTGCATACATACGGATTGTCATCTCCACGAACGCGATGAGATTCATTCCCCACCGAATCCATTCAAAAATAAATTTATTTTCATGAATAAAAATAAGGTTTAGAGACATGATATAATTCTAGATACGAATAAGATATATCCCACCCCTAACAAATATGACTCACATAACAAATAATATAATGAAAAACGAATCTGTTAACACCCAAAACGACGATAATACTATGATATTATTAACAAAGAAATGGTAAAAGATCATATATGATATCATATTAATGTATATGATTCTTGTATAATTTAATAAAAATTATTTCCCCATTATACAAGGGGTTAACCTACCCTCTACCAAGGAATAATTACAAAGTAAGGGGTTTCTTATCTCACTTTTTATTCTGTGAGATTTCTTTTCTTCACCACTTATTTATTGTATGCGGTGTGTGTACATCCCATGATTGTATTAATTGCATAATATACATTAATTTATGGATATTTACATCATCATTGTATGATCTATATTTAATGGGATGTATGTTTCGTAAGTTACCAGTTTGGTACGGTAATTACAAATGTCAATTTCCACTCATTCGACTTTACGCATACATCATTGATTATTTTACTCCAAGATTATGTGTGTAATAACTATTCATTTTCTTATGTCATAATTTCCACTTCCATTTCTGTGGATATAATTTTGATATACATAATCACTCCATTTATAAATTTTCAAGTCTTCGATATGAACTTGATAAGAGTAATTTTAACTCAATCTCCATTTGTTGAGTTAAATATCCAATTCATTGCTGTTGTTTTTACAAGAATATGTGTGAATGTCCTCAGATTAATTTACACTGAATATCCAATTATATTGATTGTATTTATATTTTTCACACATAATTATGTTATTGATTTATCCTTAACCTAAAGATATGGTCTTTATATGATATTTCATCTAAATTTACATTCCATTAAGACTTCTTTGTTGTTATAAACCAAATCACTTTTATATGGTGTATATAATGTACTTTGACATAATATATCATGAATCCCTCTATTCTCATCATATTACAAAGTTTTGAATACCTCAATTATTTTTATTCAAGTGTCTCTCTTTTGGTTAGGAACTTTAACTAAAATATCATTTTAAAATGTTCTAAAGATTTATTATTCTAAATCATTCTCATTAATATCCGTTTTTTAGAAATGGTTTTAAGGATTTATTTATATGGACATTAACGATTTAAAATTAACATTCATTTTAAATGTTTCAAAGTGGTATGGGACACTTTGATTAAGAAATCTATTTTTAATGACTTCTTGACAAATAGTGAGACATTGAAATGTTTTCAAGAAAGAGGGGGATATTTCTCTCAAATAGTTTTGATGGTTATTTTTATCATTGTAAATATCCTTCATTATTCTCGATTGAGGTTAATCTCTTACAATACAATATTTTATATTGTATTGAATGATATATGATTGAATTTATATGTGCTATTTTTATAAAATTCAGGGTTTGTGGATAAAGTATTTATTTATATGGTTAAGAATGCTTTTATAATGTTAATTCAATTCAGAATTTTAAAATTGGTATGGGAAACATTGATTATAAAATGTCCTTAAGTGTCTTCCTTTCTAAATTTTGTGACTTTTAAATGTTATCATGAAAATGGGAGATTTCAATCAACGAGTTTTACAAATAATATTTATCTATGTCAATATCCTTTGAAGGATTTTAAACATATTTGAATTTGATTAATTATGGTACAAATCTTCCATATTATATTGATGGTTTTGTGGTATATTTGACTATGGATGTGTTATTTTTATACCATTCATGTATTATGGTTAAAGCATTGACATTTATTATTCTAGTTCTAATATGAATGTTTATGTTATGTTTCAAACTTTTCATATGAGGAATGTATTGGACATAGTATGTGATGGGTGGAGCATGCTATAGATCCTTGATTTATCGATAGTTTTCATGTGACAACAAGACATGGAATTTTCCAAGGCCTTTCGCAATTTGATATATCATTTTGGCCAAGGCCTTAATCATTTTAAGACGTCCTGGTTGAGGCCTTGAAAAAATGTTTTAGAATGTCTGGCATTATACATTCCCTCATTATAGAAATAACATTGATAGTTCTTGACACAATGATGATGCAGTAATTACCTAATTTATTTATGACACAATGATGATGTAGTAATTACATAATTAATGAAATATTAAAATAATTGACATTATAAATATCCAAATAAAAATAATTTGAGACTTTTTATGAATTCCAATCATTTTATTGGTTAATATGACATATTAGGGTTGGTTAGATGAATATTTTTCAAAGTAATAATGATGTTATGAATTTAGAAAAAACGAAATATCAAATAGTGTCAAAATTGACATAAAAGAGATTTTAAAAATAATATCATATTATTAATTGATATAATATTCCTAAAAATTAGCAGTTCGGTCAAAAGACTTATATAATGATAGGTGTATCATTAATGAACCACATGGGGTTTGCTTCGAAGTATATAATATGTTTATTAGCCATATAATATAAAAATATAAAGAGATATTGTAAATGTCAAACTATTTAACTAAGAGATAAATCTTAAACATAAGGTTATTATAGGAACCTAAAAATGTCTAAAACCTATTGGTTGAGTGGTTTTCGACCCATACACACCTTAGACTTTAAATAATTCATTATAGAGCCATTAAAAATAAAAATTGATTTTATTATAAAATAATATTTCGAGTTTTTTCTAAGGTACCCCTCACCCCTCTTATAAAAGGGGAAACCCCCTTCCCTCAAATTCACACCATCGACCAGAAGACTTATATAATGATAGGTGTTTCATTAATGAAAAACTTGGGGTTCAAATGGAAGTATATAGTATGTTTATTAGACATAGAATATAAAATTTTAAAGAGACATGATAAATATCAAACTATTTAACTAAGAGAAAAATCTAATAGATAATGTTATTATAGTGACCCAAACCTATCTAAAACCAATTGGTTGAGTGTTTTTCGACCCATACTCACCATATTATTTAAATAATCCATTTTGGAACCATTAGAAACCGAATGTTATTTTATTATAAAATATTATTTATATTTTTTTCTAAGGTGCCCCTCACCCCTCTTATAAAAGGGAACTGCCCCCTACTTAGAATTCACACCTTCATAGCCTTTTGGTTCGGCCAAAATATGCCCAAATACCCTATCAACTATCATCCCTTAATCCTAAAGGCCCTACTTTAGTCATAAATCCAACCAAATTATCCCTTTTGATCAAATCAAAAGGAAGAACCCGAAGAAGAGGTAATTATCTCATCACCTCTTTCAAGTTCGTTTCTTCTTCCACATCCTATTTCATTGTTTTTTCAATTATAAAATAATAACTCCAATATATTCTATATACAGTGATGTTATTTTGAATATGGTAAAACCATATTCATTATTCCATCCATCTTTTGAATGACATGGCACCATACGTGCGTACGTACAGCTTACCATCTCCACGTCGTGGTGTTATTGTTATTCAATACATTATTATTTAGATGGGTTTAATAATGATGTGTAATTGATGTAAATAATAACTATAACATGATAATGATTCTCCATATATGATATACCATCTAATTATATATTTTTTTATATCAAAAGAATGATATTGTTTCTCGTGCGTACGTACAGATTGTCATCTCCATGAACGTATGGGATTCATTCCCCATCGTATCCATTCAGGAATAAATTTCATTTGATGATGAAAAATAATGTTTTGAGACATGATATAATTCTGTATATGAATAATATACATCCCATCCCTAAAACATATGACTCACATAACAATGAATATAAAGGAAAACGAATCTCTTAACACCCAAAATGACAATAATACTAAGATATTATTAACAAACCAATGTTAAATGATCATCAATGATATCATATTAATGTATATGATTATTTTATAATTTAAAAAAACATTATTTCACCATTGTACAAGATTTTAATCTTCCCATGACCAAGGAAACAGTACAATGTATGAGATTTCATATCTCACTTTTAATTCCGTGATATTTCAATTGATCGCCACTTATTTATTGCATGTGGTGTGTGTACAGCCCATGATTGTATTAATTGTGTAATATACTTTAATTTATGGATATTTATATCATCATTTTATGATACATCTTTCATGTTATGTATATTTTGTAAGATTCCAAATTGGTAAGGGAATTACACATTTCAATTTCCACTCATTCGACTTTACGGATACTTCATTTATTATTTTTCTCCAAGATTATGTGGGGAATCACTATTCATTTGCTTTTGTCATAATTTACACTCCCCTTTATTTGGATATACTATTGATACACATAATCAATCCATTGATAAATTCTCAAGTCATTGATATGAACATGATAAGAGTAATTTTATCTCAATATCATTTTGTTGAGATAAATATCCAATTCATTGGTGTTGTTTTTAAATGAACATATGTGAATGACCTCTAATTGATTTACACTATATATCCAATCATATTGAGTGTATTTATATTTCTCACACATAATTATGTCGTTGATTTATCCTTATCCTAATGATGCAGTCTTTATAAGATATTTTATCTCAACTTATATCCTATTAAGGCTTCTCTGTTTCCATACCCCAAATAACTTTAATAGAGTGTATATAATGTACTTTGACACAGTATATCATGAATACCTCTATTCTCATGATATTACAAATTTTTTATTACCTTAATTATTTTTATTCATGTGTCTATTTTTTGGTTAAGAACTCTAACTAAAATATCATTTTAAAATGTTTTAAATATTTATTATTCTAAATATTTCTCATTAATTCCCATGTTTTAGGAATGGTTTTAAGGTTTTATTTATATGGAAATTAATGTTTTAAAATTAAAATTACTTTTAAAAGTTTCAATATGGTATGGGAAACATTGATTCAAAAATATATTTTTAAATTGATTCTTGAAAAATAGTGTGACTTTTAAATGTTATCAAGATAGGGGATGTTTATATCATATAGTTTTGATGACTATTTTAATCTATATCGATATCCCACATTATTATCGATTCAGGTTTATCTATTACAATACAATCTTATATATTGTATTGAATGAGTTATAGTTGACTGTGTATATGCTATTTTTATACCATTCATGGTTTCTGGATAAATTATTGACATTTATTATGCTAGTTTTAAAACGAATGATAATGTTATGTTTCAAAAGTTTCATATGAGGAATGAATTGGACATACTATGGTAGGGGTGGAGCCCACTATATCACCTCGATGCATCAGTAGGTCCCATGAGACAAACTAGTGTATTGGCACAAGGCTTTGACAAAATCTTATTTGTAGTATCTGCACAAGTCCTTGACTATGTGGTTATGAATGTCTGGCATTATGAATTCCATCATTAAGAAGTTGTCTATTGATATTGCATTTGATTATTTGACTAGTATAATATCCATGTTAATAAACAATTTGCATTATTTGATTTTTTTCCTTTCCATATTATACTGATGTTCATGTTTAAAAGGATTTTGTTTTATTCTTATACATGTCCTTTATTGTTTATTCTTATTTATGAATGTTTCTGCTATATTATTATCCGTACTAATCATATGAGATAACCCCTTTCTATGTTTAATTTTTCACAAGATGCAAAGAATTATATTATGACAATCCTACAGGGATAGTCTATGGGATATGAGTGTTTTATATGGAAATAATGTTGTTGTAATTTTCCATTTTATGATGTAATGTAAACCGTATGATTGTATCTAGTACGTCCAAAGCTACTAAACTAATCAGTCTTCGAGACATGATCTTTTATGATCATGCCAATGATATGTAATAAATCACCAACTATGGGATTCTGGGTTCGGGGCGTTACACATTTTTGTAGTCAATAACCTTCCCTTGAAATATTAAATTTCTTATGATCATTAGATATTAGATTCTCCCTTAATACAAATATTATTTATCATGGATATGATTATTTTTGAAACCATATTTCATTTGTATATATTGTATTCTACATTGAAATACATTTTTTATGGTGAAATATTGATAAATAGGTTTTCTTTACTCAGTAAAGATATTTAATGATAAAAATAATTTACTACTAATAAAATTGATTATAAGAAGTATATGTAATAAATTGAACATGTATAATATGGGTTGTACTCAATTAATTATATCGCCTTAATTCACTGGTATTATCCTAAGGATAATCAATTATATTGGATGAAATCATTTGGCCAAATCATATAATCATTTACCCAGTTGTGTTAAACTATCATGTGATTGGCATTGATTGTAGTGGCATCATCACCATGAAACAAGACGTCCAATAATTAATCATTTCCAATATTCACATTTCAGATATTATATTAACTAATATTTCCCCAATGAAATGAACTCTGAATGCATTTAATTATTATTTATTGATTAAATGGATTGTATTTTCAATTATATACCTTTTTTATTGGTCATTTATTATCCAGTTATGATAGACATGTATTTGATTAGATTGAATTTGTTTTTTAATTTTACCAAATATAATTATTACTATCCCTGAGATTATCACATAGATACTATCTATGAATTCACATTGTTCTCTATTTATTAATTAATTGGAACTTTTCTAAGTTATTTATAGTTACAAATTGTTTATTCTTATGGACTCATGATTACAACAACTATAATTAACCCTTACATAGAATTTGGGCACACCATTATTTTGTTTTATTTCCATATAATCTTAGATGTTACTATGATTTCCTTGTAAGGATATACTAGAGGGAATAATTTTATTCTAAAAAAATGTGTTGTAATATATATATATTCAGAGGTAGTGGAAAAATCATGTATTTATCTCCATTACCATGACTACTAATCTATTCAGTCATTAGTGATGTGATTCCTTGTATATGTGCCAATTTATTAAAGTAGAACCATATTCAGGATACTAGGTTTGAGGATTCTATAGTTTTTATTAAATAATGTTTAGTGAAATCCTTGAGAAATAGATTTTGGAATGTATAGATTAGGGGATATAAACATATGATAGACATTGAGAGTAAATAAAGAAGAACATAATGTTTTAGTGTAAATATTATCTGGTTTTTTCTAGAAATGCATCCCTACATGGATACTAATAGTGTAAATGGTTCATGAAAAAATGTCTTGACAGTTAATAACTCCAAAAGGGTGTTTTGTTATGTCCAGATCATCACTTGGTAGACAACAATGGGCCTTACTGTACACCTAGTTTGATACTCTGATTGGATATTTATAAAATAATCTAAATTTTCATTACAAACCCAAATGATGGATTTAAATATATTATAGTATTGAATAACCCATGTTATATATAAATTATATTAGATTTAATTGATGTTGTATGAAATGAAGAAATATTGTTTTATATGTGTAAGTGGAGGAAATAAATAAATGAATTTCTAAAAAGAAAAATATGATTATGATGGAAGGAAATAAACATCATCCAATGGATCCATTTGTATTTATTTGTCTCAAATGTGGAGAACCGGGCATTTATCCAATTTAATTTCCTCATCTAAATGTTAATCCTAGGACTGAGGAAGAAAAAATTTTAAAATAAATTTGATGAAGTGTTTATTTGGTTTCATAAAATATATTATAAAACTATTATTACCATTGATATTCTTTTATAAAATGATGAACCATTTAATAATTGTAATAAATTTTAAAATCATATGTGTCAACATTAACATTAGATTTATGGATACCATAATGCATTTATGAGTTTAATAATGATCAATAGTTCATAGTGAAATGAAATACATTTTTGGTTTTAATTAATGGTAGTCTTCCATGATTAAGTAAATTTTAGGATAAATTTATTGTAATTATATGTCATAATGAAAATTTTGCTCGATGAAAAATGAATTATATCTTATTGAAATATGTAAAGAGGTATTTTTATCCTTTTTGGTTGACATGATCATTAATGGAATTTTAATAGTAGTAAAATAATTACATTATTAATTTTTAAATAATAAAAGATAAATTAAGTTATATTATCACCTTAATAAATTTTTATGAAATGATTAACTTTTTTTGAGGATTTAAATCATATTGTTTGTAAAATGATAATTATTATATTAATATTGTTTAGAGAATGTCATCCCAAAATCTGGGTGAAAACCAATCACATCCCAAAAGGACATAGGGATTCAACCCAAGATCGAATGATGGAATTGGTTCAGTTCCCACCTCCATCCTATGAAATGTTCTTGTTAGTATTTAATTATTTTTAGATAAATAATTTATAAAATATATTAATGAAGAATACATAGACTTAACTTTGATGATTATAGAATAATTATATATATATTATTACTTATGATAACCATATGGGTTTCAGAAAATTGTTATGGGTCAATAAAAATTCTTTTAAAACTATAATAAATATTACGATCCATTAAAATTGATTTATATTGGTTAAAAATATAAAACTAATTTTGGATATTTATTTCATGGAGTAAGGTATGGATTAGAATATTATATAATAACCAAAATAGGATTAAATTGTGCTTATTATTATAAATGTATCAAGTACGTATATTTCCTTATATTTTTTTAGTAAAATAAATCGTCATCATTAGAAAAATGATCTAGAAACAAAATTTTATCATGTAAAATTTACATACAATGAACCATATAGTTGTTTAAATCATCAAAGATTTAGGGTTTTTATTCACTTAATATTCCATTGATCATTAACTTACTTGCGATCAATAAACTCAATCTATATATATAACAATTCATGCTTTTCTTACATGTCAACATCTTCATGTGCCCCAAATGTTATCCTATATATTTCATAGTAATTTTTTATTTCATAGGAACATTATACATGTATATCTATCTTATTAAAAGGATTAATTGAATGTCCTTTTTTACTTTTGTGTTTTTTAACACTGGTATATTGAAATTTATAACCCAAGATTATCAAAATCTAGTTTACATTTTGAGGACACAAATTATTTTAGGTGGGGAGAATATAACACCACAAAATTATAATTTAATAACATTTATTATGATATAATTAATGACACACAACACTAATATTAGAAGATAAAAAACAACCTAAAAATTATCAATATATTTATTTTTAAATAAATTCAATAATTTCAATATCATCCATTACACGCTAAATAGTGTTTAGCTCATGTTATACACAACACTGACTTTAAGAGAAATGAGAAATATTTTTAAAATATTATTTTAGTATAATATTTACCTCCATGTAATTGGAATTTCTTGTTTGAATAGTATAAACAAAATTATGAAAATTATGATTATCTATTTAATATGAATAATATAAGAATCACTTAAATAGAATAGAATTTTTTTTGAAAAGTATTATTTTTCTAAAAGATGGGTTAATAATATTTTATAACATAACATAAATTAAATTTTTAAAATTTTTAATAAATTAATTCCATAAAATAATACAAAAGTATTTAAATAATAATATCCAAACTATGAATGCTTTATTTTTTTAATTTCTATAATGTATTATTTTTTTGATAAGTAGTGAAAATACTGAATTTTAACTAACAATTTCATTTCGTTCAAATAATTTTTAATAATTAATTATAGTATCAATATATTTAAATGTATAATTATTTCATTTATATATCAATTAATAATTTTTTTCCAATTTGAATCATTTTAATATTAAATTTGGATATAAAATATTGCACACTTTTTAAAAAAATTTATATAAAAACTCACTTTGTCATTACGATTGTGGGATTTATTTTAAATTATATTTACCACTTATTTTATTGGAATTTTGTAAAATAGATTCCATTTTTTTATCATAATAATTTATATTGTCAAATGTGGTAAATATAACATTTTACAAAAATTTATAGTGAAAAATTAAAAATTTAATTCTCGGGTAGGTAAAAATTGATTAATAGAAGAATTAAAATAAAAACATCAGGGTTAAATGTATCCAAACAACATTTCCAATCACCATTTTAAGAACCTATTTTTACCATATATCTTATAGACACAAAAATTTACTATTTTTTTATTTTTCACAAAAAAATGTCGGTATGTTTGAATCTTTTCAAATCATTGCTTATTTGCCACTCACCTTACTTATAGAATGTCACCCACTCTCTCTTATCCATACCTTAACAATAATTTATATGGGAGAATACCAAGAATTATAAATTCAAAAATTCTTTCCCATCATCCTATAATCGTTATATTTGTATTAAGTCCAACCTATAAAGGATATGGTGGAAACCAATGGAGGATACCCAATAATAAGGCAATTATCTTCAATGAGCTCTTTTATTTTATTTATTCCTCCAAAACCATAAATTATTATCATATTATTCTTATATATTAAAAACAATTTATTCCATAAAAATATTTTCCTTTATAATAATAGGAATACCTAAAAGAATATAAAATTTCATCAAATGGGTTATGAAATCATTAGTCACTTATACGGAGGTCTACCGCCTCACGAACCGATGACATATGTTACATCATTAACATATTTCATGGTTCTATATTATAATGAATATAAATTATAAATATGATATTTAAAACAAAATTATAATGATGGATTCATTATATTATTTTAAAAAAATTACTTTCCATTTCGTTAGGAATATGATAACTTTTCTTGTCTGTACGACATACTACTTCCTCGCAAAGAAATGAGATTCATCATTCACTAACATATTACATGGAAGTTGGTTAATATAATTTTAGTTATTTTATGTGATATAAATGAAATTATTTGTATCATTATTAAATATGTATCATTCTATAAAGATAATATATCAATTTATATCATACCTTTTCTCTTACTTATAGAATATAATATCGTTCGTGTATGTGGGGAGACAACTTCACATAGTGATGTGAATCTATTTTCATTACCACACTAAATTTCTAGTATATATATATATATATGAATATATAATATTATATTTATGGTAATATTACCTTTCTGAAAAAATGAAATATTATTAACATCAAGACATAATGATCGTTGAAAAATGGACATATTACTCATGTGTACGTATAAGTAATATTTCCATGATTGGTTTTAATAATATGATTGATGTAAAAATGAAATATTATAAGTAATATTTATGGTAATATCATTCTGTTATATTACTTAATTGTGTTCGTTGATATTTTATGATTTTATATATAAAAATTTTCAGTATATTATGTATTATTTCCACATGATTAACGTGGATTTATAGTTTATACACATATTAAATTTAAATATAAATTATTGCATAAATGTTATTATCATTCTAATGGATTATTTTACAATATCATTATAATTGTAATTTTTTTCTTGATTTTTAGTTAAAGGAAATTATTTGACCACAAACTAAAAAAATCATTTTATTCACATGTATTTTTCATGATATTTTATTGTACTAGTACCATTTTTACACAACATGTTACTTAAATTTTGTGAGAAATATTATTTATTAAAACCTTACATTAATTATCACTTTGGTAAGAAAATATTTTTTTACAAAACCATGTATTATAAAATTGATTTCAATTTATTTTAATATAGTTTTATGTTATTTCTATTATTCAATAACAAAAACTTAATTTTAAATATAATCCACTAGGGATATGATTTATTGAAAAAATAATTATTATTCCCCTAGATGGTTTATGATTATTTTGACCAAGCATAATATTTAATATCACATCCATGAATCTTTTTTAGAGTAAATAATATTAACATTTCATGTCAAATTTCATTGTATAGATAGATTATAAATTTCCCCTAGACAGAAATATTATTTATCATGAATATTTTTTTTAAAAAATTTTAATATCATTTTTACATATGGTGTTTAATATTTAATTTCATTTTTTTATATAGGGAAATATTCATAAATCCATATTCTTTAGTAAGTATATATTTTTTCAGGGTAAAGAACATTGTTTATGAATTAAATTGATTATTCAATATATGGTAAATGATTTTTAAATGAAAGATGTATGTGTGTCACGGTTAGTGATATCCCCTTGATGCTTCGATATTTTCATGAGATGAATAATAAATCTAGCATACAATAATTTTTCCAGGAAATACGAGTTTGTATCCAACTGTTTTAAATTGCATTTTGAATGTTATTTATGGTAGAGTAATCATGATCTTGATAAGTTAAATATAATAATTAATCATTTAATTCATTCAGATTTTATATAATATTATTATGATGTTATTACAATGATAATATATATGGAATCATTAAGTCCATAGTTATTGATAAAATGGAAGGTGATATTAGTTATTTTCCTTATGTTATAGATTATTATTTAATCAAATATGATATTTATCATATTGATTATAGTGAATTTATATTTCAATTATTTACATTTCCATATTGATTATTATCGATGAAATTTCTATGTTAATATTATCTATGGACTAATGTCCAACTCAATTTATTGACAACATAGAATCTGTGTTTTTTTATTTACCTTTACATACATATTATTGTTATTGATTTGTGATTTATTCTGATTTACATATCCCTTACTAAGTATTTTAGAACACCCTTATTCAGTTTCTGTTACCATGATTCCATGAATTTAATATGATATATTTGTAATTATATTATATAAGGAATAATGTTATTCTTGAGAAAAAGTGTTGAAATTTGTATATTTAGATGTAATGAATGAGACAAGTATTTTTCTAGATTTTCTAGACTAATAAAATATTATGTCCTTTGAAATTTGATTCCAGGTATATATACCAATTTAATGAAGGTTACATTAGCTATATGCTACTATGGTCTTGGTCCTTAAAATGAAATATTGATGAAAATATGGGTCCTTATTAATAGATCAAAGAAGTTATCAATGCTTGGAAGGGGATTTAGATTCTTGAAGGTCATTTAATACAGTCCCTAATAATCCACACATAAGAATAATGTTTCGACAACCTTCATGGTAAAAAAACAAAAGAGAACACCAAGATGATATACATAGTCTTCAGAACTTATTGTCTTCTAGACCATCCAATGAAACAATAAATTCACAAAGCTCTATTTGCGTCATTCTAAAAGGACTGATAGTAACTAGATAAATTCGGGGAAGAAACACTATCATGGACTCATTATAGTGCATGAGAGGTAAAATATAGGATTTCTCTAAAATTATTTCCTAAAAAGGTCAGCATCTTGAGAAAATTCATTATATTTCACTCTTCCATCATCATAAAACATGACTTCTCTAAAATTCATGAGGAAATAGAAGCAAAACAAATTAGACAAAAATGAACTACAAGAATATCCCAATTAACCTAGTGTGTATTGCTTCACCATTATGGAGATTAGAATGTAACTATCCACTGATATTAGTTTATATGAGCTTCATAGAAAACTATCTAATCCACATCAAGTCACAAGTCCAAGTATGTTATTTCTAGTATAAAATTTTCTAAAAGAAAATGGTATCCTCTCATTTCTTGATAACACACCATGAAACCCAAGATATCTTATTACCTCACTCCTAAAATTGATTGAATGTTAATAATTCTATCCATATTATATATATTAAATACAATTGTTTTTAAAATTATATAATTAAAAAAATTTGATACTCCTATAACAAAAAACACAAGAAATAGTTTATGAAATAAGGAACATACCTTCTATAGTAGACATTCCTACATATATGCTAGCTGGAGTAAACAATATAGTGTTCATACGGCTCATCCTAATGACTTGGGATGCAATAATACTCCCTTTCACTGATCCCTCTTTCTAGCATAGTTATTCTTTCACTTAGGATCCTCTATCCATGCATCAAAATGAATGTTGGGTGGAACTAGATCATTTAGTATTCCGAGACTTACCTATGTCTTTCCCAAACTCCGAAACCTTTCATGATCCCATAACACTAATCGGTTGATGAATAACCATATGAAAACTCTATAGGTGGTCTAATCGAATTTTATCTCGATAATCCAAAATAGATAAAGGAATTTGGGGACACTTCAATAAAACTAGCCACAATGATAGTATTAAAATGGACATTGACCCCTTGATAATTTTCCAATACCCTGTTAACTTTTACAATTAATTACCCTGAAATAATTTTAATATGATTGACTTTTTATTCCATAGGAAGATCCCTAATATCTCCATAGTAAAAGTACATATACCTTACTTAGTCCCTCTCATATAATCCCTTTCATGATGAGAGAATAATTTACTAATTTCACAAATATGATCAAGAAAAATATGCTTACATTTGTCTTCATATCATGGTGAAGTTCATCCTGAAAATGTCTCACCCAAAGGATATAATAATCATTCACACACCAAGAATAATTTCATAGTTATGAGAACTATCGAACATTTTCCAAAACTGACATTCCCTCCTACGTCATGTGTATGAACTCGAAAGCCTTATCATCTATTAAAATCATTATATAAAAGGGACTATTAAAAAATTCATTGAAATTTTCCCATGATAAATCATATTTCTTCCCAACATGCTCAAGAATATACTATAAACACTTGGATTTTCCTTAATACATGCATGGATTTTTTTCACCCTACAATCAATATGATTCTCATGGTACATGAAGATCTTCAATACTAACTCGATCCATCAATTGATTTTTAGGGGCCTCCCTCCACCTTGTTAATTTTAAGATATTGGATATGAAAATATCTCATCATCTAGGACATAAATGTTAATGTAAAAATATTATACCTCAACATGGATCACTTGAACCTTATTATTTTATCCCTAATTGGAATATAAATCTAATTCACCTGAGCAATATGAAATTTTTGAACGACTATGTTTTAAAATTTCTTGTTGGAAATATTCTAAAACATGATTCGAAGATCAAGAAGATTATTTTATCATTAATGGTTTAATACACTTTTTATCACATAGTTTATATAATTGAGTAAACATAAACATGCAAATATAATGGTGAAAAAATACCCCAAGGTTCCTTTATACTTTGATTAAAAAGTGATTTTTCATAATATAACACATTATTTTTTCCATTTTCACTATATAAACTAGGAATTTCATTTCATTGTCTAAATGAAGTTATATCATAGTAAAAAATATGTCCCAAACATGAACAATTCATGTCAATATATACTTTTATATTCCTACGGTGATTCTTGCTTAATCATTTCTCACTATATTAGGCAATGCATAATTATCTCAATAAAAAATAATGTCCCACAACATATGCATCACCCATGAAAAAATAACCTCAATTATTACAAGAATACAACATGAACAAAAATCATATCCCTGGGAACATAGATCATTTCCCATTAATAAGTATTATCCTCCCAATAATAGGTTCCTTATTTAGTCCTAAAAAATTCATAATCTCTTTTTCACCACTCCCAAGTAGAAAAACTGATTAAATGAAAAATGGTATCCTATGACAATGCTTTATAACATCTCTGGTTTTACACTCACTTATGTAACTAAATTGGGTTGGCTTTAATAATGGTGGAAATACATAAAATAAAAGGTAAAATAGAAGAATTGATATAAATTGAGAATAGGAAATACAAACATATTATTTATAAGTGAATGAATCCAAATAATAATAGAATAATTTAATGATAGGATGTATGTAACTAAATTATGTACTGAATATCATGGATAATCATGACTAAACAGACACAAATAAACACCGTAAAGTCCCAGATCTCGAAACCCATTTTGTTCCCATATACAACATAGAACCCATAAAACTAGAAATCATTCAACACAATTACTCTATCACATTTCCAAGAATACAACCACAAAATCTATTTGGGTAACAAATGGAGGCCCAAACAGGGTTTGATTACAACTTAGTAGGCTAACATCTATGTTATTTAATAATATCCAATCTGTATTATATGTTCATGAAACATATGACATGTTTAATATTTATATTAA
Source organism: Viscum album (assembly GCA_963277665.1). Taxonomy (NCBI): domain Eukaryota; kingdom Viridiplantae; phylum Streptophyta; class Magnoliopsida; order Santalales; family Viscaceae; genus Viscum; species Viscum album. The sequence continues at coordinate 1,532,292,826 of OY728163.1, read as the reverse complement.
TTTTTAATAAAATATTGAAATCAAATAATCCTAACAACCATCAAGCTCTACAATGATTCTTGGGTTGGTCAGACATGCTTCAAATAGATTCTTTAATATCAGTAAACAGTTCAGAAAGCTATGCCACCCAAAACAGTAGTTTCTAGTTGAAGAATAATTAAAAATTCACAGAACATGCTATAATACCTTTATGTTTTTAATCAAATATTATTATGATCCCTATAAGCATTTAATCATAAAGGGACTAAGAATTAATACCATTAAAACATAATTGGGCCAGGAATTATATGAATTTTTACACAATCAGGCTGATCCCAATAAGAATCAGAGCTCAACTAAGAGAAGCCCTATATGAATTAAAAAATCAAAAAATATAAATAATAATCATGATAAGAATAAAAAATATTACATAGGGAAAATTATTTAATTCATCAAATTAACCAGCATCATTAATTTAATCACTATAAAAAATACCAAATCCACTATGATTTCTTTTATCCCTCCTAGATAGTTTTTTTAATCCCTTAAATAACATTCTTTCAATTATACTTATTTATAATTTTTGGTGAATCTCCCAATTAATATTAAAATAATCAATATCTTTTATAGATATATGATATAAATCAATTTATTCTTTGTGATATTGTAGATTACTTCCAAGATTCTCATGGATTTAAGGGTCACCACACCCCTTAGGCGGCCACATGTTTGATATTTCACCAACAAAATATATAGGGTCTAATGAAGGTATGAGCTTGGAATATATCATGTTAATTGTGATATAAATGATATTCATTCATGAACATGGTTTTATGATAATATAATATATGTTTCACATAAATTTAATTCCACAAGAAAGCCTTAAATAGATGATTAAATCTACCAACCTCATATTAAAAGTGGATGTATAAAATTCTTCAATATCCTTGGTAGTGATTGGGTTCTTCCTTACCTTCAATGAGGACATAGAATAACATCATTAGTATATTGAGAATCAGACTAAAAATCAGATGTATTTCCTTAAAAATTTTAGGTTCAAAACAAATAGATCTAAAAGAACATACTCTTTGATTTGTAGAATAAATATTGTTCATCATTTTTCGGAGGTAAAAAATCATGAGAGAGTGGTGAACAAATTAACCAAATGAAAAAGATAATTTTTTGTTTTTAAGACATGATGAGCTTGGTTGTTTTGATGTGTAAATGTGGAAATTATTTCATGAGCCGCATGTTTTTCATGTATATTACTAAAAACACGTTAAATGGAATTAAAACCCAACATTAACATATCCTTTTTTTAAGTAGTTTTTATAGTTTAATATTTCAACTCATGGTTTCCCACTCCAAATTTAGTCTATAATGATGTTTTTATAGGATTGAAATTCTAGAAATACGTATTCTATATATTCAATATTTATGTTGTAAATTGGTTTTGCAGCATGAAATTCCATCACTTTTTCAGTAGTTCTACATAACATAGAAACTCATAGACTATTCAACCAATGCTCAAACAAGAGCGTAACTGACTCCAAAAAAATCTTTTCAAAATAGAAAATTCATATATCTAGAAAATGATTGGATTAATAGTGTTAACCCATATTCTCACCTCAGTCTCATCTAATAAAAATATTTGATATTTTTTAATAATTCTTTTCCTATAAAAGAATATTATATTTATTAATTTTGTCCACACACAACCATAGACATAATAATGTTGTGACATATTTCAAAAAAATTATAAGAAATATATAATAATAAATAAATATTTAAAAAATAAAAAATATATGTTAACAAAAATATAATAATTTAGAGGATATATAATTAATTTTATTATATATTGTTAATGAACTGTATTATGCTTTAATAAATTAAATTAATCAATTGTGAAATATTAATATTATTATATATATAATATTTCAATATATTAAGAAATATTTAAATTAATTAAGTTAGACATTATAATGAAATAATGTTGAGAAAAAAATTAATTTAAAATTTTTATTAAAAATAGTTTTTATTTGTTTATTATATTTTCCAAAAAATTATAAATTTAGAAATATTAGGATTTCTATTTGATAAAATGAATTCATTTTTTGGTTAAGAATTTTAAAAATATTATTGTCATGAATTTTTGAGTTGTTTATAAAATAATTTATTTTTTTCTCAACAATATAAAATATTGATTTATCTGATACTATATAGTTTAAAAATACTATTTCTAATTTACAAAACACGTGTCTAATGTTTTTGGAATCTTCTGTAATATTCTGATCTAAAAATGGGTTTATTTTATGTTATTAAAAATTATATGTTATCACATTTTGGAATAAAATATAAAAATGGATTTCATATTGTAGAGCAACATTTTTATATGAGATAATTAGTCTATATTCGTTTTTAGGTATAAAAATAAGATTACTAGGATAGAAAATAATTATTACTATAATAGTAAAACATTTCCTTTCAGGCAATTATGTTATAAATATTTTTTAATATTTATATAATAAAATTAAATATTCAAATTTTAACAATGGATTAATGATATTGTTAAAACTTATATATAAATATATCCAAACTCATTATATTAGGAATCAATAAAAAATTCGATACTTAACAATAAAAACAATTTTTTTATAAGAAAATAAATTTCACTATGCTAAAATTTAATTTTATATAATTTAGTGTCAGGACCCATCCCTCGGGGCCCATGTCGTGACTACCCCAAGACTGTCACCCGAAGGATAGGGGATGCCAACTAGCACTGAAGGCTTCAACCTTTATGTGGGAGGCATTTTCCTAAGTACATGTATACATACACACACCCAACAAATTATCACACACTGAAAGGAAACACGTATAACTAAAACAAGGCTGAGTACAAGTACAACTCATATAATAGGGCTAGAATACAACCCCAACAAAAGACCTGAAAATAGAAAAGTTCAAAAAAACTTTTATGGCTGTCCACGGAAAACCCCACCAGATCATGAGAGTAGTGTAGCTACTAGAAGATAAAGTAGAACGTCATATCCATCCGATCCTATAAGGAAGTGACCAGTTTTAGGCCACGAAGTCCACTATTGTAGCATCTCTCAGTCTCCTCTCTGTGAGCTCCTCTGGGTCAAGGTCCACCAACGTCTATGTTGAAACTTCTATCATCTTCATAAGTCACAACACATCCACGAAAATCTCGTGATGTAGTGAGTAACAAAATACTCATTAGGGACCCCAAAACAAAAATAAAATACCAAACATAAATCTACAACATAATGCACGATGCACAAGACAACTCACGCCAAGTATTCATTTAGGGTAGTGATAGAAGAATCATTACTCCCATCATTAAACACCTCACCTTCTACAGAACACCTCCTCTATCATGTATAGTGGGCCATTACAAGACACACATAATATCTTCCCACTAACCATTGACTGCTTAGGTACACCTCCTCATCAAGTATCGTTGACCTTTAAAGTCGCACAGAAGGTCATCCCAAAAATCATGGCCCATTGAGGTACTCCTCCTCATGGCATACCATGGGCCTGAAATGTAACACAGAATTTATTCCCACTAGTGGCCCGCAATGTGAAATAGAATTGGTTCCTAATGTTACTGAGTCACGTCATATAGACTCAAAATTAATCAGTTTTAATGTCTCATCCAACTACAGGATTTAGTACGTAACTCTCCTTGGAGAACTACTCCTAAAGTAATTCCTCACATCTCAACAACATTTAAAGACTCCTCAAGTCATTCCAAAGGATCTGTATCATCAATAGGGCCCCAATTCCACAAATGCCTCATCAATCATGAATCTCTGTTTTCAAGATTCATTCATTTTAGTAAACATGGGTCAGTTGCATCTAGGTCAGGTATGACCTGGTTGGACTGACCCGACCAACATGGCATGGTGGTCCTACACACCCCGGGTTTGTTCTAACTAACTCGAACTATCATACTTCAGGTCTGAATTGGTCCATTATGGCTGGGATAGTGGACCAAGGAAAAAAAATTCTATGTACCTGACCCGGCTTGTTGAGGGTCCAGCCTACCAGGTCACCTGATGACCCGGGCTAGTGCGGCCCAGCCCAAAGGGAACAGATCCTGAGATAAAATGTAACGCCCCGACCCCAGCTACCTAGAGTCGGTGCATTACTTCGTAACATTGGCATGATCACAAGAAAGATCAAATCCCGAAAGACCGATTGGTTTAGTAGCCTTGGAAACACTAGATATAATCATAGGTTTTACATTACATTTCAAAGTGAAAAACTACAACAACAACAAAGTCTTCATATCACACTATTAACCCCTCATAATATCCCTGCAAGTCATTCATAAATTACTTCTTCACTACCTGGGAAAAATAAAACATAGAAAAGGGGTGAGCTCAAATGCCCAGTAAGGATAACAATATAGCGGAACATTCAAAATAAGCATAAACATTTAAGGCAATGAATTACTAAAACAAAAGCCTTTTAAAATTGAACTTCAACATAGTATGGAAAAAGTAAAATGAAATAATGCCATTTACTTGTTCACATGGATATTCTACTAATCGAATAATCACATGCAATATCAATAACCACTTTCATAATGTTGGAATGCATAATGCCAGACTATCATAACCACATAGCCAAGGCCTCATGCCAAGACTACAAATAAGATTTTGTCAAGGCCTTGTGCCAAGACACTAGTTTGTCTCATGAGACCTACCGATGCATCGAGGAGCTATAGCGGGCTCCACCCGTCACTTATTAAGTCCAATGCATTCCCATATGAAAAGGTTTAAACATAACATAAACATTCGTATTAAAACTAGCATACGAAATGTCAATAATTTCACCATAAACTATGAATGGTATAAAAATAGCACATCCATAGTCAAACATATCACAAAACCTTCAATACAATATAGAAGTTTTGTATCATAATAAATCAACTTCAAATAATCTTAAAATCCATCAAAGGATGTTGACATAGATGAAATCAAAATTCTTTTTAAAGAAATATCTCCTTTCATTTTGAAACCATTTAAGATCCATATAAAATAAAACATTTTCTTTGAAAATATTCTTATAAGCTTGTAAGGAAATCTTTGAAGATTTTATAACGGCGTAAAATAACCGCACCCGCCGTATAAGTTAAAAAAAACATTCTTACCTCAATTCTATCGAAAAGGTTAAAAAGGACCTTGTTTTGAAAACGAAGGAAAGATTCCTTTATAAACCTCTTATAAAAATTCAAACAAGGGTTAAAATGACTTTAACCCATAAAAAAATGTTTTGAAATACATTTTTAAGAAACATGGATGTGGATGATAAAGATATCGCAGTAGATTATTACGTATAAACAACCTCGGATAATGAAGAGATTGTGAAATAACCCTTACCTTGTACTTTTCCTTGGTTGGGGTAGGTTAACCTCCTGTATAATGGTGAAATAGTTGTTATTAAATTATACAAGAATCATATATATTAATATGATATCATATATGATCTTTTAACATTGATTTGTTAATAATATCTTAGAATTATCGTCGTTTCGGGAGTTAACTTACTCATTTTCTTTTATATGTTTTGTTACATAAGCCATGGTTTTTGTATCTTATTCATATCCAGAATGATATACAGTCCTTAAACATCATTTTTAAATCATCAAATGATAATTATACTTGAATGGATACGATGGAGAATGAATCTCATCGCGTTCGTGGAGACGGTAGTCCGTACGTACGCACGAGCGACAATATCATTCTTTTGATATTAAATTAATATATAAATGAATGGTATATCATATATACAGAATCATTAACATGTTATATTTATTATTTACATGAGTTACACATCATTATTATACCCATCCAAATAATATTATATTGAATAACAATTACACCACGACGTGGAGACGGTAAGCCGTACGTACGCACGTATGGTGACATGTTATTCAAAGGGTGGATAGAATACTGAATATGGTTGTACCATACTTATAATAACATCACAGTATATGTGAGATACTGGAGTTATTATTTTAGAATGGTAAGAACAAAGGAAGAAGAAGTGGAAGAAGAAATGAACTTAGAAAAGGGTGGTGAAATCATTACCTCTTCTTCGGGTTCTTCCTTTTGATTTGATCAAAAGGGCTCCTTAGGTTTGCTTTCTGATCAAACTAAGGCCTCTAGGTTGTGGTGAGGGATGTTGGGAGAGTATTTGGGCAGAGTTTGGCCGAACCAAAAGGCTTTAGAGGTGTGAAGAAATGAGAAGGAGGAGTGCCCTTTTATAAGAGGGGTGAGGGGCACCTTTGGAAAAGCTAGAAATATTAATTTATAATAAATTCATATTCGTTTTCTAATGGCTCCAAAGTTGACTATTCAAAGATTAAGGTGGGGATAGGTCGAAAACCACTCAACCAATAGAATTTAGACAGGTTTGGGTACTTATATTAACCTTATCTTTAAGTATTAACTCTAAGTTAATTAGTTTCACTTTTACAATGTCTCTTTGTATTTTTATATTATATGGTTAATAAACTTACTATATACATCCAAGCGACCCCCAAGTGGTCCATTAATGAGGAACCTATCATAATATAAGTCTCTTGGCCGAACCTTAGATTTTTAGGAATTTAATATCAATTAATAATATAATATTTGTTTTAAGAACTCTTTTATGTCAATTTTGACACTATTCAATAGTTGATTTTTTTGAAACTCCTAACAGATTGATTACTTCTAAAAAAGTCAATTAAATCAATCCTAATATATCATATTATCATATAAAATTAGTTTAATTCATTAAAAGTTTAATATTATATTTATTTGGGTATTTATAATATCCATTATGTTAATTTTTTACTATTTTAGTAATTACTGCATCATCATTGTGTCATAAATAAAATAAATTATTTAATGTATAAAAATTATAAATAAAACATCATTATGTAGGAAATCTTTTTAGGTTTCTAATGAATATTTATAATCGAAAATCCAACATGTATAACCCTATGTAAAAATTGTTCTTATAAAAGATGTAAGCTTATGCCATTTTTATTTTTATTTTAACTTTATTAATATAATGTGTCCCTACCACATACAAGTGGCTCCAAGGGGTCCCCAAATTGACCCAAGGATGCCCATGGTCGGGAATGTGTCCACCAATAAGGTTAGGACACGTTTTAGGGTAATTTTGTATTATTATAATATTATTTTTTAACCCTTATTTACCGGATTTACCCTTTAACCATGGTAAATAAAATATTTACCGCAGTAACTATTCAAAATGTCTAAAAATAAAAGTTACCTATTTACACAATTTGAACATCCTGATTCCAAATATGGAATCCATTTTCCTAAATTCAAAACACAGAAGTGGCAGAAATTAATTTAAAATTAATTCCCGCTGTCAAAACAAAAAGCGTGTTTTTAAGAGATAATAACTATCAAAAGATTGACACTTGTTTATGTTCGGTTTAATTGTAAAATTATGTCCAATGACCAAAATTATATTAAATGGTAAAAATATATTCTAAATATACTTTAAAACCACTCAAATTCATAATTTATCACTATTAATTATTTTGATTAAAAAAGTTGTTTTTAATTAAAATTTAGTAATTTTCACTATTCATCAAAATATGAAAGTTATCCGAAATGTACCAAAATTTCAACTTAGGCTAAATTTGATATTCCGAATCCAAAAATGAAGTCCATTTTCAAATATAAAATATATATAATTTCAAAAAGTAGGTATTACTATTCATAACGGCTAGTTTGATCGGTTGTGGTGTGTGTTAAAACTCGAAGTTGCGTACAACACACGCTACTGTTTTATTCAAAGGAAACCGTACCGTGGAAGCTTGGGATGTTTCATTTTAAATTTTTTGATGTCTCCATTTAGTCAAAAAGTTTAAAATATTGTATTTAAAAAAAGGATTCACTATCAAAAGTTGATAAAAGTGCAATACTGAAAATGAATCTGTTCTTGCATTATGACTAAGAAACTCATAATATGGATTCTAAAATTATAAGGATTATATAAAGTTTAAAAATTAGTTAATACTATTCATGACCTCTTTTAATGGATTTTTTTTTGGTAAGTCATGGTGCAATTGAACTCGGTGTTTCGTGTAGTGCAAGTTATTGAATTATTTTGAAGAAAGAACACACTATGAAATCTTGGGGTGTTACATTCTCCCCTCCTTCAATAAATTGCGTCCTCGCAATTTGAAATTGTTCTTCGAAAATAAAAGGTTGAAAATAGATAATATATTTGTGGGAAAACCCACATCGGAAATTGGGTTACTAAAATTTAGTCTTAATATGAGGAAAAGATAAATGAAAGGGTCACCACCAAATTATGATCTCGATTAGGAGAACATTGGTGGAAATTTGAGACATATAATTGGAGGAAAAACGTAAATATTTATAGGTAGTGATTGAGGTCATCAATCACAAACAAGTATAAAATTTAGGTCCTTAAATTCATCAATCTATGATGATTTGAAATACCATCGGTTCAACAAAACATAGGGTATTAGGATAACACATTTTTGACATTTCAAAATATCTTAGTTGAAATCCCACATCGAAAAATGAATTAATGAGGCCTCTATTTAAAATAAAGAGTCGAAAGTATGAAGATTACCGAAAATAACTCATACTAGGGTTCCATGTAGGAAAATATGGATATGGATGAAAAATCTAACCATCAATTATCTGATGGAGAGTGGTAGAGAACATGGCTATGAAAAGGCCAACAATCCCAAATCCATAAATTAGTGATGATTTAAGGTACCATCTAGGACAACATTTTTGTTCTAAGTTCCTTTTCTTAATGTTGTGGAATTTATTTATGAGATTGGATAAGATCATAAGGAGATATAATTACTTTATAATTAGAGTTTTATCCATTAATAAATTTCTACCACAAACTCATCTTTCACTCTAAAAGATAATAGAATGTAAAAAAAAATTCTATTTACACTATTCGTATAGGGTTCCAAAATAAACAAATTTATAATTCATCTACAAGATCTTTTAATAAAAACTACATTATTTAATCTAGTGGTAGGTGATACACCCTTTTCGCCCTTCGGTTGCGGGTTCAAGTCTCACAGCCTTGCCGGACGCGACGGGTTGTCGCCCGACTTCCGGGTTGTCCTTTTATGGCAATCCAAAATTAATCTCAAACATAGAATTTATCAAAAATACTCAGTCCAAACTCACAGTCCATCATTTATAAGGAAGGTAAACATAATGTAGATCCTTTTTTACCCTGTAATAGAATATTAATACCTTCATCATGTATTCTTTTAAAACACTGAAACATCCTGATTTACCATAATCCTTATTGATTACATTCATGCTCCCTTATTCCATATAGAATGCTGGATATACTTCATCAATCCAAAAATGTTTTAAACCCCAACAATGATGGAATATACAAATCATTAATCAGCTTCAAGGTTGTCAAGAATATCCAATATAATTTATCCAAATCAATCATGTATTATTCTAAAATCACTACCTCTGTATCAGAACCATATTATGGTTTATCTTTCTCTCAACCATATATTTTCCAAAAATTTAACCTTCTATTTAGTCACATTTCTTTGTTCCACACAATCTCAAGTCCTTAATGAAATAGTACTGCAGTACAATCCTTATATACTCCATAATTATTATAACAAGTACATTGTTGATACAACACTCAATTGACATAATCAACATAAGAACTCTAATCATTCCTCTTCATCTGTGGTAGTATCATAACTTGATTATTATCCAATAGCATCATTTGGACATATTCTGATGACTGGGACATAGGTTCGCATAGTGTCCAAACTCCTTGCAAATGAAGCATTGTACATTTGAAACCATTTTCTTACCCTTGCAGTCACGTACTTTGTGCCCTACACTTATAACAAACTCCCATTCCTTTCAGGAAAGTTCCAGGGTGTTTCTTTCCATAGTTACCACATATGGGAAAATTCTTCTTTTCCCTCTTCCCTTTATCCATATTTCTCTCTTCCATCCTTTTCTTCTCTTGCTTCCCTTCAAAGCCATAGGACTCAGTAAACTCTTTACTTATCTTATCAACACATGATATTATTTCTTCATATGATGATAATACATGGGAGACTATTTCTCTTATCAATTCTAGCTTAAGACCATGAAAGATATGATCCTTCCTTCTCTTTGGATCATGTGCATTTCTGGAGTTCTCATTCCTTCTACTGGGCGCCATTTCTAAACAATGGCATAAACTAGATCAGTTTATGAATCAAAATACATAATCCCATACTTATAAAACACTTAACATAAATTGAACTATTTATGGATATAATCCATAATCATAAAAATGTTTTCTTTGAGGAATTATATACTCATAAACCCTTCATAATGATTTGTAAAGAAAATGAGAGTTATCCTAAGCATATCCCCCGGGAGTGTCGTAACCAAGAGTGCAGCAAGGCCCGTTGTCGTGCACCAGTTCCCGTTCGAGTCTAGCTCAAAGCGGTGTTTTCGGGTTTTAACCCTAGGTACATCTGTGCCAGAGCCGCCTCTACCTGCTCGTATCCAGACAGGGATGTATTGCTCGGAAAACTCACAAAATCTCTACAATACCAAAATTCTAGGAAGTTCTTCTATACTAATCCTCAAAGTTCATCTTAGGTCTACGTGCTCTAATCAGATTTTATCTAAATCTAGCTTCCAAGGTTTGTACTAAACCTCCTCTGATACCAACTGTAACGCCCCGACCCCAGCTACCCAGAGTCGGTGCATTACTTCGTAACATTGGCATGATCACAAGAAAGATCAAATCCTGAAAGACCGATTGGTTTAGTAGCCTTGGAAACACTAGATATAATCATAGGTTTTACATTACATTTCAAAGTGAAAAACTACAACAACAACAAAGTCTTCATATCACACTATTAACCCCTCATAATATCCCTGAAAGTCATTCATAAATTACTTCTTCACTACCTGGGAAAAATAAAACATAGAAAAGGGGTGAGCTCAAATGCCCAGTAAGGATAACAATATAGCGGAACATTCAAAATAAGCATAAACATTTAAGGCAATGAATTACTAAAACAAAAGCCTTTTAAAATTGAACTTCAACATAGTATGGCAAAAGTAAAATGAAATAATGCCATTTACTTGTTCACATGGATATTCTACTAATCGAATAATCACATGCAATATCAATAACCACTTTCATAATGTTGGAATGCATAATGCCAGACTATCATAACCACATAGCCAAGGCCTCGTGCCAAGACTACAAATAAGATTTTGTCAAGGCCTTGTGCCAAGACACTAGTTTGTCTCATGAGACCTACCGATGCATCGAGGAGCTATAGCGGGCTCCACCCGTCACTTATTAAGTCCAATGCATTCCCATATGAAAAGGTTTAAAATAACATAAACATTCGTATTAAAACTAGCATACGAAATGTCAATAATTTCACCATAAACTATGAATGGTATAAAAATAGCACATCCATAGTCAAACATATCACAAAACCTTCAATACAATATAGAAGTTTTGTATCATAATAAATCAACTTCAAATAATCTTAAAATCCATCAAAGGATGTTGACATAGATGAAATCAAAATTCTTTTTAAAGAAATATCTCCTTTCATTTTGAAACCATTTAAGATCCATATAAAATAAAACATTTTCTTTGAAAATATTCTTATAAGCTTGTAAGGAAATCTTTGAAGATTTTATAACGGCGTAAAATAACCGCACCCGCTGTATAAGTTAAAAAAAAACATTCTTACCTCAATTCAATCGAAAAGGTTAAAAAGGACCTTGTTTTGAAAACGAAGGAAAGATTCCTTTATAAACCTCTTATAAAAATTCAAACAAGGGTATAAATGACTTTAACCCATAAAAAATCTTTTGAAATACATTTTTAAGAATCATGGATGTGGATGATAAAGATATCGCAGTAGATTATTACGTATAAACAACCTCGGATAATGAAGAGATTGTGAAATAACCCTTACCTTGTACTTTTCCTTGGTTGGGGTAGGTTAACCTCCTGTATAATGGTGAAATAGTTGTTATTAAATTATACAAGAATCATATATATTAATATGATATCATATATGATCTTTTAACATTGATTTGTTAATAATATCTTAGAATTATCGTTGTTTCGGGAGTTAACTTACTCATTTTATTTTATATGTTTTGTTACATAAGCCATGGTTTTTGTATCTTATTCATATCCAGAATGATATACAGTCCTTAAACATCATTTTTAAATCATCAAATGATAATTATACTTGAATGGATACGATTGAGAATGAATCTCATCGCGTTCGTGGAGACGGTAGTCCGTACGTACGCACGAGCGACAATATCATTCTTTTGATATTAAATTAATATATAAATGAATGGTATATCATATATACAGAATCATTAACATGTTATATTTATTATTTACATGAGTTACACATCATTATTATACCCATCCAAATAATATTATATTGAATAACAATTACACCACGACGTGGAGACGGTAAGCCGTACGTACGCACGTATGGTGACATGTTATTCAAAGGGTGGATAGAATACTGAATATGGTTGTACCATACTTATAATAACATCACAGTATATGTGAGATACTGGAGTTATTATTTTAGAATGGTAAGAACAAAGGAAGAAGAAGTGGAAGAAGAAATGAACTTAGAAAAGGGTGGTGAAATCATTACCTCTTCTTCGGGTTCTTCCTTTTGATTTGATCAAAAGGGCTCCTTAGGTTGGCTTTCTGATCAAACTAAGGCCTCTAGGTTGTGGGGAGGGATGTTGGGAGAGTATTTGGGCAGAGTTTGGCCGAACCAAAAGGCTTTAGAGGTGTGAAGAAATGAGAAGGAGGAGTGCCCTTTTATAAGAGGGGTGAGGGGCACCTTTGGAAAAGCTAGAAATATTAATTTATAATAAATTCATATTCGGTTTCTAATGGCTCCAAAGTTGACTATTCAAAGGTTAAGGTGGGGATAGGTCGAAAACCACTCAACCAATAGAATTTAGACAGGTTTGGGTACTTATATTAACCTTATCTTTAAGTATTAACTCTAAGTTAATTAGTTTCACTTTTACAATGTCTCTTTGTATTTTTATATAATATGGTTAATAAACTTACTATATACATCCAAGCGACCCCCAAGTGGTCCATTAATGAGGAACCTATCATAATATAAGTCTCTTGGCCGAACCTTAGATTTTTAGGAATTTAATATCAATTAATAATATAATATTTGTTTTAAGAACTCTTTTATGTCAATTTTGACACTATTCAATAGTTGATTTTTTTGAAACTACTAACAGATTGATTACTTCGAACAAAGTCAATTAAATCAATCCTAATATATCATATTATAATATAAAATTAGTTTAATTCATTAAAAGTTTCATATTTTATTTATTTGGGTATTTATAATATCAATTATGTTAATTGTTTACTATTTTAGTAATTACTGCATCATCATTGTGTCATAAATAAAATAAATTATTTAATGTATAAAAATTATAAATAAAACATCATTATGTAGGAAATCTTTTTAGATTTCTAATGAATATTTATAATCTAAAATCCAACATGTATAACCCTATGTAAAAATTGTTCTTATAAAAGATGTAAGCTTATGCCATTTTTATTTTTATTTTAACTTTATTAATATAATGTGTCCCTACCACATACAAGTGGCTCCAAGGGGTCCCCAAATTGACCCAAGGATGCCCATGGTCGGGAATGTGTCCACCAATAAGGTTAGGACACGTTTTAGGGTAATTTTGTATTATTATAATATTATTTTTTAACCCTTATTTACCGGATTTACCCTTTAACCATGGTAAATAAAATATTTACCGCAGTAACTATTCAAAATGTCTAAAAATAAAAGTTACCTATTTACACAATTTGAACATCCTGATTCCAAATATGGAATCCATTTTCCTAAATTCAAAACACAGAAGTTGCAAAAATTAATTTAAAATTAATTCCCGCTGTCAAAACAAAAAGCGTGTTTTTAAGAGATAATAACTATCAAAAGATTGACACTTGTTTATGTTCGGTTTAATTGTAAAATTATGTCCAATGACCAAAATTATATTAAATGGTAAAAATATATTCTAAATATACTTTAAAACCACTCAAATTCATAATTTATCACTATTAATTATTTTGATTAAAAAAGTTGTTTTTAATTAAAATTTAGTAATTTTCACTATTCATCAAAATATGAAAGTTATCCGAAATGTACCAAAATTTCAACTTAGGCTAAATTTGATATTCCGAATCCAAAAATGAAGTCCATTTTCAAATATAAAATATATATAATTTCAAAAAGTAGGTATTACTATTCATAACGGCTAGTTTGATCGGTTGTGGTGTGTGTTAAAACTCGAAGTTGCGTACAACACACGCTACTGTTTTATTCAAAGGAAAGCGTACCGTGGAAGCTTGGGATGTTTCATTTTAAATTTTTTGATGTCTCCATTTAGTCAAAAAGTTTAAAATATTGTATTTAAAAAAAGGATTCACTATCAAAAGTTGATAAAAGTGCAATACTGAAAATGAATCTGTTCTTGCATTATGACTAAGAAACTCATAATATGGATTCTAAAATTATAAGGATTATATAAAGTTTAAAATTTAGTTAATACTATTCATGACCTCTTTTAATGGATTTTTTTTTGGTAAGTCATGGTGCAATTGAACTCGGTGTTTCGTGTAGTGCAAGTTATTGAATTATTTTGAAGAAAGAACACACTATGAAATCTTGGGGTGTTACATAAAAGCATCAGTCCAGACTGCTAGGTCACAGGTTTGGCTCCTTGGGAGCGGTACTGGGAAGACTCGATGGCTGGGGGCTCGTCTCTCCAGCTGAGGCTGAGTCCACCATAGGCATACAAGCAATACGCATGGTCGAGAAGTTTCATCTATCCCCATCTAGCTCTCTACCTCCTCGGGGGATCTCGTGAGGCCTCCCTTCGACTGCGGTAGAGAAATATCAGCTTGGAGAGCCTCCTGGAATGCCCGGATATATGTCGTACCTCCTGGTAGTTCCCACCTAGAACTTTTTAACCCTACTACAATATCAATTTGGCAGCCTCATATCGATGGGTGTGTCGTAGTCCTCAGCCCGCCGCCACCTCAGTGGGCCGAATGGTTTTTAATGGACCACCGAACGTGCTCCATTGGACCGTTCTTCATGCCGCTTACACCTGTTCTCTTGGGGGGAATCCCCTCTTCGCTTTAAAGGTCCCAAAATCATCTTAACACCACTTTGTGAGTTCAACTATAATTAATTTATATGATGGAGGATCATAGGCTATGTTCATGTCAGCTTGTACCCACTATGATAAAGGTTAATAAACATGGGAGGTCTGGGAATTCCGATTAAATCAATAAATGAAAATTTCAATTCTAGGATAACAAAAATCCTAAAATAAAGTTACCATCCCACATAAGTGCATGACTCGTGGATCAAACTATTCATGGGTTGATCTGTATTCTTTGTTTCTAGATTAATAACAAGGATGAACATAGACAATTTTAACCCCTACCTCTTTGAAAATTGTTGTAGCAATGTTACTTCCTCGATGTTTGTCGATGTCGTTCATCTTATCCAACTCCATTCAATGAGGTGCATTTAAGATATTTGATGTTCTTCAACAACTGTAATTCTTCATTGGAGAGGAAGTTCAACTGAGGTTCATTGGAGAATCCTCACAATTTCATTCCTCGTTCCACCAATGTGTCAACCAAAATAAAAGAAAAACACGTCGCATCATTTCTGTTATCCTATTAGGTCACATCATTATGTTATTTCCTTTATGAAACAGAGTCACTGGTACATGTCATTAAAGTGTCGTTACATTGTGATTTAACAATCCATTAACGAGCCTCATCAATATGCATCGTCGAATCAACGCAACATCATATTCCGCCACTCATGGAATGAAAAAAGAAAATAATATAACTATTAAAGTTAGTTTATTATTTTTAAAAAATTCAGAAAATTAACATTTCGCTTTGACCCTTGATGGAAAAAGTGAATTCTTTTCTAGGAAAATCCTAGTGTTTTTAATTCAATGGTTCCCTCAGATTTTTGATCTAAACTTGGGTTCAAAATCTAGAATAACCCGCTCACACATTTACTGAACATACCTTAAAAAATTCGCAATTCTATTTTGGGGTCACCAAGCCTCATAATCACATACTGTTAGAGCATCTGGTCTTATAATAATTTCATATAATCTTAAAAAAAATTATAAAGAATTTCCAAGGCATTACATTCTCCTACGCTTATGAATTTACATTCCCATAATCCGAACTGAAAAAAATCCAACATATGGGTGTACTGAGCACAAATATAAACCTCTAGATCCCATGTTCTCTCCTAGAGACTCTCATACTGGTACTAAACTCATACAAGAGGAACCAAATACCCATGTTGGACCCTCTCTTATTGATCCTATATCTTCAATGGGAACTCCAAAAAATTTAACCCCATCTTCAATGTCTAGATCTCCCCAATTGATAATGTGTGATGGATCATTCATGGACCTCGTAAACTATGTCATATAAAAACCATCATCCCCTCAGTGCATATGTGGGGGAAGAGCTAGGCTTTATGACAACACTTCATCTCTACCCAAAATTTGAAAAGGTATGATGAATCTTAGAGAGACCTTGCTACCCTGAACATATATCCTCAATCCTCGTCGGGTGGGAAATGAAGGAATACATGATCAACCTCCATGAACTCCAATGGTCTCTATCACCTGTCGGCATAAGTTTCTCTCATGTTTTGAGTAGTCCTCATCTTCTCATGGATGATATGTACCTTATTGGTGGTAGCTCGTACCAACATCGGACTCATGAGTGATGATTCCCATGCGTCTGTCATGTATAGGGATGATATGCTAGGCGACTCGTACAAGGCCACAAACGGTTCCATGATAATGGTGGAGTGATAACTATTTTTGTCTAAAAAAATCACTAGTGGCAGGTGTTCCTCCAAACTGTGACCAAAATACAGGACACAAGCACGTAGTATTTCCTCCAAGGATGTATGGTCCACTCCATCTGACCATCCGTATTGGGATGAAAAGTTTTTCTCAAGCACTGTTGTGTCCCAAAGGACTATTGTAATCCCATACATAGCTAGGATGTAAAGGGATTGTCACAATATGAGATGATTTTCAAATGTGCCCCATGTAGCCACACTATCTCCTGGACGTAGAGGCATCCCAATCCCTTTACTAGTCCCTTCTCCCAAATGGGTATAAAGTGATCCAACTTGATGATTTGGTCAACGATCCCCCTGATAGAGTCGTGGCCCCTAGATGATCCTGGTTACCCAATAAAAAAAATCACCGAGACACCATCCCATCTTAAATATAGTACCTCAAGTGGAAGGGAAAAGCATATTGTAACCTATTTCTTGGCCTTCACTTGCTGACAAGTAAGGCATAATAAAACAAACTCTTCCACCGCCTTCTTCATCCCCAACATCCATTACAGACATCGAAGGTCCAAGTAAATCTTTTCCACAACAGGAAGTACCCTTATAGGGGAATAAAGGAACTCCCTCAGTACCGCCTCTAACAATTCTGTTGGTATTATGGTGTGCCAACTTAAGAGTATAACGTGCTCCCCACCTATAAGAAATCCATCAGGAGTATTTCTTCTGGATAACTGAGGACGTCAAGCCTCATAGTCAATATCCACCAGTTGTACCTCCATTAAATTATGTAAGAGTGGGGGGAGTAACAATCATCAACTAAGGTATGTTGATCCATCATCATCCATGAATGATATCTACCTCGCGACTAGCTGCTTTGTCGCCTACCTCAGTAGCTACAAATCGGTCCTCCTGATGACTGCATCTGCCCCACATTCCCCATTCCAAGATTATAGACTATCTCAAAGTCATAGCCTTTGAGGAACTATAGCCATCACTGCTGTCTCAGGTTTAGGTCTTTCAAGAAGATGATATACCTGAGACTCTTCTGGTCAGAGTAAACCGTAAACTGTTCACCTGTCAAGTAGTACTTCCACATCATTAATGAAAAGACCATTGCAACAAACTCTGGGTCATTGGTCACGTATTTTCACTCATGTTTTATGAAATTTTGTGAGATATAGTCAATCACTGCTCACTCTTGAGGACACAACCAAGTCTGATCCCTGATTCGTCATTGTAAACTACTGACCCATCGCCAACCTTTTCTAGTCTCAAGATTGGGGTACTAGTCAGTATCTGCCTCAGATCTTGGTAAATATATTATCATTTCTTCATCCGCAGAAAGGGATGTGTGTTTGATTTGATATACAACAAGGGTGATGCTACACTGTAAAATATGGGCATGAACATCAGACAGTAACCAGCCAACCCCAAGAAGCTCTACACCTCAGTCACTCTCTTGGGTGGCTCACAAGAAATCACCACATCTATCATCACTGGATCCACTACAACTCCAGACTCTGAGAGGACCTGTCCCATAAATTGGAATTCCTGAATCCAAAATAGACACTCTGAGTGCTTGCCATAAAGTTGGTTCCCACAGAGTGTATCCAGGAATATCTGCTGGTGTGTAGCGTGCTCCTACTCTGACATCTAGTACACTAAGATGTCATCGACGAATACCACAACAAACCAGTCTAGGTAAGGTTGTAATATCCTTTTAATGATTTCCTTATACACTAATAGATTCTTTTCCCATAAAAAGGCACCAAAAATAATTCTTAGTGTCTATATAAGAACTTTAATGTTATCTTCAGTGTATCCTCATCCTGTACCCGGAGCTGGTGAAAGCCTGATCCGAGGTCTATCATTTAGAACCACAACGCCCCCTTTATTTGGTCAAAGAGATCATCTATTCTCAGAATTGTATATTTTTTCTTCATGGTTACCTAGTCCAGGTATCTAAATTATACATACAACCTTGAAATATAGTTTGCCTTATTGAAAAATGCATTAGGGCTTCCCATAGTGGAACACAAGGCCTTACGAACCCCTTCTCTTGTGAGTCCTTCAACTATACCTTCAACTTGAAAATCTCCACTAGAGCCATCTGATATGTCGGTGTGGATATTAGTACCTTAATGGGGTATAAGTCAATACAACGGTATTCCACTATATGTGAAGTTAGTCCTAGAACATCCTCGGAAAAAACATCCTCATACTTTCTGAGCACTATAGGAACTTTTGGACTCCTCTCAGTCATTGCACCAAGGGTGAGGCTAGCCAACTGGTGAGTGATCAGAGGCACCCACGTCCACGAGAGTCTATCCTGTGGTTCATGGGTTTCCTTCTCACTGGTGAAAGAAAACCCTGGTCCTATATCCACCAACACACCACACTGTATGCCTAAAATAGTTAATATGAGCATGGATTGTCCATAACCAACCTATACCCATGATGACATCATAAGGCATCGATGCCTCTACAAATAGATTCATTTTTAAGCCCTATCCTCCTAATAAAATTCAAAAAATAATGTTATCCATCTGCATAAATGAATGATTTTTCAGACAACCTGTACATTGGTTGATTATCATTCAACTTTTCTAGAATAAGAACTATGAAGAACATGAAAAAATTAAACCCATACCTCTTTGATGTCTGTTTTTGCAGTGTTACTTCATATATATTTTTCAATGTCCTTCATCACCTCTGACTTTGTTCTTCTAGGTGCATCAAAGTATTTGATATTCGTCAGTGATTGTCATTTTTTGTTGGGGAGGAATTATTTCAGAGTTTCATCAAAGAATCCTCAAATTTTCCTTCATTGTTCCACCAATACGTCAACCAAAATAAAAGGAAAACATGTTGTGACTTTTCTATTATGTTTTTTCCTTTAACAAATAGTGACACTATCTCATTTAAGAAAAATTGTTGTTGTTACTCATCATTAATGAGTCAATACTCTGCAAGTTATTAAGCCTCATCAATGCTCCTCTTCGTTGCACCGCATCATCACCATCCTCTGCTCAAAGGAAGATAAAATAAAATAAAATAACTTTTTAATGTTATTTTATAATTATTTTTAAAATTATGAAAATTAACTATTCTTTTCGGCACATACTGGATAAAGTAAAGTCCTTTCTAAAAGAATCTCAGTGTTCTGAATTCAACGGTTCCCATATATTTTCAATCTAAGCACCAGTTTAAATTTTTTAAAAACTAAATCACACATTTACTTATCATACCTTAAAAAAGGTAAATATTCTATTCCAGGATCACCGAGCCTCAAAATCACGTGACGTTAGACCATGTGGTCATAGAATAATTCCATATAATTTTAAAAAAATTACAACGTTTTTCTAAGATATTACATCTAGAATTTGTTTTAGATTAAACATTTTTGAATTTATGATCAGAACAAATAAATAATTGGTGTTATCATATGGTTTTTTTAATTATAAATATCTTATTTAAAAACAAGTTTTGATTGTGAATACCAAAACCGTAAAATGTAAAAACCATGTCATAAAAGGGAAGTAACATTATTAGAGAATTTTTTAAAATGGAATGTTGAGGATCTATACAAATTATATCATCCAAAAACACATTATTTCAAAAATTTAGATCACATAGGTATTCCTTCCCTTGCACTTAAAAAACTAAATAGTATTGATCGTCAGTACATATGGACTACCACATCATTATAACATTATTGTTTTATCTTGAAGTCCATTAATTAAAATAGAATTTTAATATTATTAACCAAATGAAAAAAACTAAATAATATCATTATTCTTATTTTATAATGATATTATACACTCCCATAACCATACTCGGTCATCAAGATATAACATGTTCTAGTTTATGTCAGCCTAACCAACTAAATAATTGCTTTTATAAAACTAAATGATAAATGAATATGGACCTTAAATATGAATATTTTTATAATTTAGAATTAAAAAAGTTATATTTCAATTTTTATATCACATTGATATTTTATATTTCAGTAATTATAAAAATATCATATTCAATCACTAAAATCACTAAAATAATGTATCATTGGTTCCATTTTACTAAAACCAAACTGAAATACATATGAAATGAGATAAAATATTTATATATAAATATATGATTTATATTATAGTTCCTTTATTTATCTAAAAAATAACATGGTATAAATGAAAGGATACCAAAAACAACATCATAAATAATGAATGAAATAATTAATGATACTAACATGTGATGGTTAACAATAAGATATAAATAACAAATATATTCATAAAAAATAATAATGAATGAATTATAAAAAATATAATATATATGAATAAGGTTTTGAAATTGAATCCAATATAGTTATATTTTTAATGAGTTTAGATCACATTTCATTATGTGGGACACAAGGTAAGGATATTTTCCTCAAAAAAAAATTCATTGAGATTTTATGTGTACTCTCCACTTATTTAATTGTTATGGTGATTATTTTAGATATGGATTTATTTTATCATAGTTTTCATGAAATCTATGGGATTTAAAAATCAATATCACATGTCATCATGAATGGGATTTTGATTCAAAAGATACCACATGTGTCTGGGTTATTTACCATTATTCTTCAATTCCATAATATATGTATGATATTTCGCAAAAAAATGACTTTTAGATGATGAAATAAATTTTCAATTACAATCAATTTTAATGAATAACACTCATTTAATCATATTTTAATTTCCAATTCATAGTAACCCTCATATGATCTTGTTATTATTATGTTATAATTACAATAATGGTTTCTTCTTTAATATCAATTTTAAAATGATATTATTTTGGAAATATAATACCCTTGGTGATTTTTATGAAATTTAGTTCTAATAAAAATATTTTTTAACTATATTTTATAATTTTCGGGGGATTTATATTTCTTCTAACAATTTCAATATCCTCATTAGCTTATTAATCACCTAAAATAATGAAACCAACCATACATCTTTTTTCATTAATAATCCTTCCATTCAAGGACAATATTTATTGAATGAATTCACTAATGTCATTTTCAATGAAATAATTAATTATGAATGATATATTCTATATTTTTTATATTATTTAAATTTTTTTGAATAAATTTTTAACCTTTTTCATATGGGTAGTTTTTATAATTTTTTGAGAAGAATCATTATTAATGTTTTGATTTTGAACACAATTTTTTGATGCTCTTTACCTTTCTATGAATAAACCAATATAAGTATTCATGTTTTATAATAGAATTTCATAATATAATGGGTTTATAAAATATTTATTCTTAAATAATATTTTTTTTAAATATCATTAATGATTCTAATTTCCAAATAGATTTTCCTATTGCTATTAAAAACTTATTTTAGCTATGCCAATCGAATTTAAAATATTTTATTCTACATCACATATATCCATGAATATATTCCATTCACATTATTGTTTTGTATGACCTATAATATATTGTATTTTATCTGTGTATTGATCCATAAATTCATTTATAATTCCTATTCATCCACTTCAAACCATTATAAAGATTCTTCCAATTAATTGACATTGGGAATACCATATTTCCTATTTATTTAATTGAATTATTTATACATATGTTCCATAAATATATTGTATTGGGAGATTATTATGTTAACTATACTCCCTCCATATATATGGTTTAAATAACATTGGATATATTACATTTAATGAATTGTATTTACCTATAAAGCTTCTGAATATCATTGGATATGAGGGTTTTTAATGGGAATATCATATAAAAATACGAATGGAACTATGAAAAAATTCTATATATTATTCCAATTGAAAATTATAAAAAAACATAATATTTGTAGGGGTTATTTAAGATATGATAAATTACTATTTTCAAGTGGTAGACATATATAACGACTCTGAAGGGTGAGAGCCAATATCATACTAAATTAATTATATAAATATTTATATCTCATTATATAATTTTGTTTGGACATAAATGGATTTTTTAAAATCCAAAAACATTTGACATTTTTTTGATTTTTTCGCAACAAAAATGGGTATATAAACATGTATTTTTCAAATTCTCTTCTTATTATTTAATTTTTTCCATATTGTTTTGGTTATTCATATGATGATGTTATTCTATCATAGTTCATAATCATTAAATAATATTTCTGTAATATCATGATTCATTTATTAGGTCATGCTATGTCATATCACATGCATCGTATATTCTAATTTATTTTTTCATATGATTTACATTTTTTACATTTATTATTCCAATATTAACATCTTACAGACGCTTATGATAATTAAATATTACAAATCATGTTTACCCATACTAAGTGTTTCATCTCACCCCTTTATTATGATTAAATTTCACAACAATTATGATGATAACTGTAATTTATGATATGACAATATGTGAGTCATGTGTTGATCTTTTACGGATAAATATACATAAGTAGAAAATAATATGTTGCATATATAACTGATTATCAATGAAATAAAAAAAAATATTCATTGAATTGTGTGTTTATTTTTGAGATGTAATGTTTATCTTTTGATTTATTTTAAATATATTGATAGGCTAAGATCACTTTGTATCAAATATAGTGCTTCAAGAATGTGTTTTTAGATCTAAATCCATGAGTGAATGACATGTCTTCTTTAGTTGTAATCAGAGAGTGGTTAATTATTTTTTAGGATATTTTAGTCATTTTGGTGATTATGGTATGATATGTTTAGGGAAATAATATGTAATATTTTAATGGGAATGATTTAAAATAGGATAACATCATTATATTTTTAAGGATTTTGATTTTTTGTTTTTCTTATAAATAACATTGTAATCTATATACATCATGTTTAAGTAGGATCATGACCATTTTATATAAGGGTAGAAACCCTAAAAGTTCATATTGGTTACTAAATCAATCATCACCCAATTCATAAGAGAGAGACCTAACTATTCACCTAATTATACACTCACAGGGGACATTATTTGGTTAGTCAAATTATATTTTCATTCATTTATGAATGGTTTATTATGTTATGTATGTTGGTTATGGATATGGAGATAACCAAAACTAATTAACAAAATAAAATAACCAATAGAGATTTAGGTTGAATATAATGGTAATATGATTCCTTTAAAGGGTAATTTTTTTACTATTGTGTTCATTATAAGATAACTTATAATAACACTAGTTCAATATTATTTCTTCATCACTTATGTTAACCCACATTGGTTTTTGTTATGGTTAAAGTTAAAATGTACCACGTTAACAATGGATTCCATAAAAATGTGAATATTTCTGCAATGAAAAACCAAAGATATTACAATTTATAGTGAGAAATCACATGATAATGTCCAACTAAATATCAAGAATTATGATTGAAAATGTTAAATTATTTGAGTTTGAAAATCTACTATACAATATAAGGATGTAAAATCATTGGATTCTATGTGATGAATATTATGAATGAAAGATTATTCAATTTTCTTCTTTCCAAAACATTTGTATGATGAATATAGGTTAACATATAAAAGAGATGTGATTGTGTTTTGTTAGTGGTAAAAATGATTGTAATGTTACAAATATCCAAGGAATAATTATTATTTTGGTAAAAGATTAAAAATTATGAATTATTTTTAATATTTTAATATTAGGGAACATTATCATATTGATATTGTTAAATTTTATAAAAAATATCTTATTTTTAGTTTCAAATGGATTTATTATAGAATAAGTTGACATGGTTTTGTTTATTAACATGGTTGGATAATTGATGTGTCTATGAGAAGGGTTTAATGGAATACAATATTGTGGTATTAATCATGGATATTTTGGAGAATTCAATGTTATGATTGTTATAAAAAAATATATATTTTTTCATTACTTTTTTTCTTTAAAGGTTTCGAAGTATATGTTATATGGGATCAACAACCTTGTAAAATTATTGTATAAAAATGAAATATTTTTGTAGCTACCTATTAAAAAAGCAGGATTAATAATGGATTATTATTTTGCAGAATATATGCTTGATTGTGAGATATTGATGGATTGATATTAAAATTGGTTCATTGTTATGTAGATATTATGACAGAAAGTATTGGTACCCATGGGATTTATATTAGATTTATTAAAAAATAAGTTCATATTATTTTTAGTAAAGTAACCAAACATTGACATTGTGGTAAATAATCAATGGTTTATGGTTTTAAAACCTATTTTTTGAACCTGGTTTAGGATTAAAAATGGAACAAATTTTTTGATGGTTATATGATTTTTAAGGGTTTCAGTCTTGTAAATTCAAGTCATCTTGGAATATATGATTTAACAATATACATAATTTGGTATGTATATAATTAATGATTAAAAATTTATATCATTGTGCATCCTTATATAGAAATTATGATATCCCATTATAAGATATAAATTTATATAATTTTTCCGCATAATTTAATTAATATCTTTATTAATAATCAATAATTTAAAATGTGAGGAAAAAGTTTCTTTAAGGGGAGTAGAATGTAATGACATGGGATTTTTGGAAAATATAATTCCCTCTAAACTATGAATATTTTTGATAGATTTATCCATATAAAAACCCAAAATAATATGAGTGACCAAATTATTATATGAACAATGTAAATAATATACAATAATAATTAGTAATATACAGGTAAAAAAGAGATATTAAATAGAAAAAAAATTCTTACATAGAGATAGTATATAATTAGTGTGATTGGTCACTACGAATTCACTAATTAAAAAATTAGTAAATTAAATGATCTATATTTAATATAATATTATAATAATATATAATACGTCAATATATTAACTAATTTATTATGATTATTTTAGTTAAAAATATGTATGAAATAATATTGAGAAAAATTAATTTTTAAAAGGACTATTCTCATGAAAGAAATACAACGTTGTATAATTTATTCTTGTTTAAATGTTATATTTATAAATTTTAGAATTTCATTTTGGTAAAATTAGGACAGTATTTGGATTCAACATTTCATAATTTTTAATAATAAATGTATTAATATATTTTATGATATTTTACATTTCCATGAATCGTAAAAAATGCCGATTTTTACTAATACTATTATGTTAATCATGATTAAATATTACATAAAAAATATATAAATATTAAATATAACAAAAAAAATTCATATTTAAGAACTAAAACTACTTATTTAAAAAAACATGTTTTATATAAAAAACCCATATTTTTCATGTTGGAAACATAAGTAATATTTTACTGTATAATTTGTTTTTATTCCCTTATATTAAATTTTTAATTCATAACTCATAAGAATTAATAATAAAAAAATTATTTGATATTTTATATATACATTTTTATATTATTTGATATGGTTTTTTATTGTTCGTCTCAAAAATAATACTACTATTTTTAATGTTAATTACAAGGATAATGGAAAAACAATAATTTTAAATGAATTTAAAAATTTTTGTATCTATTATCTAATGAAATAAATTAATTAACAAATAAAAATTAATTTAAAATGATAATATATATATATATATATATATTAACAATAATTCAGTTCTTAATTTATAAAAAATAGGAATAAAAATAGTTTATAATAATAATATATATATTTTCTAAAAAAAATTGATCACATATTAAATTTTGCATTTAAAAATATAATGTTATCTTATGTATAAATTGAATAATATTATATTCGAATTAAATTTAGTATTCTCACCCCCAAATTTGGTAATATAAGTAATATTATATTTTGAAGAAAAAATAAATAAATTAGATAGAATGTAGTCATTAAAGTGAAGACCAAAATGAGAAAATAAAAATATATTTTTTAAAATGTATTGAAACATTTTTAAATTATTTTTTCAAATTAGTGGTAGATTATTTATCTCCCTTAAATTACCCTTAAAATCATTATTTCTCACTTTAGGAATAAGTGACCCTTAAATACTGTCCCGAAAAGGCTAAAAATAATTGGCATTAAAAAAGTTCCCTTTTATTAACTTATTAAGTATTATAAATTACATCCTGTAAATCCTATACTTAAATTTCTAAATTTTCTTAATTATGTTACCTATATTACTGTATTATAAGATCCTTACACATCCTGAATCCAATGATCACAAGAAGTTTGCCTAATACCTTCATAAATGATTAAATAACTCTAAATCATGGGTGGAATTGATAATGTAAATACTATAATTATTTTCATTTTCTAAAAAATAAATATTTCATTATTTGTTTGAAATTTTTATATTATGTATTTAACCTAATATTATAATATTATATTTGGTTGCTAAAATCAATGATATATGATAACCCCAATTTCATTTTCACCCAACATAAATCAAAGACGTATGGAAAGAGATAAGGGTTTTATAATCCAATATAATATATCTATTAGTATAAATAAAATATTATAGTAATTGTTATACTATTATCAATAAATGGATTCTAAAATTCACAACACAAAGCATGAATAAAACAACTAACAATAAAATCATTTGATAGAAATGATATCAAATTTTAGGTTATAATTTGTTTGTAGATTATTCTATCATAATTTTCTAAAAATATAAAGAAACTAAAATATATATTTATCATTTTCTTATTCATGTGATTTTGATTAAAAAATAACAAAGCTGTAAGGGTTATTTTTTAATATTATCAATTCGAAGAAACATGTTTCATATTACCCACCATCATTATTTTTATATAGTGTAATTGATACCCAATTACCTTAATTTATAATTAATATATTTTATTTCATGATATTTTAATGTCTATTTCATGGGAACAATATTATGTTCATTATATTCAAACAATACTATTATTATAAGGATTTCCTTTTAATCTCAATTTCATATCCAGAATGTTTTGGAAGGATTGTCAATATATGGAATATTTATTCCATTCATTTGTAAATCCATAACCATTTTCCCCTTATTCAATTATTTTTGTTTTTTAAATTTATCCCCTCTATTTAATTTTTCACTTTGGCTCATTATTTACCCATTATAAGGAAACTGAGCCAACATATTCTTTTTTACTTGGAATCCTCGACATCTATGAACATATTTATAGTACACCTTAAAAAATTTATTTATATAATAATTATTAATTTATTAATGTTATATTTTAAACTTTTACATTTAATGAATGTTTTTATTAAATTTTCAAAAATTTTACGATGGTTTTTTTCTTAGATTCTTGAAAATAGCCACTTTTTAAAATTTTTAGTGTGAACACCCCTATCATCGTTAATATCTATGATTACAAATGTCTAAATTTCATTTATTTGAAAAAATAACAAGTATTATAAAATTTTAAAATATTTATATTTAATTTAATGTTTTCAAATAGAATACTAATGATTCTTATTTATAAATAAATTTTCCCAATGAACATAAAAAATTATATTTATTTTTATAAATTTATTTATCATTTTTATTCTCGATCAAGTATATTATCTTATTGAGACCATTAAGCTCCACAATAAGGATGAATTATAATATTTTCTTTTCTATATATTGAGGGATCTATCACAAACTTTATCATACATAACCACCAATAGTGAATAGGTATAACATTAATTATAATTCATTTCCAATATGAATATAATATTTTGAATAAATTTTCTTGATGGGAGTTTACTTAGATTCAATAAATCAACTAACAGGGGATGTTATTATCTTATCCATATAACCTTTATCTATAAGATTAAAATATCATAAGAAATGTTATATTTTAGGGATTATATATACCTAAATGTTGATATAATATCATTAGATACTCATTTATTTTACATGGGTATATAACGTTATAATTATTGGTGATATTATAGATGTGTTCCTTGTGTAATTCCATTTAACAAAGATATGAAAACCATTTTTCTTTTCATAGATTATTGATGATATGATTAAAAATTAATTTTACGTGGAACACATATGTAAGGAGATGATTGGTGTGTCCCAATATATCCCTCTAAGGAATTTATTATAATCATATATCACATGACGAAATGATGAATGTATATTATTTTATTTCTTAAGATCATAAAATGGGAGTACATTCTAGGAATTTTTCACATCATAAAAGCGTTGACATACTTGAATTTTTCTCATCAAGGTTTTCCAATGAGGATTTTTGTGTTAAAATATTATACATATCTATAATAATTTGATATGATCTCATTGATCAAGTTCACTAAATAATGTTTCCAAAATATCCTAATTCATTTTTATGTTATACCATTATTTATTATGCGAATCATGTTTTTTGGTATTTGTAATTTTAATATGATTTACATATATACTTTTATTATAAATATTTTCACACCATATGATGACTTGTTATCATTTACCATTATCACTTATTTTTTTCATTAATTATCATTTCATGTCATTCCTATCTAATATTTTTATTTCCTGGAATTATGAATATATGGGTAATTTATGGGATGTGTAGTGGGGATTTTAGTGTGGCTTTATTATGGAGAATTGTACACAAGTATTGACCAATAAGTTACTTTTTTAGCTCATTTTCAAAGATAAAAAATTCTTATGCCCTTTTTATTTTGTGTTTATTTTTGATACGTAATGTTAATATTATTGAAATCTTATAAAATAATGTTAGGTTCTTATCACTTTTTATCAAATTTAATGCTTATTGAAAGTGTTTTTAAAACTTGGTCTGGAAGTGTGGGTTAGGGATT
The DNA here is from genome assembly GCA_963277665.1 of Viscum album. Taxonomy (NCBI): domain Eukaryota; kingdom Viridiplantae; phylum Streptophyta; class Magnoliopsida; order Santalales; family Viscaceae; genus Viscum; species Viscum album. The sequence continues at coordinate 1,532,263,091 of OY728163.1, read as the reverse complement.
CAATATCTAATATCTATAGGGTGTCACACTGATTATCTTAAACATTCATATCTATTGTCCCATTATAATATATTTATAAGAGAGAACATCGTATTTTTTTTATAGGTTGATAACCAACATGATGTAAGGGATTCAAAACCAATCCAGTATGGATAAGACATTTTCAAGATCATATATCATCAATGATATGACCAATTTATCCATTGATTTTCAAATTATATTTTACCCTTGAATATATATAAAATTTTATTTCAATGAAATAGAGTTTATGTAATCATTATAGTGGTATTAAAATTAAATATGATATAATATCTAGAGCACTCACTTCAAAATAAAATTCTTATGTTCCATCTTATGTAGCTCTTCTCCAAAACCCAAATATTCTATGATATGTTCTCAAATATGCCAAAACATTGGATTAAGTAGATCTAGTCCAAAATGGAAAACTTAAAATGATTTTTGTCACAAAGTGAAACACAGGAAATGTTCACTCTAAAATATGGTCCAAAATTATCATTTTATTGTATGATCCATGTGGTGGATTCTAAACTCTTACATCATGTTATCCTCATAAATCTCCATTACTATTTATAGATAAACCATGGGTGTTTTCATATTTGACCATGATATAATAATAATATGAAATTATTATTTTGGTTTTCCCAATGGCATAATTCCATAACATCATGATTCAATGCCTTTTCATATAGGGGTTTTACACATTATAGGTCATTTATAAGGTTCAATATAACTCAATAAACCACTAAAATTATCATTACACTTACAATAATTCATAATTAATATTCTCTCATTTACCAAGATCATTTCTAATATCTCATGATGACTTGTACAAGACCTTATAAAAATTATATTCATTTTATTTATTTATGTTTATCATCTGAAAAAATCAAACTACTTTAAAAAAGTATCTTTAATAATTAGAACAAAATAAATCATTCGAAACTAATTATTAAATTTCCTCATGAAACAAGTTAGATGTAACCTCTATAGTGACTATTATAAAAAGGAAACTGTATATGATATAATGGTGTTTCTTAGAGTTATCTATCCTATATATCTAAATAAAAATTAAATATTCTTTATTTAAAAATTGTGAATAACTCAAAACTCCCCCTCTATCAATTCACTTAACGAGTTGATTCCTAAATCTCCAAAATCAATAATCATCCAAGTGGATATTCATTATCTAACATTGAATTTTATAGAATCATTATATTAAATGAATGAAAAATTCTCAAAAATTAAGTATAATATTCTTCAAGTCACCTATAGTAAGATTACTTTTACATCACCTATATATTTTTTATCACATAAAAAAAACACTTGAGTTTCCAATTTTAAAAAATAGCAGCATTTTGAGTTCTTCCCCTTTGTTATTACATGAAATTTTATTACAAATGGGAAAAATACGAAAACATAACAATATTTTAGGTGATAATTCACACCTAATTAAACTAAATTAGGTTGTATGGAATCCTTGGTTAGGGTATTTTTCAATAAATAAAAAACATTCTCTTTTATTGTATAATTATCCAAATAATGATCAAAATACTCATGCATTTCCTTGATTTTATGGTATAGGATGTTTATATACCTAGATCATTGATGTTTTATAAGAATCATTGATATATTTATTTCACTTTAATTTTAATAAACAATCACTAATGGGTTTCAGATATCCTCCATCATATCATCAATTACAGTTTCATTCAATCATTTGGGCTATGTCTTGGGATTCCATAACATAACTATATTTTGTCGAGAATTGAGTGGCTGAAATTATCTTATAGGATTTCCATGAAACACATCTTCCTCATATAAATAATTCACAACTATATGTGGAATTTTAAAAAATAATATATCTTACCTAAATTTATTTTTATAAACATACAGCTAAAAAGATATAATGTTCTCATATATCAAGCAATAATTATGTGTTCTGTGATATATCATTTTTTTCACCATTGTATGTTGGGAATATATATGATTAATATATAATTTTTCACATAATGTAATATTAAAAAATATTTCCATTATAAAATTAATTTTGTAAAGATGGATACAGATAAGAATTTATAATTATTTTTAATCCACACTCATTCCATCATTAGAAGAGAACATGCTACCATTTTCTATATGAGTTGATCTCCCACTCTCTCTATTTATAAATTATTATATTTTTTCAATTAATGAATAATAAAATTTTGTTTTGAGAGAAATATAATACATAAACTTTAATGAAATTAATTACCATAAACATTTTATATCATCGATCTTCAACATCTCAAAGTTTTAATAATTTAAGAAACATTCTTCACATAACCCTGATTTATTTTAAGAAAAAATTATATGATCAGCTTATAAAATCATAATAAATGAATTGGTGTGGTCTCTCTTATCAAAAATACACATATACACTTTTCAATTATAGAATTTCACACTTCTTTATATACTATATTACATTTAAAACCATGCTTTGGATTCTTGAGAAATAAATATTGAAAATTCAAGAACTATCACTATAAATGAAAACAAACTGCTGATTTTTTAAGAAAAAAATAATGCTCGAGATACGAATCCATGAATTATATGATATTATATTTATTTAACTTCGTTTAATAATTAAATATTATATAATATAAATATGCACTATTTTATATTTATTTGAATGTATATCGATATTGTATATTTCAAGGATATTATTCTTACTTTGTACACAAAACCTACATTCTTCCACTCAGTTACAATAATATGTTTAGGTGTATATAGAGAATTATATTCATTACATATCCAATAATAATTATGATATTCAAAAAAGGATATATTTATATATTGGGATCCATTAGTGGATCAAAATATCTTGATAAAATATTCTTTTTTATTTTCAAATCACCTAAATATTTTCTCAAACACTTCTTGAGATGTGATTTAATCTCAATAAAATATACAATAGTTATATGAGTAAAATAGTTATAAAGGGTAATTTAATACTTATATCTATTAATGAAGTTCAATATTATTATATTAACAACATTGGAGTATATAAAATAATAGGATGATTTTTTTTATTTCTTCCACATTTTTACTCCAGTTTACATTTTGGACTATATGAAATATTTCAGGGTGACAATCCATTAAAAATTAATCCTTCATATATTTTTCATTATTTCCTATTTTCAGTTCTTATAAAATTTCTTTTAACCAATTTTTTATTTGTATTCTATACCAATGTTGATTTTACACATTCATTATCAAGTAAAATGAATTATAATAACTAAATTTTTAAATATGATTTCCTTAGCTCCACCTCCCATTATAATTAATGTACCATGCCGCAATATACTTAACATACATACATTTTGATTAAATAAAACATTTTTCCCATCTTCTTAGTGCTAATATACACTAAAGTGATTGTTCCTCTGTCTATTAATAAAATTAATATAACTGAACATCATACTAATCATAGTGAATCAAAATAATTTCTCATGTAATGATCTATCTTAATTGAAAGTAAAACATAATCTATTCTACATTTGGATTCCTTTAAATTTATTTTTATTTACAATCATACATGTCAAGAAAACACTTTCATGTATCAATGGATTATCTAATTTTAATACTTTGTAAAAATCCTCATCCACTATCTCTTGATCTATAATAATCCTCATAATGAAATATTTAATGTTATCATTATGTTTCTATAGATTTCATAGAATTATAAGACAATTGTTTAGGGTTTTTTATAGGATGATCACACCTTCCACAAGTTTCCACAATATATATACTGAAATTATATAAATTTAAATAATCTATCGGATGTTGCCTCAACTAGATTCTTGGATGTTCATGTCTTCTCACACTCAATTCCCCACCTCTTCTCTATTGAAAGAGTTAGATACTATACAATCATACATTGTTTTTATATCCATATAATTTACAAACCCAATACTTACCTTCATAGATATATTTCCTTGAATAGTAAATACATTCAATAAAATATACTCATCTCTTTTATTTTCACTTAAACTCATTTCCATTTTTTCATATTTTTAAGGTTTGATGGATAATTATTAAACCATAGCTTTACCTTTGGTCTTAACAATGGGTTTTTTCTCAATCCATTCCTCAATTATAAAATATGTTTTTGAAAAACCAAATGTTGTAGTAATTTTTATATTTAGCATAGTCGGAGAATTTTCCCTTTTCCCCATTTTCACCATTTATATTGTCGAAATTATAATATAGAGTATAAAAAAATTAAATGTTATCATAGAATAATCTAAAAGGTTCCTAGTATCATTGTAATATTAATCTTCTATTTTATATAATTGAACAAATTAAATCACAAAAAAGATAATCTTCAAATCTTGGACATTTAAAACACTAAATTGGGAGCCACAGAACCATTACCATTATATGGTGGCCGCACGACCTTAGCAAATCCTCAAGGAAGGCTATAGGATTCAAACATGAATTATCAGTTTATGGGGGTATGGTTGGGATTATATACTCAGTTTCATAGTAAAATAATATTATAAAATGAATTCAAATATAAAAATATAGATAAATATGTACATGATAGGAAATATAAGAAATAATGAATGGTAAGTATATAAAAACATTCAATTTGAAAATAAAACTCTATTCAATGATTTGGAAATTCATACATAAGTGAGAGGAACTATGAACATCTTCCCCAAATAAAACTAGAACAGAAAAACTAGAATAAATAATAATAAAATTTCTTGAGTTCTAATTTAGTCCCAATCCATCAAGAACCACTACATCTATAAAAACCACATCTAGGAAATCAGTAATTTTACTAGGATTAGACATGAAAACATGTAACATTTGATACAGTACCCAAGTGACATAGTGGCCTGAGTAGGGAATGGTATAACTCAAAATTTCACCACTAATAGAATCTCTAAATAACATATATTATAATCAACTTCCTAAATGTAAAATACAAAATAATAATAGACATATGAAATAAATAAATATATAATATTCATAATGAACATAGCTCCATTGGGACACATGGGGTAGGTACTATATACTTTGGCTACCTTTAGGGTGTCTCTAAGAAAGACATGATGATCAAACCACTAAAATTAACCATATAAAATTGAGTTACTCTTCCTAGAATTCCTCAGTGTGATAATGTTACAAAGTAAATCCATGTTCTTGTTTGAAAATTTCCATAGATTCTGATTTTCATACATAAATTCGAATGTATCTTGTATCATGTGAAATACAGCAACTCATCCTAACATTCCCAAGAATATAGTATTATATAGAATCCAATGATATCATCTCATAATTATTAACATAGAATTTATATATAATCTAAGAAGATAATCTCGTCATTACCAATCATTATCTATCATATTTCAAATGGAATATATTTATATCATCCCAACACTCCCAATCATTAATAAATATATGGAATAAATACTCCCAAATTTGAATTCCCAATCTCAAGTAACATGAATGATAAAAGGATTTGATACCTCAAAACTATAAAATTTCATAATGTGCAATTTCCATTTATCAATTGAAAATAAATTCATAATTTCACACATTAATATTAACAATCTCACATTAATAGAAAAATTAATTTTATTAACAATCAATTCATATTGTGAAATTAATTTCCCATTAAATAAAACATAGTTTACCAAGTTATCATATTATTGTCAAAATATAAGATAACCCTTTATTTAATGAATGTCGATAATTTTTACACATTTTTATTTATGCATTTTAGGATCTACTACCAAATTTAATTATATTATAAAAATTATCATTTCTCATAGTTTAATTTTCATATAATGAATATCTGGGTTGATTAGATATTTATTATTTTTTAATTCAATATATAACCAAGGGATAAATATAAAAGATATAATAATATCTCTAAATAATTTTATACAAATTTGAAAAAATTATTTTCCCATTTTCAAAACCATCTCATTTGGTGTAATTCTCAATAAATTCATCCCATAGAGATCACCTTCATGTAACTTATCATCATCAAATTTAAAGAAATATAAACAAATTAGTTTTTATTTGAATGTTATTATATAATCATAGGTTAAATAAAGATAAATATATGTAAATAATAACCCGTAAACATTAAAAAAAATTTATGGCTGTGGAAAAGACATTGGAAAGACCTACCATAATATTATATATGTTTAATTTATCTGTATTGACTTTCCATTCGGCTTGATTTTGGAGAAAATAATGAAGAACATGAAAACCCCAAAATATGTAATATTATACATAATTATAAATAGATTCCTTAATTGTAAGGAAACAAAAAAGTAGATGAATTAGACTCTTATCATTTTATTATCCTTTCAATTTCATTTATGAAAGTGAAATCAGATATCAGATGAGGGAGATCCACCATGGGGGATAAAGGGGGAGACAACCCATTTGGGGGTTGCTTCATGTGATATAGGTGATCCAAACTAATAAGGTGTTCTAATAGGGTTTCCTTGGTTAAAATTAATTAACAGTACAAATTTAGAGATAGTATTGGGACCATAAGCTACCTTCCAGAACCCAACTAGCTTGTTGGTGTGTCCACCATCCCTCACAAAAAAACTGGATATGCCATCAGATAGTAGGTGGCTCTGAGTTAACAAACTATTGGAACTACAATATACATGTTTTAGACCCCAGATCAATCTGTTCCCTTGATACACATTTATTACTATCTTAAAATCAGGTTACATGTCAAAAACACCAACTCAATGTGATCAAAACCTAAAAAAACCACACTAAAATGGATTCAAAAATAGACCCACGTATTAGAGAAAAAAAATGAAATCAACCTGATTTTTTAGACCAATATGGAACCTTGATTCTTAAAATCTCACAAGATTATAAAATATTTTCCCTGGTATTTACCTCTATATATTTCTAAGACCCATAATCGATACTCTCATAATCTAAAATATCCCAGTCTTTAAAGATATGATCTTTTTGTATCTTCCTTATGACGATGCCTTGTTTTGGTGGTAATCATAAAAATGCACCAACAGTTGCCTCAAAACTCATATATTTTGATATATTGAGCCACATATAACCACATACACCATGGGAAATCTACATGAATTTCGGAGTTCAAAAGAAAACATGTCCATTTCTCCTACATGAGACCAAATTCTTACAACACATATTTATTAGCCTTCTTTTTTAACCTAAAGATAAATCCCAAAACTAGATAAACACCAGAAAATATCACAACCTCATGAGTCATGGCACAAATGAAATTTCATAAAATAACTGTTAAATTACACATGTAATGGAATTCATGCATTTCGAATCTCATCAACTTTATACGACACTATTTAAAACCACATGTCAAAACCAAACCTTACTAAACGAATAAATTTTCTAAAACTCATAATCTCATTACTAAGTCCCTTTATATCATGAAGCTTTTCTCCATAATCCAATTAGATATACCAAACCTTGAACCAATTCTCATAATTTCAACTGAACACCATCAATCACTCACTATGGCATGAATTTTTTGACATTATCCCAAGGAAGTTTTTCCAAACCCCTGGTACGTTTAAACATAAAAATTTCATTACAAAACCACATTATATACTGAATAAATTCTGTTGGAATTTCCTCAAAATTTCCACAAAATAAAATTCAGGAAAAACATATAAAATACTAGATGAAACAATATTTTTTAGTTTCTAACAAAAACTAATCAGTCGTATATTTCAATGTAGTTCTCCGAATATAAATTATAATTTGTATCCATAATATCCAAAATGGAACACTAAACAAGGTTTTCAACTTATAACATCTAACATCATGAAAGAAAATAAGATAAACCTATTTTTATACAAATAATACTTATATTGTCTTATAACATATTAAATGAATATTCATTACATGTTAGTATGATCCATGAAAGATCTATAATAGTTTAATTCTTTTGAAAAAATGTATACATAAAAACATATAAATAAATGACCTAAATCATCTCCCATAATGTCATTCCAAAATAGAACCCTTCTTAGATGTACCATACTAAAAAAATTCTTCAAAGCCTTAGAAAAGGTAATATAAGAAAGTGTCAGAGCTTTTTATTAGTAAGTGTAATAATGAGAGATATAAATAAATTATCATATATAAAAATATCCTGAGAATAATGGTATTATAATATGGTTTTATAATTTTAAATTATTAACCAATAATACATATAAACATCATTCATGGAATACTTTTAAGAAATTCACAAGACATGAATCACAAAGGGATGAGAGAACATGATCCATGAGTGCATAACATTGGAATATGATCAGGTAATAAAAGTGTTTCATGAAGTGTGTAATAATAAAAATTATGGAAATATTATTTCAAAAATACCCACGAAGACAATAATCACATTTTACGCTCTAGCTAACCACAAGTGAACATTCATGATGTTTTGGATAATCTTTCGTGTATGCCCTCTTGGGATTGGATAACATCATGTGTAACCTCTTTCAGTCATTATATAACATCTCACATACCATAATTTTTACATTGCATATACATATGTGTACCCTTTGAGATCATAAAAATATTCTTTACCTAATATGTTAGATGTATATAATGGAGACACCCTTCATATACTCAAAATCCATCAACATGTTTTCCACAAGATTAAAAAAATATTTATCATTAAATAAAATGTTTACACATAGAAAATAATATTGGATTCATAAATATTTCATACTCATAATAATAAAACATCTACATAATTAATTAATATGGTAACATTTTATCATATACATAAATAATCTTACGAAAAGCATAGATTTCATTAACAATGAAAATACATTTAAAATATCATTGTAAAATTTCTTTAGGAAAATAACCGTTTAATTTTAAAATATATTATTTAAAAAATAATATATTCCCACAATATTTTGTGAATTTTATGCATTAAATAATACTATAAAAACATTTATGGAATGCTTTAATGTAAATATAATTCAATATGACATGAAAATATGTTAATGTAGTGTACATTAATACAATAATTTCATTCAAGTTTTTATAAAATATCAAATGTACCTTCCATGGAAGAGAAAATAAATATTACTTTAAGATGTATATAAAAATTCTAAATGGGTAAAAATAAATATAATAAATAATTGGGATGTTGTAACAAATATTTTCTATGACATTTCAAATAAAATGTGGACATGAATGAAAACAATTCTCAGCTAAAGAGATAAATAAATTCGGTTTCCTTCAAAAATTCATTTGATGTTTTGAAAACATAATTATATGAAAATGAAAGGAAACATAGAATAACAATAAATAACATGTGGATAATGTATTACATAATATTTGGGGAGATATATCATATAATTCCCTCAACTGATATTTTTTTGTAAACTGTTCCCATAAAAATGACATTGTATCATAACACCATAACCCCATGTTCAAATTGATTCTCAAGTGACATTAAATAACATTTAATACTTTTATATTTATTATAATTAAACAAAGAACAATATTAATACTTTTTATATCTTATATGATCGATATATGACATTTGAACACCTTTTTGAGAAATATTAGTTCGTAAAATCCTTATTTCGTGGTGATAAATTTTTCTTTTTTATAACATGTTTAAGTTTGGAAATTATGGTACATACTCTATGATAAGGGTTTTATCATATGTATAATGTTAATAATGATATAAATATCTTGTAAAATCATTATATACATATTTTTAAACATTTATATATAGTAGTGATGAAAAATTTACAACACATCATGGAGAAGAAAATTCATACATACAAGTTGGTGATGCCTCCATGTTTAAAAAGATAGAATTAAGGAAAGGTAAATAATAATTAGACAATAAATAATCATTATAATATCATAAATATATTATATATACATTTATTTTATCATGTGTTTTAGATCCTGAGGTTTTCTTGAGGTACAGATCTTTCTTTTTGTGATAAATTTGTTTACTTTCCCTTTTGTCCTAGACCCTAAGCTCAGTCATAAGATTGATGGGTTTTTTAGGGAAAGGAATGTGAAAATTATGAAATCTAGATTAATGAAAGTTACATGTTGTATAATTGTCTTACACGTCGTGTATTGTTCAGTCAAGACATGTAGCTTTTCTGGTAATAAAACAAGGCAGTACCTATCATGTAGTTGGATTATACGGTGGATCTTATCCCATCATGTTTTTTAGAAAATATGGGTAGTTGCCTCTAATATATTGATGTAAAATAGAATCCAATATTTTTTAGTTCCTAAAATACTTTAAAATAGTTTTAATGTTTTAGAATCCATTCAAACTCTGATTTGAACATGGTTTGTCCTGTTGGAACTGCATCGATAAGTACTCAATTAATTTTTTGGTCTTCTTTAATTCCAGAGAACAATGGATGTGATAATTGGATTTATTCTCATGTTCTCTAATTTTTCATTCTTCTTATATTCTTCATATTTATTTTAAATGAGGAAGAATTCAGACTTGAAACTAGACAAGCTATTTACTATCGAGATGTGGTAGGAAGAATATGATTTCATTTCACTTTTCAAGAAATTTCAATGAATTTTTCCTTTTCACTGTTCATTAGGGTTTTTTGTGAGTACTCATTGTTTTAGTGATCATCTTATCGAAGGATTATTCAGACATAGAGAGGATTCCCATAACATTCTCTTAGGTGGTTTGTCACTCATTTCTCATTTCATGTTCACCCAAGGGGTACGGCTTATATATTTAACATCATCGTGCCTTTTTAAACCCCTAAAGGGGTGTGTGATCATGCTTTCCTAGTTAGAGGAAGGAATTTTAATGCCTTGATAGCTTGGAATAACTATATAATATATTTACTAACTCATTTCCTTGTTATATCTTGTGATTTCATGCATATTTTGATAGTTTGGAATACATGAAAATGGATGAAAAAGTGTTTTTTATTGATTGTAATTTTTTAACTTCCCTAGGGGTGATTTGGTAAATAGTGTTATGTGAGAGGGTTTGCTCACATGAAATGTTTAATAACTAATATGGGTAGATATACATATATAAAATTTTAATGGCATGTTAAATGGATTATATGATAGGGTGAGACCATATTCTTTAAAAATAATAATATATTCCATGAGATGGTATACTTGTGGATTTTCCATGTTTATATGAGTGTGTATACAAATGTATAATGAATTTTTTAAATTGAATGAATTGATTTCATTTAATGAATGGTTTGATATATTTCATGGACTTCCCTAAAGGTATTTGGAATATATATGTTGATGCCTTTGGTTTACTCATCCCCTTAGGTCTTGATTCCATGGGATCCCCTATTCCTTTCTACCAAATGGACCCATCATTCTTGGGCTCACATAGAACATTCCATTGTTGTTTCCCAAGGACCCTAACAAGTGAAAACCGACTTTCCAAGGGGCTGAAAATGTAACATAATGGGATGCCTTGGATTAGATCCTTGGATCCAACTCATCCTAGTCTAGAATAATTACATGGATTACCGAGTACATGATACATGGGATACGGGCCTTGAGGTCCAATTTCCACTATGAGACATTTCTATGGTATTATACTTTTAACTATAAAACATGTTCATGGGATTTATTACTTATTTATACAATGTGGATGTAATTTCCTTAATATGAATTGATGTATGACATAGTTTTTTGTCATTTTTTACTGTTGATATAGCTTCCTTGTTAGAAGATGTTTGTGTTTCCAACATCCTTGATGGGTTGTCTAGTATTCCTTATTTTAGTAGACTTATTACGTGGGTATTAACATTACATTACTTCTTCATTTACACATACTTGGTCTATTGTAGAATTTTTGTAAGAACTATATAGAGCTGGGTGGTTGCGTACTAGAATGTTTATCTCACACCATTTTTGGGCCTCTAAGAGGATCCAAAAATGTCATATGGTTACATGTGATGATTGGAGAATGCTCCCTGATACAGGTTATTGACTGAGGATTTAGAGAAGGGGAGAATAGGACCATGCAACGGCTTTCGATGCTTTGATACCATTTTGGTATTTTTTTATTTTTGGGACTTGTACTATATTACATTTCGATGTACTATTTTGGATGATTTCTAGATACTTGTACCTTCTTCATTAATTTGAATATGATACACTTCTGGTTATTGATATGAATTTTGATCTTATCATACAATCAGTTGACTATTGATTATTTCAATTCTGTTATTTGTTATAATTGCCTTATGATGTGAAATGGTGTTAATGAGAGAACAATATCCCCACTAACTCACCTATGATGTCGCTGCTAGATAAAATATCTATTTTTTTGGGAGAGGACATTGAGACAATGTGACCAAATGGGTTCGAGGCACCATTGGGTAGCATCCGGGCCTGAGATTTTACAATATAAACAATCCATGAAATATGGAAATGGAAAATCAATCATACCATAATATGGAGGTGGTATCCCACATGTACGCTTGACTAATAGTTTCATATCCTATTAAATAGTGAAAAGTTGGAAAATGGATTAGAATCATAATAACAACACATAAATTTATTTATCATAATTAATTCATAATAATATGATGGATAATTTTTATTTATATGATGTAGAATGGGAAATAAAATTTAAAGTGATCGACTAATATGTATACATCTTCATTGAGATACCACTTTTTTCATTATAATTAATCCTTGTACTATTGGCCTTTTGTGAAGAATAAGAGCTCCAGGATTGAAGGAATGACTCTAGGATGTTTATAGAGAAATTATTCATTGTTATATATGGCCAAATATGGGATAATAATTGATGAGTAAAGGTTATATTTTATAATTTAGTGGTGGAAAAAATAGAATTTCTTAACATATTTCAATATTATGAGTTCAATTTCATGTGAAATTAGATAAAAATGGGAAATTATTTGATGTTAGGGTAAAAAAAGTTAAAAAAAACTTCAACAAATAATAATTAGACCGGTTACTATGGAATTTACACACTTATATATTATTTTAAACCCTCAATAAAAACATCATAACACTTATCATAGAGTTACAATTTTAATGTTTTTACTATTCATTTTGAAAAAAACTATGTTTTGACATTACGTTATATAAATAATGATGATAAAAAAATATGGAATCTATTTTAGTTAATTTACTAACTATAAATGGAAGAATTTAATTTCAATTATTTTTTAAAATCACTACGTTAACAAATTTTATAAAAAATTATTTTTAAACATAGAACTGTATTTACATTTATTCTATTCATTGTAAAAACAATCAAATGAATGATAATATATTTTATTTAATAATATATATATATATATATATCTAAATACTCACATCTAACACACTATGATGTTATAATAATAATAATTTAGTCAATAATATCTGTGACTTGAAACATCAATCTTCAAAACCTACAAAATATATTCCTTTTGTATTTAATCTCTTCAATAGCTATCGGAACACATAACCATGAGCCTAAATGAACCATAATATTCTATAAAACCATAACATCGATAATAAAAAAGTGGATATTAATATCACTTATTAAATTATAAAAAATATTTTTATCTTTTTATTATATTTAAAATAAAAATCATTTTAATGATAATTAAACGATTTTAGAGAAGTTTTTTTTCTGCTAAATGGATTAGTCACGCATTTCCTATAGATTTTTTTCCCCTTGTAGAAAGTTTATTTTAAAAATTAAAACCATTTTAGATATCATATTACTAAAATTATATTTTGGTGGATTTTTGTTATTTTTTTTGAAAATTCTCATTTTTCGACAAATTGTGAAAAAATACAGATTTAATTGAAAACTGCCTTTTCATTTCAAAAACATACAAGGATAAATTTTATGTTAATTTTTTTAAATAAAATACGTTAAATAATAATATAATTGAGTAATTTAGTTAATCATAATAAATTTTATATTGAATTTTTATATCCATTCATTCTAAACTAATTAGAATATTCTATTTGGAACCCCTATATTTCATCAACTTAGTGAGAATGATTTTAAATTGGATTCTTAAAATTTTTAAAATTAAAGTTGAATATAATATTTAAAATTTCAAATAATAATAATTTATATTATATAATAATTTCTAATAAATATTTAACCATAATGCGTGTTGAATATAGTAAAGATTAATTATTGCAGTTATGATAAAGACAGGATTACTAGGGGGTTGAACTATGAAGACAAGGGGAAAATGGTGTAAAACCATTCCAAACCCAGTTTATGTTAATATTTAGTACTTTTCACCACTAATTTGATCGAATAAACCATTTGGTAGGCTATTGAATGAAAAAATGTGGGTTTAATTTAAACTTTTCAAAAAGACCATGTGTTTCCTCTCCCCACATATAAATGACCACCCTATATCATCTCATACTTACACTTGAAAATAAGTTTTTATCATGAAAAATACATACCTAAAGTACTTCATTAATACCCAATAAATATATTAGATACCATGGTTTGACCAGAAATCAATTCTATAATGGATTTTGTAGAAAACTCAATGATGTTTTCTGAAGAAGATGTAACATTATTAAAAGGGGATTTTCATTTTTTTCTTTTACACCTAATTTAAAAAATATTAATCCAATATTATATAATATCTATAGTATTATAAATATTAATCCATTTTATAATATAATTTTAATGACCCATATATCTCTACTCTTCCATCAAATGGGAAACGAAATTGTCGATCATGTGTGTGGAGGACAACTGACATCTAAGCCAATGTAAGTCATTTTCCATCACCACATTTCAAGGATGTAAATAATTATGGAATAAAAAATTTATATTATACCTATTATATTATTATAATTATTTAATTTCAAATTCTCATTTATTATCTTACATTCCATTCCTTTTACAATATGATTACGTCACTCATCTGTATAATTGACTACCGCCTCACGGAGTGATGTGATTCCTTATTCACAACAAAATTTCATGGAATTTAATAAAGAAATTTTTTAACAAATATTTTTTATATATATGCAATTATATTTATTATTATAAATTAATATATTTTTTACTACCATACCCTTTCACATGTTAATGAAATGATTAAATATATCATCTGTATGTATGACTTACCATCTCCAAGAAGTGATGTGATCCACATTCTAGTTTCAGATTTCAATAATAATTAATAAAATATATATAATAAAAACATTATATTTACCACATTTCTATTATTATATATATTATTTAAAAATATAACATTTTCAAAAAAAATGGCATGTTTAAACATGCAATAAAAAACAAGGCACTTGTTAGCAAAAATAATAATAAAAAACAAGGCACTTATTCCTAATATTTATTTTGGTCGAAATACACTTCTCCAATAGAATTATTACTTGTGTTAGAGTAATTATAATATCATTTTTATCTTTAATTACCTTATTTACATTTAATATGGTAAATAAAATTCAAAAGCTACTATTAACGAAAAATTATTTTCATCATATTGAGCCAAATTTTACTTACTGAAGTCAACCGTGTATCATGGATTTTTTAAATTCAATTCACAGAAGCGGTAAAATTAATTTTTATGTGAATTTCCAAATGTTCCTAGAAGGTAGGAAATAGATGATAAAAAAAGTCATAAAATTTTATAAACCTAATATTATTATAAAATGACTCCAATGAATCAAATTGATCTAATATAGGTATTATGATTCTATTTTGAAAATAAAATAAATTTATATAAAAATAATAATTTTTTAGATAACATTCAGTTTTAAATAATAACATAGAGTTTTTCACTATTCATCAAAAATTGAATGTTTTTAGAAAAATTCCAAAAATTCATCCAAAGATAATTTTGATACTCTAAATCCAAAAATGATGTCTATTTTACCAAATTCAAAACATATGAGTTCCATTAATTAATTTAAAATCAATTCTCATTGTCAAAACTGAAATAATGTTTTTAAGAAATAAAAACAATCAAAATATTTACATGTGTTTATATCAATTTAAATGTTAAATTACATCCAATGATAAATTATTTTTAGTAAGAAAGTTTTTTTCAATTAAAATTTACTATTTTCAGTATTCATCAAAATATGAATGTTGTGAGAAATTTACAAAACAATTATCCAAACTAAGTTTTTATGTTCCACTTCAAAATAAGAATTTAATTTCATTAAATTGAATATATAAAAATGATATGTATGGATTTAAAAAAAGGAGTTCCATTAAAAGGTGGTAAAATGGAATTTTTTGAAAAAAAAATACTTCATCTTTCTAAAAAAATGATTTTATTTCATATTATGTCTAACAAATAATAAATATGGATACTAAAATTATATAGAGTATGTAAAATTCAAAATGCAATTAGTACTATTCATAAACGCTTTTTGTACATCTAGTTTGGTAAGCTGTGGTGCACTCGAACACGTTATTACATGTAGTGAAGAATACTTAATTACATTAATAAGATAAAATACTATGAAATCATTGGGTGTTACTGATGAGGATCCCACATAAATTCCTCTACAAAGAATCTGGACATGCCTAGTGATATCTGAACAATATTTATGGAAATATGGTTCAAAAAAAGATGATCCAAATTACATCAATTACTCTCTATGATCATAACACAATGAATTTTTATTGAAGTATATTCTTCATTATTCTCATCATTTTTCGAGTTCTATAGAGGTTGAGGAAATATATTTTTCCTGAGATAAACCCTAATGATATGTTCTTTATGAAAAGAATTATTTTGGGAGGGAATTAAATATCCACAATGAAAAAATAATTTCATAAAATATAAAAATGATATACAAATGAATATATACATGGGAGTTTATTATTAACAAATTTACATAGTATATTCATAAAAAATACCATATATTCTCTATTAAAAATAAAAAATAAAACTATTATATTATTTCATATATTTTCTTTAAAAAATAATAGTTTATAAAATAAAGAATTTATTATTCATTTTAATTATAAATAAAATATTATCATAATTATTAATAGACAAATAAATTAGGACATCTCCCACCATGGAATTTTGAAAACTCAAAAAATATTATTCATCTGAAAAATAAATAAATATTATATTCATAGTCTGATGAATAACTATCTAAAACAAATAATTCCAAAACTAAATAAATATTTATTTAACAAATAAAAAAATATAATTTATTTCATGTTGGATAAAAAAGATAAATAAATAAATATTTTATTCAATGACCTTGCAAAAAAATCATTATTTAATTATTCAACTCACATATATTTTCTTTGTTGAATAAAATATG
The DNA here is from genome assembly GCA_963277665.1 of Viscum album. NCBI lineage: Eukaryota > Viridiplantae > Streptophyta > Magnoliopsida > Santalales > Viscaceae > Viscum > Viscum album. The sequence goes on along the minus strand of OY728163.1, from coordinate 1,532,245,733 downwards.
TGAATGTATATTTTCAAAAAATAATTCATGAATAAATATTATTCCAAATTATAGAGGATAATATAAATTCTAATTATTAAATTCATATATAATTTTACTCATATCTACTGGCATATTATGTGTGTGAGCCTCTAAAAATCTTCCTTAGTGGAATTAAGTTGTATTTACAAAAGTACAAGGCCATCATCTAGCGCTATGTCAAAGAATCCATAAATGAATAAATTAATGTCTCAATAGAAAAAACTATAGAATAACTCTTTATAAAACCCCATTATTTTAGGATATATGTCTCATTAAATAGTTTTTATATCTTCGATACATTACTTTACTTGCGATGTTTTGTTTAAACGAACTGTGATGTACTCTTAATATATTATTTTTAAATGTTAAATTTATTTATTATAAAATATATTTGGGGGTAATAAAAATACCAACTAAAACATGATGAAATATTTTTTACATATATTAAGTGAATTCAATATTTTTCAATTCGATTAAAATGAAATCAATATCATTTGAGGGTAAAACAAATTATATTTCCTAATTTTTTTATTATGGGCAATATATTTTATTATAATAAATTTACATAATCAATATTGAAAAAATATTTTATTTAAATGTGAAGATAATTTATTCAATAATAATATTTTACAATCATATAATGGTTTTACCTCCTATGGATTAAGAATTATTATTTTTAATGTTAAATTTTTAAAAATTGTTTTCATTATCGATTGCACACTCATTTGATAATGATTTTCTTACACTTATGGAAACTAAATCTTTTAAAATTCAATACATATATGAAATAATAAAAATAATAATAATTTAATATTTTCCAGTTAATTTTTTTTCAATAATGAAAAGTTGCCATGGTAAAAATCTCATTATAATGGAAAGGGATTAAAGGGTTAAAAGAGGGGATAACCTGAAAGACAACGTATAAAATATTACAAAAAACATGATTATATTTTACTAGTGAAAGGTATTTATATATTATTATTGTTATAATATAATATTCTCCATTTCGGATTATCATTACTGTATTAAATAGATATTATTTAATAATGTTATAAGTATTTATAGGCTTTCCATCCAACACCCTTGAAAAATGGTCAATCATATACTCCTTATCCACATTTCATGTGCCCTTAGTAATGAAGAAAATTACAAAAATACTATCTTATTATCCTTATCAATTTCTTTAAGATAGTTTATTCCTAAAATAGACACCCAAGAATCCATGAGATGGTTTTCAAAAGTGGATACCTGATGAAGAGGTATAGGTTCTTAACAACATTTGAATTGTTTTATTCTTCTAAAACCATATAAAATGTCAAATAATAATTATAACATGAGGTAATAAATATATTAACTAAAAAATAGATATTTTAAATTTATTTTTATAACAATCCTATAATTCCATCCCATCTATTGGAAAAGGATACCAACATTTTTTGTACTTGTGAATAACAACATCCACAAAGTGATAGGATTCATTTTTCATCTCCATGATACATGGATGGTCATAAAGATATATATAAAGAATATATATGATATTTAACAAATAAAGGGTTTTATAAATTTCAATTTTTCAAAACATTTCTGTTTTTACATCTATTGCTATTTGAAAAATTAACCCATGAGCATCAATGGAATAACACCTTCACGATGTGATATAAATAATTTTAAATCACAAAAATACATGAATAGTTATAAAAATATTTATAATCAATAAAAATGATACATACGTAAGGTATAATATTTTTATGATGACGAACCCATGACAAATTTCCAAGGATATGAACAATAAGACCAAAACATGAAGGCAAAATAGGACATATTCCACTCGAATGTTCATTTTCATGATGAATTGTTAATAATGTGTTATTTGAGACTTATAATATAGTGAAACAATATACATAATATAAAATAATATTTTCCACTAATATATTTATGATAATCAAATATTTATAATACATTCGGTTTGAATTTATATGTATAACGATGAAACATGATGTAAGATTTTAGGTTATAATCTAATTTTTATTCTAGGTAGTTTATGTTAAAATTACATTGAGGGAATCCATACTACAATTAGCCATTAAATTATATATATTATATTATCGTATGGTAATTACTATAATTTATATGTATTAATATCATTTTAGTATCATTAAGACTTAAAAATATAAATAGATTTTGTTTTTGATAAAAAGATAACTTTTTTCCACACTGGTTGATGAAACATATATTCCGTATACGTTTCCATTAAAATTTATTCAAGAATGTTATTTTCATTGATGAAATACTTCCATAAATTAATTATTGACCATATTTTACTTTATTTCCAAATTTTAAAGGATTTTTTATAATGTTTCCTAAAAATGGTTTATTTTTTAGTTTTTTCGAAAAGTGTCAAAGGATTTTATGTTCTAATATTTACTAAATGATTGAATTTTATTTACTTGATGAATGTTATTTGGATTTTATATTCAATTATACATTTCAATGTTTATTTGAAAAATATATTCTTAATATTTTGGGAATTTTAGGTCTTAATATATTCTGAATGAAATAAATATTTTTAATGAATTCAAAAAATGATCAAATTTTATTTTAAAGTTATTTTACATCTATGTCAATATACATTAATGATTTTTATGCTACATTATGAATATGGTACTAGGATATCTAAAACATTATCTATTTGGATTGATTATAATGATGAAGATTTTATATAATACTCTATAAAACCTAGTTCATTAAGATGGGTTAATTATCTTATAATAAAATACTTATGAATCCAATTTATTCTCCATGGGTTATTCTATAATGAAATTTTTATGATTGTTTTTCTTTTTCATGTACTGTAATATGATTATATGATGAATTTTTTTATGATATTATTGTAACACTTATATATGGTTTCTATTTAGTGATGGGGTCCCATAGTTATATTTCCACCAAATGGATTATATAAATATTGATATCTCGTGATATAATATAGACTGAATGAAGTTCATTAAAAAAATTTATCAATTATGATAATCTAAGGTGAGAATATAATCTGTGTAAATATTGGAATGATGAGTTATCCTTATCAACTAAGACAGTTTGGGGTGTCAACCAAAATAATAGAATTATTTTTTATGATTATGTATATTCACCATGTATATATCATATGATTATTATCTGTTATCATAGATTAGGATTTATTACTTGATGATTTCTCACTCTTATGGATTATGTCATTTGTATTTAAAATCCCATATACTATGATTCAAGATAAATGATATTTATATGATTGGTTTTTACTATTTTAATCAATGATAATACTACCACTCCCTTATTATAATATTATACTCACTTACGATCATTGATTAATATCTCATATGTGTACCCATACTAATATTTTTTTCTCACCCTTTCCTTTGATTCCACGACCTATGTTATGGAGAATGGTTTTAAGTAGGGGCTGTAAAAGAAGTGTACTATGTGAGAATATATTAATAGAAGTTGTTTAATATATTTCACAAAAAATGATTATGTATCTAGTCATCCAATACACTAAACCTTTATGCTTATAGAAAATCTATAGTTACGAGATTTATGGTGTCTGAAAATAATATTATGTAATATTTATATATGTACTGCTTGATTAAACTCAATCTTATTGTGTAATATAGTACTTTTTTCTTGATATCATATCATGTAGGTTTCAAACATCTATCAAAAACCACTATTCCTGATATATTTGTTTTATACATTCCAAATGAAACTACTAATTCACCAAGGATATATATTTTTGTTTTATAATTAATTTTCAATAACAAGTCTACATATTTTATCATATTATTCTATAAGTAAATATAATTAATTGAATTATTTTTTAATTTCATATCAAATGTGACACACACCACTATATTCTAAATATCCATGAACTTATATGTCATGGATTTTTAAAATACATCATAGTATGATACTCATTATATGAAAAAATAATAAAATCAAGTCAGAGGACTAATGAATAATTTTTTATATAGGAAGACCGAAGGATATGAAAATTTATTAAATTCATACTTGTGGGTGGGTTATCAAAAATTATTATATCATATATTACATTGTGAGATGATTATAAGACAATCACTCATCTGATTATGAGAATCGAAAACCCAATATTCCGCATAACAAATGTCACATCAAATTACATTGTCAAATAGAGAGAGAATGATATTATATATTATTATCCTATTATTTCAAGGTTCTCATTGTAGTGGAGAAAAAAATCAATTTTAGTAATAAAAATTCTTTATTTACATCATAATATTAATTTTTTGTATATTATTAATCAATATTTGATATGATATTTATTAATATTTAGTACATTTAATATACACTAGAAATTGGTTGTAGAGAACCAAATATAGTGAATTCCACTTTAACTTGAGACATATATTTAATAAATTTACTTATTTAGATCCCATAGGATATTAATGTTGTTTATGATATAATTAATTTTTCAAGGAGCCCACAACATTATATTATATGGATACTCAACCTACTTAAACATCACCACTCTGAGAAAAAATATTTTTTGAGATTGTAGTTATATTGTATATAATTAAATTTTTGATGAGACCATAACTCATTTGAATGATCCATCACTATATTTTTATAATAGTATAGTGTGAGAGGATATTTACTAGTAGAAACCAAATTATGTTCTTTGATAAAGTTATTTATATTCATTAATTCCTTACCATTACCAAAATATAAGATATTCATGGAAAATATTGTATAATTGTTGACCACTAGCTTCTTTGAGGTATTCCAATTCATTTAACCACTTTTAAGGTGGAATAAATATACTGATTGAAATGGTTGATCATTCTAATTATTATATAAACAAGAGCATGTATATTAGCTAAAGAAAAAACTCATCATCCCCTCTGTAAAGTCGTAATATATTCTTATTAGACCTTACATACATTAGGATATTCATGATAACCATCCAATGGCTTCCTCATAGGTCTTATTGATATATTCATAACATGAACAATCTCTATATAATATAAATCATAACGCATAACATCACATACATGGAAGAAAATATCATGATTCATATTGAAGATTATTCATCTTATACCCCTCCCATTATGTATGAGGACACATTTTCTAGGATATATGTTTATCGTGTCACATTGGTATCAATCCAGTGATTGATTTTTCTATACTAAATATTCTCACTTAAAATTTAAATTTACATACCTTGCCATAACCTTGTAATTCTCTATGATCTTTTTCAATGGATCATGATTCTAGTAATGTAAGATGATTTTCCTATGTTATTTATGAAGAAGCATGTGTTCAACAATGTGTTAATAGATTTTAATACTTGTGTCTCATTTCCAATTAGTTTAATGTAATCAACACACATTACTAGGGAGATTTTATCACTACCACTTAATTTAAAATAGACATAAGGCTGATATAACTTATTCAAGAAACCATATTTCCTTATTTCTACATCAATGTGCATTTTCTGTGATCTTGATTCTTTCTTCAACTGATAAAATGATCTATAGTACTTGAATAGGTTATTATAATCCAATAGAGACATAAACTCTTCTGGAAGTTTTTTTCATAAATTTTATTCAGTGATATCATTAAAGGATGATACTTTTACATCCATTTTTCTAATATCATAATCATCTTAAACTTCTATGGAATGTATAAATATGAATTATTTTTCAATGAAACCAATTAAATGATTTAATAATTGTCAATTCAATAATACTATTAAACTCTTTTTCAAACTATGTATCATTATAGGCGCTAACACTACATTCCATGATATTTTCATTTTTTAATGCCTATTTTAATCCAATTTTTTACATACAGTAGAGGATTTAACAATAACCACACTTGGTTTTGGTACATGAAATATATTTTCGAATTTGTTTATTTATTTCATCTAGATAAACATATTCTATTTACAAAAATCTTTTATAAAATCAGTTCATCATTATCATATAATAATGAGAAATCATCTCATGTAATATAAAACAACATCTCTCTAGTTCTCTAACCTCAATATTTCTCTTACACAGTATTAATTTATCTAATATTTCCACAAACAGATTGTTTTTTTGAAATATATTCTTTTTTTAACTGTTTTGCATCTAATTCATTGACTTTATTGGGTATATATCTATAACAGTATTTTATCTATATATTTGATACCTCTCACGAAATGTGGGGCTACATATTAATTAGAATCCTTTTATTTGGGGGTCATAGAGTAAATATCCATTAGTTCCTTGGGATGTCCAATAAATATACACATTATGCCTAAGGATTGATGTTTTTACCTATATTGCCTTAAAAATGATTATGATTCCCAAAGTCATATATTTAAAATCATGGGATTTACCCAATTCAAATTCACTTATATAATTGAGTTCTTATAATTTTTGTCACCTAGTTTAATATTTGAAAATCTATCATTAATGAATATCCTGAGAAGGACAATGGATGACTTATTTCTGTGACCATATATCTCACCATGTCAAAAAAGTGTTTTTGTCATTGTACATACAACCTTAAAATATGGTAAATAATGAGGAGAGATTTGATATAGGATCCCAAAATCCAAAATATAATGGATGCATGGATGGTTAAGATACAATGTATCTCAGTATTATTAGTGTTTTTTATCTTATTTTCATGTTAATGATAAAATTTATTCCTATATTCTATAAATTTATTATGGGACTCTAAATTATTACTCAATAAGTAGACATATAATTATATACTAATTTCATATGTAAAAGTAGTGATGAAATATAATCCACACATATTAATTTATGAAGAAGTTATAGAAACATCTATACGAACCCAATCAAGAAGATCATTATCCCTTTCACCCTCTCTAATAATTATATGTATGGTTGTTTAACCTTGTTAGAAATAATGAAACCATCTATGTCATTTTATTTAAAAATAATCTATATACCCATATAGATATAACTAGGTTAAGTGATTTTTAATTACAGGAACATGGTGGTGATTTCCTTTCTACATGTGGAATGAGATATGAAAACTAGATTAGTTATAGATTTTGAAAAAATGGTTTTTATATTCCAATGAATAAAGACCATTATTACAACATTTCACACCATAAAATATTCTATATTTGTAAAAAAAATAACTTTTATTCCTAAATTTAAAAATGAATCCATCCACATAATGACTAGATAAATAAAAACTATTTTTTATAATGATCGGAAAATATAAAAATTCATCAAAATCTTGATTCATCCTATTGTAGTTATGAGTTGGTAGTATTCAATATCCACTGACACATGTATTTATATATTTCTATCTCATAGAACCACCTCACATTATTAAAATAATCGGAATCTTCATAGTTATTAATTTGAATACAAATTTAAAATCAAATGTTCTATCTATAAAAATTTTTATATAAGTATAAGGTTTTTACTTGGTATAAAATTGACTTGATACTCTACCATTCTTCTTTAATATTGTTTGATACTTATATTCATGGCCCTTGTTTCTATTTTTCAAATAGATAGAATATTTTTAGATTACATTCCCCATGATGTTCTTCCTCTCAGTATAAGGATACAATTATTCATTATAGTTATAAATATAATTGTGGTTTTCTCTTTTATCTACCTCTGATTCATTATAATTATAAAAATATTATTAGTGGTCATTCTCTTCTCTACCTTCCAAATCAGAGGAATGTAATTTGGGAGAAATTTCTAAATTTTGGTCATATAAAAATTCAAAAAAATGTGATTATATGAGGTTGTAAATAATTTATGAGATCTATGTCAAATTAATTTGGAATCATTATCCTTATAATTTTGGTCACTCAAAATTTCCAATCGTCCGGATAACCATCGAAAAATATGATGCATGCTCCCCAGGAATTAAATAAATAATGCATTATTTATCTCATACTTCTCCTATAATTCACACTCCTACTAATGTTCAAAGATATGAATGATCGTAGAATATGAATCAATACATTAATTTTCCCTTATAATTCAACTATATATAAATGATAACACAAAATAATATTCATATATTGTATCATATAAGTGTTTCAAGTAGAATAAGAGCTCCTATTAGATCACCTTCACAGGAGGATAATAAAAAATTGTGGATTCTAGTATATAAAGCTTCTACTCTTAGGGATTTACAATGTGTAATCACATATACCATTCATGAAATTCACAACTAATCAACTAGTTTTCTTTCTCCACTACTAATATTCTATATATTGAGGTTAACTAAAATTCCATTATTTTATAACAAAATAAAATTAACCATTATTAGATTATCTCAATTACCAATTTATGTGATATGTAATAATCTTATATTTATTTTTAGTCTACAGTTTTTTATTAGGTCTCAATATCCATGCCATGTTTTATTAATATTTTTTGAAACATGTAAATTCTTTTTTAAAGGATCCATATTTCGATTCTCATAAACTAGACTCTGGATGTAAAAATTATAAGATGGTAGTTAAGTAGGTGGTATTTCCAATGGATAACTAATAGTACATTGATCAATTTAAGGGACTCCACAAATTTTTAATCCAAACATGTATTTATTATGCTCTAGAATCTAAATATTCATTGAACAAACATTTATTGAGAGATTAAATGTATGTTTGGTTAACCCGACCCAAAATATTTATTTTGAGTCCTCGACAATTAAACATTATTTTGAAGTTGGCCATAATAACATTTTAAAATAAGAGTTAATATTAACTCATAAAATGGATGTCCTATCAGACATAATATTTCTGTGATGGGTTTTAATGCTTAAATATCTTTATTTTTTCATTTATATGATTTTTAATTATTATGTGGAATTTACATAATTAAATAAAAAGTCTTGAAATAATAATTTATACATAATCAATTTATTTTAATTTAACTTTCATTATTTTTTTATTATTAAATTGATGTCATATTTCTCAATAATCATAAAATTATGAATCAACATGAAAAAATAAATAACTATACACCTTGAAAAAAAAATTAATAAATTTAATTAAAAATAAGATGTAAATTGGTTTACATATCAAGTGTATAATAAATCTACCGTTAATTGTAGGGAAAAAACTGCCTAGGATATGATTGGAATGAGTTTTATCATTTCACAATTGACATTAGTTAACTTTTTGGTTGGTTTCCCGATATTTTCTGTTTTGAATGAACACATATTCTTGGATATCCATAATTTATATTCATTTGACCCAAATGTATATTAGGTGATCTAGGGGTATTAAATATGTAAAATAAACAATAGGAATGATTTTCCAACATAATGATTATTGGTGGGATGACATGTAGATAATCATATTTAATTTAATTAGAATTTATCACATATAAAATATCATGAAATAAATATAAATTAGTTTGAAAACCAATACATACATTGGTTCATCGTGAACATGATCTGTCACAGACATAAAATGATGATGAATTCATATCTACTAGAATACATTTAAAATTACACTTTTAATTAAGATAAAATTAACTTGAATATTTAACTAATTTTCTTACAAATTAATAAATTTATTCATTTATGTAATTATTAATCATGTAAAATTTTTGTGATTCATAATATTCAAATCTTATGATATTTTTAACATGATAAATAAAATAATTATATGTTTTATAATGAAACAAATGGTCTGTATTGGAGTCATTATGTGGCATTCCTTTCTAATTCAATTACATAGAGTATAGTTCAATTCTAGTACAAGGTACATATATGAACTTTTATAATAAAAAACATTCCATAAAATTAAATGGCATTAGTTCTATTTGTCGATTCAGGTTATTATCATAGTGTGTCTAACCACATGTGAAGCCTTAATAAGTAAAAAATCAACTGATTGATCTATTAATGTATGATATATGATTTATATCACAACTAAACATTTAATATATATTTATATATATTAAATAATAATTATAGTATTTATTAAATATGTGAATGAAAAAATTCCTCATTGTAGATGAATGCATGTGCTATAAATCATGTACAGCTAGCTAAATGCAATGTAGTTTTTTTCCAAGATTAATTTCTTTTTTTCCATACATTTAGCTCATACAACATGAATAACCAAATAATGTGTGATCAGTGAGTTTTCATGGATTACATAGTGTGTACGCTGGCTACATGATGTTTTATTCAAAATAATAATCCATCATTACACACTTAAAGATATTGCATGTGATCCATAAAGGAATATACAATGTTTAACAATGTGCATGATAGATACACTATGTGTAAATTAATTTGTACCATGTTTCTCAGCTGGTAGTCAACATAGAACATGTTTATTAATTAAAAACCACATATGCTACCCTACGACCACCATGTTATCTAGGGTTATACAAAATGTAATCTATTTACATTTCATGTACCCCTGCAAACTATGTTCTACCCTTTAAGTCAATACACATAGTAAATTCATTCCATATAATAAATCCTTGAATGAATATCCAAGATTGTCCCAACCACATATGTGTTTATTGGATCGAGACCACATGATATAAAATTAGGTTATACTCCATGTAATCCAGTCAGGCTTCCAGAATATACAAAACCTATATATGAAATCATCATGCATTATTAATATTTTCTTTTCTAGTTTATGCACATGTCATTTTGTAAAAACTCATTATCTTAATATAAATGACTAATAATGAAATATTATAATATAATGATAGAAAACAATCATTATATTTATCAATAAAATTAATTATCTATAAATATGAATTTGACCTCTCTAATTGCAGAGAATGGTTTTGGGTGTATCGTAAAAAATGTTGAATCCTATCTTTTACATTGATTGTGTTGGATTTAAAAACTAATTTCCATGAACATGATGAGGAAACATTATGTCATATCCATATACATGGAAAAACATAAAAATGAATCCCACAAAGAAAAATATATAGCCTTTCACATTAAGTTTATACATATCATTATACTAGTAAAATTACATATTTCATACTATTTTTCATTGATCTAAACATTTATTGTCGATTTCTATTCCAGTAATACCATTATTTAACTAAAGAGATCTCAATTAGGTTCCCTTTAGTGGTATCCAATCATGATCATGATCTATGAATGATTCTGATAGAACACTTGTTGTTAGCATGGATTACCCAAACACATTATGTTTTTCTCCTTGATCAAGATACAAGACTTTAAGAATTAATATTTATCACCCTCATTCTATAAATGTTGAGAGAAGTATGGTATTGGAAAAATTCACTTTTTCTGGAGAGAAACCCTAGAAATATATTTTCATCATAATGAAAATTATTTAGAAAGCAAATTCATTGTTCACAATAAAAAATCTATTTCACCACACATAAAATTGATATAACATTGTCATATATACCTGTGGATTATAATTAACAATTTCACATTTCCCTTCAGTAAATAATATATATAATATATTCTCCCTAATAAATTATATAGATATTATTATTATATTATGACACATGTCATCTAGATAATATATAAATAATTTTATAAAATACATAATATATTATTCATTTAAATATTATTTATGGTTATATCATTATTATTATTTATCACTTAACATAGCTCATGCACATTACTCACCATTTACCTATCCTAAAATAATTAATATTATTCCATAAATGAACAAATAAAAAATCTATTAACATTCTTCTGAATAAATATTTAGAGTTAATATCCATTGAACAAAATATAAATTTATTTAATAAACAAATAATTAATACATATTACCTTCAGAGTAAAAAAATTAGATTAAAAACATTTTATTCTTTTGTATTGTGAATACATATTTATTTAAATATTCACCATACATATATAATCTAATTTGAATATAACCAATAACATAATATTTACAATCAATAAATCATCATTAAATAATATTCATTAGACATGGGTATAATATCTATTAAAACTATTGGAATCAAATATAATTTCAATATTATCAATGATTACTCTATCTATGTGACCCTATTAACTTCATACTTGATAGAATTTAGGTGGTCTTACCTAATGTTTGGGGTCATAGTATTACAACATGTAAAGGCACACATAGAGGAAAAATATAATATCATAACATTGAAGACCACAAGAAAAAATAAATTATATAATTTATTCTCATCATCTCCATATCTCATAAGGTAGGTTGCATAGTTTTTTGACAAATCTATATGGTTGATATATTATTGTTTGATCTAATGAAATGATATTTTTAGTCACCATGGTCATGGATTTTAGTTCGAAATTTTTATTTAATTATTATGGTCAATGGTATCATCTTTGAGATTTGGAATGGAAAACATCAATTCATGACTTATTCGTTATGGATATATCACTCATTACACACACACACACAATCATACTTCACCATGAATATATGATGTCATGATTTTCCAAAATAAATCATTTTCTCTGACTCATACTATATATTAATTAAAATTTAATGTATAAGGACGACTAAATATATTCATATATAGGAATATCCAATGAAACACAAATATATATAATTCATACTTGTGGTTTTATCATCGAATTCTATCATATTCAAGATTACCAATGTAGAAGAACATAAGATGAAACATTATCTTATTGAAATTATACAACACATTATAATTTAAAAAAGTATTTGTTGCATAATATCACAACATATAAACATATATAATATTTATTATATTTTATTTTCTTATAATTTCATCGATATCATCATTGTGGGGAACTAATTTGTCTTTTAAATGTGACAAATACATTATGGAAATTATGAAATTATTGTTTCACATAAGAAAAATCAATATAAAATATTCCATTTTTTAATATTATATTCATTGAATCTTTTGGTGATCTAAAGCATGAAGTAGTTGGTTTTACGTCACCAATCCAATAGATTATGCTTTATGATATACCCCATTTAAAAAAATATAATTAAAATAGACGTACTATGGATGTCATAGAATTAGATTTATAATGAACTCCAAAATATCTATTTCGAACTCAAATACCTTCGGTTATTCTCTAAAAATCGTCTAAAAACTAATATTCACAATTTTGTGTCCACAAGTGGTCCAAGACATATGTGTCCTTATAACTAATCAAAAATAATATCATGAGGTGGGATTTTTTCATTATTGTGTCGAATATATAGATTTTATATTCTAAAATAATATCTATAATTAAATTTTTGTGTGAGGTACCCTCTAGTGGTATCTCAAATACTCCATCAAGTACATTTGGTAAATATTAATCATTTTTCTTATACATAGAATGAATAATTTCTTGTTCATACAAGGTATAATGATTATTTTAAATTCCATTTTTGTATTGTTTGTGGCGTACCACTAGACAATATTGAGACAATTCCATATTTTATTGTCATTTCATCTTGTCTGAGCTTGGGTGAAAGATCCCTAAAATATATAGAACCACTAAAATTTATATCACAACTAGAATCCTTCAGAATAAAATATTCTTCTTTCACACCAATAATTCCCAATAATTCTCCTTGTAATTCACAAAAAAATTTCACAATTATCTTCCATAAAATCATTCATCTGAACTCTAACAAGATTCGTACACATCTATGAGTATGTCGTCAATAAATATAACATGGTAACTCTTTCATATATCATGAATAAAATTCCTTATGAAATAATTCATCAAAATAATATAATGTTATGGGTATCTAAACACTAAAAAATATAATAAATGGTGTTTTTAGAGTTCTCTAACCATATAATGTAAGTTTTGATACTATATTGACCATTATTTTTTTTTTGAACAACTCATAGAACCCCATTTTACAATTAACTTACTATGATGATTTTATATTTAAAAAACACATAAAACATCCCAAGGGCTCTTAATAAAGAAAAAGAGTGGAACTCTTAAAACCAATGGAATTTATAATTTAATGGATTTTTCATAAAATAAATATTAATAACTCACATTTTAGTATAATGTAGGTTTATTGTCCTTAAAAAAATCAAAATACATCCCACACATATCAATACCCAATAACTCGTTCAACGATCAATTAAAATTGATACGAACAATGTATATTAAAATGAAATGTTATACATTACCCTATAATATTTTACCAAATTAATGTAACTAAATTATTCTTTCCATCCAAAATTTACATAACTAAATTCGTGTTATTTTAAATTATCCAAAAAATTCTAACAATAATATTATAATTAACTGCCATGTAACATATCAAAAAAATCCTCTAAAAGATACTAGAAAATTTAACTGTCTATTGAATTATGGTGTAATATAACATGTAACGGCAATATAACATATCATATAATGTAATAATTAGTATGTAAAATCCATAGGAATTACTCATTTCCACATACAACAAACAAAAAAAAATAATTTTCCAATTCTAACCATTTATGAAATTATTTCTCCATCAACAGAATCATACAGAAATCCAAACTTTTAATCGAGAAATTCATCATAAAACTCTTTCCATAATCCACTAGTAACTCAAGACCAAAAAATATGGGTCTCAAAAAATATACACCTCAATAGTTCAAAAAAATACAATGCTTATTAAAGTTATATTAAATCATCATTTTTTAAAGGATAAATTTATAAAATAATTGTTTTTAAAAAACATTTTCTCCATGAAAATAATACTAAAATGATATATCATTTGAAAAGGATTCTATATAGCTTGAAAAAATAACCATGTTTTAGGTATTCTAAATTGAATTACTATCTAAATTAGATGATTTTAATTAAATAAAAAGTGGAAATACATCACTATATGGTACATATAAGAACCTTTTATGTGGCTATTATTATTTATGTTAAGAAAACATTTTTGTTTCCTTTGAAATAAGTATATTTTTTATTTAATTATTTTATAAAAATCGATATAAACTAAAATGTACATTTTCGGTAGGATGAATTTATTAATAGAATTAAAAATTTAGAAAATATAGAATTAAGAATATTTTTACAATGATAAAAATATAAAATTTTTGGAGAATTTTAAAATATATTATTATAAGTAATTTTATGTTTTAATGACCATTAAGGAAATATTTCATGAATATATTTATGAAAAAATATTATATTTCTACTGCTTATATAAGATTTATGGCTGATCTAAAGGGGTCACATATATGGGAAGAAAATATTTGTTTAAAATATATAAAATTACTTTTAAATTATGTGTTTTTCAATGGAATTAGTGATAATATTGTTTTTTATTCTATGTTTAGAATATTTCATAGACATATGATATGATTAAAATTTTAATATCTTTTTCCTAGACTCGTTGTAAATATTAATTGTGAATAAGAATTTTATGTTTAATAATGTGACCTATTTTAAGAAATAAGGATTAAATAGTTATTCTGAACATTTTAGTGTCTTGGAATATTTTTTTAGGATAGGGTTTAGTGATCAGGTGATGGCATAAGGGTTTTAGATACTTCCAAAGTAGTGGTATAGGGAATGAGGCAACAAACAACTACAACAGTATCCCCTTCATAGTGTGACATGGGTATTCACACCATGATATTGAATCATGTGATTTCCCAGACCCAAATTCCACATAGCGGGATCCTCGATCTTGATGGGAGACAATGCCTCATCTGTATCTCCCCAAACACCAGAGGCAGCCGACTAGTAGCGAGGCCCTATGGTGTGTCCATCAGGAGTATATTCTCTTATTATCAATGTGTAGTGTGAATACTGAATATAAATAGTTTTAAATAGGGTCATAAATATAAGTAAATATATGGAACGATGTAAGATATAGAGACAATAGAAACAATATCTGAAACAACTAGAATAACATTCAACAACTAATGATATTTCATGTCACTAGAAAAATTGAAAACATGGATACAAGATAGAAGACATAACATTTTCTACATATGTATAATGGAAATTTAAGACAATCCCAAGCATACTGAGCTCCGACTCGGACATCAGTTTTCAATATCCATATTAACTAGCAAGAAATCAAGTGTTTGAATTCGTATGATTCCCTTTGTAAACACATGAAACCATGTATCTACTCTGAGTACAAAATGGTACCCAAATAGGGTGTGAGATGAATCACACTAGGCCACCCCCAATAGTGTCTATAACATTTGGCCCATGCAATGGATATTTAATAATATTCATTCATTCATATATAACATGATGTAGTATAATGTAAATAAATAACAAAGTACCTACATCAGCCTTTGTATTGTTTTTGAACATGTCAACAATTCATTATTTTATTAGTACTTGTTTATAAATAAGTAGAATTTTAGCAATTAAAAAGGGTTCCATGTTGTAACAAGGTAACATATAATGATATATAATAGTGGAGTCCCATGATAATAACCAAGGAAGCATAGATCTAAAAGGTCATCAACTAAGTAATTACGATATCCTAACATTAGGTAAGAGTGTAAAATATGGAGCATAGTCCAATTAATTCAACCATAAGACACCTACTGAGTCTAATGAGTTCATCCAAGGTTAAATGTGGCTATTGAATGACTAGGCCCAATGGGCTTCAATCATGCAACCCAATTGTCAATACTGAATCTATGGATTATATCCAAGGAATCCTTTATTATTATTGAAGGGGTCCTTTAGTGTTATACCGAGCATCCAAATTATAGAAATGGATTGGGATCTAGGTGGGTCCCAACCTATGCAAGTCCTACCCATGAATTAGAATGTTGGTCCATATTGCTAATGGAATTATTCAATCAAAATCCAAGTTGATCTCGATTCAGGCCATTCTGAGTTGATTATAAAGTTATTTCATAATTCAGTTTCTTCAAGATTTTTTTTAGTGTTATAAAGTCATGTATCATGCAAATAATTCATCACGTAATAATTAATTAATCAATCGACATGGTCCATGCCTTGGATTTCATTATTATGACAAGGCCAATAAAGATAAAACCTATTTTAATTCCTTGTAAATCATATTCAATAATTATGGTTCATTCCACTACCTTCCATTAATGTGTTAAGGGGTGCTACAAATAATAAAACCTATTAATCATTCAAAATTATTCTGGTCAAGTCATATACTTGGTATATATTCCAATTTCCATTTCACATATAATTATTAATTGATGAACATAACTTTGGTGGGTTAAGTTGTGAGGATACATGGAACTTTCCATTATGAAATTCACAATATAAATTAATAAATTTTATATAGGATTGCATACCCTTAGAAGGTTCTAACAAAGTAACACCTTAATGGTGGATCTAACATTTTAGGCACTAAAAACCAAATTATGGCATAATATTTTATAAGGGATGGATGGATTTGTGGTCATAACCACAATCAATTAATCACATATATAGAAAGAGAATATACATACATGTATAATTATCATAGTAATGGAATATAAAATTTTATAAATGAAATCGGAAGAAATTGGTGTCCCCACCTAACAATTCCAAAATCAACAAGCTTTAGGGATGAGTTATATACCTCCCAACATAGGCATGTATGACTCTCCTCCACTATTATTAGCTGTTGATTTGGCTGAGATTAGACTAAATCTTGGAAAAATGAAAAAAAACCACACCCTTCGATAACGAGGTCTAGATCAAGAGAGAAGGAAAAAGTCTTAAACATACGCGAGTAATTTTGGTTTCACATCCGACGTTACGAATAAAATATCGATCTGATCTTGGATGAAGGAGACCTCCAAACACCTATATTTTTCATTAAAAAAGTTATATAAATAGAGACACAGAGGAAAATCCCACACGAAATCATAATAGGAAGAAGGATGGGTCATAATATTTGATTAAATGGAAAGGGATATTTAAACCAGAAAAATTCCCTATGCATGGTTTTTCAATAGAGCCTCATAAACTGTGGGTAAAATGTGCTTGGAACCTAGGATGAATGGGAACTTGCACTACTAGGATAAAAGGACATGTGAGAACCTCAGTATATGACTAATTCTAAACCATTCCATCAACACAGTTATCTAAACCATGAGCCAATTGTGCACTAACCCTGTGACGTGTCTAGTTTTCTGCAAAAGATGTGTTTCGGGCTCCAAATATGCTCCAGACACCCCTAATCCCATTTCTAACTCTTTAATCAACCATATTTTGTCAAGCGTAAATATTTTGATCAAAATAAAAAGGATGCCTACCTGAGTGAAAAAACTGGATTCATATAGTCTTCCCCCTAAAATTAACTTGTCCCCAAGTTCACCTTCCAAGGGTGGAGAAACACTATTTGAGAAAAAAACTAGCCATTTGTCAGGTATGATGGCCTCCCGCTCCCTAGTCTCATTATAAATATGGTTTTGATGCCATAGTACGCATACTAGAGGGACATACCATCCTAAGAGTGCCTTCTTGCTCCGGTCAATGTTTTTTACTAGATAATCTTCATAGGAAGAACCGACATCTAATTCAACTTCATTGGGATTAAATGTTTGAGAGAAATCACCATAATACTAGTGAAGTTGTGAGATGTGGAATGCATCATTCATGACATGATACCTATGAGGTAATAGAAACTGATAGGCTACATGCCCAACTCTCTCTAGAATCTCAAATTACCATAGGTAATGAGGAGACACATTTTTCCTTTTGTATCAATCTATGCCCTATCCTGGGTGATTATCAAAGAAAAAAATGATCCCAGACCTTGAACACAAGAGGTCATCAACGATGATCAACATATTTTTTTTAGAGTAAGTAGATGTCATATGCTATCAGATCAGCTAAAGTTTATCTAATGTCTCCTATAGGAGATGATGAAAATGGAGGGCTGCCTCACCTGCCTCTAGCTATCACATGGGTGAAGGACATGGCTTACAATATAAGGACTAAAAAATGAAGTATCTGAATCATCTATTGAAATATATTATTATAGGAGAACTCAATGAAATTGATATTCTTCTCCCAAAAACCACCCAAATAATGGGAACATGCTCAAATCATTTCCTCCATAATATTTATTTACCATTCCGGTTTTCTATAAGTTTTAGGGTTAAAAGATGTACCTAGATAAACATGTGTTCCCCTAGCCTTTTTCAATCCCTGGTAGAACCATTACATTAAATGAACATCCCAATTGAATTGATAGTACAATGGAACCTATGGATTCATATGGCTTCATTGTCATACAGAGTTCCCAAATCATTAAATGATACTGTCTCTCGAATAGGAATGAAGTGGTCTACTTTTTTATGTCTTCCAATGTAACCTAGAACATCATCTAAACCTCTAGGTGAACTAGGTAAACTGACTACAAAAACTATAGAAACATCATCCCATTTATATTCCAGGTCTAGAAGCAACTATAACAATCCTGTAGGTATCTAGTGCTCCTCCATTACCTACTCACATGAGGAACACTTAGTGATAAAGCCTTCTATTTGAAATTTCATCCTAGGTCACCAATACTGGAGTCAAATATCTCAATACATCTTAAAGATATCCGAATGAACTGGAAACTAAGAGGCTTCTGAATCATTCATCAACTCATCTCTCATATCTATAAAAACCCTGACATGTTCATGTATATGTAGGTTGTTGTCTCTATTCATATAACAATTTAGAGGTGGGTTATCTCCTTATAAACTTTCAAGAAGAACAAAATATCCATGATCCAAAAACTATCTACCCATCACCTACTCATGAATATAATAGGTAATGACAAAATATGAGGGATAATAATTCTCATGACTGTCATGATACTCCATATGCAACTCAAACAATATGGCCATTAACATCAATTCATCACAGAATTCTCATACATCCTTTGTCTGATTTTTCTAACCCCTCGCATCTGCAACTACATTGCCCTTACCATGCATATAAGCATGCTAAAAATCAATGGATTACATATATTCAACCCTAATTCATTTTATGAGGTATAAGACACACTATAAAAAGATATATTTGACTCTCTTGGGGTCTATGTACACCACAAATACCTCACCCAATAGATTGTGTATCTAGCTACATAAGGCGTGGACAACTGCTTCTAGCTCTAGATCATGTGTTTGTTAATTCCACTCATTAGGCCTCAACTGATTGGATCTGTATGCAATGACTTTGTCCTCCTACATCTTCACTACTCCTAGGTTGATTCCTGATGCATCCTAGAAGATGGTATGACCTACACATGGTTCTAAAAGAGTAAGAAATTGTGTCGATACAATCCTACCTTTTATATCTGAAATGGATTTCTCAAATTCTTAAGACAATATAAACTTGAAAGACATATTTTTTATACTAGTTATAGGTTAACCAAGTCACGATAAATATTATATGAAACACCTGTAATATCCTTCAATCCCCAAGATACTTTTTATATCAACGATGTTCTTGGGATGCTCTTTGGAGACTACAACACTAACCATTTATGTATCAACAGATACTCTTGATTATGAGATAATATGATCCATGAAGTTAATGTTTTTTATCTAAATGTTGGACATAGAAAAATTATCATATAGATGATGCTCTCCTTGTGTACTCAGAATGATCTCAAGATGTTTTTCATGCTCACTATGAGTGTGAGAATGCACTAGAATGTCATCCACAAAGACCATGACAAAATATTCCAAATAGTGGTGGAAAACCCTATTCGAATGAATCATGAAAATATTGAGCATGTTTGTAAGACCGAATGTCATAACAATGTACTCATACATAACACACCTATTATGAAAAGTTGTATGAGGTATGTCTGATGGTCTGACTCGTACCAAATGGTAACATGATTTAGTCGATCATGGAGAAGACCTTTGGTACTTAGAGAAGGTCGAAGAGATCATCTATTTGAATAAGTGTATAATAGTTCTTAAGTATATGATGGTTCAACTGTATATAATATATGCATATAAGTAAGGTTCCATCTTCTTCCTTGGAGAAAAGTACATGTGAATCGCAAGAGGATGTATTAGACTTTATAAAACCATTAGACTCAAAATCCTACACATGTCACCTGAGATCTTGATTATCTATTGTTTCTAACCTATACGGAGTAATGGACGTTGAAGATGCTCCCAAAACAAGTTCAATTTTATACTGTACATCTCTTTCAATATGTAATCTAGAAAAATCACCAGGAAGGATATCCCTGAAACAATCCAATGCTGGACAGAAATCATCTTGTTTTAAACCCTGATCCTACATGAATATATTTTCAAACTGGGTGGTAAGTCCACATATCCTACGATGATATGGTCTATCTCTACAAACCTATAAATCGCACTCACAATTAGGTAGACAACATCTACCCACTGGTGATGTAAATGATACCCTGCTCTGATAGAAGTCTAAAAAAGAATCATACTAAACCAAACTGCCCACCCCGATTATGACATATATGCATGTCATATTAGGAAAAAATATGTTCCATATGAAAGGGAGACTTCTTAACATAAGGGGATAGTCCCTAAACTGGAATACACCATCTGTTTGTACCATTAATGGAGATTATAGGATCATTAATATATATTAATATTTTTTCTCTATTTTGTGACATTACAAAATGTATACAGTGATAAAAGAGTTTGAATAACCTATATAAAATTATTAAAATACTATAGTAGATGCCACATGAATATTACTTTATACTTTACATGGTCTCACAGCCTAATCCTTGGGTAATTTTTTTAGTGCATTCAACTTTCATGATACATGGACATGTGCATTAGATGGACTACCATGATCATAAATAAAAAACTTTCACTACTGGTGATAAGGAGAATGGCTAACACAACCATGACCTCCTCATTGGAGAGACCTACTAGTGCTATTCCAACTCCCCACTTGACATGACATAAAATAACTTACTCTGGAAGGTGGATCGGGTACAGATCCTCTTCCACTCAAAGCTATTAGAATGTTTTGACAGGGAAGCTGAAAATGCCCTATATGGCCGCACGCTCGGTACTCAAGTGAGTATCTATCACATTAATTATTCAAATGAAATTATCATCCACAATGATACCACACTTTTTAGCTATGGAAATGGGCACTCTTATATTCACTTTCATGATAGGAAACCTCCGTGTAACGCTTCCTTCTACCAGAAGAACTACTGAAAAATTGAGACACTAATCTTATATACTATGTACAATTTCTATCCCTCGGGTTGTGCTCAGTAATAAGAGACTGATTTACTATCTCCATAAATGTAGGCAGATGAAAGACATTCACCTGCGTATGGATGGTGTTCCAGATCCCATCCTAAAAGCATCTATCACGGGAAATCTCATCATCATCTATAAGTGGGGCAAATCACTGATACTCTTTGAAACATGATAAATGTTCTATAATTGACAAGGAACCCCAAAATACATGCAAGAACTCTTGGTCTCTATCAGCTATCTATATCTGAGGATAAAAAATGATCATAGAAGGCAGTCTAAAAATTAACCCATAACATGCCCTGATGATGACCGTCCTGGGAAGTCACATCCTAAAAACGCTTGGTTGAATCTTGAAGCATGTGTATAGAATGTTTTACCCTCTTCTTTATAGGTGTATCATTGTTTTAATATATATTATGGATGGATAATATCCAAGAAAATTCAACATTTGGGCTTACATCTCTTGATAAATCAGGTGGATGTTATTGCTAGAACTCAGGAGTCAGATCAGTTATCATAAGTGAATGTTTTGGAGTAAAATGCACGGACTGTATCCGATGTAGGAAACTATCATAGAACCAGGCTTAAATTCATAATCCAGTAAATTAGGTGGTTCCTAGAGTCTAAATCCTAGAGGTAATTGTCACGGCCCGACCCTACCTGGGCTCGAGCCCCAACTACCCCAAGACTGCCTTCATAGGCCAGGGGCTGGCAACTAGCACCGAAGGCACAACAACTCAAGGAGGCCTTTTCCTAAGTACCTGTACACACACACACGCAACCCACTCAATGAAAATGTGCAGAGTAAAACAAAAGAAAAGTAGTTAAAAATGGAAACTGCTATATATAAACCACAAATGTGCATCGACCTCTAAACAGTTCAAAGTACAAGCTGAAGGTAAACTGAAAAGAAATGGGGAAAAACATCTTCCAAACCCAAAAGTGACACAACCCGACATCTGGTAAACAGAAAGGAAAATAGCTGGAAGGGTCCCCCACCTGGAACCTGACTCTGACCACCGCTTGCGGTCCACACTCCTGAACTCCTAAGCTCTACAGAAGTCACGACCAACCTGTCCGTCGTCTGCAAGGGAACACCAAGTACGGGCAAAGCCCAAGAGGGGTGAGTATAAAAATACATAGTATGATACCCCGAAGGCTTGAGGGAGAAACAATGTAGGTTCCTAAGGGTGAGTAGTATAGATAACAGTGAAAAGTAAAGGAGTACAACCGAAAGTAAAGTAAATAGTACAGTAAAGAGTCTAGCTCAACCTAACAAGAGAAAGAAGATAGACTCTTCTAGACAAAGGGAGATGGAAATGGTGAGATGATGAGCTTCTCTTCTTGTCTTCGCTACCTATAGTAGGAGAGTAGACTCGTCCAACCATGAGAAGCTATAAACAGAAAGAACGTGGCATACCCCGTGTGCCTTCACCTCTCCTAGAAGCAGAGTAACCAAACCCTAGAAGTGGGTACTAGAAAATGGTATATACAAGTCCATGTGCTCAATAAAGAAGGCCAAACAAGATCATAAGGGGGTCTCCATCCCGTAGATCAGCCCAAGAAAAGAGTACCCAACAGTCCTAGATGAAAACACCATCGATGCCCATCATCCCACATGTCTGCCCGAACTGCAAGTCAAGGGGTAAAATCACTACACCTCGAAACAATCCACATTGGGTGGCACTAACTCTCCCTCACGGTTTTAGTTCATTTCAATAGGACGTGTCTTGGTGGGTAATGTGCCCCTCGTAGTTGAGAGTTCTGAGGGAACGTCAAACCACAACTCGTCACTTCCACACAGTTGAGAGGTCTCCTCAATGTCGACAGGTGACCCCCTACCCAACCTCGCTGGAGGGTCCCTGGATGTCAACGGGTTCCCACTATAGGGAGACCTGGTAAGAGTCGATGGGTGCCACACTGGTCAGTCCCGTAATATGGTAATCCACTGGAGGGAGACCCGACTAAAGTCGGCGATTGGACCACTGCCTAGCCCAGTTGGAGGTAACCCCGCATCGGGGGCCACTGCCCAGCCCAGCTGGAGGTATGCCAGCATCGAGGACCACTGTCCAGCCCAGTTGGAGGTAATCCCCGCATCGGGGACCACTGCTCAGCCAAGCTAGAGGTAAGGCCGGCATCGGGGACCACTACCCAGCCCCGCTGGAGGTAAGCCCAAAACTACTTTGGTCATCCCTGCTGGATGGTACTGCTCGGTGAACATCGTTGTACTAGCCATCCCTGCTGGAAACTGTAACGACCCGAAATTTTTTAAATAAATTTTGTTTCCTAATTTTATGTGTTATTGTTATACTCAACAAAAATGTTTTATTTGATAAACATGATTATAATTAAAATGAGATCAGTGGGTTTTGACTATTATATAACCATCGGTCAACATGACCACTGTGAACAAAATGTTTTGATTATTGTCTCTAAATATAAGTAATCTTGGTTAATTATTATAGAAAGAAGATTCGATGGCCTCACCTAGTAGTCTTGGACCGATCGAAGCCCATCTAACAGAGCTTGGGAAGGAGGTAGCACCACTGTGCTTTCCCCTGGATCATATCCAAGCCGAACTTCATCATGTGAAGCTGGAACGAAATCACCTTCGTGAGAAGTTCAAACTGATAGAAATTACTAATCGGGCAATGTTGACTGAGCCGCCCCCAGATTCTATCACCCTAGCACACCTTACTCTTTGGTCCTATGCTGTTATTATAAGGGGCTATGTAACGAGACCGTAACTGCCTTGTGTAATCCTTATTTTAAATAAAAATTGGGATTTCTTCTTATGATGAAGTTTATGAATTTTGAAATGACCGGATAAATATAGTATGCATATTTTTGATGAATTTTAGAAAAAGGATATTTTAAATATGTTTATGTAAACCCTAAATAATTAAAAATGTGTAATGATTTTCAAAAAAAGGTCTTCTGCAATTATGTTCAGCACTAAATTTAGAGTCTAATAAGATCAACTTGATTTTTGATGAATAGTAAATTATGAATAGTGATTTTATGATTAGGATTAGTAATATGACCAAATGGATTAGTAATCTCACTTAAAGAAAATTTTAAAATAATCTAGGCACCTTGATTAAGTAATGTGATTCAATAAAATAGTTAAATAACGGTTTCATTAATTATTATTCAAGTATTAGTTTTTTCGGGTGAATAGTGTTTTTTAATTAAAAATTTAATTAAAATTTATTAGAAAATTATTTTTATAAAAATGACTTTATTTTTGAACTCAGAGCATCGATATTATGTTATGGTAATTTTTGGGGTTTTTTCTGAAAAAATGACTTTTCGATGAATAGTGTTTTTATTTAAAAATTAAATTAAAAATATTTAGAAAATTATTTTTATAAAATGGATTTCATTTTTGAAATCAGAGCATTGATATTTGGTTAATGTGAATTTTTGGGATTTTCCTGAAAAAGTTGAATTTTCAGTGAATAGTAAAAATAAAGTTTTAGGGTTTCGGTATGTTTAATGACATCATAACGGTGTCATGATGATGTCATGAGATCTTTTGAGGGTTGGCCGGCCAAGGGTGATGAATTATTGTTTTGGGGGCCCCATGTGGCCTAACTCCATGATAAATGACAAGGGAGAGCACATGGGTTTGAGAAAAGCATATGTGAGGTGTCCCTTGGCCATTAATACCTTGTCCCCTCACTTTCCCTATAAATACCAAGCCCTCCTCTCATCCATTCCACTCCCCACTCATTCCCAACGAATTTCTGGTCTCATTACCTCCCAAGGAGTCCTCCCAAGGTGCCCCCAAGCCCTCAAGGTCCCAACCTTTGAGGTTTAAGAGTTACATTTTAAGGTAAGGGATCCGACCTCTCTCTTTCTTTTCAAGTAATCTCTTTTATGTCATTTCTTTTATACTCCATGTTCTTATGTGGGAGGATGTTCTTTTATATTCATCCTACTGCCTATTTCATGTTCATATGATGAGAGACCCCCCTTGCTCTCATCAATTTGTTTTATGAATGTTTAAGTGGCGCCGTTAGGCTGCCGAATTTTTAAGGGATTCTTTCACCTTCCTCGTTTTCAAGTTCTATTTTCATTCAAGTCTTTCATGTTCCTTTTTATTATGTTGGGGTATGATCTCAAAATTTATCATACTTATCTTTTATGATCATATTATGAGAGACCCCATTTGAGCGCTTCAATTCAGTATTTTGAAGTTTTAAGTGGCGCCGTTAGGCTGCCGAATTTTTAAGTGGTTCTTCATCCTTCTCGTTTTGAAGTTCTACTTTCATGTCAATTATTTCAAGTTCCTTTTTTTTATATTGGGGTATTATCTCTATATCTATCATACTGGACTCTTATGTTCATATGATGAGAGACCCCATTTGATCGCTTCAATTCAGTATTTTGAAGTTTTACGTGGCGCCGTTAGGCTGCCGAATTTTTAAGTGGTTCTTTACCCTTCTCGTTTTGAAGTTCTACTTTCATGTCAATTATTTCAAGTTCCTTTTTGTTATATTGGGGTATGATCTCTATATATATCATACTGGACTCTTATGTTCATATGATGAGAGACCCCATTTGATCTCTTCAATTCAGTATTTTGATGTTTTAAGTGGCGCCGCTAGGCTGCCGAATTTTTAA
This sequence comes from Viscum album, assembly GCA_963277665.1. Taxonomy (NCBI): domain Eukaryota; kingdom Viridiplantae; phylum Streptophyta; class Magnoliopsida; order Santalales; family Viscaceae; genus Viscum; species Viscum album. Next base: position 1,532,218,881 of record OY728163.1, on the reverse strand, counting down.
GTGGTTCTTCACCCTTCTCGTTTTGAAGTTCTACTTTCATGTCAATTCTTTCAAGTTCCTTTTTGTTATGTTGGGGAATTATCTATATATCTATCATACTGAACTCTTATGTTCACATGATGAGAGACCCTATTTGATCTTTTCAAATCATTTTTGTTGATGTTTAAGTAACGCCGTTAGGCTGCCGAACTTTCATAAGAGAAATCTAATTTTTTTCTTCCTTCCATGTTTTTCATTTCAAATGGTATGTCCTTGAAATTTCATTACCATGATCATGTATCCTTCTTATTCTGTCCATTTACTATTTTATGAGTCATTTATGAATGTTTGACCCATTTTACCTCTCTTTTAATATCTTCCAAAACCTCGGAACATTGCCGTTATGCTGCAGAATTTCTGTCTCAAAATGTCTCTCTCTTTTTCTAAAGTCCTTTTATTTTATTAAGTGAATACTCAAAGCTCTTTATTCTAAAGGGGTATTCACATATATACCAAAATGTTCTATTTTAAATTCTGGTATTTACATACATGAGACCCACCTTCCTTTTCTGTGGGTTTTAAAGTGATATAAAGATCATGTCTTTAAAGAAGTTTTTAAAAAGTTATGATTATGAAATGAAACCCATTTATTTTATGCTATATGGGTTATTTATGAAATGTTTGATGATTATATATGTGGCTCACATGATAATAAAGGCAAATTTAAGGGTGCGCCCTGATAGCGCTCCAATGCATTGGGTAATGATGTAACCACTAGAGATTACAATTTTCACGATACCTTGGTGAATAACCTTGGTAATTTTAAAATGACACCTTGGGGATGGACCGTGGTGATATGTTCATGATTGTCTATGTTAAATGGTGTAGCCACATCTTCAAGTTATGAAAAAGTTTTATTTTTATTATGATATGCCTCATGATTTCATTTTCATGCATTAAAGTTCTTTTCATGACTTTATTGATGTATCTCAAGTTCATATGTAAAATGTTTCACTTGTTTCCCTTGCTGGGCCTTCTGCTCACCCTTCCTTTTGATGTATGTCCCCAGGTTATGAGATTCAGTAATGAGCCTAGGGTGAACATGAGGAGAAGCCTTTCAAGTGTTTAAGAAGAATGTTTTTTTTGTTTTATGTTTTATGTTCCTTGTTTCCAAGACACTAAACCTTAAAGATCCTCAGTTCCGTGTAATGGAATGAAATGTTATGTTATAAAAAGACGGGATGCTATAGTTGGTATCAAAGGATGGTTTGGTTATTTGTGGAAATTAGGATATGAAAACTCTAGGAGGAACCCTATAGAAAAGTTTAATATAGGAAATCTTCCTGGTATTTTGGTGAGTATTGAGTAAGGGGTTGCCAAGCAAATACATCCCTGTCTGGATACGAGCAGGTAGAGGTGGCTCTGGCACAGATGTACATAGGGGTAAAACCCGAAAACACCGCTTTGAGCTAGACTCGAACGGGAACTGGTACACGACAACGGGCCTTGTTGCACTCTTGGTTACGACACTCCCGGGGGATATGCTTTGGTAAATTCATAAGCTTGGTATGTACCATTTTTAAAGGAACAAAGATAAAATAAAATTACGGTTCACATAAGAATATATGATCATTCATAACCTAGATGGGAACCTAAGAGATCACAAGTTAGGGTATACCTTTCATATACAAGTTATCCTTATATGATTTCAGTTCCTTTTCATGATTATTAGCTAAGTACTTAAGCCCCTAATTATGCTTTCTCTTCTTAGTTAATGGTGGGAAATGGAAGAACATGTTCCGACAACCAATGTGATAGGAAATGCGACGATTTTCATATTAATATGACAGGGATGATTAGGGGATTAAAATATGATTATTATTTTGGAAGACGTTCATTATTTTGGGAACCATATTTGATCGAGGTAAATAGATTACTACGGTATTTTCATTGAGGAGTAAGGTTGACTTATATTTTGAAGAATCGATGAATTTAAGGTGAACTTATAGTAATTTAGGTTACTTATGGGAATGACTAACCTATCTTGGGTAAAATATGTTTAGGTTAGCTACTTTTTTATAAGATGTTAGGAGTGGTTGATGTTGTCTGGAGATGAACAATGATGTTGTTTTGGAAGAATATGTTATTAAATCCTTATTGTATTTGGGTTTCAATCTTAGTTTGGTTTGTTTTGAGGAATTTTAAGGACTGTTATTTATGGAATGGTCTATGATGAACTTTGGGTAGTACCATGGAACTTTGATGATTTAAAAGTAGTTTCCATTCCTATGTGATTTTTTCTTTTTGAAGAGTTGTTTTACCTTAACCTTTCTGTTTTTGGGATAATGTTTAAAGATAGAAGAAATAGATAGTTAATCTTTTGTAGATTATGTGATTCTATAGAAGATGATTCTTGTGCTTTTATGAGACCAAGTGTTTTTGAATTCTCATCATTTGGAGAAAAGATTAGTGTTGGTAGGGACTTGTTAAAGGATGAAACTCTACTTGAAGGTAGGTATATTTTCTTATGTTTTTGTTCTATGTAGTAAATGAGATCCTCAAAATTATGAAAAGAAACGTAAAACAAAAATGTTGTTGGTTTACGTTTCCTACTAAGTAATCAAAGACCGTTTACACACATCATAAGTTTTGGATTTTCTCATGGTTAACTTTCTCCTAATCATGTTCTCTATCACTCTCCCTCAGAACTTGACCCTTTTTTTTATCCTCCATGTCCATGTTTTCCTACATGGAACCCTAGTGTGGGTTAACTCGGGTGACCTTTGTACTTCCCTTTCTTTATTTTAAAGTAATAGTTTTACTGACTACTTTTCCGATGTGGGACTTTCAATGAAATTTCAAAACCCAATTTTAAAATTGCGAGGACGCAATTTCTTAAGGGGGGAAGATTGTAATGACCCGAAATTTTTTAAATAAATTTTGTTTCCTAATTTTATGTGTTATTGTTATACTCAACAAAAATGTTTTATTTGATAAACATGATTATAATTAAAATGAGATCAGTGGGTTTTGACTATTATATAACCATCGGTCAACATGACCACTGTGAACAAAATGTTTTGATTATTGTCTCTAAATATAAGTAATCTTGGTTAATTATTATAGAAAGAAGATTCGATGTCCTCACCTAGTAGTCTTGGACCGATCGAAGCCCATATAACAGAGCTTGGGAAGGAGGTAGCACCACTGTGCTTTCCCCTGGATCAAATCCTAGCCGAACTTCATCATGTGAAGCTGGAACGAAATCACCTTCGTGAGAAGTTCAAACTGATAGAAATTACTAATCGGGCAATGTTGACTGAGCCGCCCCCAGATTCTATCACCCTAGCACACCTTACTCTTAGGTCCTATGCTGTTATTATAAGGGGATATGTAACGAGACCGTAACTGCCTTGTGTAATCCTTATTTTAAATAAAAATTGGGATTTCTTCTTATGATGAAGTTTATGAATTTTGAAATGACCGGATAAATATAGTATGCATATTTTTGATGAATTTTAGAAAAAGGATATTTTAAATATGTTTATGTAAACCCTAAATAATTAAAAATGTGTAATGATTTTCAAAAAATGGTCTTCTGCAATTATGTTCAGTACTAAATTTAGAGTCTAATAAGATCAACTTGATTTTTGATGAATAGTAAATTATGAATAGTGATTTTATGATTAGGATTAGTAATATGACCAAATGGATTAGTAATCTCACTTAAAGAAATTTTTAAAATAATCTAGGCACCTTGATTAAGTAATGTGATTCAATAAAATAGTTAAATAACGGTTTCATTAATTATTATTCAAGTATTAGTTTTTTCGGGTGAATAGTGTTTTTTAATTAAAAATTTAATTAAAAATAATTAGAAAATTATTTTTATAAAAATGACTTTATTTTTGAACTCAGAGCATCGATATTATGTTATGGTAATTTTTGGGGTTTTTTCTGAAAAAATGACTTTTCGATGAATAGTGTTTTTATTTAAAAATTAAATTAAAAATATTTAGAAAATTATTTTTATAAAATGGATTTCATTTTTGAAATCAGAGCATTGATATTTGGTTAATGTGAAATTTTGGGATTTTTCTGAGAAAGTTGAATTTTCAGTGAATAGTAAAAATACAGTTTTAGGGTTTCGGTATGTTTAATGACATCATAACGGTGTCATGATGATGTCATGAGATCTTTTGAGGGTTGGCCGGCCATGGGTGATGAATTATTGTTTTGGGGGCCCCATGTGGCCTATCTCCATGATAAATGACAAGGGAGAGCACATGGGTTTGAGAAAAGCATATGTGAGGTGTCCCTTGGCCATTAATACCTTGTCCCCTCACTTTCCCTATAAATACCGAGCCCTCCTCTCATCCATTCGACTCCCCACTCATTCCCAACGAATTTCTGGTCTCATTACCTCCCAAGGAGTCCTCCCAAGGTGCCCCCAAGCCCTCAAGGTCCCAACCTTTGAGGTTTAAGAGTTACATTTTAAGGTAAGGGATCTGACCTCTCTCTTTCTTTTCAAGTAATCTCTTTTATGTCATTTCTTTTATACTCCATGTTCTTATGTGGGAGGATGTTCTTTTATATTCATCCTACTGCCTATTTCATGTTCATATGATGAGAGACCCCCCTTGCTCTCATCAATTTGTTTTATGAATGTTTAAGTGGCGCCGTTAGGCTGCCGAATTTTTAAGGGATTCTTTCACCTTCCTCGTTTTCAAGTTCTATTTTCATTCAAGTCTTTCATGTTCCTTTTTATTATGTTGGGGTATGATCTCAAAATTTATCATACTTATCTTTTATGATCATATGATGAGAGACCCCATTTGAGCGCTTCAATTCAGTATTTTGAAGTTTTAAGTGGCGCCGTTAGGCTGCCGAATTTTTAAGTGGTTCTTCATCCTTCTCGTTTTGAAGTTCTACTTTCATGTCAATTATTTCAAGTTCCTTTTTTTTATATTGGGGTATTATCTCTATATCTATCATACTGGACTCTTATGTTCATATGATGAGAGACCCCATTTGATCGCTTCAATTCAGTATTTTGAAGTTTTACGTGGCGCCGTTAGGCTGCCGAATTTTTAAGTGGTTCTTCACCCTTCTCGTTTTGAAGTTCTACTTTCATGCCAATTATTTCAAGTTCCTTTTTGTTATATTGGGGTATGATCTCTATATCTATCATAATGGACTCTTATGTTCATATGATGAGAGACCCCATTTGATCTCTTCAATTCAGTATTTTGATGTTTTAAGTGGCGCCGTTAGGCTGCCGAATTTTTAAGTGGTTCTTCACCCTTCTCGTTTTGAAGTTCTACTTTCATGTCAATTCTTTCAAGTTCCTTTTTGTTATGTTGGGGAATTATCTATATATCTATCATACTGAACTCTTATTTTCACATGATGAGAGACCCTATTTGATCTTTTCAAATCATTTTTGTTGATGTTTAAGTAACGCCGTTAGGCTGCCGAACTTTCATAAGAGAAATCTAATTTTTTTCTTCCTTCCATGTTTTTCATTTCAAATGGTATGTCCTTGAAATTTCATTACCATGATCATGTATCCTTCTTATTCTGTCCATGTACTATTTTATGAGTCATTTATGAATGTTTTACCCATTTTACCTCTCTTTTAATGTCTTCCAAAACCTCGGAACATTGCCGTTATGCTGCAGAATTTCTGTCTCAAAATGTCTCTCTCTTTTTCTAAAGTCCTTTTATTTTATTAAGTGATTACTCAAAGCTCTTTATTCTAAAGGGGTATTCACATATATACCAAAATGTTCTATTTTAAATTCTGGTATTTACATACATGAGACCCACCTTCCTTTTCTGTGGGTTTTAAAGTGATATAAAGATCATGTCTTTAAAGAAGTTTTTAAAAAGTTATGATTATGAAATGAAACCCATTTCTTTTATGCTATATGGGTTATTTATGAAATGTTTGATGATTATATATGTGGCTCACATGATAATAAAGGCAAATTTAAGGGTGCGCCCTGATAGCGCTCCAATGCATTGGGTAATGATGTAACCACTAGAGAGTACAATTTCCACGATACCTTGGTGAATAACCTTGGTAATTTTAAAATGACACCTTGGGGATGGACCTTGGTGATATTTTCATGATTGTCTATGTTAAATGATGTAGCCACATCTTCAAGTTATGAAAAAGTTTTATTTTTATTATGATATGCCTCATGATTTCATTTTCATGCATTAAAGTTCTTTTCATGACTTTATTGATGTATCTCAAGTTCATATGTAAAATGTTTCACTTGTTTCCTTTGCTGGGCCTTCTGCTCACCCTTCCTTTTGATGTATGTCCCCAGGTTATGAGATGCAGTAATGAGCCTAGGGTGAACATGAGGAGAAGCCTTTCAAGTGTTTAAGAAGAATGTTTTTTTTGTTTTATGTTTTATGTTCCTTGTTTCAAAGACACTAAACCTAAAAGATCCTCAGTTCCGTGTAATGGAATGAAAAGTTATGTTATAAAAAGACGGGATGCTATAGAAACAACCTTAGTCCTACTGGAAAAATTCTCTTGGGTAGAGGATCAGTGCCCGCATAAAGTGTTGGCCACACCAATTCCTCAAGAACTCTACCAGGTAACACGAAGGAACAGGAGAAACTCTCCTTGTCTCCAGGGTGATCACGCTCTAATCCACTGAGTCGCTGTCGAAGCAGACTGAGACACCTCATCCCAAAATGTGGGAAAATACCCACACAGTATGAGCACACGTAGACGCATATGGTGCCATAGTCTGGTGAATGGGAATGGTACTGAAACCCCTCACAGCTGAAGATATAGAGAAACAATCCAACTCTGTCGGCCAAACGAGAACAGGACCAGGGGAAAACTCAACCCTGCTGGACAAACAAAAAAGAACAGAGGAACCTTCTACATCGTGAGAGGTCAAAAGTATTTAAAGAAGGACTTGTCACACACATGGGTCCCAGATGATGTGTGGCCCCAAGTCAACCCCAACTGAGTGCACAGACGTCCTCAGGTACAAACAACCACATGTACCTCCAAGTGTTCCCGTATACTCCCAGAGTATACCACATTGTAGCCCAAAGGCTATCATGCACAAGACACCCAACGTCGACGCGAAGGAGTGACGTAACAACTCCATCCTTCCACCTAATCGGCTTAGGCACAACCAACCACATCTCTACACTCACACGGGAGTGCACGCGATCACACGCCAAGGGTTCTCTCCAAACACGGCGGGAAGAATTGCCATCAGAGCACCTTTCACATTTCCACATTTATTAAGATCGTGTAAGAGCCTCCTCACATCCAAATAGATCGCACCATTGTAATCCTCGCGGAAAAACATGCGAGAAAGACTACTTACTCACCTCAATCGTATATCTGACAGAAAAGTCACCAACTCCACCACACGCACGAATAGCGTCTATTGATCTCAATCCTTGGTCCCGAAAACAGTCGGGTGCATCACATTATTGTGATCCCCTCAGGAAAACAAGTCAAAAAGACTTATCACATGAGCCCAACAGATATCCGGAGAAAAATATGCATTCCGACGCACCGCACACGAGCGGTGAAACGTGGGACCCGCATCCCGGTCCCAAAACTCAATCGACGGATCGCACCGTTGTGATCCTCTCGAAAAAGTACCCAATTTCAACTAATCACTTTTCCAAAATGGACACCTAATGATAAAACTGGAAATCTCTGTCAACTCCCAAAATGGCCCTCGCGGGGCCCGCACTAGCATGTGGAATTAGAGCAGGAGGATTACGCCATTGCAATCCCCTCATAAAAACATCCAAAATCGACTGCCCGCACACCCCGAATGGACGCCCGATGAATATGTCGTGAAATGCTCGACGCAGCTCAAAAGACGGGCCATGGGGTCATGCCTCAACTTTTTCCTCAACGATTGAAACCTCCTTGGAAATATCCACCTCGTTGCTAGGGTCCCAACGCCACTGACGACACATAAATTGGACGCCAGACGCGTCTGTGCCGTCCAAAAAAAGTTCCCCCGAAAAAAGGACAAATCACATAAAGACCTGTCGTGCCTCCGAGGCCATTTATTTTGGGATTTGAAAATTCCTGAAACCATCTCAAAAACAATGTCTTGACATGAGCTCCGCGCTGCCACAGACGGCGCTCAAAACAGACGCCCGTAGCCCGAAATACGGGCGTCCAAATATTTTAAATGGTGGGGGAACCCCTTGGGCCGGACCGACCCGGTCCGTCCCGTCCGCCCCGCTGGGGCCGGCCCGCTGGGACAGCGGCCTAGCCGCCTCCCGCGAGACCCCCGCTGCACGCGGGTCGCTCCACCAACTGGCCAGCTAGTCAATCGCGTCCACCTGGGTCTTGGTCGCCGCGCATGGGTCGCACGCCGCGACCCCGTTCCGCCGTCGCACCAGCCAGCGCCGTCGGCGACTCGTGCTCCCCCACCCGCGGAAGCCCCGCCTCAAGCGATGATGCTGCTTGCCCGTACAGAGATGTCGTCGCGCCGCCTCAGTTCGCCACCACGCCACCATGGAAGCTCATCGGACGCCAGAAAAACACCCCAAAACCCGCTGATTTCGGCGGACGACTGTGAGTGCATCGAGACTCGGATTTTAAAACCGAAATATGCGACGGAAAGAGCATAAAATCGACTTTGTATTCATGGGATTTGTTCAATAATTTGACAGAGGTTTGATACAAAACTTTGGCTCAAAATAGGTGCGGGAAAATGAATCAAAAATGACACATCCTACCTCGATGGGATTTGCCCGAAACATCGCCATGACCCGTCGGAGTTGCGCCTCGCCGGAGAGGAGGAGGTGATAGAGGGGAACTTCCTCCTCCATTATTGGGAGATACTGGCACCAGGGGAGAAGGGGGAGAGGAGAGGGGTGGGTTAAGTGTTTAAATATAAAACATTTATCCACCCATCCGTCGGCCTGAACCCGAACTCCGGACGGGGTCAAGATTAAGCCTCCCCTATGGTAAACACCACCTCCCGACCACAATGGAGGTCTCAGAATTTTAATCTGAGACATCGTTCAAATGTTATAAGACTAAATGCCCAATGCCTCCAAATTACGAAAACGCCCCTAGGGCCATTTTTCACAGATGACCCCCGCCCTCGAAACTTACACCCCTCATAGGGTAAACGACACGCTCCGAACTCAACGGTTCCCTCAGTTTCCCAATCTGAGCCACCATTTAGGAGATACTAAGCTAAGCCGTTAAACGAATGAATTAATTATTTATTTTATCTATTTCACGTTCCGAAAGCGAGCGAGGGGTCCAAACGTCCCACGCCGACAAGTTTTATGTCGTTCCTAGGCTAAACACCCCATTCCTGACCCATCCGTACACTCGGATCTCTGATCCGAATCACTGTTTAGGAGTTATTCCATTTATTTTACGTTTCTAGTGTGAACGCACTTAAAATTTAATTCAGACCACTCCAGGGCTCAGAATCTCTCACCGTCTGATGGCACTGTGCTGGAATATCATCAAGAATATTTTAAAGTCTTCCGCAACAAAAATGGATTTCTTAAATCATTCCCTCCGTCAAGATTTTCGTCCCTGAAATTCAAAACTAGGGAGCAACACAGGAAACTAAGCCCACACCCAGCTCGTCCGTACCCAGAAGAACTCTCGCACAGCTCTGCGCCACCGCACACAAACCAAAGGATTGATCTGTTCATGCGAGGTCAGCCCTTTCCGATGTCGTACAACCACTGTAGACTTTGGGGTTAGGGAAAGGTGGTAGGGAACCTCGCCATCCCTTTTCACGGTTTCAAATAGCCCAAAGGCTCTTGGGGGTAGCTCTCCTCCCCGATCGAACCTCTACGTCACACGCCGCAATAGGAATCGCCGCCCGCACCTGGAACAAGGACCGGTGATTCCCTCTATCGGAATGTACATATGTTGAAACACCCAAGGATATCTTGTCACAGAATGTTCCACTGTCGATGTCCCACAACCAAGGCTCTCTTATAGGCTCAAAAGTTGAAGGATTCGCTACCATCGACAGAAGAGAAATGTTCCATGCCTTCTTACTTTTCGACACAGTTTCATACTGACGCCCCACGTCACCTCGGTAACACCTCATGAAATGAGAAGGGAGAAAATAATTGCACCCCCAAAGTCAAACAATTCTACTGCAAAAAGTATAAGAGCTGTAGAGCGTACTTCTTTCCACCTCATGCACTGCAGGGTCGTAGACATCCAATGATCACGGTTGTCCACAGTCCCAACTGTCAGCTCCCAGAGCCTGAGTTGGACTTCCTAGAGGAGATGGGAAGAACTCATGATGTCGTCCCCCCACTCCCATCTCCTCCCGCTCCTCTGCTAGAACAACCTCTCTGGGTGATATTCCAATAAAGGCAGTGTCTCTGCCATGGTGGTGCACCTGATGCTTGCCTGAAGCTCTCAGCATGCCTAGTCGGGCAGTCTCGTGCCAGGTGACCTCGCCCATCGCAAGCATAGCACCTACTCTCTCTGGGCCGCCCTGGTGCCCTCCGGCGACACTGTGTTGTACGACCATGCCCCTGAGTCCGGTTGTCATAAATCCACCTACGTTGTGGTCCTGCGTGTCAACGACCACTAGTTGTGGCAGACGTCTCGGCTCCAATGTGCCTGCTGCCACCACCAACTCCAGAACCTGATAGGAAGATCACTTCCACCAGCGCCTGCTCTAGCACCCCAACAAATGTGGAGATCCCCAAGGGCACTATGACAGCATGAATCTCTCAACAGAGACCCTACGCTCGGAAGTTATCATCATGGACCAAGTCCGGGTAAAACCATGCACGGTTTGCGAAACTAGACGCGTACTCGGCCACTAACATTCGTCCCTGCTGAAACTGCAGGAGCTCTTGAATCCCAACAGAGCACAAGCAGAAGGGGAAAACACCTCACGAAACAAAAACTGAATGTGACCCCATGAATGCGACGACTCATTAATAAACTGAGTCACTAGACTCTACCAATGCCAAGCTGGTCCACAAATAATTTTGGCTACCAAAGCCACTCTCTGATCCGTCGGTGTGTGCACAAGCTTCAAAAGGTGAACCACTGCCTCTAGACAAACCTCTGCTGCCTGAGAGTCTGGTTCACCACTAAACCTCAGCGGTCTCTACCGCTAGAACTCACAGAGCACGCTGAACCTGCGCTCAAGCCCCATCTACTCTGCTGAAGCTGTCTGCTACTCAACAGGTGGGGGTTCTCCTACCGGCCCACCCGGAGAAAGGGGCTCACATGATGGTCCTGATCTATGGCCTCGTAGCTCACAGGGCCGTCGTCACGAACCAAAGCTGGTATCATGGCTAGCTGTCTTCGCGGAGACATCCTCAATGTTATCAAGCAGTGACGCGGTCAGATGAGCATATATGTATATATCAACAACAACGGAAATGGGGAGCTGACTCAAGATGGATAGTAAAAGACTCAATCTTATGTGATGCACAAACCAATTTTCCTTGTAATAAGTTTCTCAGCATGCTGAGTCGACAGGCGGGTTATCAGGGTCCTGGTGAATGGATACGTCGGCCGCCACACCATCACTGGACTCCTTGGCCTGAGAGCCACTCTCGAGACACATTAACACTGTTTCCCTATATCCCAACAAATTTCTTTTATTTTAGGGACGTCCGAACAGCGTCCCAAGGAATGAACTACCTTTGATACCACATTGTCATGACCCGACCCTACCCAGGCATGAGCCGCAACTACCCCAAGCCTACCTCCATAGGCCAGGGGATGGTGACTAGCGCCGAAGGCACAATAACTTGGGGAGGCCTTTGCCTAATTAACTGTAAACACAAACAAGCAGCACACTCAATGAAAAAGTGAAGAGTAAAAGAAAAGACATGTAAAGAAAAAGGTAAAATGTTATATATAAACCACAAATGTGCATCAACCTCTAAACAGTACAAAGTAAAAGCTGAAGGTAAACTGAAAAGAAAAGTGGCAAAACACGCGCCCAACCCAAATGTTCCACAACCCGAAATCAGGTAAACAGAGAGGAAAGTAGATGGAAGGGTCCACCACTTGGAACCTGACTCCGACCACCACACGTGGTCCACGCTCCTGAACTCCTAATCTCCACAAAAGTCATGACCAACATGTCTGTCGTCGGAAAGGGCACACCAAGTGCAGGAAAATCCCAAGTAGGGGTGAGTATAAAAATACTCAGTAAGATACCCTAAAGGCTAGAGGGAGAAAAAAAAGAGGTACCGAAGGGTGAGCAGTAGAGAGAACATGGAAAAGTAAAAGAGTACAACCAAAAGTGAAGTAAAGAGTACAGTAAAGAGTCCAGATCAACCCAACAAGAGAAAGTAGATAGACTTGTCCAGACACAAGGAGCTGGAAATTATGAGAAGATGAACTTCTCGTTGATTCTTCGCTACCTATAGTAGGAGAGTAGACTCATCTAACTAGGAGAATCTAGACACGGAAATCATGTGGCATACCCTGTGCGTCTTCACCTCACTTGGAAGGAGAGTAACAAAACCAAAGAATTTTGTACTAGAACAAGGTATATTCAAGTCCATATGCTCAATCAAGAAGACAAAAAAAAAGATCATAAGGGGATCTCCATCCCTTAGATCAGCCCATGATAAAAGTAGCCAATTGTACCAGAAGAAAACACCATTGTTTCCCATCAACCCACACGTCTTCCCCAAACTGCAAGTCAAGGTGTCAAGTCACCGCACCTTGAAACTATCCACTTTGGGCAGCACTGACTCGCCCACACGGTTTTAGGTGGCGTCACAAGGACACATATCAGTGGAGAAAGTGCCCCTCATACATGAGAGTTCTGAGGGAACGTCAAACCACAACACGTCATTGCCCCACAGTCGAGAGGTCTCTTCAAATTCGACAGGTGACCACCTTCCCAGCCCCACTGGAGGCTTCCTAGAAGTCGATGGGTTCCCACTGTAGGGAGACACGGTAAGAGTCGATGGGTGCCACACTGCCCAATCCCGTAACAGGGTAATCCACTAGATGGCGACCCGGCAAAAGTTGGTGATGGGACCACTGCCTAGCCCAGCTGGAGGTAACCCGATATCAGGGACCAGTGCCCAACATAGTTGGAGGTAAGCCCAACATTGGGGACCACGACTCAGCCCAGATGGAGGTATGCCCGGCAATAGGGACCACTGCCCAGCCCAGATGGAGGTAAGCCTGGCATCGGGGACCACTGCCCATCCCTGCTTGAGGTAACCCCGGAACTGCTCTGGCCATCCCTACTAGATTGTACTACTCAGTGAACACCACTGTACTGGCCATCCCTACTGGAAACAACCTCAGACCTACTGGAAACAACGTCCTGGGTAGAGAATCGGTGCCTGCATAAAGTGTTGGCCACACTGATTCCTCAAGAACTCTACCAGGGAACACGAAGGAATGGGAGAAACTCCCCTGGATTCTCAGGGCGATCACACTCCAATCCGCTGATTCGATGTCGAAGCAGACTGAGACAAATCATCCCAGAATGTGGGAAAACACCCACGCAGTACGAGCACACGTAGTCGCAAATGTTTCCGCAGTATGGTGAAAGGACACTTTACTGAAACCCCTCATAGCTGAAGATTCAAAGTAACTAACCATCTCTGTCAGCCAAAAGAGAACATGACCAGGGGAAAACTCAACCCTGTTAGAAAAACAAACAAGAACAGAGGAACCCTCTACATCACGAGAGGTCAAATGTACATAAAGCAGGACACGACATGCACATGGGTCCCACACGACATGTGGACCCATGTCCACCACAACTGAGCGCACAAACGTACTCAGGTACAAACAACCACAAGTACCTCCATGAATTCCCGTATACTCCCAGAGTATACCAAATTCTATCCAAAAGTCTATCGTACACACGACACCCAATGTCAACGTGAAGGCATGACATAACAACTCCAACCTGAAACCTCATCAGCTGAAGCATAGCCAACCACATCTCTTCACTCACACAGGAGTGCACACGATAACACGCCAAGGGTTCTCTGCAAACACAGTGAGAAGAACTGCCATCAGAGCACCATTCACATTTCCATATTTATTAAGATCGCGCAAGAGTCTCCACACAACGAAACAGATTGCACCGTTGTAATCCTCATGAAAAAACATGGAAGATAGAATACTTTCTCGCCTCAAACGGATATCAGACAGAAAAGTCATCAATGCCGCCTCATGCCCGAACTGCATCCTGTGATCCCGAGCCTCGGCCCTAAAAACAGTCGGGCGCATCTCACCATTGTGATCCCCTCAATAAAAGATGTCAAAACTACTGGTCACTTTAGTGAAACAGATATCCGGAGAAAAGGATGCATTCCAGCGCACCGCACATGAGCGATGCTGCGTGGGACCCGCATCCTGGTCCCGAAACTCAACGGACGGATCACACTGTTGTGAACCTCTAGAAAAAGTACACAAGTTCGACTAATCACTTGTCCAAAATGGAAACTCGGTGATAAAGCTGGAAATCTCGGTCAACACCCGAAATGGCCCTTGCAGGGCCCGCACTAGCATGCAGAATTAGAGTGGGCGGATGGGAACATTGCAATCCCCTCGAAAAAATATCCAGAATCGACAGCCCACACACCCCGAACGGACGCTTGATGAATAAGTCATGAAACGCTGCATGCAGCTCAAAAGATGGGTCGTGGGGCCCATGCCTCAACATCGGGCTCAATGCCTAATACCACCATGGAAGGATCTTCCTCGGTTCCAGGTTACCAACTCCACTGATGGTGCTTAAATCAGACGTTGTACGTTTCCGCACCGTCCAAAACATGTTCCCCCCAAAAACGACAAATCACTTAAAGACGTGTCGTGCCTCCGAGGCCCCTTGTTTCAGGAAATAAAATTTCCTGAAACCATCTTAAAAACTTATTATTGACATGGGCTCCGTACTGCTGCAGAAGGCGCTCAAAACGGATGCCCGTAGCCTGAAATATGGGGGTCCAAATATTTTAAAGGGGGGGGGGGGCTTCGGCCCGACCGACCCGGTTCGGAATGTCCGCCCTGCTCCTGTCGGCCCGCTAGGACCATGGCCTAGCCACCTCCCACAAGACCCACGTTGCGTGCAGGTCGCTCCACCGACCGGCCAGCTGGCTTGTCCTGTCCACATGGAGACCTGCGTCACGCGGGTGTCGGTCGCCGCGCAGGGGTCACACGCCGCGACCCCGTCCCGCCAGCCAGCGCCGACGGCAACTCGCTCTCCCTCTCCCGCTGTCGCCCCACCTCAGCCGACGCCAACGCTTTCTCAGACGGAGAATCCACCGTGTAGCCTCAGTCCGCCACAGCGACACCTTGGAACCTCACCGGACAGCTGGAAAAACACCCCAAAACCTGCTGATATCGGCGGACGACTACGAGTGCGTCAGGACTCAGATTTAAAAACGTAAATACGCGACAAAAAGAGCATAAAATCTACTTTTAATTCATGGTATTTGTTCAATAATTTGATAGATGTTTGATACAAAATTATTGGCTCAAAATAGTTGAAGGAAAAGGAAACGAAAAGGACACATCCTACCTCGATGGGCTTCGCCCTATGCTTTGCCACGACCCGTCGGAGTCGCGCGTCACTGGAGAGGAGGAGGTGATGGAGGAGAAATTCCTTCTTTCGTTGTTGGGAGATGATGGCTCCAGGTGAGAAGGGGGAGAGGAGAGTGGTGGGTTAAGTGTTTAAATAAAAAACACTTAACCACCCATCCATCGGCCTGAACCCGAACTCCTGACGGGGTCAGGATTAAGCCTCCCCTAGGGTAAAAACCACCTCCTGAGCACAACGACAGTCTCATAATATTAATCAGATGCCCCTTTGAAAAGTTATAAGAATGAACGCCCAAAGCCACCAAATTATAAAAACGCCCCTAGGGCCATTTTTTACAGATGACCCACGCCCGTGAAACATACACCCCTCCTAGGGTAAACGACACGCTCTGAACTCAACAGTGCCCTCAGTTTCCCAATCCGAGCTACCGTTTAGGAGATACTGAGCTAAGCTATTAAACGAATAAATTAATTATTTAATTTATCTGTTTCACGTTCTGAAAGTGAGCGAGGGGTCCAAGCGTCCCTCACTGACATGTTTTATGTCGTTCCTAGGGTAAACACTCCATTCCAGACCCATCCGTACACTCAGATCTCTGATCCGGATCATGGTTTAGGAGTTATCCCATTCATTTGGCGTTTCCAGTGTGAACTAACTGAAAATTTAATTCCGTCAACTCCGGGCCTCGGAATCGCACGCCGTCTAAAGACGCTGCTCTAGAATATCATCAAGAATATTCCAAAGTCTTCCGTAGAAAATAATGGGATCTTACAGTAATAATGGAAGCTCATGGCCCATCATGTTTGGATCATGGTCGTCTCCACCCTCAAGTTGAGCAATAAAAGGACGTCTTAGTGGAATTGGTTTAAAAATGTCAATAACATGTCTCAGAACAATCATAAGAAGAAAGACAACCTCAGTAGAAGTATATGACTGTAAGAAAATCCACTATATAAGGCATACTACTCTAACTATCTTCATAGACAACTAGGTATTGGTAAGTTCACAGGTATAAGGTTCATTTCATTTTATAATTAATTTCCATGTTCACTCCATTAGCTATCATCAACATGAAAAGGATGAAAAATGATGTAAAACCAATTCAAATTTGATTTCATGATTCAATTTATAATGAATAGTTATTTCCGTTTAATTAGTGCACATACACCTTATCACTAGAAACGAAAACCACTTATTTATAAGATAAGGGCTCGACATAGTATATTACTCATCCCTGCACATGAGGACCCTTAAACCTCATGAATTGGGACATCCAATCAATTAATTGTAACGAAAAGTAATATAAGTGTAAGATAACTTTCACAGTGTCACCCAAAAATTACAGGCTTATCAAAAAACGAATAACATGGAAATGCACCTATATCACATGGAAATGTGCATAACATGGAAATTCAGGGTTCTAAAAACGATGTATGTAATATTTATCCTTTCTCTCATATCATCAGACCAAGGATGAAAAAAATCCTCAATTAGATTAAAAATAAAAAACTCGACACTACATGTTCATCATCAAACAGAGAAATAAAGTCAACTAAAAAAGTAAAATCAGAACAATAATTATTATTTAGGGTTACTTTATTTTTTCCGAAAATCTAGTTATTTGATGACCAAGAGAGGATAATGACAAAGATCACATAATTACTAATCTCTAATCCATTATCACAAAATAGTAAATTATTAATGGAATCTATCTCTGATATGACATTGTGATGTCACATATCTGGATGGCACTTAGCAGGTTCCCTAAGCCTGGTTGGCCACATTGTTCTCAAGAACATCTCCCTAAATGCAATAGGATTTTGACTAGCAGTGAGGTCCTTGGATGTGTCTATCAGTAGACTATTCCCTAATTACCAATGTATATCACATTGGATGAACATAAATATTATTAAATAGTATAATCAATATAAGTAAACAGAAGGAACAATCGAAAATAGAGAGAGAAAAACAACAATAGTTGAAACAACTAGAATAGATTTCAACAACTAATTGTATGTCAGGTCACTAGAAAACTAGAAATCATTGATACAAGATAGAATGAATATCATGTTCCACATATGTATAATGTAAATCAACGACTATCGCAAGTATCCTGGGCTCCTACTCGGTCATTTTCTAACAAGCTCGATTCTAAACCACAAGAAATCAGGTATTTGAAGGTGTATGCTTCCATTTATCAAAACCTACAACCATGTAATCTACTCCTAGTACCAAACGGTACCCAAAGGGGGTGTCAGATAATTCTCAGTGGGCCACCCTCAATGGATTCTATAACATCCAGCCTGTGTAATGGAAATATAATAGTGTGTGAACATTCATATATAATGTAAAGAAATACAATGTAACTATATACCCTATTAGATGCTTCATCCCTCAACCAATGTCTAATCATTTCATCAACTCAATATTGGATTATTACATGGTTATAAATAAGTCACATATTATTGACTAAAAAGGTTACAAGTTATAACTAGGATACCTGTATTGATATTTATTTGTGAATTCCCATGGTAAAAACCAAGGCGATATACACATCAAGAGTTTCAAACTCAGTAATAACTATAGCATCGCATTGGGTAAGAGTATACTCCAAGGAGGATAGTCTATGAAATTCCACAATGAGACAGCTACTGAGTCCATGGAGTTCATCCAAGGTAAAATGGGGCTATGCACTGACTGTGCTCGATGGGATTTAACCATCGAACCGACTTTCCAATACTGGATCCAAGGAGTGTATTCAAGGCATCTTGTAATAATATTTAAGGGATCCTATAATTTCATACTATAAATTTAATGAATAGTCAAGGATTAGGATTTAGGTGGTTCACAACATAAGCTTGATGTATCCCTGAATCAGAACGGGGTTCCTCAGTGCTCATGGAATTCTTTGATCATTATCTAAGGTGACCCCGAATCAAGATATTCCTATTTTATTATGATGTCAGGTCATATTTCACTTGGTTTAAGCCTTTCCATTCATTAGTGTGATAATGTCAAGTAACGTGAAACATTTTTTTCAAGTCATAGTTGATTAATATCTCTACTTGATCAAAGTCGTGACTTTCAATAGTGTAGTAATTCCATGTTGCATACAAACTCTTTTCATTCCAGGTAAAGAATATTCAGAAATCAAGGTTTATTATGCTACCTTCCATTAATGTGGTAAGGGGTACTGTGGACATTCAACTTATTAATCATTCACATTTAATCATGTCAAGTCATAAACTTGGAATACATACAAATTTCCATCTGGAATTTAATTATAAATTTAATAACATATCTTAGGGGGTCATGTGGTGAGAATAGATGGTACATTCAATAATAAAATTCAAAATAAAAAAATTTATTTAATATATGAAATATTACACTTAGAAGGGTCAAGAAATTTCACACCTGAATGCTGGCTAAAACATGTCAAACTCAAGAAACCTAATTATAACATAACATCCTATAGGGGATGGATGGAGTTGTGGTCATTACCACCAAAAATTAATCACATATATGGAAATATATTATCAATATGGTTCTAATGATTATTAGAATGGAATAGAAATTCTATAAATGACATCAGATGGAATCAGTGGGCCCCACACAACAATTCCAAAGTCCCTAACCTTGAGGAATGAATTATAGACCACAAACCATAGGATTTTATGACTCTCCTCATCCAGTATCATTCATTGACTTGTCTCACATCAGAGTATATCTAAAAAAAGATAAAAACATGCATACCTCGATAACTAAGTCGAGAGTAAGAGATACTGAGAAAGGCTTAAATAGACTCGTGTACTTACCTGTTTCACATACATCATGATGAGAAAAATCTTGATCAGATCTTGGATTAAGGGGATCTATCAATACCTACCGTTCGCCTTTAAAAATATCCCAAATTAGAGTAATGGGGGAAAATTTGGTTGGAACTCATAATATGAATAGGGAGGGGACTTAATAGATCTTTAAGGATAAAAAGGACAATTTACCATAAAAAATAGCAAGTACATGGTTTGAAAAACCATGGAGAAACTATTCCTGGTTACCTAGGCACAATGTTAAATTTCAAGGTTATGTTTCATTTCCGTTCACAAATTGTGCACCATCCATTCACTAATTGTTTGACATATCCAGTTTTCACAAAAAGATGGCTTTCTGGTTCTAAACATTCCTCGGACACCCTAGATACCATTGATAACTAATTTGGCATCCATATTAAGTCCAAAGTAAAGATTTAGGATGAAATTTAATGGAATGATACCTGAGTGAAAATTGGGTTCTTACGCAGCATGGTATGTCCCAAATGAATTCGAGGTAAAAAAATTGGCTAGACATATTTTTTCTGAAAAATCCTGATGTGATGCCTATTTTCACCTCGTGAATGAGGACCAATGTGTTTTTAAAATAAAAATTAAATGTTAATCAATCCCTGTTAATCTATATATGAATGTAGTGCATGAAAAGACAATATCTAGAGCCCCCACCCTCTTTTGTCCTGCTATGTTGTTATTTTATGAGTGATCAGAATTTTATTTTCATATATAATATTCCACTCCACTACTTTCATCTTGTTTTACCTTATATTAAAATTATTTCAGTATTATCTTCTATGGGGATAAATTAGTGATTTCATAAATTAAAGGTGAAATTTTCCTTTTAATATTTGTATTATGTACGGCCTTGTAAAGGGACGCCTCGTGTCAACACCTTCCTACCAATGTTCACTGTTTCAATAAATCTAAATCACACCATGAATTTATTTTAGGGATTTGTTATATTATAATTATTTTAAAAAAAATTATTCATTAAATTTTATGATTCTATCTTAGGGTATTTCTAGAGGTGTGTTACAGGCCCTCTAATTGTAGATGGTTGAGTTATAAATAATAATGTGGTGCCCTAGGAATTTTTCAGTGATTATTCTGAACTGTTCCAAATTAAATAATAAATTATAATTTTTTATAATATATTGGTTTTTGTAAGGATTTATGTAGGATAATGGCTAGTCATATGGGCATGGTCAAAACATTTAAATGGACAAAAAAGAGTTGTTTAAGTAAGGATTTAATAGAAAATATTCTAAAATGGAAGTGGGTTTAGAAAACATTTAATAGGATTTATTATTTACTATGTTTCATGTGATGTGTTACCTAATAAATTTTCTAATTGATTTATTTATATAATATTTTATAATAGATAATTTTTTTTGAAATTTGAATTGTGTTCCCCATATAGATCAACGTTAAAAGTACACGTTGGGCTTCTGTACTTGCCTTATACCTCTTTCATCAATGATTTATGAAAAAATTTGGGAATTCTCTATAACATTTTGACTTATTGAGAGAGGTGTTAAATAATATTATGTGATGTTTAGTTATAGGACCTATTTTAGGTTCCCATTGATGACACTTGTATAAGATTATGAAGAATAGGGAATATATTTCTTATTTTGGTTGTAGTATGACCATTGGATAGTTAGGAGACTGCCCATGAAAAACCATAGAGTTCATGATGGGCCTTATTCCATATATTTAGTTTTTTTCATATGTTAAATGAAAAAATTTCATTTGATATCATGATTATATCGATATTTTATAAAGTATATGCGACCCTTGGGAATGGGTATGTGGCTGGGTGATAAAAATTAGGTAAATGGACCACAAGTGGGTACATCCACATAATAGTTATGTAAGTTACCCTAATTGTTTCTCTGGTGATCCATTAACCCTATTGAGGGGGTGCCTTGAGATTGATTGCGATTATGTATTTAGGACTTCATTAAATAATAATTGATTTTTCATTAAACTATGAACTAAATTAGCCCCCTCATGGTGATTTTTCTATGTAATTAAAATTTCATTGGGGAATAGTTCATAATTTTATATATGGATGAGAAATATCCATTATAGATAGTATGTGAACTATATATTTGGGATTACATGGAGTTAAATCTAGTGATATGGTTGGAGGTGAAGTGGATTTAGAGATCAGTGTTGGAGCTGCGATGAATTGAGACCTCAATGTTGGAGCTACCATATATTTTTGGGATTTGGTGTCATACTAGCATTGGATGGGTATATGGAGTTGTGAGGATAATATTACTTCTAGTAGGTATTTGGATCTACACATATAGAAGGAAATCCCTGGATTTAGAGATAGTATACCAATAGAGAAGCCATGGATTTAGATTTCAGATGTTTGGACTACCATGGGATGGGTCATTGATGATAAGAGGATAAGGGTTAGGACAAAATGGATTTGATGATCAAATGTTATAGGTTGTCATAGTCATCAAAACATTCGTAGAGACCCCTCAGTACTAGCTAAATGAAGTATGGTCGATCAGGTTCATGGATCTAAGGATCAATAATGGTTATTATTATTTTTTATTTTTGAAATTTTATTTATTTTTTCAATATAATCATGTAACATGCACATATCAATAAATTTATTGTTTTGTATGTGACTACATTGGTGGTACACTACTATGCTATATACTCTCACCCTACTTAGGATGTAATGAAATATTGATACCCTTGTGGATCTATACATGTTAATGGAAAATGTTTATAGAAGGATGTGCTTTTCTGAAAGATCATGTCAAATCATATTTGGATTAGACAATAGATAATGTGAGGCTTGTGGATTTTAGTGGATCATCAATCTAATTCATTTCAATTTTAAATTTAATATTCTATTTTTATATTGTACACGTGGTAAGACCAATGTGTATTCAGTCTTGTATGTTTTTAATTATTTCATTCTCTTTTATTTAGTACATTATGTTCATTTATTAGGTAACTTTACATAGAAAATTATGATGATTGGTTATTTTTTTATTATTTAATACTCTAGTATATGGGTTATAAATTCCCTATTGTATGCCTTTAGACCCACATTGTTAGTCTGATGCCTCTAGTGTATAGAGAGGCACACCTGTGGTTTTGTGGCATACCAATCCAGCTACTGCTCATTGTGAACCAAGGCAAGATGTTAAAAAATCACTTTCAGTGTAATAATTTTAATATGAATGATTCATACTATTTAGAAAAATAATAAAAAAATTGTTACAGAAATCACTAAAAATTTTAAATGTATATAGGCTATAAAAATATGAAAAAAATTATTATTATTTTAATAAAAAAATATAATAAATTATGTAATATTTAAACATGACTAAACGAATTTCTTGTCATAATGAAAATGAAAAAATTAAAACTAATAAACATTTTAACATTACTGATTGAAATATATTTCTACAATATATCATCTTTTAAAAATTATTTATATGAAATGGGGAAATAGGATATTATATAAATATGTAAATAACTAATAGGTATTTTTATAAGTGATAATTGAAATTACTAATTTCATCAATTGATGTAATAAATGAATGTCCACCCTTTCCTTCTTATGAAATGAGGTATAAGGAAATGAATAACTATTCATTTTATGTTAGATTTTAAAAAAATTTCAAATAAGTATACACAACTTAAATCATAGGATAATACAATGTTATATTTAAATAAATTATAGTTGATTCATTAAAAATGTAAGAGGAGAATGATAATAGAATCTAGGTGATTAGATAATTCTTACTAAAGAATCAAATTCTACATGTTGGGATTAATATTTTAAATAAAATTAATTTTGATGAAAAAAAATCAATGTTGTATATTGAAATATATATATTGTTTATAATTATATTAATTATTACAAAATTGAATTTATCAATTGTTTTAAAATATAGTTGATGTTTGATAATGTTCTATAAAATTTTCAAATGTTCTATAAATTTTTATTAAATAATATATCTATTAAGAGTAATTTTATTAAACTGACTAAGAAGGTAATTCAAATTTGATAACATCTATTGAAAACATATTATAAAATTATTTTTGAATATATCTAATGAATATTTGATTCATGAGTGGATTTCTAAGAATTTATTAGATTCATTGGAAGATGGCATAAATCTTATATAATTATAATGAAATATTATCTATAAAAATTATTAGATTTTGATTATGTATAAATATGTTTATTTCTAATAAATTAAGTAAATTATCATAGATTATTTATAAAAATAATAATATATAACATACCATTCTATTATTTTAGGTGTATATTTTTTTAACTATAAACTCTTAACATAAATGTGTTCCGTGATAAAATAATGTTTTTAAAAAAAATTTATGATAACAACATAGGTATAAAATGATTCAACAGATAAATAAAAATAATAATAACTTAAAAACCATTTCAATATTTTATTAAAGAAAAGTTGATACCAAATATATATACTCATTTTACATTTATAGTAATAAATAGAGTAAAAAAACAAGTATAAAAAATATTAGATGTATATAACATAGCTCAAAGTCTTCTATAATCATCATACAATGTATTATTTTGGATATAATGTGGTTATCAATGGAATTCAAATTTCTAAATAATCATCAAAACATGAAATAATTATTTGTTAATACTTAACAATAAAATGATCATGTCAAAGGTGGATATTATATATAACTGCAAGAGGTAATAAGGAATGATAAATTAATTTAAGTTTCTCCTTATATGTAATCCCTAATAATCATTATATCTATAAAAAATAATGGTATATAATCAAAATATAATTATTCAAAATGACACATGTTGTAAGAGAACTGTTTTATGATTTTGAATGAAGAAAATATATTCAAATATTTGATGTTATGTGTCTTTTAAATGAAAATTGTGTATATATTCAATGGTTGTAATAAAAATATAATATTTTTTAAAATACACGAAATTTTATTTTTTGAATTATAAAAAATATAAAAAATATACATAAATACAAAATTATTAACTAAGGAATACAAATAAAATTTAATGAAATGTTAATTATTTATTTTAATCACTAAAAAATTTATCTTAAACTAAATTTTTTTTTGATTCCATTGGATTATTTCTTTCTTATTATTCAAATAATTAATAAGGGAGTAATTATAAATGATGTAGATTTGTTATAATAGTTAATTTTTCAATTAAATGTAGCCATTGGAATTTTAATGTACCATTAAATATATCTACTGTTTCACAAAAACCATTTCTATTAATATATTGGTTTAATAATATAATTTCACATATAAATATGTTTATTTAATAAAAATGTAATAATTTTTTCCATCATGTCAAAATTATGTATCTTTTAAATTTTTATAAATTTTGTAGAATTGAATTTTTGGTAAAATAGTATAACTCAATATAAAAACAATGTAGAATATATAAAATTATTATGGTATAAAAATTATATAATTAATTCAATTTTAATTTTTAAAACATAATATATTTATTGTATGTTAAATAAACTATTTTCAAACACATGTCTCTACCTTCCAATCATAATACTAAATTTTATGTGATAAAGATTATTTATTCAGTTAATTTTTTTTGAATCATTCTTTTTTATTTTTTATCATTTATAATAAATTAATGTTTCATAGAATTATAATTATATAAAACATATTTTTAATAAATCATAATGTTATATAATTCAAAATACATTATTGATAAATAATTTTTAATAATTAATTTAATAATATTATAATACAAAGATATCAGGGATGCAACATAAATAATAATAATATATTCATTAGGTTCAATATAAGTAACCCCGCATATACCCATTAACCATAACTCCAAAGATTGTAATCATACTTTTCCTTTGGTTTCATCTCTCAAATAACTCTCTAAGGATCCAATTTTCTATTAAATGATTTCTCTAAATTTCTAGGAAACCATGATGAAAATTATAGGTTTTATCTCCCTCACAACCATATTGTTTATAAGAAATTATTATATGTTATGTTTCATACATAATTATACTTTTATATTTATTTTTGCACTAATCCTTCAATTTCTTATTGATGATGTTTATAAAAACCCTTTTTTATACACTATTAATGTGATTTTAATGCTCTATAATTATTTTCTCTTCTTTTAGTAAAACTATATTATAAAACAATACCTTTTTATGAAAATATAATATCTATGAGGGTGAATCCTATATATGATAATATAATATATGTCGGTCTTATCCCTTACAAGACCCTCAATGAGAATACTCTCAATATTTAAATAATTGTCTATTGAAATAATTTCCTCTAACAATATTAGGATATTATTGTATAAATTTATATCTTATATTTCTATAAATATATAGGATATATAATCCAAATTTTAAATAAGTTTTATTTGACACATACCTTTTATTTTCTTAATGAAATACCCTATAAATATTCATTTGACTATAATTATAAAATTTATTCGAGAATATATCCTTATGAAATATTCTATATCCATTAAGACATTATTTATTTATATAGATTTTTTTTTCAATGTTATATTCATGTGAGTTTCGTATGATTCATTATTTTATTTTATAATATTTAGATCAATATCTATACCATTTGATTGATTGAATAAAACTATTGTAATGAGGGTATATCCCATTATTTTTTATTGTTCATCCATGAATATCTATTAAATGAATATTAATCCATATATAAAGATGTTAATTTTAATTAATATGGATATTTATTTAGAAACTATTTTATAAACAGCTAGAATAATTTGGATAAGGTTATGGATATGTGGAACCTAAAATTATATGCATCATAGGTCACTGGATGTTCTATATAAGTAATGATATTGGATAATTGTAGAATTTTTTCACATTGATTATGTTTTACAATAATAAGGCCATGCTTTCGTGTATATGAAAGACCATAACTAAGAAACATTACCATTACATTATACTTCATATATTATTTATTTAATTATCTATATTCATATTACATTTACCTAGGAATTATACTTCATATTCCAATATAAAGTATCTCAAGATCATATATTTAAATACATATTTTGTTAAATAGTTTATTATTTATTAAATAATTTAGATCATTATTTTATTAAGTCTTGTTATTTCCCCATGAAGTCAAAATAAATAACACACATGAATCTATTGAATGTATGAAGAGATTTTAAAAAAATGAAAATTCAATATATTTCATGAATAATGGTTTTGTGTTTATGTATGTAATACAACCTCATAAGGATATTATAATTTTTAATCATTATAAAATATTATGTAATATATTAATAAATTACAATGAAATACTAGACATTGGATGATTACAGACTGGGGATGTAATAAAATGTGACTTCACCTGCTTGGGGAAACAGAGGAAGGTCGGCGTCATATTAATTTAGTGTCATAGTGATTCTAAATTTTTCTTGATATATATATAGAATGAGTTTTTGGAAATTATTTGAAAGATAAAATGAATTTTCTTAGAGGATAAAATATGTGTAGAAAATACCTAGAGTATATTTTATGTAGAGTGTGATAAAAATGAAATGTGAGGTTGAATATTTAAGCTATTGTGTTCTTAATGTGAGTTTCGTATGATTCATTATTTTATTTTATAATATTTAGATCAATATCTATACCATTTGATTGATTGCATAAAACTGTTGGACTGAGGGTATATCCCATTAGTTTTTATTGTTCATCCATGAATATCTATTAAATGAATATTAATCCATATACAAAGATGTAAATTTTAATTAATATGGATATTTATTTAGAAACTATTTTATAAACTGATAGAATAATTTGTATAAGGGTTATGGATATGTGGAACCTAAAATTATATGCATCATAGGTCACTGGTTGTTCTATATAAGTAATGATATTGGATAATTGTAGAATTTTTTCACATTGATTATGTTTTACAATAATAAGGCCATGCTTTCATGTATATGAAAGACCATAACTAAGAAACATTACCATTACATTATACTTCATATATTATTTATTTAATTATCTATATTCATATTACATTTTCCTAGGAATTATAATTCATATTCCAATATAAAGTATCTCAAGATCATATATTTAAATACATATTTTGTTAAATAGTTTATCATTTATTAATTAATTTAGATCATCATTTTATTAAGTCTTGTTATTTCCCCATGAAGTCAAAATAAATAACACACATGAATCTATTGAATGTATGAAGAGATTTTAAAAAAAATGAAAATTCAATATGTTTTATGATTAATGGTTCTATGATTATGTATGTAATACAACCTCATAAGGATATTATATTTTTTATTCTTTATAAAACATTATGTAATATATTAATAAATTATTATGAAATCCTAGACATTGGATGATTACAGACTGGGGATGTAATAAATTGTGACTTCACCTGCTTGGGGAAACAGAGGAAGGTCGACGTCCTATTAATTTATTGTCATAGTGATTCTAAAATTTTCTTGATATATATATGGAATGAGTTTTTGGAAATTATTTGAAAGATAAACTGAATTTTCTTAGAGGTTAAAATATGTGTAGAAAATACCTAGAGTATATTTTATGTAGAGCGTGATAAAAATGAAATGTGAGGTTGAATGTTTCAGCTACTGTGTTCTTGGTTGTCTATAATTGGGAACCATATAATGAAAAAATTTCAGTTATCAAACTTTGCAGACATAGAAAATAATAATGGCCCTCCAGCAGAAATTTTTGGGGTTATCATGTAGTCAATGAAGGCCCACAAGGTACCTTCTAGGAGGATTAAATTTTTTGAGGCAATGTTTGTTAATTTGAGGTGAATTTTGAACCCACATGGGATTTAACATATATATACAACTGTTACAAGTGGAAAGAATCTTCATTTACTCAATTTACCTTATATTTTTCATATTTCAGTCCACGGTGCTCATAAGGGTTTTGCTTCCCTATTTTGAGGTAATAGCTTCAACTTCTACCTCCATTCAATATTAATTATCTTCTCATCTAACAAGGGATAAAATGGTTATATAATAATGTTAATATTCCATTATATAACGTTTAAATATTTTGGTATCCATGTGGATGTAAAATTTGTTTCCTAGAGGATGCCCAAGAATAAAGGTTTCTCACAACCACACATCATTTCACCAAATGAATAATTTTTTTTTCAATTTTAGATAAATTAGAATAAATTAATGATTTATTTTCATTTGAATTTGGGCATTATTTCATCATAACCGTTTTTGGTTGTCAAATGTGGACCATACCATGTCACTTTTTTAATTTTATCTATATATGGGGAGTTTTTGAACTGATTCTTCTATTAGGATTTATTTATTTAAATATAATTACACCTAAAATTTTTATATTTTTTGATGGGACATGTTCTTTTCAATGATGATGGTTGTTTTTATAATATTGGATTCTTAACTAGATCATTATATAGGTTAGGTGGAATTTATCATAGAATAAAGATTTCCTACCTTGTCTATATATTCATAATTGTGAGATTTTGGTAATGTGATGATTATTATTATATTTTGAATAAATTTATTACACAAAATCGTGTTTCTATATAAGTGGGATGGGCTTGTAATAACGTAATAGTTACCAAATAACAATATATGATGTTAAATGGTTCATTTTAGAGAACTTAATAGAATGATCACTAGTATATCATCTCATGGATAATATGGTGGTGTGAGATTATGATTGACATAAATATAAAAAATATATTTACTTTTTTAATGGAAATTATAAATAAAATATAATACTTTTTTGAAGGGAAATATATTTCCATAAATGTGTTAATTTTATTCGGTGTTCTATGAAAATATAATTTTTTATATATAGTGTTTAATGGGATTTAACTATGGTGTTTGATGTGTTTCCTAGTGTATGGTTCTAATTAAAATGATTTATATTATGATATTTCAATATATTTTATGGTAATTAAAGAGAGCATGATTTGGTAAATTATTTATTCTAATTAATCAATAGATTTAAAATCCAAAATATTACTTAATGTGTACATTGTTATATTAAATAATACATGGTTAGGATTTATGTTATCTCTCACTTCATAATGGGAATGATAGATTTGGAACTGTATATCAACATTGTCCCTTTATAGAGGATGTGATGGAGTATTTTAAGATCACTATAAGAAAAAACATAATTTACAGTAGTTTATTAGTGGAACTTTAATAAATCCAAAACTATTTAAAAACTGATCCTTTTTAAAGTTAACACAACATTATATGTGATGGTAAAATACAATAACCATGTAATGAATATTTTGCAATAGTTTTTAGCAAATCACTGATAATATTTCTTTATGCAATGGTTATTTATGGAATTGATTCTAATTATATGTTGTTGTTCAAAATCATCCCCCTTTACTCCTCCCTCAATGACACAAACCTCTGATCACCTCTCCATTTACTTCAGTTATGAATACCCCTCATTTCACCTCCTTGTTTCCTCAAATTCACTATTCCTCTTTTCCACCTCCATGCTCTTTCACATGATCCTCCCATAAAATCTTCTTCATACTACTTTTTTTAAACCATCACCACATACCCCCTCACATGTCTGATTCCCATTATTTCCTGGTTGGTTCTATGTCTAAGGTAAATTCTGGGATGCTCTACCCCTATCTTCTATGTATTATCTTTTAATTTCAATGATCTCTATAAAAAGATTCTCCTTCATGTTAACCTATGTTATATATATATTTTTTATTTAAATATTAAAATCATGGGACACATAATTATGAGTCTTGACTCTATATTCAATAGGTCTGAGTGTTTGATTTATGGATATAGAAGAGTGTGATTTTATAATAATAAAAATCTACTATAATTTTGTAATATTGGGGAGACAATTTCAACATAATTATTCTAAGCATAAAAGGTTTTCTATTAAGATCTATTAATTTAGAAACCTATTGGTGGTTTTTGGAAAATTAATTCGGATTCTTGGAATTTCATACCAAGATGTTATTAACAATTTATTTTTATAATACAAATATTATAATTATTTCATAGTTTTATAAAAAAATGAACAATATTTTTACGCCCTACATGAGTTTTTGTTGTTTATTGTATCAATTAATTATATATGGTTGATTTTGGGAAAGTTATAGTTTAAATTTCTAGAAAAACCCCCTCAGACTTACCTTGAGACTCATAGGGAAGATTCCCTGGACACCCAGACTAAAATATAGAACACAAAAGGAAACATAGATCTTCAGACCCATTAGAGCTGAATAAATAATCATTACTAGACATCAACATAATTCATTTATTCAAGAACATCGAAGTGAATCATTATTGTAAATAATGAAGTCATTGGAAGGGTGTTAATTCGTAGAACATACAACATGTAAATCTTATGATGATTTTTTGATAATGGAGTTATTATAAATTATGAATAAGTCATAATATAAGTTAGAATTTGTTGAAGAGAATAGAATATTATCTAATATATTATGGTTGCTTCTCACCAGTGTGAGGAACACCAAACCCAGAATAATTTAGATCATCAAAATGAGACTCGTCAGTTTTACAATAACATATGTCTAGAAGCACGATGAATTAGTAAGAAGGGTTGTTGAAATTAAATAGAAGGACTCAAATGAATGATAGGAAATGAATTTGTGAAATTTTTTGAGTGGTAAAATGATCTTTTTACCACCATTTCCATTATGGGGTTCGTATAAATGGAGGGCACATTACATTTGAACATGTAAAACCTAGAATATTCATGTACTCTAGAGATCTGACAATTTTGGACAGGTATTGACATTAGAATTAAAATGATTCTTCTCTCATGTTGAAAAAAATAATGATTCATCAATGTGAGGTTCAATCATATCATCGTAGAAAGTTCCAACGCATGAATTTTTATTAGAGCAAGAACAATGGGGTGAACCCATTAGATCAACATCCATTAGGGTAAGTATAATTTTAATGTGTTTCATCCGACATAGATATTGTGAGCTGCCAATTGGGTTACTACATAATTGAATAAGGAAGAAAATAAGGATAATTATATCGTGTCCAGTTAGATGGATCCCATTGTACAGAGGATTGAAAACTAAGGTAGATCTGATATACATTTGTTGAGGAAGTTTTTTGGATAGATTTGTTGGATATATTTCAAGACCAACATATTCCATTGATGATTTTTCATGTACATGATGATTTTACGCACGGAAATTTCTTTTAAAATTTCTTGTGTAGGAAGTGAAGATCTTTTTTATGTGGAATAGAAAATAAGAAGGACTATGAATCTTATAACTGTGGATACAAACCAGTTTCATAAAATTCTTTTCTTACTATGGTGAATAACCATCTATGGGGAAGGAGTACTAAAAGGATAGTTGTTAGTCTAATGACCCTAAGATTTAATAATGAAAATTCTTTTTGTATAATAATTTAAATATTTTATATCACATAAAATATCATAGATAAAAAATACATAATTTTTAATTGAATACTGATTGAAATCTGAAGTACATATAGAATTAGAGAAATTATATTGTAAAATTGAATTTGGGATAGTAAAGTGACCATTATGAATAGGGAAATGGCCAATAGAATATTAAAATCACCTATGAATGTATTAATAAAATTATGTATCCTATAAATGAAAATATCATATATTTATTTCTTGATATAAGAAAATAAATATGTTAAAAATGATTAATTAAAGGTATTTATTTTTTTATATCCTAATTATTTAATTACACTTTTATAATTAATTTAATGATTTAAAAGAAAATTTAATTTCAAAAAAAATCATAAATTTCATTTTTTTCTTATGACTGTAAGATAAAATTTTTAGACTATAATTGATTATTTAATAATTTATACAATTATTAATAATTTTAAAATAGGTATTTTTGGAATAAATAATGATTTAAATTGAAAAATTAATATATCTTATTTAAATAAATATTTTCATAAAACTGGGAAAATATTTTAATAATAAATGTTGAAATTTTTTTAGGGTTCATTTTTAAAATTTTCCTAAATTTTTTGAATTTTTTGAGAATATTGAAATACGATAATTTACTGTATAAAAATTTAAAAATTAAAATGAGATATTCTTTGAGTAGTATTTGATGTAAGAATATTAATATTGAAATACTTTTAATTATTTAATATATTTAGTGAGAAAGATAAAACTATTCATAATCATGATCCAAATTAATGAACTAGTGAATAAAATAATAATTAAAACCACCTTTACTTCTATATATATACCACCTCCCTCCTCCTATTCTTCTCTAGATTCCAATATTTATTAATTTTCAAAATAATATCTAATCACACTCCCAATCCACTATTCCACATTTAGGATCCCTTGGTCTCAAAATAATATCAATCACATCTCACTAAGTGGTTCTCAAAGAGGTGAAAATCATGATGTTACATCCTCTTTTATTTTTATTCAATTACATTTCAATTTATTTTATTTTTTATTTTCTCTAGACCTCCTTTTTATAAACATAAATTATAACTATAGTATCTTATATAAATAAGAATGATATTATATTAATGTCAAAATCCATTGTGAACCATATTATCCTCATCCATTTTAAACTAAAAATGAAAATAGCATCTGCTCGGTGTTGATTTATCATCTTCAAGGTTGAAAAGTTTTCATTTTTCCTTAACATCTTCATGTTTGGATATAATATTATGTTAAAAGTTGAAATTTATTGTAAAATTTATTTTATAATTTATATTATTTTTTGGAACTAATATTTAAAAATAATATTAAATAATAAATCATTACTAGTTCGTGATTATTGAAAAGATGCCGAAATAATATAAATGATTATCGTTATTATAATATATAATGATTTATCCTCTCCTAATATAAAAAACGAATTATATAACCATTTTATATTTTGTATGATCATTTATATTATATAATTTTATTTATTAAAAATTATTTTAATTTTATATGAAACTCATAATTCTTATACAAGTGAACCAATCATCGAAATGATGAATATAAACACATCGGAATGATGGATTTAAACTCTATAACTCATCTTAAAAGACATGAATGAACATAGTAAAATTATACTAAATGAATGAAATAAATAAATTTTTATAAATTAAATAATTAAAGAAATTTATTTTATTATCTAATAATTTATGTTCTAGTGAAGAACACGTTTGGACATAAGGTATGTGATTCTTTCCAAACATCCAGTTCTCCTTCAGGGTGTGATTTCTATTTCTTAACAGAAATGAAACCCCTCTATATTTTTATATATTTATTCAAAATTATATTTTGATTTAAAAACTCATGTATCAATAATAATTTCACCCCTATTTTACATGATAGACATTATTTAAAAAGGATCCCTTCCATACTCTTCCAGATAAGAAAGCCTCGTAAAAAGGAACTTTCCCATTTCATTCCCATTATCAGTTACCATACAACATTTTATTTAATACACCATTATTATTTTAAAATAAATAATTTTATTATGATAATAAAACATTTTTCATTTCTGGTTTTATACAAAATATAATATATTTTTATAATAAATTATCTTTAATATTTTTCATCAAACCACAACAAAATGTTTTATTTAAATAGACACTATTTAGATGTTTTTAATTTTATTTTGACATCACTTGTCATTATCAATTCCTATTTTCCTTTGTGAATGACAATGTATTATTTAAATACATTATTTTATGGACAAAATTATAATATTATCTTTTGTTATGCCTTTTACGTGATTACATTTCCCAATTCAATCTATGGGTAAACATTATATTTATAAATTATGTTTGATTCTTCATGTGGAACACATTTTCAGAAATATGAGAATATGGGAGAAGCTAGATATCACTCTATTATATGGAAAAATAAATTTGATTCAGGATAATTCATGTGAAATAGATATGGTGGATACCCTTGAATCGTGATCGGTGTTCAACGATCATGGTGGTTAGCCTTACCTCGTTATCCTCCATGTCCAATGAGCCTTGACTCAAGAATGTGCCATGTTTTATGTTTTTGAAACATTTTCCTGATTTATTTATAACATGATTCCATGTTATATATTTTATTCTTCCATATATTTCTTCATGTACCGTTCATTTTTATGTCACCATGTTATTCCTTCAAACCCACATGATATGATGTATTTCTAATTTTATTCTCTTTGTATGTTTTAAGGTCATAATTTTGATAATGTATTCCTCATACTATGTAATGAATAATATAGGGTTCATTGGGTGTTAGGACCTCATTATAAATATTAATAAATATTGTTTTTATTTTTGGTTTCATTTTTTATAAGTATGTATCTAATCATCCAAATGACACTAGAATATACATTAACTAGATAATATATGAAGACAAATTATGCTCAAAATCATGTAATTATATTCTTCAATGTATCAGGACATTATTTTTCATATCGAAAAGTTATATAATTATATTTAGAGATTAAGAAAATATAACTTTTGTAGGAACACTACTGATCATTCAATCACCATGGATAACCTATATTGAAACATAGAGAATCAGAACTTAGTATATACTTTCTCATTACTAGTTAATCCTTCAATGTCCAAATTTTCCTTTTTTATATTATCATAATCTAAGAACTCAATCCCCCTAATTTTACATTATTATTATTATATAATTGATGGAAATATTATCACATGCACCAAAAATAAATTTTATGTGAATTGGGATGATTCTCCAAATTATATACCAAATATAATGGAAATGAGTGATAAAAAATTCATTAAAATACATTCTCAAATATATATTGTTATGAATAATAAAATTAATAATGTGTAACACCCTCAATATCATAAGAAATAAAATATTGTAGTCTAATACATTATATTAAATGTCCTCTCATGATTAGTGAATCTTCAGATTGCTCCTCACAGAACAATCGATTAACTGCACTGAAAATCAATTCATTGTCCTCCAATCCTCAGAAGAGGATAAATTTGTGATGAAGGTATATCATATTGATGGAGAGGATAATTATTTTTGGTGACTAATCAAGAACACTAATACGAAGGATGAAATGGATTCCATGTATTTGGTGGAATTTATGAAATATATTTAATAAATATTTATTGTAAACACTCTATATTAAGATTGAAGTGGATTTTTTCATACTGAAGTAGATGGAAGATGAGGCTATTGGGTTTTATAATGAAAAAAAAGAATTTCCTAATATTATAATAGATTTTTCATGAACACCAAAAATAATATGGATCTCTTATTTAGTGGACTATTGAAAATTCTACAAAAAGTGTTGGTGAATGAATACATTGATAGTTATAAGAAGATTCAACATTGTTCTCATGGGGTTGAAATAGAGATCGTAACCACTATGTGGTATTTTGGGAGAAATTTTAAAAAGAAAAAAATTGATTTTAATATTGTAGAATTAGTAGATACATCCCATGATTGAATGAAAATGTAGTATCCAACTTGCCATAATTTTGGGATGAAGCATCCTTGGAACTATCTAAACGGTACACTGAAATGCATAAAATTAAGAATAATGGGTCATATTTATAATTAATATCAAAGAAATATGAATAATACCTCTAATTTGGAAGAATAATGGAAGGTTCAGATCAATAATCAACTTGTATAGAAATGTTTGAACTACATGGTACATGTGAATTCTGTGAACAGTTTCCATCAGACAAGGAACATGGTAATTGCATGAACCATTTCCATATGAATTGGGTTGTTGAGTTATCAATTTATATTACTCCAAGATCTATTCCTTTTTAATATACTCTTTCTATAATAGAAACTGCTGACCAGGATGAACTAAACAACCAGATACGAGAGAATCTGGACAAAAGTTTTATATGCTCAAGTGCTTAACCATGGGGTGCACCTGTCCTCCTTATCAAGAAGAAGGATATATCAAAGAGGCTATTCATTTATTATCATGTTCTAAAAAATTATTATAAATAAAAAATATCCCCTTACTTGGATAGATAAATTGTTCGGTCAATTATATTGGGAGATGTATTT
Organism: Viscum album; assembly: GCA_963277665.1. Lineage (NCBI taxonomy): Eukaryota > Viridiplantae > Streptophyta > Magnoliopsida > Santalales > Viscaceae > Viscum > Viscum album. The sequence continues at coordinate 1,532,182,425 of OY728163.1, read as the reverse complement.
CTCTACGTTAGACCTCCGGTCATGTTATCAATAATTAATGCTGAGTAAAGAATATATTCCCAAGAATTCCTTTTAAAATAGATTCGGACACTATGAGGTCATAGTAATGCCCTTGGGACTCACTAATTCTCCATAAATTTTCACGGAATTCTTGAATAAAGACATTAGAGATTTCCAAAAATAATTGTTAGACATTGTATGATAATCATGTACTTTATTACACATTTAAAGAATATTTATTACATAAAATATAAATTAATACATCTCAAAAGACCTAGATGTATAGTATATTGGGGGATTATGAACATTACATAACAAAATAAAATATTAAATACACATATTTTTTTAAAACCACTTTTACATGACCATAACATTCTTTTATACTTAACACTACATGGGATACCATCAAGACATACATAACAAATGGGTGAGTTAAAAATCACAGTAAGGGAGTAAATAAGGTATAATAGTAAAAATACAATACATGTTAGGAAATAGTCATATCAATTAATCATAATAGATACATGAACATAATGGTATGATATATAACGATATTCAAAACATTGAAATGTTGGAACCACACAAAACACTACATCATTAACATAAAAGAATCAGGTAAACCCACGTCCCAACATGGTGGGAAAATTCCTATAAAAAAATTAGGTAAACCCCTATCCCAAATTGATGTATCATGATACAAAACATTACCCAATTAATTGGAGCTCTATCGGGGTTCACACTTCATTATCATTTCAATCTTATGCCTAAGTGTGGCCCAAAGATTACATAACATGGATTTATTCATCATAATCATTTATTAGAAGGACATGTAATGTGGAATAAATACATTTGAGTCCTTAATCTATGATTATATGTTCATAAAGGTGAATACCTTTGATAGAGGAATCGATATGGTATTCACTACATGATGATTTTGGCATGGAAAATCGCAGTGTAATTTCGGCAGCAGAACGATGTCATATGAAAATTCATACAATGGGGTGATGATAGAGAAAGGGGTATCTCATAAAATATGCATGAAATTGATAGAAGTATATCATGGAACATAAATTCTTAATATTTGAAATGCAATTTAAGATGTATAATATAATATAAATACCTGAATGAAAATAAGAAGAGAAAAATCCCATATGGAATTTCAGCATAGTAATAGTTGGGTTTAATTGATCATGGGGGATTAATGGGAGTGAATGTAATATCTCATTATGTATAAAAAAATGGATTTTAAGGAGGTATGAAATAAAATATCCAAATATCATGAAAATTCAAATTAAAAGGCATGACATAAAAGAGGTTCTTGAAGAAAAATGAGAGGGGGGAGATCCCTTATACGGATGTGTGATCCCAAAGTATTGGGTGTGGCTTTTTGGGAGAATGGGGGAAACTTGGGGTATATAGGGAGTTCGGGGAAGAGGTTTGTTTATATGATAATATCTTTAGTGAAGTGTAATTGGATATTCGGTTGTTTTATATAGGAATGTTTGGGGAATTCATTATTATTTTGGTTTTGTACATTACACACTAAAATAATAAAAACCTCAAAATATACCCTGGTTTTTGCCCATGATTTTGGAAAATTACAGTGTTATAAATTATTTTAATATAAAATGTAGTAATATATTAAAATATTCCCCATTCATTTGTGAATGTGATTAAAATATTCAAGGAAATGATTTTGAAAGCATAAAATATTATATATGTCTGGTAGGATTCACTAAGGATTATAAAATAAATAAAATAAAACTATAATACAATATTTTAATGAAAACCATATATTTATTTGGAAAACACCTTTGATGGTATTTTATTATATCACAATTGGTACATTATGATGTCATAAAACACATTATATATTTATACGGTATTTAATTTTTACCAAATAATTCAACTATCTTAGAAAACTAAGAAAAATTCATCATTAGATATTTTCGACAATGTAATTCCAAAAATAATTTTTATTTTTTCAAAATAATTATATAAATTCTAATATTTTACCATTTAAAATAAAAAACAACATTTATTGAAAATTGATCTGATTTGAGAAAACATTTTTCAAGCCATAATAAATATTACAATTGACTTCATAAAAATTATATTATAATTTTATTAAATAAAAATAATTAAATAATAAAATTTTTCTAAAATATTAATTAATTCAAAATTCCATTAGTTCTTCAAAATATATTTCTTAATTGGATTTGAATATTAACCAAAAATATTATTTTTCGTTTAAAAATCATTTTTGAAGTAAAAATATAAAAATTAAAGTATATTCATTATTATATTTAAAAATAATTCACATAATCACAATTCTAGGGTCTTTTCACATATCTCTTTATTACACCAACATACTCCGAGTGAGTAAGGTGGGAAATTGTGGGGCTTTTATGGGTCTGTTTGGTCAATTTGGTATGGGATGTGATCTCGATGAGCTTGAAATTATACCGCAAATGGGTTCTATCATGCTTAAGTTGTTGGATCTTAGCTTGGGTCTCGTCTAAGGAAAATCCAAAAAATGTTATCTTCCTCAAATGCTCTGATAAAATGGATTCATAGGGTATGGTCCTACTGGTTGATGCCATCAATTCCTCATTCTTTTTCAATTTTTTTTATTAAAACCCTATATTTATACTAGTCATGTCATAATTGTTCAATGGCTATATTATCAATAGTATGGATACTCAGTGGTCATTTAAATCTAATTGGATATAATAATAAAAGAATATCATGTGTTTTTTATATACATAATACATTTAATTAAATGAAAATAAATTTTAATAAAAAATGTATGGGTTGTTAAAACCTTCCTCCTTAATAAATTTCTCCCTAAAAAACATTTTTCCTACACTAAAACAGATGAGGGTAACAATGTATCTTCAATTCTCCCGGTTCCCACATTGCCTTTTCAAACATTTTGTTTCTGCACAACAATTTGCTGAGAGACATTGTCTTATTTTGTAGAACATTTTGTCTAGGATCTATGATATTCACTAGATCCTTTTCCTATGAGAGGTCATTATACAATGGTACCATTTCTAGGTTGAGTACATGTGATGGGTCTGCTATGTACTTCCTCAAGATTGAAACATTGAGAACATCATGTACTTGAGACAGGTTCAGTTTTTGTTCTTGTCGATATGCCACTACCTCGATGTGATCAACGATCTCAAAAGGGATAATGTACTTGGGACTAAGATTTCCCTTATTCCCAAATATCATAACTCTCTTCACTTAATATATGTGGACGATTACCATGTCTCCAACTTTAAACTCTAAGTCTCGTCGACGATTCTTTTCATATCACTTTATAATACTCTAGGAAGATTAGATATGTTATTAGATGGTCTGACCCTTCACCATTTCCTCAACCATTTTGAGACCTAGATGTTTTTGTTCACCAACATCATCCTATCATGTCACTATTTTACACCTCTTCTTATAAATGGATTCATAATTAGAAATTTGTATTGTTGAGTGAAAATTTTTGTTGTAAGAAAACTCCAACAAAAGGAGATGTTGGTCACATCCACCTTTGAATTTCATTGAGGAAGCTCTCAATATGTCCTCATGTTATCTAATAGTCTTCATTGATTTTACATCATTTAGTGGAAGATAGATCATGTAGAAGTTCAACTCAGTGTTCTAAGTGTTTTGGGGACTCTTCCTGAACATAGAGGTGAATCATGGGTCGTGATCAGACACAATTGATAGTGGTAATTTTTGCAACCTTAACAATTCTCTGATGTATATATGTGCTACATGATCTAATGATATAAGCTCTCAAATTTAAATGAATTATGTATTTTGTTTAATAAAATACACAAACACCAAGATAGGATTGTTTCCTTTGGATGTATTTGGATATTCAGTGACAAGTATACTGTAATGTTATCCCATTTCTATGTTGGTAAGGGTATTGGTTTAATCATCCTCATAGAACTATACTTCTCATCCATCCATTGCTGACATACTAGTCACATTTATGTATATTTAGTGATATCATACTTTTTGTTATCCCACAAATAGTTATCCTAGATATTTCAATACATTTTTGTGTTTCCTGGGTGAATGGGGAAATTCAAACTGTGTGTGTCATCAAAAAGTTAATTCATTCCCTCTTGATATGATGGAACACATTTCATGACCCAAATATCACAATTTCTTCTTTATTAAAATTTAATTTTTGATATTCCACTTTTCTGATAGTTTCCAATTTCTTCTTAATTCAAATATCATCAATTTGAGCACTATGTATCCATTCCAAAACAGATAGTTTAGAAATAATTTTTGAATGGATTTTTGATGTTCCCTTGATTATGATTCCCATGTATTTATTTATCAAATAATAGATTATTGTATCCTTTTCAATTATCATCAATTATAGAATGTTGGTTCCTTTTTACTTAAAGCAGCAGTCACATTGTTCTCTTTCCCACAGTGTAATGGATTGACCAGTCATAAACCTTGATGAGCTCTAACTATCTTCATTGGCGCATATTTAGATACTTCTGTGGGAATATATATTTGACAATTTTTTAATCCATATATATTTTGGACTTCTCTGTAAAGAGATAATGTTGGTTTATTTTCAATGCAATGATCACAACTTCTTATTCCAGATCATACGTGGGATAGTTCTGCACATGAATTTTCATCTTCCATGAGGAATAGGCCATGAATTTATTATTTGGCATCAATGCACTGCCATTCCATTCTTTAAAGAATTTCTGAAGATTTCAGAAAGATCCACACTTTTTGGTAGTGTGAGAATAGGGGTTGGGATAATCTACTTTCTCTACTACATGAATATATCTTAAAATTCATCATTCCAAGAGAACATGACTCCCTTTTGAGTTATCACGGTAAGATGGTTTTACAATAGTGAGAAATTCCTCCCAAATCGGTGATAATATTCAGCTGACCCCAGGATGCTATGTATATCCATTATAAATATCAGATTCGACAATAAGTTAATTTATTTTATTGATTTATCCATAGATATAATGTTTCTTGTGACAATATGCCAAAAGAATGAGGCTTCTATCAACCAAAACATACATGTGAAGTACTTTCCATAGAGGATACAATTTTTCAATGTCTCTAGTATAGTTCATATATTCTCCTCATGATCCTCCTTGGTTTTTGGAATATATTAGAATATCATCTATAAATACTACCACAATTTTGTCAAGTTAATATTTAAAGACTCTATTCATCATGTCCATGAAGATTACTATGAAAGTTTTGAGCCTAAAAGTATATTCTATGAATTAAAAATGCATATAACTTGTATGAAAAGCATTATTGGAGATATTATTTTTCCTTACCCTTTCTTGGTAATTTCCTAACCCCTGATCCACTTTGGAGAATTATTTATCCCCATATATCTGATCGAGTAATTCATCAATTCATGGAAAAGGATACATGTTATTTATCAAGATTTTTTTTGTGCTCATGATAGTCAATGAAAAAGCGCATCAGACCATCATACTTCTTGAAGGAGTGGACTGGTGTACCCCATAGTAAAGTACATGGGCATATAAACACATTAACCATTTTCTCATGTAGTTGTTTATTTAGCTCCTAAAGCATTACAATTTACATTCTATTTGGAGTCTTGGATATTGGAAGTTCCCTTGGAATAAGATTAATATAGAATTCAACATTTCTTATAGGATTAAGACCATGCTATTCCTCGAGAAACATATTAATGAAGTCCCTTAGAATGGCCATGTCCTCAAGGATGATTCCTTATTTAGAATAAATAATATGAGAATGATATGTATTCCATTAGGGTAGTAATATCTATGAGTGAGACGATGGTGATAAATAAGAGTCATCTCCTCTTGCACTTGTATAGAATTTGTGGTCGATTCACCACATGGAGAGTGATTACACACTCATGACAATTAATGATGGATCAATATAGTGAAATCCAATCCATTCCCAAAATTACATCAAATTATAACAAGGTATGTATGATGAAGTTCACCATAAAGTTCAATCCCAAAATTTTAGTAGGAAAGGAGTTATATGTAAGGGATTCTATAATTTCCCTTTGTAACATTCTCATAGACATCTCTAATTCAATTCGTTCTAGTTGTGTTAAGAGGGTTCTAGAAATATTTTGGGATATGAAAGAATGTTTAGAACTACATTAAAAAATTATATTTGCAATTCTTGAATGAATAGACAAAATAACTCTCACAACTTTGTTTTCAGGATTCACTACGGTTGTACTGATGGAAAAAGATACACCTTAGTTCATTGTAGGTTGTCTGTTACATCCAAAAACCCTTGACATAGGGCACTAGTTCACAATTTTCCATAGTTCTATGTAGTATTAGCAATAAAAAATTTGTATAGGATCATATGGACCACTCATTTCCCCTATCTTAGTAGTGGGTTTTTCTTGTCGGAAATCGTTGGATAGGTTCCCTTCCTTCCCGCACCAAAATCATTTCATCTACCCCTTTAAGAAATTTTTAGGGTGATTCTTTCCACTCTTTTGACATGTGGGGTGCTGGAATTTTTTTATCACCATTTAATTTATTAATTGGACAACTAGAATTAAAGTATATTGTCCACTTCATATCACTATGATACCCCTAATATTTTCTGATCTCTGTCTCTACATTCTGAGAACATTGGAAATATCCTCATAGCATTCCATGTTGTGGATTACCAGGGCTTTCCATATGCATAGTTTTATCCCACCAAAGATGAATTCAATCATACTTTTGGGTGTAACAAAAAAACTAGATATGTATCATGCATGTATGATGTAGTTTTCCTCACACGCCCAAAAATATTGATTGTCCTTTTGCATGAGTGCAAGGAAATTTCTTTTCATCATAAGATGAAGGGTGTGGGAGAAATATTTAATGAAAATCATTTTCCAGAAATCCTTCCATCCCATCATCGTGATATCATTCTCAGGCTTTGTATTTTTGATCAATATCCATCAGTTATTAGATTCACCCTCTATACAATAATCAATTAAATTAAACATCTCTTGTTCAAAACATTGATGGATGGGGAATATATTCTCAATGATATTAATCCATTGTTCAAAAACTGTGGTATCATATGATCAGTTGAATGTACAAGGAATTTGTCTCATGATATATTGATTGGGACTTTCTCTTTCTTTTGGGGGTGTGGACATTCCTCTTGATCCATGGATCTATTCAAAAGATGAGTTAATTTATAGAGTATCATGATAAAGTTTGTGATTTTAGCTACTATCATATTGGGAATATTATTAGAGTAGTCATCACATTGACCATCAAATCTATTTTTAGCCTTATTCATTCTATTACTGTTCATTGACTAGTATAAAATAAAAAGGGGTAAATATTTTAAACTATTAAACACATAAAGGGGAATACAATGACAAAAGGGACAACATATAAATTACATTTATCTATGAATTTATGATCATAGATCTATGTAATTCATGATCTAATTCCTAACATATATTAGTTGGGAACTGTTTTTTCTATTAATAATAGATCATACTATGATTATGAATTTACTGAATCATATCCCCTAGGAGTGTCGAACTAAGAGTGAAGTAAGGCCAGTTTTCATGAACCCATTCCCATTAGAGTCAAACTCAGAGTGGTGATTTTGGGTTTCACCCCTAGATACATCTTTTCTAGAGCCTCCTTTATTTTTCTGTATCTAGATAAGGATGTATTTTCTTGATAAAACACATAATCTTTACCCACAAATATTTATAGATTATTTTCTTATATATAGTATTTTCACTAATTATTTCATTATTGTTTTCTAATACTATTCCTAAAAATAACTAAACCAATCCTCTTATACATACTATAATAACGTTTTCCTTTATTACACATTTAAACAGGATTTATTTCATAAAATTAAAATTAATATATCTCAGTAGAATGATATTCCTAGTGTCATTAGGTTCAGTAACATTACATAACAATTTAAAATCTTTAATACACATCTTTATTAAAAACTTTTTTTACATGACAACAACATTCCATCGTACATAGCATTCCCATGGATAACCTGAAGACATATATAAGAAAAGGGTGAGATATGAATCCATGTAATGAATTAATCAAGGTTAAACATGAAGAATAAAAAACATGTTATCCAACAGCCATATCAATGGATCATAATAGAAACATTATCATAAAGGCATTATATAGCGTGATTATCATGACCAAGAAATGTGGCAACAACACAAAACATTACATCATTAATATAAAAGAATCAAGTAAACCCTTCTCCAACCATGGTGGAAATTACTATAAATGAATCAAGTAAAACCATATCCCAAAATTATATGTCATGATACATAACATTACCTAATACATTGGAGCGCTATTAGGGTTCACCCTTCATAATCATTTAAATTGCATGCCTTTTCCTTCCACAAAGATCATATAACAAGGGTTCATTTTACTTCATAATTTATTCCAAGATAAAATAATGTAAAATACATAAATTTATGTCCTAAATTGATATTTATATGTTCATATGGGTGAATACCATTGATAGAGTTATGAGAATATAATTTACTACACAATGTTTTGGTAGGGAAAATCATGGTGCAATTTTTACAGCATAACGATGTCATATAGAAATTCATACAATGGGTTGATGATAGAGAAAGTGGTATCTCATAATTTATAGATTAAATGTATAGTAAGATATCATGAAACATAATTTCCCAACATATAAAATGTATTTTCTGATGCGGAATATAAAATAAATGCTTGAATTGAAATGAGAAGAGAGAAATCTATTATTGAATATTTTCATAATAATAGGAGGGTCTAAAGGATCATAGTGGGGATTAATGGGAATGAAAGGGATATACCAACTTGTAATCATTAAATGGATCAAATTGAGGTATGGGTAAACATATCCCAGATCATGAAAATGGAAATCAAAAGTCATTACATAAAAGAGGACATTGAATTAAACAGAGAGAGGGGATCCCTTACATGGATGTGTGATCCCAAAGTCATCGTAGAGGATTCATGGGATCTTGGGTAAACTTGGGGGACTCAAGGGTGTAGGTGGAAGAGGTTGGTAGAGCATAAAATGTATTTAGTGATGATAAATGGATGCATGGGTCGGTTTATATATGAAATGTGGGGTAACTCATTATTATTTATGTTTTGTACACAACACACTAAAATATTCGAAAACACAAACTATCCCACGGTTTTTGCCCATAGTTTCAAGAAAAGAGGAGTGGTATACATTATTTTAAAATTATAATGGGAGAAGATGTTAAAATATTTCCTTTCCATATGTGGAGGTCATCCACACTTTCATGGAAATGATTTTAAAATAATAAAATATTTTAAATGTCTTGAATGATTCACTAACACTTAATAAAATTAATCAAATAATCTTCAAATTACATTATTTTAAACGTAGAAATTATATTTGACTGAAGATACCCTTTATTGTATCTTATTACAACACTATTGGTTCATTATGATGTCCTAAAACACATTATATATTTATAAGGTATTTAATTTTTACCCAAAAATTTGTATGTATCATAAAATTACCAAAAATTCGTTGTTAGATAATTTTAAAATCATAATTTCAAAATTAATATTCATTTTATCTAAATAATTTTATAAATATGTTAATTGTCACTTTTAAAATAAATACATACATTTATTGAAAATTGATGGGTTTTGACAAAATAGTTTGTATAACATAATCAAAATTACATTTGGATTTATAAAAATTATACTCTCATTGATATTTAGTCAAATTTATTTAAAAATAATAATTTATTAAAAAACAATTAATTCAAAAATACATTAAATCATCAAAATATATAGTTCATATTTCAATTTTAATATTAACCAAAAAATACTATTTTTCATTAAAATTCATTTGTGAAGTAACAATAATAAAATTAATATATATTAATTTTTATATACAAATAAAATGAACAAAATCAAAATGATAGGGTCTTTTTATGTATCTCGTTTTTTACAACAGCATAGGCCCATAAGGGTATATTGTGAAATAGTGGGGCTTTAATTGGGATGTTCAGTGAACATTGATGGAGGTGTGATCTCGATGAGCATGAACTTCTTCCATAAATGGTTTCGATTGTGCTTAAATTGTTGGATCTCATCATGGGATTGGTCTGGGGAATATCCAAGAAATTCGATCACCCTCGGAAGCTCCGATAAATGGGCTTCATAGGGTATGATCTTAGTAGTTGATGTCATCACTTCGATTGAATCTTTCAAATGGATATACTAAAAACCTATCTTTGTACTAGTCATGTGATCAGTATTCAATGACTATGTTGTCCACCGTAATGATACCTAATGATCATTTAAATAAAATTTCATATAACAAAACAAAAGGAGTGCATGTTTTTTCTACATCCATAAGACATTTAATTAGTAGAAAGGGAATTTTATTCATAAATGTTAAGGTCCTTACACCTTTTTGTCAATATTTTGATATACTGAAACATCAAGAATGAACACGATAAGAAATTTAATACTATGATAATAATATTTTTAGGGACAAACTCTATGAAATTTATATTAAATTCAATTTTTGGATGAATGATGTATCATTGATGGTGAATTTTAACACAAGAAAAGGGCTATTTTTGGACCCTTCCAAGACAAAGGAAATCAACGATTGGCCAGGCCAAAATCTATAATAGAGATCCACAACATCCTTGGTCTATCTGAGTACAACAAAAAATGTATAAGAAACATTTATAAATTTTCCAAAAAACAAACCATGTTTACATGAATGTGGGTAATGTATGTATAGATAAAATAATGTGAGTAAATATTTTAGGATCTCAAAATAGTCTTATCACTACACCGGTACTCAAAATTTGACTATTGGGGAACTCTTTGTCTTCTAAAATCATTATTTATTGAGAGGATTAGGTTGTGTACTAATGAAAAATGAAAACGTGATAACTTATGGCTCATGGTAGATGAAAATTCATGAGAAGAACTATCCCACAGAAGATCTAGATTTGGAAGATATGATCTTTTCATTTAAAATATAGTTGAATTGACTCTAAGGGTAGAAGTGTGAGATATATACAGATCATAAAAGGCACAAGTAAAAATTTACATAGAATGAGATTAATATGTTCCAGCAAAGATGGGTTGGGCCCATCAAGGATTATGACTACTCAATCCACTACCATACTAGAAAATAGAATAAATTGGGGGATTATCTATTCAGAAAGGTAGATGCATGCTTATCAAAGATGAGAAATAAAAAGGATAAAATCATCATAGAATATCAATGGATTTACAGGTTAATTATTTAGGAATGAACATCATCAATCCTTTCCAAAATTATTCCCCAACCACCACTTATAAAAAAATTAAGAAATTCCCAATGAAATGGTGTGTAAATTCAAAAAAAGTGGAAGCTATTAGAAACTGAAAATCCCTAGATATCCAAATTCATGAGGAAGGATTTGTTAGATTTGGGTCAAAATTATAGGTACCATCCAATCTATAGATAAAGGAAGAAATTTTTAATGCTGAACATAGTTTGACCTTCTCTATTCACCCAATGAGAAGAACTATGTATCGTGTTCTTTGAGAACACTTTTGGTGGAATAGTAAGAAGAATTTGATTGTAGAATATATATCGAGGTGCCGTATATGTTAACATGGAACGAATGAATGGAAAACATCCAAGGGGATTATGTAACCATTACCCATAACAATGTATAATTTGGAAAACATATCCATTGACTTTTTAACTAGACGTAAGAAGACATTCAGAGGAAAAAATGTTATATGGGCTATCTTGGATCGTATTAAAATGATGCTCAATATATCATAATTCGATATGACTTCTTAGTGGATCATCCTTCAGGGATATAAATTAGATAAATAGTAAGGCTTCATTGAGTATAACTATATATTTTATTTGACTATGATCTGAGATTATCCTTCTATTTAAACACTGATCTAGGAAACATTAGGAAAAACCACCCTCAAACTGATGGCCAATATGAGCAGACTATTATGAAACTGAAAGACACTTTGAGATAGTGTTATATGGGCTAGAAGAGTTGATTGGACAAACATTCGTCTATGGTTGAGTCGTCCTACAACAATTGTTTCCACTCGAGCATCCAAATTTACCCAGATAAACCCCTTTATGGGAAAATAGGTAGAAAACTAGCATGATGAGATGATGTCAGTGAACATATGCTAAAGGGGCCTAAAATAGTTGATAAAATTACATAAAATTTTAAAACCATTCATTTGGACATCATCGTAGCCCATAGTCGACATAAGAGATATGTAGACAATCGTTGATGATACAATGAGTTTAATGTTGGATACATGGTATTCCTCCACATATATCTATGGAAGAGGATCAAAAGATTTTGTAATAATAGAAATATTTTAACCATGTAGATTGACCCCTTCTTGATTAATGGTCGTATTGGTGTTTTTTCCTATCACTAGAACGTCCACCTATCATGTCTCAATTACACGATGTATCCCACATGTCTCTATGGATAAAGTGTATACAAGATCCCTCACATGTTCTGAATTCAGAGGTGGTACATTTAGAGAAAAATACGTCTTACGAAGGGGAATTCATTAAAGTTCATGGATCACAGAGATAACATTTTTCAGAAGAAGACCAGTCTCCATGTCCAAGAAATATGGAAGATCCATATGTACGAAGAGGTAAAATGGGAACTGGATGATGCAATAAAGGATAAGTACCCTCACATGTTTTCACAGTAGTGTGTAAAATTAAACATAATGGGTGACATTTTATAATGGGGGAATATATAATGATTGTTAATTATATCAATGGATATTTTGTTCTTACAATAATTCCATATAGTATGAATCAAAACAAAATCACATCAGGAATGTAATTCAAAATTTATAAATGATGAATGATTGAAATAAGAATTATTTATAGAATTTGGGATCCCAAATAGAAACCAGACCGTTTGAATATTAATTTAACCATTGGGAATAGTAATATATCCAATATAATACTATTCTCAACTACTAAAGTAATAATTAAATATGGTTATCATATAAATGAAAATATTATAGATTTATATATTGGTGTTTGTAAATAATGGTTTCAAAAATGATAAATTAAGCGTTTTATTGGTTGAATTTTTGGAATTTTTCTAAAATCATTGAATTTTTATTGAATAATGAAATATGATAATTTATAGTATAAATAATAATAAATTATAATACCCTGTTATTCTATTCATGTATGATTCAATCACAAAAATCACAATATAATCTTCTTTGTAAAATATATTTAGGGATATGTATCAAACTATTCCTAGTATTGAGAAAAAATAAAAATATAATGAATAATGTAATAAAAAAACTCCACTCCACCACCATAAATATGGCCTCTTATCCTCACACCTTCAAAGGTTTTAGATTTTTCCAAATTATATCCAATACTCTTCCCGATCCTCACCCACAAATCTAAGATACTGTTGTCACAAAAATACAAAACGCTATTCCCTAAGTTTCTTCTCAAGGAGGAGAAAATCAAGAGTTAATGTTTTCATTTATTTCCATTTAATTTCTTTTTGGTTTCCTTTCATTCTTTATTATCTACTAACGTCATCTATCAAATCAGAAATTATAACAACAACATCTTATACATTCCATAATGTTACCATGTTATTTGAAAATAAAACATCATGTCTATTATCATATTCCTTTTATTCTAACAATGGAAACATTTTCCACAAGGTGTTAATTAATCTTCTATGAGGATGACATGTTTTCATTTTCAATTACCGCCATTCATGCTAGACATAAAATCATTAAAATGGATTAAACATTTTTTGAAATTTATTTTGATTTTTTTTCTATTCCTCGACCCACTTATATACATAATAATAAATTATAATAAATAGTAGTTCATGGTGATCGAAAAGATGTCGTCATAATCTAAATGATTATCACTATTGTCTTACCCAATTATTTATCCCCAAAAAATTCAATCAAATGAATATTATTTCCATTTAATCTTTTGTATGATCATTAAAAAAATATAATTTCAATGTTGGATAATTATATTCATTGTATATGAACCTACATAATCTTAATAAAGTGAACCAATTTGAACACTAATATTATATACACTTTTGTATGATTGAATTGAACTATATATCTCATCTGGAAATCTATTATTGTACATAATAATGTTATATTTAATAAAATAGAATAATAAAAGGTTGTAAATAAATTAATTAAGGGATTTAACTTCATTATCCATCACATTATGCTCAATTGCAGAAAACATTCAGACATAAGGTAAGGGATTGATTCTGAACCTCAAATATTCATTCACACTACACTTTCTCTCTCATTACCATAATGTAACTCATTATTCCTTTTATATAATTATTATAAATTTTGTGTATTTGATCAAATATCATGTATACAAAATCATTTCATCCTTTTTTTGTGATATACATGTTTTAAAAAGGATCCCTTATCAATTATTCCTAAAAAGCAAGCCCGATTAAATGGAGCTTCTAATTTTCTTAACTTTTTTCAAGTACCATCCATACAATTTTTTTATTTCTTGTTACTATTATAAAATCAATTATTTAATCATGAAAATCATTCTTGGTTAATTTTGTTCTTTATATAAAATTTTAATCTTTTTCAATTAAATTTTCTTTAATAATATTCATAAAACAGTAGTAAAATGTTCAATTATTAAAGATTTTTTTTATATTTCCACATTAGTTTTTCCTCACATATAACTACTTTTTTCTATTATCATTTATTAAATTAAATTTCGTTTTAAATCCATTATTTAATGGACAACATTTGGATGGTTCTTATTTGTTATGACATTTAACATGATTACGATAGCCAATTATTTTAAATAGGAAACCTTTAAATTTATACCCTATTATAGATTCATCATATAGAAATTATTTCAGTGAAAATGATATGATGAGTGTGTCAAAATAGTTCTCTATTTCATTGGGTAATTCATAGTTCCATGAGATGTCATGTATAATGGTCTTAGTGGTTTGCATTGAATCTTGATCCATGTGTAACAATCATGGTGGTTAGTCTTGACTCATGTTACCCAATTTGCAATGAGACTTGACTCATGCTTATGTCATGTTCTTTTAGTTTTCACGTTTTTATAAAATTATAATTAAATCATCCCATGTTTTATATGTTATAATTTTATATGTTTATTTATGTTCCATTAAATTTTATGTCACCATGTTATGCCCTATAAAACATTTTATTTTAATTATTCTTATATTTATTCAAATAATGAGATTTTTAACTCATCCCTCAGTTCATGTCTTTCCAATATTATCCTATGAAAATTTATGTTCCCAAAATGTTCTAGGATCTCACTATAAATATTAAATAAAATAATTTTTTATATTTTGGTATCATGATTTTTAATTATGTGTCTAATATTCCAAGGACAGTACACATTACAATAATTTGTTTGTATTTGAAGTCTAATTATAATTAAAATATTGTAATAATATGTTTAAATTTCTAGGTCCATTATAGGTGGTATTACAATCTATATAATGGAAGATTCCAATAGTTTTGTAGAGTTGTTCACTTTTTGAGCCATTAATTATTAGAATGATTATAATGAAAGAGTCCTTGTTGTTTGTACTATCCAATATGGAAATGACCAGTTATTTGTATAAAAGCATGAATATATCATATGATTCCTTCACAGTATATTTGTTTCATGTGACAGGTAAGGTGGATTATTTTTATTTATTAGGATCATAACATTAACAATTTTCAGATGTTAATAATGTTTAATAAAGAAGATAACTAATTTTATAAAAAAATGAAATGAATAGATGATTCAACCTCCCACACACACACCTCCCCACACTCTCACTAGTCACAATCCTATTTGGGAACATCAATTGGAATTAGAGGCGGTTCTTTCTGAATGATCAATCTTTGGCGACGAATAATTTCAATTCAGTAAAGAATAGTTGTGTTACTATTTTAAATGGTATAAACTATATTAATAAGAATAATATGATGATTTTCTATTATCTATAAAATGAACTTGAATTTTGAGATACATTTATAATAGAATTAACACTCATCAATGAAGCCTCTATAACAGATGGAGATAAGAAAATATCTAAATTGATAGAAATTATATTATTCATTTAAAGATGGTTCTTACAATAAATGTTTATGAAATGGTTATTGGGTTTCAAATAATGAAGAAAATGTAGGATAATATGAGAATAAACAATAACGGTAATGATAACTTAAAATCCAAGTTAAAACTCTAGTAAAGTATATTATAATATTTGAAGATGTCCGATGATGAAATTATTGATACTTATGATTCAAGGGTAAATTGGATTGTGAGTAACAACAAAAGTTTTACTGATAAGATGGATGAATCAATAATATTTATGAAAATTATGATATTGTTTCATAAATATCTAATTCCAAGGTTTTAGCTTTAGAATATCATGAAATTTATTTATTCTAATCAACATCAGAATTTTTTTTGTCTCAGATGAGATGGTAAATTCCAATAATTTCATGAAAAATTATAACAAATAATTGGATTTCATAGATTTTTTAAATTGGTAGAAATAATGCTAAATATTTTGAATAATAATCAAGTGATTCTAAGGTAGTTGAAATATCCAAATATTACTATACTATTGTGTTCTTCCTATATAAGTAATACAATAATGGAAAATGGGAAGGTAAAACTCCTCAAATTTGGAACATTTAATTAAAATGGAATTTTATAGAAAATTTCCCAAGTAATAAGGTTCAACCATCTGAGTCTGAATAAGATGATAATAATGATATGAAACTATAGCAGAAGAAACATATGTACATATTTCATAATGATAAGAAGAATAAATGTTATTTGAGTTGAATAAAGAAGAGTGATTCCTTATGTTTTGATAAATTAGCTCATAAATTCATAATCATTTATCATGTTATAAATATATATAGATATTCAGATAGTGGAGAAAATGGGGAAGATATTACATAAATTGAGTTGATTCTTCAATAAAATTTGAAAAATAAACCAATGGAGAAGAATACTAAACTCATGAAAAAAAGAATGATGTCTGGGATAAAAGGATAAATACCTATCTTTTTATAATGATGATTTGATGGAGAATATAGAGAAAAATATCATTATTATTTAATATAAGAATATAAATATTATATAACATCAATGAAAAATGAAAATCTATGAAGAAATTTATGCTTGAAATCAAAACCTTAACATGATCGAATCATCACATATTTAAAAAAATAAGTAGATCAAGTTGAAGACACTTAAATACAAATAAATGATAGTTTTTATAAATTTTATTATAGGTGATAAAGAAGATGATTTTATTGAAACACAATAAATTATTTTTAAAACTCCATTTGAGATAAGAAATATTAGAGAAAATAAAACAATAGATGTTGATGTTAATGGTGAAACTTATAAATAAGGTGATGAAGATTTTTTTACAAATAATGGTTTGTGGTAACCCATATATTACTATAATATTTAGCAATTTTTCAGAAATTTTCATATTTATTAGTGTGGGTTGAGGTATTTGAGGAAAAAACAACAATTTTCTAAATAAAAACACTATCAGACAAAAATATCATGATTTAGAGTTCATTGTTGGTCTAACGGAGCATTCAAATAGAGAGCTTATTCATGCTAGTATAGCATTTTTCTATAAATAAATTTGTACAAATCAAGAGTTATATATGATGATTAAAGAAGATCAAATTTTATATAAATTATGTGGAACCAAAAAGTTAAATTCAAAAGATAAAGATAGTTTTGTATAATAATAAAACAATGAAATGTTTGCAGGTCAAGTAAGAAAAAAAAAGAATTTATAGTTATATATCTAAAACATGTTTTCATGGAAACAAATCAAGAATAAGAAGAAAAAATGTACCTGATGAAAAGGGGATGAAAATTGATTAGTAGTTTGTGAGCAATGTTGATAAAAAGATATTAGCATAATGTAGTGTAAAAATTCTGGAATAATTAATGATTTTTGAGAAACAAGGGAATGATACTTAAAGTTATATGTCAATCCGACCAGGAAAAAGGGAAGGCATTAATGTTTTTTTTAAACTCATTGTAACAAATACGATTATTCAAAATAAAATATGTTATATCCATCACAAAAGAATATATAGATGAAAATAAACATGTTAAAAAATTAGAGGCAGAAGAATAGAAGGGAGAAATATTTCTAAAAAAATATAATAAGAATAAGATAATACCAATATTGAAAGAATACCATTCTCACAAAAGTTGTTTCTAGAGAACATTTCAGGTTCCTCCTTATTCCTAACAAATTTTTTAATCACATGTATTGAATCGAAGGCTTTGAAATAAATAATTTGTTGTACGAGTATCTAATTATTATTGCAAAATATTGTAACTTAGTTTACAAATATTAGTTTTTGGAATGTTTTCTTTATAAAACTGTACGTTATAATTTGTTTGTTGTGATAGGTGAAATTTATTTATCTCTTAAAAAAATATCTCATAAATTTTCCTAGAAAGGGGAATTTGTAAAGAATCTTGTTAATGTATTCCATGAATGTACTGTTGTGGGAAACATTGATAACCCTAATTATACACATTTGTTTCTACACTGGGTTCTCCCATATAGACATTGAGTTGTTTATTTAAAGGATCATTTTAAAAAAAACTTTTGATACTTATTCTATCATGAATAAGTGTTTCAAGATGTTGAGGTGAAAAGTTACAACCCATGGAAATGAAAACATTTGTCATTCAGGGGGAAAATTGTTATTATATTCCCTCTGAATTTTATTTAATATAAGGTGGAAATAAAAATAAGTGGAGAAATATAAAATATAGGGTTAAAAAATTAAATTTAAGATGATAATTTGAGAAAATAAAACTATTATTTGAATTTTTTTCAAGTGGGTGTTGAAAAAAGAAATTAATGTGAAATTGTTAGGAACAAGGTGAGTTTTGTCTGCATTTTTTTCAATATATGATATATTTTTTATGTTGATAAAATGTGGAGTTTTTGTTTTTGGACACACATCATAAAACTGACCATCTAAGTGATAAGGAATACACACTAGTTATATAGAATCAGATGCACAACACAAAAGGAAACAGAAAAAATCATACCAATATCATGTTTATAAGAATTAGACCCATGGAATCAATATGAGACATTTGTTCGATACCATAAGAAATTGATTTTACTAAATATAATAAAGATTCTAGAATTAGGGGATGTCATATAACTTTTAAAATGTAAATATAAAGATTCTTTTTTGATCATGGAGTTCATATAAATCATGAAAGATTCATGATACAAGATGTAGTTTATGGAATATTAGTGAATATAATTCTAAGTATTATAGATGGTTCTCATTATTGTTATGATATCTATGTACATAAGGATATAGATCCTCATAATGGGATTCATTGTTGTAACAATATGAAAAGTCAAGAAGCTTTATTTTGCTAAATTAAAGAATGCACTGTCTATATCATTGTATCATAAGGTATTATGACAACATTTTTTTATTTTAAGTTTATTTTTTGTATTAGATGAAGATTTATATTAGATATATAATGTTTTGGAAAGTATTTATTGTTGGAAACAATGATTCATCATATTAAAACAATGACCATTTAACAAAATGATGATTACAAATGTAAGGAATCATAATAATTATGTTGAATTGTATTTTTATTTAGAGAACACAAAATGGAAAACGTATTTACTGTTTTTTAGGAGGAGGTAAAGATTCTTCAAATAAATGCTACAAATATTCATCAAATAAACCAAAGACCAATCCATCAATCACAGGATCATCAGTGTGAGGGTGATAAAGAAAATGTACAATTTTGAGAATGTTTTTAGTGGTGTTATATGTTTTTATTGTGGAATTTACAAGGATAAATGAATCTGTAGATGTTTAAAAAAAATTTAGGAAAAAATAAAATCATATTTGTTTTAGAAAAATTATCTCAATTATTAATAAATTTTTTTAGTTGATAAAAATTAACTTTATAAGGAGACTTTAAATGTTCACGAGTGGTCATTGTAATGGGACATATTTAGTTTTATACATGTATTAATCATAATGAAACATCATAATGAATAATCAGAATAAACAATAAGAGCGAATACGTTTTGTAAATTTGATGAAGTATACATATTTGAGTAAATTAAAGAAGAATTGATCAGATACTAAATTATTAATAAGAGTTGAATATAATATAGAATAAGGAATAGATGAATGAGAAGTCTAGGATTTCTTAATTTTGCTGAGCTGGAACATTAATTAATGTTATAGAATTTTCTATTAGGGTTTCCTATAAATTGTGATCACATTACATATGTACTTGGGAAAATTGAACTAGTTATGGGTTCTAAAGATCTGACAATTGTAGAATATGCATTGAGATTTTGGTTAAAATTATTTGTTTTAAATTGACTATAAGGAAAATTAATAAGAGTGTTGTTCAATCTGATCATCATCGAAAGTTCCAACAGATAATATTTCATTGGAGAAAGCCCATCGGAATACTCCCATTGAAGTGAAAACCATCATGACATGGTTCATCACATTTACGTGCATCAGATTGATAAATATTATGCCAAAAATTGTGTCACTACATAATTGGATATGGAAAATATAATGAGAATTGGAGTAAGGTAAATCGGATGGAGTCCATTTGATAGAGGGTTCTAGGATGAGGAAATTCAGACTTACATTTGTAGATAATGTTTTCTGGATAAAGCTTCTGGAAATTATATCAAGAGAAACAAGTTCTATATAAAGTTATTAATGTTCCAGATGATTTTACATAGGTAATGTATAATACAGTTTACTGGTGGAGAATGTTAAAGAATATTCTTAAGTGTACTAGAAAACAAGAATTAAAGTGAAAATTGTAACTATGAAAAATTAATAGTTATTTAATATTCTTTTTTTGGAGTTTCTAACCGCATGTGGGAAAGAGGATATAAAAAAGATAATTGGGGTTGTAACCAAATATATAAAAAAATTATACTAGTACTGAAGAATTTTGAACCACTAATTCAATTTCATTCTATCAATTATATAGCGATAGAATCTAGGTAGGGGGATTATTCAATATGGTAAAGAGTATGTCTTCTAACAGAACCTTGTAAATATAATTTGTTTCCTTCTCATTATATTTTTTTCATTATGAATGTTTTGGTTGAGAAGTTTTATTTTAGGGGATCATAACATTAATAAGATTTATATGGTAATAAATTCTAAAAGGTAATACAAGAAAGATTCTTATAAAGGAAAAGTAACCACTAATTCGCCCCCTCATTCTCTTGATCTTATTTGAGAAATGTATATATATTTCATACGTTAACATTTCTATATTTTTTATTTATTGAAAAAATAGAGTCATTATTTAAAAATATCATCTAAATAATATTTAAAAAATAATAATTAATGAATTTATTATAAATGTATACATCCATCGATAGATTGATTTAAATTTTAATGGAACCATTTATAAAGGATTGTATTTATAGAGATCATGATTTTATGGATATCAATATATTTTGTATCAACACCTATTGATATTTATGTTTTTATAATAGTTATCTTTATATAATTATTTTGGATATATATATACAAAAATTTAATAATATAACTATTTCATTAACAATTTATGTTACCATTTGATCGTAATATGTTTTGAGACATAAAATAGATTATAAAACAATAAATATTTAATATTTAATCCATTTCCATATAAATAAATCATAAAAAATGTATATTATCTATAATAATTATCAATTTCATGATGATTGTTCTACATGTATATGATCATCTATTTCCAGAAATATTTTTATATAAGAGATTCAGGAGAATTTTAAAGAGTGAAGATTAAATCCTAAAATTCACAAAGTCATTTGAAATGATTGATTTCAATGGAAACCTGACATAAAAATTTATTTCAGCGTGAATAATATATCATGGGGAAGTATATTATTTTTCTTAATATTGATATTTTTTCTAGAAACTGTGTCACATGTATGTAATAATAAACTTGCGTAATTAAATTAATTTTTATCAAATATAGATATTTGGTGCAATTTCCTTTCCAACACGTTTGTTTTTGTGGATTAATTTATATGGATTGTAAGGTTCAAACCATAAACAATAAATACTTTAATTATTTTAAAACATGAAATCACATTATTTTCATAATGGTATTTTAGGTTTTGAGTATTTTATAACTATCACATACTCATATAATGTAATCCCATGCATTACATGTGGATAGTTATAGTTTTTATCAAATTTGTACACCTAGGGAAACCGTTTTCAAACAAAACATGTCTTCATTTCAGGAAATATCTACAAAATGTTCATTGTTTCCCCATTATATTTCCTAATCATCCCTTACAGTATAAAAAATAATATAAATATGGTGTGATAAAGAAAATAAAAGTAAGGGTCGTAAAGAATGAAATTCATTTGTCCTATGAAAAAACCCCTCCATTTTATACCATTCTGTCTAATTTCATGAAGATATTAAAATAAATCATTTTATAATAAAAAACACATTTATCTCAAAGAATATAAATAAATTCCATGTTAATAAAAACAACACATTTTTGGAATCATAGAGTATCAGATTCATGAAAGCCTTCCAAAAACATTTACAAATGGAATAACCGTATGACATACCTCCAATATAATCCACACATAATAAAATAGTGATTTATAATGGGAATAAACCTTCATATAAGCTTTATAGGGCTCACATGTGATCTATAATGGGGATCAACCCTTTTTATAAGCTATATCAGGATCACCCACGAGTTATAATGGGTATAAATAAATCATTAAGGTGTAACCAATATGGCCAACCTCCGAATCGTGGGAGACTAATAAATTATAGGTTATAATGTAACCTTGTGTCTTTGGATTATCCCATAACCCCCCATTAATAGTTTTTTCACATAAATATAAGTCATTGGTTTATAATGAAACCAACCATAATAGTTTTATCAGATTGAAATATTTAATTAGTTTATAATATAAAGACCCATCATTGGATTATAGTGTAACCTCACATTATTTATTTATCACTCAAACAACCATCGTAAAAATAAAATTTCCTGAACAATAACATAAACATAAATTATTAAAGGCTTCATTATAAAAAAACTCTTTGATGAAAATAAAATTTGCATTGGAAAAACAATGCATGTAAAATGAAAACCATTTTATTTTAAAGTGAAAATGTATTTTATTAGGGATATATTGAAATTTTGAAATAAACACGAAGGTCAAAAATTATATTCATGTTGTATATGTAGTAAAGAAAATACATTCTTAAAGTCTTCTCACTAAAAAATTCACAAAAAACAACATTTAGAAAACTAAAAAAATCATAAATTCAAAAAAAGTTAAAAAGATAAATATGAGTAGAAATGAATTTAAAAAATCATTGTAAAAAATTTGTAACTAATTATAGAAATCTAGACAAGTAATAAAATGAGTGTTTAAAAGGTAACTTTTAAATGATAATTTACAAAGAAATAAGCTTATAAATATCATGTTAATGATGTTGGAATTAATCAAATGAATAAAGTTTGTGTATCTTCTATAAATACACATAAAATAATCTATAAATAAAACATAATATATTAAATATTTTTTACACACATAATATTAGAATGAAATAATAAATAAAAATATGTTTATTCAAATGAATTGAAATTAAGTCAAAAATTCCCTTACTCTTTACAATCAGTCGAATCTTATGAACTAAATAATTAATAAATATAAAATGGGGAATTTAATACCTTGACTATTATGTTATTTATGATATTATTTTTCAAATCTAATTATATACACCACATATAATAAATTAGTGTTTAATAATGGACAAATATTACAAAAGTAAATGTGAGACGATAAACCATCACACCTTTCGTAACATTAAATATTTAATCTATAATGTCAAGGATAGTGGTTGAAAAAAAGTTCTTACCAAAATTGAGAACAATATTCATATTTAAAATACATTTTTTGATGATTTTCTATCATTTTATGATACATTAATTAATAATATTTCAATATTTTCTTGGTTTTAGGTGCGTTAGTTTCTTGGATTCATAATCGACTCATTTTTGTATAATTATGGGTCTTCTTGAAAAATGGGATTACAAGTAAAGATATTGAATGATGTAGAGATAATTTATTTATATAAGTATAAATGGTCCCATATATAATTTTTCATTCTAGTATGATAATGATTCATTTGAGAAAATGTTAATGATAAATGAGTACTTTATTTTAGCGGTTTTTCCTTACACAACATACTGTTGTCAGCTTATTTAATATTATGAGTATATATTATTTAAAGAAAATTAAATAGTTCAAAATTTAAATATTATAATATTATTTAACATGAATGATAATTTTATTACAATCTATTATGTGAGTAGTGGAAAAAGAACAATGTCATTATTCACGGTGACTATTAACCACTATAATCTGGACAATGGTTTTTGATTTTTTTAACAAGAGCATATAATAATAAAAATGGATATGAGATATTCCATTAGAAATATATAACTATAGAATATTCCTGATTTTTTATCAATAATTTATGGATTAAGGCGGTGACGATAAAATATTAGAAGAAAACAAAATAAGAGGGGTGCTTTAAGAAAATTACCCCTTGAATATCACGTCATTGAGGGACACAGTGTATACATTT
The DNA here is from genome assembly GCA_963277665.1 of Viscum album. Taxonomy (NCBI): domain Eukaryota; kingdom Viridiplantae; phylum Streptophyta; class Magnoliopsida; order Santalales; family Viscaceae; genus Viscum; species Viscum album. Next base: position 1,532,157,573 of record OY728163.1, on the reverse strand, counting down.
TATTAGCTATTTTCGTGATTCCATTAGCACTTGGATGTGGTGAGAGTGATATTTAGTGGTTTTGGTAGATATTTTACAGGATTCAAGGACTGTGAGGAGAAATGGAGTTGTGAGTGTTTCTCTTATACTTGGGGATGGGTGGTTTTAAGTGATTAAATATAAATTATTTTATAGCTATAATCAACCACATTGAGGTTGCATTGGTTTAAATTAAATTGAGGGATAATTAATATTTTAATGTAATATTATATTTTATTAATACCTCAACCACCATTTAAATACTGTATTTTTAGGTTTTTTATGGATTTACCTTTTAGCTTTACCTCGTTTCATTATCTTTCTTATATAACAATAAATAATTTTTTATGATGAAAAATTTATTTTAACTCAATAAGAAAAGTACATTAAAACCTAATTTTGACCTTATTGTTAAAAATATGGATCACATTTAACCACATAGAATTCATATAATTAGAAAACTTATATTTAAAATAATACTAATAGGCATAATGAAAAGGTGTGTTTTATGTTGAAAAAGATCAAATGTTTATAATTTTTTTATATCTAATGTCATTGTAAAATTAATTAAAATTAGATAAATTATATTTATTAATGTATAATTGAATTAATTATACTCAAAAAATATTTAAATACAATGTTACTATATAAATAAATTAGATAAAAATTATAGTTATAATATAAAATTCAGAACATTTCAATATTTATACAAAAATGAAACATATCTAATAAATAACGAAATTTACCCCAATGAGATTTTAGTAATTATTTTTTAAAAATTTAATCTCAATGTTTCAAATATAATGTCTATAATTATCAATATTTATTTTCAAAATATGTGTGGTCCTAAAATGAGGCAAATTTACTTTTGAAAAAAATAATGTTTTTATACTTAAAATTCCATTTATTCTTATTTTAAGCATATAAAACTTATTTGATTTTAAAAAAAAAAATAATTTTATATTGAACAAAAAAATTTCATTAATATATTTCACTAATCATGATTAAATTAATTTATCGATATAAAATTTCATTTGGGGCATTAAAAATGTTTTTTTAATAAAAAAACTTCCTTCATTCAATTCATCTTTTCAAATATAAATAAATGTTAAACAATTATTTGTATTAATAAAAAAAGTTATATGATATTTTTATAATTAATTAATCTCAAAATTTCCTTCCATTCTGATGGATAGATGATAACTTTCATATTTTAATAATAGTAATTAGTCATTTGTTTAAGCTCGGTGTGGACTATCATTTTTTATTATTAAAATAGTTTTTATTTTTAAAATCATTTGATATTAAATTCTCCCCTTTAATAAATTTAATCCTTTCCATTTGAACACTTGATATATAATTTAGGGGTTCGACATTTCAAAATATCTTTTTCGAAATCACATATGATAAAAAGTTTTTGTAAAATTTCTACTTGAAAAGTGATAACATAATGTATGAAGGTCAACAGAGTTAACAAAGGATATGTTTTCATGAATGAGAACATGGAAATGGAAGTTAGAATCTAGCACCCTGGTAATAATAGTGATTGATAGAGAAAATGGTCATGATAATCTTATAATCACAAATTCATATGACTTTAGAATGCTAAAAGTCTATTAATATATTGGTAATAAGAGTAAATAGTTAATTTTTTTGTTTGAAATATTATTTTTCGAATGTTGATGAATTATTTTACTACTAAGAGTATAAACATAATGAAATATACTTATATAACATGTAGAATTTCATCCTTATCATTTGTCAATATTATGAGTATTCAATGTAATCTTTTAATCCCATATCATCCAAATCAGCTTCAATGGATTACACCATCCACTAAAATATAACTATTTATTCCTCATATTTTAGGCATTGGCCAAAACCAAAATGAATCGTACAATATAAAGAAATTCTAAAAAAATCCCTTATATGCTGAAATACTACATTTATCTCCAAAATTCAACATTTATTCCAAATTTTCAACATAGATCATTAAAAAATTACTAACCATAGAATTTTGTAAAATATTCAGGACTAAAATTTAAATCCAATAATTAAAAAGATGTTATCAAATATACTTATATGAATATATAAAATTTATCTTCAAATAATATCAATCAATCTTAAAGACTCATAAAAAAATGTAATATCCATAATCACATATTTTTTATGATATATTAATTATTTCTATAAATAAATAGAATCAATTAAAATCATATATAATTCCATTAGATAACTCGTCCTTTATTTATCAGATAAAATTTCTACCTGATTATCTTTACATTAATCATATAAGGTTCACAAAATAGTGGCCCCCTTCCAGAATAATATTAGTAACATGATCTAAAAATAATTTTATAGTCTGATGGTTATTAATATGATAAAAATATGTTCCCTAAATAAACATAAACATTATCCCTTATATGGTCCAAACTAAGAAAAAATCATACTAACAAGGACACCACATAGGTTGGTGGTAGGCGATGCACCCTTGTTTTCCTTCGTCTGACATTTCAATCCACATTGCCTAACTAGACATGACATGTTATCACCCATCATGTGAGTATTCCTATTTCTAAAACTATGTAAATATTATTCTTATAGAATTATAGATAGGTATGAAACATCCTCAGGAATAATAATAATAATTTTAACCTGAAAATCTATTTGCAACGTTTTAATCATCTTCCCAAAAATTAAGATCCCCAAATTATCATAAATTCATATATCATATAAATTAGATAATATACCTAAAGTAAAATAAATGGTTTGAAAATAAATTTTTTCATATAATAAAAATATGGATGAATTGTTCTTTAAAAATTATAAATTATACAACATGTTTAAAATGTATCGATACCAATTAATGTAAGCTTCCAAATTTATGAAAACAACACCTACAATATAAAACCCCCTATGAATTCCATAATTCCCAATACATTTATAAAATACTCATGTATGATTTCATTGAAAACTCAATACATAGATACTTATTTTATTATACATCCTACATAAACCATTAACCATAATTTATCATCTAATTCCCTATTAATTCATTCTTGGAATCAAAGATATTAATTTTTTCTTTATGAGTCATCAATATAAAACCATAAATCATGAATACTTATAAGATAAGATAAAAATGCATATCATAAATCTGGAAATTATGATTTCTTCTATATCCCATATATCATCTAAAATTATTGTCAACACACAAAAATATAATGGTTATATCCTTTCTGGAATTTCACTTTTCCAGAGAGATGGTAAATTTTTTATTTTCAAATAAAATAAAAAACACACACTGACCCATTATTATTTAGAGAAAAAAAAAGGATAGATAAGACAAATATTTTATTTCAATTAATTTCAATACTATGAAATCATTAAAAATAATTTGAACATTATTTTTTAATAATATTGTTAATAAAATTATCTTAAAATGATTAAATGGTTTGGAAAAAAAGGTTTCCTTCCATCTTGATAAACAAAAATTTTTATTTAGAATGGAACATCATTAAAACATGAAATTAATTGATACATGTGATGATTAAAATATTAACTTTAAATATAATATCCATAGTAACTCTATAATAATTTATCCTTCAAATAAATTATAAATAAATTGATTACGTATCTAAATCCAATCTAAAATTATAATCATACTTATACACATAAAAAAATTTAATATCTATAAATATTAAGGAAACCAATTAAAGATAGATCATAATCTCCAAATTACTCTAAGAATTACTGTGATACCAACTGTAACAACCCAACCCTATAAAAAAATATATTATTATGGTTAAAAAACGAAAAATAAATGCCTTTTCCAAAATATATTTTAAATTTAGAGTTTTATATAATTTCGATAATTTCGTAAAAATCAAAGTTATACATTGTAAGTGGATAATAAATATCCCTTTTTTCCATTAAAATAAACACTTTTAAAATTAATCACGTTAAATTTAATTACATATATTCACAATTTCATCTTTCCCTCATCCTCATACCTACCCATTATTTACCTTGTCACGATCCAGATATGGTTACCACTGAAACTGGCCCCAAAACCAGATTGTGACAAGTCCTAAAGGGAATTCCAGATCCCCATGGGCTTTAAAAAGATCCTGGTATCTTAAAATTTGAATTGGGAATGATTTACCCGAGTTTATAAACATAAAACAACAAAAGAATCCAATAAAATGAATCTGGATTTTTCAAACCAAACAATATTTTACAAAAAATCAGAAATGAATTACATATTTTGAAACAACTGAATAAGACTATAACCAAGGTAAAAAACCAAAAGGAAATAGCCCAATAACCTCCACATGGAAATATGCACCACCCTCAAGTAATCTCCACAACACCACATCACAAACGACAGGTATAAACCCAAATTGTTGGCACAAAAGTTATACCCAAACCTATAACAACAAATTAACCAAGTTTACTTACACCCAATGGTGTAAGTAGGGTGTGATCAAAACCCCAATAGGATACCACCACAAAGATATTCTATGTTATAAACATTAAAAGACAAAAATCATCCATGTTTTCAAAAACATGTAACTTTTAGATACAATTTCTGAATTATGAATCATAAAAAATTAGTTTTCAAGTGGGCTAATTTAATGAATAGAAAATTTTAAAATAAATACTATATCTACCTAATTTTAAAGCCAAATATATTGTATTCCAATGGTAAGTCTAAATAATCTAATGAGCACAATCAATAGGATATTTCCCCTTGGCACTAGCTCGTTGTGGGTCTCAAGTACCTCTTATCTCGGTGAGAGTAACCGTCACAAATATCGTGCATGATCCACTAGTGGAGAACATACCCATATCCTAGTTTTCTATAATAGTCATCATCATTTTTTATTTTGAGTTGTAAGCGTCAATCATTCTATGTCAAACTGAGGCCAAATCCCACGGATTCACTAGCATACTTGTACACTTCCACCCACCTAGATATTCGGGGTTTCCCTTTGTTCTCAAGCAATTTCAAAAAGTCAAGAAATATAATTTTCAAATAAAAATATCATATACTTATAAAAAATTCACCAAAAAGACCACATGTATACCACATATGTCAAACAAGTCCACTTTTCATTCAAATAGATTTGAAATCCGACTCACACCAAAATAGTCAACAACACTTCTCGCATTTCTTTAACAGTTTCTCAAATACAATAAAAAATTTTATAAAACTATTCCAATATATAAAAACTCACCGAAAATACCACTCCCATGTTACATAATACCCATTTTCATAACAAAAATCTATTTTTCACATCTCACTCACACAAAACATCCCACATCACTTTCACATCTCTTACACACTTTAGTAAATCCTTCATACATATTTGTAAAAACATTACAAGATCGAAAACCTCAAAAAACAGCCACTCTACCATTTAAAATGTAATATTTCAGAATATACAAACTCCAAAAATCATTTTTTCAATATGATTTAACCACTTACATAAATCATTAAATCATTCAAATCTTTCATAAATCAATCCTAAAGAGTTTACCAAATATTTGCTCATAAAACCCATTTCAAACTCATATATCAAGGAAAATACCACAATAAAACACTACCAAAGTAGAATTTTCAGCCCTAGATACATTTATAAAACCACTTTCAATGGTTATAAAATCACCTTGGATAGTACCACGAATGATACAAATGAAAACACCCATTTTTATAAAATTCACTCAAGAATAATAAAAATGTTTTACACAACAAAACTATTTCAAAAACCCCTTACATGGCCCATATGACACTAATGTATTAATAAAATAGTATTTTAAGCCCCTTTAAACAACTAATAAATCAATTTCCAATTTTATAAAGCAACCACAAAAGATACCACATGTTTTACATTTGAAAATTTCACAACATCAACAAAAATTATGTTATAAAAATAAATTCTTAACCAAATCCCTCAAAAATGATTTTCTCACCACAGACAACATATGGGAAACATTAATACCCATTAAAATAAGAAAAATAACTCATAAAGGAATGGTTAACCATGGAATCACCCACCAAAAGTGTCAAATCCCTCAAAATGTGGTGCAAAACATCAGCCACACCACTGTCACACCACAAGGAAGTTAAATCTATCCTAGACCAAAATATTTGAAAAAAAGTTCACCAAATAAAACCCTAGTTTCTAACCCAGACATCTAGACATTTTAGAACATAATTAATGTGTGAGGAAAGCCTGAGGGAAAAACAATAATCCAAAAAAATCACTTACCTTAAAAAATATTGACGAAATCACCCATAATACACCAGTATATGATTTTAAAAACAACCAACCATTCAAGGGATATTATAAAAATGTTAAATAGATAATTTAGGAATTAAAATGGTTGAAAAATAGTGATAAATGTGTGAGTTATGAAACAATCAATTTACCTCTTCAAATCATGGAGATTTGAGAAATACATGAAATTTCCAACTAAATTAATGATGAAACGGAGATCGAAAAAGGGTTAGGAGAGTTTGGGGGCACGACATGGGTATGTGGGCTTATGAAGAGTTTGAATCACCAAAAAAACATAAATATTGCAGGAGATATTAATGAATTAAAAAATTAATGTAGGAAATGGGTTTCAGGAAGGCCAAATCCTTAAAATAAAAACTCATATCCACCATGATTGTTGATTCTTAAGTTGTCAAATTTATATGGTGTTGTTTATAGGTCAAGGTATTAAAAGTATTAATTTTAATGGATGAATTATTATGAAAAATAATGGAGTTATATAGGAATCAAAATTTATTTTTAAATCTTTAATTGGGCTCACGGTTTGGCCAAATTCCTGAAAACTCACCCATTCCTCCATAAAAGCTTGGGAAACCCCAAAAAATCATGAATGGAAATTAAATGAAATTTAACATTAAAATAAGCCTTTCATGTCAAAATTATCCCCACCATGAAAAAATTCCTTCCCCAGAAATCCACAGCAAACCCATATTCAAAAACCAAACCCAACCGATAAACCAAGATGTACTTCTTTGTCAAACTTCGCCCCCAAGGGCCAAAACACATCCAGTGATCAATTAGGGAATGATTAATCTCACAACCAAACTATACACTACTTATTTAAACTGATCAATCCCATTCATACTTTATCTAAAAACAAAAATCCTCAAACACTATCCGAAAAATACTCTGGCAATTCACCCAAATGAACAACAACTTCGAACAAGGTTGCACTTGCCTTACTTTATCTAAACCATTGGGCACTCTCCAATCCCAAAATAATAATGGATGATATTAGTAGATAGATAGTTATTGAGTGATACTACCTACATCCAATACATGAACATGGATAAACCTCAGCTATTGGTACAGGGGGACACAAATAGGCACATCACCATAAATGACAACCTATATTTTTTCAAGACAGAATCAGAACACTAACAGGGGAGGCCTGAATGGACTCCCTAGTATAAAGGGTGTAATTTCATTCATAATCTAGGAAGGAACATACATGAGAATCAAAGTGGGTCTCCCTATACTAACAACAAACCATCTTAACCGACCAGTATGGGCTGACACAGAACGACTTACAAAATTTAATTATTTGGAGAGGGTACAGGGTTAGCTCACACTATGTGGGAAACCATGCAATAACTGTGTAGATCATTCTTTCCACATGGATTCCTAGCACACGGTCACTACTAATCAAGAACAAACTGTGTCATCAGCCTGTCTTTCCAAATTTCCATTAATTCCCTAATGAATCATTAGAATCCAAAGGGGGAGTGAATGAAATTAGGTGATTAAATGGGTACAAGGCCCTCCACCAATTTCCACTAAAAGGGAAAACATAAAATTTATGATGACCCCAGATGTTTAAACACTTCCTATATTTCATACAAGGGATTAGACATTGTATAGGGGTTTAAACGACCCTAGGATTTATCCTGACAATGTGCCATCATCTCTCCAAGACCTATGGATGGAGCTCAATTGAATGAAGCATCTTCGGCCTCACAGTTAGGCTTTGGAAACCCTCTAAATGAGAATTCTTCTTTCTGTTCCACCAATAACTAGAATATAATCCCTGATAAGATAGCCTAGACATAACACATTCAAAACTCACCTTACCCTAACCTTATATTTCACTGAAATAAGCGCTTAGAAGATGCACACACAGAACTCCTTGTTTCTTTAGGTGATAATCAATAGAAGTAAAGAACACATATACACATCATCCTCTGAAATGGATGATTTTGATGTTTTTCCTTGGGAGAAATTCTCCCAACATAACAGGTAACCTCAGAGGATTTCATGATATTCACCTTTATGTTCAATCATATACATGCTATCACAAGGCATCACTGAATAGGACCATGATGACTGATATAAACAATGCATGGGGAGGGACCTTATACAATATCCCAAAACAACACACAATTCTAGAAAGTGGACACAATATCCTCTCGTAACAAGATTTACAACAATGGTAGTTTAACGTGATCTTCTACTTCTAAGAGACTACGAAGGACAGAGAGGAACTATTAGATTCCATCCAGATACTTATCCATGCTAACAACCCCAAACCACTTCCACCTTCGGAAAATTAGGAAACTTAAGAAGTTATGGTCTCTTTCAACATTCCACGATCACTCTCCCGCTACAAGAGGATAAAAAAATCAAAAAATGGAAGGGCGTAGAGTCAATCTAAAAATCTCATGAAAAATATTCCTTACATTGATCAACTAGAGGATCTTCCAATGGAGAAACAACCTGGTCGACGCACTAGTTGTGCACTAACCATTAATGGGGGCGTACTTAATGCAACGATAGATCCCAAGGACCTAACCTAACTGGTCCATTTGTCAAGAAATACCCCAACCAGATCCTAACACATGAAGGGAACCATTGTAATGCCACCCCAAAACATTTCTTAGAAGAGACCACTTACAGGCCCTTCAACACAGCTTACCGACCAAACACAACCCCAAAACACAGTTCAAACAGGAGGGGTTCTTGGACTAAAAACATCATACACATCAACATTTTCAAAAACACATAATACACAACATCACATAATATTAATCAAGACATTTTTTTCTTTTTAAATCATCTTTTAGAAAATAACCCGTTCTTCGGTTAGTGTATCCATCTATGGTACCCCACGGGCCTCACACATGCATGGTTTTGTGCCTCACTAGGCACCCTCCTCATATTCATACCAAAACTCATCAAGTCATGCCATTAACCATCTATCATACCATTTAACCCCATGCATGTGTTCGTTCGTGAAAATACCAAGGTTAATATAAAAACTCATTCCAATTTTCCAAACCAAATCAATGAACCAATACATCATTTTTCTCAAGACTACTAACCACAAAATAAATCCAAAATTAATGCATTAAAAAAATTTCAGAAAGGTACCATCATTCTAATGAAAACTCACATTGAAGTTATTCACATCAATTTCAAAACATCTCATCCCGTTAAAACACATTTAAATACTTATTAAAACCCTATTGGAGATATTTTTTCAAAACCAACCATTACATAGTTCATGATTTCAAAAGAGGTTCAAGCACACCATTTTCCATTCAAATAATATTCTAAAAATTCAGTTCTCCATTTTCAAAAATCTATCCATTCCACCTTTATTAGATAATTATTTCACAAAAACTTTATGCTTCTCAAAACAAAGTCGCATTAAAACCAATGATCCATGATTTCAAAACTAAAGAACACAAGACAATGCGAGTGGAAACTAGTTTCATTTGGGTGACTTGAACATATGGTTGATGGCCATATTACAATCACTTCACCATAACAGAGTGTGTTCTAGGGAAATATCCCTAGATCCACATGGCTTTCCAAACCCTGTGAGCTCACTAAGACCATTAACCCAACTGTGTTTTCATTTCCATTAATCATCATCAAACCAAGAAAACCAAAGGACTCTGAAAAGTCTTGAATTCTCCAGGAGACTTGAATCCCATCATGAGATGTGGTGATCATCCAATCTACTCGTAACCAGAATACCATTTCCGGAATATCCAATCTCTAGAGTATTTTGAATGTTCCCCAAATAATATGACTCAAAGAGAGTGAACAAGTTGTTGATACCATTTTTCACAAACCAAATCTAGTTGCAAACGAAAATGGCAACAAACCCAGCCCGTGACATGGCCCGAACGGTGTTCCTGATCCCCATGGGAAAGAAAACGTTCATGGGTATCATAAATTTATTATTGGGAACAATTTACTTGAGTTTATGAACTTCAAACCACAAAAAAATCTAATAAAACAAATCTGGATTTTTCAAACCAAACAATCTTTTAAAAAAATTCAGAACAGAATTGCATACTTTAATAAAACTAAACAAGACTTTAACAAAGGTACAAAACCAAAAGTAAATCCCCCAAGAACATCTAAATGGCATGAGGAACCACCCTCAATACATCTCCACAACAACGCATCACGAACGACTGGTAAAAACCCAAACTGTTAGCACAAAATTTGTACCCAAACCTACAACAACAAAATAATCAATTATACTTACACAAAAAGGTGTATGTATGGTGCGTTATAAATCCTAGTAGGATACCACAATTAAGAAATTCCTTGTAATAAATATTCAAAGACGAAAAGCAGGCAAGTATTCAACAACATTGAATTTCTAGTTACAATTTCTAAAAGATGCAACATAAAAAATCAGTTTTCAAGTGAGACTATTTAAAGAATCGACTATATTAAAATAAATTCCTAAGCTACAAAATTTTCCAGAAAAATATACAATATGAAAATGGTAATATAAAGTATGTAATGAGCACATGAAATAGGAAATAACCGCTAGGAACTAGCTCGTTGTGGGTCTCAGTTTCCTCGTATCTCAGTTAGAGTAACCATCACAAATATCTATTCTCGTGCAAGAGGCACTAGTAGGGAATATATTCTTAACCTAGTGGTCCCCAATCATCATCATTATAGTTTAGTTATAGTTGTAAGTGTCAATAATGCTATGTGAAATTGAGGCCAATCCCCATGGATTCACTACCATACTAGCAACCATCCACCCACCTAGATACTCGGGTTTACCTTTATGCTCAAACAAGTTCAACAAGTCAGGAAATATAATTTTCACATGAAAATATCAATTAATCCTCAAAAATTCAATAAAAATCCCACATGTATACCACACATGTCACAAAATTCCACTTTTCATTCAAATTGATTTGAAATCTGACTCACACCCAAATAGCCCACAACACTTTTCACATTTCTTTAACACTTCCTCAAAGCAGTTAAACAATTTTACAAAACCATTACAATATATTAAAACTCACATAACAGCACACTAACATGTCACATAATACCCTGTTTCATATCCAAAGTCCATTTTCCACATCATAGTCACACAAAACATCCCAAATCTCTTTCACATATATTACACACTTTAGTAAATCCTTCAAACATTTTTGTAAAACATTTCAAAGATAGAATACATCAAAAAATATCCCCTCTAACATGTAAAATGAACCATTTAAAAATATACACACTCCATAAAACATTTATCCAAAATTTTTTCACCACTTACATAAATCATTACACATTGATAAAACAATTCCAAATAGTATACCCAATCATTGCTATTAAAACCCATTTCAAAACAATATTTCAAGGGAAAAACCACACCAAAACACTACCAAAGTAGAATTGGCAGCCCTATAGAAATTTATAAAAAATAATTTAAAGTGTTATAAAATCACCATGGATAATACTATGAATGATACAAATGAAAACACCCATTTTCACAAAATTCTCTCATGAAGTATTACAAAGTCTTACAAAACAAAACTATTCCAAAAACCCCATTCCAAGGGCCACATGAAACTAAGGCATTAACAAAACGGAATTTTCATCCCCTTTCAACAACTAATAAATAAATTTCATATTTTATAAAACTATCACAAAATATACCACATGTGTTACATTTGAAAAGTTCAAAACTTCAACAAAAATGAAATTATAAAATTAAATGCTTAATAATATCATTCAAAAATGGTTTTTACACCACACACAGCATAATGTGAACATGAAGAACCAGAAAAACAAGAAAAGTAACTCATCATGGAATGTTTAACCATGGAAGCGCCTACCAAAAGTGTCAAATCTCTCAAAACATGGTGTAAAACATCAACCACACCACTGTCGCACCACAAGGATGAAAAATCCAGCCCTAGACCACACTATTTGACAAAAAAGACACCATATCAAACCCTACATTATAACTCTAACATCTAGACATTTTAGAATATAATCAAAGTGGGAGGAAACCCAAATGGGAAAGGAAGTAACCATGAAAGAATCACTTACCTTGAAAAATATTGAAGAAATCACCCAAATACACCAGTATTTGAATTTTCAAACAACCAACCATTCAAGGGAAATTCTAACAATGTTGAAGAGATCATTTAAGAAACAAAATAGTGGAAAATTGTGAGAAATATAGGAGTTATGAAATACTCAATTTACCTCCTCAAATATGGGCGATTTGAGAAATTTAGAGAAGATTCATCCAAATTCACAATTAAACCGAGTTCCAAAGAGGGGGAGGAGAGCATGAGGACGCCCCTTGGGTGTTTTGTCTCGGTGGAGAGTATGAATCCCCGAACATACTGAATGAGATATTTAAGAATTAAAACATATTTTTAATGCATGAAATGGGCTTTCAGGCAGGCCCAATCCCTTAAATAAAATCCCATATCCACTGTGATTATGGATTCCTAAACGGTCCAACTTAATATGGTGGTGTTAATAGGTTAGGTTATGAAAATTATGAATGGAATGGATGATAAATTTTTAAAAATGAAGTAATTATAATAGATTGAAAATTTATTTTTATATTTGGATTTGGACTCATGGTTTGGACCAATTAATGAAAACTCACCCATTCCTCCATAAAAGCTTGGGATACCCCAAAAACAAATCATGAACTGAAATTAAATTAAATTTAACTTTAAAATAATTCTTGTATGTGACATACCCTATAAAAACATTTAAAAACATGGGATGATAATTAAAATCTAAAACAGGTACAAAATTAAAGAAAAATGTTTGTCTAGTGAAAAACCTGAAAACCTATGTAATATTTTTATCTATCTCAAAAGTCATTGAGATGTTGAATAAAATAATTTTCTCATTATATCACACACTCTATTAGCTCAATGAAAATAATTAAAACCCATAGTAATAAAAAATAAAAACCAATTTTCAAAACATAGATCATCTCATTCTTAAAACCCATCCAAAACATTTTTTTATGGAATAACCATATGGTTGACACCCATTATAATATCTAAACAATTTAATATAGACCTATCATGGGGATCACCCTTTGTATAACTAAAATCAAGATCACCTATGTGCTATAATTTCTCTCAACCATCACCTAAGAAATATTGTGCTTGCTTCTGATCCAAAATGGGGCCCAACCTTTCGTATAAGCTATATCAACCTCACCCATGATCTATAATGTGGCTCACAACATTTTATAAATTAAGTAACCATTATGTCCAACCACCAACATCAGAGTACCCAATGCATTATAGTTCATAATGTGACCCACCTTCCTTGGTTTATCATCAAACCACCGATCATTGGTTTATCTCGTAACCACACATCATTGATTCATCACATAGAAACATGTGATAAACCATCATAAAATACCATATAAAATTTTATTTGAGGGGATTCACGGCTAACCTTAAGAGCGTTCCGAATCTCTATGGGTCACCGATAATCGTTAGGGCATAAAAAATTAACCACGGGAACAATTTTATAGACAATATATTTTAATAACATACTATACTACAAAACATCATTAGATATATAAATCAATATATTCCTAAAAAGTAAACAGAGATGATAAAAAGGTGTAAATATAACAATGATTCCAAAAAGCAATCTAGTTTCTGATCCATGACAACCCTCCGTGTATAATGAACCATACATTACATACATTGATATTACTTCAATGTTAAAGAATATTTCATACAAAATATAACAAATCCATTAGAGGAAAATGTAGGAATAGTGTCTTTAGAAACCAGAATAAATAATCAACTAGATAATAAAACACATTCATTGTCTCCCACTTATTTCATCATAATAAGAATTATTTTTTTTCATATCAAACAAAATACCCATCTTCATGACCTGGGGAGAAGAATCCTATGATTGGGTGATCTCAAATTCTCAGTAATGGTAAATAAAAGAGATATCAGTCATATCATAATCATAAGATAAAACAACATAACATCTCAAAATATTATCCTATATATGAAATATCATGTTATCAAGCCATGGGATAAAGAAAAAACATCATAAAAATAATTGAAAATAATTCAATAAGCCATAAAATAATACATGATTTATTTTTGAATACACATAAGCATAGAAAATCAATTAATATTATTTATGGATGAATTATAAGAGGGTCGAAGTAGAAAAACCCCATTACTGAACTAAGTTCACTACTCATTCAAACCCTGTATTACTGAACAGAAATCATTTCACATCCAAGCCATGTCTATCTCATGAGATATATATAATTACACAATGAATTGGATAAACATATAGGTAACACCCATATCATAATTAAATAATTCTTACGTGAGCCAATATAACATAAATCATTTACCATAACCCAAAGAATAATTTTTTTTCTTTAAAAATAATTCCTCATTAACATAATCCATGTAAATATGGATTTTAAAAATATAATTCTATAATAAATATAATAAAATATTAGGAAAAATATTGATATTATACTTAAAACATAACATAATTAAATAATTAAATCATAGATGAAAAAAATTCATTGAACACTTGAATTTAATTCTTGAGTAAAATATCCATTCTTCTTTAAGAACGATTTCTTTTCTCAAAATTCCACAAAATCTAAAATAAAATAATTCATTAAATAAAAAATAAAATCTTGTAGAGGAAGATTCATGAAAATAAATCACTATGAAGATGTAAAAATATATCTAGATCATATATGTTAATAAATCATTTTCCTCATACATTCGCTGGGAATGTCAAAAACTACCTCATATTGATTAATGAAAATTGATTCCTTCCCTACCATTTAATAAAAATGTAAAAATCATTAAAATTGAATTGAAACAATTTTAAGAGTGTAAAAATAATATTACATATTTAGGAAACATGGATGGGGATGAAAAATATCCCCCAATAAATACTGACATATAAACTACATCATATAAAATGAGATTGAGAAATTATCCCTTAACATAGATCTAATATCTTTCGAATGTATACAAACAACTTGTATAATGATTTAAATAATGTAATTTACTTATTAGAAAATCATAGTAATTTTTATGATAACATATATGACCGTATTGTCATCAATTTATTAGTAACATATCATTATTACTTGTTATTCAGATATTAACTATATTAAGTTGTTATGTATGTTTTTCCGTATAAGTTATGGTTATCCTAATTAGGTCAAAGTTATATCATTAAAAAAGTTATATTAACATAATTTATACCTTATTTATTCGTTATATATATTTATATAATCATTTTTATGGAATATCATGTAGGATTAATTACATCTCATCGCGGAGATGGTAGGCCATATATATGCACGAGTGACAATTTCATTCCCATAATTGTGGAATACTTTTTAATTATATGGTGTATAATATTTTATAATTAATATAATGTTATATTAATCATAAATAATTATTATGTAAATCATTATACCCATCCAATTATGGTGGGGGTGAAAAATAGATTACACCTCAACATGGAGATCGTAAATAGTACGTATACATGCATGGTGATTTCATTTTTTGTAGGATTGATAGAAGGACTAATATGGTCATTTAATTAATATAATAATATTACATTATATAAGTTATACTATATTTATTACATTATAATGAATCAAATCTTTAAGATAATGTAGACAAAGAAAAAATGTTTGAATGAATCGGTAGAGGAGAATACATCTTCTGCGACTTACTTCCTCTAAATATCTACTTATAGCACTAGAGGTGTTATTGGAAGAATACTAGTTCCTCTAGAATGTAACTATTAAATTTTATATAGGATAATGGAATGGTATGGTTGACCTTGAAGTCTCAATGTGAAATGAATATGTGAGGGAGGGGGGTTCCTTTTATAATTGATGTGAGGGGCACTTTGGAAACTTGATAAATAATAATTTATAATAATATCAAACCCTAGTCAAAAAGCTCTCAAATTTATCAGTAGAGGGGATGACATGATATATGATGGTAATATTCTCAACCAATAAATTTTTTACTAGATTTTGGTTATTTATTCCATAATATTATAAATAACATTTAGTTATTATATTTAAATTTTTATTTGGGTAACAAATATTTATGTATTAAAAGGGTATAATATTTGAATTTTTGATTTTAATGATAACATAAATAAATAGAATATAATTTTCTAGGCCACATAATAATAATTATATATTTTTTAAATATAAATTATGATATTTAAAAAATTAAATAAAATGTTATTTTCCAAAACAAATAACAGTGTAAATTTTGACACTATTAAATTCCTTGATTTTTAAATATATTAAGTTAACAAGTTAACTATAAAATAATTATTTTATTATATTCTTATAAAGTTAGTCTCATCTATAAAATTTATTTTATATATTAATTATCCAAAATTATATTTATATTCATATTTTTATTATCATTTATATGTTATCTCCATTAATAAAATAATTACTACATCAACATTTTGTAATTATTTAATATAATTATTTGTTGAATAAAATTTAAAGATACATTACTAAGAAGAAGATATATATACTACATTTCAATATAATACATTTTTTAGAATCTATCTTATATAAAATTCAACATAACATTGTTATTATTTTGGAAACATGAATGTGGAAACATTAACATCACTTTAAATAAAATATTATAAGTTTCACAATATCTTAAATAAGGATTCAAATGTTCACTAGCTATACCATTGGATGTTTATGGTCAATATACACTTTAAGAATAATTTTTTTTCAAGGGTTTGGGTCTTTTTATTATTATTAGTATTTTAATATAAAATGATTTATTGATTTCTCACCATCTAAATAATTTTTACACCATCGAAGTAAAATTATTCTAAGTAATTATTCATTTTCTAAAAAATATGAAAAAATTTTCCTAATAAAGAAAAACATTATATCTAAAATGAGTAATTATAATCAAATTTATCATTTTTATATTATTATAAAAATAAAGATTTTGTTATTAATATTTGAGTGAGACATATTTAACTTTTCCTTAAATAAAAAAACCAAATTTCCTAATATCATACAAGTGGATTCCAAAGTACACCATTTCTACACAAGTATGGTTTAGTTCAAAAAATAGTAAACATATGATATTAATAAAATTTTTAGGGTAATTTTATAATAGTATTCAAACCCTTAATTACCAAATTTACCCAATTACCGTATTTAAAAAAATTACTGAAGTTGTTATTCATAATGAACAAAAATAACATACATCTATTTAAAAAAATTACATACTTATTCCAAAAATTTAATTAATTTTTCAAAATTCAAAACACAGAAGATACTATAATTAGTTTAAAATAAAAACATTATCAGAAGTAGAGAATGAGTTTCAAATATAAAAACATTTTATAAGATTGAAATGTTTTTACATCCAAATTCAATGTAAAATTAATTATAATGACATAAATTATATTGAATGATAAAAATATATTATATTTACAATTTAATTCCATTAAATATCATAATTTATCTATATAAATTATTTCAATGAAAGAAGACTTTTTTCAATAAAAATTTATTGCATTTTTACTATTCATAAAAATTAAAAGTTATTAGAAAAATATAAAAAATTAATAAAATGTAAATTATTATATCCCTCTTCCAAATAACATTTTTATGTTCTCATATAAAAATTAATAGTGTGTCCAAATTTTAATTTAAAAGGGGTTCTCCATTAAAAGATAGAAAATTACCCTTTTGAAAAATATATATTTTTATATATGAAATTGGGTTTATTATTACTCTAAGAAAAATATATCTATTAGATTAATATAGATATTATATTCTAATGTAAATAACATATATATTTATTTAATTTCATTTTCTAATAGAAATTCACTATATTTATTAATAAAAAATACAAAAATATAGTTGATTTATATTTTTCATAAATAATACTAGAAAACGACATCACCATTCATTTTCATAAGTAAGTAATATTTATTCCCACTATCCTAATGGGATGGTTAAGATTATAATTTTATTCTAAGGGAGTTTCACTGTTCATTTAAATTCATGATTTCATGCAATGCAAGCTGTTGAAGAAATAAAATTGTTTTGAAATAATATTTCATAAAAAGATCTTTGTGTTACATTTTATTCCCATTAAACTAAATTTCACACTTTAAATTCTTCTAATGGATATAAATAAGTGAGGATATCAATCAGTCATCATATCCTCATGTTCCCACATACAATACTCAAATTGGTGGTTCCTCCAAAAAAATGTTAACAAATAAAGTGGTATTGTGTCTCAGAACTTTTTCACTATGATCTAGAATCTCTACTTGTTTTTATTAATAATAATGGTATTAGTCCAATGGTATGAATTATACGATTATTATATTTCAAGGATAAGGTATATACTTCATCAGTAGATATACATGGAACACATCTTGTACTTTAGACAGTTTCAGTGGTAGTCCCAATTAGTAATCTACCTTCCAAACACAATCTAGTACTTCCAAGGATATATATACCTCGGACTCAGCTTTCACATTTTTTCAGATACCAATACACTATTTTACAACAATATTCATAGAAAATACATGTCACTTACTTCAAAATTCATGTCTTCTTTCAGTTTTCAGCGTAACTTTTTTGTCGACTATGAGTTACTCTTATTTGTTGTTGAATAAATATAACATTTTCTATTATTTAATCACAATATTTGGTTGTAATATCTTTCTTTCCACAACTTCATCCTAGAAAGCTAGAGTTTTTTCACTTCATTCCTTCTAATGCTTCAATTTTCTCTTAGACTAACCGTCTTTCTATGGATCACAAGAATTGCTGAAATATAAATCTAAATTTAGAGCATGCTGAAGACATTCCATGAATAGTGAGGTAAAACATGGATCCCGATTAGATACAATGGTATGTGGTAGTCTATGAAATCATAAATCATTATTTACAAATATCTTGGAATGATTACAAAGTGTTAAATCCTCTTGAATTGTAACGAAGTCTACCGACATCATTAGGCGATCAAGAATAACCTATATAACATTATGAACATTGGGTTTTTTGGGATGTCCTATGAAAAATTCCATAGTGATGTTTTCCCATTTCCATTTTGGTATGGGTAACAGTTGTAACATCCCCTTAGACTTCATTCTCTCACCCTTATATTTCTAACAAACCAAGAACCTAGAGATATTTTTAGCAATATCTCTTTCTATGCCATCCCACCAGAAATACTTCTTTAGGTCCTTCTACATCGTTGTGCTTCTAGTATGAATAGATAATGATGAACTATGAGAATCATCCAAAATATCTTTCTTAAATTCTTGTATGTGAGGAATACAAACCGGAGTCATGAACTATATTATTACATCATAATCAAGGTGGAATTTAGGAATATTTATCACCTTATTTTTTAGTTTTACATTTCCTTATACACCTCTTTAATCTACATTTGTATAGATGGATGAAAATTTATTTGTGAAAGACAATATTTCCCCACTTTCATTAAAATTTCAAGAAACATCATTTCAAAATGCAGAAATATTGGATCTTTTGAGATCCTCAACATGGATAGGATAGTGTGGTCCTTTCAACTCAAAGCATCTTCCACCATGTTCGCATTCCCATGGTGGTAATGTATTTTGCATTCATAATCTTGAATCAATTCAAATAATTTTGTTTAATGTATATTTATCTCCTTTAGTGTGAAAACATACTTTACAGTTTTATGATTAGTAAAAATATCACACCATTTCCCATAATGATAATTCCACCAAATCCTTATGGAAAGTTTTAACACATCTATCTCCAAATCATGAGTTGTGTATTTTTTCTCATGGATTTTAAATTTACTTAAAGTATAATCTATCACCATATCATTCTTCATGAGAACACAACCTATCCCCTTCTTTGATGAATCACTATAGTTCACAAACCTTTCTCCACTTAAAGAAGTGTGAGCACAGGTTCACTGGATAAAATTCTTTGTATCTATTTGATATTCTCTTCAAATTACTCATTCCACAAGAACATAAGTCTTTTCTGAGTCAATATTGTTAGTATATAAGATAATCTATAAAAATCATTCACAAAACATCGATAATATCCATCCAAACCAACAAAAAATTGAATCTTAGTTACCATTTATTTTTTCTCGGAAAATATTCAATAACATTTGTTTTTGTTGGATCTATAGATATCTCATCTCTTGAGATAATCTGTCCCAAAAATGAAACTTCATAATTCCCAAATTTACACTTGGTAAATTTTTCCAAAATAAAATCCAATATTAGGGTCTTTAGTACTATTTTCAAGTGATCTAAATTCTCTTCGTTTTTTTATAATATATACGAAAATCATTTATAAAGACTAGAAAAAACTAATCAAGATAGTATCTAAAGAATCAATTCATTAGAACCATGAAGATAGTGGTGGTATTACTAAGACAAAAATAAATCACTATAAACTTATAGTGGCTATATTCTGTAAAAAAATGTCGTCTTTGGTATATCCTCCTTATTTACCACCAAATAATGATATATTGAATGAATATAAATCTCAGAAATGTATGGATCCTTATGTTTTTAATTGGATAAGTCATCAATGTTGGGAAGATGATATTTTTTCTTTATTGTGATCTTGTTATATTCTCAATAATCAATGTAAAGTCTCATTGATCCATCTTTCATAAAAAAAAATAGAACATGTGCACCCCATGGTGATGAACTAGGTCATATGAATCCTTTGCCAATATTTTAATAGATTTTCTTCTTCAATCATTACAACTCAATGGGGTCTATTCTATAAGGTGTCTGTTAAATAAGAATATCTCCCATTATAATTTCTATTAGAAACACAACCTCATGATTCGATGGAAGAACTGGAAATTATTCATGAAATACATTATCAAACTCAAATAAAATGGTAATATTTTTAATAATGAGTTTCTCCCCAACCATTTGAGATAGATAACCTTCATTTATAGGAACAAAGACCCATAATATGGAAGAAATTTTCATTGTAAGGTCATAATCATCCTTTCATCGATAGATGATCATATATTGATCTATAATAAAAAATGTGACATACCGTCCTTGGAAATATATATGACCTTAATATATAGAATGCCAATAAATTCCAAGAATCACATAAAATTTCACTATAGGATGGTTAACAATATTTCTAGGAATCTATTTTCCACAAATATCAACTGGAGAAGAGTTACAAACTTTTGATGCGACTATTGTGACTTTAGGAGATGTAACAGCCAACTCAACATCTAATTATTGAGGTAATACAAAGATACCCTTAGAAAATTCATTATAAATAAATGATCGGTTTGATCCAATGTCAACTAAAACATTTCCTACTTTTGAGTGGATGATAAGTGTACCTTTAAACATTTTTTTACTGTACTCCACATCAGTGATAGAGATTTCATGTGACATGCCATTTTCATTGTCCTTTAGAGTTTTATTCCATCGATCATAATTAATAAAACATGGATTAGGGTATTTATTGGCATAATGACCCATTTCCTTTCTCTTGTAACATTGAAGTGTCAGAGGTGTATTGTATGTTACCTTTTCAATATTAACATAATTAGATATCTTTTTTCCACCACTTCTGTATTCCACTACCTGATAAACTTTTTTTCCAAACATAAAATATTTAATATTCCCTTTTATGACTATTTCCTCCATGTTTCATTCCACATATTGAGCATAAGAGAAAACTATTCTTCATTTCAGTGTGATATTTAGAATTTCCATTGAATTCCATTTTTCTCTTGTTACCAAACCCATTAGACTGATGGGTTACCCCAATTTCCATCTCAACCTTCACAGAACATTGAAAGATTTCTTTATAGATATTGAAGTCCCTTATGGAAAATTCTCTTAAGAGACTTGGTTTTAAGCCACTAAAGAATTGATCAATATTACTCTCAGGTTGGTTAATAATTCCAGAAACATACCTTATAAGTCTAGTAAAATTTACTTCATAGGTAAAAATGTATTCATATACTCTTTTCTCAAGATCAAGGAACTCATTCTCCATATTTTTTTTGATGAATAATATGAAATTACATATTGAAAAAAAATCCTAAACCTGTCCCATTCTATAGACTCAATTTCATCTCGTTGACTCATATTATTGATATGGTTCCACCATTGATCAGCTTTACCTTCCAAAAGATATACTTTAATTATTACTATATCATGTTATAAACCTTGGATAACTGAAGATATCTTTTTAGTGATACAAATATACTATTTGGAAATTAATGGGTTAGACAACTTTCTTAATAAAGGTGGATACTACATCATGAAGGACTCAACAAAATTTTTTTCCCTCTTTTTTTCGTGTGGAATTCATACATCACTCATATGGTGGGAATGCTATGTGATAATAGCTATATGATTTATCATTATGACTATCATAAAATTTTATAGATTGGAGGAAAATCACAGCATTGCTCGTCATATTCAGCATTAATACAGTTCCTTCGAGTTTGAACCATTAACTAAAACATAGAAGCATAGTGTGATAAAGATTAATATTAATTGGAATACCACATAGTCATTAATGAAATTTAAATTTAGGACACTTTAGTTTTTATCCTAGGTTATTCTCGATCCCTTATAAAACTCTAGGGTTGTAACCAATACTTCTACATATCCTTTTAGTTCTAACTAATTTTTTATCATCCTAGTTTCTAAATGTAAACTATACCTTTCATCTAATACCAACTATATTGACCCATACTTAACATTAAATGACATTACATAAAAGTGAATGAATATTAATTGAATAATATATCAAATCAACGATTGGACCGTATATTTATTGTGACATTAGAAACTAGAAAACATAAACTTATAGTTCATAAAACAACTTCATTATCTCCCACTTATTTCATCATAATTAGACCCCTTTTGACATATCATACTTAATACCATTCTTCATGAACAGGTGAAAAGAAACATATGAAAGGGTGAGTTCAGATGTTCATTAAGGATAAATAAGGGAGATATAATCATTTACTAATCATAAGACATGTGAATATAATATTTGAAAATATTATATTTCACATGAAATATTGTCATATCATGCCATGGGATTCATCTTGAATGTTTATATAGATCAATTAAAATAACCCCAATAGTCATAACACAATACATGTCGTTTTTTTCATATAAAGAAGCATTAAAAATAGTTTCATAATAGGAATGTATAATTTCTAATTTCATCATAGCAAACAAATCCCATTACTGAAACGAGTTTACTCCCCAATACAGCCATATATTACTGAACTGATATCATTTCCCATTTGATACAAATATATATCATGGTATATAAATCATTACCCAATGAATTGGAGGTATACATAGTTCCCACCCATATCTAATTAAATGATTATTATGTGTTCCATAATATCATAAATCATTCATTATAATTGGAGGAATAAATGTGTTTCTTTAATCACCATCCCAACTTAACATAATCCATGTAAAATAAATGGATTTTATTAATATAATTCCATAATAATCATAAAAAAACTCATAGAAAATATAAGGATATTTTACTTGAAACATAACCCTTCAAAATTATTCTATCTTACATGGAAAATAATTTTTATTGAACAACTGAAATTAATTTTTCAGTAAAATATCCTTTATTCATCAAAAAACAATTTCTTTTCCCAAAATGGAATGAATTTTTTAAAAATAAGAATTTATTAAGAAATAAAAATGAAATAAATAAGATTAATCTTCATAGAAATATTGTTTTATGAAGAATTAAAAAAGTCAATTTGTATAAGTTAAATACATTCACCATAAAATATTTCTAGGAAAGTAAAAAAGTACCTCATATTAAATAATGATAAAATATTCCTTTCATGCCCTTTAATAAAGATACAACAAAATCTAAAACTGAATTTTAAAATTTTATGAAAAATTAAAATAATACAACATATATAGGAAAAATGGATTTTGATGATAAATATAACACATTAAATTCTTTCATAAAAACAATGTCATATAATAATGAGATTGATAAATCCTCTATTAGGTTAGATCTGATGTCCTTAATATGTATCTAAAACATTTATATAGTAATTTAAATAATTTCATTGACTTTTTTGGAATCACATTAATTTTAATGGTATCACATTTGTTCATATTATCATCCATTTGTTAGTAACATTTCATTGTTACCCATTATTCGGATCTTAACTACTTTATGTTCTTATCCATGTTTTGTCAAATAATTTCAAGTTATCTTTAATATTTTGTAGTTATATTATTAAAAAAATTGATATAATATTTATATATACCATATTTATTGATTCTTTAAATTTATATAATCATGCATTAGGGAGGATCATGTATAATGATTCACATTGCATCGTGGAGATGGTTGGTCTTCTTACGAACGAGTGATGATATCATTCTAATAATTGTTGAACATTATTGACGTTGATTTTTCATAATATTTGAGAATTAATATCATGTAAAAATAATTTTATATATTTATTATTCCCATCATTAAATGCATCCATGTAATGTGTTGGTGAAAAAATATTACACCACGATTTAGATATAAGAAGTGGTACGTATGCACGCGTTGTGATTTTGTTTTCCATGGGATGGATAGATGTTAGAATATTATTGTTTCATAATTATAAAAAAAATATATTATATAAGTGATAATGGATTTATTACTTTATAATGAAAAAACTCATCAAGATGAATTATAATAAATATAACGTGTGTAAGAACCTGTAGGGGATATTATATCTTCTTCGATGTGCATCCTCCAAATCACCCCTTAGAGCATTGGAGTTGCTCTTGGAAGAAGGACATAACCTATATAATGTAAATAAGCATGTTGATAAGATAAAATAAAATGGTATTGATGTGATTGATGTCTCTAATTAAACTGAATATGTGGGGGAGGAAGTTCCCTTTTTTAGTTGATGTGAGGGGCACTTTTGTAAACTCCATAAATAATAATTTATAATAAAATAAAACCATACCAAAAACCTCCAAAATGTAACAATTTATAATATTATATGAGATAGATTTATATTAACATCATCCAATACAATTTTTGAAATTCATTCTGTCATTTGAAACCATTATATTTTAATAAAAATTTAGTCATTCAATTTAATTTTTAACTAGGGTAGAAAATATCTAAATATTAAAATGAAGTAGGTTTTACTTATTCTTTGTCAATGAGAGAATTAAGAAATTCCTTAGAACATTTCTTACCATATAATAATTATTTTATGTTTTTAAAAATGTTTTCTTATTTTTAAATAATTTAATGAAACATAATTTCAAAAACAAATAATATTATCATTTATAACTATATTAAATAAATTAATTTTTAAAAATATTATGTTAACAATTTAACAACAAAAAAATTATTTTATTATATTACTATGCAGTCGAGGTAATCAATAAAATTAATTTCACAAATTAATTAAAAATATATATTTATTTTGATATTATTAATAACATTTATATGTTATCACCATTAGTAAAATAACTACTAGATCAATTTGGTATAATTATTTTACATACTGATTTGGTGAATAAAAATTAAAAATAAAATTCTATGATGATGATAAATCTAGTATAATTCATAATAATACATGTATTAGAATTTTTATTCGTCATAATAATACATTAAAAAATGTTATAATTTTGAAAACATTAATGTGACAACATAAACATCACTTTAAATAAATTAGTATAAGTATCAAAATTTCTACTATAAGAATCCCAATAGTCAATAAATAGACCCTTGGATGGTTATCGTTGATATCTACATGACCTATAATATTTTTTCATGTTTTTTGATCTTTTTTATTGATATTAGTGTTTTTTTTAAAATATTGATTCATTATCATTTAATTAATATTTACATTATCAAAGTATAAGACTTTAAGGTAATTATTTTTTCCCTTAAATTAAAAATAAATTACAATGATAAATAAAAAAATCTTAGATAAAATGAGTTTTTGTAATTGAATTTATCTTTTTCATAACATTATATAAAAAAATAATTTCTTTATTAAAATTTGAGTGAGACATTTTTTACATTTCTTTAAAAAAATAGATTAAATATCTTAAGGTCATACAAGTATAATATAAAGGACACCATTTCCTCCAAAGTATGATTTAGGTAGAAACACATTCATACAATGATGTTAATACTTGTTTTGTAGTAATTTTTTAATACAATTTTTACCTTTATTTACCTAATTTACCCTTTACTATATTAATTAAAAATATCAAAAGTTACTATTCATAATGTCAAAAAATAAAAAATAATCTTATTTACATAATTTGTACCTACATAGTAAAGATATGTAATATATGTTTCAATATTAAAGATACATAAGTTAGAGTAATTAATTTCAAATTAATCCCATTGTCAAAAACGGAGAATGAATTACAGAAGTAAAAAATTGCAATTGATTGAAATTTTATTACATCTGGATTGCATGAAATATTAATTATAATTCCATAAATAATATTCAAGGATAAAAATTAATTATATCTACAATTTTAAAAAAATCAATAGTATATTTTTACCCTATAAATTTTTTTGATGAAAACTTTTTTTATTGAAATTTAATGCCTTTTTACTATTCATAAAAATTTATAAGTAATTAGAAAAATATTAAGATTTCATCCAAAGTAATGTTTTATATCTCAGTTCCAAACAAAAATTTTATTTGTTTTTTTAAAAATTATTAATGTTCAAATTATTCATTTATATGGGGTTTATGATTAAAAGGCGGAAAATTACCCTTTTAAAAAATATTGGTTTTTTTACATGAAATAGGTTTCTTCAAACACCATGAAAAAAATATCATCAGTATGATTATAAAAAAATTATTAAGTATATAAATATATATTTAATTAATTTAATTTATTAATAGTAATTCACTCAATATATTAAAAAATATATAATTGATTTATATTTTTCATAAAACTTTGGTAGTGAAAGGCTTCACTATAAATTTTCATAAGATAGTTATCTCTATTTTTGGTAACCTAATGGCTAGTTTAAAATGTACATTTAATACTAAGGGAATATCATAGTTCATTTAAACATATGATTCCATGCATTGGAAGCTATTGAAGAATTAAAATTATTTATTGAAAACATTTCATAAAAATATATTTGTGTTACGCCATGTCCCAAGTCACTCACCCTTGGAAATCCAAACTCAAAACCTCAAAGCATGAAGGGAGAATGAACAAATAATATAAGATCAGAATTGAAAAAACACCAAATGGTACAAGCATGGTGTGATCTAAGGATTCCATTAGGATTCCTAAAAATATTCAATAAAATTACTTCATAAGGAAATTGAATGATATTAATAGTGGAGTTTAAGTAATAGAGTGTGAGTATTAGTTTAAAATATAATTTTAATTTATTAAAAATAATTTATAAAACCAAAACTATAAAGCCATCCATTTCAAAATTGAACAACTATACATTTTTGTAAAAAAAATTGAAAGCAATTACACAGCCTAGAGTTTAATACTCAAGAAAATATAATAATATTAAAATGATATAGAAATATAAAGAAGAGTCAATATAATATAGTTAAATTGAATAATAATAATAGATTAATCAAGTATGGTATATTTGGTTCCAAAAGGGGGGAATGTTTTCCTGTATCGATATAATGTATATGGATGTATTAAGAACAAACTAGGTATGTTAGTGAGTCTATCTTAGAGTAGTTAATAAAACATATACATGACTTATTTCTAGGCTTATATTTAGTCTCAAGGGTCTCAAGAAAACTAGCTCCATAGAGTCCCACATTCTTGGACAGACAACCATATCCAGAAACCTTCACATTATATATGGATCCACTAGATGTGTATAATTGAAATAGTGATGTATATATCTAGATCATACCATCAAATTATCAAGGCATTCATGTATTGTTGAACACAGTGATCAATAAAATCAATTTACAAGTATTGCATTAGGGATCATTATTTATACCAATCATGGGCATTGGCCCTCTAATTGCTTATCACTCTCCCTAGGAACTCCCTCAAAGTAAATAATACAACATTAAACACCAATCAATGGGAAGTATAATAATCAAGATTATTTCACTAAGGATTAATTACATTATAGGACCACCATAATGTACCAATTGGGCCCTCAAGAATCATCGATTCAAATCAAATCCTTTTAAATAAATTTAACACTAAAAAAGGGAAACCAGTTTTGATTCCTTTCTCTAGTCATCATTATAAATACAAACATGCTATTATAACAATAATTTATTTTAAATCCTCCTTAAATCATTTTTTGGAAGCATTATGATTTTATAAAGATTGAATAAATTTTAAAACATAGATTTACACCTTCTTTCCTTGCAGATAATTTTTTTTCGAATGAACCATAAAGACCCATTTTAAAATAAAGAAAATATTTATAAAGTTGTATTAGGTCATTCAATAATTTAAATAATTTTTAACTATTTATAAAATTTCCAATATTTCAATTTATTTTATTAAAATCAAAGTAGTTTATTTCATAAATCAGAATCTAGGCCAAATCAATATATTCCACAAAAACAACCTGTAAAATATGTTGAAAAATAAATAAAAAAATAATAGAATTAGACAATTCCAAAAAAATTTAAAAAGATAATAATTATATCCATTAAATTCCCATCATTTTAAATTCAATGAAAAAGTGTTAAAGAAGATATTATATGGTTTTTAATTGATAAATTTCAAAGACTGTGTATTTGAAATCGAGAATCATATCTCTATGAATTCAAAAGATAAAATTAATTAAATAAATAAATACAATCATAGAAACACCTTCATAGAGTATGTTAAATCTAACCGCAATGAATCTGATATATGTCGCCTCTAATAGGGGATCAACAAATATAGGAAAATATATCTCATGAGAAATTAAAATAGATCATAGATCCACAATTACATATCAATCATCCATGATCCAATTAAACACAATTATATCTTAATCTTTATGAATAATTAATCATTATTACAAGAAAGATCATTGAACAATAATGAAATAACACAATAAATGAGGATCATCACTATGATTAGCACATTAATCCTCCCTGAAATGAGTTTTGCAGAGCCAAAAAGAAAATTATGGGGCCAAAAAATATTATGGATTGGATATAGATTGATTGGGAGGAGTTTTAGATTAATTAAAAGGGTTTATGTTTTATAAATAAAAATTCTGGGCCACTAAAATATCATTCGAACAGTTTCCTATGTAATTACCATTGTTATTAAAAATGACAAGCCTATCCATTCACCCTAAACCAAGTCCCAATAAGAGCATTGTAGTTAGATTTGAAACTTAGTTTAATCATTCAAAAACCATGGCATTATTTTTCAAATGGTGCACAAAAATAGAAAAGCTCCAGAATCCTTAATAAACACTAGTAAAACTATAGAAAATAACATGAATAAGTCCACTCAAAGGATACTCAAATAAATAGGTCAAAACACATAAAATTTTATAATGAAGGTTTAAAAACACCCCACCATAGTGCTTTCTATCCTATGTATGATTCATATACAAATGAAATAAAATGATGAAATAACATTTAATCCATCACTCAACTTGTGAGTTGAAGAGTCTGTGGTCTAGAAGACATATTAAACCAAAGGATAACACCACACCCAACATTATGATTGAAACAGAAAGCTCATCACATGTATCAAAACCAAAGAAATATTAGAGGCCCAACGCTGGTCTCCCCACCATTTAAAGATTCATCATAATGGTTTAACACTAGATGATCATGTCCATTTGACCTATATATATATATGACATTACTGAATCACCATGTAAAAAAGTCTAATATCAAGCATCCACAACAATGGTAAATAAAAAATAAGGATTTATACCCAGGGTATGTACCCTTCAGTAATATATGACTTTCAAAACTGAGCCACACCACATGATGAGCTCATCAAAAGAAATTCAACCACCACTGGGTGCCTGGTCTATCAAAAGTCCAATCATCCAAGTTACCTATATGCATTCCCATGTTATATCTAATGTCCAACTAGAAAGAGAACAAACATCCATGCTAGTTCATACTATTTCAAGAAACAATCAAAATACATATCATCCAATATATCAAAATTTATCTCCAACCAAAATGTTAGAATCATAGGAACACAAAGTAACAACAATCAAGAACTCATGAAATAGAATCGATTATTACCTAAGTAATCTATAAATAACCCAAGACAAGGACAATAATATATAATTCAATAATATCACAAAAAAATGATTCTAAAAAACAAAATCCACAAGAAGGAAAAACTAAATAATATTTCAAATCAATATTTGAAACAAAAATATGGATCAACATTAACAATATCTAGAAACTAATATTAGAAAACGAGAAGCTCCTCCTCTAAGTAAAAAAGAATCATTGTAATACCTATGGATGGAGCCCCATTATCATTAATAAAATTCAACCTCACAATCATGAGATGATGGTGTCGATATGATTTTTCCATTTCTAGTTGAAAATATTACAAAACCTTTGGCGGTGACTTAAATAGTGAAACAATCCATAAAAATTTTGAGATTTCGAACACAACTTCCTAGAGTGACCATATTCTCTACACTATAAGCACATAGTACATCTCTTCTTTTCCTATGAAGGGTATCCTATATCAACCAATAAAGAGGAATTTAACCTTTCTTGTGGGTTTTCTGATGCCATATCAGATGAAAATTACTTATTGAGTATAAATTAATAAGATATCGACCTAGCCTATTGCATGATGGTTATGAGGTATGCATGAAGTCCATTTCCAAAACAGATATCCTTAATGAAATCATTACAAAAAGAACTTGGTGTAAAACATACCAAATGTGATAATATCTCTGCAAACTCTACAACTGATAGATCATGTTTACCAAAACTCATTACCTCATAAACATTCCCCTTATTCACTTCCTTAGGATACTGGAACTGAATAATGATTGACTCAATGAATTATATGATATTAATTTAAACATTCAATATGGAATCAAAAAATCCCACTAATCTTTTCCAATTCCCTTAAAAAAGGAGTCAATGGACTAAACCATCATAGTATTATGATTATTGAGATAACAAAAAATATTAACAAAATCTTAAATCCACATTAATGCCTAAATAGATCATTCTTCACATTTACAAGAAGTTGGATGAATATAAAAGAATTATGGTATAGGTTTCATAGACTGGAAGGTATCTGGCTTGACCAATGAGTATTCATTCGTGGTAGAGTCATCTAATTTTGACTCCACCACTTGAAAACATGAAGAAATTACAAGTCAAACATTTTGTTATATCAAATTTATATATTTCATGAATGACATTAAAGGAGACATTTTCAAACAAAACCAAACATTGGCATTTCATTTTAGGCATAATAGAAAAAAAATAAAATAAAAAATGATTCCAAAATTTTGATTCAAAGAATCTTTGATTTCAAAAAACAAATTACTTCACCATTTATAAAACTATACAATATCATTTAAAAATGAGAAATCATGTAATAAATTCATCCATAATATTAATAAACATTTTTCCAATTCATTGAAACTATTATATTTTAGTGAAAATATTAATCCCAATTTCCTATTTAAAAACCCCACTCTCATTTTAAATATAGTAAAAACCAAATATATACTTAAAATTATTCTTTAATAGATAATCAAATAGTCTTTAAAAATAAAATTTTCAAACAAGTCATTTCATAAAAGTAAAATTTTGGTAATTGAAAACAACTCATAATCAACTTAAAAAAAATGTTTTAAGACAAAATTTAGTTTCAAAAAGTGATTAAACATTATTAACAATGGAATTAATATGAATCTACTACATAATGAAAAAAAACATTTCCCAAATCCTTTCCATATAACTATACAATAGTGAAGTAATCATGGACACAATTAAAGAGGGTTCCACGTTTAGGATTCATTATAAAATTGAATGGTTTGGTGACATGGGATGGGAAACCAGAAACATACCATATAAGAGTTCATAGATTGAAAAGAAGAATATTCGGTCTAATTTCACATAGTTTACCAGACTGTGAAGGTACAATGTGTCTTTTTTCATTTTTTTATTCCAACCCAAAATTCATTAGAGATTCCAAAAATCAAGGGTAGTTTCATTGGGAATCTAAATAAAATTTCCATAAGTAAATCGATAACTCTAAAAAATAATCAAGTCCCAACATCCATAGTAACTATAGTTTTATATAAGGAAGTTGTGATAAATCACTCCTTCATAAACTACCTCTTGATTCCGGACACATTTGAAATCCCTTTTCTACCATAAATCACCCAAAACATCATAATGGATTCCATTTAGATTTGAATACTTATAAGGAAATAACACCTTTATTACCATTTATGAGGACCCATCCAAGTGGACCATCTGAACTGATATTTGGGATGATTCACCACTAACCACGAGAGAATCCCAGATCAGCATAGGCATGTGACAAGTACCTCAACGTCAATAAATAACTCTAAAGAATGATTTATACAAAAAAATATTACAATAATTGTGTACACTATGGAGACCTACTCAGATATATAAATAAATATAATAAAAATAAGTAGAAGGAGATGAAAAATGATATAAATAAATAAATACTTCCAAATAAAACCCATATCCTAGTGGTCCATTACCCCCCAACGTAACTTATGACACCAACCCTTGGTCACCAAAACTCAAAAATCACAATGGAAGGATAGAGAATGAACACGTGCTATAAGATCATAAAGGCTTCAAAAATCAAACTATATAATCATGGTGTGAGATAAAGAATCCATTAGTATTCCAACAAAGATACAATAAAATTACATTATAAGGTAAATAAAATTTTATAGATGGTATTATAAATAATAGATTAGGATTATTTGTTTAAATATAGAGTTTTAAACATTTAAAAACAATTTCTCAATCCATAATTATAAAACTTGCAATGTCACTATTTAAAAACAAAATGTTTTTCTTGAAATGATTTTAAAAAAATTTCAATAGATAGTCTCTAATAATTATGAAAATATAAGAATATGAACCTGATATATAAATATTAAAAAAATTCAATACAATAGATTAAACTCAAATAATAAAAATAAATAAATGATGAATGGAAACTCTGATGCCAAATAGTGATAATGAATGTTGTCATGATTCTAGGTTATGTTTATAAATGTCATTGGTATAACGAAGGTATGATCGAGGGTCCACATAAGGATAGATAATCCAATTAAAGTCTGCCTAATAGTAGGGCTTACATCTAGTATCCAGAGTATCGATTAAACAACTTCCATGAACACCCACATTCCTAGCTACACTTCCATAGTGTAAACCTTTTACATTCTCTATGGATCTAATAGAATGGTTTGAGTCTAATAGTGAATCATAGACCATCGTAAGCCCATATATCTATCCAGGTTCCGATGAATAGTTTAAAAAGGTGATTTAGATAATCATGTTATGAATATAACACTAGGGATCCTTATACGTATCGATCATGGGCACTGACCCTTAAATTTTATCTCACTCTCACACATGTAATCTCACAAAAAAAATAATCAATTTTTCAAATTCCAATAATTGAAATTAAAAGAATGAATAATGTTACATTAATTAATTATCATAAGATATGATAATTATAAAGTTCCAACTAGGACATCATGAATCATCAATTAATGTTAAATACTTGTAAATAATTTTGACATTCATAAAGGGTAAAAATACCCACTTACATTCCCAAATAATCATTATAATTCTAGCTGTGCCATTGAGAAAGTAATTTATTTCAATGAATCCCAAAATCATTCGAAGTATGTATTTTAAATTTAAAAATACTGAATGCTTCTCAAAAAATTGTTTTACACCCTCTTTCCATGTGGATAAATAATTTATTTCAAATAACCCATGAACAACCATTTCAAAAACAAGGGAAAATCATTGAAAGGGGGGATGTGGTTATTTATTAAATAAATTATTTTAAAATAATTTAGAAAAATTAAATGGATCAATTCATTTGATTGAAATCAAGGAAGATCATTTTATAAATCAAAAACCATTCCAATGCCCTCAATTCCACTAGAGGCATTTTTAATGTGTTGAAAAATGAATAAAAAAACATAGAAATTAAAAAATTCAAAAAAATAGTGCAAGACCATGATTATAGTAATTAGATTCATTCCATGTTCAACGAAAATTGGAAATTATAAAATAATATTACATAAATAATTTCATGGAAAAATTTCATAGAACATATATTAGAAATTGAGAAACAGCCCTCTACAAATTCTCATGAAACAATTAATTTAAAATTTAATGAGAATAATTGAAACAACTACATGGAATATTTTGAATCCAACATCAATGAATCTAAGATATTTTTCTTCCACGGGTGATCCCCATATCATGGAATAGAGATCTCGGGATAAGAGTGAGTAGATCAAATATCCCCAATTCTATATAAATCAATCATGATCTCTTAAAAAGAAACACCATAAGAACACAACAAATAATTAATCAATAGGCGTAGATAGATCAAATAATAAGAATAATATAAATCCCCAAAAGTGGATCACTGCCTTAATTGGAAAATAGATCTACAATGAAATGATGATATGAGAGCTATAATTCCTTTATTGGGTTACCAAAACCCTAATGATTAGATTATGGTCATGGGGGAGGAGTTTCAGATTAATTAGAGTGGGTTAGGGTGTTTAATTAAATTTTATGGGGAATTTTACTTTGGTTCACATTGTTTTATGGGTAGGTCGCATGGTTAGTACTAACTGTATCCCTAACTGTGAACCCCTAACATAGCCCCTAGAAGAGATACACATTTAGGTTTCACCCTTACTTTAACCCTATGCAATCCATGAAACCCCATTCTTTCCATGTTTCAAACAGTTTCAAAGCATGTGAACGGTCTAAGGATTACAATAAACATGAAGAAAACTCACAGAAAAACTTTATAAACAACCCACAACTAACTTAAAATTAATTTTTTTTATTTCAATAGAACTTTTGAGGTAAAAATTTGAAAGCGTAAAATACAATAATACAAGTAAAAATCCAAATCAAGACTACTAGGAATATCCCCTCCCTAGCTAATACATCATTATTTCAATCCTCCTTCTTACATGATCACTCGAAAAGTTGTCCCCTATAGGGTTCCACGGGCCTGGAACTGATGGAAAATCCATACCCACTCATTATACCAAGTTCAAATGACCATGTACATGTGTATTCTGTCACGACCCGACCCTACCTGGGCTCGAGCCGCAACTACTCCAAGCCCTCCTCCACAGGCCAGGGGCTGGCGACCAACGCCGAAGGCACAACAACTCAGGGAGCCTTTTCCTATGTACCTATACACACACACACACATCCCACTCAATGTAGAAGTGCAGAGCAAAATAAAAAGAAAAGTAAGTCAATGTGAAACTGCTATATATAAACCAAAAAGTGCACCGGCATCTAAATAGTAAAAAGAAAGTGATGAAAGTTAATAGAAAAACAAAAGGGGAAAACACACGTCCAACCATAAAAGGTGCCACAACCCGGTAATAGGTAAAAATGAAAAACAGCTAGAAGGGTCCCCCACCTGGAACCCGACTCTGACCACTATTCATGGTCCAAACTCCTGAACTCGTAAGCTCCACTGAAGTCACGACCAACCTATCTGTCATCTACAATGGCACACCAAGTGCAGGCAAATCCCAAGAAGGGGTGAGTATAAAAATATCAAGTAGGATACCCTAAAGGCTCGAGGGAGCAACAAAAGTTGTACCAAACGGTGAGTAGTAGATCGAATAGGGAAAATAAAGGAGTACAATAGACAGTTCAGTAGAGAGTACAGCAAGGAGTGCAGTAGTGTGTAAGTAGAGAGTCCAGCTCAACCCAACAAGAGAATAGAGGTATAATCGTCCAGACACAAGCAGCATGAAACAGTGAGAAGATGAACTTCACGAAGAGTCTTCCCTACGTATAGAAGAAGATTAGACTCGTCCAACCACGATAAGATAGAGGCAGAAATCACGAGACATACCCCGCATGTCTCCGCCTCTCCTATTGGGAGAGTAACCAAGACCAAGAAGTTGGTACTGTAAAAAGGTATATACATATGCATATGATCTATCAAGAAACATGAACATGATCGTAAGGGGATATCCATCCCGTAGCTCAGCCCAAGAATGTGAGTAGCCAAATGTCTCAGAAGTAGACAACATCGATGCCCATCATCCTGGACATCTTCCCCAAACTGAAAGATAAGGGTATCAAATCACCTCACCTTGACAATATTCCCATTGGGTGGCAATAACTTTCCCACACGGTTTTAGGTCGCGTCTCAAGGACACATCTCGGTGGGGAAAGCACCCCTCATACTTGAAAGTTATAGGGGAACGTCAAAACACACATTTTCATTGCCCCGCAGTCGAGAGGTCTCCTCATTGTCGACAGGAAACCCCCTACCCAGCCCTACTGGAGAGTAATCCCTGGAAGTCAATGGGTTCCCACTAGAGGGAGACCTGGAAAAAGTTGATGGGTGCCACACTGGTCAGTCCCATACAACAATAATCCACTGGAGGGAGACCCGACTAAATTCGTCAACAAGTCCTAATGCCTAGTCATGAAAAGGGAACTCCTCTGGAGGGAGGCTCATAACCGTAATCGTGGACCACATCGCCACCCAGCTGGATGTAAAATCGGCATCAGGGACCACTTCCCAGCCCCACTGGAGGTCAACCCGGAACTGCTATGGCCATCCCTTCTGGATGGTACTGCTCAGTGAACACTATTGTACTGGCCATCCGTGCTGGATGGTAACCCACTGGCCATCCCTGGAGTATGGTTCCGCACTGGCCATCCCTACTGGAAACAACCTCTTGGACAGCCCTACTAGAAACAACCTCCATGTTAGAGGATCAGTTCCCGTGTAATGTGCTGGTCACATCGAATCGACAAGAACTCTACTATGGAACACGAAGCAACTCTGCTGGCCAAACACTCGAGAACAGAACCAAGGGAAAACCACTCAACTCTGCTCGTCGTAACCATCGTGAAGATGACTAGGGGGAAAACTCAACCCCAATGGTCTACAAACGAGAACAGAACTAGGGGAACTCAACCATGTTGGTCAACAAAAGAGAACTAAACTAGGGGAAAACTCAACCCTGATGGTCAGAAAAAGCGAATAGAGGGACCCTCTACGTCGTGAGAGGTCAAGGGTACGCAAAGTAGAACATGGAACACACATGGGACCCACACGATGTATGGCCTCAAGTCAACTCCAACAATGTGCACAAACATTCTTAGGTACAAATAACAACATGTACCACCAAGAGTTCCCATATACACTCAAATTATTCCATGTTTCTAGCATAATGGCTATCATGCACATGACACCCAACATCAACGTGAAGGGCGTAAATGTAACAAGTCCAAATTGCCACCTCATTGGCCTAGGCATGGCCAACTACATCTCTTCAACATTTACTTCACTCACTTAAGAGTGCACGTGATCACACGCCAAGGGTCTGCTACAAACACAATAGGAGGAACCACCACCACAGCACCTTACATATTTCAACATTTAATAAGATCATATAAGAGGCTCCGCTCACCTGAATAGATTACACCGTTGAAATCCTTGCCGAATATCACATGATATAGACTACTTACACACCTCAGACGGATATCCGACGGAAAATTCACCAACACCGCTTTACGCCCGAACATAGTTCCGTGGTCCCGAGCCTCGACCTCAAAAATAGTCGGGCACAACGCACCTTTGCGATCCCCTCAGTAATACACGTCAAAAGGACTATTCACATGAGTACAACAGATATACGGAGAGAAAGATGCATTTCATCACACTGCAAAGGAGTGGTGCTTTGTGGGACCTGCATCCCGGTCCCGAAGCACAACGGATGGATCTCACCATTGTGATCCTCTCGAAAAAGTACACAAGATGGACAATTTACCTATCCAAAAAGGACACTTAGTGATAAAGTTGAATATGATAACCAACTCCCAAAAGGGCACTCGTGGGGCCCACACCAATGTTCTAAATTAAAGAGGGTGGATTTCATCATTGCAATGCCCTCGAAAAAACACTCAGAAATGACTACTCGCATGCCCTGAATAGATGTTCGATAAAAAGGCTGCCAAAAGCTGTGTGCAGCTCGAAAGAGGGGTCATGGTGCACATGCCTCAACTCCTGCTTCAACGACCAAAACCACACTAGTAAACTTCTACTTGGATACAGGGTCCCAACACCACTGACGACGCTCAAATCGGACATCGGATGCATCTGTGCCGCTCAAAACAAGTACCCCCGGAAAAATGTCAAACTTACATAACACATGTTTCATGCCACCGAACCACTTATCTCAGGAATTAAAAATTCCAGAGACCAATTAGAAAAAAATCTCGGTGATGTCTGGAGTACACTGCCGCAGACGACATGCAAAACAGATGCCCGTTGTGGAAATTTTGGTCGTACGATTAGAGGGGGGAAATCCCCATGGGCAGGACCGGCCTGGCCCGACCGGCTGTTCGACCGCGCGGTCCGGCCAAGGACCCGCGGTCCCCGGTTCCACCGACCAGCGTCTAGGCTGGTCACTTCTTACATGCTGACACCTGCCCAAGGCGGGTCTCGGTCATGTTGCGGGGTCACGCAGTGCGACCCCGGTCTCCGATCTGGGCTACGGAGCGCCCCCGCTAGTGCCCGCTCGCTGTCACGGCCCGGCGGCTCAACCTCGTTGCCTCGCCCGGAAAGCACCACCTCACCCTGCTGTTGAACTCCCATGTGTTCGACCGCCGGTCGCTCGCAAAAAAAACACCAAACGACCTCCAAAACCCGAAATCATCAGGGGACGTTTGCAAGCTCCTTGGAACTCGGTGTTACAAACTGAAACAGGTGATGGAACACTCAGAAAATGTAATAAGCACAAAAAAGATTTGATTGAAGATCAAATAGAAATTCTACGTGATTAATTCGAACTCAATGTAGGTGCGGGAAAAATAAAATGAAACCCATGATCCTACCTTGTTGGGAATTGCCCGGAGCTTTGCCGTCAATCCTCACCCTGCCGTTGCCGCTTCCACTTGATTGGGAGGGAGGAGGGGGAGGAGGAGAGTGAGAGGAGGTTAGGGTGAGGGGTTTCGACATGGGTGGAATGAGGATGGGGGGAGGAGATGAGAGTTAAATAATTAAACTCTTTTTTTAATCAAAAACACGGCCCCTGAAAACACCCGCGTCCAAAACCACCGATGCGGCTAATGTTAGGTCGTGCCTAGGGTAAACACCACATATCGAGCACAACGGCGGTCTTAGAATTTTAATCTGAGGCACAGTTCAAATGTTATTAATCTCATTGCCCGAGGCCGCCAAATTACGAATACGCCCCCTGGTCCATTTTCCACTAACGGACCGCGCCCACGAAACTTACAGCCCCCAAAGGTAAATGGAATGTTCCAGACTCAACGGTACCCTCAGTTTTCCAATCAGATTTACTGTTTATGAGAAACCAGAATTTATCCATTAAACGAATAAATTATTTAATTATTTATCTGTTTGATGTTCCGTTAACAGGCGAGGGTCTGATCCTCCCACGCCGATCTGTTTTATGTCGTTCCTAGGGTACTAAACCCATTTTCGACCCATCCTTACACTCAGATTTCTGATCCGGATCACCATTTAAGAGTTATCCCATTTATTTGGGGTGACAAGTGTGAACATACTGAAAATTTTATTATGGCAACACCGGGGCTCGGAATAGCACGCCGTCTGAAGTCACTTCTCTGAATAACATCAAGAATATTCCAAAGTCTTATATAGAAAAAAATGGGTTCTTAAATCATTCCCTCCTTCATTATTTATGACCCCAAAAAGAAAAAATAGGGAACAACACAGGGTATTAAGCCCGCACCTGGCTCTTCCGTACCCATAAAAACTCTTGTAAAGTCCCACGTCACCGCACACAGTCCAAAGGATTTGATCTATTCATGCTAGG
Organism: Viscum album; assembly: GCA_963277665.1. Classification (NCBI taxonomy): domain Eukaryota; kingdom Viridiplantae; phylum Streptophyta; class Magnoliopsida; order Santalales; family Viscaceae; genus Viscum; species Viscum album. The sequence goes on along the minus strand of OY728163.1, from coordinate 1,532,117,082 downwards.
TATGCCCTCGCCGATGACGTGCATAGGGGAATGCATGCTTCTTCTCAGGTGAGTCGCGCGGGAGACATCATGCACCCACTCCAGACCGTGGGGAGTTAGCGCAAGGTGGTAGGGAACCTCGCCATCCCTTCACATGGTATTGAATAGACCGAAGGATCTCAGAGGTAGATCACCTCCCCGACCAAACCCCCTATGTCGAATGTCGCGGATGGAATCACCGCTCACACCTGGAACAAGGCCCGATTATTTACTCCTTCAGAATATACATATGGTGGAACATCCAAGGATATCTGATCACACAAGTTTTCATAGTCGGTGTCCCACGACCAAGACTCTCTTACACGCTCAGATAGTGAAGGATTCAACACCATCTACTTAATAAAAGGGTCACATGCCTTCTATCTTACCAACACAGGGTTACAGTGTCGCCTCGCGCTCACCTGGTAACAACTCAAACAACGACTAGGGAGAAAAAGAATTTCACACAGTGTCTATAAATTCTACTTGCAAAAAGTAGAAGCGATGTAGAGCGTACCTCTTAAGACCTCATTCTATATAGGATCATAGACATCCAAAGCTCGCGGCTGTTCTTGGTCCCAAATATCAGCTCGTGGATCCTGACGTGGACCGCCTAGTGGTGATGAGAAGACCTCATAATGTCGTCCACCGCTACTAGCTCCACCCACTCCTCTACTAGCACCACATCTCTTGGAGTTATTCTGATCATGGCGCTTCCTCTGTCACGGTGGTGCACCTACTGTCGTACCGATATTCCCCATATGTCAGGTTGGGCAGTCCCATGCCAAGTGACCTTGAACATCGAAGGCATATCACTGGCACTCTCTGGGCTACACTGGTTCCCTCCGGCACCACTATGGTGTACGACCATGCCCCGGAGCTCGGTTATCAGAAATCCACCAATTTCGATGTCCTTTCACCCGACGCCCACTAGCTATGGCAGACGTCTCGACTCTATCGAGCCTACTACCGCCACCAACTGTAGAACATGATAGGAAGCTCTCTGTCACCAGAGCCTTCTCTAGCACCCCAACATCAGTGGAAATGTTCAATGGTATTATGAATACATGAATCTCTCTATGGACACCCTACTCAAACAGTCGTGCTAAGAAGTTGTCTTCATGGACCATGTCCGGGTAAAAGCGTGCACGATTTGCGAAACTAGCTGGGTACTCGGCCACCGTCATGCCTACCTACTGAAACTGCAGGAGCTCCTAAATCTAAACAGAGCATATGCAGGAGGGAAAAAACCTCTCACGAAACAAAAACTAAAAGTTACCCCACGAAAGAGATGAATCGTCAAGAAACTCAGTCACCAGACTCCACCAACGCCCAGTTGCTCCGTATAAATGGTTGGTGGCCAAAGCCACCATAAGATATGCTGGGGTCTGCACTAGCCTAAAAAGGCGAACCACTATCCCAAGACAATCCTCTGCTGCCTGAGGGTTTGGATCACCACTGAACCTCAGTGGTCTCTGTCGATGGAACTCACAGAGCGCACTCAACCTACATTCAAGCTCATCCTACTCTGCGGAAGCTGTCTGCTACTCACCAAGGGGGGGTGCTGCTACCAGCCCACCCATAGAAATGGACTCGCATGATAGGTCATGGACTGAGGCCTCGTAGCTCATAGGGTCATCATCATGCACCAAAGCTGGTATCCTAGCTTGCTTTCTTCGCGAAGACATCATGAATGTTATCAAGGAGTGTCATGATCAGATGAGCATATATTTATATAACAGTCGCAATAATGGGGAGATGACTCAAGAAGGACAGTAATGACTCAATCCTATGTGATGCACAAACCAATTTTCCCTACAATGAGTTTCTTATCATTCCAAGAAGATGGGCGGGTTATCAGGGTCCTGGTGAATGGATACGTTGGACGCCTCACCATCACTGGACTCCCTAGCCCGAGAGACACTCTCGAGACATGTTGACATTGTTTCCATAGATCCCAACCAATTCCCTTTTAGGGACGTCCGAACGATGTCCCAATAAAAAAACCAACTCTAATACCACTTTGTCAATACCCGACCCTACCTGGACTCGAGCCGCAACTACCCCAATCCCGCCTTCATAGTCCATGGGCTAGCGACCAGCGCCAAAGGCACTACAACTCGGGGAGGCCTTTTATTATGTACCTATACACACACACACAACCGACTCAATGCAGAAGTGTAGAGTAAAAGTAAAAGATAATTAAATCAAAGTGAAACTGCTATATAGAAACCACAAAGTGCATCGACCTCTAAACAGTACATGAAATTGCGGAAAGTAAACTAAAAAATAAAAGGGGCAAACACATTCCCAACCAGAAAAGGTGCCACAACCCAAAATAGGTAAACGAAAGAAAAGCAGCTGGAAGGGTCCCCCAACTAGCACCCGCCTCCAACCACTGTATGTGGTCCCAGCTCCTGAACTCCTAAGCTCCACTGAAGTCACGACCAACTTGTCTGTCATCTTTAAGGGCACACGAAGTGCGGGCAATGCCCAAGCAGAGGTGAGTATAAAAATACTCATTAGGATGACCTTATGGCTCGAGAGAGCATAAAACGAGGTACCGAAGGGTGAGAAATAGATCAAATATGGAAAATTATTGGAGTATAACAGAGAGTGTAGTAGAGAGTACATCAAGGTGTGTAGCAGAGTAACAGTAGAGAGTCCAGCTCAACCCAACAAGAGAAAGGAGGTAGACTCGTCCAGACACAAGGAGCTGGAAACGGTGAGAAGATGAACTTCTCGTCGTGTCTTCACTACCTATATCAGGAGAGTAGACTCATCCAACCATGATAATCTATACACGGAATGAACCTAGCATACCTTGTGAGTCTTCGCCTCTCCTAGAGGGAGAGTAACCAAGACCAAGAAATGGGTACTGGAACAAGGTATATACATATACATATGCTATGTCAAGAAACCCAAACAAGCTCATAAGGGGATCTCCATCCCGTAGCTCAGCCCAAGAAAGTGAGTAGCCAACAATCCCAGAAGTAAAAACCATCGATTCCCAGCATCCTGCACGTCTTCCCCAAACTGAAATTCAAGGGCCTCAAATCACTGCACCTTGACACTATCCTCTTTGGGCAGCACTGACTCGCCCGCACGGTTTTAGGTCTTGTTACAAGGACACGTCTCAATGGGGAAAGTCCCCCTCGTACTTGAGAGTTCTGGGGGAATTCCAAATCACACCTCATCACTACCCGCAGTCGAGAGGTCTCCTCAAAGTCGATAGGTGACCGCCTGCCCAGCCCCGCTGAAGGGTAATCCCTAGAAGTTGACAGGTTCCCACTTGATGGAGTCCCGACAAAAGTCGAAGGGTGCCACACTGCCCAGTCCCGTACAAGGGTAATCCACTGGAAGGAGACCTGGCTAAATTCGTCGACTAATCCCAATGATCATTCCCAAAAAAGGGAACTCTACTGGTGGGAGGCTCCGAACCTTCATCGGGGACCACTTCCCAGCCCAGCTGGAGGTAAACCTTGCATCAGGGACCACTTCCATGCCTACTGGAGGTCAACCCGGAACCATTCTGGCCATCCCTACTAAATGGTACTGCTCAGTGAACTCTATTGTATTGGCCATCCCTACTGGATGGTAACCCACTGGCCATCCCTGCTGGATGGTACCGCACTAGCCATCCCTTCTAAAAACAACCTCCTAGTGAACCCTGCTGGAAACAACCTACATGGTAGTGGATCGGTGCCCGCATAATGTGTTGGTCACACTGAATCCACAAGAACTCTACCAGGGAACACGAATTACCTCTGCTGGCCAAACCATTGTGAACAAAACCAAGGGAAAACCTCTCAACTCTGCTAGTCGAAACCATAGTGAATAGGACCAGGGGAAAAACTCAACCCTACTAGTCCACAAACGAGAATAGAACTAGGGGAACTCAACCCTACTGCTCAACAAACGAGAAAAGAACCAGGGGAAAACTCAACCTTGCTGGTCAACAAACAAGAACATAGGTTCCCTCTATGTCGCGAGAGGTCAAGGGTATGCAATGCAGAACACGAAATGCACATGGGTCCCAAATAATGTGTGCCCTCAAGTCATCTCCAACTAAGTGCAAAAACGTTATCAGGTACAAATAACCACATGTACCTCAAAATTTTCTCATATACTCCCAGAGTATACCATGTTCCCAGCCTAAAGACTATCGTGCACATGGTACCCAACATCAACGTGAAGGGCGTAATTGTGACAACTCCAACTTGAAACCTCATCGGCCCGGGCACGGCCAACTACATCTGATCAACATTTTCTTCAATCACATGGGAGTGCACGTGATCACATGCCAAGGGTCCACTACAAGCACACTAAGACGAACCACCACCGGAGCACCTTATATATTTCCACATTTAATAATATCATGTAAGAGGATATACTCGCCTGAATAAATTACACCATTGTAATCCTCGTGGAAAAGCACCCGAGACGGACTACTTACTCACCTCATACGAATATCCGATGGAAAATCGCCAACAACACTTTATGCCGAAACGACGTCCCATGGTCCTAAGCCACGACCCCAAAAATAGTTGGGTGCATCGCACCATTTAGATCCCCTCAAGAAGACACGTCAAATGGGCTGATCACATGAGTGCAACAGATATCCGGAGAAAAAGATGCATTTCACCGAACTGTACATGAGTGATGCGTCGTGGGATCCGAATCCCGGTCCCAATGCATAATGAATGGATTGCACCGTTGCGATCCTCTCAAAAAATTACACAAGATGGACTTTTCACTTCTCCAAAATAGACACCTTGTGATAATGCTCAAAATCACCGCAATCTCCCAAAACGGCCCTCGTGGGGCCCACACCAACGTGCTGATTTAATTTCGGCCACACCAGAGCTCAGAATCGCACACTGTCGGAAGGCGCTACTCTGGAATAATATAATGAATATTCAAAGTCTTTTATAGAAAAAACCAGGTTCTTACATATTCATCATGCCATGCATCCTCACCTAGATTTGATCCCCATATAGAATAATTTTTTCTTACCCATAGATGAAAAACCATGTTCCAAAAACTACCTCATTTCCCATCCATTTCAATTTTCAAAAACATCCACTGTGAATTTTACAAATAAAATCTAAGTGCGTCCAAAATCCAAAAAACCCATAAACAATGTCGATCGCTTGGAAATGACCACTTGAACTCACATCCCAAAGGTTAAAGGAGACCACCGCGTTGCTCCGACTTAGAGAGAATGGACGAATCTTGAAACCATAGTACAGAACCAAGAAAACAAAGAAAAAAATAATCCCTGGTGATACCATGTGTTGGAACCATCACGTCACCCTCTCTATCAATGCATCAAATTGAGCATAAATGTCTTAACTTATCATCTACAAAACCGGAGAAGGACAACTCCATTGGAGTATCCTGAAGAAAGAAAGTCCAGAAACATCCCAACATGCATGAACAAAACAAACATCACATAAGATTCAGCAGAAGAAAAACAAATGCCAAAGCGACCACGACCCCAAATGCAGATGAAAATAGATTTCCAAATCCATTAGAGGAACTTCTTGATGATGTGAAACCTAATCTGAACCTGGAATTCGGTACCCCCATCTCCACATGAGCTTAAAATCCAAAATAATCTCTTTGATGGCTGTAAGAGATCACCAACATTATGGTTTCCAATCTCGAGTCCATAAAAACTTCGAGTCTGTGAAATCGTAGCTGGAAAAAAATCGTTATCAAGAGGAGAAACCTAAGGAGGTAGCGCCTTCTCGCATACAATATCAAATCTGTCATCGACTCCTACCACCTCCGCTCACTGGGAAACCACGCCATCCACATCACTGCTCGAAGCTGAGAACATTCATCTCTATAAAAAACTAAGATAGATGATAACTAAATCGAGATTCTTGTCAAACCCTAGCCGCAACACCAAATCTATAGGGAAGAGAACGAATAAAAGCATGTCGTACGAAGCTGAAGCGGATCTGATCCCTCACTGGCACGATCGAAGTCAGCCTCCATCCAAAGCATGATTCTCGCAACCCAAAAGGGAGATGCCGCAGCATGGGAGAGCCACGACTGAAGCAGTTACTCTTTTTATAAACAACCAATGAATAGATTCTACTCAAGTATTGTAAAATCAATGGGATAAAGAAATAATTATTGTAAACAAGATGTCACACCACTAGTAATTCCTTTATCATGCAACCACCCAAAATTGGTTTACAATTTAGGAATCTATAATTGTTTTATCAGGTTACTACCCATCATTGTTTTATCACATAATCACCCATCATCAATGAAAATTCCAAAGAACAATAACCATAACCTGAATCAAGAAATATCTCATCATAAACACAATCATCGAAGAAAATAATATTTCATTTTGAAATCTGTCATTTTGAAAAATTATGCATGTACAATGTAAAAAATTTCCCTTCAATTTATCCAAATAAAATATTATAGTAAGATTCAAAGTATTAAAGGGAAATTAAATTTTGAAATTCCATTTCTGTCTTATATGTAATAAAAAAATTATTTCCATACTTTCTTAAAAAAAATTCAAATAACCACTTTTCTAAAATGATAAAAATAAAACATTAACACAATTATTTGAAATTTAAAAAATTATTAGAAATGTATTTAAACAATAATAGTAAAAAATGGAAAATGATTTTGAAAACATGGACATGGTAGAAAAATTATGTTTTAAAGGTGACTTTAATAATATGTTTTCAAAAGAATGTACCTTATAAATATCATATTATTGAGGATGGAATCAATAAAATTAATTAACATTGTGTATTATCTATAAATATTTGTTACAATGTAAATAAAAAATAATATATTGTAAATCCATTACAGTCATATAACAATCATAACATTATCATAAATTATAAGTTTAACCCAATGAATGAATATTGGGTTTAAAATTCCCTTACTGTTTGAAATCAGTCAAATCATGTGCACTATAAATGTAACATTTATCAAATTGAAAATTAAATAAAACAAATATAATGATATTAATGATAATATTTAACCAATTTTAGTATATACAACACAATGAAGATATAAGTGGTGAATAATTAATGAATATCTTAGAAGTAAAAGTCAGATGAGAAAACCTTACCTCTTACATCTCTTCAGTTATTGTTATGTTAACCTCTATTATTGTGGTTTAAATAATGTTATGGAAAACATATATATTACTATATAATTATTTATAATACCTTATGTGATAATTTTATAACATCTAATGACCCATTTATTAATAATATTTCATTATTTTCTTAGTTTTGAGTGTGTTCATTGCATGGATTCAATATCATTTTATTTTTTATAATTATGGATGTTATTTTAAAATGTGATGAGATATCATGAATTGGAATGATATAGTATTAATTATCTTCTAGAAGTATAAATTTTCACATATATCATTTTGATTTATTTTATGAGGATTATTCAATTGATATGATGTTAAAGATAAATGTTTAGTTTATTTGGGTGGGGTTTCACAACACAAAAAACTAGTTAAATTTAATTTAAAATTTTCAGTATATATTGGTTCTAGAACATTAAATAGGTTATAATATACTTATTATACTATCCTATAATAAGACGTATTCTTTTATGACTAAACATGAAGGATGAGCTGAAAAATGAATAAATCGATATTCATTTATATGGTTAACCGCCATAATTTGGACAACGATTATCCGGCCATTAAATAAGAGGAGATGATAAATGAAATATATGTGAAATAGTACATTAGAATAATAATAATATAGTATATTCACCATTATGTCGTAATTATTACTGGATTTATGAAGGAGTTTTTGAGGAAATAATAAAAGAAAACATAATAAGAGAGGTTCTTTGAGAAAATTACATCTTGAATAACACCTCCTTGAGAGACCCCATGAGAACATTTGAATTAAGATTTTAGTGATAAAATAAGAAATTTAATGTAGCTAGAGTTATTAAGAGTACATTTGAATGATATTTTAGGATCTTCATGGATTGTAGGGAGAAATTGGGTGATTAAGGGTGAATTTTATACTTGAGGATGGGTGGTTTTAAGTGATTAAATAATGATTAGTTTATATTTAAATCCAACTACACTGATATAGAATTAATTTAAATGAATTTTCATAATAATTAATGTTTTAAATGATGTTTTTGAAAAAAATACATCAACCACATATTAAATTTTGAAGTTTATAGTTTTCTGACTCCTTTATCTTTTAACAATAACATGTTTCTTTATTTTACATATACTGCGTAAATGTATTTTTACCACAATAATTTTATATTCCAATAAATTAAATTGATCAAAAAAATAGTTTGGAAAGTATTATTCCATATATGGAATCAATTTTTCCAATTTAAATTTACATATTTTTAAAAATTATATTTAAAATAAAACTCATTGAAAAAACAAGAAAAGTAGGATTTTAAAATGAAAAATCAATAATTTTCAAAAAAAAATATTATCTAATTTAATGTAAAATTGATTTCAATTAACTATATATGATTTATTGATGCATAATTTCACTTATTATACTTCAAAACATAAATAAATGTAAATTATACTAAATAAATGAGTTAGATGAAAATTTGGTATTAAATAAAATTCTATATTTTTCACTCTTTATCAAAAAATGATACTTCTCTGAAAAATACCAAAACATCACTCTAAGAAAAAAATTTATCTCAATTTCTAAAAATACATTTAATTTTTTCAAACATTATTTAAAATTTTCAAAATATGGTTTTAAAATATGTATACCATTATAAGGCATACAAGTAACATTTTAGAAAAAATATTTATATTCATGATTAAAATAGTATTTATTTCAATCTTAAGCCTATACATATTAATGGTTAATTGTAAACAAAAAATATTTGATATAAAGATATATATTTAATTATAATATTCTAGTAATAATGGTTACATTATAATATATATATATATATATATATTTCCCTTGTGGGTATAAAAATATTTTTTTAAAGGCACATCCTTTTAATTAATTCTTTTTCATTTATAAATTTTTTTTATCAAATGAATTAGTTTAAAAAAAATATATTTATATTTTCATGCATTATTTACTCTATTCATTAATTATATTCCATGAGATAGGTGATAACTATAACATTTAAATAAAAATAATTAGTCATTTCATTAAGCTCGATGTGGCCTATCATGTATGACATTAAACATCATGTATCGTTTTAAAATATCATAATGTTACATGGCTAGGGGATGTATGAAAAATTAAACATGAATTCAATTTATAAACATGGTAGCACATGGATATTGGGTCGAAAACTATATGACACGTTTAAATTAAGACATCGATGACTAAGATTTTTTTGGATAAACTAATATTTATTATATTTTGTTCTTATTTATATATTAGTCTTATTAATATTTCATCAATGGTTTTCATATATATATATATATATGATAATATTAATAATATTTCTTATTTTTTCGATTTTTAAAAAATTTCATTGAATAATGATTGATTTGGTATTTTTTTATACAGATAAGATTAAATGAAACCAATTTAATGATATGTGTAGGTCTTCCACAACTCCTATATTGTAAGGAAAATATGTTATTCTCCCACATTAATTAGGGACACCCCATAGATACTATATAATCTTTTATTAAATTTCATGTCTTATTCTATTCTCCAATATTCATCTAGTATGTTACCCACTTCCAATGTAAATACTGGTAAATCAGTGAAGCTTGGGGGATCGAATGTTGATTTCAAAGAGTATTACCAAACTATGAATATGGTTCCACTATTAACATCACAAACGTATTGTATAGTTATTATGATTAATATATAATTTTAGATTTTGGAGATATAATATTACATCTCTATATTAATTTATTTATATATTTGATAAAAAATAAAAATAATAACTACTTAAAAAACATAAATAGATCATATGATTGAAAATTAATGAATTTTGAACAGTTATGAAATTTGAAATTTATGAGGACCCTAAAAATGACACTGGAGGAAAATAAGGGAAAATCATGGGGCAATTATAGTTAGAGATGATGCCATATGCCATCTTATATCATTATTGGAGAAACATTCTCATATCATAATAAACAAATCAAGTTAAACAAGTAAATATAAGTCAAAATAAATAATTTTAGTCTATTAAACATTATATTTCATTCAAATACATGTTTGGTTATTATTATTTATCTAATATGTTGGTTATTTTTCATTTATAGGTCTATGACATGGTTTTTTTAAAAAATGAAAATTTTGGAGATAATGATAATAGAAATTAAGTGTAGGATGTAGTGTGAGTATAATATTACCTCTTTTAGTATCGTTTAGTTGTACAAAAAGGTACCTAAGTGTATAATACAAAATTAGTGGAAGTACTATTTTAAAAAAATAATTTGGACTCTCATAATTTATATAAATTTATCTAAGAACATTTTAACTAATCTAATTAACAATAATAAAATTTTTATTTTTATTAATATAAATTTTTATTAATATTATAAAAAACTCTATAGTATAAAGAAACAAGTGACTTTAAAAAAAATTGGTTCCAAATGTTTTTCAAAGAATATATAACTTGTTAACCTATTTTCAATGATTAAATATACATTTTCATATGAATTATTTAAAATTTAAAAGTTATTATGTTTTTACACTGATGATATATGTGAATGAATTTGGACATGTGGTCCATCAAACTATTTTGTGTGTCGATGTTCTTAATAAATGGGATTGAAATTAAATAAATAAAAACAATATAAGAATTGGGGTAAAAATACTAAATTATAATTCACAATTAATTATGTGTAAGGTTATAAATTAAAAAAATAACTTTTAATGGAATATTATCACATATAAGAATGTCTTGAATTTTTAAATTTGGAGTTATAATGTTATATGTTTAATGAAATATGAAATATTATATTTTAAAATATCACTGAATTAGTATGAATAAAAGTAATTTTATATCATATTGACATGAATTTATTATTTAATTCCTTCATAGGTTCCACATGAAGATAAGGTTTTGATTTAAAAGTAGAATATTTTTTTTACGAAACCATTTTTTGAAATGTATTTAAGTATTGAGATATTACACACAATATTTCAATGAAAAAACTTATTAATCATCTAATACATTAATAAAATCTTCCACTAAATGAGATTCTTTGAAATCCATACGTATATTTTATCACTATGAGATTTTGGAAAATATATCTATTTTTCTTGAGTTTAATTTTTTTATATTTAAATTATATGAGTTATCATTTTTAGTATTCATTACATGAAAAACTAATTTTATCGTAAATTTTACACAAGGATGAGTATTTTCTATTAAATTAAACACTAATCTTATCATGTGTTACATGCAATAGTGAGTCTAAATAAAACATGTAATATTATTAAAATATTATTATTTAATTCGATTATTATCATCTTGAAATTGGAATGGTGGTTATGAATATGATTAATTGAAATATTAAAATATATGGTTTACATAAAATTATAAAACATAATATTTTTTGACATATTAATTTAAAAATTATAACAAAAATATTTGAAAATAAAAGAAATTTTTTTTCTAGAAAACCAATTTTTTATGAAAACAATTTTTTTACCTTAATAAATTAATGAATCTAGTTTTGGTAAATTATTTTTAATAAAATTATATTGTATATATTTGTAACACGCTATGATTTTTTGAATTAATTTTTTTCAATTTATATAATATGTATGAATTTTTTCATTTCACACAATATTGAAAATAGATTATTTTATAATAATGCACTATAGTAGGATTGAGTTATAAAAAACACCATGTTATCAGTAACTAAACACTACATAACATCTAACATGCCCTATATAGAACACCGAGGTTAGTAAATAATATATGAATGATTTACTTTCCTCAATGGCTAGTGTAACACACAATACCGAGGATTACCAGAACTATAATATATTATTAAAAATATTATTTGTAAAACCTCAAGTTTCCACAATACGTTTCCCTTTGAATAATGCAATTGCTTGCATTGTGCGCAACTATGAGATTCTAACACACCGAGACCAATCAAAGTAGCCAAAATGAATAGTAATACCCAATTTTTGAAATTTTATAAATTTTATATTTCAAAATGGAAATAATTTTTGGATTTGGAATATCAAAATTAGCTTAGCGATTAATTTTTGGAACTTTTCTGATAACTATCATATTTTTATAAACAGTGAAAAATACTAAGTTTAAATTAATTTTTTTTAAATCAAAATAATTTATAGTGTTAAATTATATTTTTGAGATGTTTTAAAGTATAATTATATTACTTTTTACCATTTAAACTAATTTTTTTCATTAGATTTAATTTCACATTTAAACTATACATAAACATGTGTCAATCATTTGATAGTTATTATTTTTTAAAAACATGCTTTTTGTTTTGACATCGGGAATTAATTTTAAATTATTTTTTTCCACTTCTGTGTTTTGAATTTCAGAAAATGGATTCCATATTTGGAATCAGTACTTCCAAATTGTGTGAATATGTACCTTTTATTTTTAACGATTTTAAATATTTACTTCAGTAAATATTTTATTTACCTTGAGTAATAGTTAAATATAATAAATAAGGGTAAAATATAGCATTATAATAATATTAAATTACCCTAACATTTATTTTAATCCTATTGGATGATAAATATCCAACCATGGGCATACATGGGTTGAATTAGGGAGCCCATGGAGCCACATGGGAGTAATAATGACACTTTATGTTAATTAATTTAAAGTAAAGACAATAATGGCATAAACATATATTTTTTAGTAAATAAATTTTTACATGGAGTTATATAAGTAATATTTTAGACTATAAATATTATTTGGAAATATAAAATGATTTCTTACATCATGGTATTTTTTTCTATATTTTTTGGACATAAAACAAATAAAATTATTTATGACACAATAATGATGCAATATTTATCTCAATTATAAATGATTTAAGTAAATAAGATTATAAATATTAAAAAAATATCCAAAACATGTGCAATTATTATTTGATTATTCAATTTAGTCCATGAGACATCTTAGATTCGATTTTAATAATTATTTGACCTTTTGAAACCAAAGTTGAGTTTATAATAAAATAATTGTATCGAACATTCCTAAAGAGCCCCTTCTCTTCCTTATAAAATGCCCTCACTTACTACCCATTTCTAACACTTCTCTAGCTGTTGGCGTGAACAAAACCTGCCCAAATATCCTCCAAACATTCCTCCCTTCATTATAAAGGCCTTACATTAGTCATAAATCCAACCTATGGATCCCTTTTGATCAAATCAAATAGATGAACCCAAAGAAGAGTTAATAATTTCACCACCCTTTTTTATAATCATTTCTTCTTCCACTTCCTCTTTTTTTTGTTTTTTCAATTCTAAAATAATAAATTTAGTATATTTTATATACAATGATGTTATTATAAATATTCTACAACCATATTCATTATTCATTTCATCTTATGATTGACATGTCACCATACGTGCGTACATACGACTTACCGTCTCCACGTCGTGGTGTAGTTGTTATTCAAATACACTATTAATTGGATGTGAATAATAATTATGTATAATTGATGAAAATAATAAATATAACATGATAATTATACTGTATATATGATATATCATATATTTACATAAGTTTTTTAAATCAAAAAAATGATATTGTCACTCGTGCGTATGTACAGATTACTGTCTCCACGAACACGATCAGATTCATTTCCCCATCATAGCCATTAAATAATATTTTTAATTTGGATATTAACAATAATTTTTGAGAATATAATATAATTCTTGATATTAATCAAATACATCTTATCCATTAAAAAATACAGCAAATGTATCAATACAAATAAAGAAATTGAATTAGTTAATACCCAAAACGACGATACTACTGAAATATCATTATCAAAGAAATATTATAATATCATATATGATATCATATTAATTTATATGGTCAATTTATTATTTAATAAAAATTATTTCACCACAATAGAAGAGGTTAACCTACCCTCGAACAAGGAAATGAATAAGGTAAGGATTAATTTCTCAATCTCTTTATTATCCGAGGATGTTTTTACGTAAGTATCTACTGGGACATCTTTTTCATCCACATCTGTATTTCATAAATATTTATTTTAATTTTTATTACAATTTAAATGAAAATTTGTTAAATTCATTTATACCCTTATTTAACCTTATTTGTTTAGAAAGGAATCTTTCTGTCATTTTCCAAACAAGGTACTTTAGGACCTTTTAGAAAAAATTAAGTTAAGAATGTTTTTTAACTTATACTGCGGCTGTGGTTGTTATCCGACATTATAAAATTATTGAAGCATCCATTACAATATTATATGAATATTTTCAGAATAAATGTTTTTTTATAATTATGTGACATTGAATGATTTAAAAAAAAGAAATAGATAATTCTTTCAAATAGTTTTGATTTCATCCATGTCAACATCCTATGATGGATTTTATACTTGTTTATTGTCAATTAGTTATGAAAAAAACCTTACATATTATATTGAAGGGTTTTTAATATGTTTTACTATGGATGGCTTATTTTTATACCATTCATGGTTTATTGTTATATTATTGACATTTAGTATGCTAGTTTTAATATGAATTTTTATGTTTTATTTTAACCTTTTCATATGAGAAATGCATTTGACTTAGTAATTGATGTGTGGATCCATCTATAGCTCCTCGGTGCATCAGATGGTCTCATGATACAACTAGAATGGAATTGGATGATGCCTTTCCCAATTTGATATATGGTTTTGGTTGAGGCATAAATCAATTTTTAGACGTCTTGGTGGAGGCCTTGAAAAAATGGTTTAGAATGTCCGACATTATGGATTCCCTCATTATGAAAATAATATTGATGGATTATGTGGTTATTCAACTAGTCGAATTCCCATGACTATGTTTTATTATGGCATTATTTACTTATCTCATATTCCTGCCATAAAATTGTTCTTGTTTATTATTTGTAAAGGCACGTGTTTTCAATTATTCACCATGCCTAATATTTTTGTTATGATCCACTATATTTCTTACCCTTACTAAGTATTTGAGCTCACCCCTTTCTTATGTTTAATTTTCCCAGGATGTGATGATGATAGTTATGAATGACTTTTAGGAATAATCTAGGAGGCTTGGATGTTTCTAATGGAATAAATTTATTTTGTATTTCTTTTCAAGTTGTAATGTTGAACATATATATGAATCTTATTTCCAACAATAGTAAACTGTTTGGTCTTTCAATACATGATTTCATTATGATCATTTAAACGTTATGTAATAATGCACCGACTCTGGGTAACTGGGGTCAGGGTGTTACAGTTGGTTTCATAGGAAGTTTAGTACGAACCTTGGAAACTAGATTTAGAAAAACTCTGATTAGAGCTCATTACCCTAAGATAGACATTGAGGATTAATATAGAATAACTTCATTGAATTTTTGTAATGTGATGATTTTTTTTATTTTCCAAACAATACATCCCTTTTTATATATGGGCAGGTAAAGATGGCTCTGGAACAGATATACCTAGGGGTAAAACCTGAAAACACCACTTTAATATAGACTCAAACGAGAACCGGTACACGACAATAGGCCTTGTTGTACTCTTGGTTATGACACCACGGGGGATTTGTATAGGATGATTCTCATTTTCATAAAAATACCTTATAAAGGATTTATGATTATATACTTCCTCAAAGAAAACATGTTTATGATTATCGATTATATCCATAAACTGTTCAATTTTACGTTATGTGTTTTACAACTATGAATTATGTATTTCGATTCATAAAATAATCTTGTTTTTTCCATTGTTTAGAAATGGAACCTAGTAGAAGGAATGGAAATAGTATGAATGCACGTAATCCATGTCATGATTTCCCTCCTACTCAAGATAATTATAGCAGAGCTTGTGATGCAACTGGTGCTGATCAGCTTATCACCATACTAGAACAACTCACTCAGGTTTTGAATAATAACTTTACCCGTATGGAGCACCCTGATACACATTGCAGAGGATCAATGTTATATCTATTCACAAGGAAACAACCACAAAAATTCAATGAGAGTACAAATTCATTAATATCTGAGCAATAGATAAATTCCTTTGAGAAAATATTTCAAGATTTGGGGAGTAGCGAAAGGGAAAAAGATGTCATGATAGTTTATCGCCTTACAGGAGATGTAGAAAAATGGTGGTCATTGATCCAAAAAGACAAAATAGGATAAATAAGTATCAATTATGGAGTGGTGGGGGTTTAAAGAGCTATTATTAGAAAAATATTTTCTTCGTGACTATCGAGCAGATATGGAAATGAAATTTCTGAGACTGAGCCAAAAGGAGGATGAGAATTTAGCAAAGTATGAATCCAACATTACAAGGTTAGTATGGAATGGTGTAGATTATATACGTAACTGATGACGTAAGATTGATACGTTATTTGATGTTTTAAAACCATTACTCCATCTAGTATTAGTATCACAATCATTTTCAACGTACAATAATATTGTCTCATGTGCTATCAAGACAGAAAAGGAATTCTCTAAGTCTTATGACATTAAACAAAAGAAAGAGAAGAGGAGATCTTCTGAAAACTCTGGGAAAGGAAATAAGGAAGCATAGAGGAAGGGAAGTGTTGAATTTCTACCCTGTGATAATTGTGGATGGAAGAACCCTGGTGCCTATCTAAAAGGAAAATGAGTATGCTACAAATGTGGACAGAAAGGCCATATTGCAGGTGATTGTAAGGGGATGAAAGAAGCAACTAATGTTCAATTCTAAAATTGCAGGGAGATGGGACATTATGAAAATGAATATAAAAAGTGTTAGGGAAACTTACCTCATAAAAGGACACGAGATCACGGTCATGTTTATGCAATCACTACTGTTGAGGTTGAAGCTCTAAGAGACGTAGTGGCCGTTAATTTAATGGTTTTCTCAAGTTTATATAATGCTTTATTTGATTCTGTAATATCTCATTGTTTCATATCTTCCCAGTTTGCTAAGAAAATTAGATATTTCCAATTTGATTTTACAAGGGATTTGTTAGTCAAAACTCTTATGGGATGTATCACTGCAAAAAACAAAATTGAATCAGTTCCCATCAGGGCATATAAATGTTCATTATCTGTTGATCTCATCATCATACCCATGATTGAATTTGATATAATCATTATTATGGATTTTATTTCACACCATGATGTGAATATATATTGTAAGAAGATGGAGGTTACAATTTTTGATAATGATAAGGAGTACCATATCTTTAGAACATAAATTTTACCATCTTATTCTTATCTAGATCCACCCCCAGTAGCTCTAATAAATTCAATTTTTGGGGAGGAAGTGAATGAAATAACTATCGGTGAGGAAAGGAATGTTCAAATAGAGGATGTACCTACTGTGAATGAATATGATGACGTGTTTCTCGTGGATTTACCAGCACATCCTCCAGAGCGAGTAGTTCAGTTTTTCATTGATTTAATTCCTGGATCAAGGCCCATATCAAAGACCCCTTATAGAATGTCCATTGTGTAATTTGTGTAACTAAATAAATAAATAGAGGAATTGAGTAATAGTTGATTTATATGCCCTAGTGTTTCTCCATGGGGTCCTCTATCCTTTTTGTTAAGAAGAAAGATAGATCTATGAGGTTGTTTATTGACTACTAGGAGATCAATGCTATAATAATAAAGAACGAATATCTCGTACCTCACTTTTATTATTTATTCGACCAACATCATGGAGCGTAATATTTTTCAAAGATTTACCTTTGATCTAGATATAATCAGTTTTGTGTGAAATAGGATAACATTCTAAAGACAGCATTTCGAACTAGAGAATATGCATTACGAGTTTAAAGTAATGCCTTTTTGGGTGACTGATGCACCCACTGTTTTTATGGATCTAATGAACATAGATTTCAAGTAATCTCATGATGAATTTGTTGAGTAATTTATTGATGATATCTTGGTATAATATATAAGCTATAAAGATCATGAAAATCCCTTTCACACCATTCTAAAAACCATCAGTAGAAATGAATTATAAGGGATTTTTAGCAAGTGTGAATTCTCACTCCAAGAGATTTCTTTTCTTGGCAATATTGTCACTTAGGATGGAATCTCCATTGATCCTTCTAATACAAGAGCAATCCATGAATGGCTAGCACTGATGTGTATAACTGAGGTACATAGTTTTATTAATTTAGTAGGTTATTATTGGCATTTCGTCCAAAATTTTTCCCAATTGGATAACCCATTATCCAAGCTCACATGTAAAGGGGATAAATTTGTTTGGAAAAAACAGGGTGAAGAATATTTTGAAGAACTGAATATAATATTAGTCAATTCTCTTATATTGACTCTACCATTAGGGATTGATGTGTTTATTATTTATAGTGTTGCATCAAAGAAAGGACTTGGTTTTGTCCTTACGCAGAATGCTTGAGTTATTGCATATTCATCATGACAGCTAAAAATTCATGAGAAAAAATATATGACTCATGATCTTGAGTTACCAGCTATAATATTTACTCTGAAAATATGGTTACATAATATCTATGGTGATAAATTAGAGATATATACATGTCACAAGTGTTTGATGTATATTTTCTCGTATAAATAACTCAACATGAGAGAAAAGAAATGGGTTGAACTACTCAAGAGTTATGATTACATGATACACTTCTACCCAGGGAAGGAAAATAAGGTAGAAGATGCATTGAGTAGAAAGGATCATGAAATTTTGAATAATATGAGACTTGAAAAGGATCCTATATACATGGATCTAGTAATTATGGATATGGAAATAACCATAGATGGTGAAACAAAAATACATTTTCAAATGGTTGAAAAACCATCTTTACATAAGAAGGATAAAATGTTCTCAAAAAAATGATGAGGAATTTCTATAGATGATTAAATTTATTAACGATGGAAGATTGATTGACTTCATATTTGAAGATGGAATTTTGAAATTTGGGAAGAGACATTGTCTTCCTTATATACCTGATCTAAAAAAAGAATTGTTGGATGATGCTCATAGCTCCAATTTCCCTATACACCCTGGGAACACAACGATGTATAGTGATTTAAAGGAACATTTTTGGTGGGACAACATGAAGAGAGATATTTTTGATTATGTGACATGATGTATGGTCTGTCAAAAAGTGAAAGCTGGAAGGAAACATACAGGGAGAGTCATGCATCCTCTTCCCATACCTGAGATTAAATGGGAAAATGTTATGATGGAAATTGTCATGGGACTAACAAAGACAAGAAGAAGAAATGATACAATATGGGACATTGTTGATCGTCTTACCATGTCAACACATTTTCTTTCTATAAATAGAAGATTTAACACTTGAACATTTAGAATTACTGTATATTAATGAATATGTAAGACATCATGGAGTACACCTATTGATTGTTTCTGATTGTGATCCTTGTTTTACTTCTAGATTCTGGAAAATTATTCAAAATTTCATGGATGCTAAATTACATTTGAGCACTGCCTACCACCCTCAAATAGATGGACAATCAGAATAAACTATTCAAACATTAGAATACATGTTGAGGTCTTTCTCACATGACTTTCATTGTGTGTGGGATCATTATTTACCTCTGATATAATTTTTCTATAACAGTAGCTTCCATTCAAGTATTCAGATGTCACCATATGAATCATTATACAAAAAGAGATGTCACGCACTTACTTGTTGGGATGATGTTGGTTAAATAAAACTCATAGGTTTAGAAATTGTTAAGGAAATGATGTAAAAGGTGAAGGTTATCCATACTCACATCAAAGCAGCTCAAAGTAGGTAGAAGAGCTATGCCGATAAACGAAGAAAGGATTTGGAATTTCATGTTAGAGATCATGTTTTCATGAAGGTATCTCCATGGAAGGGTGTTATACGATTTGGTAATAAGGGAAATTGAGTCCCAGGTATATCAGACCTTTCGAAATTCTATAATGAGTTGGGGCTGTATCTTACCGTTTGGAAATTCTGCCAAGTCTCTCCAAAGATCACAATGTGTTCCACGTATCACTGTTGAGAAAATACAGGCTTGACCCAATGCATGTACTCAACTATGAGGAATTAGAACAGGAACATGGTATCTCTTATTTTGAAGATCCTTTCAAGATTTTTGATATCAGAGAACAAGTGTTGAGAAAGCAGACAACTCATCTGGTAAAAGTTCTATGGAGAAACCATATGATGGAAGAGGCAACGTGGGAACCCGAGGAAATTATGATGAATAACCACCCAAATACTTTTATGTGGTAGTATTATACAAATTTAGAGGAAGAAATTATTTTAAGTAGGGGAGAATGTAACACCATAATCATCCACACCACATTTCCTTTTGTATAATGCAATAGCTTGCATTGTACGCAACTTCGAGATTCTAGCACACCGCGACCAATCAAAGTAGTCGTTATGAATAGTAATACCCACTTTTTGAAATTTTATAAATTTTATGTTTCAAAATGGACTTAATTTTTGGATTCATAATATCATAATTATCTTAGGGTGAATTTTTGGCACTTTTCTGATAACTTTCATAATTTTATAAATAATGAAAAATACTAAATTTTAATTAAACCAAATTTTTCAATAAAAATAATTTATAGTGTAAATTTATAATGTTGAGTGGTTTTAAAGTATAATTAGATTATATTTTTACAATTTAATCTAATGTTGGTCATTGGATGTAATTTCACATTAAAACTGCACATAAACAAGTGTCAATTTTTTGATAGTAATTATTTCATAAAAACACGCTTTTTGATTTGACAGTAGAAATTAATATTAATTTAATTTATTCCACTTTTATGATTTGAACTTGGGAAAAATGATTCCATATTTGGAATCAGTAGGTCCAAATTGTTTAAATTTGTATCTTTTATTTTTAGACATTTTAAATATTCATTTCAGTAAACATTTTATTTACCATGAGTAAAGGATAAATATAATAAATAAGGATAAAATATAGTATTATAATAATATTAAATTACCATAAAATGTGTCCTAATTATATTGGATGATAAATATACTACCATGGGAATCCTTGGGTCGAATTTGGGACCCCATAAAGCCACATGGGAGTAATAATTACACTTTATATTAATTAATTTAAAGTAAAGACAAAAATGGCATAAACAAATATTGTTTAGTAAATAAATTTTTACATAAAGTAATATAATTTATCATTTCAACTATAAATAATATTTGGAAAGATAAAAATATTTCCTACATCATTGTATTTGTTTTATATTTTTTGGACATCAAATATATTAAATTATTTATGACACAAAAATGATGTAATATTTACCTCATTAATAAATGTTTTAAATAAATAAGATTATAAATATTAAAACAATAACCATAATCAGTCCAATTCATATTGGATTATTTTATTTTGACTATTATTCATCTTAAATTTAATTTTAATTATTAGTTGATATTTTTAAACCTAATATGAGTTTATAATTAAATAATTGTTTCAAAATTTATTAAAGATCCCTTCCTCTCTCTTATAAAAAGCCCTCAATTTCTACCCATTTCTCAAACTTCTCAAGACATTGTCTCATAAAAACCCTTCCCAAATATCCTCCTAACATCCCTAAATTCATTATAGTGGCCATAAAATAGTAATAAATCCATCCTATAGAGACCTTTTGTTCAAATTAAAAGGAAATCCCCGAAGAAGATATAATAATTTTACCACCCTCTTTTAAGTACTTTTCTTCTTCAACTTCCTCATTCTTTTTTTCTTTCCATTCTAAAATAATAACTCCAATATCTTATATATACTGTGATTTCGTTATAAATATGGTACATCCATATTCATTATTCTATGATTGACATGTCACCATGCGTGCGTACGTACGGCTTACCGTCTCCGCGTCGTGGTGTAGTTGTTATTCAAATACACTATTATTTGGATGGTTATAATAATGATGTATAATTGATGTAAATAATAATATAATATGTTAATTATTAAGTATATATGATATAAATTATATTTAGATATGTTTTTAAATGAAAATAATTATATTTTCACTCGTGCGTATATATAGATTATCGTCTCCATGAACGCGATGAGATTCACTTCCCCATCATAACCATTCAAGAATAATTTTCATTTGGTTATTAAAAATAATTATTAAAAAGATAATATAATTATTGATATGAATCAAATACATCTTATCCATAAATAATTATTTCTTATTTATGAAGACATATAAAGGAAAACGAATCAGTTAACACCCTAAACGACGATACTACTAAAATATCATTTTCAAATCAATATTAGAAGATCATATATGATATCATATTAATGTATAAATTTCTTGTATAAGTTAATAAAAATTATTTCACCATTATACAGAAGGTTAACCTAACCTCGACCAAGCAAAAGAAAAAGTAAGGGTTAATTTCAAAATCTCTTTATTATCCGAGGTTGTTTTTAAGTATGTATCTACTGTGACCTCTTTTTCATCGACATCCATGTTTCTTAAAAATGTATTTGAAAACATTTTTTCTATTTAACAGAAAATGGGTTAATGTAATTTATACACTTATATAACCTTATATGTTTTGAAATGAATCATTCTGTCATTTTCCAAACAAGGTAATTTATGACCTTTTTAAAAAAATTAATGTAAGAATGTTTTTTTAACATATACATCGGGTGTGGTTATTCTCCACTGTTATAAAATTGTCGAATATTCCGTTAAAATATTATATGAGTATTTTCAAAATAATTGTTTTTATATAATTACGTGACAATAAATGACATAAAAAAATAAAAGATATTTCTCTCAAATAGTTTTTATTTCATCTATGTCAACATCCTTTGAGGGAATTTATACTTGTTTGAGGTCGATTCATTACAAAACAAACCTTCCATATTGTATTGATTTTTTTGTGATATGATTGACTGTGGATGTGTTATTTTTCAACCATTCATGGTTTACGGATAATTTATTGACATTTAATATAATAGATTTAATATGAATGTTTATGTTATATTTAATCCTTTTCATATGTGGAATGTATTGGACTTAGTAACAGACGGGTGGAGCCCTCTATAGCTCCTCGGTGCATTAGCATGTCTCATGAGACAACTAGAACTGGAATTGGCCGAGGCCTTTCCCAATTTGATATATAGTTTTGGCCAAGGCCTAAGTCATTTTTAGATGTCTTGGCCAAGGCCATAACAAAATGTTTCAGAATGTCTGGCATTATACATTACCCTATTATGAAAATAATATTGATGTATCATGTGGTTATTCAACTAGTTGAATACCCATTACTATGTTTGATCATGTAATTATTTAATTAGGTCATTTTTCTACCATAAAAGTGTTTATGTTTATTATTTGTAAAGAAATTTGTTTTCAATTATTCACCATTCATAATATTTATGTTATCTTCCATTGTATTGAGTACCCTTACTGAGTATTTGAGCTCACCCCTTTCTTATGTTTCATTTTCCTAGGATGTGAAGATGATAGTTATGAATGACTTTTGGGCATAATATAGGAGTCTTGGATGTTTCTATTGGAATAAATTAGTGTTGTATTTATTTTCAAGTTGTAATGTTGAACTTATGTATGAATCTTGATTCCAATAATACAAAATTGTTCCATCTTTCGAGACTTGATTTCCTTGTGATCATGAATAAGTTATGTAATATTGCACAGACTCAAGGTAACTGGGGTCGGGTTGTTACATTATTATTCATTATAGTAAGATATATCCTATATTTTATGTTGATGGTTATTAAAATAAATGACGAATTTTTGGAAATGAATGGGTTAATTCATTAGTTACAAATGAATTATAAAAGAATATAAGAACCAATTTAATATAAAGGGAATTTTTTATAGAAAATATTTTTATGCACATAAATTTATTTAAAAAAATAAATAAAATTATTTTATATTAGTGAGTTATATTAATTAAATATATATATTTTATATCTAACAAAATATTTTTGATATTAATAAAATACATTTTATAAAATTAAGATAAGAAAAAACCAATTTCACATTTGAAAACCTACAGTTTTATTAACACATTTGTACCTCCTTTTAATGGATAACACATTATAAATTTTTTTTTGGAACATTTATATATTTAATACGTCAAAATAAACATCAAATTTTAATATAAAACATGACAAATATGTTATTATATCATTTTGTTATTTTTTATTAAGGTTTCATTTTTTTAATGAATAGTTAAATTATTGAATTTTAATTCACATCTTTTATTATATATAATTACATTATATTGTTAAATTAAAATTTTAATTTGTTAAAATAAAATTGAATTTTTTTTTTCATATAATAAAATTTAGTATGTTGGAATCAAATTTCCCAAAAAAATTAATATAGAAACATTAAATATTTTTGAACATTTTTACTTTAAAACCCTGCATTGACATCCTGTCCGTAGGCATAAATATCAATTAATTTACTCCACATATGTAATTGGAATTTGAAACAATGTATTACATATTATTAACCATAATATATATAATGTATAGTAATGTGAAATTACTTATTCACAAAAAAAATAATTGTGAATGTAATTAAAATTAATTACATCGACTAAAGAAAAATTTATGCTTAATATGGGAATAAAACATAATAATAACCAAAAAACAATGACCTAGAAACATGTCCAAACCCCATTGAATGTACTCTATTCTGACATTATACTCAAATTAATCAGTTTGGTGTGATTTTTATTTATTTTTATAGGTAAAAACATTGGTACACATAAATTGTTTTTGAAAATTACAAGTGTGTCCTTTCCATTCATTATAAAAGGCCACCACATCTCCATTTTCCACAAACCTATCAAACCACATATGTTCAGAAAATATCATACCAATACCCTTAAAAAAACAAAACATCCTCCTGTAATCCTCCCATATAGATGAATGTATTCCATGGAATTTCATTGGTGGATACCAAAAGTTGTTATCCGATTTAGAGGTAACACCTTCCCTCAAACTCCTCCTTTTTATTTTCATCATAAAATCCCCAAAACATTTTTGTTACATGATTTTATAAAAAAATATTATAATAAATAAAATATTATGTTTTTATTTTATGTTTTCCATCTAAACATATACACACCTCCGTATAATGGGTAAAAACATACAGTTTATGTGTATAATGAACTACCACCTCATAAAATAATGATTGTTCGTTCTTTTTTTACTGCCCCTCGTGGTGGAAATTATGATGTAGAATATATATATATATATATATATATATATGATATTTATAATTTCTTTTTTTCTTTAATTTTAATTTGGACATACCCTTATTCTTCTCAATGTATGTAATTATGATAGTTTCGTTTGAGGAAGTGTGGACTATTGGTCCCTCAAAGCGATGTGATTCTTTCACACACTATATGGAATATATGAAGGTTATTTTTAGTGAAAATTTATGATATATATGAAATAATAATAATATTTTAATTATATTATATACATATATTCATATACATATATTTAATGTATTTTCTATCATTCAATACATTAATTAAATGGAAGTAGCGTTTATGCATACTTACATCCAACCGTCTCCATGAACGGTGTATTACATATCATACTTCTATATTATATATATATATTTTTTTTAAAAAAAATTCATAAAATTAATGATATTTTTATCATGTTTTATATTCTGGAAATTATTATATAAATATAAGGATAAACTATATTAAAAATTAATACACAAGGGAAAAACAACTGGAATATTACCCAAAGGGAAATATTAATGTAGGATTGTTAACAAGAGGGTAATATATTTTCATAATCAACCCATATACATTATTTCTTATAGTAATATTATTCTGTAACATATTTTTAATAAGCACATATTTATTATACAAGATTCTTTTATAATTACAAAGAGATTCAACACACAAGGTAATTGAATTTTGTCTCACTTTTTATATCTGTGAGATACATGCGATGATCACCACTGTTTTTTTGGTGTATATACTGACATTAATTAGGTATATTATTATAATTATTAAATTTATTTTATTTAAATATCCAATATATGGTCATTATTTCATGGTATTTACATTTCAAAAGATACCAAATTCGTAAGAGAGTTTTATATCAATTTTCCTTCTTTAAGAATCATTTTGTTTGAACCTACATTCATTTTGAGGTGTATATTCTTAAATTTTTCATGTTATAGCATTAATATCCTAATTATTTTATATATTAAGATTATTTTAATTTCATTTTCGTACATGGGTAGTGTTATACCAGGATAAAAAATTATAATATTTTTAAAAAATCACATTTCTTTTTGATATTGTTTATAAATATATTTCATTTTTCGAAATATTATGATCGATCCCTCATGAAAAGTTGTGAAAGTTATGATACTATGTTTATTCATGATATATTCATGTATCGGTATCTTTTTCTACTATTCAATACATAACATAGTTATGAATATATTTTTTTAAAATCTAGATATTACCCATTCTTCGGTCGGAAATCTGCATTCCTTGATACAATGTTTTCGAAAAAGAAGAGTTTACAAATAATATTATAATATTATGTTATTATATTTAAAATAAATTCATAACCATGATTTTTCATTTTAAATGAAGGGATCCTTATGGAGGAAACTTCTTTTCATTTTCTATTTGAGGTACTTTTTAAATTTTTCATGGTAAAATATAAGTATTCAATATGTACGGATTTATTAACCATCATGGATGAAATTTCATTGAAGCTACCTTTTCTTGATTTAAAATATTTTAGTTTCAAAAGAGAATTTTCTCCTAATATTATGGTTCTTAATGATATTATTTTTTTATAATGAAAAGGGTTTTATGAAAATGTTTTATAGTCATCAATGATACGTTTAAATTATTTAAAAGATATTTTTAATGAAAAAAGTTTTTCCATAATGTATCATAATTTAAAATGAATTTTAAAAATATTAAAACATTGTTTATATGTTTTCAAATTATTTTATAATAATTGGTTTTCAAAAAAGTTAAATGCTTTCTTCTATCTGTTTTCAATGTATTTTCAAGGAAAAATAATATTCAAAATATTTTGTTCTTCTATTATATGTTTTTATGTCAAAATGATTTAAATATTCTCTTATAAGTTTAAAAGAAAAAATATATTCAAAAAGATTTCAATATCTCGTTATATGCTTTCAAGGAAATTTTTTAAAAATGTATTCAAACCATTCTTAATAAGTTTCCATGTATATTTCCATGAAAATAGTTTTCAACATGTTTTATATCTTAAAGATCCCTATTCAAAAAATTAATGATATTTATCATATGAAATGTCTTAAAAAAATCCATTGAAATTATTTTCCATATATTATTACTTCTTTTGATGTAACTCATGACCTTAGAGGAAATAATCTGATGGTTCCATTCATATTATTTATTTAATGCTTTATGTCTTTATGGAATTATATTTATGAGACTTGTTTCTCCTCCATGGGTCATATTCTTTTGAAACATGCTCTGTTAAATTTGTTATATATAATTGAAATGATTATGAAACCTAAATATTTTCTATATGTTTTCATCTAATGAAATGTTATTGGTACCCATTTAATTTCATGGGTTATGATATGATTTCTACAAAACCAATCTTATTTTATGGGTCATGATATGATGAATGATTTATTATATGCTGGAAGACGTTTCAATGATTATATTATGAGATTGCTAATACATTAAACTCTCTTGAATGCATTAGGTATGATTTTTATCTCATTATATTGTGTTGTGAATCAATTCGACCTGCTTGATCGACTCTGGAAAGATGGGGAATCCCAATCCCTTAAGAAGAAAGGACTGTGATTGGGGATGGTGGTGTTTCCTACCTAGTAGTTGTAGTCACCACGAATGTGGAATATATGGAAACCTGATACATTATGGTAATATAAGGAAATACAATCCCTTACAATGAATGAATTGTGACTGCTGATATTGGTTTGTCCATCCTAGTAGGTGAAATCCCCATGGAGTACCCTGATCAGTTATAACTATGCATCATGACATATAGATAATGATATCACATATTTATGTATTTCGAAATTTAACGTATTATTATTATTATATAATCTCATGTCTTATTTTATTTAATTAATAACGATTCATGTATTATGAACTACAATTCATTATCTCATGACTCATGTATATGATCATTGATATTCAGGTTACGATCTTCTATTTTCTTAATATTGTTCTCAAACCCCTTTTATAATGATTATTATTACATGTCTACCTTGTTTCTACTTAGTGAGAATCTTTTATCACCCATTTTTATTTTTCCTTCCCTAGGTTATTATGATATGTATTATGTTTGACGAATTTAATATGATATCTAGTCCAAAATAATATAGTTGGAGATAATGTCGGTTTCTTATGTACTAGTGCTTTTGTTTCCATGTTTCTAATGGTACTAAGCGAATATGGTCTTTGGGAACTCATTTTTATGATGTTTTAAGTATTATAAAAAGGTTTTGATATGTCTATATATGTAAAGATAGGTTTTTTATAGTTGGTATTATATTGAAGGTATAGAAATTATTTGGAAACTAGGATGATATATTTTTTTGATATCCCTAGGAATGTTTTTAAGGATGTGTCTTGGGGTGTCTCCTAGGATAAATGTATTAATTATTTAAAATTTTGTAAAATGTCCATGAATTTTTGTAAAAGATAGATTATAAGGTTTTATAGAAATAAATACATTTTTAGATTCTACAAGTGGATTTGGATCTATCCTAGATTTACTTACGTGTAACAAATCTGACAAGATGTCACAAGCCCGAGTCAGTGTAATCTGGTAGAAGACAATGGGCCTTACTGCACACCTTATGTGAAACACTTGAAGGGATATGACTTATAAAATCACAAACTATTCACGAACCATTATGAAATATTTGCATAGAATAATACTATGAATAACATAGGACAAACCTTAGGTGTAATAGATTAATGAATTAGGATTCAAGATTCAGATATCCTATAAGTAATTCATTTTCATGATTATGTGGTTTTCTACTAAGATACGTTTTCCCCCACTATGCTTTCTGGGTTAAGTAAATTGAGGAAACTAGAACGAACATCAAGAAGATCGACTGGGATAAAAAAATTTAAGGGGAATACATAAAGGGGATAATCAATAGAGATAATGATATTGTGATTATTTTAAATTATATATCAATATATATTATTAAAAATGCTAGCTTAAGTGATTTTCCCAACAGATAAAATATGAGGAAAATAAGAATTTATAAAATTTCCCATGGTAAGGAGCATAGAGGATTGAAGACTCATCTGAATTCATGTCAATAATAAGGGAATAAAAACCTAGAGGAATACCTAAAATGGAGGGGATGGTGTTATTTGTGTGGGAAAACATGTAATTGAGTGTGAATTAAAATAAATTCAATTTCTTATCTTTGGAGAACATCGATATTACCCTACTCAAAGCATTGACCTAAGTACTTAATTCTACACCTTGGGATGACTAACTCCATGATGATCATTAAAGTGAAATTATTGATTTATTTATGTATTTGGATTCATAATTATGAATGATGAATTATATAAGGACTATTCAATGTATGTTTTTTGCTAAGGATTTACAAGAATATTATAATGGTTCTAATTGAGTATAAAAGTGATATAATGGAATGGTGATATATTTAAATAAAGAAAGGTAACCCTTAATTTGGTCATGATGATGAGAAAATTGTGTTTACATGGATAAATATATTTTTGATTTGGAGAAAGTAATATTTATACCATAGATTACCCATGTTATTATTATTAATTCATTTAAAATATGGTCTGTTTCATCATAGATGATGTTTTTAAATTCTAGTAATTATAGAATATATTTACTATCATATCAAATAATGAATAATTCATGTTTTATAAATATATTTTTCGTTATTCATGTTATTACCATGTTTCAAGAGGACTTACAATGAGGATTTTCTCATATACAGAATATAGCCACCAAAATCTACATTGTGATATATGTTAGATAATTATTAATATAATTTTAGGACCTTCATTATAACATTTTATATTTTTATCATTGAGAAGTATTATAAGGTTAACAATTTATAGAATTATTAAATTAACCATTGTATTTTTTTTATAGATTCATTGATAATTTTTTCTATTTCATCACAGTTGATGTTTATAACTTCTAGTATTTATGGAATATAACTACTAGCATTTTGAATAAGGAAGAATGCATGTTTTTTTTAAATTATTTATACTTATTAAATATATTAATATATTTCATGATTACTTCTGATGATTATTTTCACATTAATGGAATTTAACAACTAAAATATACATTGTGATATATATTAGATAAATTTTAAGATGATTTCTGAAATTATTTATAACATTTTGTTTTTTTATTTTTATAAGTATTATATGGTTAATGATTTATGGGTTTTTTAAGATAAATTTTGGATGATGTTTGTGAGATTTATGTATTATGTAACTACATGAGTATTTATGCATAATGGATAAACTTCTCTAAAAATTTAGTGTTGACTGTTTGTGAAGAGATATGGGATGACTTATCATGGATCTCATGATATTTTAGGGCTTCGTAAATGGAAATTTTAACTTGATTATTGTATATTGATTAAAATTGGAAATTGGTCAAGGAATGAAAAAAGAATGATATTTTATATATTAAATGGAATGAAATCATGTAAGTATAACTTCTCAAGAAAATTATTCTACCTTAGGGAATGGATATTTAAACCCAAAGGTTATCTAAGTACCTTCTTTTCTAATGAATAAAATGGTCCCTTAGATAATCACTGATTTATGGATTTATAATTATTATCTCTTTCCAAACCATATTATCTATCACTCTTCTCATAACATGATAGTTAGATTTATCTTCCATGTCAATGCTCTAACATTCCACCTATGTTCTCCTATGTGGAAACCCAATGATGTCTTTCTCTATGTAGCTTTTATGGTTCCAACTTTATTTATTTGTGGAAGATTTAGTTTTTATTTTTAAGATGTTGGGTTCATTAAAGGTAACACAAAATTAATAAATCATTGATAAAATAGATGAAATCTGTAGGGAATTTAATTTTATGGGGTCTAGAATGTAACACAGTGATTTTTTAAGAATTATTATTTTTGAATTAATTTAATATTTTTGAGATTTTTCATTTCACATAACACTGAAACTAATTAATTTTATTATATAACTATGTATATATTGTGTTATACTAAACACAATGTTATCATACAGTAAAAGAAAGTTAATTTTTAACATGATCTACATGTTACACTGAGGATAGAATATATTACATGCAATATTGACTTTCCATGAGGGCTTGAATAACATGCAACATCGAGTGTTAACAACTATAATATATTATTTAAAATATTAATATTTAATATAATCAGATATAACCATAATTTTATGTTGATGGTTATGAATAAATGTAAATAAATAATGAAAACATTTTTTTGAATTCATCAGTTACAAATGAATTAAAATTGAATATAAGAATAAATTTAATATGAAGGAAATGTTTTTAAGAAAAGTTTGTTTGTGATCACAAAACTATTTTAAACTATTAAATTAAATTAATTAAAATTAGTGATTGATATTAATGTAATAAATATATTATATATCCAGCCAAATATTTTTATATTCATCAAATATATTAGATAAACATAATACAGGAAGAAACCCAAGTTCACACATAAAAACAAGTTTCTTTATTTAAGGAAATTTTTCCATGTTTTAATGGATAACCCATTTTAAAAATAATGTTCAAAATTATTATTATTAATATATAAAAAATTAAATTACTTAAAATAGAATCATTAAAATTAGGATGGGAAATATTTTTTCCTATTTTTCTATAAGGTTTAATTTTTAGGGTAGAGATTAAAAATTGTATTTTAATTCAAAAATGCAGTTTTTATATAATTTATTTATATGGTTAAATTTTAATTTTATTTTTTTAATTTAAAAATAGACTATATGTTTACAAAATAATCAAATTTAGGACATTGGAATCTTTTTCACATTGAAATGGAATATAAAAACATAGAAAACAGATGAACATTTTTATATACAAACCACTTTATCATCAAATCTATGATATTAAATTTAAATTAAATTATGAATATATATCATTGGAATCTGGAATATTGATTCAGTATTTTGAATAATAATAATTTATAATTTATAATAATTTCAATTTTTATTTTGTCCAAAACGAGTAGTGAGCGTAATTAAAATTAATTACAATGGTTACGATAAAGTCAAGTTAAATAATGGAATAACCATTAAATATAAGGGACCAATTTAACAATCCACCTATAAAGTACCCATTTTATAGATATTATTAGTCCTAAAACCTTCCATCAGTTATTTTGGTGGTATTTTATGTCATTTTTAGGTAAAAAACTGGGTATAACTTACTTGTTTTCAAAAAATGAAAATATTTTCTTTTCCCTTCATTATAAAATAACACCACCTCTCCCACATCCTCACACCTATATTACTACATTGGATTGAAAAATATCTACCCAATACACTATGTGATAGACCTAACATCCTCCTTGAATCCTCTATTTGGTCAAACATACTTCCAAAGAATCTCTTTGGTCCAAACCATGAGTAGTTACAAGATTAAGAGGTAACACCCTCCCTCAAGATCCTTTCTTTTTTTATTCTCTAATCCATAAATTATTATTTTTCCATTAATATATATCCAAAAAAATCTCAATAATAATAGTACTTTTTTTCTAAGGGTTTGACCTATACATACACACACTTTCATTAAATGGTTAACGAACATGTTATTTATGTATATGGAGAACTAACACGTCATGAAACTATAATTGTTCATTTTCCCTTTACAAAAATTCATGGTAGACATTATCATAGAAATTATATTTATATATGATATATATGATATTTATAATGTCATTATACTTCTATAATTTTTATTTATAATATACAATTTTACCTTTCCATCTTTTTTAAATAAAAGAATTTCATTTGAGGAAATGTAGACTACCGCCCTTCAATGTGATGTGATTTTTTCACATGATACGTGGAATATATTAAGGATTTGTTTAAAGAAACTATATAATATATATTAAAAAATAATTCTAATTTAATGATATTATATACATATATACATAAACATATATTTTGTTTACATTATTCATTTGAATACATCAGTAAAATGGAA
Source organism: Viscum album (assembly GCA_963277665.1). NCBI lineage: Eukaryota > Viridiplantae > Streptophyta > Magnoliopsida > Santalales > Viscaceae > Viscum > Viscum album. The sequence continues at coordinate 1,532,083,649 of OY728163.1, read as the reverse complement.
GCATCGATCATGTGTATGTATGGATTACCGTCTCAATGAATGGTGTATTCCACTTTATAATTCCATATAATATAAATTAAATTAAATCACATATACTGATTATTAATGATATTTATATCATGGTTTTCATTTTTGAAATCATGATATAATTATAAGGATCATTGATATAACTAATTAAGATACAAGAAAATAAATAGAATATTCCCTAAAGTGAATCCATAAAATTAAACTAAAAAATAACCATATACCCATGGCTTGTAACTATGATTATAGCCCACAATATTGTGGGTATAGTCTATACACATAGTTTAAAGAACCATGTGATATTAAGGTGTTAGTTTAGCTCTGAGTTATACCCATGGTTTGAAATAACTTATACCCACATTCATGAACCATGTGAATTGGTGTGTGGTAAATATTCATATGTGTCATTAACCCTATACCCATGATTTTCTAAACAAGGGTATTTGATTTTAGAAAAAAATCCCATAGCAGAATTTGAATCCTCGACCATCTCTTCCAAACCAACATGCGTAACCTCTACCTCATATATGCGTATGTGTATATAAATATATATTTACTTATATATAATTTTATAAACCATGACTATTGGTAGAAATGTTTTGGATATATGTTTTTAAACAAAATACATTCACATGGTTTCCCCGTAACAATGGGTATATGTTCGACCTATACTATGAATTTTTTGAGAACCATCAGTATAGATCTTGAAATTAACACTATACCAATGATTTTTAAAAAAATATAGAAATAAGGTGTTTATACAGATGGGTTTTCATGAATTGTGGTTATATGGGCTCCCTATACTCAAGGTTTTATAAAAAACCATGGGTAGACGGTGATTTTCTAGTACTGAAAGCATTATTAACATGATTGTAATATGAAGTCAGGATCAAACCATATATGGTGTTATATATTAGAATATCATTCTATAAAAAAATTATATTAAATATACATTTATATAATAGGAATATTGTCTGAGTACGAAGAGAGTCATGACACAATGAAATGGAATTTCATCTCACTTTTTTTATTAATGAGATACAGTCCATGTTCACCACTCTTTTATTTTGTGGGGTGTATATACTGACCATGAATGTATTCAATTATTTTTATTATTAATAAATTCATGGGTATTTACATATCCACTCTATTATCTTTATTTCATGGGATATTAAACTCCCTATCCCTCCTACTCAAAATCACTCCATCAAACTACACAACAATTAACATATACCTTTAAACAAATAAATACCCTAAAATAGGTGGTGCGAAAATATTAAGTGAATTTAAAATTTACAGTAAATTTATTTCAACAGACTAAATATAGTATAACCGCCTTTCCATTGGTGGTGGTTTTTTGAACTCGATCAAACATGACCCGATAGGCCATTCACACACCCTATCAAATGATGAAATTATGAAACATGATGTTAACCCACACCTACAGTTTGAACGAAAATAGTAGAGTGGGGGAGAAACCAAAATTGTCCAAGAAGAGGAAGAATACTATTCCATAAGTCGTTAACATGGATATTCAAATGAGAAATAGCATGAAATAGGGGAAGATCATCAAATCAACGAGGTTATCCGTAGGAGAGGGGTGCACACTTGGGGTTGTGTCATGCCTGATAGAGAACTATAGGGAGGGGGTGTTTCGTGCCTAAGGGGGATAGGGAGAGGAAGACATTGTTCTATAAAAAATATTATAAAAATAAAAATAAATAATAATCATTATAATCATAATCATAATCATAATCATAATCATAATCATAATCATAATCATAATCATAATCGTAATCGTAATCGTAATCATAATCATAATCATGATAATAATCATATTAATAATAATTATTGTATTATTATTATTATAATTAAAACATTTCCTTATCTTAAATATTTCTATTTAAATATCATTAATTTAATATAAATTCATTAAACATAACATTATAGTGTCGACTCTTCGAAAAATATGTTTTGATGCCCGGTTTTTAAAATGGCATGCCAACCAAATGGGAAAAAATATAAATTCCCCAAATAATTTTCATCCGATTAAAAAAATTGGATTTTACAACCTTCCCACCATTGAACTTCGCATCCTTGTGAAGCCTAAGGAAAAAAACATCACCTTACATACAAGAGTTGTGAGGCTTCTTTTACAAGGTCACATTTTACTTCCAGAAACCAAAGAACCTTAATGCATCCCTTCAAAACATGGAAACCTATGCCTTAAAAACTCTATCCAATTATCATTCTCTAACTGAAACACTAAGACATCTTGGACCCATTCATGTTTATATTGTTACATTATTTCATCATATTATTGTTGAAAATCTATCAAACGGTACTTCCCACATTTTTCCTTAATGTTATACGGAAAATTCCTAATGATGGTTCAACCCCAGTGATAATTGTCGTACATGCATGCCTATATGCTTTTTAATGATGATGTAGATGAGATTTCTGAAATATTCAAATGTCTGATCTCCCATAAACCTCAGCTAGACTGGTTGAGCCAGATTTTCATAAATGGCCTTGGCTAATAAATTCCGAAATCTTATTCACATGTGCTCAGCTTAGACAGTCGGAATTTTACAAGATGAACTTTGATGCCTCCTCTAAGTAAATCTACCATTACAAAATGAACACATCGACCAAAGTAAGTATCAATCCTCGAAGATGTTTCTAACAAAACCATGAAGAAAAGCATGCATACAGCATGATAAATCAAAATATAACATCCCAAAATGCTTTAAATATTTAGCGTATTGCACAACTGATGCACTCTTAGTACATCTAAGACAACACAAATATCATCACAAATCAGAATACAGAAATAGTGATTGTAGATTAAAAATGGGAACAAAAATGAACCACTACGGTCAGATTCTTAGAAGAAACTAGGCTTCTCCTACTATCATATAACCATTGACCCAACAGAATACCATTACCACCTGAGATATCACGTAATCTTTCATGCTTCATCTCCAAAGTCTTCCATGATAAACAACATTTTTCAATGGTTGCATACACAACCAAACAAATTGATTTCATTCTGTATAGAAAGAAACAATCTGTATTTAAAACATACATCGCCAAAGTGATACAATAAAGTCGACCATTTTCAAATAGTCATCTTTTATTGGGTTTTTTCCACTCAGATGTTTATTCTGAACCCAAAACAATGTGATCCACCCAACCTTACAAAAGTCTTTATCATCAATGAAAGAGACATAATAGCTTCTCGAAAGTGCACTAGGTCAGATTAAACATAAACACACATGTGATGCACATCTGAGCCACGATCAAAATGTCAAAAATGTTAAATCAAATCCAAAACTAGACCAATGGGTGATTCAAAACACATCAGTATCTTGAAACTCCATCCTGAGCATTTGTATGAACATTGATTAATTTAGCTCATATGCTACCACACTATAGAGATGACCTAAGTATGTAAAAAACATCGGAAGGCTCAACAATCAAACTAAACTCATCTAGTGTGTTACAGTATCTAGCACTCAACGGTACTGCATATATAAACTCATACTAACCTGAGGTTTCAAGAGTAAATATTATATCCAAAATATCATCCATAGGGTGTTTGCTTTATGAATTCAAGTATTCTATTGAATGTAAAAGATATTTAACCATGATTCACATTTCCCCTTACATCTGTTACCCTGGATGATTCCATACCTAGTTGTCCGTTGTTGAGGAAAATGAAAGGGGTCAAGCATCCTACAAAGCGGCTGACCATGCCCAAAGCATGTCAAACCAGCTGAAACCGAGCATTATTTGGTGCTCTTTCCTATATAAAACGCCATTAAAAAAATGACCACCCATCCAAAAAAGGTTTTTATTTTAAAAAAGATGGTATGACTAGGGACAATGACTTCTGAATGGCACCAAAATAGAAGAAAACTCACGGAACTCTCAAGGATTTTATGTACAAACGGTTTTACCAATTATGGGCTAGCCCCTTATGAAGAACACGAATTAATCCTAACATAGGGTCATGCTAAAAGAATTTACAAGGATCCAATGTTGATTATCTGAATCATTGTTAAAAGGAAGTACACATAGGGAAAATACACATGCTTATATTCCAAGGAATCTAAATGAATCATTTTCTAACCTTACACAAGGGTCTTAAACATGTACACCAATACATGTTCCATTTAAACAACAATTAAATTTAAAATAATTTCATTATACAACATGAATATGTTCAATAGTCCAATCATATACACGACCATATAATAATCCATAATGCACCCATGCACATTATAGGTGGAATTTGGTTCCCATTTAATTTCAACTGATCCATTTAGCCGATGATATCAATTATATCAAAACAAAATTAACATGCCATCATAATAAGATATCATATGGTGGACAAGTTATAAGCACAAAAAATGGCATATTTACACATATGAATGTTATACAAACATGCATACTAGTAAACATAACATCATGGCATGGAATTCAAGGAACTGGATCATATTAGAGGGAAACCTTTGAATATAGCTATATGTAATGGAATATGCATGAAATGTGAATTCCTATGTACTTATTATGATTCTTTTAATTTTTTATCCTTAACATAAAAGGATATGGGTAAAATACCATAAAATTTATAAATCCATAAGTAGGAAAAAATACCCCGATCACTCATGTTTAAATCATATCAACTGTAATACAGAAAAGCAAGAACATTAATTCCCAACCATGACCACATGATAATTTACAATACCCGTTGTGATCATTCCTAGGAATGTCTATTAACCAATCATTGTATAATTCATAGTCTCTATCTAGCATACCAAAATACTAATACAAAGGAAAACCTCATAAGATACCACTTTGTAATGTCCCATCCCAGCTACCCGAAATCACACCAATACACTACAAAACAATAACCACAGACCATTAAAAAAATTAAATACCCTAAAAGAAGTTTTGTAAAACTAGGCAGTGAATTAAAAATATTCTAAAAAATGATGTCAACAAACTAAAACTACTTAAACATCCTAGCCTTTGGCCGCTGTGGTCAGAACTCACCTGAACATGACTTGAGAGACCATTATAACACCCTATCAAAGGTAGAGATGAAGAAAAAAAGTGTAAAACATATGTAAGGATAAGTAGAATCGTTTAGAGTGACATAGAAGAGAAAATATTCGATTAATAGACCTAATACTAGAGAAGGAGCCATAAAATAGAGATTCAGAGGAGAAATAATGAAAAATGGGGGAAGATCAGTAAATTGGAGAGGGGATCTAGAGGAGATTGGTGCATTCTAGGGGGTGTGTCTCACCAGCCAAAGAACCCCATGGAGGGGGTTTGTTGCACCTAAGGGTGATAGGGAGTTGGAGACCCTTCGTCTTTAAAAAACAAATCTAAAATTAATAATAATAAATAATATTAATACTCATAACAATAATAATTATTATTGTTATCATTATTATTTCTATAGTTATATTGTTATTATTATTATTATAACATTTACTTATTTAATTTGTTTCTAATAATATTTAGTTAATTTAAATGAAATTAATTAAAAGTCACATCATAGTGGTAACTCTCGAAAAAATAAGTTCTCATGCATGATTTTTAAAATGGATCACTTAGACAAAGGTGAAAAATTAATTGGCTTGGAATTTTACATCGGGTTCCAAGAACATGACATTACTAGGTTTATGTTTTAAATGTTAACAAATTAGTATGATACTTTTTTCTCAATTTTCTTTTTTTGAGACACATGTTTTATTATGAACGTATGTCATTTTTAAAGTGTATATACAAAAATTTAACATGTTAAATCTTGAATCTTCTTATTTTAATTATTTTTTAGGATTCATCAGATTTAATTTTCTGACATAGGGAGTAAATTTTAATGTTACTAAGTGGTTAGAGTTTCGTGAAACAATATCATCCCTTTTTGAGATTGCTTATGATTATGATTCCTTTGATGAAATATTTTGTTCGATATATGAATATAACTCATGAATTTTATTCCTTTGTGGATATTCATGATATATTAATTTTTTGGTATCATATTCCACATTTTGGTATATAAGATAGTTATGAAAGAGTTTTCATGAAATCCAGACTTTACCATATCTTCAATCAAAAATATGTGTGCCATCAAACAATGTTTTCCAAAAAGAATAATTTACAAATAATATTCTAATATTATCTTGTGATTTTTAAATTAAATTTCTGCACATTTTTTTACCTTTTTATACTAAAGGTTCCTTAAAAACGATCATTATTTTTTTTTCTAGTAAATGTTCTTTTCTAACCATTTTACGGTGCAAAATTAATGTTCTATGTATATGTATTTACTCATCGTCATGAACGAAATTCCCTTAAAACTTCTATTTAAAGGTCAAAAACTTACAATTTATACAAAATATTCTTCATAATATTCTAGATATTCATTTTTTAGTGGATTTCAATAAAATAGGTTTCTAAAAAATGTTTTTTTGTAATCAATGATTCTATTATAAATTATCAAATCTATTTTTAAATAATAAATGTTTTTATAAAAATTTATGATTAAAAATGTAATTTAAAAATTTAAAATATTTATTTATATGTTTTCAAAGTATTTTTAAAATAAATGGGGCTTCAATCATTTTCAAGATATCGTTTATATGTTTCCAAAGAAAAAACATTCAAAAATTTCTACATAGACTTCATTATGTGTTTTCTTGTTTATTATCATGAAAATGGTTTTTAGAAGGTTTTATATTTTAAAAATCGTTTTTCCTATAATAAAGGATATTTACCTCAAGAAAAGACTTCAAAATATACATTCATATTATTTTCTATGTTAGATAAAATCTTTTGATGATATTCATTCCCTTATAGGAAACTATCCAATGATTCTATTCATATTATTTCTTGAATGGTATATTTCTTAATGGAAGGATTCTTATGACAATTGATTCTCACCCATGACTTATATGCTTTCAAATCATGCTTCTTTTCACGGGATATGATTTATTGATTTGATTATGAAACCTATATATTTTCCATTGTTTATGAGGTGATGAAATTATAATGATACCCATTTCATTTAGAGGGTTTTGATATGATATATTGGAAACCAATTTCTTTTTAAGGGTAATGATATGATGAATTATATATTTTCTTGTGGAATATGTATGAATGATTTCATTATGAGATGTGTGGGACCTATAAATCCATCCAATGCAGTAGTTAATGATTTATATATCATGGGATTGTTACTGGAATTATTCAGAAGGGATTTATCCAACATGGGGAGATGGAGAAGTTGAATCCCATATAAATATTGGATTATAATTGGGGATGGTGATGGGATCCACCCAATAGGTGTAGTCACCATGATCCTGGAAGATGGAGAAAACCAATCCATTATGTGATGATGAGGAACTTGATCCTTTATAATGAAATAACTAAAACGATGGATGGAATCCTGTCAAACCCAAATGGTGCAATTCCTTTAATGTGCCCTACTATGTTTTGGTATTGCGTCTAGACTAATAGGGAATGATATCACATATTTATGTATACCATAATTTAATATATTATTCATATGATATGATTTAATGGATTATGTTACTTATTTGTTTATTATTTGTGCCAATGAACATCCAATATATATTCCATGATTCATGAATATGATCCACAATATGAATGGTTTGATCTTATATTTCCATCATCATGTTCTTATACCCCTATGCTCGTGATTATTCTTACATGTCACCCTTGTTTACCCTTACTCAGAATCAAAGATCATTCCTTCTAGTGTTTTTCTCCATAGTTTATGAAGATATTTATTATGTTTTATTATTTAATATGGGTTCTAGTTAAAAAGAACCTTGTGGGAGGGAATATAGATTTCTTATGTACCTATTAGTATATTTCCATGTTTCAAATGGAACAAAACTAATACGATCTTTGGGCGTCCATATTTATAATATTTTAAGAATTATAAAAATGTTATTTATCTTATATGTAATTTAATAATATGTCATTATAATAATATATTGAATTATTTACATTCATATTATTTTTTGGACAAGAGAATAGAATATATTTTATTTTATTCTTAAAATTGTATTTTTCTAAATAGTAGTTTTTTCACAATTAGATTACTTTTTGAAAATTTATTTTAGAAACTTTAGATAAATAGTATTAAAAAATTATTGAAATAATCATGTAAAAATTGTCTCTATGTGAATAATTAGGATTTTTATTAAAATTATCTTCTTTTGTGGATTAGTTTAAAATAACTAAATTTTAATTGCATACTTCCTTTTAATTTAATTAATTTATTACGATAATTTATATTTTGAAATTGTGTTGAAGTTAAATTTGTATAATTATTCATATATTAATCCAAATTTAGTCCTTGGAATCAATTTTATATGAATTTTTGTTATAAAAGTAGTATAATCATATGAACATTTTATCCGTAGACCCCTGATTTCTTATCTCATTTGTGGGGTTACTTTTAAATTAAAATTTTCCCACATATACAAATAAAATAGGGAAAATGGTTAAAATTATTATATTCAGAATAATAATTATTATATAATTTGATCAACTTAATGTAAGGCCAAAATTAATAGATAATTACATAGATATTATTTACCATGGTTAAGAAAAAACTGGTTTTATCAGAGGTAAAACATAAAAGATATGTGTAAAAATAACACAAAACATATTAGAAATACATTATATATATATATTATCCTTATAAATTTTCTTAGGTATATTGGAATAATATTGTAACCTTTTGGAATTAAAAAAATGTTTTTTGAATCACATTTTCAAAACAACTACAAGTTTTCCACTCACCTCACTTAAAAAATGACACCCCTTATCCTATCCTATTTACACATTAATACACATTTGGATCGACCATGAACTACAAATATAAAATAAAAAAATCCCTCAAATAAACTTACAAGTCATTGTTTGGAATTAAATCCAACCAATAATGTTTTTTAGGTAAACATTATAGTTGATACCTTAAGAAGAGAAGACCATCATAAATAATAGTTTTGTTTTATTTCTTATTAAAACTCATTAAATTATTATAATACCATGTTAAAATAAAAAATTCAGTATATTGTAAATAATTATATTTTTATGTTAGGTTAATGACTTCAAACCATTTTCACTTCTCTAAAATGGTTTACGATATCATCATTTGTGTGTACTGTGGACTTCCACCTCAATTATTGATGTGGTCTTCTTTTCCATTAAAACATATCAAGATAGAAAATAATGATTTTATTCTATTAATATATTATATTTATGATATCATTCTGGTTATTGAATTACTATTTCACTCATTCCTTCATTATTTATATTTTGGATAATATGAAAACATCGCCCATGCTTAGAGTGGACTATCATATCACAAAGTGATATGATTTATTCATGATTTACAAGGAAGGTGTTAAGGTTGTATTAAATAGAAATATGGGATATTTATGACATAAACAATATTTTTTTACAATAATATATAATTTAACATTACTTTAATCAATCCAACAAGAAAATGGAAACATCATTTATACATACGTATGACCTACTATCTCCATGTACTATGTATTTCATTTTCTATCCCTAAATTTTATAGATCACCATAAAAAATTATATAATGAATATATATGATATATATGTATATAATTACTTCATTGAATGATTTTATTAAACAAGTATACAAGTATGAGGACCAAAAAAATATATCAAATAAAAAAAGATGTCATTACCCAAGACGTAACATTAACAAGAAATTTCTAATAAATGGAAAAAATGTCACAATAAAATAATTTATTATATGATATATTTATTTATTTATTTATTTATTATCTAATAAAATAGGTATAAATTTAATATATTTATTATAAATGTGTTTAACAATATACAATAGATTCTAATAGATAAGGTAAGAGATTTTTAGTCTCTCTAGTATTTCTGGGAGACATATCCAAATTCACCACTCAGTTATTTTATGATGTGTATATACTTCTCCATTAACATTTTATATCTTGAATACCATTATTTAAAATATATTTATAGTTATTTATGATATTCCTTTTTTGGGGTTATGATTTAAATGATTACTAATGTGTTCATTTATTTTTGGTCCAATTTCTCTTCTTTGAGACATATGAAATAACACACACCCATATAATTTTATGAGGTGTATATATAATCATTATTAGATGTATATTAATGAATTTATTTACCCTAATGATGTTTTATGTTTCATGTTAGTTTCTTCATTCGCAATTAAAACCCATTCAATGTTACCTAATAAGAAAATATTTTATATTTCAATCTTGGAAATTTTTATGATTGTTTATGATTATGTTTTTGGTGGTAAAATATTATGATAAATATCTAAATAAAATCATGAATTCTATTCCCCTATGGTCATGCGTGATTTTTTTGAGTAATAATACCATTTTTACTCTATTATTTAATTAAAATAATATAGAATTGTTTTTATAAAAAATATTACTCTATTTATCTCTTTGGTCAGAAATCTATTTACTTCAAAACCAATTTTTCATATTATAATTTGACAAATAATTTATTAATATCTTATGATTTTTACAATAAAAAATATTATATTTTTTGCTTTTAAAAAAATAAATGAATATTCTTCTCATTTTCTAAATGATAGCCATTTTGATTTTATAAAAAATCTGAAAGGAATAATCATTTAAATGTGTACAACATGAACTGATTTTTTCAGCATCATGACGAATCATTATATTGATTTATTTTTAGATGTTTTCATTTTTTTGTATAATGAAAAATATTTTAGTTTTAAAATATGTTTTTTAAATTTGAAATGAAATTTTTATCAAGAAATGATTTTAATGATTTTGTTAACTCTTATTTTACAAGTTTTCAATATCATATTAAAAGAAAAGTATTTTGAAAATATTTTATGTTTGAAAAAAAAATTAATGAAATGTTTGTTCCATAAAAAGTTTTCTTTGAGATCATCTAAAATATTTCTCTATCTATGAAGATATAAATTTAGATAATGTATGACTTACTAGGGATATTAACCAATCATATAATTCTTATTAATGTTGTCGATGATTTATGTTTATAGTAAAAAGATTTTTATGAAATTTGTTTATCCTCCACCAGTTAACCCATTATAGATTAATTATAATGAGTTTTTATTTTAATAGGATATCGTATGACGAAATGATAAAATGATTATGAAACCTTCCTATTTCCCATAGTTTATGATAAGATGAAATGTTTATGAAACCCTTTTCAATAAAATTGTTATGAAATGATGAATGTTTTATGATCTTGTGGAACATAAATGAATGATTTAAATTATTTGACAATGGTTATGTTATAGTGAAGGATGATGGTTAATATATAAGAAAAGAAAAATGGGACCAATATTTACCTCCATTGAATTAGGTAACGATTTATATATCATGACATGTACTTGACCCAAATGGTGAGTTATCTTGGTTCAGTATGGGACTTGATATGATATTATGGTATTGTGAGTTAACCTTTATAATAATGATGGTATGAGGAGTTAACCAATTCCACTATATGGAAAGGGATTCCATTAGGGATGGTTGCATGTCCTTAATTGTTAGTGTATCCATCCATAGAGTTCTCTTATATGTTTAGGAAATGATCCATGAATACGAAGGAAATTATTTTCTATACATATGTGTATGTCACATTTCATTGTCTTAGGCCAATGTTATACTTTTTTGGATCATGTGCGTTGATTATCATATGATTCATGTCTTATAAAATACTAGTACTTATTCCATGACTCATGATTATGATCTTTTATATACATGGTATGGTTTTCAAATCCTATTCTCAAGTTCTCATACTATTATATTCACGTTTTACATTCATATATCCTTTTTTACCCTTACTAAGAATCTGATCTCACCCTTTATTATATTTCTATTCACAAGGTTATAAAGAATAGTTTTATAGAGGATTAATAAAGAGGAATATCATTATATAAAAAATTCAATATCATTAATGAATTAATAATATTGTGCTCTATGATTCCAAATGAAATAAACTATAACAATCCTCCAGAATATGTTTTTAATGAGTAATGAATATTTATCAAAAAATATATAATATCAATATTTGGAAATCCTATGTATCTATATATTATATTAGTGTAAAGGATTAGTTGGCCTTTGTGAACTAGGTTAATAAAACTCTAGAGAGATCCCTATGAATATTTCTAAGGATATATCTAATTTTCTATCATATGGAATGATTACGGATGATTCAAAGTATCATAAAAAGTCATAGAATTTTGGTAAAAGATGAAAAAAGTGTTCTCTAAGAAATTACATCACTATTTAAATACTATAAGTTTATTTTGATCTAACAAAGAGGTATAGAGTGGCAATAACATTGGAAATGGAACATTGAGATAGACTCGATTGTCACCTAGTGCACGACTCTGGGTCTTGCTGGACACCTAGTTTTATACTCCCAAAGGATATTCGTCGGATTTTCAAAATACATTACAAACCATATTAAAGTATTAAATGAGAAGATAAATATTAGTTAACTAGAATAAAACTATAGTGTCATAGATTAAATTTTAGGTTTTATGATATAGACCACATATAGTTGATTTTTTTTCATATCATGTTTTTTCCTATTTGGATAGATTTTCCGAAACTATTAATTTTTTTTTATTTAATGGTGTGAACCAAAATGAACTAGGTTAACATTATATGCGATAGGAAATTTGTTGTGTGGAAGAAAAATGAGTTTTTGACCACAGTGTAGGATGTTTTCATTATACCTAATATGTTTTCACTGAAAATAATTAACAATGTATACCTTAACCAATTCATAGAGTCACCAAAGAAGTGGAGGGAATATTTTACATAGATTTAGGGTAGTAAAGATCATATATGACATAATAATTAGTTTATTATTTTTTAATAATGTTTGCAAAAACTCTTATGTGGATTTATTATAGGAACATTAAGATGTTTTTAATCTAGGAAAGAATGGAAAAAAGAATGTATCTATGAATAGAAATTGAAATGTTGGGTTAATGAAATATATGTGAAAAGTTATATCCCTAATTTATCATCAACTATTGAATTATTTAAATGTAGATATTATAAGAATTTTTGAAATATATGTTATAAGGTGAATTCGTGTGAATAAAATCGATATGGTTTTACGAGTAATGGTTATATTTTGGATGTTTATGTGACAAACAATGAAATATAAATGGAAGAGGTATTAATGGACATGATGATGAATCATAGTAAATGGTTTAAGAAGAAAATGTGTTGAAAGAAGTTTTTCTTTCTTGGAATTCAATGATTATATTATATGAATCATGAAATATACAATTATTATTCAGTAAAATATATTATTAAGGATTTGAAGGAATATTTTAAATGTTGTTGATGGACTAGAAAAGTAATTGAATTCAAATGTGATATTTTGATGATAACACTTAATATGTTTGATATTTTTAAATAATCAATTTAGGATAATGAGATGATTTATTTGGATAACATAAATTGGATAGTATATATTTTATTATATTTGATTAATTTTTTTCTAATATAGTAGTTTACACTATCATTGATGGGGTTAATATTATTTTTTTATAATGAATATATCATATAATATTTATTATATGTAGTTAATAAATAAGAACATGTGGTTTAAATGAGGTTTTAGGGTAATTTTTGTTTTCAAGGGAATTCAAAATGAATGTATTCACAAGTTTGGTATGTAACATTTAAGAACCAATTAATGTTGTTTGGGGGATTAATGATAAGTTAATTTTAGAAATGTATTGACCTTATTTCTATATTTCTTATTTTAATCATTCAAAAGGTACATAAGTGTAAATATTTATGAAATAGATTATGATTATCTTTTAATATGGTTTTAGAGATTTATCAATTATTTCACTATATAAAGGATTATGCATATTGGAAAACTTGCTCTAATCATTTTCCTATGATAATAAGTTATTATATATGAAATTACTTTTTAGTCTATATATAGACCATACGTATTGATATGTCTATTGGAATAAAAATTCACTATCATTTTATAGAGTATGATATGAAGTAGAAATGGATCAATGAACCACCTATGGTCAATATAGTGATTATAAAATGGAACTAAATCAAGTAAATTTATATTCTTAGGAAAATTTTTCAAAATTTGTAGGATATTCATGAAATAAAATTTTATCACCTTATCAATATTTTTATGATATTAATTACCTCCTTCACACCTCTTTGGTCTTTGGTTTTTTTGTGGAAAACTTTTTCTAGATCAACAAAACTCATGTGATAATTGATATTTATCATTATATATAATTGTTTTTTCTTTTTTCCATGTTGAAATATTCACTTTCCACCTCTATTCTCTTATATGGAAACCTAGTTATGAGTTATTTTGGCTAACTATTAAGTTTCCAAATTTCCAATTTTAAATGTTTTTTAATTATAAATTTTTATTATATTGGTTTCTAAGATGTAATTTTAAAAAAAATTCTTTGATGAATGAGATTAGTTTCATGGGTGATATTCATTTAGAGGTTAGTTTTATTTAACACTGTGTGAGTTTATATTATATTTCTTAACAATTGAATTTATTTATTTTGATATTTTGTGTTTCATGAAATATTTATTTTATCTTATGTTAGATGAAATACTATTTAAATAATTATTTATAATAACCCAATTTTAATCATTCATTACATAAAACACCATAATTTATTTACATTACATGAGACACTAACTTTAAAGGACACGTTTCATTTTTATTGAAATAACATTATTTAATATGATTGTTATCAAAAATCCATTGGAATTGATGATATGAATACCATTAAATAAGTAAGTAATATATATGGTATTAAAATTTATTTGAAATTAGTTATTTGGTTATCAATTTTATAAATGAATGAAAATAAATAATATTTGAAAATAAAGGAAATATTATTTTTGAAAAAATGTTTCTATGAAAACATAAATTCTCTAAATCTATAAATTAATGAATAATCTTATGGAAAAATATTTTACTGAAATTTTTATTTAATATTTTATATCAAATAACTTACATTCATCTTATTGTGTTCTCTAGATAATATATAATAATAAATTAAATTTTTTAACAGCAAATTGTATTTTTATTAAATGTAGATTTGTCACCTTTGGTGGAAATTTTTTAAAAAAATTAACCACTTATAAAAAATAATTTGATTAAAATAATTATTTCATATATCATAATTTCAAAATTATCTTACTGTGAAATTTGGATATTTTTCTAAAATGTTTCATTTTTTTGGTGAATAGTGACAAATATAGAATTTTAGTTGAAAACTATATTTACTTTTATTATATTTACAAAGATAAACTATATATTAAATTTATTCTAAATTAAAATTAACTCAATTATACATCCCTTAATCCAAATTAGATCTTTATAATCAATTTCATATTGAAAAATAATGTGAATACATTGTAAATATTGAAACATTTGCTCATTAAAAACTAGTTTTCTCAGCATATATGGTGAATTAATTTTATATTAATTTTTGAAACATCTATGAATTAAATTTTGAAAAAATTTATTCCTTGGTTTTATACATAATATTTTATATTTTCTATTAATTTTATCTTAATTATTGGAAAACATTAATATTAAAAGCGGTAAATATTATTTATCATGGTTAATGTAAAAATAGTCTTACTAGGGGTTAAACTAAAAAGATTTGGTAAATTCATGCAAAAAATCCATCAAACATTGGATAGACTTATTAAGAACATATTAATTCTAGGATCTATATTTTTACAGTATTTTAGCCTTGTTACGTGGAGAAAACATGCCTGGAATTCATTCTTTCAAAAAAATAACACGGGTGTCACTCACCACAGTTATAAAAGGTCACCACATATCCTCTCTTCATCAGACATTAAAAAATTTTTGGAACAGACAATACCTTCCACTATCACCTACCATATTCTATAATATTATCCCATAATCCTTAACTTGAAGATAATACCATCTACATAATGATTTTAGTTAAATCCTATAGTAGATACCAGACGAAGACCTAACTTTCTTCAATGAGCATTTACATTATATTTCATCATCCAGCTCCAAAAATTATTATTATTCCCTGATTATATAATAACCATAGTGTTTTTTAAATTATAATATTTTTATTTTTTAATGTAAATATAAAAAATGTCTTCACTTCTATCAAATGGGTTCTAAAATCATTTTTCGTGAGTATGAAGAAATGTCGCCCTACGAACCGTTGAAATTCGCTTTTCCATTATCTCCAATCACTATATGAAATAATAATATAGTTATTGTTTATATAATATATATGATATTATTATTATTTTGGAATTATTATACCATACATGACTTTAAACATTCCCTTTTTTGGAAGATGATAATATCACTCATGTGTAGGGAGGACAATCACATCACGAAGCATTATGATTCATTTACGATTTATATAGAAGGTATTAACGCTGAGTTTAATGAAAAAATGTCATATATATTACATGAAAACGACTTGGTAATGATAATATATCTTTTAAATTTTTAATTCAATCCAACATGAAAATTAAAACCACATTCAAGTGTACGTATAACTTACTGTCCCAATGAATGTTGTATTCCATTTCATATCACTAAATTTTATGAACTAATATAAATAGATATATAATGAATAGATATTGTATTTATATAGTGGTTTTAATTTAGGATATTATAGTACAATGATTAAATTAAGATGACCGAAAATATTAAAAATCATAACATATATGAAAATAATCAGTTATTATCTGAAACATAACATCAACAATGATTTATTAATAAATACTTAATAAAAGTCCATAATTAAATAATATATTTTCTAATATATATAATTATATTCATATAATATATTTATAATAAACATATATATATTATACAAGTGTTTTAAACGTGTATGATAGATGTCAAGACTTAATGTAAGGTACGTCTAGTCTATCATTTATTCTAGAGAGACATATATAATTTCACCAATTGGATCTTTTGTGAAATGTATATATTGAATATTTTTATAGTAATATCACGAATATCATTATTTTACATACATTTAATGGTTAATTTATGTTATTGTTAATTAGGGATTGTTGTTCAAAATATTACTAATGTTGTATGGTATTTTTGTTTCAATTTTCCTTCTTTGAGACATATGTTATACATTGAACTTATATTCTTTTACAAGGTTTATATACACCATCTTTGAAATATAATAAAATTTATTAATATATACTAATAATATTTTATATTTCATTTAATTTCATTACTTCATGGGGAATCTAATTCTATGTTACCAATATTTTAATCATTTTTTATTAAAATCTCATCATTTATTGGGATTTTTAATAGTAATTTTTTTATGATAAAATGTTTTGATCCATATCATAATAATAAATTTTATTTTAATATCTTATTTTCATTCATGATATTATTGAGTAATAGTTATGTTTGTTGACTATTTTTTACGTAAAATGATTTTGAATACATTTCTAAAAACACTGAATATATTTCTCTCTTCAGCTGGAAAGAAGCTTTCTTCGATTTTTTTTTAATATATTTTAAAAAATTTGTTAATATTATCATAGAATTTTTAGAAGATAAATTTACCCATGTTTTACATTTTTGTTATGAAATGAATTTAATATTCATATATTTTCTAAATAATTCATGTTTTTATTTTACAGTATTCGTGAAAGTAATCTTTGTTTTAACAGGTATGACTTGAATATAAATTTTCAACTTCATAAAAAATAATTTATTCAAAGATTAAAATATAAATATATATTCAACGTTATCTTTAAAGAAAACTATTTTCAAAATTTTGTAATTTTTAAAAGTTTTCTTAAATTTGAATAGATATTTTTCTCATGAAAGGTTTTATACCAATTTTTTAGATATTCTATTAGTAGTTTTCAATATTTTTCTGCAATGAAAAGAATTTGGAATGTTTTTTTTAAATTGATTTTAAATGAATTGTTACTTTTATTAAGAAATGATATAAGTGATCTCTTAAAATCCTTCAACATCATTGATGAAATTGTTTGATATAATTTATATTTTATATGGGATATGAATACTGAATTCCAATTTATTCATTCACTAAATGGTTTGTGTTTATAATAAAAAACTATTTATGTAACCTGTTTCTCTTCCACAAGTTATAAAATTATATAACTCTTATTAATCCCACTAAAGTATAAGGTTTATTAATTGGTGAAATATGGAAATTATTTTGAAACATTCATATCTTTCATACATTATGGTATGGTGTAATATTTATGAATCAATTTTCATTTAATGTGTTATGATTTAATGAATGTTTTATGATATTGTGGAACACATAAGTATGATTTTTATTATGTTATGTTTCTTTACATATACACAATGATAGAGGTTACATTCTAATGAATTGTGATGTTTTAGTTATAACCAAATATTGGTGTAACCTCTATCTCCCTCTAATCCATTGGGTAATTATTTATATACCCTGATATATAATGGAATAGAATAGGAAGTGAACTTAGTTTAATAAGGTAATTTTTATACTATTATGGTCTTGGGAGTTATCCTTGACTACTATAACATATTGTTTTGTGAACCCATCAACCATAAGCAATGGGATTCAACTTGTGATAGAGGTTTTCTATGCCCATGAAGTGTATCTACCCATAGAGATCGCACATATGTTTTTGTTAGAGATCCTTGACAATTATGGAAATGATTTTATACACTTTTATTTATGTAAATATTATAAATCTTATACCAATTTTATTCCCTCATGGGTCATGATATTTTATTATATTGTCATTCATGACTTACGAAATGCCAATATTTATTACATGAATCTAGATTATGATCTTTGATATGCATGGAACAATTTTAAAATGTTATTCTTATATCATGATACACATACATTCAATTAATTATTACATATATATTTTGGATACTCTACCCAAGAATCAGAGATCACCCTATCATTTATTTATTTTCCCAAGGTTTTGAATAATGGTTAAATGTTTGTGTACAAATGGAGAATATCATTATCTGGTACATTGATGATCTTTCTTGAATAAATAAGATTATGTTCCAAGATTCCAAACACACTAAACTATTCTGATTCATAGAAGTTTTTATATACAATGCAATTATTATAAATATAATAAAATATAAAATCCATATATAAAAATCATGGTTTTCTATATAAATTTTGAACTGTTAATGTAAAATCCTGAATTAAAATAGTTTTACACAGATTTATAACCTCACTTCTAATTAAATCATTTTAAAAACCTAAAAATTAAAAATTGATCCACATTTCTCATTTCAATTCACAAATATCATAATTATAAAACATCAATTAAATATTTTAATAAAATTACTATTTATGATATATAATAGTTCTATTCATAATATAATTATGATTCATTATCATTTTATCATGTATAAAAATATTTCATTACCATCATAATACAAAAAACCTTTTTTAAGCCACGTACTATTGAAAAAATAATTCTCATCTATATGAAAAAAAACTATTGATTCACATAATTAATTTTTATAAATAATTAAGTAATAATATTTTTTAAATAATTTTATATTCATGATTTCTAATATTGGATTTCATTCATTATATCCACACTCATTGGATTAATGAATATCTATACACTATTAATTCATTAAGATCATAAATAATGAAAATAAAATAAATTTTGAGAATATTTAATTTTAAATTGTTAATAAATTAAAATTTTAAGATTTAAAGAATTATATTAATATAAAATAAGAATATATGTTTATTATAAACAAAAATAATGAAAATATTAAGTTACAAAAAACAATGTCTTCAAAAAATGATGTGTAATTTGATGTTTGATGTTTCTAAAATGTAGATGTTTAGTGATAAAATGATTAAGTATTAAAATTAAATTTTATATAATAAAAAATTTATATATTTTATATGTAAATTCTATTAAAATATCTAAATGGATATTTATAATTAGTGAAATTATTTTTTGAATGTTGATATATTGATAGAGTTAGGATGTTAATTTTTTTAATATGGTTTAATGATAATGGAATATATAACTATGTATAAGAATAAAATAATTAATGGTTTATCATTAATAGTACAATATATACCTATGAAGTTCATTATAACACTTGTAGTGGTTGTTCACATAAATCTAGTACTTGAATATAACTTGTTAATTTAAAATATTTTAATATTAATCTCAAAATTACTATACTGGACAATGAAAAAAGATTAATGTAATAAAAAAAATTATACTTCTATATCTTAAAATTATTATTATTTTTAATAAATTATAGAATTAAATTATTATTTCAATCCCATTTGAGATAAAAAATCTTTTATATTGATATTTTAATTACATTATAATTTTTTTAGAGATTTCTGAATTTATATAATTATGTATAAAAATTTTATGCATACTAATTTCATGATATTTCCAGGTCAAAATTATTACTAATTATATAAGTTATTAATATTTTTTTATTTAGAAAAACATGTTCTATTTGATTTAGACAACTCACATTCATCACTATTAATACATATTGATTCTATTACCAGAGTTTTGTACATAGAGAAAATCATTCATTTAAGAGGGTTGGGTATTGGACCCTCCCAAAAATGAGTCTATGGGTGGATATCATCTTTATTTAATATTTTTAATCCTCTTAAAAACCAAAATATTGATACAATTCTTAATAAAATATAATTATAATTGATATTTGGGAAGCGTTGGAATATAATATAAGAGCAGTATTCATTATAGGTTGATGAGGATGAGTAGTTTTTTGTGATGGGATGTACAGTGGGAAACCTATTTTTAGTTATGACTGTGACCATTACTTCATACATTTCAACCTTGTTTCTAGTGGTAATAAACATTTTAGAAATGTTTTAATATGTTTATATTATAATAATTATGTTTTTAAATATTGTATGTATCCACAACTTATTATTAAAACTATTTTAAATTCAATATTGTATTTAACAAAGAAATTAGATGCACTAGAGGATGTCAGTGACCAAAAATATTGACATTTAGATCATATATCAATACAAAACCTTACATAGAGGGATATAGATGAAATTTTATCCCCATGATTAAATGTTATATTTATTTAAGTATATGTTATATTGGTTTTAATTGTATAATTTTACAGAATGAATTTAATATTTAAAATATTCATTAATATGATGTTATTAATTGCTATATATTTTTTATTGTATAAAACATTAACATACTAAGCTGTGTTTGGTATAGATATATCTATATCTTAAATTAATGATATTATAATATTCATAGGTCTTATTTCTTATGTCAAAATTTTCTACTGTTTAACTATGAATTAAAATCCCTTTATTTTGAAAAACCATATATTTTTTATTTCACAGGTCTTAAATCAATCTTTAAATTCAACTAATTTGGTACTAAATTAGAAATTTCACATTTAAAACGACAATAATAAATTTATTTTTATTTTAATAACCACCATCTTAAGAATAAAAATTCATTAATCTTACGAAGATTGAATTTTTGTTAAAGTTGTCAAAACACACCATACTCTTATAATAATGTCAAATTTTAGACTACCACATTTATTATCATGATTACTTTAAAGTTATCTCTAATTATAAAATCTATGAATTTCTCTATGACAATTACTAATAAAAAATATCATATTAATGGAATAGATTGTAAAAAATTGAGACTGTAGATACTATCATGAATAATTTCACTAGGGTTTAAACCATCATGTAATTTAATAAAGGACCACTAGAATCTATTTTCATATTCTCAATGCCGAATTATTATAATAATGGTTACATATATTTTCAAACATTTTATATAACATGTTATTTTATTTATCTTAGTTTCTTTATAACATCATCCATTTTATGTCGGGTTAATGGAACAAAGTGATAATTCATGATAAATTACAGTTAGAGTGTGATCATGTCATCGAATTCCAATTGGACTGTGTGAGTACAATGACCTATACATTATTAAAACCATAAATAAATGTTTTAAAATGTCTGGTTCACATTATTTCATTTCATGGATCATTTTGGTATAAATTAATATATAATTATGAAAAACATTACATATTTTTTTTTTATTTCCACACAAAATAAATTTCACAAAAAAATAATTTCATTATTATATTACACATTCTAAATTCAGTGTGAAACCAATATCAAAAACTGTGACATTATTAGTATATATATTTATCCTTATAATCTATAAAAAACATAATTCAAGGTATGAGAAAGAAAAATATTATTATGGCACTTAATTGAAATGAAATGTGTTATCTTAATTGTAAATTAATAAATTCTATATGAATTCTTCCATTTTCAAAATAATTATTTGACCCCCAATATCTATTTTTCATTAAACAAAATCATTTCAATTTTTGAAATATTTTGTAAAACATTTATTGAATAATTATAATGAAAAAATCATAATCCTTATAATAACTTATAAAACATGGAAACTTCTAAATATTTTTCTATGCAAAACTAAAATTTCCCATATCTTTTAAAAATTTCTTAGACCATCATTGAAAAAATTAGTTCATTATTTACCATTTGAAATGAAAATATTTTATCCACAAACTATCTATAAAATTTCATTTACTTACCTTGAGACATTACACTTACATTATCTAATAATTTAATCTTTATAATTGATTGATAAAACAAGATAATTCCCATATCATATTGGAGTAACCAATCACTGGACATCTGCGTCACATTAACCAATGTTTTTTAGTGGTATATCAATCTCCCCAGTCATGAGATGTTTTTATGAACACCAATAATTTATAAAAAATGTCAATGAGATATATCATTAATAAAACACATATTGTATTAACTTTAATCATAAAACCTATTTGAATTGGAATTCAATACCTTTGTCAATAACAAATTCAGTTATCCCATAATGATGGTAACATTTTTTCATCTCCTTATAAAATATTTGTAAAACTAAAAAGTCTATTATTCTTTGAAAAATTGTTATATTTGAAGATAACCATGGAATCATATAGGGAAATATTTATAACTAATGATGGATTTTAAAATTGTAAAATTTGGTTGAGCCATATATATCAAATTAAATATTCTTATTGATATTTTATGTAAATCATATAATAACCCATACCTTAAATGGTGAAAATTTTCTTTTTAAAAAAAATAAAAAATAATGTCAATATTAGTATAAAATTGCTTTTAGAATTATTTTTTTATTAAAAAAGTAATATTTGTACATTTATAATAACATTTATATATTAGATAAATATTTTAATTGAATACATTAAAAAAATTAATTAAAAAATATTACCTTATGTCTAATTTTTCTTCCTATATTTTATAACACCTCAATTATAAATATATTTTACATTTTTATAGAGTTAATAAAAAATTTCAAGTTCATTTAAATATTATCATTCCTTTAACTTAATTTATAAACATGGCTAATATTATTAATAAAATGATGATGTTCACATTAGACATTTTTCAGCCATTTAGTTTTAAAACTATAAACAACACTAGTGTGATGACATTGGTCAAAGGGGTGTAGTCACATTACCTGAATAATCACAATAATGATAAAATTATCTTATTTATATGTTATAGAAACTTTTAAAACCTTCCATTTATGGTTTACATGGAAAAATATCATGTCATTTCATGGAAAGGATAGTCCGTACATACACAAGAAAGTTATTTTATTTTTTATTATAAAAAAATAATAAATTATATAATATTACATGATGAAATAATAATTAATATTTCATTAGATATATATTAATTATTTATTTTGAACCCTTGGACCAACAATGTGGGGAGGTAATGAAAAATGTCACACATCACATAGTGGGGTTAATAGTTCACACATACCGACACACGACTATATGATTTTCAATAGAAAAAAATTAGGAGGAATAGAATTATATAATATTTAAAAAATGAAACCTATTACACTAATCAGCATATATATATATATATAATAAAATCATCATTATTACCATCCATGAAATGGGTGATGGAATATTAAACACATCATTTCGTTGTGGTGGATGTCAACATGTATGATTTAGATATTTTTAATTGAACATAGAACGGAGAAGTATATGAATATGAATGATTCTTAGAGAATAATAATATTTTGCTATAGTAATGTAATTATTTCATCAATTTCTTTAAAATATTTTAAGGGGTAGATGATTAAGAAAATAAAAAACACTCTCTTATGTGTTATTCATTTTCTTTAGAAACCCACACATGGATGACACATTAGGTTTTGTAGGATGGTATTATAGGGATTAAAGAGATTCTAGGACATGGTTAGGAGTATTTTAATAGTATTTAAGAAGGTTTTGGTAAAGATATTAGCATCAATAGGTTTGAGTAATAGATGTTAAGTGGTTCACTTCTATTAGTTATGGTAGGGAAACTCACTAAATTATTTCTAATTTAAAACATTTAAATTCATTATTCCTAGGGATGTATAACCAAGAAACAAAAACTGATATATAAGATTTTATAGTGTCATAGAATATGATATAATGACATTTATTCACATTCTTCTAACATTTATAACCCTAGCAACAAGTTAAAACCCTTTTAATGAAAATTTACCTTTTTCCATAATAACATAACTTATATATTATAATATTTTATTAGTCTTGATATGATAAGTAGAAAAAAGTACATTTAATTTAAGAACACAAACCACATTAGAACAATTTTTGAGAAAATGGTTCGTTTTAAAAAACATTTTACATTAAAATGATTTTAAAAAAATGATTTCATTTTATTTTTTATGTTATGTAATGAAAAATAATATTTTTTAGTTTCTTTTCATTCGGAAAAAAAATAATCATTCCAACTATACCGTTTACTTAAAATCCAAAAAAATGATTAAAATTTTGATAAAATACATCATTTTTTCAAAAATGTAAATCGTGGGGTTTAAAAAACAAAAAAAAGTATAATTAAATATTAATTATGTTCATAAAAACATGTTATCCCCGCCAAACGTTTTTATAATTTCATAACTCAAACATACATCATAATAGTTTATTTAAAGTGATAATGTATTGTACAATCGGTAGTTTTACTATTCCCATTGAAATCAACTATTTTTAAAAAAATGAAAAAACTCGCCCCATTATAAAATAAATTTATTAGAACCAAACATTTATCCATTATTAATAATTTACAATTATATATTATTTAATTTTAACTCTCAAAAAATCCATGTAATTCATGGAATATAATTTTATTTAAAATTAAAACATTTTAATTTATGAAATTTAATCAATAATTATATTCCTTAAATTGATAAAATTATTTATCAAATATAAATCTATAAATTTTACCGGATTTTTTAATATAAAATATTTAATAAATAAAAAATTATTTACATGGATCAAAATATAAATTATGTGAAGTGAAAATGTATAACCATAAATAAAAAAAATAATTCCTAAAGAAATAATGATAATTATAACTATATAATAAAAATATTCCATGATATACATTACTACCTACCTGTAAACTGGGTGAAAATAATACATAAAAAAATTATGGTAGGAATTTCCTTTTCACCCATTGGTCAAGGGTATGATCCCTGCATCCTTACTACATACAATGGGTATTAAAAATGTCCTTCGATATTCCATTTCTTTAGGAAAAAATATTCTAATAAATATAATCCAATTATTCCATAAAAATATATTAATTTGAAACACCATTAAAATATTATAATCTCCCTAAACATAAGAAAATTTTGTCTCCCCAATTTTACCTTGACCTAGATAAAAATGGATTTAAAACATTTCTGAAATAAATTTTAATAACTGATAGTTGAAATGGTGGTAGTAGTTTTCAAAATAAAACCCAATTGATTAAACATTAAAATTAATTAATCATAAGACAAATTATACTTGGATTTAAATATACATATTTTATCAGGAAATGATGAAAGTAATTTTATTAAAAAATAGCAATGTAAAAATTAATAATGAAACATCCTACTAAAAAGTTAAAAGAGGGATATTTTAAGGTCTCTTAGGATAACAGATATTCACATTCCTAAATAATGAATAAAAAATAATTGAGATTTTTTAATGATGATATGGATAAAAATATCTACTAAAAATCATTGTAAATATTTTGAACAATGATATATTTCTGAGAGAGAGAAACATTATGGGAAAATCATCTAAATTAAAATGCTCTTTTTTCCAAAGAGTGAAGAAACATTTAATTCACAATATATTATTTGAAAATGGATCAAATTTCAGTTTTTAATATCATTATTCATAATTTTAGGGATTATTTTACAACCATGATAGAGAACATAATAAAAAATTATTTACTTTATTTCATTCCATTTCAGATCAATTATTTCACCCTATTATTGTACTTTATTCAATATCCACATCTATCTCATCTCTTACTAATGTAAATGGATATTTATAGTGATTTTTTATTTCTTAAAGCACTAAAATTAATTTTTAATAGAACATGTTAACTATAACATGATAACAAAATATTCTTCCATTTTTAAACATTAACTACAAATAACATGTTTAGGACAACATAAAAAAATATCTAATATGAATAATTATTCATATGAAAAAGTATAACATTGATCAATAAAGGATCAAAAATAACACCTAATGTCCAACTTAATTTATTCAACAAATAAGTAACTATAAAACCAATCAAAAAAATATTAAGTTAAAATAATTAGATTAGAATACCTTGAAAATATATTGTTCCCAAAAAATCATCATTTATTTCCAAGAATCATGAATTACTCAAGATGTCACATACCAAAAATGTGTATAGAAAATTTTATATCATAAATATTATATTAATCCTTTTTCACAAATAAAATAAATCACCATAAAAACAATAAAATCACATATTTTTTCAAAACAAAACCCAGTATTTATCTATATTAGCAGAAATAACATAACATAATAGATCATGTCAACAGTAAAAGTTACCCTTACCATAATTATTTTATACCCAATATAATTTCACTATTGAAAAATGACCATCAGTCTAAATTACATTTATAAATATAAGGGTTTCATTTACATATTCATATATATCGAAAATATAATTTATAACATTAAATTTAAATCACTAAAATCCTAAAAAAAGATATCAAAATGCTTTAAAATAGGATTAAGGTTTGAAATATTAATTAATTATGATATTGATAAGTCCTAAAATATCCACATCATAATCATTAAAACCCCTAAATTTATCTAAATATTTACTCTGACAACAATTATGATGACTCATACTTTAGTCAATCATTAAATACTTGGTATATATAAATTCTTCATCTTTAATACATTTCAATTATCATTTACATTAATATATAGTTATATTAGAAAAAAAATTACCTAAAAAGTGAAAATTTCTTCCAAACATCTATTTTCCCAAAAAATGTTATGTATAATGTCATAATTTCATTATTCAAGGTAATTGCAATACCTATAACATTAATATTATTAAAATTTCATATCATTTTAAATCAATGGGAAAATTATTTTAAAATTTTGGATTAGATATAAAAGAATAGTACGAAACATAAATGAAATGAAATCCAATATTACAATTATAAACAATAATATTTCATATGAATATTTCCTCTATTAAATATAAAAAATTCACCTCAGATATCAATTGCATTTTCCATGAAAAACTTTTAATTTCATAATATATTTTATCAAAATATTACTCATGAATTTATAATAGAAAATCATTATCATGTTTTTTCTTAGAATACATTAAAAAAATGAATAATATTCCATTAAAAATAATCATTTCACATTTATGTTTAAAAATTCATAAACTCTATTTAAATTCTTAAGATAATTTTATTACCTCTTGAATTCATGAAATTTACATTATAACTATTATAATTATATCATGTTGGTACAAAGTAACATTATCCTTTCATTCACCATTATATAAATCATTACAATGGGATAGACTATCTTGATAATTCATGTATCTCTTATTAGTGACCTATCATTGTTAAACTCCATGACATTATCTAATATATTATAGAGCTATTTCAGGCTCACCATTCATCAATGTTATTTTGGGATCACATGTCAATGATATAATATATAAGAGAAACATAGAATGAATAAAAGACATAAATATTTCAATTTAATTATAAATCATATTTCAATTGGAATTAAAACCCATACGAAATGAGACTTATAGTTTTTCAAAATGATTTAAAAAGACATTGTTTATATAGAAAATCATTTTCAAACTATAAATAAATAAATATTTAGAAAATTTTATATCTGAAACTAACAAATGAAAATTTTAGTGGAATATTGAAAAATAATAATTTCTAATAAGGTAGGAAAAGAAGTCAATACCTATATGTTAAAATTTAATTCTCTTTTTCACATTGGTAAAATAATATAAAAATAGAAACTATTATAACTATTTAAGTAATTAATTTTTAATGATTTAAAATTAATATAAATAACAATTTAGAATTATTTTTAGAAATATTTTTATTTTAGAAAATATAATTATAGAAAAATTTTGAAGAATAAAGGAATTGGGGAGAAACAATTATGAGGAATGCTCTAAAACAAAAGGTTGAATAAAAATTTATAAACTTATTTTCTCTCTAGGATTGTGCATTCTATAAATCCTGCATAATAAAATTATATTATTATACTATATTCTGAATTATCTTCTTCATTTCCTATTCCTTATTATTATTCCTTTTATTTCCTTAAAATTTTTGACTTATTTAGTTACTAAAATGCTAATGTTCACATGGGTTTTTTGGTGGTCATTCTGTTTCTAACCACTAAACAAAATCAGTGTGTTGATGGTGGTCAATGGGGTTTTGATCAAAATACACCCATTATCATAAAATAGTTATAATTATTATATTTATATATAAATTATTCTTTTATAAATAAATATTAAATGTTTTAATGTAAAATGAATCATGTTATCTCATGGAGATGGTAGACGATAACTATACTTGAATAGAATATTCATTTCTCTTATGAGTTTCAATGAAATAAAATAGATAGTATATTAATTTTAAATAATTTTAAATATGTTATAAATTACATATTTCATCATTACTTTCCTCCTTCTTATCAACTGTGTTTCAAGCCAATGAAAAATCAATTACATCTCTTTGTAGAGGTGGTAGTCCACACGCACACAAGAATGAAGATATCATATTTAAATGGAAGTAAAAGTATGAATATTGATAATATTTTATATTACTAGAATGATAATTTATTAATGAAAGTAATATATATAAATTAAATATGTAATTATAACTATATATGAATGGAGGTGATTGAAAAAAATAACATTTCTTCAAGGATATGGTAGTCGACATGTGTGAACAAACAATATTTTCAATGAATTTTTAATGGAAAATGAGGTTAGTAAGGGTTTTTACTCAAGAATAATAATATATTAGTTTATTTAGGAAACATATATCATTATATAATCATGGTTATATAATATTTTACTATTTTATAAGATAAATTAAAATTAAAACATCAGATTAAGAGTCATATGTTTTCTTCGGAGAACCATATTTGGATTACACATAAGGCGACATGGGTTTGTCTATTTATGTGAATATATCCTATTAGTTAGGGGTAGGAAGGTAGATAAGGAATTTAGGGTGTTCATGGTTGAGATATGTTTCTCAATAGGTGTGAATAATATATGATAATTGGTTCCCTTTTATATATGAGGAGAATTTAACTCTTATAAATACTCAACATTTTAAATTATTACAACGTATTATTTATAGTCACATATATCCAGGGAACCCAAAAGCCATATATAATATGATTTAGGGGCTTAAAAACACACTACTCACTTTTATACATGTCATGGTAATATTTTAAGCCTTCTATACAAGTTAAACCCCTTTCAATACAATTGTACCTTAACCGTGATAAATTTCATTTTTCAAGATAAATTATTTTTGTAACCAAAATTAAAAGGGTGATATTAACAAAATTTAAAACTATTCTTCATTAAATATATTACAATTTATCTTATAATAATTTTAATTAGGGAATAAATAACTATTACTATAAGAAGACAAAACCCATGAAGAATGATGTTTCAGAAAATATCTTATTTAATCATAAAATAAGTTTTCATTATAATTAAGAAAAATAATTATTTAAATGAAGATTTTTCTTATTTAATAATAATATTAATATAATTTTACTTTTATATCATGATAAAATAGAATTTAAACATACAAACATTCCATTAAATGTATATAACCAACAATAGTATTTAATTTAAATAATATTATCACTTATGTTCAAAAGAGTCATTATTGGGTTCCAAAACTCAACATGATGTTTTAAAATAAATTAAATAACATCTAAAAAGAAACTTTTATCAATAAACTAGGTTCTAATTTTTATTAATACATTCATATATGTTAATAATGTCAGAAGTGTGATTTTTTTAAAAAAATTGGTTTTTAAGTAACCATTCATTATTAAATGTTTGTTGGGAACACATTAAAAATCACCCCAATATAAATTCAATAGGATGAAAGAAAATTAATTATTATAATCATAAAATTAAAATATTTAGAAATTTATACTTAAATAAAACCATATAAATCATTTGAATTAAATTTACATATAATCACAACAATTTTTTTCAAAAGAAAACCTTCTCTTCATTACATTGATATAATTATTTATTAAACATAAATCGACAAATGTAACATAAAGTCACATTCATATAAAATATCACATAATTAAATAATTAATTACAATTAAAAAAATAGATACCATTATAAGTGAAAATATTTAAAAATTAAACAAAATATAATTTCAATCATAAAGGTAGAATGTAATGTAGATTATATATTAAGTAATTTTTGTCACACCCAGTTTTGTTTTCTTTTCATGTCATGGTTTTGATCTGGTTATTTGAGAATTTTGATACATTTCGTTGGTGTTGGGTAAGATTAATTTTTAGTTTTGAACAACCATATATGTCTAATCACCCTAATTTGGGTTCCCCATTGCTTGCTTATGTGTTTTTGGAGAGAGGTTGGTTACATCAAGATTTGGGTCAACTATGAGCCCATGTCCAGTTTTGAAAACGAAATTTGTTTCATTTATAACTCATTTTTTAAAAATTTTCTCCCATTACACTTAATTATTTTCATTAACTGACATATTAAAACCTCTGTATTATTTGGGACCCCAATTAATTCATAATCATGGTGAATATGGGTTACTTATTTATGTATTGGTCCAGTCTGTGGGCCGATTTCGAGTTTTTAAAAAATTATTCGTTTCCTTTATATATTATTCAATTTTTTAATATGATTCAATGATTTAAACTCTCAACTATAGAAAATATACCTATAATTACCCCAATTATTTATTTTACCTCTTTAGAGCTCATGTGAATTGAATATTAGGGTGAATGTTCTTAGGTTTCAATAAATCATTCAGAATTGAGAAGGTAAATTGTTTCATACACAAATCATTAAATTTTTTATCTTTTTCCAAAAAATCAACTTTTCATGGTTCATATAGACCATCGAAGACTCTCCAAAATGTTCCAACCCATTACCTACTCTCTACGGGTCCATATCTAATGGAAGACGAAGAGTTTTCTAATTGAAGAGGTGAGATTACTTCTCCTTTATCCTCCCTCTTCTACCTAATTTCATTATTTAATGGTTTTATATTCTACCATAGTCGTGATATACCTAGGGTTATATTATAACATTATTTTTATTGGGGTTTTGTTTGTTTGGTGTTGGTCTTCATAGGTTTAGGGTTTGAAAACCCTCAGATGGTGATATTGGGTTTGTGTTTCCATTACACCAAGGATTTGTTGTAGGAAATCCCTTGAACATGCCTTTATCATTTATGTTTCATCATTTTCATGCTGTTATAACCATATTTATATGATATTTTCAGGTGGGAAACCTTGGTTTTAATCGTTTTGTGTGTAAATGATGTTTTATAACATATCTTGTTAAAAATATAGTTGTTTTGGTAGAAATGTGCAGTATTCATGTTTGATAAATTCTTCCATGAAAAGTTTCCCTTGTTTTTTGGTATTTTGATTATGTTATAGTATATTGAAAAAATTATGGAATGAGAATGGTATTTTATTGCTTTTTATGTTCTTAAAATAAGTTTTTTTGTTAAATAGTGTGTGCCATGTGTTTGATAAATTGCCCGGTTGGCTCTTATGTGTCTACTACAATGTAAAATGATTTGTTTGGATTTATAAATACATTGGAAGCATGATAAAAATTGGCATCCATTGATGGATTTCAGATTAGTATTTGGTATTAAAAAATGGGTTTTGGTTTATAACATGTTTTGGCCCATGTTTCCGGAAAATGGCATGTTTCACATCCTTATGAAAATGGTTGTGTTTTGAATATGTAACTTGAGTGTTTTAAGGAATTAAGGAACTTTTTTTTCTTCTGTAAATGGTGTGTATACACCTCCTTAAAAAAAATTAATGCATAACTTAGTCAAATGTTAGTTTTGAGAAAAATTTTAAAGGCCCGTTTGGAAATTCCTATAAATGAAGAATGTGTGTTTTACATGTATATACCATGTTCTGTCAATTGGGATTGTATTATAGTCTATGTAATGATTTTATTAAAGGTTTTTAGGGCTTCTAAATATGTTTTGGTATGGTTTTGTTGTCTTTTTATACTTAAAATTGTTCTTTAATGAGTGTTATGAACAAAGCCTCAATGAACTCCTTGAAATTGTTTAACAAAAAATTTTAGTGGTCTATTGATTCGTGAAAAAAAATGTGAAGAAATTTTGGGGGATGTTTTTGTGATTATGGTTTGGGAATGTAATTTTGATGTAATATGTGTATTTTATAATATGTGTAACTTGATTGAGAAATAAATGGAATCCCAGGTATCTAGGCGGGCAGACATGTAATAGTATGCTAGTGAGCACGTGGGGTTTGGCCCCTATTTCACGTTGAATGTTTGACGATAAATACCCTTACTAAACTATGATGATGATGTTATTGGAGGACCACTAGCCGATAGGTATTCTCCCTACTAGAGGCTCATGTACGTGAGAATAAATATTTATTATGGTTATTTTCATCGATATATGAGGTACATGGGGATCACAACTTACTAGTGCCTAGGGGTGTTCCCATGAGTTTTACTCATTGGCTATTTTGTACTCACCGTCAGAATACAGTGTGTTTGGTTGGTAAATTAATTAATGTGTGTGATTTTTTTGAAAGTGTAAATTATTTAAAGTGGCCCTCCTGAATTTTATTTTTATTTTGAAGTTGCGCCTCTTTAAAAATTGTTACTAGAATTCTTATTTATAAATCATGAATGTTTTTGTTTGGTAAATTTTTTATATCATGGGACCTATTTTTGAAAACATACCTTTATATATTGTATTTAAAACATGAAATTGGTGTTTCATTTATTTTAAAGGATGTGCATTCGGAATAGAATATCGAGCATACCTACTGAGTTTTAATACTCACGCCTATAGCATTGTTCTATTTTTAGCACTAATAAAGGTTTCAGCTTGAGATTGATCACCAGGGGAGACATGTGATCATTGTGTCGGAGAGTGACCAGTGAGGTCACAGGGAGTTAGTTGGTTATAGGGTTTAGTCAGTTAATTATTGGTTTAGTTATACTTTTAGTTTCTTGTACAAATAATGTCGATTTCAATTTTTATATAAATGTATTTTCGGGTTCCCATTTCATTTATCTACTTGTTTTATTGTTTATATGTTGGATAAATCATTCCCTTGTGCACTCTATTTATGCCCTATATGATTTTCTCCATCTTAGGAGGATCGGGAATGCCTCTTAGGACTTGTCGTTGGTTGGCCAAGGTGACCAGTTTAGTGTCGACTCGGGCTGGTTCGTGACAATTTTCATAATTTAATATATCATCCAATTAAAAAGGATAAAAATTCTAGAATAGAAAGTTTAGTATTAGTAATAGTGTCCTTTTACCCAGTTATTCATATATTTGTGCCTCATGGTTCTACTGGAAGCGATAGATTATCACCCTGTAATACAAACTTCTCTTTTATTTATAAGAAGTATTTTTATAAATTAAATTACATTATGATTGAAAGATAAAATTAATTTAAATTTTTTTTGGATATTACACTCCAACCTATATAAATAAATTGTTCCATTATAATACTATACCAAACTCGGTAAAATAAATTTAAAATATTTCCAAAAATTAATTTTAATTGGTGTCAGTGGATTGTAGAAAAAATAATTTTCAAAATAAAACCCAAAAGGGGAACCATTAAAAATTCTTAATAGTCATAAAATAGAAATTTTGAGTAAAATATTAAACATATGAGCATCAATATAAAAAATAATAATTATTTCAAAACCAAAATGGTA
The DNA here is from genome assembly GCA_963277665.1 of Viscum album. Classification (NCBI taxonomy): domain Eukaryota; kingdom Viridiplantae; phylum Streptophyta; class Magnoliopsida; order Santalales; family Viscaceae; genus Viscum; species Viscum album. The sequence continues at coordinate 1,532,048,988 of OY728163.1, read as the reverse complement.
TATATGAATCATAAAACATCCATTTGAAAACTTAAAAATTGAATTTTTAATGTCACTAACAATAACACACAATGTTGTCCCCAAAGTAGAAAGGGATTGTTGGTTTGAAGTATAAATATTTATTTGGTTGGAAAATATCAAGTGAAGACCATGTGAATTATTCTAAACTATTCAATATTTTATAGAGAAAAAGATCAATCATGGAGGATGATTTCAAATTAAAATGGCATGTTTTCCAAAAGGAGATGACACCATCCATTCATTGAAAATGTTTAAAACGAGGTAAAAATTTTCATTTTCAGGATCCTTTTTCTAATTTTTTTATCTAATTACTTCCATGATAGAGAATATGTGAAAATATAAATTGATGTTTTATTTCTATTTCATAAGAAAATTTACTCCCTTTGGTTGGGCATTGATAAATTATCACTTTTATCTCATATCATACTACAATAAATCAATATTCAATATGAATTATTCATTCCAAAATCTCTAAAATTAATTTATAGTGGATCACAAGTTATGTAAAATGATAAGATGTTATTCCTCCTATTATTTTGACATAAACCAAAACAAATATTTTTTTGTAAGATGAAAAATATTAGATACTAGTATAACAACATACGATGAAACACAACTTCAATTTGCAACTATTCAACAATAACACCCAAAATTCATCTTTATTCATTACATATATAAGAAACTATAAAAATATTTAAAAAAAATACCAACATAAATTGAATCCCAAAGATTAGAATGATTTGATCAGAGTTTCTTCAAATAACCTTTTAACATGTATCTCCATGATGTCATGAATTACTCATTAATAACCCATAAAATCTTTATGTCTAAAAAATATATAATCTAAAATATATTGATATTTTCCAAAAAATACACAAATCACCATAAATCTATAATGAAATGATATATTTTCAAAAAATTTAACTCAACATTTACCTAATTTCACCATACTACCTGAATATTATGATAATTTCAACCATAAATGTTTTCATTTCCCAGTTGATTTTATACGCAATATAATAACATTATTCAAAATTTTAATTCATTAAAAATCACTTGTCTAATATTAAAGAGTAAATTTACCTAGATCCTCAATTTCTAAAAACAACATTAATCTTCTTAATGTTCCACCACATAATACCAAATATGAGAATCATTAACCTTAAAAATAAGATCTACCATTGAAATATTATCCCAATATTGTATCCATAACTCCTAAAATATCCTTATATTAATCATATTATACTCTAAAATTTTCTTCACCCCTGATCTAAGGAAAATTATAACAAACCCTACATTAACCAACACATAAATAAATTATTTATACTAAACTTTACACTATCATATATTTTTTGATTCATTTCAGTTAATTGATTTAACATATTATGAAAAAAATTAAATAAAAGTGGAAATTTCTACCCAATATACATTTCAATAAAAAAATGTTCTTATAAACTCTCAATTCCTTTATTTAAGGTATTTTCCAAATACATGAATCTAAAAAAATAAATGTTTCTACTAATCATTATGAAAAATGAAAAATTATTTGAATACATGGGGTGGAAAAAAAGATCAGTAAGGGAAATAAACTAAATGAAACACATTAGAAATATTTTATAAATGAAAAATACTAAAAAATGACATCATTTTTAAAAATAGAAAATTAACAACAAGTATCCTTTTTTATTCAATGAAAAAAATTTAAATGATTTCATTAAAAAAATAAAATAAAATCATAAAGGAAAAAAATATCATAAGGGTTTCCGGGAAAATAAGAAAACACATTAATACCTTTCCATTAAAATTAATCCCATCATCTTTTAAAAAACATATTATCAATCATAAATAATAAAACATGGTTTCTCTTTTGAAGTCAAAATAATTTCATTATAAAATAATTTAAGTATATCATGTTGGGTTCCTAGTAAATTATTCTTATGTTGAAACATATAATATAAATTATAATGGAATCATATAACCAAATAATTATCCTAAATTTTATGAGTACCCTATCCCAGATAAGCTCGACTACTTAATATTATGCAGTGGAGAGCTACTTCGGGCTCCCCCATCGTTATAGTAGTTTTAAGATCACTAATAATTCATAATTTTTTTTATAAACTATAAAATTAATAAAAACACATATATCTAATGGTTTAATAATAAAACCTTTTTAAATTGACATTCAATCCCATAAGGAATAATTAATATAGTTGTCCCATAAATATGAGAAAAGTTTTTCATTTCCATTGGAAAAAATTATATAATTTAAAAATCCAAAAAAAATTAGGAATTTTTGTTAAATAATTATGTAATTATGAAGTTTAATAGTGAAAATTAAATAATTATATGATGGTGAAAAAAGAGTTGATGTCAAATATTCTACAAAAAGATCATTTTTCAATTTTGAAAAACTAAAACTTGTATTGAATGTTAAATGATTGGAAAATTAAAGTTTTAATTATTTAAAAATGTTCAAAGGTAGAAAAAAATATATTTTGATAAAATAAAGAATATGAAAAATAACATTCTTGGAAAATATTTTTGAGAATGAATATTGAGGATAAATATTTGAAATGAATTCTTTATGTCATGGTTCTGATGAACAATACCTTATATTATGTTCTTTCCAAATTCATACATTATTGAAATCCTAATTATTAAAATTATATTAGATTAATAAAACTTTAATAACCTCGTTTATGATAATTTATTGTTATTATTCATTTCAAATTATTTATTAACATGAATTATTTATTTATAAAATGCTTATGTTCATGTTGGACGTTTTGGGTTCATCCAGTTGTAACATCAAAACAATATATATGGGTTGAACATGTTCAAAGGGTTATGGTCCTACATAATATAGAGTCTGAAATGTTTTATAATTATAAAATTTATATATTAAATAAAATATTAAAATAAATAATTTATTCTGGTCATTTAAATTGAATGACATCGTATCATAGATTTGATAGTCCGTATATACGCATGAATAATGTCAATATTTTTAACATGAGTGGAGATAGAATAAATTCGATATATTTTAATTATAATGAATGATAATTAGTTTTTCATCATTATAATTATTCATTAGTTCCACCCATATAATCAATTGCGTTATCCGTTAATGAGAAATTATTCATATCACTTCAGGGTGCTTGTAGCCCTTAATTACACACAAAATTCATTGTCATTTTTCAATGTTTGGAAGGTTAATAAATAAATAAAATATATTTTTTCCTTGAGGTTATTTATGTAATTTATACCCAATATACATATTAAATCCATCATTATATCCATACATGGAATAAATTTGTGGGAAAAAACATATCCCATCGTAGTGCTGGCAATCCATACATATACAGGAATGATATTTTAATTAACCATTGTATAGAAAAGTAAATGAATAAGGGTTTTGAATCCAATTTATTTAAAAATTATATATTTAAAATAAAAATATAATTATATTATAGTTTTAATATAATTAAAGAGGTATAATAAGAAATAAAATGAAAATTCTTGGTGTATAGTTATACCTCTTCATCAAAAAATAATTTTTGAATAACACCTTATGATTTCATAGGTAGACTTTTGATTAGAATATGGAATATATGGCATTTTTATAATATTTTTATTTTATTTGGGAATGGATTGGTTGAGATAATTTTTCCATTTTTATGAATAGGGGATAAGTGGTTCCATTTTATAAGTGAAGGACGTGACAATATTGTAAATATGGTTTCATTCAAAATATTGAATGGCATTATTCATGGTATTGTGGAAACAAGGAACCATAAATTCATTTATAATATATAATGGGGTTTATAATAGTTATAAAATCATATTTATACAAGTGTTGGAATATTCGAAGAATTGTATTCCAGTTAAACCTATTTAAAGCCAATTTAACCTTAATTGTGAGAACTTAAATTGAAAATGATAACATATTTTGGATATGAAAAATAATTATGAAATTCTAAAAAACTATTTAAATGATGATTTTTAAAATGGAATTCAATTTTCCATAATGATATTACAAATTTGGTTGAGAATTTTTCATTCTATGAAAATAAAAGAGTAGAAAAATCATTTTTAGAGGATATCTAATTTATGGTTAAAAATTATTTTACATTAAAAAAAAGTAAACATTTTTATATCCATTTACTTTTTTTCTCATTTAATAAAAAATTAATTTTTTACACTTTTTGATCAACCCAAAAACGAATTTCACAATCCAACTATACCATTAAATGTGAAGACAAAAAATTAGTATTGAAATTCAATAAATTATAACATATATTCACAAATGCCATTATTGGGTTTATAAATTTAATATAATGTTTAAAAATAAATTATTAACATCATAAATGTGTATTTGGATGTAACCAGGTCCTTATATTTTGTTTTTTCCAGTATTACCAAAAAATAATACCGTAAAAGGGACAAAATTTTGAAAAGTCAGTATTTTCACGATTCACCCAACAATCAACTATTTTAGATGAATCTTTGAAATTTTCCCTAGATAAATTAGTTGTAATGAATCAATAAAATAATCAAATTTCTATGAAATTACAATTTCATAAATTTATTAATATATCTCATAAATAAATGAATGTAATTTTTGGAAAGACAATTTAGTCAAAATAAAAAGACAATTTCATTTTTCACATTAAATTAATATTTCTATTACCCTGATAAATGAATTTATAAAAAATAAATCCAAAAATTTAACATAAATTTTCAATTATATTTAAAATCCAACAAAATATAATTCATGACATATATTTTAATATTAATATTAATAAGATAAAATTTACAACTTCTAAAGAAAACATACATTAATTCATGAACTACCCATGATAATTCTATTTATATAATGAGTATTTTTCATGATATAATTTATTTAATATTTAAAAAAATTTGACGATTTTACAACACCTATTCTCATGTTAGGCATTTCATCCATATCTCCGATTAATCTTGGGTTTGAGCCCAAGTGATTTCGGAACATGACGAGTTGTCCTAATATCATATAAAATACCCTTTAGAGGGAATTGATAATTTTTAAAAATAAAATCACTTTATTCATGAAATAATATAGTCATTTAAAAATTTTATTGTCTATTATATAGAGAAATAATAATTTTACCAAGAGATGGGGAGTATTTTCTCCCAAAAACTTTTTAATATGGTACTCCATAGTAAAATTTAGACAGAATGTTACATTATTTATAAAATAATGAAAATTTTATGTTGTTTTTCCCACTGGTGGTGTTGATTCTAGGTTTGTGCTAAGGTCAAATGAATCTTATGTTGTAGTATCTCTACTATTTTTTATATTGTATCCCTTTCAGATAAATAAATTTGGAATATAGATTTTAATGGAAGGGGTTGATTTAATTGTGGACCTTATAAATTAAAAAAATGACTAAGATGACCCCAAAGATCATGATAAATACAATATGAGGTAGAGAATTAACTAATGACCATATGGTTTATGTTTAATCCTTTTTTATTTGAGACATAATTTTATTGTGAGGTCATTCCATTGGAAAAGATACACCTTTATAATGATAGTTCCCAAAATGTGGTATTATCCCCTTTTGGTGACTAGATGTGGTGTGTGGAAAATTTAAACATAAGTTGAGATACATGATTATATTTAGGGAATTAATAGTACCATCCTCATAAATGTTTATGTTCCAAAAATATATTACATGACATAACCCTCTCAATGGAAGGTGATATGTTTTTTACGTTTTTTTGTCCCTTGGAATTACTGAGTAGTCAAAGGTCTATATGACAATAAAATTGGATCCAACACCTTTGATGATATTCAAATAAAAGGATATTGTATTAACTACTTTATTGGTAGTATGTTTTCTAGTTCTAATGAATATATGTGAGGCGAGGTTGGGAATCATGTGGGATATGATATTTTTATTTATTAATGTTGGGATTTATTCCTTATTTCCCATTTATTTTATAAATGGTATTAAAGATATATATTTATTTATTAGTTCCAGCCATAATTTTCATCATTCATTCATTATATTTCATTTCCAATGACCACTTAGCCCAATTTTATACGCCATCATTTTATTTTTTTATTTGTTTTCTATTTTTTTATTCATTCCTGAGCTATTATTGTGTAGTGGAATGGTAGATAAGTCTTGTGAGACATTTGTGAGAAAACATTTATGTATTGTGAAAGAATAAAAATGGCTAATTGTGTATTTTAATATGATATTTTTATATTATATTCCTTATTAGTAAATAGAAATATAAAATTAATTAGATAGAGGTAAAGAACATTTATCATTTTCCACTAGAAACCCCTAATGAAACATGGATCATGTACTACTACATCAATAACACTCCATGATCTCTATGGGCTATTTTCTTGAACCATAAGTCTATGAATTTTTTAGGGATAAATTTACCTTCTTTGATTATAAAAATAATTTATTACTATATCTTACCAAAAGATGGACATGACACACCTATAAATTATAAATTATTTAAACTTATGTCATAACAAAACACGTCAAAAGAGTGGAAGGGATAACGTATAATATAAAAAAATTTATACAAATTTATAATAGAATGAAATATATAAAACAAATCCATCCAAATTTAAATTTTTATAAAATAAAGCCATTTTAAGGGAAAATGGAAACCAGGGTTCACAGCCAAAAGCCACTACGTGCAAAAAGAGCTCACAAAATCATTGAACACCAAACTAAGATTACTGGACTCTGCTATTTTACATAGTTTCCTGTTAAGTGCACTAACCTGGGTGTCCGGATCCTTGCTAATGAGCTCTTCAAAGTGAGAGATCAATCGTTCCATTGTATGAATGAATTTTTCTAAGTTGACTTTATTCTGATTGAAGCCTCGGGTCACAATGCAGTCTTGTTTATCTATCCACGCTATTTTCTCCTCATTGATATCCACTTGTATCTTTCGTTCATCCATTTTTCTGAGATCCTCTTCTGAGACTTTGGGTCGTACCTCTTGTTCAAGAATTTCTTCCTTGCTATGCAGGATGAGCCTCAAGCTCTCCACATCATCTCCATTCCTGTCTCCCGAAGTCCTTACCAATACTTTACTCCCCCCTTTTTGAGGGATTGTGCTTTCCTTTTCCCTACCCTTCTTGGCCGACCTGGTCTCCATAAGTTTTGGCAGATGGGAGTAGTCTTTGCGAGCCATAGATTTTTTCCCCCGCACCACAATACAATCCCTTATGTCTCCTTGTTTCCCTTTCTTCCTCCTAACGTTATGAGGTCCATTCCCTTGAAAACGATCCAAACTATCCAGTGAAGAGTGGAAAAGAATGTCGTCACTTGAAGAAAACTCCTCATGAGACAATGGCGATTCATCAACCTCCAAACCAGCAAAACGGTTCCCAAAAATTAACTCCGAGCCTTCATTGAGGGGGTTGTGGGCACTAGAGGACATTCCCATACCATCCTCGTTCTCCAAGCCATAGTGAAGAGCAACCTCCTTGGAGGACCTCCCCTGAACCATGTCAACACCATCAAGCTGGTCATATCCATGACCCATAAACTGTAACCGCTTGATATTGTCCTCCCGTCCATGACTTTGCGGGCCACCGGGACCATGATCACTACTCACTGGCACCTTCCCTTTCAACATAATATTGGAGTCTAGTGAAGTACCATAATTATATCATTTTATAGTTAGGCTATTAGGTTAATAATAAAAACCCACCAATGTAAGTGCTCTAAATAATCATATTTTTTCACAATAAGTATTAAATGGAAAACCATAGTCTAATTAATTAATAAATTAAAAAACATTGGATTTAGATAATATTTTTAAATAATTTTTTAATGAGAAAAAGTTTAAAACCATTACAAAATAGGTTTATTGAGGAATATTTAAATTATATATTAAATGAATAGTTTTAATTAAAAATTTGTTTTAAATTACATATTCTATAATTAAAATTTTGATATCTTACTCTAATTACCTTTTTTATCCATAAGTACCAGTAAGGTTATTATTTATTGAGGCTTCTAATTCATACCGATCGAAAAAAATTAACCACCTTTTTTATCTGAATCACTCTATTAACTACATCAATATAGATGAAATATCTTAATAGAGGGTGAAGTGTAGTTTATAAGATAAGGGATCATTTAGGTTAAAGTGAGAACATGTGACTTCCATCGTTCAATAAATATATGATTAACAGATAGAACATTATATACACCCTATAAGACTGGGATGTTTTAGATCAAGGAGAAGATTTTGATTTTAAAGATTCTATTATATTGAGTTAACACAAAACTCCCAACATTGGTGGTCATACCCTCCCAAGATTAATATCTAAGAAATTATTTCATACTCATAGAGAAGTTTTTTTTAAAAAAAACTATAACATATCATAAACTATTGTTACTTCAAGAAAAAATCATTATTGCTAATAACATAGCATAATGAAATAAAACACGGACCAAAATTGCAACGTTTTTCATATATGTATGAGGGAATGAATCAAACAGTAAGGATTAAATTGATTCATTTGAAAAAATATTTATTATTTTATACATCAAATTATTTTTATAATTACATTTATCTATATTATTGAAATATAAGTTAGGTTATATTTAGTATAGAAAAAAATGTGTTGAAAACATGTTATAATAATAAATTTTTAATCACTTTTTGAGATAATAATATATTCCAACACAATTAAAAATAATCACAAACTCTTCAAACTAATTGTACAACCCTACAAACCATTAAAAAAGAAACATCCAAAAATAAGTTCGTATATATTACACCAATATCCAGTAAGGATAAAACTCAATAGAATTGTAGGTGAACTACACATAAAGACCATCCATAATCACCGCATAATAAATCTAAAAATATCTCTATGTAACAATTCTCTAATTTCACTTTTGTACCATTAAATTACTAATAAATAATTTTCTCACAAATTCTTCAATTAAAATTGATGTTAAGGGTTAGAAATAATCCCATATATGCCTCCATGAAAAGTGAGTTATGAAAAACAAATGGTATCTAAAAACAAAAATACTCATGGTGTACATATGGGTTGTGTTTTTTCGAAAATATAATGGAGAAACATTGAAAAATGTTCTAGGATTCATAAAATATTTATAAAATGTTGTTTACAGGTGATTTACGAGAATACCGATAAAGAAAAATAAATTTTTTCTTTAAGAATGATTTCATAATATAGACATTTGATCATTCCAAAACACTAGTCACAACATATTAATATTCAATGGTTGTAAGAGTTATTAAACCATGGGGTACATAGTTTCTTTATAATATATATATAAAAGAATTGTTCAAAAATCATGTTAGACAACATCCGCACTATATAAAAATTACTCTATCATTTAGAATATTAACTACTAAGCAACCACACAACACTTTCTTATTCCATACCATTATAAAATATATGATAGATTATCTTATTCTAGAGGATGGAATTTTGATATATGATTTAACCTATAATGTTGACCTTATGGAACAATTTTTTTTTTTAAATTAGTGGAAAATCAAACCAGGGTTGGTATGTTTTATCTATGAATGTAAGAAACCCAAATATAGTTTCCAATTGTTAGTGGTTACATTATTACATTGGCACTAGTTATAAGCAATGACAACCCAAAGGACAGAATAGTTGAGTACTTTTTTGGAAAAATAGATTAATACATGAGTCATTCATTAAAACTTAAATACAAAATAAAATGTAATAACTCACTCGAAAACAACATTATTCTACTATATTAACCCTTAATATTTATCATAATGTACGTATTTGAATCCTATTTAAAAATGAAACAAAACAAAGGTGTGAGATCTGAATCTTAGTAAGGGTTTGAATAAACTAGAATCTATCAAAAATAAGCCTAAATAATTATGAAAATGTATATAACTAATACACATTCCATTTAACCTTTTTACCAACCGAGTCTCCAAAGGAGGAGGGAGTGAGGAGTAATCCTTCCTCCCCTTTTTTGTCCAAACACACCTGCTAATCCTCAGGCTTGGAGTTTTATATTCTAAGAGTTCAGGTTCAACCCCAATGAGTTCTTTCCCGCAGCCCTCACCTCTCATCTCAATGATAACTGAATCATACCGAACATCCACCTCTGGGAGGCCTTCGAACCTGTTGCTCAAGTGTACTGGAGTACGTTTTAGAAAAACCAATCCTCCAACATCTTCTCCTCTGTTAGAAACTAAAGTGCCCAGAGTTAGTCTATGCTTCCCCTTACTCACATCCATATTGCTCTCCCCTAACTCTTATGCACACAAAACTATCGAAACCACCTGCACACCTCCTGTTGTCTGTTCCAGGGCCACATCCATCTCATTATTCTGAGTTTCCACTTGATAATCTTTATACCGAGATCTTCCATCGACACCACGGGTGGTTGGACCACTGATATCATCCCTAAGCATTCCAAATACCTCAAATAAATGTAGATTCATCTGATTGTCCATTGACTTTTTCCCAACATCGGAACCCAAAGCAACCTCAACACTCGCATCCCTGTCGGTTTAAGGTTTGTCTCTTCGTTCTTCCATCAGCCACAACAACTAAGGTTCCTCTTCACTATGCTCTCTGCCCACTTCCAATTTTCCCTCGCTACCCACCATTATGGTCTCCATCTGGACACCCTAGTGACCCATAACTGTGACCACCGGCTTTGCAGACCCACGTCGACATACAATAGAGAGATGTCCATTCACCCTACAAGCCGAGAAAAAATCGGTCCAACTCTCATAAACTGCACGCTGTTTACATCTATACTTTTCACCTAATTATATCCATACTTAATCAAAGGTGATTCTAGACACATCCATCTCAACACACACCTACGGATTTATTGGGTGGAAAATAGCTTTTGTGCGACTGTCCGAGAAAAGATATCTTCCAATAAGGTTTGCAAGAATTTTTAACACAGAGTTATTTTGGAAAGGTAGTGGAACATTGGGGAAGCTGGCCCAAATCATAGAAGAAGGTGGGTCACACTTCAATAAGGAGCAATACTCTTGGACTTTCAAACAAGATCTCATATTGGTAGGGGGATTCAATAACGGTCTGATCAGTATGGAGGAGTATATCAAGTCTTAGGATCAACTCACTTCTGAGGATGAAAAGATGATGACTATGGTACTGGACTCTCATGTATCATCTTTATCATTGATGTTGTTCATAGAAGCAGGCTCTGGAGACCTTAATATACTATTTTATGATTCTGTTTAGGTTGGATTGCTGAGTTTGGCTGGTTGGTGGACTGTTGTGTGTACTATACCTAAGTTAAGTTCAATGATCAATTTATTTTGCTAAAAAACGTTTTCCCGCAATAATCAATTCACTCGGATTTGCTTCGGATTGGTATTAGAGCATAGAGTCTTCACTAGAGCTTTCCTTTTGAATTTGGTCATTGAGAGGGTATGGCTTCGCCATTGGTACTGTGCTCGTGCATTCCCATAGGATTGCTCGTCAAAGGGTCTTCCTCCAATGAAGGCTACGATATGGTGCAACTGCTAGGGAGGAGCCTATTATGCATTTTTTCTTTTTGTTTTGGTTGGTTTGTGGTTGGTGTTGGATCCTTTGGTTTATCAATTTTCCATAAAAGTATTTTTATAATAAAAAGTAATTTTCAGTCAGTCAGTCAATACACATTCCATTAAATAAATTATTTTATCATAATATGATAGGAATAAATGTAAATAAAATATTTCCATAAATTTTCGAGATAAAACATATCCATGGATATATAAATTAATTAGAAAATTACTTGAGAACCTATATGTAATCACGTAATGAGGGAATGAATATTTCTAGATATAATAAATAATCATTCAAGGATTGGTTCAATAAATCATAAATAAACAGTTAAGGCCTCATCCCATACCAATACTAATTTGACTCATAATACCTACTTGAGAATAAAGGGGATATAGAGGGCATCAACCATCACATACAATTTCTAATGAATTCCTCATATAAATGTGTTGAAACCTAATCAACAATACATTCATTTTAAACCGGCATATAAACGTTAAAAAAATTACCCCTTCAATATTCATAAACATAAACCATATAATGTAATATAGAAAATGGTATCACAATAGTACACACCTAGTAAAATAGTTGAAAATCATTCAATATAATATTGAAGGTGGTATCATAAAATTCCAACCTTAATGAATAATATGATTCAACAATATATGTTTACACATAGTAAAATACATTTTTAATATCATTGATGAATTCTTGATGAAATTCAATTTCTATATTTAATCCAATTATTTTTAAAACAATGCTCAATTATAGGAGAAAACATTTCATTTATAAGTTACATTGTAATCTTGTAATGAAAGCATAAAAACATAAAGGGGTGATGTTAGTGGTAAAATATTATCATGATTTACAAGATAAGAACCATTCCCTTCATATTTAACTTCTTCAAAAAAGTAATAAATAATTATGTTTGGAAAATGAAATAAAATTCCTTTCAGACTATTTTGTAAAAATACAAACATGGATCAAAATAGATTTAAAATTTTATAGTATAATATTATAATTATTTTATAAATATTATTGGAGAAAATAAAAATTTATGATATATATTCCTCAGTATAGAGGTAAACATAAACAATCCAAAAAATAATATGAGATTGTGAAATAACCCTTACCTTAGGTCGAATTTCCCCAATATGTAGAAAACATCTTATATAGTGGATTTTAACAAAATTATTCTCTTTCTTTTATAATCATATTAATTTTTATTATAACATATATTATTCCCTTGTAAAATTTTAGGACATGTCTAATAATAATTGTTTATTAATCTCGCTATTTCTGGTGTTAATTAACTTGACTTTTAAGGCCTGTTTGGTGTTGAATGTCACAGTTACCTTGAATATGATTTAGATCCAAAATCTCAAGAATAATAATTGGTTTAAAAATAAAATATTTAATCATTATATACATTTTTCAACACATTAATTAATGTTTAACATATAAAATTAATTACATCACTTCTTAGAGATTATAACATGTATGTATGCCCGAGAGATGATATCATTTATAAATGGTTGAAAAGGTATCTAAAAGGTTTATATATTAATTTTATGGAACCATTATCATGTAATAATTATCATACTCATTGGTTATCTATATCGTTATAAAAATATAGTTAATTTGGTGAAGAGAAGTTGGTTACATCGCTATTTGGTAACGGTAAGTTTCACGTACAGATTTGCGCTGCTTTAGGTTTTCATAGGATTGATTATAGGTAGAATATGGTTTTTCCCTAATCATTATAAATTCATATATTATAATAAATACTCACATTTTTACCTTAGGATAGAATCAACACATGAATATGAATTACATGATGAATTGTACTTTAATAGGGATATAAACACAATTACCTATTTATCAGCAGTTGCCCTTTAAATCTCTTATTGAGGTATACAATGATGGACTTTTTGGAAGAAATGAACCTCTAAAACATGGATTTGGATGTTGGTAAGATAATTGATTAGGTTTTTAATGAGATACAAGGTTATATGTGGGGTTAATAATTGAGGGAGGAGGTTCTCTTTTATAATTGAGGAGAGGGGTACATTTAAAATTAATCAAAATATTAAGTAAATATAAAATATGCATTAATTATAAAAAAGACTTAAATATAAAGGAATTCAAATATGATATATGATAATATAGAAATATTATCACAAAATATAATTTAAACAAGTTTTGGTATAATTTTAAACCCTGAAATTTTTATTAACCCCTTATTTAATTATTATTGATGTGACCCGTGGTAAGCATTGTTTTAATTTATATGGTTTAAAGATTTCATTATAAATGAAAAAAAGATTCATAAATAGTCCATTTATAATTTTATCCACTATATTCCATTCACATGGACAATGAAATTATATTCAAATAATTTTAAACAATTTATTAAAATATCATTTTAATAAATTTATATTAATGTTATTTGGACACTATTCATTTAATTAGACATAAAATATATTAATAGAAAGGGTGAATTAGAAAATAATGATTCCAAACATCTCTAATATATCATATATATGTATAAAATTAGTTAGTCACATCATATCATCAACATTATATCAAAATTAATTTTTATAAATTCACTTATTTTATTTATCTGTTAATTTAATAAATATACTTTTAATATTACAAAAGCATAAAAGGTAGATATATAATTTATAAAAATTAAATCTTTATAAAGTAAATAATTTAATTAATATCAATATTAACATTTTTATTTGTCCATATCCACTTTTTTCCCAGGTTTACATATAAAACATATTAATAACAATTAGGGTGACATTTTGAAACTATCTACGATTTAAATAATATATATGTATTTTTCATGGAAAATTGTACACCAAATAAATCAAATGTGATCATTAGGTGATAAGGGTTAAGAAATTCTCTTTCCATCAGTATAATTATATATAATTAATACCATATCAATTTTATGTAAACTAAATTAATCTAATTTACCATTTGTAAAGGTGAAATTTTTTTCCATGATTTCTATTCATTTTGAAAACAAGTAAAAGTGGGAAAATTAAAAAATTTAAACCTCTAAATGAGAAATATGTCAATAAGTTTCTCAAATTCAATACTTATAAGTTTAAGAAATTAATTTTTTGATATCTTCACAAAATAGGATGAAATCTCATTTAAAAAATTGCTATTTTTAAGAATAAAAAATTATTTATTCATATCCTATGGATAATTTAAAAGAAATATGAATGTTAAATACTTTTATTGAATATATATATATAGAATTATTATAAATCCCCAATAGTGACTCAGTCAATATTTTTATTATATACCTATTTTTGAAGCCCAAAATTATTTTTATAGAAAAATATATCTATAATAATTATTATTATTTTATTTCATATGAATAGATAAAAAAAATTATTCTATTATTAATTAATCCATTTATATATATATATTGAAATTTAGAGAGTTGTATTTATTCCTATTAGACTAACGACTATGTTATAATAGTAACAAAATAGATCGTGGTTCATTTGAATTCGATATTGCATGCAACACCAGCTATTGAAGATAATATATTTATTTAAAAGATACATATAATAAAATCAGGGTGTGTTAAATTCTTCCATCCTTAGAAGACATATTTTCCTTGAAATTTAGAGTATTTCACCATCAAATTAGATTTTGGAATCTATTAATCATAACCTTTTCAAGTTCCCACGGTATCTCTTATTTTTTATGATTTTTCAAAAGTATTATTACCATCTGACCCATATGATTCATTATTAACTCTTATTAATTATGTAGAATCTGGAAAAGTATTTCACAATATGATAAATTAGGTAACAATTCTATTTCATCATAATTGATAAAATGCATCAGGTCTGGCTTGTAATTATATAACAGGGAGATATTGAACACATCAAGTACTTTAGAATCGATACATGGAATTTCCCAAGGATAATCCACATCTCCAATTACTTCCATAATTTCAATGGTCTGACATACATGGGGATATTTTCTCCTTTCATAGAAAATCATATAACACCCTTCTATTGACATAAAATCATGAAAAAGTGATCTCCCACCTGATATTTTAAATATTTCCTTCAGTTATTGCCATTTATAATTTTTCCACTTTGATCTTATTTGGTATGGTATTGAATACTAATTACCTTTTCCCTTTTTTCTTCAACGTGTTTTAGGCTTACAAGCTTCATGTCACCAGATTCATCTAAACTTGTTTGTGTCTAATGTCTCATCCTATATAATCATTCATACGATTCCATTTGAATACTTGAATGCAAGATTATATTATATGAAAATTATAACAAAGGTAAATAAAAATCACACGTACCGTGAAATCCATGGAGAAGGAACTCAACGTGAATTTCATTGATTGGATATTCATTTCTAATTATCCCATAGTTTGAGGGAGAAAATGGGTGATAAAATGGAGATTAGTATCATGATCCTTCTAATTATTTTTTTATAATTTTTGATTTAAATCACGATTCATAATTATAAATAGTTGAAATAGGTTCACCATAAAGTCTTAAAAAAACATTAATGTTGATTTGGGAAATTATATCTTGTCAGAAATGATCCCTTATAATGGGAAAATGTGCTGATTTTGTAATTTGATCCATATTTACCCATATTAAATCAAGATTTTGTAGAGCTTTCATAGTACATTTAAAAATTCCATTGATATGTAACCTCATTCCCTTTTAAAAATTGGTTGGGGGTTTTATGACTGTTCTATAATGTTGTCATTTAGTCAACATTAGTTTTAAAACTAAACTCCTTTAAACATAATCAATGATTTCCAGCTTCATATTATACCAAATAAATATCCCTTTAAATCCCAATACATCATGGTGATACCAGGGGGTGTAGAGAAATTTTAGATATGAGAATGAGAAAAGAATACCATTTTTTAAATGGGAATAGAGGGAACAAAATTCCCCATTCCAAATTTTTAAATTCCATCTTCATCTATGAAGTCTACAAAATTCCCATCATTCACATCTATAATTTTATTTTGAAAATTCTAATCCCCAAACTAAGAGCTTTTTATCTTTTATAATATTTATTATTTTGAATCCATTTGAAATAGGTGTGATTTTTTCCTTTAATTAGTATTTCCCTTACACATCATTACTAGATTATTCAACACAATATCCCTATCATTTATCATTTTTTAGAGTACAATGATAATTCCTCTACAATGAATTTATTTTCATTATTTTACATAACTAGGTGGTATTGTATTGAATAATCACAATCCTTCAGTAGATCTAGCCATCTTCCTTTCCTCATGTTGAGTGATTTATGTGAGAAAATATAATTTAATCCATGGGGATATAATTATATCTAACATTTTTACTATATAGAATGCGTGTTCATGTCTTTAAAGAAAAGATTAAAACTCATAACTCAATATCATGGGTTGGACAGTTCTATTCATGATTTTTCCTTTGTCTTTATTCATAGTAAATTACTCTAGTATTAATAATAAGGATAAAGCCAAGCCCCTTTTTTAATGGAATCAATAAATATCAAAATCCAACACTTCATGAAGGTAGAGTATGGATCATAGAATTAACTATTCTAATCTAAAAATATTTAAAACATTATTATCATTTATTTATCCATATGAACATTACCCCAATAAGTGAAAGACTAGTTAATGAGTTAGATAATTGATAATTTTTATAAAAAATTCATTAATAGTAAATTCCTAAATCAGGAAAAAAACTTACCTAATTTTTGTTCATTAGTAAAGGTGATTCTCTTTCTACCTTTTATTCATATTATTAATTGATGTTCCATACTTATATATAATGTGTAAAAGAAAAGAAACAATCCAAACCAATATTATTCACATTCTAAATTTCCCATATAAATACATTATTCTAAAAATCTAAAAAATGATTCATAACTTGTTCTTGTTGTAATCATAGTTCTTCAAATATACCCAGATATTGATAATAAATACCATATAAAAATTATCAATATATTCCATGAATACATAATTTATTATATCCATAAAATTATATGGTGTATTATCCAACCCAAATGGAATTACTATAAACTCATAATATCCACACCTCATTCAAAAATATATCATTAGAATATTATTCTTATTTAAACATAATTAATGTTATTGTGAATGGTCCAATCCTTGAAATTATTATTATCTATGTATTTGTTGATATAATTCATCAATATGTGGAAGAAAATACTTTTTCCTTATAGTTGTAGCATTGATTTAATTAGAATCAATGCATAGCCTCATAGATCCACCTATCTTCATAACCAAACAAATATGGTCTCCCCAAGGTTAAACACTAATATTTATAAATCCCTTACCACTCAAATCCTCTATTATTTTTCTTCAACTCTATAAACTCCATAATGCCCATTTTATAGTGATTCTATGATGTTGGTATTCAATTAGGTATAAAATCAATAGAAAATTTATCTTCCCACTTAAGTGGATATTCATGTAATTTTTTAATCAACATGTTACTATTAAACATGTACATATGCAATTTAAAGATCACTTTTTCTTCATTTGGTTTAATCTATTCATATTTATCAAGAATAAAATTTAAATGACCTACTGGATGTGGATACAAATATTATTTATATGATTTTGTCTCCCCTTTAAAGATAATAAATTTCATATTTACACAAATAATCATAATTTGCTTCTCTTTGTAATAATGTTTTCATTATGTTTTGAATAACAATATATAACAAGTATTATGTCAAAATCAACCACTGGTGTGATAATAAAATTTGATGTAGATCATGTTCTTGTGAAATAATAGGAAATGATTTAGTCATATTTTTGAAATTAGATTTTTAGTATAAGTTTTTACTAAAATATCCTTCTTAAGGTAAATGGGAAATGCATAAATTTTATGGAAAATTGCGATGAAATTAAATACTATCATTATATCGAATCAAATAATACATTAGATAAATTTTGGGGTATGCTTAACTCACCTACCACCAAATCATTTGGAGCTTCAACCTTTGGTATTGTGATCACATAACCTCGGTCTTGATGTCTTATCATTTTATATAAATGATTTTCTTAATGATTAGGATAATCATTTTCACAATGCCCCAACTATTTATAGGTAATGCACTATATATTACTGAATTTATTATTTACCATAAAATCAAGTGCTTTGTGGACATTTTATCTACACTTGTAACAAAATACTATTCCCAATATGCATATTCCATGGTGCTACATTACATATCTAGTTCATGATATAAATTCAACCTTTCCATTCTTCTATTTTTCCTTATTTCATTTTTCTTAGTACATAATAGTCATGTTCTATACATTCAACCCATTAAATCTATAAAAAAATAAAATTATTTTTAAGAATTCTTTTCCCATGATACAATATCCTCATATATTGATTTTTTTGGAAGAATAGTTCCATTTGATGATTTCATATAATACCACTACTAAAATAGTAAACTATTATCTTTGGATAAGGTTCATAGTCAACATCATGCCTTTACAACCATGTAAAGATGGCTTCATACATATAAACATTCTCATCCTCATTTTTTCTTAGTCTTAGGAATTAAATATCCCTATTTTCACTTTTATCACAAGGAAAATATTTTCCGAAGAAAAGATCCACAAAATATTTAAATTACATGTTTTATATCTCCTCCACCTCCTTAGTGTTCTAAATAAATTACAATAATTGATCTATATCTCCTTAGAGATTATAAAATTACACGATAACATCCTCCCTATAATTATATCCAAATGTTATAAATTTATTACCTAAGGACCATATCCATTTCATGGCTATAAATGGGTTTTAGTCCCAATGAATGATGGATTTTATTATTTCAAGAAGATGTCTAACATTGATTCACCACATTCTTGATTGGGATTCTACAAAAGGGTAAATTTATTTCTCATAACCTGAGTTATATTTTCCAATACATTTATAAGATATTTATCTCCAGTTTGAGCTTCACAACAAACAACATTATATAATCATGGAGGGTAATCCCAATTTGGATTACTAGTGTTGAAATTCATTCCATTCCATCATTTATGATCCATTTATAAGAAATTGAATACTATATATTAGATTATATTTAATTTAGAAACTAGTTAAAAACATTCTATAAATTAAAAATTTAAGTATGAAAATTCCTAATATCATAGTCTTGGTTAAATTAGGGGTAATAAAATATTCTATTATATAGTTACATTATCCTTATATATTATTATAAAAATATTTATTCCAAAGTAACTACTAAATATTTTTTTATACAAACTGTAAAGACCCCAAATATAGTAACATATTATTAGTGGTTACATTATTACCTTAGATCAAGGTACAAGTGATATAATGCCCAAGGGATGAAAAATTTAGCAGTTTTAGAATACTAGATACATAATTGAGTAATTCATTATAATAGAAAATTTAAAATGAAACATAATAACTCCATTAAAAACACACTTATTCTTCTAGATTGATCCATCATATTAATCATAATATAATTCTTGAAATCATGGGGAAATATGAAACATAAGAAATGGGTGGGCTCAAATGATTAATAAGGGTAATAATATTGAATAATAATCCATAAATATGAATAAATAATTATGGAATAGTAAATAATAGAATCACATTCCAATAAACAAATAACATGAGAGTTATATAGTACAAATAAATATAAATTAAATAATTCTATAATATGTTGTTCTAAAACATGTTCATGGATATAAAAACTAATCATACAATCACCTAGGAACCAATAAATAAACTCATAATGAGGTAATGAATAATTCTAGATATCATAAAATTCCATGAAGGCGTCATCCAAGACATTATATATAAATGGGTAAGGTCATAACCCATTCCAAAATTATTTTTTCTCGAGTGTCTTGTCATTTCCTCATGGGGCTATAGCGGGCCCCATCCATCAATTAGTTCATCTAATGAATTCCTCCTATGAATGGGGTGAATCAAAATCAAAATATATATTTATATTTAAATGATAAAATGAAATATTTGTATCTTTCCTCAATCATTAAACAAAAATAAAAACATTCAAAATTAATATGGTGAATTGTATCAAAATAGTACATTCCCAGTCAAACTGATTATAATCCTTTAAATAAAATATGGTTGGTGGTATCATATGAGTTCAAACTCTATGAATCATATGATTTTACATATAATTTTTATGTAGAGTAAAATATATTATTAAGAACTGTAAATCAATTTTGAGGAAATTACCCTTTAAATTTAAAAACACACTTATTTAAAATGTTTCATAATTATAAAAGGAAAAAATATATTTGAAAAAAAACCTTTGATTTTTTTTAAGCAAACGTCAAAAAATTATTGGTTTATGTTCGTGGGAAAACCCTCTAATTCATTATGATTTATAAAAACAATTCTTTTTTTAATTCATAAAGAACCAAATTTAGAATTGATGGACAAATTCATTTCAAACCACTATAAAAAATAGAAAACATGGGTAAAAGTGCATTTAAATTATCTTATAATAATATTGAATTTTTTAAACAAATTTCGTAAAATAATGGACATTTAGGTGAAATATTCCCCAGTGGATTCTTAAATATAAACAATATTTAATATTATTGAGATTGTGAAAAAATGATTACCTTTAGTGTAATTTCATGTGTACTTATTTGAACCACATGTATAGTGTTTTATAACATTTTAATACGTTATACCAAAATCATGTTAGTATTTATTATATCATTTATTATCCACTTATAACGTTTTACTACTCATTTAATATTTTAATTTTATTTGTTTCACTACTTTGGGTGTTAATTTCCTTTTTTCCTCAATTAGTTTTGTCTTGAATATCTGGGATCTCATGTGTAGGATATAGAAACTCTATATGTAGAATAAATTTTAGGTCATAAATATAATATTTAATTATTAAATTCATTTTCATAACTATTCATTAATTTTGAACATATAAAATGATTCACATCACTTTGGGTTGATGGCAAGTCATACGTACGCATGAGCAATGATATTATTTACAAATATATTAAAGGATCAATATACATTTGGTATATAAATTTTCTTAAACAATTATTACGTCATAATTATCATTTATCTCTACTATCCTCATCATTATAACCATCGAATTAATGTGGTGATGGAAGTTAGATAAACTACTATGCGGAGACGATAAGATATAGAAATGCACATTTGGGGCTGTAGTTATTCATTGGATGGATAAACAGTCGAATATGGTAGTTTGAAAAAATAATATCAAATTATTATATAGATTATACAGTATTTTTTATTCTATGTTACAAACAATACATTAAATGGATGATGAAGAAAAAATGTACTAGAATGAGTTGGGAAACACAATTACCTATTATATGGAAGAATTCATTTAGATCACTTATTAAGGGATCTATGATTGTCATTTTTGTATTACCATGACCTCCAAAACTAGGCTATGGATGTTGGGAAGAGAAATGGGTTTCATTTTTTCAAAATATAAGGCATAATTTTGTGTCAATAAGTCTGTTAGGGGGTCCCTTTTATAATTTTGGTGATGTCCACTCTTGGAACTCCACAAGATATTAAATTAATATAAATTAAATTCGAATACGAAATGGAACGAAATGAAATTTTTTTGGTAGATAATATATTATAAGGATTATATCTCATCATCCAATAGAGTTCATATTTTTTTTTTAATTTTAAATCATATATTCTTTATTATCAACTTAGTTAATTAATTTTGACCATACCATGGTAACAAATATTTCTATTATAAAGGTTTAATAATTTTACTATAAATGGAAAAATTCATCGTTAATGTGACATTAATGTTGTGTTCAACTATATTCAATTCACATTGCCGACGAAATGCTTTTTATGAGTATCAAGTATATTTAAAATATATTAAATTAATGTAAATTTACAATTAATTTAATTTGACATCACATATATCAAGAGAGATTGGAAATTTCAATATAATGATTTCATACATTTATAATATCTCATATAGATATATGATTTTTTTGTAACAAAAAATCATCCAAATTATAACAAAAATAATATTTTAAAATAAATTATTTTATTTTTTTGTTACTTAAATAAAAAAATTTATAATGAAAAATTAATCAATATAATTATATAATTTCCAAAAAAAATAATTTCTCTATAGATAATAATTTCATTAACAAAAAAATTAAGATTTATGTTCATTTATTCCCACATTTTCCCCTTGTGGATAGAAAATTTATATTAAAAACAATGAGAGTTCTATTTTGGAACTATCATTGATTTGAATAATATATAAATCATTTAAAAGGTCAAGTGACCATTAAATAAATCAAATTATATCCTCAGTTGATATGTGTCAAATCCTTTTAATCCCATAATAACAAGGATGAATAATTATGACCTTATTACTTATATGTAACCTAAATTAATTCAATTTACTCTTTATAGAACAATTAAAATTCATATTAAAAAAATATACATTGGGGAAATTAATAAATTTGAAACAATTAATTAGAAATATGTAATTAATTTCATTATATTCAAAACCTATAAGTTGATTAAATAATTTCATAATATGTGAGAAAAATGTGATAAACTCATATTTTAAAAATTGATGTTTCTTAAGAATGAAAATATATTTTTCATATCTTAAGCGTAGTTAATAAATTGTATGAATACTAAAAAATGTGATTGAATATATATATATATATATATATATTAATATAATTCCCCAATAGAGACGAGTTCAATTTCATTATTATTAAACTATATTTCTTGCACTAAAATAGTCTTAAAAATAACATTAATTATTATTCTTATTATTATTATTTTATTACTTGTAAATTGATAACTAATGAATGTTATTCTATAAATGTATAAACCACATATATATATAATTTAAATATTTACTTTTTTTTAAATGGGCCAAGGTACTTTTTATAAAAAACAGAAACAAGCATACAAAAGGAGTGAAGTAGTAAAATTCACACAAGTCATTGGACCTCATTATGAGAGCCCAATTTTTTTCATATCTTGTCCGCAATCTTTTGTTCCGCATCCCGTAAGGCACCCTCATCAAAACCATGACCTCGCCCTCGTCTCTGACCCCTGGAGTGAAGCGCTTCAAGATTATTTTCTTGTTGAAGATGGCTTTCAATGTCTTCATCCGAATTTGAATACATAGAGTGGGTTTCATCTTGCATTGAACTCATGTCTGATCGACCTCGTCCTCGCCCAGAATTTCTAGGGGGTCTTCCACGCTTAGCATGTTGCCCAGATCCATCATACTTCTTTGCAGCCGGATCCAAGTCTACAATGGGGGGATCCTCTATCATCTGATGATGTTCCATCATCCTTGGTGGGGAGAGCATCATGGTCGAGGTTTCCACCTCTTTCCGAGGAGGATCAACAACCGCAACCTCCAACTGACCTGCAGCACTACTAAGAACATTAGAAGTGGTTACTTTCCCATGAGAATAAGACTTCATATCAGATTTTCCAGGTGAGGGAACTGTGGGTGATGAAGCCCCAATATCACCCTCATGAAGTAGGAACTCCTTTTAGGGAAACAAATCAACTTCAAGAGGAACATTGACAACACGATCAGGCATTGGATGCAAAGGCATTTTCCTGCTTTTTTATCATCAAAAAAATGTGTGGTAGAGGAAGAAGAAACCACATTAACCATAACAGAATCAGCTTGAACCTTGGGAAGGGGGGTCTGGCATGACATGTGAGCAGTGATACCCACCATTTCTGGATCTTGAGCGAGGTCCTTAGATATATTGGTCGCACAATTCCCCGATTCTCAACAATATTAGCCCAAGACCAACTGCCATGCTAGAAAGAGATCAACTGAAGTTGTACATGCACATTAGGAGGGTTCATAATATAATCTGATGTGTTATCAGCCATAGTATTATGCACAATAATAGGCTGAGGTGAAAAATCCTTCTCCTACTTATTTTCAAATTCACATTGGACATCTAAAACAGTCATCTTCTAAGAAGGATTAACAGAAATCAAGGCATCCCCATTAAAACCAGTAGTCTAAGTAGTTAAACCAGAGTAGTCAACCTTCTGGTGTTATGACATTTTGAATCAGGAATGTATATCATTCCCACTTATATCATAGAAATCACAAACAAGTGATCTTCTACAATTTCCAGAATCAGGACCTATAGTTTTACAGTCTGGGAAAAACATGGGGAGGTTTTCATATTCTATTTTTAGTTCCAATTCATCAACATCAGTAGAGAGATGGACCTTATCAATTAATGTAGAACAAAGAATACTTTCAACTAAAAATCTAGCATAGTTTCTATACCTGGAAGCCTCTGTTTCCTTATCCATTTTTATTGGAACTCCCAATGCTAGAGCAATATCATATAGAATACGAGGATTACAAAGGATCCAATTTAAGCCAAAGACCTTCACCCAAGTCTGAACCATCGTGTTTCTTATTTCCAGGGAGTGGAACATTATTTCCCATTCCCGGATGTGAAACGCTCTGTGTTTGAAAGAGATAGAGTCGTGACCCTAGGCACACATCTTAAGGTCTTCATATGGAAATAAGATGTGGTATAACACTTTCTTTAAAGAGACACACTTCCAGGAGTCGAACACCCAGACACCTGTCAAGTGCTGTATTATAAGATTGAGCATCCATGGTGCAGAGCCTCTCAGCAAGATGAGTCTAGCAATGATGGAGTGGACTCCTATCTCCAGTCTTTCTGATATGGCATCCAAATCATCTTTGACGTGGGAAACTGTCCCTTTCCGACGAATATCGGCATTCAAACCTTTAATGGAAGAAAAGGTGTGGTATTGATAACTGACCACATTTCAATTCGTATCTGAAGATTTTTGATTCACGAGCGCTGGTGCTTCCTAGAGTTTATGAGAATCAGAATGACCTTGAGCACGAAATTCTGCCATTGATGTCGATGACGGTGGATGCAAACCCTAATAAACATTTTGAGGAGATGGGGAGCATTCCACGCTGCTCGCCATATTTAGCCATTTTCACGTACCAATTATTATTTAAATATTTACTTATTCATATTTATTATTTCCATATTAATAGCAATGTTATAACAATCACATTATAGAATACAGTTTCATTGAACTCATTGTTACATGCAACACAATCTTTTGAAGATATCCATTTTGTGTTAAAGAGACATACCATATTATCCTGGGGGTTATAATGAAGTATTGGGAGTTGATACCCCATAATTTACCCAATATAGGGGAGTTACCTAAGGAATAGGCTCACACCATAATGGGTTATGTTAAAGTTCATTCTTATATTTTATTCAAAGAATATATGAATCATTGCTAGGAAAAGAAAATATTGAATGTTTTTTACCATGAAGGACTTATTCATGTCATTATGATGTCGTAATTATAAGATGTTTAAATTTGATATTTCGATACAATTATGGAATTATGTCATGATTATTTGGGTCATGACACTAACACACCAAGTCATGCATAATATCCAGAAATAAAAACTTCTATCATTTAATTATTTTATGTGAATTGAATTGTATAAGGATTATGAATAACTGATGATATATATTTAATAAATTTTATTTTATTATTAAATGTGAATTAATGGCCAAATGTGTTGGAAACATAGATATTTACTCATTACCTATTATATAGCTTTCTCTAAAAAATGGATGGGGTATTGTGGATTATAATATTTAGAATTCAAATTTATTACTAGATTCAAATAGACAAGAATGAAATAAGATCAAGGATTCTATCCCATTATAACATTATTTAATTTCAATACATGGATAATGGAGGACCTAGTTGATAGATGTTCAATGATGTAATCCCATTAATTGATCTAGAGGACCAATAATGTTTATCTTATAGAAGTAATGTGCATCGATAATGACTAGGAGTAATGGGTTATCTGCATTGTGAAGCATACAAATCTGTAGGGGCATTATGATCACTATAATATCTTAAATAAATAAGTTGTGTTCATAGTGATAGTATTACATTTTCATGTTATAATTGTATTTTCATTATATGATCCCAATTTAAATGAATCATTTAAAAGTTACTTATTTATCTCTTTATATCCACTATCAATTATAATAAAAAATGATGGAGAGAGATTCATTCATTAATAGTGGATTTAGACCATTTGTGAGGTCTATTTAATAAATCCACATAATATGATTCAATCACCTAAGATTATTTATCATTTTTGGGGAAAAATATTTGTATTAAAGAATAAATCTCATTGGGAAATTTCTCATTTTTAATAAACGGATTAAATCCTCACATTTTTAATTTTTTTATTTTAAATACAATAATTTTCAAAAATAATGAATCATATGATAAACTATTTTTTATTATTATTTTTGGAGTCATACTCGACTTCTATAAATGTGATCTTAAACACTCTAGAATATGAAGCATTCCCAAAGAAAATATTAAAGGATAAAGATGTCAATGTTAATTTAATCAATCCATTAAGGGATCCGTTTCTATCTCAATATATATAAATGTGATTTTGTGAAAATACTCACACTTCATGGTGTAAACCTCTCCATATTTATAAATGTGGCTCAATGCAACATAAATACAAATTATTGGTTTTATGGAACATGTGTGTGGATTTTAGGGTTCACCTGAATGCGTATATTGATTCAAAATTTGACCAGGTGAACAAAATTATGGAGGAAATTCATATATAATAAAAAAATGATAATATTATTATTTCGAGGATTGTTATTTAATTATTGACCAAACAATTTAATTGGGTGGTCTTAATACTTGATGATAATTATTCAAAGTATGTCACAATGGATAGAATTTAAACCACTCTAATTGTATTATAGTTGAAAAATTTAACTGGTTCTTGGAAAAGGATAAATAAAACAATATTTTTTTTGTTTCAGTAAATTGTGAACTCTCATTAGAGGGTGATCCTGAATATAAGGATATCTATGAGGTTATGACTTTACCTTACTAAGATATTAATATGAATAAAGGAAAATTCTATTACACATTTCCATATAATATTTTTTTTGATAAATAGTTGTCCACATAATTTTAATGATTCTATTAATGTTATAAGACTATAATGAACAGTAATCATCAAAAAATAAATCGTTAAAATATGTGGAAGATATGATTTTTTCATGTAAATAATTATTCAATAATAAATATAAGCCAGTCACAAGTGAGGGATTTTAGGGATGAAATTAATTATCTAATATAATAAAATGAATAAGTAATTGTGGGTATTATAGAAAAATCAATAGTGAAGGAACAAAATGGTGATGAAATAGAAGTTATGCGAAGAGTGGTTATCAATTTTGTACTAGAAGTTTTTCATAATGAAACTGATGTTTTGGGTCCAAAAATTTAAGACCAATGTTTATGGTCATGATTGAAAACTATATATTCAAAAAGAAGTGTAAGGATACTCCATTTTCAATATGGAATAAGATATAATAAATTTTTTATATTAAGAAAACACAAAGAAATGGTCTAGGTAAATTCTCACCATTAAATTATAGACCTAAATCCATAATATATTGACTCTTATTATGAATCATATTATAGAAACAATTAATGTCCATAACGTATAAATTCTAGATAAATGTAGAAATAGTTGGGATTATGAAATTCACTCAACTACCACAATGACATTAGGAGTACAACGGCACCAATGTAACATGCATGGATATAACATAATTTAGGTAAATATTCAATTAATTACAAAAATGAATGCCCGGGGACCATAATAGTTTATTTTATTTAGAAAAATGGAAAACAATCTTCTACCCTGGTGAAATATCTTCAACATCTCTATTAATGATCTCAACCTTTAGTACTTCTACCTAAATCATATTTTATAACCTAGGAAATGGAATCATAAGAAAGTGGAGATTTCAGATTCTCAGTAAGGGAAACGAAACGAAATGCATATGAATAACATGAAAAAAGGGTATGGAACTTGATAATAACATTTGAAGATCATACCCTATATATTAGATATTATAATAGAGATTTATTATGTAAAAGAGATGAATCATAATGAAATAAATAACATAATCCATGAAAGTATAAATTAGGAATAAAACACGGAATTATGAAAAACATATAAGCATATGAAAACACTAATTAATGGTGTATTGACAAGGTCTTTATAACATGTTAGGATTGGGTTAATCACCCTTATACCAACATCAATAATGGCATTCCCTCCTTTGTACCCTCTTGTTTTGGGCTTGGGATGTCATCATGTGTACCCTATTCTTTCAGGTTATGGATTTCTTCATGCGTACCATCTTTTTTCGAGCATTGGATGTCCTCATGTATAACCTCTTATTTTAGGCTTGGGATGACCTCTCATATACCCTATTATTTCAGGCATGGTATTCCTTCTATTGTACCATTTGATCTTATAAAACAATTATCATTATCCAATGCATTATATAGAGATATAGGACCTACCCACCATGTAATGATCTCATTTATACATGTTCCATGCAATTATAAGAAATAATTCTATAACCCATGAAATTAAATGAGTTTCATAAACCTAAAATCATATCATCACCTATAAAAAAATTTATATTTCCTAATCATTTAATAAAAAACATAACCCTTGAAGAGAATATGTTTTCAAAAGCATATGGCCAGTGGAAGTGAAATGGTTTTCGAAAAAAAATATTCTATTAAAACATAATATATTCAAGAATAAATATTAATGGAACATTTGTATCATTTCTAATAAATTTATAAGTAATAACAATTCATTTTATCTTAGAAGAAAAATAATTTTTAAATATGTTTCAAAAAAATTTATTAAGGAAAATATAATTTTTTTCATTAGAAATTTATTTTTAATATATAATACATTTTGAAAATTATCTTCTTATAAAATAACATGAAATATTATAAGGAAGAATTTAAAAAAATTTGAAA
Source organism: Viscum album (assembly GCA_963277665.1). Classification (NCBI taxonomy): domain Eukaryota; kingdom Viridiplantae; phylum Streptophyta; class Magnoliopsida; order Santalales; family Viscaceae; genus Viscum; species Viscum album. The sequence continues at coordinate 1,532,019,351 of OY728163.1, read as the reverse complement.
ACCGTTTTCCTTGAAAAAATATTCAAGAAGCAGTAGAAAATTTTGAAACCCTTTTTCCTTAAAAACATATAAAATTAGATTGATGAAAATTTAGAAATATTTTTCTATGAATACATTTTGAAAACGTATAAGGAATTCTTAAAAAGTTTCTGAAAATATTTTTACAATAAAACATATAAATTAATCATGGAATTTTTTTGAAACCCATTTCATTGAATCTATAATGATAACTTGTAACAGAAAATTGAAAATGTGTCGAAACCCATTTCGTTGATAATACATCTAAAAAGTATAAAGAAAACATCAAAGCATTTTGGAAAACCAGTCATGGAAAAAAATTTGAAAACATGTAAATAATGATTTAACACAATTGAAAACAATATTACTTGAAAATAAATAAAGGATGATTGAAATGTTTTGGATACAATTTTTTAAAAAACATATAAAAGAAACATGAAAATGTTTTGAAACCCATTTACACTGAAAAATTATTAAATATGGTTTCAAATTTATTAAGGAAACATTTTATTTGAATTTTTTTGAAAAATTATAAATATTGATTGAAAATGATTCTAAACTCATTTATATGAAAATAATTTTAAATCTTGTATATGAATGTTTTAAAATCATTTAAAACAATTTTCATAACTGAATCGTTTTAGAAAAAAAATTAATTGAAAATAGCATTGAGATTTTATAAATTAACGATTTAAAAACAGTAAAACATTTTTATAATCATTTTACATGAATATTATATTCAAATATATTTTGAAAATATTTTTGAACAAATTTTTTAATATATTTCATAAAAAATGTGTTCTTAATACAACTAATTTCTGATTAAAGAGAGAGAAAATTATATTTTACATAAAACATTGTCAAAAGTACCAAAGAGCATTGATGGCCCAAACTATAAATGTCTAGTATGGTCCAAAAATTCCTCATGTAATACTAAAACAATTATATACATAGGGTGGTAATATAGTTATTCACAGTAGGAATCCAAATTCTATCGTGCACATGTTAACAGGGCATACTAATTCACCATTGTGAATGTAGTAGAACCAAACAACATGTAAAAAGGTATACAAACCAAAAATCCAACCTCACCATGGTTAACTCACCAAATAAATCATCCAAGTAATATACTATATCATAAAACACATTGATGAAAGGGAACCCCGCACCCCTTTCCCTCTAATTATCTGCTCTCTCCCCAATGAATAATTTCATGGTGATCCCACCGATTATGAATATACCATATCACATCCCACCCAGACACACATGGGCCTCGCAAATTATTCTTCCTGCACACAAATGGTACTCAAACCATACCTCTCACCCACATACATGGTCATTACAAAATATCCCACCTACACAAACTTGGGTCTTACAACACATCCCTCCCAAAACCAATTAGTCCTCACAACAACGAAAATCAAAACCTGGAGACACTTTGAACATCACATAACAACTCATCCCAAAGACACCATGTGCATCTAATAACAAATCATCCCGAAGACACCTGGGATATAACATCACATCCACTATCTAATGCAATAGTAGACCACCATTAATCACATCATGTGAAATAAATACCTCTCCTGGAGTTGGTAATATAGAAAAGCTGGTGGCCATCCATCCATCTTCCCATCGAGATGTTTGGGAGAGACACCCCCAACGTAAAGATACAAGTGTTTGCCATATATTCCTCCACATGGGTTGGGTGTTTTTATGAATCACATGGAAATAAATTTTTATATAGATAAAGTGTTATAGAACACAAGCCCATCCTTTGTGTTTACACAAAGAACTAAAAATCTTATAACATCTACAAAATCACTCCCACCTCTAGATGAATTAAATCACAAAAACAACACAGATTCCAATGATAATAATTTATACTCAAATACATTTTCTAGTGTCTCTTTATATCAATAGTTTTCACATAACGACCTCATTAATTTTTATAACCAACATTCATTAAGAAACTAATTTTACTTATAAAAACAACTTGTTTTACATTCCCAACCCATTAGTTTATATATTAACATTAACCAGTTAATGAAAACAACCCATAAAAAATTTCATCATTAAACATTCCCATTATAAATTACTAAATTGAATTTATAATTCCATTAATACTTTGTAAGATAAAATAGAACCAACCACTTAACATATAAACAATACCATAGCCCGAATTCCACATCCACATCACTTTAAAACCACATCTCATTTCACAGCCCCACTGTATAACCATACCACACCCAGCATCGTATTACATATGCACCACTAAACCATAAAAAATCATATCCCCATGTCACAAGAACTTCTCCTCCATATCACCCACACACAATTAATTATAGTTACAACACATTATATCAATACCACAAACACAATCCATAGTCTTTCCACACATCACAACATATATCACAACACTACACATTTGTAGATTTATAATAGAAATTGGATCTTATTAAATTTCACTTATTAATTTTGGGTCGTTATAAAAAAATACATGGAATCATGGCGCATCAATTTACTTAACAAAATTCAAGTAGTTATTCATTTATTTATTCATGATGATAACATTAAAATAAAAAAATAGTGGATGTAGAAAGAGGTTACAGAAACATAATCATGTCACAAAAAAACCACTTTTATAATGGTATTACCCCCTTATGATCATAATATTAAATCTAATAAAATCAATAATCATGAAACTATAACATCATGATTTAGATTCACCCACCCCTTTAAATTCTATTTAAACTGATTCATTGCCTTTTTCATTCCATTTGAAACCATGATCACAAGATTAAATTGTAATATACCCATCATATATGATGAAAATTAAGATAAATGAAGGAAAATTATACCTACAATAATGGTGACCGACATAGTATTTTTCCCTTACCTACTGCACCAAAATAAAGGAGCACATATAAAAGGAGAATCTCCATAGAAACACAATCTTACTGGAACATTGATGTTACATTACTCCCATGGGAGGAAGAATTCAAAACCTCATATATCAATATAAAGGAGAGTTCAAGAATAAAGTGAAGGTCTCTGTATTAAAAGGATTATATTTTAGAAACCAAGGATTTGAAGTGAATTAGAATTCCCATTAAAGAGGATCACATTTAAAACATGTGGTTTCTCAACATAATAGCCTCTAGACGACAGGTAAATTTATGACATGATCGATAGCCTATGTAATGGATTTAATGAAAAAAATTTAATTTCATTTATATAATTTATTTTCAAAATAAGAATACAAATAGAAAAACTATAAAACTGGAAAATTATAAAATTTTGGAAAAAAATTGAAATGAGTCCATGTCGCCGCCAGGATGAGTCCTTTCTAGACAAGTTACCACAGAACAAGTCACATCAAGTCAAGTCATTAACTAAAAATTTAAAACATATGATCCAATAATAAATGAGTCACCACCATAGATTCACCCCCATGATGAGATAAAACCTTGTTGAGTTATTGACAGAATGACCTACAACCAGAATGATCTAGAATTGGAAAACTGAGAATTAGGAAAACTCCTGAAAGGAGTCATTGTTGTAATGACGGACGTGTCCCAAAAATAACTCAAACAACCCCCAAAAATATCAAACACTGTATTTATCACAACATAGCGGACCATAAGTGTGCTCCATTACATTTTCCTACTTTTTCTCAAATTTATAGTAGAAAAAAATATACAAATATATTATGTGAACCAGAATTGGAAAAGAATGAGATCTAGTTAGAGACTGTTATAATGTATGATATATACCAATCCCAAAACTAAATAAACAACCCAATAAATCAATTAATTATCTCCATGTGATCTATTTTCACCCACAACATAAAAAATATTCATCAACAAACTAAATTAATGATATCTAAATTATGATGAAAACCTAGGAACAAGTTTAAAACCATTATGGCTACACCCAGACCAATGTGTATAAAGAGTGTATGCGAATGAAACCCAGTCATATTCCACATGATTTTATGAAATTTATTTTTTAATACATATAATAATTTTTTTATTTTAACATGTATTTGAAATATGGGTTTCAACTTGTAGACAAAAAAAATATTGGTATCATACTTTTTAAAATCTTATCCAACGGGAGACCCTTATTAAAAAAAACACTCTTCAATTAAAAAAATCTAATATTTTAATACAATACATAGATCATAATTCCTATTAATATTTATATATTATAAATAATGTGGTGTATTGATTTATCTAAAATAGAATCCAATTGAATTCATTTATATTTTGGACATCATATTTTATATATTTAAAAGTAAACCACTTTACTTCTTCAAGAAACCTTCAGAAATAATATTTTAAAGACATATTGGAATTTATACCTTATAATTTTGGGAGGAGGTAGTGATTAATGAAAAAAATAATATGAATATGTATAATAAATCAAGAATCAGTAATAAATGAAATTCCATATGATAGATATAAAAAATAGGGTATAATAAAAGTGTGTCATGAGAATCCTCAAAGTAGAACCATCAGTCAATGAGTATTTGTAATGGAAGAATCCCAATATACCAATATTAGAATATACTAGACATAATAAAATAGGTAAATATATTTTTATCTGTTAATGTTATTCTAGTTCATGTTGATCATATCCCACGTTTTGATTAGGTTATATCAAACAGATCCCACTATCTAGCCAAGACATATAAATTAGATTCCAATGTATAATCAGGTAAATAAAGTTAGAATATCCTAAAAAATACCTCACTGAGCTACTAGGTTCCAATGAAATTAAAAAATTGATTTATATAATCAATAATAATCATTATAATGGCATACATCAAGGTGAATCAATAATTAATGACATCTCACTTTAAACAGCCACACATTATATAACCCCATTCACAACCTTGTTAAGAATATTTAAATAAACCCGTGTCATAATGAACTAATGTAACACCTCAACCCTAGTTTCCCAGAGTCACTGCATTATTACATAACATTGGAATGATTACAAGGAATCACTTCCTAATGTGCAGATCTGTTTAGATGTCTTGGAAAATAGATTATATACATGAACTTCAAATTATAATTTCTAACTTTAAATACAATATAGGTAATCCATTGAAAATTACATTATTATCATTTCTTAAACCTTCATATAACACATAATACACTTCTTGAAATCCTGAAGAAATAAATAATAGGAAATGGGTGAGCTCAGGAGCTCAGTAAGGATAAAAAATATAGCAGAAGCTATCATAAATAATCATAATCAATTATGGAATGGTATAAAATTGAAACACAATCCATCTAAAAATAAACATCAGTATAATATGGAGGAGCTAAATTAAATAACTGCATTTAATTATTCACCTGGATATTTAACTAGTCAAATAATCTCATGTAACATCAATAACTAATCTCATAATGATGTATTGCATAATATCGGACATATTAACCACCATGTCATTGGCTTGTGCCAATACTCTAAATATAAATTTTGTTTAGGCCATGTGATAAGAAATAGATTGTCTTATGATACTTACCGATGAATTGAGGGGCTATAGTGGTCCCCAGTAATCACTTAATAAGTCCAATTCATTCCCCATATGAAAAGGGTGAAAAATAATATAAACATTCTTATTAAAACTAGCATATGAAATTTCAATACTTTAACAACAAACTATGAATAGTAGAGAGTCATAAATAACTCATTAAATAAAATATGGAATATTTTATTATAATAATTCAATCTCAATCAAGATTAAAATACTATTAATTATATCTATTTAGATGAAAATAATCAGTAAAACTATTTTATAGAAATGTCCCCTTTTTCATGAAAACTTTTAACAGTCACACCATTTTTCAAAAAGAAAATTTAAAAGAAACTTTTTAATCCAAGTGTCCCATAGAACTATCAAATATTTAAATGTAAATTTAATTTCAAAAAAATCATGTATATATAAATAAATCCTTATAAAATTTTCAAACCATGGACATTAATGAGAAATATTTATAAGAATAAATCATTATAACAATATTTTTTTTATAGTGTTCTTAAATAAATGTTAAATTCTTGAATACAAATAATTGTGGAATAAAATTCATCACAAATTTATAATATCATCATAATAAAGGGGTTCATGATATAATATTTCAAAGGATAGTATATACACCATATAAAAGTTAATTTTTTCATAGAATCAAAGAAGTATCAATAGAATGTAACTTTAGATTAAATCCCTTATAAATAATGTATCATTAGATCAAGGATAAATCAATAAAATAATTAAGTGTGGCCAATATAAATATGAAAAATACAATTTTATATTAATTTTTAATCAAACAAAGTACATTCACACATATTCTTGTAAAAATCATTACAACGACTTGGATGTTTAACTTAATGAATGGAAATTGACTTAACATTACCCTGATCAACTTCATATCAATGACTTAAGAATTTATAAATTGAGTGATTTTGTGTATAAAATGTATAGCAACACAAAGGGGAGTGGAAATTAATACATAAATATTGAATTAGTGATTCCACATGTTATCATGGAGTAAAATAATCAATGAATTATCAGTGAAACCCATTGAGTGGAAATTGAAATTTGTAATTCCCTTACTAATTTGGTAACAAATGAAACATAAACCCCGTTAATGAAGGATATTAAAATGAAGACTTAAATACATATAAATTAAATTATATTACAAAAACAATACAATCATGGGTTGTACATACCCCAAAAAAAGAAAACTAGTGGCAAATATAACATGAAACTCACAACAATAAAAGTGAGATGAAAACCCCATACCATATAATTTATTTTAGTCTATGGTAAGTTTAACCTTTTTTATAATGGTTAAAAATTTGTTATTAAATTATTAAAGAGCTATAAACATAAATATGATACCATATATGATGCTCTAATATACCATTGTTAATAATATTTTTAGTAGTATCATTGTTTTGGGTGTAAACTGATTCATTTTTCTATATATATTTTTTACATAATTCATGTTTGATATGATTAAGATATATTTTTATCATATCCATATTTATATTATGTTCATAAAAAATACTTATTAATCATCAATTGAAAATAATTTTTGAATGGTTATGATGTGGAATTAAATCTCATAGTGTCGGGGAGGCGGAAAGTCGTACGTACACATGAGTGACAATATCATTTTATTGATTGTGAAATCATATGTAATTGGATGATATATTATATATATAATCATTGACATGTTATATTTTTTATTTAAATCATTTATAATCATTATTATACCCATCCCAATAATGAAGTGTTGAAAAACAAACTACACCACGACGTTGAGACGGAATGTTGTACGATGGCATGCATGGTGACTAATCATTCCTAGGATGAATAAAAAAATGAATATGGTTGTACCATATTTATAATAATATCACAGTATTTAGAACATGTTAGATTTATTATTTTGGTATTCAAACAAAAAAGAAAGATGAAGTGGATAAAAAAAGAACATTGAAAGAGGTGACGAAATAATTACCTCTTCTTCGGGTGCTTCCTTTTTGATTTGAACAAAAGATCTCCTTAGGTTGGATTTCTGATCTAATTAAGGACTCTAAATTTAAGTGAGTGTATTTGGGAGAATATTTGATCTGGTTTTTTAAGATCCAAATTGCTTTGGAGGTTTGAATTTAATAGAAGGGTATGTACCCATTTATAAGGGATGTGATGGGAACTTTAGGGAGAGCTTGAAATATTATTTTATTATAAAAACATTTTTGGTTTATAATAGCACAAAATGGATTTATTTCTAGGATAAGGTAGGTATGATGTGAAAACCTCTCAACCAACAGGTTTTAGAAAAATTTATTTCACCATATTAAATATATCTATTAGATTTAACTCTTGGTTAAATAGTTTTAATTTTTCCATGACTTCTTGTATTATAATAATACATGGGTAATAAAAATACTATAAATTTACAAGAGAACCTAAATATGTTCATTAATGAAATATCGATAATTATATAAGTCTTTTGGCCAAACCTCATATTTTTATGACTGTTATATAAATTAATAAAATAGTATTTGTTTTAAAAACTCATGTATGTCAATATGGACACTATTTAGTATTTGGTTTTTGTGAAATTCATTCCAAAATTATTTAATTAAATAAAATTCATTTAATCAACCCTAAAATGTCATATTAACCTAGAAATATTTTGGATGGCATCAAGAGTTTCAATTTAAATTTATTATAATATTAATAATATCAATTACTATAATTATTCATTAATAAGTTAATTACTGCATCATCATTGTGTCATAAATAAATTTTGTTATCTAATGTCAAAAAATTATAATTAAAATACTATGATTTAGGAAATATATTTAAGTTTTTAATAAATCTTTATAGTCGAATTTATATTATGTATAAACCTATATTAAACATGGTTTAGTTATTAAAATTTGAATTTAACACTTTTAACTCTTCTTTAAATAATATATTACAAATTTCCTAATCTAATCCAATTGGATAAAAAAGAATCATATTTTTTTCCTAAGGTTGATTTTGGTCAAAGTATATTTATCCAATAGAATTAGGACATGAGTTGGGGTATTTATAATATCACTTTTACCTTTAAGTACCCTATTTACCTTTAACCGTAGTAAATAAAATTAAAAATTTACTATTCACCAAATTTATTTTCAACCTATTGAACCATATTATTATTACTGATTTCAACTGTGTCTCTCAGATTTTTGAAAATCAACTCATAGAAGTGGTAACATTATGATTTATTAAAATTTACAAATGTGCCTAGAAGGTGGTTAAAATACGGTAAAAAGATCAATAAAATATTATATACCGAATCTCATTATTAAATGAATTTAATTAATTAAATTGGAAAAATATCGGTATTATATATATTTTTTACATTAAAATAAATTTAAATTAAAAATAATTATTTAAATAAAATTTCATCTTTAAACATTAATGTAGTGTTTTTCACAATTCTTAAAAAATTGAATGGTTTTAGAAAAATACCAAAAATTATCCCAAATATAATTTTGATATTCCAAATTCATAAATTATTTATATTTTACCAAATTCAAAAAAATAGAATTTTTATTAATTATTTTACAAGATTTTCTCTTTGTCAAAACCAGAAAGTGGGTTTTTGAGAAGTAAAAAGTATCAAAAGATTGATATGTGTTTATATCCAATTAAAATGTAAAATTACTTCAAATGTTCCACAGTGTATTAAATGATAAAAATATATTCTATTTATAATTAAAAATGATTAAAATGTATAATTTGGCTGTATAAATTATTTAGATTAATATTTTTTTTAAATTAAAATTTATTAATTTTCATTATTCATTAAAATATGAAAGTTATCATAAAAGCACCAAAATTTTATCCAACTTCATTTTTATGTCCCACTTATAATGAATAAGTTTAATTTGTCAAATTGAATATATAAAAGTTTCAAATAATGGATTTTAAAACGGTTCTCAATTTAATGGAGGTAAAATAGCATTTTTTGAAAAAATACTTCTTTCATCTAAAAATTGGAATTTGTTCTTATATTATGTCTATGAAACACATAATATTGAGGTTAAAATAATATGAAGTATATAAAATTCAAAATCCAGTTAATACTATTCATTACTATTTTTTGAACGACTAGTTTGGTGAGCCGTGTTGTGGTTGAACTCGGTGTTTTTGTGTGGCATAAACTATTGATTTACAATAATAAGATAACTTACTATGAAATATTGGGGTGTTATGTTATTCACCCCTTTTGTAAATTTCATCCTCACAATTTAATAATTGGTCTTGGGAACATCATTGAATTTCCCACATCAGAAAAAAGTGTTATTAAAAATATCACATTAAAGAAAGAAAGAGAAGTACAAAGGTCACCTAAGATAACACTTACTAGAAATCCAGGTAAGAAAACCTAGATATGGAAGATAAACTAAGTGTCATGTTCTGATAGAGAGTGATAAAAAACATGATCAGAAGAAATTTAACAATAAAAAAACCACAAACTTGTGATGAGTTAAACTTCCATTAGTTTCCCAATAGGGAAAGTATACCGAATTTCTTTTTGTTTTATGTTCATTTTAATAATTTTAATAAATTTATATAAGAGGTTGACTAAGAAAATAAATAGATATACATAATTTTCAAGTATAGTTTTAACCTTTTATAAATTTCTACCACTAATTAATATTATCTAAATGATGAGTATTCAAGATGAATTGGTCACACCTAATGTGCTAGAATCAACTTCTATAGAATCACGTAATTCACAATGGATGAACTGTATATTTCTCTAGTGTTTAGAGATTAACCACAAACAAAATATTTTGTACAAGTTTAAATGATCCCCAAAATAGAAATCCTTTTCAGAAAGAAATACTAATCATAATTTCCAAAATTTAAAAAAATACCCATAGTTCAATAAAGTATATTCAATAAAAAAATTTCCTTATAATTATTCAATATAATCCAAAATAAGATTCAAACCCAAAACTCAAATGAATTTAATCACATATTCCTTCAAATTAAATCTTGACATTTATGTCCAAATAACATCAAAAACTCTTAAAGTCTAATACTAAAGTGTAATTATCCAAATCACGTAGTCTTTATGATATGTTAATCAATTACATTATTAACCTGAATCTCTATTAAAAAATAGATTCTTCGAAAATAAAAATCAACTGTTATTTCTCTAATGAAATCCCATAGTATTCCTTTTTTCTCAGGGATATAGTGTTCCCAATAGAGAAAACGTCTTCTTAAGTAACATTTTTCAATTAATCACAAAATCATTTTCCTATAAATATGATATCTATTTAATGAAACATAAGATCCCAAATCAACTTATTATTGATAAATAAAATCATTAAACTAAAATTAATTAGTCACACTAACCATTTAATTCACATAGACTAGTGGTAGTTGATAAATCCGAGTCACACATTGGTTGTGGGTTCGATTCTAGTGGAATCTTCTGTTGCTATAAGTTGTCACATGGTCTGAGTGTTGTCCTTTTTCAAAAACTATATTTTATAACATTCCTAAAATGATATAAATTACTCAAAATAACAATAACATAATTTAACCTCAAATTAATCCCATCAATAAAGATCATTAATACTTTTAAACATTTTTCCTTCCATTTTTTCACTTAGGTTATTCTTTTAACTAGTTGTTATCCTATTAAATATAGAATTGACTCAGGTTATGCCCTCCCCTACAATTACGGAAAATTATTGTAAATGGATTCTTAGGATCATTTTTATTTTCTTCCATAGTACTCTTCATTTTTCTACAGTAATTATTTACTTTATGTCCTCCTTTCCCTTACATAAATCATTTACTCGTTCCACTGAGATACTTTCATGGGTGTCTCCTTCCACATTTCCCAAATGATAGAAATTGGGATTTCTTTTCTCTACGGTCTCCTCTATGGGAGTTCTTATCATTCTCTGCCTTTCTCTTCATTGTTGAGTTTCAGAGTTGGTTAATGTATATGTTTTTTATAATATTTTAGTAAAAATTCTTTGGCATGAACATGATATATTTTACTCATATCACTAATCCATTTATTTTATCATTTCCACCATAATTCCCACATTGTACATAATGTTCATTGTTACTGTTACTTCCTTGGAATCCAACCATTGGCTAAAACAATTAAAAATAGTGTGAGTAACAATAGTCATAAAATCATTTAGAGAATATCATGAAAACATATTTTCAATATAAAACACATTAAGATTAAACAAGGATATTTATCCTCATCTAATATTAATATACGTCAAATTAGTTTGTTAAAAAAATTAATTATCTTAAGCATATACCCTGGTAGTGTCAAAAAAGGTGTGTAGCAATGCCAATTTTCATGTACCAGGATACCCAAAGTCAAGCCCGAAACTCCTTATTAGAGGTTTCACTCCTAGGTACATCTGTTCCGAAACCAATTCCACCTGTAGTATCCAGATAGGGCTGTATTTCTTAGAAACTCACAAAATCTCTACTTACCAAAATTTGAGGAAGTTATTATATACTAATCCTTAAAGTCTATCTTAGATAAATGTTTATTAATCAGAGTTTATCTAAATAAATTTTCGAAGGATATTGAAAAACTTAATCTGATACCCACTATAATACCCCTACCATACATACCCACAGTCAGTTCATTATTATATAACAGTTTCATTATTACATGGAATCATGTCCTGAAGGGACAATCAATCTTGTAATCTTGGAAAATATATTAAATAACTTAACTTCACGTTACAATTTCTAACATAAAATACAACATAGATAATCTTTTGAGAATTTCAATATTCTCCTTCTTTAATCCTTTATATAAAACATAATACACTTCTTGGAATCATCAAACAATAAAACATAAGAAAGGGGTGAGCTCAGATGCTTGGTAAGGATAATCAATATAGCGAAAGATATAAATAAAAGCGTAAAAATTTATGGAAAGGTATAAAATTGAAACACAATCCCTTTGAACATAAACATCAATATATTATGGAAAATATAAATTAAATGATTCGATTTACATATTCACATGGATATTCTACTTGTCAAATAATCACTTGTAACACTTATAACTAATCTTATAATGATGAAATGCATAATGTAGGACATCATAACAACAAAGTCAGGGCCTCCTCCCAATACTGTAAATATAAATTTTGTCAATGCCTTGTGCCAAGACACAAGATGGTCTTTTGAGACCTACCGATGCATCCAGGGGCTATAGTAGGCCTTGTCCGTCACATAATAATTCCAAATCATTCCTCAAATGAAAAGGGTGAAACATAATTTAATTATTCCTATTAAAACTAGCATATGAAATGTCAATACTTTAACCACAAAACATTAATGGTATAATGTCAAAAATAACTCATTCTATACAATTTCAATGATTTTATTATAAAAAATCAACCTCAACCAAGAAAAAAATTCAATGAAGGATATTGACATAGATGAAAATAACCAGTGAAACTATTTGGGAGAAATATCCCCTTTTTCCATGAAACCATTTAAATTTCTCGCTATTTATCACTGATGTCGTTTAAAAGACATTTATGAACTAAAGTGTCTGATTCCAAATTTAAACTATTGAATGGAATTTTAATTTAAAAAAATTAATTTCCATATAAGTAAATCCGTAAATCTTTTTTAAAAACCTAGACATTAATGAGAATGATTTATAAGAATAAATCCATAAAATGATATTTTATTTACATTGTTTCTAACCAAATGAGAGATGCATGAATACATCTATATGATGAATAACATAAATAAAATCTTTATAATATCATGACTATAAATGGATTAATGAAATAACATGTCAAGGGATAGTATATACACCATATAAAAATTAATTGGCGCATAACAAAAAATAAGTATCAATGGAATATAAATTTAGATGAAATCCATTATAAATACTGAATAGTTAGAATAAGGATAAATAAATGACATAATTATGTGTGTCAAATATAAATACACTCAATATTATTGTATATTCAGTGTATATCAAATAGAGGACATTCACACAAATTCGTGTAAAAAACAAAACCAATGACTTGGATGTTTAACTCAATTAATGGAAATTGAGTTAAGATAACCATTATCGAGTTCATATCAACATGAGAATTTATAAATGGAGTGATTATGTGTATCAAAATAATATAAATAAAAAATAGAGATGAAATCTCTACATAAATAATTAAATATTAATTCCACACATAATCTTGGAGTAATATAATCAATGATGTATTTGTAAAACCCAATGAGTGGAAATTGAAATTAAAAATTCCCTTAACAATTTGGTAACATACAAAAAATAATCCCCAAGAATGAATGATCATACAATTAAGAAGTAAATACCAATAAATGAAATTATATTACACAAAGAATACAATCATGGGAAGTACATACACCACACAAAATGAATTAGTGGAAAATATATCATGAATCTCATGAGAATAAAAGTGATATGAACACCCCTTACCTTAAACATTCCTTTAGTATACAGTAATATTATCCTCTTGTTAATGGTTAAGTAATTTTTATTAAATTATACAATAAATTTATACACAAATATGATATCATATATGATCCTCTAATATTTCTTAGTTAATAAAATTTTAGTAGTATCATTTTTTCGAGTGTAAACTGATTCGTTCTATTTTTTAGTTTTTGTTGAGTAAGTACTATTAGTTATGTATATGATGTATTTTATTAATTCACATAATTATATTATGTTATTAAACATTATTTGTAATCATCTAATGAAAATTATTCTTGAATGATTACTGTGGGGAATGAAATCTCATCGCGTCGTGGAGACGGTAAGCCGTACGTACACAATAGAGACAATATAATTCTATTGATGGTGAAATTGTTTGTAATTGAATGGTATATTATAAATAAAGAACCACTTAAATGTTATATTTATTATTTACATCAATTATACTCATTATTATTCCCATCCAAATAATGATGTGTTGAATAACAAACTACACCACGACGTGGAGATGGTACGTTGTACGCTTGCATTCATGGTGAAATGTCTTTAATAAGATGGATAAAATAATGAATATGGTGGTACCATATTTATAATAACATCATATTATATTGAATGTACTGAAGTTATTTTTTTGGTATGGAAAAAACAAATAAAGAGGAAGTGGATGAAGAAATGAACATTGAAAGAGGTGATGAAATAATTACATCTTCTTTGGGTGCTTTATTTCTGATTTCTACAAAATCCTTTATATGTTGGATTTCTGATCAATTTAAGGCCTCTAGGATTATTTTAGGGTAGTTGGGAGAAGATTTGAGTTGGGTTTGGCCAATAAAAATATATTTTTAGGTGTTAATGAGAGAGAAGGGGAAGTATCATTTTATAAGGGAGGTGAGGGGAAATTTAGGAATTGCTTGAAATATAATTTTATTATAAACACAATTCTATTTATAATTAGTCCAAATGGATTTATTTTGAGGCTATGTTTTTTATGGGTTGAAACCCTCTCAGCCAATAGGTTTTAGACCTGTTTAGGTCACAATATTAACCTTATCTTTTAGATTATACTTTAACCATGTATTCTTGTATTATTATAATACCTGGTTGATAAAATTATTATAAAATTCCATGTGAATTTAATTTGGTTCATTAATGACATATCTATCATTATTTATGTATCTTGGCCAAACCATATATTTTTAATACTATTATATAATTTATAAAAATTGTATTTGTTTGAAAAACACATTTCTGTCAATTTTGACACTAAATAGTATTTGGTTTTTGTGAAAGTCCTAAAAAATATTATTTCATCAAAAAAATAAATTAAATCAACCCAAAAATGTTACATTAACCTAGAAAATGTTTTTATTCCATCAAAAGTTTCAATTTACTTTAATTATAATATATATAATATCAATTATTTTAATCATTCATTAATTAGCTAATTATTGCATCCTCATTGTGTCATCAATAAAATTAATTATGTAATGTCTAAAAATTATAAATAAAATAATATTAAATAGGAAATATTTTTTTTATAAAATGAATATTTATAGTAGATTTTATCTTATTTATAACCCTATATTAAAAATGTTTTTTTATTAAAATTTGAATTTATCATGTTTAAATCTCTTTAAAATAAAATATAAAAAATGCCTTAATCTAATACAAGTGGATAAAAATGAATCATACTTTTGTATGAAGGTTGATTTTAGTTGAAATACACTTATTAAATTGAATTTTGACATGTGTTTTGGTATTTATAATATCATTTTTATATTTAATAATACTAGTTACTTTTAACCGTGGTAAATAAGATTCAAAAGTTACCATTCACAAAAAATTATTTTTATCATAATGATCCAAATTTTTAAATATTGATATCAACCATGTCCCTTGTATTTTTGAAATTTAGTTCATAGAAGTGGTAAAATTATGTTTTATGAAAATTTGCAAATATGCCTAGAAGGTGGGTAAAAGATGATAAAAAGTTCAATAAAATTTTAAAAATATAATCTTCTTATAAAATGGATCCAATTAATAACATTGGTCTAATATATGTATTATGTATCTATTTTTTACTTAAATAATAATTTATATAAAAAATAATTATTTAAATAAAAAATTAGCTTTAAACAATAACGTACTGTTTTTCAATATTCCTAAAAAATTTACTGTTTTTAAAATATTACCAAAAATTCACCAAAACTAATTTTTATTTTCCAAATTTAAAATATGATGTTTATTGTACCAAATTAAATACATATAAGTTGTATTAATTAATTTAAAAAACATCATTGTTTCAAAACCAGAGATCAGGTTTTTGAGAAGTAAAAACTATCAAATTATTGATATGTTTTTATGTCTAATTTAAATAAAAAATTACTTCACATGGCCAAAATTAGATTAACCGATAAAAATATAATCTAGTTATAATTCAAAACCATTCAAATGTATAATTTAACACAATAAATTTTTAGATTAAAAAAGTTGTTTTCAATTAAAATTTAGTATTTTTTACTTTTCATCAAAATAAGAATGTTATAAGAAAATCACCAAAATTTTATACCGAATAAATATTTATGTCCTGATTCTAAAGAATTCATTTAGTTTTTCAAATTGAATATATAACCATGTAAATTTTCATATTTAAAAAAGGTTCTCCATTAAAAGGAGGTAAAATATTATTTTTTGAAAAATACTTCTTTTATCTAAAAATTGAATTTGTTCTTATATTATGACTAAAAATCATATAATATGGATATTTAAATTATATATAGTATATAAAATTTAAAATTCAGTTAATACTACTCATTAACTCTTTTTGAATGGCTAGTTTGGTAAGTCATGGTGCACCTGAACTCAGTGTTGTGTGTGTCGTAAGCTATTGATTTAAATTAAAGATATAACATACTATGAAATCATGGGATGTTACAACTAAAAAATATATGGAATCCAAAATGTTAAGGTGAATATTGTAATAAAACAATCATAAAAAATTAAAGAGAATGATTCCTTTGAAAATTCACCCATCCTCCATTTAGATTCACTTGAGAACCAAAATATTATATTGATTAAAAACCATCCTGTAATCAAGGGATGGATGTATTGGAAATATAAAGAAGTGTCCAAGAATAGTGTCTTTAACATAATATTAATTTGACAGAACCTATTTCAAATTATAATAAAAAACGGAATGCAAAAAATTATAAGTTCAAAAAGAATTTTGTAAATTCATTAAAATCAACAATGGAATGTCATGAAAAAATATTATGGATTCTGAAGAACAATATTGACTATAATATATAACCATATATTTGAAGATTTTTTTTAGAAAATTCAATAATTTCATGACTTCTGTAATAAAATAATTTCATTAAAATACCTTCTTCAATAAAGTGGAATCTAACCTCTTTCTATAGTGAAAGCCTTGCCTCAATGGGTAAAAAACTCCACAGAATAAAAAAACCAATGACCCATGATTATAGACATATAAATAAATAATATTATCTTACATAGATAAAATGAATTATGTGTAAAGACCCCGAAATTTCATATATTTGTTTTAATTATATGGAATTATTACGAGACTGTGAAAATTAACGAAATGGGATTCTGAGACTCGGTGATCCTAGAACGAAATTTTAAAAAAAAATTAGGATACATTCAGTAAATTTGCAGGTAGGAATTTCTATCATTTGAATCAGTTATTGGATTGAAATTCAGAGGGCACTGTTAGATTTGCATCACTGGGATTCGCTTAGTCCAAGATTATCTTCGACCGGAAAGTGTCAGACGAAAAAGCTAATTTTTGGACTTTTGGAAAAAAATTAACTATAAGTTATTTTAATCTTTTTCTTACACCACTTAGCAGCAGTTTTCAGAACAACAGTGTAATAAAAATTAATAAAAATAGTTCATTTAATGACTCATCCCTCTGTTTGTGTGACCATAAAGTCAGTGTGTTTAATAGGTTTGTTAATTAAGATTCATTAATGAATCACAATAATGAACATAATTTTTAGGAATATTTCTTTTATTAAACAAACTGTTGGAAAGGGAATTAAAAAACCATGGGAGGAAGCTTTGATGAAATGTTAGCCATCTCACCCTTTAACAAATAATGGTGATCGAATATTGAACGTTAGATGATTCAAATCAGACATCAAAAAATGACAACAAACGTCTTCGAATGCGGATTACTTCCTTCATCTGTAACAGATTCCACCGAATATAGTTAGGGGAATTAAACTGATTTCTAAGTGTTTTTTGATTCCTCTCATCCTATACACGGAGAATACAATGAACATGGATCAACCAACTATGGGTTGATCCATGTCTCGTTTGTTTTTGTGGGTGGTTGTGGGAGGGTTTTAATTTTGGGATAATTTAAAACTTTTGTTGATCATTATTCCATTTCTTTTATTTAATGATGTTGGAGAGGGTGGGGGCCAATCCGAATATGGCCTGGAACCCCTAATTCTCTTGGGTTTCATGCATTCTTCATGGGAGATAAAGACGCATGGTGGCATGGTGATTTTGTGGGAATCACAGTGTAGGCGGCAACCCTGGAGTCCCATCATCACATATGGGAAAGAAAATGGTGAAGGACCCCGGGACACCCTGAGAGGGGAGGGGTGAATCAGGGTGACCACTTTTTCTTTTAATGTGATGGATCTTGTTCTCATGTTGGTAAGAACATGTTGAACCTGTATGATGATTATGATCAGAAAGAAAACATTCAAAAGCACAGAGAAGACACAACCATTTTTACTTGGTTCACCACTAAGGGCTACGTCCAAGGAGCATACACCGACAGGTTTTCGGTCGTACCAAAATCCACTATGCTTCACTAGATGTAGATTACAAAAGTTCGGATACAGTTGCTTTGTCCCAGGCTCACTGCCTTTACAAAGGTTCAGGGATAGCTCACTGCTTCCCTCGGGTCACTCCCGTTGACTCCCCCTGGCTCACTGTCGTTGGTGAAGTCCCACTCAGTTTATAGACGTGAAGGACTCTTCTTCATTTGCATAAGGGTGCATCCTTTGTTATATGTAGATGCTCTATTGAATTCTGATTATCACCAGAAGAAGAATATCACTTTTCCTCGAATGTACAGAGTAGTCTCTCGGCTTTCGTGCAACTCCAAACAGGCCGGTGGGCTTCAGCAAAACCAGGCGCGCTTCTCCAAGACAGTCGCGCAAGTCCGACTACGGCGTGCAAGTCCAAAATGGCGCGCAAGTGTAATCAACACACGTGTGCGACTCTTCCTTCCCCAATTACAAACTTGTGCGGTCCACTTCCTTTCTCTTCCAAACCACCTTGGGCGCACAGCCAAAAAACCGGCGCGCAAGCTCTACATGCGCGACAAAACAACCACCTGCGCGACTCAACCACCTGCGCGACGAGAGCTCGAACAATCTCTCGGCCTTGAATTCCGTGAGAAATGAGGAGGGGTGGTCCAGTATTTATAGGCAAACTGGACCCCCTGCGCGGCAGCGCGCAAGTCCCTCGACGGCACGCAAGTCTTGTCTTTAATAAACTCTGTTGCGCAACTCACTTGCACGACCCAACCAACACTTGCACGACCTTCTTTCCGTAGCCAAATTTTGATGTTCTGATCCTCGAAAACATATGGCGCGCAAGTATTTTATCCTCCAAGAGCACGGCGCGCAAGTACCTTTTCCAAAAGCACTTTACATTATTGGCCGATTTTTAGGCCCAAAAATTTGGCAAACACTGGGAAACAGCGCCACCTTCACTACTGTTTCCTGCTTGAACGGTATGATCGCTTTGTTGGTACACATCCTGAACTTCCACTGAGGATTGACAACAAACACAAACCATACACCAAATCATGCTTTGAAGAACCTGGTTCCAACAATCTCCCCCTTTGGGTTTGTTGGCAATCAGAATAAATTCAATAGATCTCCAACCATGAGAAAATCCAAAATGCAAGAATCAACTCAGCCAACACTCTACGTCTACGTGAGCAATTCTCGGTGTAGAAAACAAGAGAGGAAGCTTGAATTGGGTCTTAGTGTTTTGAAATTCTCCATGACGCCGCCGATGTTATCCTCATTAACCTTCTCATCACAATCTTACATTTCCATCACAGAAGAATTTCTTGCTGTGAATTGGGTCTTAGTGTTTTGAAATTCTCCATGACGCCACCGATGTTATCCTCAATAACCTTCTCATCACAATCATACACTTCCATCACAGAAGAATTTCTTGCCGTGAATTGCTTGCCTTGAATTTCTTGCCTTGAATTTCTTGCCTTGAATTTATTCCGTTCTCCCCCATTGACAATAAAACCAAAGATTGAAAAGTTTGTTCAACGTTCAGCTCAAGCCATACTCCCCCTGGATAGTATCTCCCCCATAAACCTGCATCACAGCCATAAGCAGATAAAAAAAGTTAAAACAAACGGGGAGAGGGGACTTCCAGAGCCTCCTTATGCAGTAGGAGGTGGTCGAACACCGAGGTTCAACCGATGCTTCTCGAACACAGCCGCAGACAATGGCTTGGTTAGGATATCAGCCACTTTCTCATTAGTTCCAACATGATCCATTTTAATCACGCCTTGTTCGACCTTTTCGTTGAAAAAATGATACCGTATTTCAATATGTTTTGTACGAGAATGCTGAACCGGATTCTTCGTAAGATCAATTGCACTTTTTTTATCACAATAAATCACCATTGGTTGCTGCACTTTATCACCAACATTTGTTAGCTGCTGCTTCATCCAAAGAAGTTGAGTGCATGATTTTGTGGCGGAGATATATTCAGCTTCAGCAGTACTAAGAGAAGTACTTTCTTGTTTCTTGCTCAACCAGCCAACACATTTCTGCCCAATATAGAAAGCTCCACCACTAGTGGACTTTCTATCTACGACATCACCAGCCCAGTCAGCATCAGAAAATACTGATAATTCACTGTCCCTGCCTGTAGCAAAAAATAACCCAAAGTTATGTGTACCTTGAATGTACCTCATGATTCTTTTTACTGCTTTTATATGTTCCTCCTTTGGATTTCTCTGAAAACGGGCCGTAAGGCATGTTGCAAAGACAATATCTGGCCTTGTCGCTGTTAGGTACATTAGGCTTCCAATGATCCTCCTGTACATGGTGGGATCAACAGAGTTCCCATCCTCTTGCTTTCCAAGTTTAGTTCCAACTGCAATCGGAGTTGACATTGGTTTGGAGTCTTGCATATTGAACTTCTTCAGCAGCTCTCTTGCATATTTTTCCTGAGAAATGAATGTGTATTCCTTCTTTTGAATCACTTGCAGCCCCAAGAAATATGTGAGCTCCCCAATCATAGACATTTCAAATTCTGATTTCACGTGGTTTGAAAATTCAACCACTGATTTCTTCCTGTTGCCACCAAATATGATATCATCAACGTAGACAAGAACCATGAATTGATCTTTTGGAGAATTCTTCACATAGAGATTGTGATCAACTCCTCCTCTTTTGAATTCCAATTTCTTGAGATATGAATCTAGTCGTGAGTACCACGCACGTGGTTCCTGCTTCAAACCATATAGAGCTTTCTTTAGTTTGTAGACCTTTGTTTCATCGGTACCCAAGACAAAACCCACTGGGTTTTCAATGTAGGCTTCTTCTTCGAGTACACAATTAAAGAATGCTGTCTTGACATCCATTTGATATACAAGATATCCTCTTTGGACTGCCATGGCAAGGAAAAGCATGATTGACTCCAGTCTAGCCACTAGAGCAAAGGTTTCTTCAACATCAATGCCTTCAATCTGAGAGTATCCTTTACATACTAGTCGTGCCTTGTTTCTGATGACACTTCCATGCTCATAAAACATATTTTTGAAGATCCATTTGGTACCAATCACATTGTGACCTTTGGGTCTCTGGACAAGATCCCATGTATGATTCTTGTCAATCTGATCTAATTCATCATTCATGGCTTTCACCCAAGATATATCTTTTGCAGCTTCTTCGAATGAGGATGGCTCTACAACTGATAGAAATGCAGATTGAGTGGTATTCCTCATCCTTCTTGTTTGAGTGGGTGCACTCATGTCCCCAATTATGTTGGATGGATCAATCTCAGCTCTTCGATTTCTCCTGCGAGGTTCAGTAGTATTCTCTTCAGCCATAGTTTTTGCTTCAGATTCTTCTTCTGAGTCAACATCATGATGTGACTGCTGGGTGTTTTGAACAACTTCATCTATTTCTGCACTTGTATTTTCTTCACATTCACATTCTTCCTGACTTTCTATCACATCAGCATATGACGTTCGTGAAGCAGTTGTGGTTTTCTATTCAATTATCATAACATCATTGCTTTCCACAATCTTTCCCAAATGCTTGTTGAAACATTTTTAGGCTTTGTTGTTCATTTAGTAACCGAGGAAGATTCCTTCATCTGCGTTGTCGCCATATTTCCCCTGATTACCTTCTTTGTTCCTAATGAAGCACTTACTTCCAAAGACACGAAAGTATTTTATAGAAGGCTTCCGTCCATGCCACAATTCATATGGTGTTTTTGTCTCACCCATATAAAGTCCTGTTCGATTCTGAATGTACACTGCAGCTTGAACAGCCTCTTTCCAGTAATGTCGTGGAATACGACTCTCAATCAGCATAGTTCGTGCCATGTTGTTCACCTATTTATTCCTTCGTTCAACAACTCCATTTTGTTGTAGAGTTCTCATAGAAGCTACCTCATGATGTATCCCATGCTTCTATAAATAATTCTCAAATTCAATGGACATGTATTCTCCTCCATTGTCAGATCGCAACACTTTGATTGTTCGTCCAGTATCATTCTCGGCGATTCTCCGATATGTTTTCATGCAGTCAAGGACTTGTCTTTTCCTGTGAATGACCATCACACATGCCATTCTACTGTAATCATCAATGAAAAGGACAAAGTACCTTTCTCCTTGTGTTCCTGCAACATTTATTGGACCACAAACATCTGTATGAATCATATCAAGAAGGTGAGATTCCCTTTTCTTCTTTGGCCGATATGAACTGCAGACCAGCTTCCCACGAATACAAGAATCACACGATTTTTCACGCTCACGCTTCAGGTTGAGAATGTCCATGACAATTCTAAATTTTTATATTTTCTCCATGTCTCATTGATTGATGTGTCCCAATCTCCGATGCCACAGATTGTTTTCTTCTTCAACAGTCATGTAATATACATTTTCTTCACTATCAACCTGATACAGGTTTCCTTCTGTTATGCATCCCTTCATGAGAGAATTTCCAGTTTTTCCCTTGATAGTGAATCCTTTATGATTAAAAGTAACAACAAGTCCTGAGTCACAGAGTTGACTCATTCTGAGGAGATTATGACGTAGACCATCTACGTAAAGGACTTCAGTCTTCTTTAGTTCTCCATTAGCTAATTTGGTACTTCCACTCCCTTTGATTTTCAGAGCCCCATCATTACCAAATCATACTGTACCATCAACATTCTTTATGATATTTGTTAGTAGGCCGGCATTACCTGTCATATGAGATGAACAACCGCTATCTAGAATCCAGGTACTGTTGTTCTTTGTAGCTTTGAGGGCTACCTCTGCAAGGTTTGATTTCTCAATCTTCCTCCTTTCCTTCCATGAGACATTAGATTGAGTATATAGAACTGATGTCCTTTCAACTATATCTTCCGCAAACCCAGGCTCTTAATAGTCAAAGTCTTCTTTAAGAGGTGAGAACCTGATTGAAAGAGCAACATTATCTTGCTGACGAGACTTGACATGTCTGGAACTTCTGTGTGAGGTGTCAATGTCCCTTTTCTGCCTACAATTAATGGCCTTATGACCAAAGTTAGAACAATGAAAACAATATCCATAGAAATTATTTCTTCTATAAGAATTAGGATATGAAATTGTTCTCCTTTTTTGAGCATCTATATCTTCTCCATTCAGATAGCTTCTTGCATCTTAACAATATGACATGGTATGGCCCAGATAGCCACAGAACTGACACTTCATGAGAAGAAATGTCTTCTCACTTGAATTTCTCCTTATAGCTTCTTCCTTGGGAGAATAGTAAGACTGTCTGCCATTTTTGAAAGTTTGAGGATAATTTTCAGGTCTCCTTTTTAGTTTGGATTGAGGGCTCCTTTTTCAGCACTCTAGGTAACATTTCAACATGTTCAACTTTCATCTTATATTTCTTTTGGATCTTTTCACTTCTAGTAGTTGATGACTCAGCCTCACAGCCAATTCCACTCTTTCCCATGCAAGCGGGTCTTTGATCACTCAAGATTTTTCCATCCCCATCTGAACCACACTTGGCTCTTGCTAGTAATTCTGCATCTGAGAATCGTCCAAACTGTATTTTCATCCTTGATTCTTTTGGAACTGATTCAGTCTCCAGTTTACTCATTAGAGTAACTACTTCCTCCTCAAGACCCTCAGCAGTCTTGGATTTTTCATCCAGTCTGGATGTGAGGTCAATGATGACCTTTGCCTGCTCTTCAATTCTCAGCTTCATATCTACTACATCATCATTGCTTTCAATTATTTTAGATTGTACCTTCACATATTCTTCCAGTCGTTCAATTTCAGCTTCAAGTTGATCAACATATTCAGTTGATTCTTCTACAATTGATTTCCACTTATTGCAGCTCTTACATTTAATCTTAAGCTTACTAACTGCATCCTTAAATTGCATCTCAGGATCTACACAAGTTCTCAGTTGTTTTTCTCCTTCAGTATCTTCTGGCTTTTCAACAGTGGCCATCATAGAAGCATGGTTCCCAGTTTTGAATTCTGGTTCTTCTTCATCATAGAATTCATTATCATCTTCTTCCTCTTCACAGACAAAACTCTTCCTTTGCATTTTCTTACCAGATTTGAAGTCTCCCTTTTTGAAGAACCTTCTCTGAGGCTTCTTGAAGTTTTCATCCTAACTATCTTCATCATTGATCATTTTTAACACTGAGAAGCAATGTGCCCAACTTTTCCACAACAGAAACACGCGAGAGGTAACTTCCCTTTGAATTTCCCTTTCCCCTTCTGGAACTTCTTTGCAATGAGAGAAAGAATTTCTTTTTCTTCGTCGTCTTCACCGCTACTATCCTTTGATATTTTCAGTTTATCCATGGCCTTGAATGCCATTTCCTTGCTCACCCGAGTCGTAGCATCTTCAGGTCTGACTCTCATTTCATATGCTACCAAACTGCTCAGTAGATCATCTAAAGAATGTTTGGAAAGATCTCTTTCCTCAAGGGATGACACCATCGCATTATAAAGAGGTGGAAGTCTTCTCAATATTTTCTTTACAATATCAATCTTTGATTTCTTCTCCTAGACCCCGAATATCTCCAACCACTTCGGTAATTCGATTGAAGAAAGAGTATGCATTCTCGTCTGGATGCATCTTCAGATCATCAAACCGATTGTGCAACACTTGTAGTTTCACCTCATTCACTTTGCTATCACCTTCATAAATATTCTCAAGTTTATCCCACATGGATTTTTCTGAGGTGCAATTCATCACCTTTAGGTAGATCTGATCAGAAAGGGCTGCAGTGAGTGCATTGTGTGCTTTAGCATCTGCATCAAGAAGTTTCCTGTCTATTTCAGTCATAGCAAGGCCTGTTTGATCGGTGACTTGTATTCCTTGCACATTAGAAAAAAGAACTTCCATTCCAAGAGATCTTAGATGAGATCTCATTCTGTTCTTCCAGATCTGGAAATTGCTTCCATCGAAGTGAGGGACTCCCCTGACATTGATCGCGTTTTCCATGACGAAGAGGGTCAGATTCAACACCAGCAACCTTTACCCTCTGATACCACTTGAAGGACAACGGGACACCCTGAGAGGGGAGGGGTGAATTAGGGCGACCACTTTTTCTTTTAATGTGATGGATCTTGTTCCCACGTTGGTAGGAACTTGTTGAACCTGTATGATGATTATGATCAGAAAGAAAACATTCACAATCACAGAGAAGACACATCCATTATTACTTGGTTCACCACTAAGGGCTACGTCCAAGGAGCATACGCCGACAGGTTGTTGGTCGTACCAAAATCCACTATGCTTCCCTAGCTGTAGATTACAAAAGTTCGGGTACAGTTGCTCTATCCCAGGCTCACTGCCTTTTCAAAGGTTCAGGGATAGCTCACTGCTTCCCTCGGGTCACTCCTGTTGACTCCCCCTAGCTCACTGCCGTTGGTGAAGTCCCACTCAGTTTATAGACGTGAAGGTCTCTTCTTCATTTGCATAAGAGTGCATCCTTTGTTATATGTAGATGCTCTATTGAAGTCTGATTCTCACCAGAAGAAGAATATAACTTTTCCTCGAATGTACAGAGTAGTCTCTCGGCTTTCGTGCTGCTCCAAATAGGCCGGTGGGATTCATCAAAACCAGGCGCGCTTCTCCAAGACAGTCGGGCAAGTCCCACTACGGCGCGCAAGTCCAAACTGGCGCGCAAGTGCCATCAACACACATGTGCGACTCCTCCTTCCCCAACTACAAACTTGCGCGGTCCACTTCCTTTCTCTTCCAAACCACCTTGGGCGCACGGCCAAAAAAACCGGTGCGCAAGCTCTACTTGCGCGACAAAACAACCACCTGCGCGACTCAACCACCTGCGTGACGAGAGCACGAACAATCTCTCGGCCTTGAACTCTGTGAGAAATGAGGAGGGGTGGTCCAGTATTTATAGGCAAACTGGACCCCCTGCGCGGCGGCGCGCAAGTCCCTCGACGGCGCGCAAGTCTTGTCTTCAATAAACTCTGTCGCGCAACTCACTTGCGCGACCCAACCAACACTTGCGTGACCTTTTTTCCTTAGCCAAATTTTGATGTTCTGATCCTTGAAAACAAATGGCGTGAAAGTATTTTATCCTCCAAGATCACGACGCGCAAGTACCTTTTCCAAAAACACTTTACTTTATTGGCCGATTTTTAGGCCAAAAAATTTGGCAAACACAGGGAAACAGCGCCACCTTCACTACTGTTTTCTGCTTGAATGGTATGATCGCTTTGTTGATACACACCCTGAACTTCCACTGAGGATTGACAACAAACAAAAACCATACACCAAATCATGCTTTGAAGAACCTGGTTCCAACAAATGGACCATTACAGCATCTCTGGTGTATAGTAGAAGAAACCGATAGTGGCCGATCGCGAAATCTGGACGAACTGATAGCATGGAGATAGCGGTGCCCATAGTCATCATGGTGGGTGGATGGTGTGGTGTTAGTGTGCCTCTTAGGATGCTGATTTGGACATAAATGACCGACTCCAATAGGCTATTTCGGGGGGAGGGGAAGAACCACGTTGGCACCACCAGTTAGGCTAACCGGATTCCCCGTGATTATTCCAACAACCAGAACACATGAGGGGAATGTTATCTAGATGGGCTGGACCTGACGGTCAGGGTGGACCTGCCAGCTAGCCCTACTAGGGAAGAACCCTACAAGACCTAGATATTACCAGTCATGTTTTTCTAAAACAAGAGTATCTTGCAGACAGGACATCTGATTGATGTGTCATCTAAGGCGTTGGGACCGTTGGGATGACAATGTGCATTTTCGATACTCCACATGGGTTTTGGATGATGATGGAATATGGATGGGTTGGATCAGACTTGATTCCAACAAGCCCCTATTTACCTTTTCCATATAACTTACAGACCGAGCATCTAATTGACACAACATCTGTCACATTGGATCCCTTACAAAAAGACAGACCTTTAGGTTAATTCCTCTTGGTACTTTTTTCTGGTTGAGATATGATCAATATTAGGAGGATTAGAATCTCTAGAACTCATGCTCAATATGTACATGAATTCTATGGCTGGCTTTCAAGTGAGGAGCAACCCTCTGTGGATCGGCATGAGAACAATTCACCATGGATCACCATGAGAGAGACTCTTCATGTATCGGTGGCAGTAATACCCACCATGGATCATAAATTGAGAGACTCTATTTTGATCGACATAATAGTGACCCTATGAGGATCAATAACATTGAGACCCTCGATGGATCGGTAGTAATACGACCCTTTGTGGATCTGTAGTAGATAAACCCATTGTGGATCAGCAGTATAGACACCACTTGTGGATGAACAATAGAACCTCTCAATAGAATAAAATAATCAATCTCAAGACTAATAATATTTATACATGTTCTTTAAGTTGTATAACTATTGTGAGATATATTTTACAATACACTTATTTATTGAGATCTTTCTTTGTGTTTTTTCCTTTGTGGAATTTTGGAAGACCATCAAGTGTCTTAGGGTTCCTACTTGGTATTGTTATACTCACCCATGCACGAGCTTCACCCACGCCTTATTGTGTCTTGTGGAAACAATAGAATATATGACTGGGACTTGGGGAGCAATGTCTAGACAGTGCTCAGAGAAGATTGTTAGACATGGTGAGTGGTAGTGCTGAAAATAGATGAGGATCCATGGTGGAAGACCTTCAGAGCACATTTTTTCCTTTTTGTGTACTATATTTTTTGATTGTTTTGTATACTGGTCCTTTTTTATATCTAGTTGAAACATTTACTATTAGCAGTTCTACTTTTTGTTTTGATTTTGTTATGTATCCATTCTGTGTCTATATAGGTTTAAAGTAAACGCATTACCTTTTTAGGATATGCCTTTCTAGTGCTAGTTGCTGACCCATGACCTACGAAAGGTAGCCTTGGGGTAGCCATGACATTAGCCTCCAGGAATGGGTCATTGAAAAATGGTATTAGAGGGAGGTCGGTTCTACTAGTGAAGCTAAGAGTATTTGTTTTAAAAGGAGAAACAGTGTTAATTGTCATGAGTTTGGATTACAGTTCACGGAGTCCACTATTGGTGTGGCGGATGAATTATCCATACACTTGGACCCTAAGTTCTGATTTTTTACTTGATACACTAAAACATTGTTTGCATATGTTTTCAAAATGTTTTGATCTCTTTTGAGTCATCTTACCAGTTATAACTTATTAACCATGGTGCATATGTTTCTTTATAGGATGACATCTTGTAGACAGCCAGCTATGATTCTTTTGAGAGATCACGATGATGGCTTACCTGGTGTTGAGGCACCGGGGTAGGGGCCTCATATGGTGACAATACCCTCATGAGGTGTACTAGTAGCACCACCACCTATAGGAAAACAGATTTCACAAACCCCACCAGCAGACCATACACGACAACGGAGCATGTTGCACGAGTTCCAGAGATAGAGACCATTGATGTTTTGAGAGATAGACCCACAGGTAGTTAAGCACTGGATGGAGGTTGTTGAATGATTTTTCCTCTTGGCCAGTAGATCATATCATGATCCTATATTATAGACTCTTTTAGTGCACAATTTGGACATGGTTGAGCCATATGCTCCATACTCTCGAGGAGATGAATCCTTCCTAGTTGGAATTATATATCCTCCTCAGGGAATAGTTTGTATGAGTGAATTTACACTCATTATATATTCAGGAGCCACTGCACTTATAATAGGGTAGTCTCACAATGGCCTAGTACACTATGAGAATCACTGACATCTCATGCTACCACATTAACATGGTATTTGACCCTTTATTCATGGCCTAGAACTTTGATCAGGGACTTCGACGGGAGATTAAAGGGTCGATGATATCGCTCAACATATTGACACAGGATGGAGTGCTAGAGCGAGCACTATTGATGGAGATAATCCTAACTAATCAGGAACCGAATGTGAGAGCCACCACATAAAAATAGGTAGATGACTCATCTACAGCTAGTAGATGGCAGATGATATAGAGGCCCAAGCGGTCCAGACCTTCCGGAAGACGAACCCATGATGTAGAGTCAGAGGTGTAGAGATCACATGGAAGGGGAGGTCCGTAGAGCAGTAGACCATACTACACATGTGACGGGTAGGGTCACATGGCTCATGATTTCCCGACCCTTTATACTGATGATCAAAAGACTGTTGAAGGACATCCGAGGTAGAGGCAATTTTTCGAGCACGGAGTTCCTTAGGGTGGTGGACGTGGGAAAAGAGCAGGTAATGCAACAGGATCCGGAAAATGGTTTGAGGTACTACCACCACCACCATCTAGAGGTCCACCCCAACCTTATGGAGATGGTGAATAGGGACGAGATCAACTTTAGGTATCATAGTCTTATTACCATGGCACATTAGAGAGGATTAGAGATATGATTTGTGTTTACTCCACCCTAGCAACAGTTCTTATAGACATAGTTGTTAGTCAATCTTTCATTTTCACAGCTCTCA
This sequence comes from Viscum album, assembly GCA_963277665.1. NCBI lineage: Eukaryota > Viridiplantae > Streptophyta > Magnoliopsida > Santalales > Viscaceae > Viscum > Viscum album. The sequence continues at coordinate 1,531,989,023 of OY728163.1, read as the reverse complement.
TTCGGAGATCTGAGATTCTGGTGGATCTATTGTCTTGATCCTTCTGATTAGAAACTCATACAGGAGAGGATTAGAAGATTACACACCATTTCTGGGAGTGTGATATTACTCTAGTTGGTGAGATATTCGGTTGGGATCTTCTAGTAGCAGCGTTGATGCCTTACAATGTCATCATGGGTATGGACTGGTTATCAAGGGCCAATTCTCAGATCGACTATTTTTGGTGCAATGTGCAGTGTGTTTGTGTTGATGGGACTAGTTTTTTTTTCCACCAACAATAAGGTAACCAATGCATCCCAGGATGGACTTTCATAGAGGAGTGTGCAACTGATCACTCATCATTTGGTTATCATTACCCTCAGTGCAGGTTCCAAGCGGAGTATGAGCTATCCTACAGTGGTGGACATGTATGAAGATGTCTTTTCCAAGGATGTTTCAGGACATCCTTCTTGCAGAGAGGATGAATTATATAGAGAAATGTACCCCAGGATGAGACTAATATCTATGCCATTATATCGGATAACTCCCATGGAGATTCTTGAGTTGAGGATACAGTTAGAGGACTTGCAGGTGAAGGGGATCATAAGGACCAATTATTCCTGATGGACAACCCCTATCTAGGACACCAAGAAGGTAGATGAATGTTTGAGGCTTTGTGTGGAGCATCGATGCCTGAACAAGGTGACCATGAAGAACATGTACCCTCAACCGAGGATTGATGATCTCTTCAACCAGCTAAAAGGAGAACGATGGTTTTTAAAGATAGAGCTTAGATCAGGCTATCATCAACATCATGTGATGTATGAGGACATACTAAAGAAAGACATTAGATGACAGTATGTCCATAATGAGTTCTTGGTGATGTCTTTCGGCATGAACAACGCCTCAAAAGTGTTTATGGGACTCATGAACAGGATCCTCTAACCATACCTCGATCGCTTCAAGGTGGTCTTCATTTTTGACATCTTGGTGTACTTGAAGTCAGAGGAGGATCATGCCGCACATCTCTGTATAGTCATTAATACACTCTGAGAGCACTATCATTATGAAAATTTCTCGATGTGGCAGTTATAGATATGAGAAGTTTACATTCTAAAACATGTTATCTCAAAGGCCAGAGTTTTAGTAGGTCTAGAAATGATCGAGGTTTTCCTTTCTTGAGAGACACCCAAGAGTGTGACAGAGGTGTGGAGTATCTGGGGACTGTTTGGGTACTACTAGATATTTTTACAGTACTTTTTAATGGAGGCAACACACTTTTCATCTTTGACAAAAAGTGGAAACCCTTCATTTGGTTAGAGAGATTCCAGGAGAGTTTTGAGGATATGAGGATGAGACCGAAGAGTTCCCCTGTCTTTAGACTTACAGAAGGGGAAATTGGGTATGTAGTATACTATGACACATCAACGACTAGACTGGGGTGTGTTCTGATGTAGGAATGATCAGGGATCACCTACGGGTCATGATAGCTAAGGCAACATGAGCAGAACTACACTACCCATAACCTGGATTTAGCAGTAGTGGTCTTTGTGTTGAATATGTGGCGGGACTACTTGATGGGTGAATAGTTTATTGTCAACTTAGATAACATGATTCTCAGGCATATCTTCTCACAAAATGACCTGAACCTGAGATAGCAACGATGGATGGAGTACATCCAGGAATATGACTATTAGATAGTCAACACTCCTAGGAAGGGAAACATGGGGGCAGACATGCACACCAAGTGGTATGTTCTAAAACTTTTTAGTGAGGTGACAGAGCAGCTAGCCATGTTGCATATACCCTTTGTGGATTGTGATGGAGCAGCATATCTCAAGTCTATGATTGTCACTCCCCCACTTCTTCACTGAGTTTAGGAGGCACAACTTGGGGATGCTGACTACGAGGCTCGACATTCTCATATATCATTAGGAATGGAACCAGATATATTTTCGATATGTGGGGAGCATATTATCCTTTTTAAAGGATGCACCATGTACCAGTGAAATTTCGGTAGGTTGTGTTGAAGGATTTCCACACATCCCCTTTGGTGGTACATCTAGGAGTGGCAAAGATGTACCATGTTCTATTATATCAGTACTAGTGTCCAGGGATGAAGAAGGTTGTGGTAGAGTTCTTTTCACGATGCCTTATTTGTCAGCAAGTGAATTCCGAGCATTAGGTTCCAGTACGCTTGAGTCAACCTCAAGATGTATTGGAATAGAAGTGGGATGTTGTCTTTATGGACTTTGTGACTGGGTAACCACGCATGCCCAGGCTCTACGACTCTTTATGTGTGATCATTTAATGACTCACCAAGTCATTAGATATTCTACCTATCCATGAGTGGAGTTTAGTAGAGGGCTTGGGAATCCCCTACATCCAAGATATAGTACGACTTCATGAGGTACCATCGATGATTGTTTCTAATAATGATGATCGTTTTATATCCTAGTTGTAGAAGGGATTACAGGAGGTTCTCGAGACACAGATATGCATTAGAACCACCTTTCACCCTTAGACAGATGTTCTAACAGAGTAGACCATACAAAAACATGAGAACATTCTTCTTTCTTGCATCCTTGATTTTGGCCACAGTTAGGAGGACCAACTTCTACCGGTGGATTTCACATAAAATAACATTAATCACTCCACCATCTATATGAAATCGTTTTATTCCTTGTATGGGTGAAAATTCAGATCAACAATATGTTGGATAGAATAACGAGAGTCAGAACTTATGGATCCAGAGTTGGTACAAGATACCATTGAGAAGGTTCATATCATCCAGGATTAGATAATGATTATACTGAGTTGGTAGAAGTCTTATACTAATAGGATACAAAGACCCATGGATTTTGAGGAGGGAGGCCATGTCTTCCAACGGATCTCACCTCTACGAGGACTAAAAATATTTTTCTGGGGTGACAAGTTATCTATAAGGTTCATCAAACCTTTATAGATTCTCAGTAGAGTTGGTGAGGTGGCATGCCATCTAGTTGTTCCCCCATGGATGCACCGAGTGCAAAAAAATTTCTACAAGTCATTGCTGAGGATATACGGGCATGATCTATCACACGTTATCAACTGGGGAGAGCTATACATTGATGATGGGGTGACTATTATGGAGTTCCCGGTGGAGGCAGGCTATAGACAAAATAGGCTCCTTCATGGTTAGTTGATCCCTCTACTGTGAGTTTGGTGGTAGCACAGAAACCTCCAGGAGAGAACATGGTAGAAGGAGGCTCAGATTTGTACTCATTAATTCCATTTGTTTCCTTATATTTTGTTGTGGCTTTCGTGGACTTAAAGACCTCAGGTGTGGAGAGTTGAAAGACCTGAAAATTACATATAATTGTTTTTAATATTACGAGAAAAAGAAAATTGACTTCACATGATTACAAGGGTTGGAGAGACCGAAATATAATTTTGAACAATTTTTTAAGGTATATTCAGTAAAATAGAGGTAGGAATATCTATCTTCTAAACTAGTTCTCAGATTGAAAATTTGAGGGAAACGTTGGATAAGCGATGCAGGGATTCACTTAGCTGATGCATAACATCACCTAGAATGGGTTGGATAAAAAATATAATTTTTGGACTTTCAGATAGAAGTTAAATAATAGTATTTTATTGTGTACTTTTTCATCCATCATTGAGTTTATGTTGGTGGAACTATAGTATAATGCTAGTAAAAATTTTAGGGTCATTTAATAACATGTCGCCTTGATTGTGTAACCACAACTCCTATGTGTTTAATATGTTCATTAATTAAGATTAATTAATGAATCATAATAATATACACAACGTGTAGGATTATTTATTTTAATAGACAAACCATTGGTAGGGGAATAAAAAACACATGAGAGGAAGATATGATAAAATGCAATCGACGTCACACTCCAATGAATAATGGAGATCAATTGATGAATGACGGAGGATTTTAAGTGGACATCAACGAATGACGATGAACGTCTTCGAATGTGGATTCCATTCATTGTCGGCAAAGTATTCCACCAAATATAGGTAGTGTAATTAAAATGATTTATATGTGTTCTATGATTACTCTCATCATGTTCTTTAAAAATACAATGAAAATGGGTCAACCAACTAAGGGCTTGATCTGTGTCTCATTTGGTCATGGAGGTGGTTGCTTCGGGGTTTAAATTTTGGGATAATTTTAAACATTTGTTGATTGTTATTCTACCCCTTTTATTAAATGCAAAGGTGGTGAGCGTGGACCAATCCAAAGAAGTCTTGGACCCTCCTTCACTCTTGGGTTATAGTCATTCTTCATGGGAGACAAAGGAACTTGGAGGTAGGGTTATTTTTTGGGCTTCGCAGTGAAGTTAGTTACATGGGAGGCCCGTAGGCACAACCATGAAAGAAAATGGACCACCATAGCATCAATGGAGGTCTGTGAAAGAAACCGTCGACATGGTGGTGTTGGCGACCGACTGCGTGGAGATGGAGCCGTGACCAACTGGGTCACAGTGGGTGTAATGTTCTGCACTGACGCGCCACTCGGCTTGACGGGAATGACTCACTCTAGTAGGCCATTTCAGGTGGAGGGTCTATGCCCCGTTGCCACCACTAGCTGGCTGAATTGGACGCATGACGTCTGGTACATCAACTGGACCACTTGCAAGCTGGGTTTTCTAGCCAGACCAGAACTACATACCCAAGTGGCCAACCGGGATGGGCCCCTTCTGAACTCAAACCCGACTGGTCCCGTTTCACGAAAACTTGAGTATCTCACAAACCGGGCATCTGATTGACGCGACGTCTACTATGTTGAGACCCTAAGGATGAGGAGGTCATTTTAAGATACTCCAAATTGGATTTCTATGAATTTGGAATATTGTTGGGTTTGATCAGACTCCAATCTAACTGGGGTCTATTTACCTTTTTTCTTATAACATACAGACTAGGCATTCGATTGGTTCCTCTTTTGTCACATTTGAACCATTACGACAAGCCAGTCTGTTGGGTTACTTATTCATGGGAATTAGTGTATGTTTATGTTCAACTGATATTATGAGGAGTAGAATCTCCGGAACTCAAGTGCACTCTGTGCGGGAATCCTGTAGCTGGTCTTCAAGTGATGAGTAACCCTCTGTGGATCAGCATGAGAGAGTCCCTCTATAGATTGGAAATAGTGTGACATTATATGGGTCAGAAATAGAGAAAACCTATGTGTATCAGCATGAGATTGGCCTTCCATGTATCGGTAGTAGTGAAACCCTCTGTGGTTCAGCTATAGTGCGACCCTCTAGGGATCTGTAGTTGAGTGACCCTTTGTGGATCAATAGTATAACGACCCTTCTTGTATCAACAGTAGAAACTCTTAATATAATAAAATGATCTTGCTCAAGACTAATCATCGTTATTTCTATTCATTGAGTTGTATACCTAGTTTGAGCTATATTTTACTTTATGATGTTTGTTTAATTTATGGTGTTTTGGGATACCTTTGGGAGTCTCAGGGTCCCTACTTTGCATTGTTATACACACCCCTGCATAGGATTCACCCAAACCTTTTTGTGTCTTATTCCGATGTCAAAAAGCTTGACTGAGACATGGGTAGTCAGGGCTAGATGGTGGTCAGAGGTGATTGATAGACATGGTGAGTGTCAGTGACTACAAACGATAAGTTATACCTTCCCTTCGGTTGGATTCTTGGAGGATGTCCATTGGAGCACGTTTTTTTCATTTTCATATACTATATTTGTATTTGGGTTTGTATACTCTCCCTTTTGACTTTTATTTCTCACATTTACTATCGGAAAATTAGAGATTGTGTTTCGCTTTTGTTATGTACCTAGTTTTTGTGTGTACATGTTTAAAGGAAATTCCTTCCCTCTATGGGATATGCATTTCCAGGGACAATCTCCAACCCCTAGTCCATGGAAGGTATGCTTGGGGTAGTCACAACATTGGACCTGAAGGATGGGTCATGACATAATGGGAGGAAGAAATTTGTTGGTTATGAAAGGGAGAAAGGGGAAAGATTGATGTCTTGACATGAAGAAACCCATAAAAAGAAGGAGTGGAGGCTAATATCTATGTGTTGTGAAGGGAGGTTACCAAGGTCTCTCCCCTATTAAGGAATACAAAATTATATGGGTACTGATGGGATACCCTATAACACCCTGAGAATTGGGAAATTTTTTTTCAAATTAATTTAATCTTTTTGATGTTTTTCCATTCACACAACACTGAATGTATCTTTTTTATATGAATGAAAAATGTAATTATTTCATTGAACACAAAATTATGTCAGTGTTTCTTTATATTCAGTACATATATTAGATTTGAGTACACTCAAAACATGGTTTGTCTTGTGTTACATAGAACACAATTTATTTGATAGCCTACATTATGAATAAGAACAAGTTTTACTGAACTAAAATATAACATTAATATTATTATTAAAATATTTTTATAGTCATACTATACATATTTGAATTTAAATTTCAAATTATATCAACTATATTATGAGAATATGATCCAAACTAGTAACTAAAATTAATCTAGTGGTTACAAATTTTCTATAAATGAACGTAAGAAATATTTTAATATAATGAAATTTCTTTTAAAAGAAAACTATTTTTCAATTTAAAAAAACAATTTTTTGTCTATAAAATAATAAAATCACTATAGGATGATGTTTTTAAGAAAATATAAATACTAAATATAAAATAAATTTTTTTACACTCATCAAATAGATATTATACACATAAGATATGAATAAATTCAATTTTATGAAAACAATGGTGTATGTTTCAAAAGGATAATTTTAAAAACATTTAAAGGAGAACACATTTGAAATTTACTTTTTTAAACATTTATAATTTTTATATTAAAAAATGTATTCCTCAAAATATGTACATAAAAATATACTATGTTTAATTTTAGGATACTTTTTTGATATGTTTCATGTTTTGATCAATAATGGAAAATAATACATTCTAATGGAAAATAAATTTTCCTGAAAATAATATATTGTGTAAAAATATAAATTTGATTGTTTTTGAAGTATAATTATATCTAGTAATTTTATTTAATTTAATCTATTTCATTGTAATTAGTTTCAAAATGAATACTGTTTTAAATTTTTTTTAATGTTTTGGATGCTTTCACTTTTAAAACATGTTTTCCCATTCCATCTACAAGATGAATTTTTACTAAATTATAAATAATTTAATGAAATGAGTATTGAAAAATGGAGTAAATATTTTGAATCATGTGTTGTAAATTTTTTAAGTATGTATGTTTTATATTTGTAAAATATAAATAGTATCTTTAGTAATTATTATTACCATGATCATTGGTAAATCAGGTAATTTAAGGTTAAAAATATTATTAATATTATAAAACTACAATAAAAAATTCCAAAATGTAACTATATGAAGTTAATAAAACCCTTAACACAAATGTGTAAAAATTGAATAATTTAATGAACTCATTTTTGATGAAAATGACATAAATATGATTAAACTAAAAGTTAGTGACAAAATATCACACACTCACTTTTAATATATATAATATTTTTAATATTGTGATAAATAAAATTTATTATATATATATAAATTATTATATAGGTTAAAATATTTCTATAAATCCTATATATTTTAAAAAAAATTTATAGTTATGAAATGAATATAATTAATAATTAAAAAATGATAATGCAGTAATTACTCAATTAATTAAACAATCACGTAAATGATATTAGAAATATTAAAATAAATTTACATTTACAAAATTAATTTGATAAAATAATTTTAATTTTGAATATGAAATGTTAGGGTTCTATTAAATTAATTTTTTCTGATCTGTCTTTATGGATTAATATATATAAATTAAATGTTATGAATAATGTCAAAATATGCATATATGTTATTTCATGAAAAGAAAATTTTATTAAATTATTTAAAAATTATAAAAATCATAGCTATAAAAGAGGGGTTTTTATATGATCTATAATATTATAAACTATAAATTTATTATCAATTTGACACTTTATATATTAAAATTACATCAATTTAATATTAAAAAATATGTTACCATTATTAATATTTAAATACCTTAACTATTGGTTAATCATGATTGTAAGGTTTACAGTTATTTAAAAATGTTTATAAAATATATTATCTTTTTAATTACTAAATTTTATCATATTATGTTCAAATAAATTGCTTTTTTGGGATATTTTGTTTGATATTTTATTTTTTAGAAATTAATCTCATGAGAATTTAAAAAGTTCCACTCCCCTTTATTATAAGGGGCAGAAATTATTCTCATCTAATTGCACAAAATAACATATTTATTTTCTCCATAATCAGTATAAATATACTTATTAATTTCACTATTAATCCGAGAATCTTTACATTAGGACAAAAGAAATCCACGAATGTCCTTCTGTGCATATCTAAAGGAGATAACCAAATAAGTGGTAAAGTTCATCAATGAACTTTTTATTTTATTTCATCCTTAAACCACCTAAATCAATATTATTCCCTAATTATATAATATCCATAGTATCCTAAATATTCCTAGTTTTTTTTATTATATGGTGTAGACTGATTTTTACGCTCACTTCCTTCTAATGGGTAATGAACATAGAGTTCTAATGTATGGTGAACTACCACCTCACAAAACAATGTGTTTTTTCATTTAACACCTCATATTTTTCGTAATTATTAATAGAAACTATATTTTAATATCATATATATGATATTAATGATTTATTTATGCTTATGGATTTATTATATTAAATATAGCATCATGAATTTTATTTTTTTGTAAATATTATTACATTGTTTTAGGACATGTGGACTACAGTCTCCTCCAAGAAAAGTTATTATTTCACAAATTAGATAGAATTTATTATGTTTGGGTTTTGTAAAATTATATGATATATATGAAATTATAATCCTACAATAAATTTATAATATATATAATAAAATATATTTCATTTACCTTCTTTCAATATGATATAAAATGGATACAATGTTCACGAATGTATACTTCCTACCAGCTCCATTAACAGTGTAATTAATATTTAATTTATATATTTTATAGATAACCATAAATACATATTTATTAAATATATATGACATTTATATAGTTTTTATCATGTTTGAGATTATGAAATTGTGATCAAAGTATGAGTACCAAGAATAAGATGTCAAAACACACATGAGAAACAAAATTGTTTTTACCCAAAACATAATATAAACATGGAATTTTTAATAAGTGGGAAATATAATGTCATAAGTAAATTAATTGGTAATATATATATTAATATGGTTTCTTAATAGATTTATAATATAATTATATATATTATACATTATTTTTAATGAGTACAAAAATGTGTTAAGAAAAAAGGTTAGGGATTTATGTATATCATTTAGTTTTGTTAGATAGATGCATTATACACTACTTGTTTCTTTTATTTGGGGTATTTATTGAACATGAATATATTTTATGAGTCTTATCGAGAGGAATTTGGTTTTCCCTATAAATATAATTTTCTTTCTTTCAAGGGGAATTCTATTATACTCATTATAATGTAATGAGTATTTATTTCAAAATGTCATCAATATTTGAGAATTTTTTTTTATGTCTCTAAGTGGGAAATATAAATCTTCCTTTACATATTTTCTAAAAAAAATTTATTAATGTTTTTAATATTCACCTATAGATTTTTTATGTCTTTTTACCCTTGATTGCCTTTTAACTACATTGTTTGAAATGAGTCCTTCTATCCTTTTCCAAATAACATACATTGTAGTGTTTTTGGAAAATATAAGAAATAAATATTTTATTTAACTTATATAGACTGAATATAATTTATACCATAATGATGGACCAATTTTTTGAAGACATCCATTCATGATTGACATTTTATTTTATAAAAAACATTTTTTTGTAAAAATTTCACATTATTTTAAGAATACAAAACATGGTTCCAAATTAGAAATGATATTTTCTTCATTAATTATTTCTAAATATAAAATAATTTTTTTATGTTAATTATGCTTTACAGGGGTTATTTTTTCATGAATATCATACCTATTCTACCAATGTTTGATTTATTTTTATGATGGAATGTTATTTATGGAATGTATTTTCTTATATGGGTTAGATTTTGATTAAATGATGTTTATGAATCCCATTTTATTCGATGAATTCTGATATGATGAATGATTTTTGTTCATGTTGAAAACATAAGTGTGGTTTTCATTATGTGGAGGGTGAGACCTGTATCTCTCTCTAATGAATTAGGTAAATATTGATATATCAACAGATTCATCTTTTCCTTGTGAACATGATTTCTTGTTCACTACTCTATGCATGGACCTAGTTTTTATGACTATAATTTTATTTATCGACTAGGTTTTATGGTCAATTTGTTTTTTTCAAGGGCCTAATATCATTTCAATAATTTAATGAGTGAACCTTTTTTATTTATTCATCTTTAAAAAGTCACAGGTTTATGTGAATGATATAATTTCAAGTCTTATTAAAATTAAATGATCTCACGTATTACGTTTTATTATTTCCATATGATTTCTATCTTAAAAACTGCCAATATTTTTTCAACGATTAATATTAAATGATCTTATAAATGAAGGGTATTATATTATAATTCTATGATTACACTACCAGATCCTTATTCTCATGGGTATGCTTACATTTCTTTTTTTAACCCTTACTAAGAATATCATATAACCACTTTCTTATGTTTCCATTCACTACTTTAAATGGATGTTTTCCAATCGCTTTTATCCAAACGGTTTAAAAAAAATAGTTGCAAAATGGAGGCTATAAAAATTGGTTAACAAAACCATTGGTATAGGACTGTTTGTAGAAGCCTTTGCCAACTGTTCTAGAGAACCGTTGGGAAAGTCTAGTTTGTAGGAGGCTTTACCAATGGTTCTACAGAACTGTTGGGTATAACCTGTTTTTAGGGGATTTTACCAATGGTTCTATATAAACCATTGGGATAGGAACTCTTTCCCAACCGTTTTTAAAAAACATAGGGAAATGGTTTCCCCAATTAGCAGCCCCTCTTTATTGTTGAACTGAACTGAATGTGCAGCAGCCACATGCCATCCTCTCTTGACTTCCCCCATCCGAACAGCAAAATATCCATCATATTCATCTCAAATTGGGTATTTTCTTCTTTCTAAACTTAAAATCGTTATGTTCTACCTTATTATTATTTTTATTTATCTAATATTTTATTATTGCGATTTGATTTTGATCTGTATCTTTTTTTTCTATTTTGATTTAACCTATATTGTATACATCCCATCAGATCTATTTAATTAATTAAATATTTAACCCTCCATAGGAGGTGAAACATCTTAGATTCATTGTGGTTGGATTTCATATTTTCTAAGTACGTGTTTTTATGCTTTTTGTTCATCTTGTAATTAATTGTTACTTGAAAATTAATTCATATGTGTTTATTTATTTTTAACAATGTTTCTATGAATGTTTTCCTTGAAATTCATTGTGAAATATTATTTATTCATATTCTCATTGAATTGAATAATTCAAGAATTTGATGAATATAATTTTGACATATTTCAACTACTTATGAATTATTCAATTCTATGACTGTTTAGATTTATTTTCAATGAATATTTAAATAATGAAATAGTGAAATTGAGAATTTGTCTCGGTTTTTTATTCAAAGAATGAAATAAATTGACTTGAATTAAATGAGTCGAACTATTTAATGTTTTCTATGTAGTTTAAAATGATTGAATTTGTAAAATGACAATGAACCCTCTTGAAATGAGAGGGTAAGGGGGGCTATCTGGGCTGTGATGGGGCTGCCAGTGGGGTGGGGGGGTTGTCCGAGGTGGGGGCTGTCTGGGGTGAGGGGGGGGGATGTCTGGGGGTTGGGGGCACTCTGGGGTGGGGGGAGGGTTTTCCAAGGGGTGGGGGTGTCTGGGTGGTGCGGGGGGCTGTATGGGTGGTGGGGGATGTCGGGGGAGGGGGGTGGGGCTGTCCGGGGGGGTGGAGGATTTCTAGGGTGGGGGTTGTTCGGGGGATGGGGGCTGTCTGGTGGGTGGGGGAGCTTTCCGGCCGGGGGTCGGGGTTGTCTGGGGTGTTGGGGGAATTTCCAGGGTTGGTGGGTTGTCCGAAGGTCGGGGGAGCTATCCGGCCATGGGAGGGGGGTTGTCCAAAATGTTGGGGGGCTGTCTGGTATGGGGGGTTGTCCAAAGTGGGGGGGGGGGATTTTGGTGGGGTGGGGGTTCCCGGGTTGAGGGGGTGGGGGGAAGTCTTGTTGGTGGTTGGGTTGTCCGAGTGTTGCATGGGGTTTTCCGGGTTGTGGGGGGGGGGGGTTCTTGGGGGGGGGTATCCTGGGGGTGGGGGGATATCCGAGGTTAGGGGGGCTGTCCGGGGTGTAGGGGGGATGTCTGAGGTGATGGGGGATGTTCGGAGGGTAGAGGGAGGGGGGACTATCCAGGTGTTTGGGGGATATCTGGGGGTGGTTGGGTTCTTCGGGTGGTGTAGGGGGGGATGTCTGGGTGGTGCGGGGGGCTGTCCAGGGGTTGGGGGGCTTTCCGGTGGTGGGGGTGTCCGAGGTGGGGGGGGGGGCTTTTGGGGTGTTGGGGGGGGGGGGGGGCTGTCTGGGGGGTGGGGGTTGTCCGGGGGTGGGGGGATTTCTGACGGTGGGGGGGGGGGGGTTCGTGGGGTGGTTGGGCTGTTCGGGTGGTGCGGGGGGCTCTCTGGTTGGTGCGGGGTGCTGTCCGGGCGGTGGGGGGCTTTCCGGGGATGGGGTCTGTCCGAGGTGGGGGGCGAGCTGTCCAGGGGTGGGGGGAGAGGGTTGTCTAGGGGGTGGGGGGCTGTCCAGGGTGAGGTGGTCTGCCCGTGGGTGGGGGTGCTGTCTGTGGCGTGGTGTGTCCAGTACCACTCAATGTGTCTCACTTTTATTTGAAGTGGACAGGATTTTAAGTGAAAACAACAACTGACATACGGAAAACTGATGAAACACATTTGTATTGTGTTGATACTTTAGTACAATGATACATTGTTCATTTGTGATGGGTATGATTCAACTCCATCTCAATCCAAGACACGGTGTGTTCAGTATCACTCAAAGTGTCTCACTTTGGTTTGAAATGGACAACATTTTAAGAGAAATAAACAACTGACATAAGAAGTACTAGCCAAACGTATTTGGATTATGTTGATACTTTAATAAAATGATACAATGGGCATTTTAGACGTCTAAAAGATATCCACACTTCAATCCAAACCACGGTGTGGCCGGTATCACTCAAAATGTCTCTCTTTTGTTTAAAATGGACACCATTTTATGTAAAAACAACCGGCATACGGAAATCTGACCAAACATATTCGGATTTTCTTTATACATTAAAACAATGAACCATGGGTCATTTTTGAGGTTTACGAGGAGACTACACATCATTCGGATGCGCAGTTTGCACAGCACAACCAAATATGTGTTTTTAGGTGTTTGGCGTGATTGAAAAGTAGGTGTGGGGTGGTCAAAACCGGCCAAATGACCTCAGAATACCATGAAATCGAACAAAAACAAATGGTGGGTGATTTTTAAAATGGTCTGCTAGACCTCATGTCAATCATAGGTGTCGTGTGACCGCGGTGGCCGAAAAAGCACTTCACGTGTTGTAAATGGATAAAACAAGCGTTTAACAGTAAAATTCATGCCGAACGACATCCGAATGAATTGAAATCACATGAAAAACACACTAATTATTTTACATGAGGTGTACGAGGAGACGACACATCATTTGGGCACGTGGTTTGCGTATTGCAGATGAATATGTGTTTTTAGGTGATTGGCGTGCTTGAAAAGCATGCGTGGGGTGGTCAAAACCAACCGAACGACCTCAGAATGACATGAAATCAGATGATAACAATGGGTGGGTGAATTGTTAAATGGTTAGCTATATGCCACTTCAATTGGAGGTTTCGTGTGACCGCGGTGTCTGAAAATGCACTTGGATTGTAATAAATAGCTAAAACATGTGTTTTACCGTCAAATACAAACCCAACGACATACAAAATGACTTAAAATTACACGAAAGTACCCTAATTATTATTCTTGAGGTGTACGCAAATACGAAACATCATTCTGATGCACGGTTTGCGTAGCAAGACAAAATATGTGATTTTATGGTGTTTGGCGCACTTGAAAAGCGTGTGTGGGGTGGTCAAAACCCACGAAACGACCTCAGAATTCAATGAAATCAGACAAAAACAAAGGGTGGGTGAATTTTTAAATTGTCATCTAGAGGACACGTCAATCGGAGGTGTTGTCTGACCATGGTGGCAAAAAACGCACTCCATGTGTCATAAATGGCCAAAACATGCGTTTAATGGTCAAATGCATGTCGAACGACATCATAATGACTTGAAATCACATGAAAACACACTATTTATTATTCGTGAGGTGTACATGGATACGACACATCATTCGGACACGCTGTTTGCGTGTTGCAGCTGAGAATTGTTTTTTAGGTGTTTGGCGGGCATGACAAGTGTGTGTGGGGTGGTCAAAACTAGCCAAATGACCTCAGAATGCCATTAAATCAGATAAAAACAGAAGGTGTGTGAATTGTGAAATGATCGGCCAGATGGCACGTCAATCAGAGGTGTCGTGTTACAGCGGTGGTCCAAAACACACTTCATGTGTCGTAAATGGCCAAAACATACGCTTAATGCTCAAATTCATACCGAACGATATCAGAATGACTTGAACTCACACGAAAACTCCCTAATTATTTTTCATGAGGTTTTTGAGGAGAAATCAGATCATTCAGATGCGTGTTTTTCCCTACATAGCTGAATATGTGTTTTTAGGTGTCTGACATGCTTGAAAAGCGTGCGTGGGGTGGTCAAAACCACCTTAACAACCTCGGAATTCAATAAAATTCGAAAGAAAACAAATGGTGAGTTAATTTTGAAATGGTCGGCCAGACGACATGTTAATAATAGTTTTCGTGTGACCGTAGTGGCCGAGAAAGCACTCTGCGTGTCGTTAATGGACATAACACACATTTAATGGTCAAATGCATAATGAATGACATCACGATGACTTGAAATCACACAAAACACCCTAATTATTAATTTTGAGGTGTACGAGGATACTAAACATCATTCAGATTTGTGGTTTTCATGTAACGACTGAATATGTGTTTTTTAGGTGTGTGGCGTGCTTGAAAAGTGTTCGTGGGGTGGTAAAAACCGATCAAATGAACTCAGAATACCATGAAATAGGATGAAAACAAAGGGTGGGTGAATTGTGAAAATTTCAGCCAGAAGGCACACCAATCAAAGGTGTCGTGTGACCGTGGTGACCGAAAATGCACTTCGCGTGTCGTAAATGCCCAAAACATGTGCTTTACGGTCAAATACATACCCAACAACATCAGAATTACTTGAAATCACACTAAAACACCCAAATTATTATTCGCGAGGTGTACGAAAATATGACACGTCATTCGGATGTGTGGTTTTCATGACACAACTAAATACACGTTTTTTAGGTGTTTGGCGCGCTGGAAAAGCATTCGTGGGTTGGTCAAAACCAGCCGAACGACCTCATAATGCCATGAAATCAGACGAAAACAAAGGGTGGCTGAATTATGAAATGGTCGGCCAGACGGCCCATCAATAAGAGGTTTCTTGTGACCTCTATGTCCAAAAATGCACACTACATGTTGTAAATGGCCTAAACATGTGTTTAACGGTCAAATGCATACCAAACGACATCTGAATGACTTGAAATCACACAAAAACACTGTAATTTTTTGTGAGGTGTACGAGGAGATGACATGTCATTCGGACATGCGGTTTTCACGGCATGTCTGAATATATGTTTTTTAGGTGTTTGGTTCACTTGAAAAGTTTGCGTGGGGTTGTCAAAACCGGTCGAATGGCCTCAGAATGCCATGAAATCCGATGAAAACAAAGGGTGGTTGAATTGTGAAATGGTCAGTTAGACGACATGTCAATCAGATGTGTCGTGTGACCATGGTGGATGAAAATACACTCCGCATGTCGTAAATGGAAAAAACATGCATTTGACACTTAAATGCATACTGAACGACACGTCATTCAGATGCGCGGTTTGCATGGCACGATTGAATATGAGTTTTTAGGTGTTTGGCATGCTTGAAAAATGTATGTGGGGTGGGAAAAACCGTCCGAATGTCATCTGAATGCCATGAAATCAAACGAAAACAAAGGGGGGTGAATTGTGAAATGGTAGGCCAGACGACATGTCAATCAGAGGTGTTGTGTGACTGTAGTGGCCGAAAACGCACTCTGTGTGTTGTAAATGGACAAAACACACATTTAACAGTCGAATGTATACCAAATGACATCGGAATGAGTTGAACTCACATGAAACACACTAATTTTTATTCTTGATGTGTACGAGTCAACCTCGCCTCAATCTGAGGCTTGGTGTGTCTGGTACCACTCAAAATGAATCACTTTTATTTTAAATAGACATTATTTTATGTGAAAACAACAACATGCATACGGAAAACCAACCAAACACTTTAAAATTGTCATGATACTTTAGGAAAACGATAAATGGGTCAATTGAGATGTGTTACATTCAACCTCGCCTCAATCCGAGACACGGTGTGGCCGGTATCACTCTTAGTGTCTCTCTTTTGTTTAAAATGGACAACATTTTATGTCAAAAGAATTGACATGCATAAAACAGAACAAACATATTCGAATTGTGTTGATACATTAGAAAAACAATACTTTAGTCATTTTTGATGTGTATGAGTCAACCCCGCCACATTCTGAGGCACGGTGTGACTGGTATCACTCAAATTGTCTCTTTTTTATTTGAAATGGACAACATTTTAAGTGAAATCCACAACTGGAATATTCAAAAATAGATCAAACGCATTCATATTGAGTTGATACATTAGGAAAACAATCATGGATAATTTGTGATGTTTATTAATCAACACCGCCTCAATATGTGGCATGGTGTGGCTGGTACCACTGAATGTGTCTCACATTTAGTTGAAATGGACGCGATTTTATGTGAAAACAACAAATGACATAAGGAAAACTAACCAAACGCATTCGGATTGTGTTTATACATTAGAAGAATAATACATGGGTCATTTTTGAAGTGTATGAGCTAACCCTGCCTCAATTTGAGGCATGGTATGACTGGTATCACTAAAAGTACCTCACTTTTCTTTGAAATGGACAACATTTTAAATGTAAACCACAAATGGCATACAGAAAACTGACCAAACACATTCGAATTGTGTTGATACTTTAGGAAAACAATCCATGGGTCGTTTTTTGATATGTATGAGTCAAATAAACCTCAATACAAGGCAAGGGGTGGCTGGTACCACTCAAAATGTCTCACTTTAGTTTTAAATTGACAACATTTTAAGTCAAAACGACTAAAATACGGAAAACCGACCAAACATTTTTGAATTGTGTTGATACATTATAAAAATAATCCATGGGTCATTTTTGATGTGCATGAGTCTACCTCGCCTCAATTTGAGTCATGGTGTGATTGGTATCACTCAATGTGTCTCTCTTTTATTTGAAATGGACAACATTTTAAGTGAAATCAAAAATTGGCATATGGAAAACAGATCAAACACATTTATATTGTGTTGATAATTTAGGACAAGGGTCCATGGGTCATTTGTGACATGTATGAGTCAACCCTTCCTCAATCCAAAGCACGATGTTATGAGTACCACTCAAAGTGTCTCACTTCTATTTGAAATGGAGAGGATTTTAAGTGAAAACAACAATTATCGAATGGAAAACCGACCAAATGCATTCGGATTGTGTTGGTACATTAACACAACGATCCATGGATCATTTGTGATGGGTAAAAGTCATCCCTGCCTCAATCTGAGGCATAGCTTGACTATTATCACTCAATTTTTCTCTCTTTTGTTTGAAATAGACAACATTTTAAGTTAAAACAACAACTGGCATATGAAAAATCTTAATAAAGCTACACATTGATTCATGAAATTAAGACTTAAAAGATAAAATATTGTTTATTGGTCATATGTTATAAGAAGAAATTATTTAAAATGCATATATTGAAATACAATGGGTCATAGTATATATAGAAAAATGTGAATTATTTTAGGAATGAGTCTCGACATCACATCATGAACATGCACCAACACTCATGTTCTAATTCTCAATCATGGGTCGTTCACATATAGTGATTTTATATGACACCTATGAATACTCAAGAATACCATATAAAAAATTTCTCAATAAGTCTACACATAGATTCTTGAAAAGTAAGTTTCAATGTGTCATAAAAATACCCCAATGGTGGGAAATACATATAGTGACACCATAACCCCATGGATCACCTCAATCCCATACTAAAAAATTGGCTTCTAGGACAAAACCAATGTCCCTTTAGGAAGCCAATATCAAAGACTTAATTGAATATTCATACCCACTACCCATGATGGTGATTCATCTCACATCACATCCCAGAGAGAAAATTACAATTAGCCATATACCCCCTAATTCTAATTGAAATGTCTATGAAAAAAATGTAGGCTATTCTGGTAACCCATATTATATGTCAAGATTGGACAATGTTTCCCACTAACACATCAGAAACCATTGAATGAATTTGAATTTCCAAATTTCTAAATTTCTAAATTTTAGAATAAATTTTAAATTTTGAATACTTTGGATGGGGATTTTGTGTTGGTGTTGTTATTGGTCTAGAGTGGGGGAGGTGTGTTGTTTTGGAGTTGTTTGTTGGGGGTCTGGAGGGGGAGGAGAATGGAATTCTACATTGGAGTTGAGAAAATGTATACCATCGGTTTTCAAAACATTTGGTATAGATTCTATAATATAACTATACCGAAGGTTTTTTTATAACCGTTTGTATATATTTCTACCAACAGTTTATAATAGAACCATTGGTATAGCCTTATGGCTTGTCATATCCCCTCTATACCAACAGTTGTAAACTATTGGCATAAGTGTAACAGACATATACCAACGGTTTCAAACACCTTTTGTATATGATATATATTAACACACATAAGCCAACAGTTTGTATAAAACCATTGGTATACCTTCTATTTTGAAACCTATGACAATGGTTTTCACAGAACCATTGGTACAGGCCTATTTTCATGGCTTACTTGGGCACAGTTGAGGGAACCATTGGTATACTATATACCAATGGTTTTTAGGCCATTACCAAAAGTTGTGAACCATTGGTAAAGTGTAAGATTCCAGTAGTGTTTCCTCATTTTATAATTATTGTTTTTATGTCGGAGTACTAAATGGAATAGACTTTGTGGGAAACATTGAAGATCTTCCACCATACAAGTTGTCTGTTTACCATGTTTCTGAATGCAATAAACTAATACAGCATTTTTGTGTGAGTTGGTATAATGTATGAAATATTACAAATAATGATTTATTTCAATATATTTTAATGTTGGGTTTTTATATTTGGTATTAGAAACAAAACTTTAGTCAACCATTGGGATCGAGGATGAGAAGTATATAGGGATATACCTAGGGATATTTCTAAATATATATGTATTGGGATTTCTTAATGGAATAGTCTAAGGTGTGATAGATTTAAAATTATGTATCCTGATTATTCATCGTATTTTTATTTTCTAATGATTATGTTTTTTTCTTCTATGACAACCATTGCTCACACTACTCTTTATAGTCTAAGTCAATATAGGGAACTACAAGAAACATGGTTAACATTAAATTTTTTATATGTGGAATGTTTGGACATTATAAAAATGGATTTCTTATATAAAAATCACATAAAGGGAACTTGGAAGGTGGTATGACAATTTTTTCTACTACTGAGGATAAAGAGACCACAAATGACATGTGAAAGGTATGTGGTGTTATTACAATATTATTTATATTAAACATAAGAATCTTTATTAGATTGGGGTTGAGAATCCTTAAGAAATGATTCGTCTTTCATATCCATGGAGAGATTAATATAATGAAGAATGCATAATTGTTTAAGAATAATGTCTAGTTATTTATGTATATATATGTACTTTTTTATTTCCTTTTAATATATGGTCAAGGGTTTCCCCTCTGACTGAGCTTGCTGGGTAATGGAGTATATATTTTTTGGAAGTAAATTAATAAAATTTATATAAGTATTTTCAGTATATATTTTTCAATATGGATTAAATATCAAATGTTTAATGGTAGAAAGAACAAACACAATTGTTTTAATGGAGTTGTGATAATCATGGGAAACATAACATTAACTGATAGGTGACACTTAATATATTCCTAATATCGAGATAACAATGTTCAAATAAGGATATGTTGGACATGAGTAAGTATATTGGACTGTAATGATTACCATGAAACTAAAAAAGTATTTTTTTTAAAAAGTGGTTTATGCTATCATAAGTGGATTTTATTACATATTTAGACTTATGGAATATATCAAATAAACTTTGTATTAAGAAAAAAATCATGTTTTTAATAAGTTTTTATAGATATTACAATATTTCAAGTGAATAAATTCTGAAGGTATTTACATTTTTTGTTTGTGATAATCATTATTTATGTTGTGATATGTGGGGCATCATTACTAAGCCGTTTCGGAGAAATATAGTGACCTAATTTATAAATATTTGGAAATTAATCTTTCAAAATGGATTTCCGATTAACTATTTATAGGAAACAACTGCAGAGTATAAAAATAATTATAGGGATTATTTATTTTATCACCATATGATGGTTTATTCATATTGTATGATTCATGATAACATATTTTCTATGATAATGATTGATGGAATGACCTATAATTCAATTTTTTGATCTCATGATCTTCTAATACATTAGGAATGAAAAATTATTATTAATTTCATTGATGAAAAGATGAAGTGGAAATGATAAAGGCATAAAAAAGGTTGATATTGTGCTGAAATCATGTAATTATATATTAAAAATAATATTATTCAATGTTGGGAAAAATTTCATGAAATAAATTTTTTCGCCGTTATCATTATTTTTGATGACATATATGAACTTTTTCAAGCCTCATTAGGTAACAACATTATGATTATATACTTTCCCCAAATCATGATGTCTATCAGTCTCCATCAGAACATGATATTTATATTTCTCTTCCATGTCTATGTTTTCACTTTCCACCTATATTCTTCTATGTGGAAACATAGTTATGAGTAACTTTGGGTTACCATTATATTTCCAACATTACCTTTTTAGGGGATTTTTGTTATTGAATATTATGATGGGGGTTTCTATGAATAGGAACATGATGTGTTAAAACTTTTATAACCAAAAAAATATTTTGAGGGTGAAGTTAATTTTAAGGGTGGTATAATTTAACACCCTATGATTTTGTGATATTTTTTCAAATTAATTTAATATTTCTGATATTCTTCATTTTAAACAACACTAAATGCAGAATGTGTTTTACAAAATCACAAAGTTATTCTTTAATTGTGCGCAACACCAAGTCAAAGTTTCACTATATTAAATATCTATATTATATTAAGTTACATATAATAGTATATTTCTCTTTTGTTACACAAAATGAAGAATTCATTTGATGTATTGTGTTACACACAAGACTGAGTTTTACTGAACTATAATATA
Organism: Viscum album; assembly: GCA_963277665.1. Classification (NCBI taxonomy): domain Eukaryota; kingdom Viridiplantae; phylum Streptophyta; class Magnoliopsida; order Santalales; family Viscaceae; genus Viscum; species Viscum album. The sequence goes on along the minus strand of OY728163.1, from coordinate 1,531,967,354 downwards.
GTATTAATATAGTTAATAATATATTATTATACTTATCACCATGAAGTTGTAATGAAAATTACAAATAACATAAAATATATTATGAATATATAATTTAAAAAAGTCATAAAATAAATTATGAATATATAATTTAAACAAGTCTATAAAATGAATCTCTTGGTTCATCAATTAGCATTAAATGAAATTAAAAATATTTTAAAATAAACAAATTACTTTTCTGAGCAAACTATATTTAATGTATGAACACCTTTTTATAATAATAAATTAAACAAAACTATATTGGAGAATGTTTTTAATAAAATTTATATATTGAATATTCAATAAAAATAATGACACTCATTCTATAGATTTTATATGTATATCACAAGAATAAATCTAATTTTATGAATCAAAAGTTTTATTTTCAAATATGTAAATTTAACACATTATATTATTGACCCCATTTTAAATATAATTTTTAAAATTTATGTATATATTATATGTAAATATAAGTTTATATGATTTTGAATAAAAAAAAATTAATTTTGTTTAATTTTTGGTATTTTTCAGATATGTTTCATGTTTTTATGAAAACTAGAATATACAAAATTTTAATAGAAAATAACTTTTTGATCAAAATAATTTACCGTGAAATTATATATTTGATTTTTTTTAAACTATAATTAAATAAATTTTTTCATTTAATAAAATATATGTAATTGGAATCAAATTCACATTGAATTTGGATATATAAACATTTCGATATTTTGGATCTTTTCACATTAAAAACTAGTTTTCTTGTTCAATCAATGGGATTAATTTTAAATAAATTTTAGAAAATAATATGTTTTCAATTATTAAAAAAGGATAACTTATTTGGAATTATGTGTTCTAAATTTACTAAATATGACCATTTTATTTTTGGATAATGTGAATTATAGCTTTACTAATTTTTATTACACGTTTAATGGTAAATCGGGAAATTAAAGTTATAAATATTATAATAACTAATATAAAGATACCATAACACTTTCCCAAATGTTACTGGATGAATTTAATTCAAATATTAAAACATAATTATCTAATTTTAATAATTTAATGGACACTTTTCCATGAAAATGACCTAAATATTATTAAATTCAAATATAGTGAATAAAATTCCACACTCTTACATTTAATATGATGAATATTTATAATATAGTATTAAATAGAATATAATTTTGAATAATATATTATACTAGAAGATAATATATTTATATAAATCATTGGTATTTATTTTTTTCTTTTTATTAAACAAATAATTATCATAAATAATTACATAATGATGGTGTAGTAATAACTCGAATAATGAAAAAATCTATTAAAAGATATTAAAAGTATTTTAAAAAAATAAAATATCGAAAAATTAATGTGATCCATGAATTTTAAATATGAATACGACAAATTAGGGATGCGTTAAACTTTTTTTATCGAAGTAATATTTCTATATTTATTTCATAGACGTCAATTTGATGAATAGTAACCAAATTTAAACAAAGGATTTTTTTTGAATGTAATATTTCATTAAATTGATAATAAAAAATAAAAAAAGAAATGAGGAAAATTGGATGTTATATGATCTAAAATATATTAAAATTTTCATTTATAATCTAATTGGAACTTTATATGTAAAAAATACATCTTATTAATTTTAAAAACATTATAACCATACTTAATATTAAAATGGATTTACTAAGGGTTAATCAAAATGATACGGTTTGAAATAATTCCAAAATATTATAAAATCTATTGGATGAGAATATTAAATAACATTGTCATCATATATTCAAATAAATTCCCTATTTGAGGTATTTCTATTGATTTTTAATTTATTATAATTTAGTCTTTTGAGAAATTTAAAAAGTTCCCATCCAATCTCTTATAAAAGGGAACCTATTCTTCTCTTCCATTCACACTTCATAAACGATTTGTTTCAGCCAAAACCTATCCGAATATACTTCTAAATCCACACCTTTAAACATATAATCCATACATTTTGTATAAATCCAACCAATGAATCCATTTTCTACAAATAAATAGGATATTTCCAAATAAGAGGTAACATTCATCAATTAATGTTTTCATTTTATTTCTTCCATAAACACCATAAAATATTATTATTCCATGATAATATAATAAAATAATTTTAATAAAATTAATTATATGTTTTTTTTATAAGTTTTATATGTGTACTTACACACAAATCATTCTAAAAGGTAACAAGCTTACCATTCCTGTTTACGATGAACTACTACCTCACGAAACAATTTTGTTTATTTTTCCATTACCACGTCATCTGGTTGGGAATAATTATGTATGATATTTATTATTTGATATTCAAAATATGATTTTTATTATATTTATTATGTTTCTATTTGTATTTAATTATTAAATAAAACATAGGTTCATTCTTTCAAATTTTTGTAAATATGAAAACTCCGTTTGTTGATGTATGGACCCCCTCTTCCTCAATGCGTTGTGAATAGTTCAAACATTAAATGGAATGTATTAATGATGTATTTAGTGAAATTATATGACATATATGATATTATAATGATAATATTATGGTATTATATATTTATAACCATATATTTAATTTATTTTGGTTCATTCTATATGACATGAAATGGACGGAGCCTTCATGCATACGTATGTCCAACTATCACCATTAAATGTGTATTTCCTTTTCTATTTATATAGTTTACAGATAACTATATATATATATATATATATATATATTTAATATATATGATATTTTTATCATTTTTATCAATTTTTTGATAATTAAATCATGGTATATGTATGATGTCCAAGAATAACATGTCAAAACATTTACGTGAAACAAATTATTTATTACCCAAAACATAACTTAAACATGGATCTGTTGATAAGCGAGTAATCTAAAATCAGATATATATAATATATGGAACTATATATATAAATATGGTTATTTAATATATTTATAATCAAATAATAATTATTATTATATATTTTTTCATGAGTGTGATGTGAGTCAAGACATAAATTATGGGATTAGTGCCTCTCTTTTATTTCTATGAGAAATTTGAATAATACACAAATTTTTTATTATATGGGGTTTATTTAAATCCCATGAATTTAATTTTCGAGACTTATCCCAAATATTATGTTTTTTATATATCCATATAATTTCCTTTCATTCATTGGTCAGATGATTCTACTAATCATAAAATATTTAGTGTTTATTTTATAATGTCGTCAATATTTCAGATTTTTTGTGTTTTAAGCCACTAATTGTGAAATATTTATCATTATTTTCTATTTTTTATTAAAATATTATTTAAAATATTTTTACTATTCTCTTATGAATGTTTAAATTAACTTTTAAAAATGAATAACTATTTATTACACTGATTGAAATGAATATTTTTGTCATTTCCAAACTCGGTACTTTATGTCTTTTCCATCAAAAGTAAGAAAGAAATGTTTTATTAAATCATACCGGATGAATAGAATTTTCAACCATCATGACACATTAATTTTTTAAAGATTTAATTTTATTCTTATAAGATTAATTCTAAATGAAATATTTTATTTTAAAATTTATCATCGTTTAAATAAAACTAAAATGTTTTCAATGAAGAAGGTATATTTTACTCAATAAATAATTTTAAATTTACAATTAAATTCATTTTTGTTACTTATGATTTACTGGTGGTATTTTTTCAAGAATTCATTTCTAATATTTACTATTGGTTATTTTTTATGATGGAATGATATTTACAAAACCTATATGTTTTCAATTGGTTATATTATGATTGAATGACATTTATGAAAGTCATTTACTTCCATGGGATATATTATTATGAATGATTTATGTTCATTATTAAAACATATGTGTGGTTTTCCTTATGTGATGTAGGGGACCTATATCTCCATATAATGTATTGGGCATGGAAGGATAACTCATGTGGTATATATTTTATTCTAGAACATGATTTAGTTTTCATTGTTATATATGTGGACCTATTTTTCATGTTTATAATTTTATGTGTGGACCTGATTTTCATGTAAATATGTTTGTGTAAGGCCCTGATTTCATTTCCCTAACTATATAAATGAACCTATTACTATTAACACAACTTAAAAAGGAATTATATTTATATTTATTCCATAATTTCCTGACATATGTCAATTTTATGAAATCATGGACTATCTTCTTTGATTTATTTATGATTCATGTCTTATGAACCAAAAATATTTTTTCAATGATTTGTGTTAGTAAAGTTGTATATTAATGGTTTTATATTATAAAATTATTATTACTATAGACATTTACCATTATTTTCATGTTTATTCTTATATATCTCATTGTCTACCATTTCTGGGTAACTAAGATCATCCATTTTTTATATCCCTTATCCCTATGTTATAAGGAAATGATTTAAATAGAATTACTAGATGGAATTATTGTTGAGGGAATCAATGACGATATTACACGACATTATAATATTGTGTACTTTGATTCAAAATAAATTATATTAATCTATACTTTAGTCATTTTTTCTTTAATTTTTGATATTTTCCTAAAAAAGATTTAATTTCAATATACTCAAAGCACAGCTCATTATACAACCCCTTAAATTCATAATGTTTGTAAAAGCATAAAATCTAGAAAATTGAAAACTAAGTAGACTACCAACATGGAGTGATCCTTATCACTATGAAATGGGGAACATAAAAAAATAGTTACAATGATACCCACTCCCCATAGTATAGGAATGATTAATAAAATTGAACCAAAATCTTATGGACTTAGCCACTCTAGCATGAATATCCACTCCCATGATAAATCCAACAATTGATCGAGCTCCATATAACAACCTCCCTATATACAGTATGCTTACCCCTCTATTTAGATATTTAAAAAATGTATGGTTTATTCCATCCTTAAAAAATTGTCCATCTATGGTTTAGACCTCTGTTTGTGTCATGGTTACCCTAAACACCAAAATTCACAATGTCAATATGCAAAGTTGTGGCGTGGCCTTCTGAACTGTGTCATGGACCTTTTTAGTTAATTCTTGATACTCTTTGGGACCTCTATAGAGATATTATCATATATAAATACTATATATTAATTTGTTAATATTCATTACATAAATTAATGATGCATTGCAACATTCAATATGTTTAGTGGATTTAGAATCATAGATACATATGATACTTGTTAATATGAGTTCTACATCATCTCCCACGTAGTCCTTCATAACTAGAACCCTTCTTCAACCTACAAAACATAAATATTTCTTTAATATATTTGGGAGATATCAATGATCACATAAGAATAAAAATAACATGGTTTTATGATAAAATGATATTACCATTTAATATCCTTAACCTTCTTATCATAGATCATAATTTTGAATCATGGAATAAATTCTAGAAATACATTATGCATAAATTATAAAGGAATCAAATAACAAAATCAATGTGAAGATAGATTTTTGGAATACACGTAAGGGAAAAAAATAAATTCCAATGTAGTAAAGCATCATTTACCTGAAAATAATAGTGTATTGGGTTTACTCCCACGCCCTTCATCATAAAAATGGTTCACTCACACAACTATCCTATTGGACAATGTCCCTTAAAAAACTAGGTTTCCCCCTATTCCAGTCATATTTATCTCATGATATATCAATCTTCACCCAATGAATTGGAGTCATATATATTCTTTACACCACACACCATATATTGAAAATCATAAAACTTTGTTTAATAATATCATAAAACCTCAATCATGTCATAACACATGAAAAATAAATCATTTTAATAAACATTTCATCATAGTATTTCTTGTAAAAAAATTGGTTTCATAAAATTTTTATCAATTCATTATAGAATAACCCATTGAAAAGGAATATATATCATAAAATCCTTTTCATAATAGTAATAAATCATATATAGAATTAATAAAAATATTATCATTTGATAAAATCTCATTTAATGTTTTTGAAAATTCAAACAATTCAATATTACATGAAAAATACCATTAAAATATTACTTGGAACAATTATTCTTCAATTTACCATTTTAACATTAAAAATACTTATTTTGAAAACTATAAATATCCCAAATATTGATGAAATATATTTTCTAAAAATTTCTTTGGAGGCATGTAATTTATTATTCGGTGAATTGATTGATCTTGACAATCAAAATTTCTAAATATTTATTCTAATTAAAAAACTATATTCAATTCACATTTTCACTTAAGAGTCAAAAGTACGTCATTCTAAAAACTATAAGAATATTCCTTTTAAATTATTTATAAAATTAAAATAATGGGAAATAATTACATTTAATAGTCATAGTATAAAATTAAAAACATTAATGAATATATTTTTAATAATTTAAAGAAATGTTAGAAAAAGGATTTTTGACCAAAGAAAAAATAATGTATGTTTTCCATAAAAAATGTTATTTCCATATTTTGAGTACATTAAAAGTGTAAAATGAATGTAAACATGTAAAATATGTAAATAATTATGGATGAAATAAATTTATTTCATTATTGTGGGGTATAACAAAAGGTTACATCATTGAAAACATAACCATAACAAATATGGATAATCAACTTAATAATAAAATAAAACCCCTACAACTTTGGAAAATTTTTAATCATACTCCCCATAAAAATTAACATAACAAGATTCCTAAAATTAAGGATATTAATGATATAAAATATATAATGTTTAATATATACACCAAAAAAATACATGAATAGTGAATATGGAATATATATTCCAGAAATAAAAAGTGAGACTAGAAATCCCTTACCTCATGTTTGACTTACATTATACGTGTTTGAAAATACTATTATTCAGAAATATTTTTATACATAAATCATTCCTATTATTATTTTATGATCAAAATATGGATAATATCCCATTAGGAGATATCTAAAGAATATATATATTTTCGGAATTAGAGGAACTAAAAGGATGTTGATCTATGGAGAAGAGAAGATATTGGTATCCTTTTATAAGACTGTAGGGAATAAAATTGTTATTTTAGAAATAGAAAAAAAAGATATTTATGTATTATTCACAAAACAATGGATAATATATAGAGAATCAAAAATATATATGAGATAGGGTGAAAATATAGTCATCCAATTCAATTTTAAAATATTTTAAATTTATCTTAATAATTATCTCGTTATATTAAGTCCTCAATAAATATTTCATAACATTAAATGTGGAAATAGATTTTTACTATTTTTATTGTTCATTATGAAAACAAATTATCATATTAACTAATTTTAATTATAAAATTTAATATTTTGAAAAGATATTATCAAATTAAATTTAATTAAGTGACATAATTTAATTTTAAATTTGGCCTTCTAAAGAAATGAATTTTTTTTAAAAAAAATAAAAATTATACTAATGTTTTAATATCAATTTTTATTAAAATTCAGCATAAAATTTATTAAATTTACCTAAATTGGTTTAATGGAAATATATTTTTTATTTTAATTTTATTTTAAAAAAATTACTCTGTAAATGCAACTAATGACATTATATTGTTTAGTAAACATTAGTATTTTTCAATATTCATCAGAAAATAAATTATTTTTACATAATTATAAAAAATTATAAATAATATAGTTATATTTTTTTTATATCAAAGATGAAGATCATTATTTATATAAATTTTCTATAATTTAAAAAAAATCAATATACTATTTTATCAAGGAAAGAAATGAAAACATTTTTATGTGTGTCTTTTTGAAACATATAAATACATTACTAAATAATATAATCACTATTTAAAATATTTATAAATATCATTTATGATGTGGTTATTTTATATAATAACAATAATTTGATGAAATAATTCTTAAATATTCTTAATTTCTTTTCATTTTGACACAGGGGTTCCTGTATTTCTAGATACCAATGTATTTTAATTAGGGAGAAATATTTCCTAAAATATCATAGTGTAATATTATTCCCTCCATAAAAAAAATTTCAACAAAACAATTAATCAATATGACATTAAAAGTTGATGATATCACTTATTCATCACATACATGGGTTCTGAAGAAGTATATATGATTTTCGGATTCCCCTAGAGAACTTTCTCCACGTGAGTTTTCTAGTTTTATGCATTCTTATCTCTACAATCAAATACATCTATTGGTCATTATTCATAAAAAAATCATACTCCCATGGTATTACTTATGAGTTAAATAAATCTGATGGGGTGATTATGTACTTCCTCAAGAGTGATACATATATGAAACAATTAATTTTATAGTGGTTTGATGTGAGCAACAAGTGATAAGATTTTATACCTTCACAATGAACAAAAATTAATGTGAAAATATTCATACATATTTACATTCCATTCATTTTAATCTAATAAAATTATTCCATTCTAAATTTCATTAGAATAGTTTCCCACTAATATTGAATTCATATTCCATCAATTATTTTTAACACAACATTCCTATAGACATTAATGATGACTTCATGTGATACAAATTGGGACTTGTGTCATCTACTTTTACTCACATTGTTTCTGACCTAATAGCATCAATTATCCAATATTTTCCATTCTCGTTAGAGTTTCCCACTTCTTTATATTGATTAATTCATAAGGATCTAGCTGAAATATTGACTGAGTGTTATTATTGTTAGAAAACTGACAAGATGAATGTGTTCATCATAAACACCATTTAATATCATTGAAAAATATTTTAAAATTTTATTAATGGTTAAATTCTTATTAAATTGACCATATATATCTTAATGATAAGTTTTTTTGAATATTAACATTGTATCTAGAGCATACTAAATAGCTCAACATAACATCAAGGTATATATCATATCATAATTAAATATAATTTTATTTGGTACTACATGAAACCATAAAACTTATTTAATTTTTAATCTATAAATTTAATCAAAATGAAAATCATCTATAATAGAAATGAAGTATGCTAACTTCAAAAAGACATTTACTATGACCCAATTCACATTACATGAATTACATTTTTTTAGGAGTTAGACAAAAAAAATTGGATATTATTTTCCCCTTTTTTTTATTCTGTGGTTAGTTTTTATAACATCAACATAGAATTTTCTACTCAACCACAACATACTGACATGTCATGTAATGAGATAAAAACCCTAAAATATTATTCTGAATTCTATCCCACCAAAAATAATCTCATTGATATCAATAATTTTTTATACTCCTAGGTTGAATTAAAATAATGAAGTATGAGATTTATCCAATAAGTCCTTATTCATGTCTATTGATGAATTGAAACATACATTGTTCTCTAACCTTATCAATCTATCACAATCAAGGTTAAAAATAGGAACATCTTTAGCCATTTTAAGAAGATCCAAATATTTTTTCAGCACCACACTGATATTCATTTATATGGAAGGTTGAAAAGTAATTATTGAATGATAATATACCTCCACAAAATTTAGTATTTCAATATTCATCCCCTTCAAAACCATAAGTATTTGATCTTTTAAAATACCATAACAGATAATCTTGTGTGATATTTTTTACTTTGAGCATCTTCCACCTCATTCACCATAAAATTTTTTCCATCAGATGAGCATTCCTAATCATTAATAAATACAACCATCTTGTTTGGAATATATTAAATTCTTTATGATTGAATATATACGTTAATTATTTTAATCATTTTATATATCACACCATTATTCATAAAGAATATGCCTCCTTATAATTAATGAAAAAATAACTACATCGTACTCTAAATAATGAATTGGGTTGTCTTTATAATGAACGAATAATTTTATTGGGTTTTATTCTATACAAATATCATTATTCATGAGGATAGGTTCAATTCACTTAATAATTTAAGCATTATAGATTACATTCCCTACTCCATTATAGGGTAATGTATGAAAAATTACAATAACTAAGATTCTCTTTTGTTCCATGAAATATTATAGTCATTTATCTATATGAAAGAACATGTATTCCTTCCGTGTTAAAATGGTTTGTGGAATAGGTGACTATAATGAATTATAAACAAATAATAATAATATTAAACAATCCCAATATAACTATTCATGTCAATCATAGTGATTTGTGTAAGCTGGTGTTATGTAACATCAGTTTTCAATGGATCCACTAATATAAACATATAGAAGATTATATATCTCAAACATTAAACATTATGTATCAAACAGTCATAAATTGTAAAAAAAATATTAAAATTTATCCTTCTTTGCGGCATTCGTAACAATTATAAAATGATATTCATAATCATCCATTATCATAAAATATATTTGAATACGATATATAAATGCCACCATAAACTAATAATGGTATAATTTAAACACCATATTCATTAAACCCATGATGATAACATCATATTTTTAGGACCAAATAGATACAATATAATTATGTAGGGGCTATATCATGTATAAAATTATTTCTTGAGTATATCCTACAACTAAAACCTCAATTGATGATATCCTAAATGCAGATAAATCATAGAAAATTATTCATCAACAAATTGTTGATAAAAAATTTTACCATTAGATGGTAGAGGATAGTTATTTCTGAAATTTATCTGGTCATATTACTGATTATAAATGTAGACATGTATTGAAGAATTTTTATTTTTAATAGAATGAATAGGTCTGCACCAAGGTGACACACTTTTCTGAATAAAACCCATATCAAGATTATCCTATAGTTTATTTTTTAATTCACGGACCATAGTCATCACCATTCTATATGGAGTCATTAATGTTTCTGTATCACCAATGATGCGACTATATTTTAATCACCACTCCACATGAATGATATATATAAGTATATTTAAAAGAAATAATATTTTTTATGATATTATTATCCTTATGTAAATATAAAATAATACTTTCCTTCTTTTCTTAATGAAGGACGAAAAAATAAACCATCTCTCTTGAGTACGTATAGCCTACCACCTCTATGACCGTAAAGTGATTCATTTATCAAAAATTTAATTCATTTAACTTTATAAAATTAAAATTTATATTGAAATTTGATATTTATTTAATAATTATTATTTTGGATAATATTTTAATATGTAATGTTCAAAATAACTAGATCATTCATAACAATAAATGAATGAGAAATCAAGACTATTAGCACTCGAAACAATGCAGATAATGAATGATTATTAATAAATGGGTAATTATATATTGTAAAAAGATCTTAAATGATATTATAAATATTAATATGTCTGTTAAATATGTTTTAATCATTTCTTAAACTACTATCTAATAGGTTAAAGCATGTACCAAAAGAAGGAAATATGTTGTAAGTGATTTTTTCTACATTTCCTTTCTATTTTATGGTTTTTAATTTTCCCATATCACAGGTAATATCATGAATAAATTATAATTCTTTTTATTAGGTGTCTCAATTTTAATTATTTCATCCCTAGGTATTTTAAATTAATGATATCAAGTGGAGAAAATTTTTATACAACAATTTCCTTTCATTAGGTTAAATATCTTCTTCAACAACTATCTTATTCTAATATTATGTGTATAGTAACAAAAATTTTACCTTCTTTTGTTTTTTTAACTTGTATTACATGGATTTATAGTTTATACACATAATTTATTTATTGATAAATTATATCTTTAACATTATAATATTGTTAAGGGTTTATTTTATAATCACATTTTAACATTGATATTTTATTAATGAATTTCAGTTGATGGAAAATATTTGATCACTGTATAAAAAAACAATTTAACATTCTTATCTAGCTTTTATACATGAAATTTTGAAATAATATTACAATTCTATAATCTTTGATAGTTAATATAATTGACAAAATATTTCTAATAAAATACCATATCATTTATCCCAACAGATGGAAATATATTTTTCTTCCAAAAAATATTTTAAAAAATCGAAAATGGTTAGAACAAATTAAAAATGATTTATTAAATACATTTTAACTGATTTTATGTATTTAAAAAATTCTTTTAATTGAATATTAATGTATTAGTTAAAAAATTGTTGTTTGTATTATACTAAAAAGTGAAAGGAATATTTTATTTAACCCTTAACAAAATAATTTAATTTACAATTGTCCTAATAAAACCAATATTTTTTATATTATGTTATATTTTTTGAAGGATATTTTAAAATAAAAGCATTTAATACATGTTTTGAAAATATCTAGTTCTAAAAAGTTATTTTTGAAATGAAAATGATATTTTTCTCAATAATATTTTCGAATACATTTTTATGGTATTTATATTATTCAATAGAAAAATCTTTTTATATTTACTCCAATATGGATATGTGAATTTTTGAAACCATATATCATTCATACATGCTAAGTTCAACATTTAATGTTAATTGTATATCTAAGGAAATACTGATAAATTTGTATTTCTACCAAATTAATATATTTTACGATAAGGAACATTGGTCCAAAACTATGTATATTATTTAACAAAAAATTATTCCTTTGGATATACAAACACATGTGGGTTCTTCTTATAGATAATCATTTAGTACATAAGCATGTCTGATGGGAAGAATCAGTTCCCTATGCTTATTTAAATTGTTTTCTACCAATAAATGTTTACCTATATTTAGGATATATCATGATGGTATAGGTGTAATGTGACTGCCACATGTTGTAAAATAACTAAGAATTTCCATCATTAAGAATTTAGTTATTACTATCCATTTCATTTCCACACTGATATTAAATATGGATTCTTTATATTATCAGTATATTGATTAAATTTTATATTTCTTTGTTTTTTAACGTTCTAAATTTATTACTCAAAATATCCATTTTTTTAATAGAAATTTAGATTACGATATTTATTTTACCCTGGAAATTATGATTATTAATTCATTTTAGCATTATCTACAATTACGAAGAATTTTATTTCATCCTTATTTTTTCCATTATTAGAAATTAGAGATGTTTCATATTTTTCAATGTAAGGATGTGGAAGAGGGAAGTATTTCATTAAAAAAATAATGTTGTAAATTCTGTTTTCAAATGTATTGTATGTCTCAAAAATGTATCTTAATTACCAAGAAAACTAAAGTATTTGGTCCTTTATAATGTTATTACTTATATCATTTCACAAAGTAATTAAGCAAGACACTAGCTATTTTTTTTGGCTGGGGTTGTTATAGTTAATATCATTGAAATAGTAGTTAGAACATTGGGAACTAGATTTATGAAAAATAATTTATGGATCATATCCCTATGATAGACATTGTTGATAAGTATATAAAAAACAATTTTTTAAAAAGGATGATATTGTATAGAATTTCCAGGAAATACATCTCTTTCTGGATACTAAAAGTATATTTTGATCTAGAACAGATTTACGAATGGATAATAACATTGGAAAGGTAACATTGGTCCTGAATCGAACATTAACTAATGCATGAAAGCATGTATTAATATGCACCTGTTTTGAAACCAATGGGGGATATTCTTTGTATAATTCACATATTTGTTAAAAATAATTAAGACATATTTGAAATAGATAACTCTCCAAATAAGAAATTAGTTTGATTATGAGATGTGATATGTATTAATTCATCAATTTATGATAAATATCCAATTGATTCTAGGATTTTAGATTATGATTCATAATGATATGTTATAATCTAGTATATTCCATCATTTAGAAATGGTACCAGATAGATGGAATCAAAACAGAATTAATGCACATAATCAAAATAGTAAAAGATCACTTCCTTGATGGGCTTAATATAATCATTTTAGGGAAGTTATTTTCCCAAAAATTTTCAAACTCTGAATAAACAATATCATGTGATAATAATAAATTGAAAGATTTCTCTACCTACTATTGCTTTAATGGTAATAAAGAGAAGAAGAAGGTGTTGGTGAAGAGATGGATAATGGGACGAAGGTAAATAATTATTTAATCAGATGTTATATTTTTGGAAATAAAAACGGTCGTGCTTTTATGAAGTCAATTGGAGTTTTCATGGGGCATGAAAATAAATTTCAAATTAATTTTAATTGAAATTGAATTAATTTTATAAAAAAATTTAATGATTCAACTATATGGATGTGGGGAACTACAGAAATAAATTCCCCAATTATCGAAGGAATATACCGCAAAAGATTATAATTGATAATGGTAAAAATTATTATATTATCATGAAATAAGTGAGATGAATAATGTTCTAGTGTTTGGATTTAATTTTCTTAAATTTGAGTATTTTATAAACTATATCCTGGTTAAAAGAGTTACAAAATGTATTAGGATTGAGATATAGTAATTTTCATCAATAATGTCAATGTGTATGTCAAATGGTACTGATGAACCAAAAATAATAATTCAGTGGAATGTTGAACTTATTGTAAAACACATGATTGATTCAAAAATAACACTTTATATGTTACTTTTATTGAGTTAATGACATTGGGTTAATGTGATTAATGAAAATTATAATATAGATTTGATAGTACTTACAATGTTTCAACTAATTGATGATTTTATGAAAAATTGTTTTATATTATCATTGATGGATTTTACATCATCTTTTTATTTATATAATATATCCAATAATCAGTGATTCACTTACAGAATCAGGATGCAATATTTTTTTCAAATTTTTTTTTTGAATTATCGTGTTTCATGAGAACACGTGATGAAGGTATTCACATTATTTTTTTGGTGATTAATAGCTACATCATGTTTTTTTGGGTGATTAATGATTAACTTTATACTAATGTTTATGGATTTAATTTATAATTTGTTGGATATTACTCTTTTGGAAGGATCACAAGGTTAACCACCGAGGACATAATTTTATACTTTCTCATGGTCTTAGGGATTAATATATTATAGTGGATACTTTTTTATAACTATATTGGTTTTGAAAAATTGTAAGATATAGAAATATATATTTTTCAATATTTCATTGACCATATGATCTATTAAAATTGATTTTTTTGTATTTCGGACAACAAAATCAATTACAGATATTAATTTCATGGATTATATGATGAAAATGAAATTTACAAAAGTGGTAAAGATTTATTAACATTTTTTAAAATATAAAGATATCAATTATGTATATTTAATTATATTCTAAAATAATAAAAGAATATCCAAATATTTTAGAAAGGAACATGAAGAAATATAGTATCTTCTCACATTTAGATCAATTGAATAAAATAGTATTTTAAATTCTAATTTATTTATTTATTTTACTACCTCACTTTTTACATTTATCATTTATGTTATTTTGATCAATGTAACACCTTGATATTTTAAAAGAAGAACATTGTATTAAATAACATATGTGACAAATAACACTCTACATAGAAAAATATTTAACACCTAAGGAAATTATGATATACTCATTTAGAAAAATATTTATCTTAATAATAATTTATTTTAGGTGACATTGAATTTATATTATGTCACATGGAATACAAAGATTAGCTTTTCCTATAAACAACACTGAGTGTAGCTTCCATCACATGAAATATCATTCTTAAACAAAATTTCAGATATTAATAAAATATTATTATTTAATATCATAAATATAATATAGATATTAAATTATTGGGTATGAATACTAATAATTAAATTATGAAAATTATGTTTATATATTTATTATAAATGAAAAACATAATTATTAAATCGAAAAAAGTCATTTTTTGAAAAAAACTATATTTTTAAAAAAAATGATTTATTCCTGATTTGTAAATATATTTTAAAATTAAATTTTTTAAATATTAAGGACATTATTATAAAAAATATTCATCATTTTTTTTAAACTGGAATACCTAAATTATCTTAGGGTGGATTTTGGTGATTTTTTTAAATATTATATTTTTCACTGAATAGTTAAAAATAATGAGTTCAACTCGAAAAAAACATTTTTGATTAGAAAATTTAAAGGATAAATTTTATTTTTTATTGATTTTAATGTATCATTAGTTAAATTTTATGTCAACTAATATAATTTAGTTTATTTGAATCATTTTCATATTGAATTTTTAAATTAAAACATTATAATATTTTGAATATTTTCTCGATAAAACCCCACATTCTCTTTAGTATGCAAGAATAATTTTAAATTAGAATTTTTTTAGTTATATAAATAGAATTGGGAAAAATTAATTCCACATATGGAATTAGTATTATTTTAATTCCAAACAATGTAAACATAATTTTTTACCATAATGTATTATAAAAATTGTAAAAATTATTTATCATATTTAAGGTAAAATGATTTTAACATGGGTTAAAATAAGATAAAAATGGTAAAATATGACCTACAAAATTTTAAAAAACACGTTTAATAGAAATATTTTGTTAATATATATTATTGGTTCAAAAAATTTCAATTTTAAATGCTTGAAGAATGATAAAAATGTGGGTATGAATGAATCTATTAAAAAATTACTAGTGTGACACTCACCCCACTTTTAACAACGATCCCTTATCCTCTCATAATCACACATTAAAACCACATTTGATTGAGAAATAACAATAATATTATTTCCCAACTTCCATAAACTCATACTATAAGCCCTATATTGAGAATAATACAAATCTATTAATGATTTAGTGAAAACATAATGAGGATACTGGAAGAAGAGGTAATGTTCTTCAACATGTGTCATTATTTTTTTAATTTATGCACATCAATATTTTTAAAAACAAAATATTGATTTTATAACAAAAGTATAGTAAGTATAATGGGATGTTATAATATGTTCATGACTTAAAAATATCTCCAATTCTATTAAATAGGTTATGAAATCATCATTCATGTGCATAGAGGACTACCGCCTCACGAACTAATGTCATTCATTTTTCTGCTACCATCAATCAAGGATGTGTATTTTGATGGAAATAAAGTATATAAAGGATATTTATAAAATATAAAAAACTATTTTTTCATTTTGTAATTAATTTTTTTTATTTTATATTGTGTATGGGATACAATATTTTCTCTCTTGTGTACAACAAACTACAGCCTCATGATGTGATGTGACTCATATTTCTTTAAAAATTCACATGGAATGTGATATGGTTATATTTGTTTGAAATATGTGTTATTGATTAAATAAATACGATATTATTTTAATATTTTTCATTATTTAATGATATTATTCTTTCATTCCTTTTTTCTCACTTAAATAATATTACTTTTTTCATTTATGTTTGGAGTACTACCATAATGAGGTGATGTGACTCTATTTTCATCACCACAGAACGTAGATGATATATATAAGAATATTAAGATAAATAATATTGTATATATGAAAATAATATCATTTTTAATCATAAAATATTCGCGCACCAAATTTCTAGAAAGATCATTGAAAAACTAAAATGTTGCTCAGGTGTACGTAAGGCCTAAAGTTTTATTGATCACATTGTGATTCATTTTTTGTAACCATATTTCATTATTGGTTTAAAACATATAATTTATAGGAAATTATTGTAATTATATCTTTTTTATTATTCTATATTTGGTATAACTATATAATATGTGCAAGAACTATATCTTTTATGATGAAACACGCATAATAAAACAAGGCAATTAACACCAGAAACAAGGAAAATAATGAATGATTATTAATTAATTCATAATATATTATTATAAAATATCAAATATCATATTAATAATATATTTTTGATATTTTTTAACTTAATGGTTAAACACATTTTATATTATTTCAAATAATGATCAATCAAAATTAAGTGTGTGGTAAGGGATATCTAAACACAATTTATATTTATTGGGTTCACTATCCACCTCATTTGTTATGTCCATTGATTATGTGTATAACTAATATTGAAAAAATACTGTTTTATTTCCACAAGTTAAATTTATTTTACCAATAAAACAAATAATAGATTCATTTATTAATTCAAAATTCCACATTGTGATCATTGTAATGGAATATCTTTAATCTCATTTAAATTGAGATTTTTTGTTCTGGAATTTATGTTTATAGGAAATATATGAAAAGTTTTCATAAAAAATTTTTATTTATTTTTAATATAGTTATTAATTATGTTTTAAATAAAAATTACCATTTTCCACTGTTTGTTACTTAAATTAATTTATGAAATCTTTTTATGAAATCTAATAAAATTTCTCTCTCAAGTCAAAAAACGTTTTTTCCATCAAAACCATTTTTTATAAAAATGTTTTCAGAAATATTTTTTATTTTTTAAATATTATATATAAAAGAAACATTTCACCATTTTTTATCTTTATAAAAAAATGATTCTTAGGTCCATTAAAAAAAAGCCTAATTGGATTTTACCCAAAATGTGAGTGGAATGATCCTATTGTTTTCTGAAAAAGGTACCTTCCTCAACATTTTATAGTGAAATAGGAATATTATTTTCTAATTTATGACATGTTTGGAACTAAAAAATTTAATTAATATACTTTATATGAATAGTAATTTTAATTTATATGATGACATTTTTCCTAAAACAATTTTTGAATGTGAATTTCTTTGAAAATGTTTTTCAAAATGTTTTTCAAAATTAAAAATATATATTCATCAAGATTGACAATAATGATATTTTTATGTAATATATATTCATCACTGAAAAACTCCCTTATTCTAACTAATCCCAATATGGATATTTTTTTGTTGATACCATATTTATTCTTCTTCTTGATGGTTTATAGTCATTTTGAAAATTAAAAGTATTTACATGCACCTTATTGATTCATTTATATTTTCATTAACTATATATTGAAATAATAATTTCTTATAATCATAAGACATCAATTTTTCCTTAAATATTCATATTACTTATCATGTATATAAAAATTGAATAATTTTATATAGTTTTTACATATTTTTTACATTGGATGTTATTTGATAGATGGAGAAATGATGACATTTATTATTCTTCATACAATACTTATTTTTAATGGTTAATAATATTGAACCATGATTTAAATAGATTATTTAAAATATGAAGAATTATTTTAACATGTTGTGAGGGGTGTATCTCATATATTATATACCCCCTAGATGCATCATCATGCCTCATGAGAAAAATAATTTGGTCAAACCTGATGGGTTTGTGAATAGTAGTTTTAAACTATTTTCTGACTGGTTTTGAAATTATGGGAATTTTTGGAAAAACTAAATTTGTTTTTATATTGTATTTTTAAATTTTATTGAGGATCGATCTTAATAGATGATATTTTCATGTGCCTCTTACATGGAGAGAAATATTTAATAATTTATTTCATTACGAATTTAGATATTACAATCCAATCCATTTTCCATATGATGTTATATTTAGATATATTTCATCCCTAGTTATTGATTAGAGGAAATTTATTTTAATTTATTTACCTATACATACTGATTTGTCCTTATATTACAATAATAGACATGTTTTTTAAATGTAATGGGTATTATTTTATTTACCCTTCTATGTTGATTCAGCTTATTGATTCATAATAAATATTGATGTACTTAATGCTTACTGAGCATATATGCTCACCCAAAAATTATTTCCTTCATTAGGAATCCATTTAGTGGCCTATTATTGATATGAAAATTTATTCTAAAGAGAATAAACGTATTTATAGAAAAATAATAAATTTTTTCATTAAAATGTAATATATTAATTTAATTTGTATCTTGTTTTTCAAGGATAATAAAATATTTGACCTTTCAAAATGCTATTATTCTTATATTATACTAAGTTAATAATGTAGACACTAATTATAAGATATAGTGGTTAGCATTTCAAAATTTAGTATTAGAGATACATTTTTAAAATCCATGTGAACATGAGTTTTGAAAACATAATATAGTAAACATAAACAGATTGTAGACAATGGGGATAAGTATAAAATGGGATCCTAATGTTCAATTATGGAATATATTGTCTGGGTTTTATAAGAAGTAAATCATTTCTTGGATACTAAATGTGGATGTGGCTTTGTAATAGATTTTCCATGGGGTTATAAATCTAAAAAGGGTGAAAGTTTATTTACTTAATCATCACCTTATATATGAAAACATTCCTTACTACGCACCTAGTTTGACACTCTAGAAGGATATGTATAGGATAATTCACATTTTCATACAAATCATTATGATGGATTTGAATAGAAAATAACAATTAATGAAATATGTTAAACCCTACACAAAGAATGACCTAAGTTGAAATAAATTGGACAAAATATCTATATATTTACATTAATAATTAAAAATTAAAAATTATTTTTACCAATGGTATTTTGGTTATAAAAATCATGAAATATCTAAGTTTTTTATTATTTTTCAAACTTATGTGTATTCATTAATATATGATTTTGGGATACGATTATTGGTTATTGATTTTAATATTGATCATAAATCAAATGTATTTAAAACCACTTTTGGGATTTATGTTGTAGGTTTATATGAATATTACAGATATATTTGATAAATTTATGGATAATTTATGTTTTAATGGAAGAAAAATTTCATTATTAATATATTTTTATTTATTATACTTATATTTGATTGTATTGATAACAATTAGGTTAAAAAATATTATTAATTTAATTATTATAATAATAAAAATTTATTATTATAATTTTTAACAAAAGAAGCATTGAAAACTATTGTGATATTTTTATTAAATGATTAATTGTATTTCACTGATTTACATTATTTTTAGTAAAGTTATATGAATTATATCAATATATTTTTAAACAATAAAAACCCCCATGTTGGGTGACAACCCATCACATCTAGAATAAAAATTCTTCTTGAACCCATTTACAAAGGGAAAATGGGTTAGCACTTAACACTAGACTACAAGATATATTGGGTAAAATATCATGTATTTGAGTTGAACAATTTGAAAAATAAATCATATCGATGAACCAGTTGTGCCGCTTTTTCAGATTTATGATTAATGTTTTATATTGGATAATTTATTCTAGAAATGTTTTTTCAAAAATATTTATTGATACATGGAATTAATTTCAATGATTTTATAGATATTAAGATACATTAAATGTGAATTTTTCTGATTCAAGAATAAAAAAAATACATTTTTTGATATTCATTTCTTGAAGTAAGTGATGAATTGAAAATTGATCGATTAAAACTAAAATGATTAATTTATGATTATGAAATATAAATGTATCATGTAAGTATATTCCATTACATTATATTATTTCAAAATAATTACTCAACTATTAGAAAATTATCTGGAAAAAAATTATCCAACAACATTCATATCTGATGAACCAGATTGTATTTTAAATCATCAAATTTGTATGGTCATGAAGACTTTAAATTTCCATTTATCACTCATTATTGAGATCAATTTCCACTATAACTCTCAATTATTATTACCACTTTTCTTCTATGACTATATATAAAGATTCCACTAATTTTCTCTTTCATAGAAAAATAGTTTTGTGTTATTTCATATTACCTCTTTAATCCCCTTCCACTCATAATAAAAAATATTTTATTAAATAATATTATGGTGTGGGTTTTCAAAAAAAAATTATATCTAAATTAAAAACCTTTCACTGTTAGGAAAATACTTAAATTTTTTAGACAAAATTTATTTAATGTGTGGGTAATGTAATAGTAACACCATGAACGTTCTAAATGAGCAACTTTTATTTGATATCTATATGAAATGCAACAACAAAAATAGAAATGAATATTACCTCTTGAGGACTTATGGTATATTTAATAAATTTAATTTATCATGTAGCTCAAAATTAATAAAATACATAGTTATCTTGTGTTACACATAATAATGAATTTCTTCATTGACTTGTGTTACACACAAGACCAATTTTAACAAAAACAATTATATATTATTAAACCATTATTATTTACTATAATATGCTATAACCCAACCATTTAATTTCCAGTAATGAATATTATTAAATAAATTATGAAAACATATTCTTTATAGAGAAACAAAATTGATTCATTTTTTCCAATTTATTATAAGTGACTATAAACCCCAATTTAATAAAATGGAAATGTTTTTATGATCCAAAAGGAGTTTTATCCTTAAAAATAAAATTAATTACTATTAGTGATTTATATTAATATATTATATATACTATATATTAAATAAAATATTATTTAAATTCATCTAACAGGTCTGATAAGCATATGATAAGATAAATCCATGTTTTATGCATTAAAATTGGATTTTTATAAAAAGGAAATATTTCCTTCATTAAAGTGTGCACATAATTATAAAATATATTCAAAATATTTTATAAATTTTAAATTTAAAAATAATATTTATTTATGAAATAATATGTTTTGGATTATTTCATTATTATTATTTTTTGTTCTGAAGATATACTTTTTGACGAATAGTGAAAAATACAAGATTTCAATTAAGAACTACTTATTTGTTTAATTTATTTATATATTTAAATTACATATTAAATTTTTTATAAATTAAATTAAAAACATTAAATCATTTAATAAAAATTATTTCATTTTAATCAATATCATATTGAAATTATTTGTAAAAACCCTTCAACATATTGAACATTGTTACTTCAAACCCCCATTTTTTCATCCTTTGTACAAAATTAAATTTAAATTAATTTCGACCATTTCTGTGATTGGAACTTGATTAATTGGAATAAAATCTTTAATAAGAATAATTTATAATTTATAATATTCAAAAAAAATGTTTTTATAAAAAATTATTGGTGAATGTAATTATAATTAATTACAACGAGTAAGGAAAAAATTGTTATAATTAAGGACTAAAAGTTAATCATAAGGGAAAAATGACCCAGAAACTTAAAAAAGATCATTTTTATAGACATTATTCCACATTATCCTAAATATAATCAAATAGCATTCATTATTGGTGGAACTGGACATTGAAAAAACGTGGTTGGGATTCCCTTTTCTAAAATTTACAGGAATGCCACAACTTCCCCACTATAAAATGACACACATCCCTCCCACTTATTTACTACTCTCATTAACATTTTTCCTACCAAAACGTTATAAATAAGATCCTAACATCCATGAATTCATATTATAATCCTCTATTTTTGATAAAATAAAATCAAAGAATTCTTTTTGTATAAACAAAAAATGTAACCCAAATTTGAGGTAAAGTTCATCAACAATAACTTTTGTTTAATTTACTTTTCCACGACTTAAATTATTTTTACATAGTTATTATAGAATAAATAAATTATCTTAGATATAATAATATGTATTTTATAGTCTTTATACATATAATTTTACACATATCCATCAAATGGGATTCACAAACATCATTCGTGTGTACGGTAGACTACCGCATTACAAACCGATGTTGTTTGTTCATCCAATACCACTATTCATGTTTTGAGTAATAAAGAATTTATATATAATATATTTAATATATTATTTTAATTTTTTCACATATATAATTTATTTTTTAAATAACACATACGTTTTTTCATTCCATTTTATGGGAATATGATAACATCGTTTGTGGGTGTGTGGACTACTACCTCCTCAATATGATATGATTTTTTCATGCTATACATGGAATATATTAACGATGGTCCTACAAAAATATATTTAAAATATTTTACATATATGTGATTATAGAATTTTAATATGGATATATATAATTTTGTTTTCATCATTTTAACTATGAAAAGTAAATGGAATTTGTGTTCAAGTTTATATAAGACCTAAAGTCTCCATTAACAGTGCATTTCATTTCCAATATCCTAATATTATGGATTATTATAAATATAAATATATATATACATAATATTTATGATAATTACATTATTTTTTACACTCAAGAGACGATTAAATCATGATATATGTATGAAGATAACAAAGAAAAATTCCAAACATAATAAAAAAAGGAAATTAACATAAGAAATAGTAGAAAAAAATAATGATTAATAACAAATGGGTAATAAACAATTATAAAAATATAATATATGATAATATAAATATAATTATGGTTCTTTTATATGTTATTAACATGTTCAGAAAACATTATATGGGAGTTTAAATGAGGTTCACCAAAAAGGTAATACAAGGTTAGGGACTTCATCTTAATTTCAATTCTTTGAGGAAACTTTTTTTTATTCAGAACATAATTTTTTATATATGGTGTAAATACATCCACACTAACATGTTATATAATTATTCATTAATTATTCATGATATTTTTAGTCTATACTTTTATTATTTCAACAAATGGGATTTACCCTAAATGTCACCAAGTTGTAATGAAATTTTATAACCCAATTCATATTCATTATGTTACATTACTTCCTCATTTTACTTATCATTCTCTAATTGTGTCTATAATCATTTTGACCTTATATTGGAATACTTCCCTTTACCTAATTTCTACTTATATTTTATATACATAATAAATTAATTGGTTGAATCTCACATCATCATTATAGTCTTTTCAAGGTTTTACTGAAAAATTGTATTTTATTTGGAATTGTTTGAACATGAAATTATAATAACGTAAATTATATCTTCATTTTTCAAAAATAAATTCAATTTTCATATTTTTTTTATTAAAGTCCATTTTTTGTATTATTTTAAATTTACCACCCATTGTTATTCAAAAACTTTTAGAACAGTGTTTTATGAAAACTAGACGTCAATTCTCTCTTTGGTCAGACAACCCATTTACTTATAATAACTATGTTTTCTAAAAATATTATATAAAAGATTTATAAACATTCCAAAATAATTTATTAATTCATTTGTTACCCTTTTTCATTCAATAATGTTTTCAATGGAATATTATTTTTCACCTTTCTAATAAGGAAATTTTTTAACTTTTTAACTTGTAAAAAAAATGTTATTTGTTTCATTGTATGGAAGGAACATAATTACCCATAATTGTTTCATTGAATATTCCTCTTCATCATTAAAAGGTAATGGTAATGAAACTATTTAAAAATTATATTTTCAAAGAAAATAATTTCAAAGTGATTTTCAATATTAAAATTATAATTATCTAAAGAATGGTTTTAACAGATATTTTTATCATATTTCTATTAATCAACAATAATAACCATTTATTTTAATCCACTTAGGATATAATGTATCAATACCATCATGACTTTTCTGTTGGATGGTTTTTGATTCACTTGCCCAAGGATAATATTGATGGTCACATGATTTATTTTTGTGTTACCCTTGAAATATTCACATTCTTCCAATCATTGGGCATTTAATTTCTTTAATTTATCAATATCTGTTACCATAAATATGTTCATTTCCTAAACCCTATAAATTTTTTACTTATGATAATTAATTTTTGTTTTATTTCATTATCTTGGGAAATATTGATAAATATTTTTCTTTTAATCAATACTAATATTAGATAAGTATAATGGTTGATGAATTAAATATTGTATTTAATATATGGGTAATGATTTGTACATGACCTATAAAGTTGGGGACTATTTAATAAAATCCAATCAATGCATCAGTAGTCTCATATTACAAAATCAGTTGGATAACCAACCCTAATGGGTATTCATAATTTTTTTTTAACTCTAATAGGATTGATCTCTAATGTAACGACCCATTGTTTTTAAATGGAAATTCCCTTCTTATATTTATGTGATAAAATTTTATAAAATCAAAACATAATGAAATACTTATTGATATTTAATGATAATCTTGTCACTTAGTTGTTTGGAATTTTAAAAATCCGACATACGCGGTTGTGTTCAAGATGTTTCTTCAAGTCTAATAAAACAAAAATAATTTTTGGTGAATAGTAACAAACCCTAATGAATAGTAACATACCCTTATGAATAGTGATATACCCTAATGAATATTAACCTCACATATTGTGGTATAAAACAATATTCATGTTGAATGTATGATATACATATATTTTAGAATGAGTTAATCGAAGTTTTAAATATGGTTTTGATAACATATTATTATTTTAAATAAATATTAAAATAATAATATTTATAAAATTAGTTTTGAAAAATGGGCTTCATTTTTGGATTCTACATGTCAAAAAAATGGTTAGGGTGATTTTTTGGGATTTTTCTGAAATACTTGAAATTTTGATGAATAGTGAAATATAATAATTCACAAAATTAGCAAAATACATTAATTATGAAGTCATGATGATGATATACTGATTTAAGCCCAATTGGTTCGGATTCACGTGCTAAATTTACTATTTTTGGTCAAGAAATCATCATTATTCATGATATTGAGGGAAATTAATAAACTATTGAATAAACAATTGGGAAACCCCCTCCTCCCTCACTATAAATACCCCTCTCTTTACCTCTTTTCCTCACACCGCTCAAGCCTTTTTCCTAGCCAAATATTCTGCCCAAATACCCTCCCAAGCTCATTCCCCACGTCCAAGGCTTACTGGTCCTTCCAAAATACCAAAATCGAAGCCCCTAAGAGGAGTCTCAAAGAGAGGAGACCAATGGGTACGAACCCTCTTTTGTTTTCTAGTGTTTTGATTTCATTTTATTTCTTTTCTTATACCATCTTCCCCTTACCTTATCCAAATGGAATGATAGCTCCAGAATATCATATATTCTCGATTCTGATCATGTTTATGGAAAATTTCAACCATCATACTTCTCCTCCTCTCCCTCGCGTTCTAGAATTAAAACCTCGTCGGTGATGTGTCAAATTACCGACATCATGGATAATGTTTTTTCAAATTCTTTTATCATTTTGTTTATAGTAATGAAAACATTTATGTTATGGTTCAAAAAAAATTATTATATATGTTATATGTTCTATTTAAGGTTCTGTAATCCTCATACACTCATGATATAAAATAATAATACAAAACAAGTCAATTATGGGAAAATGGTCGAGGCGATTAGCCTTGGATTGTGCTACTATCGAAAACGATATTGGCAGTTAGCCTTGACATGTACTAAAGTCATGTTTAATGTTTCTTCCACCTCCCTATTAAACTATTCTAATATAATCTCATGCTTATATGATCCCATTATTATTTTATTCCACATTTTTATGATCCCATGTTTATATGTTATGATTCCATATGTTTCATGCTTCCAATATCATTATGTCAAGCCTCCTAAATCATGTGCGTAAGGTTTATTCTTATTTTCTTCCCTTACTGGGTTTTTAGATGATCCCTTTATTCATGTGTTCGCCAGGTTACCCTATACAGATGTAAGGGATCAAAGGAAGTTAGGAGCTCATTATGAAGATTAAATAAAGAAGTGTTGTTGTCGCCATGTTTTGGGATATATGTACCCAGTCATCCAAGAGACAAGACTTAACGATCCTTAGATTGTACTCTGATAATGAATTATGTTTAGAATCATGAAATGTTATGTGTAAATGTATAGTGTTTCTATAGTTGGTATTAGTCGATGGCCTAGTTATTTTTGTATATTAGGAATAGAGCACCTTAGTGAGAACCTTACGGATGAGACTAAGTATTAGAAAACATTCCCATATTTTGGTGAGTATTGAGTAATTGGTTTATCACGAAAATACACCCCTTTCTAGATATGAGTCGGTAGAGGCGGCTCTGGCATAGATGTATCATAGGGGTAAAACCCGAAAACACCTCTATGAGCTATACTCGAACGGGAATTGGTGTTTGACAACGGGCCTTGCTGCACTCTTGGTTACGACACTCCTAGGAGATATTCTTTGATAGATTCACGAGAATAGTAAAATCCATTATTACGGGAATAATACCATATGAATATAAGTTAAGAAATACATTGAGGATAACCTAAATATAAACCTAAGGAATAACAAGTTAGGATGTACTTCTTCTTTATAAGTTTATCCTTTAATGTTCAAGGTTTCCTTTCGATTATCAATAGCTAAGTATTCAAGACCTATAATTATGCATTCCTTTTCATAGTTAATGGTGGGAAATAAAAGAACATGTTCCAACAGCCAATGTGATAGGGAATGTGATGATTTCCTTAATGACATGCCTGATGTGACTAAATCAAGTGATCAATACTTCATGGAAGTACTTTCTCAGCTAGCATGAGTTATGAATAATTAATTGAATCAGGTGGAACTTCCCCCTCTTCCATGGAACGAGCAAGTTTCCATAGAATCTGTCATGTGGCAAAGGCCTCCCAGGTTTAGCGGGTCTTATGATCCCCTCCTCACAGAATAATGGATTAACTCCGTTGAAAATATTTTCTATGTCCTCCAGTGCTCAGAAGTTGAGAAAGTTGTACTGTAACTCGATCGTTTTGATGGGGAAGCTGATCAGTGGTGGGCACTGATCAAGAATAAAATTCCCAAGAAGAAATTTATTCCATAGATTGGGAGGAATTCAAGAGGATGTTTTTCAACAAATATTTTCCCCGAAATCTCCGTCTCAAGATGGAAAGAGAGTTCCTTGGACTCAAACAGAAGGAAGATGATTCCATCAGGGCATATGAAGAAAAAATTACAAGGATTGAAAGGTACTCATCTAGTTTTTAATGAACACTAAAAGAAAATTGGATCGCTTTTTTAGCGGAGTAAATCGGAGTCTACGAAAATAATTGGTGATTAGAGACTTCAACAGTTATGAGGACATTGTTCATTTTTCCCTCAAGGTAGAAATGGATATTGGAGACTCTCAGTGGTCTCATGGGCCTAGTGACAAGAATTGTAAAATGGAAAACATCATGTGTGTTCCATCAAACAAATCCCATAATGAAAGAAATCCCAACCTTCCCCTTTGCAAAAATTGGGGGAAGAAGCATCCTGGTAACTGTCTAAAGGGATCCATTAATTTCTTCAATTGCAGAAAGTTTGGTCATCTGGACAATAACTGCTGAAGGGGTATGAAAAATCCCACTAATTTTGAAGAAGAAAGAAAGGTTCAGATCAACACTTAGCATGTAGTGCAGTGTTATAACTTCAAGGAGCTTAGGCATTATGCGAACAATTACCCTATGCTGAGGGTTGTCGGAGGCAATCAGCAACAACCTCCAAGGCAACACAGAAGGGCTTATGCTATCCCTACTGCTGAGGTGGAGCTGGAAAATGATGTGGTGACATGTATGTTGGTTATTCATTCACGAATAGAGAACATACTATTTGATTCTTTTTCTATGCAATCTTTTATATCTTGCAAGTTTAGTAGAACTATTCAAACACCACCTCAAAATTTGGAGGAAAAGTTAACTGTGAGAACAACGAATTGGGAAATTATTGCATCCAGTGTTTATTACTCCTCCCCAGTTAATGTTTGTGGACTCAACCTCTGAGAAAATCTTGTCATACTTCCTTTAGTGAAATTTGACACTATCCTAGGCATGTATTGGTTATATTTGTACAAGGCCAACATCAACTACTGGGAAAGGGAGATTACTCTTCACATCCCAAAGCATCCTATGATTCTATACAAGTGAAAGGAGGAAGATGAATCTCCTTTCAAATCATCATCTCAAGTGTGGATATTTCTTTCTTATGAGCATGCGTATATAGATCAAATGATTGAGATGAAAAAGAGAATCATGACTTATGTCATTCCCATCGTGAGGGATTACACTGATGTATTCCCTAAAGAGTTGCTTGGTCTTCCTCTTGACCGAGAGGTTGAGTTCTCCATTGAAATTATACCGAGATCTCTGCCAATTTCAACGACACCATACAGAATGGCTACTGTAGAGAATGAAGAGCTGAAGAAGCAATTACAGAAAAATATAGAGAAGGGTTTTATACACTCGAGTGCTTAACCGTGGGGTGCTCCAGTACTCTTTGTCATGAAGTATGATGGATCAATGTGCCTCTGCATTGATTATCGTGAGCTCAATAAAAATACAATAAAGAAAAATTATCCCCTCCCAAGGATAGATAACTTGTTTGATCAGCTACATGGGGCCAGTTATTTCTCTAAGGAGGACCTTCGGGCAGGACATCACCAACTAAAGGTGAGGAAGGAAGATATTACCATGAGTGCCTTTCGAACGAGTTATAGACACTATGACATCATAGTGAAGCCCTTAGGACTCACTAATTATCTAGAAATGTTCATGGATTTAATGAATAGAGTCTTTAGATATTACCTCGTCAAATTTTTGGCAGACCTTATTGATGATATTATGATATACTCCAAGAGCAAGGAGGAATATGAGGAGCATTTGGAAACTGTGTTAACAACTTTGAGAAGGGAGAAGTTGAATGCAAAGTACAATAAATGTGAGTTCTGAATGGAGGAAGTAACATTCATGGGGCATTTCATCACAATAAAAGGGATATCTGTGGATCTTTCCAAGACGAAGGCAATTGAAGAGTGGCCCAGACCAACTTTTGTAACGGAGATCTGCAAAATTTGGGTCTTGCTGGGTATTATTGACGATTAGAGAAGAACTTTTCACGATTGTCAAACCCAATCACCAATCTGACATGTAAGGGAGTAAATATTGACTGTACATATGAGTTTGAATATTGTATCAAGGAGTTGAAAAAGAGGCTTATCACTATGCCAATACTCACACTCCCTACCAGTGGGGAACACTTTATGGTGTATAGTGATGCTTCAAAAAAGGTATGTGGTTGTGTGTTGATGCAAAATGATAAACTGATAGCCTATGCCTCAAGGTAGCTGAAAATCAATGAGCAAAACTATCCAACACAAGATCTGGAGTTAGTGGTTGTGATCCTTGCCTTGAGAATCTTGCGACATTATCTCTACGGGAAAAAATGTGAGATATATATGGACCACAAGAGTCTCAAATATATATTCACATAGAAAGAGCTTAATATGCGCCAACAATGATGGATAGATATCATCAAGGATTATGACTGCTCAATCCACTACCATACCAGTAAGGGAAATAGGGAGGCATATGCTCTAAGTAGAAGTGATCGTTCATCTTTATCGATGATGAGAATAGAAAAGGATCTGATCTTCTTAGATTTGCGAAGGATGGACATGGGAATCATAAAGGTAGGAACATTATCAATCCTTTCTCAAATGATTTATCAACCATCACTCTTGGAGAAAACAAAGTTTTCCCAAAGAAAGGATATGGAAATTCAAAAAGGGTGGAAGCTATTAAAAATGATAAACCCTCTGATTACAAAATTGATGAGGAAGGAGTTGTATGATTTGGGACACGATTTTGTGTACGATCTGATCCAGAGATAAATACGGGCTATTAAATTAAACACATAGCTTGACCTTCTCTATCCATCCTGGGAGTACCAAAATGTATAGTTATCTTTGATAACACTTCTAGTGGGATAACCTAAAAAATTAGATTGCAGAATATATATCGAGGTGCTTGGTATGCCAACAAGTTATAGCTGAGTGAAAAAATTCCAAAGCTATTATGTAGCCATTGCCTATACCCATGTGGAAATTGGAAAATGTTACTATGTAATGTGTCATGGGTCTTTTGAAGACGTCGAACAGAAATAATGCGATATGGGTTGTGGTTGACCAAATCTCCAAGACATCCCATTTAATTGCTATTTTGGATGATGTTTCTCTTGAACAACATGCATGGTTATATGTGAAAGAAGTGGTGAGACTGCCCGGTGTTCACCTCTCAATTGTCACTGACTGTGATCCAAGGTTCACATCTAAATTCTAGAGGATCCTTCAACATTATTTGAGTACTGAATTAAATTTCAGCACCGCATATCACCCCCAAACTGATGGCCATTCTGAAAGAACTATTCTGACGCTTGAAGATATGCATAGATCTTGCTCTCTAGAATTTAACAGTGGATGTGATCAACATCTCCCATTGGTTGAGTTTTTATACAACAATATCATCCACTCGAGTATTCAAATGGTTGTATATGAATATCTGGATGGAAAGCGATGTAGAACTCCAATTTGTTGGGATGAAGTTGGAGAAAGAAAGTTACATGGACCCGATCTTGTTCAAGAGATGAGAGAGAAGGTTCAAGTTATCTAGAAACACACCAAAGCTTCTCAATGTCGGCAAAAGATCTATGCTGACAACCGTCGAAGGGACTTGGAGTTTGACGTAGAAGATAATGCCTTCCTTAGAATATCTCTATGGAAGAGATTCATGTGATTTGGGAAGAAAGGGAAGCTAATCCCAATGTATATTGTCCCCTTTGAGATCCTTGATAGCATAGGAGTCGTGTCCTATCGACTTGCAGTTCCAATGAATACCGATTGAGTTCATGATGTCTTTCATGTATCACTCGTGAAGAAGTACATACCTGATCTCTCACATGTACTAAACTCTGAGGTGCTGCAGCTGGAAGATGATCTCTTCTATGTGGAACGGCCAATAAAGATTCTGAATCAGAGCGATATGGTTCTATGCAACCAGAAAATACATCTTGTAAAAGTTTTGTGGAGGAACCATAAGTTTGAGGAAGCAACATGGGAATTGGAGGAAGGAATGAAGGAAAAGTACCAGCACCTATTTTTGGTATAGTATGTAAAACGAAATTTTGAGGGTGAAATTTCATAAGGGGGGAAGAATGTAATGACCCAATGATTTTAAATGGAAATTACCTTCTTATATTAATGTTATAAGATCTCATGAAAGCACAACATAATGAACTACTAAGTGATATTTAAACATAATTTTTTCACTTCTGTGTTTGGAATTTTGAAAATCTGGTATACACGGTTGTGTTCAAGATGTTTTTTGGAGTCTAATAAATCAAAAATAATTTTTGGTGAATAGTAACCAACCCTAATGAATAGTAACATACTCTTATGAATAGTGATATACCCGAATGAATAGTAACCTAACCTATGGTGGTATATAATAATATTCAAGTTGGAAGTACGATATACCTATATTTTAGAATGATTTAATGATATTTTTAAAACTAGTTTTGATAATACATTTTTATTTTAACTAAATATTAAAATAATCATATTAAGAAAATTATATTTGAAAAATGGACTTCATTTTTGGATTCTACATGTTGAAAAATGGTACGGGTGAATTTTTTGAATTTTTCTGAAATACATGAAATTTTGATGAATAGTAAAATACTATAATTCACATAATAAGAAAAATACATTAATTATGAAGTCATGATGTTGTTCCATTGATGTAAGCCCAATTAGGTCGGATTCACATGCTAAATTTTCAATTTTTTGTCAAGGAATCATCACAATTCTTTGTCTTGAGGGAAATTAAAAAACAATTAAATAAACAATTGGGAAAACCCTCTCCTCCCTCACTATAAATATCCTCTCTCCTTACCTCATTTCCTCACACATCACAAGCCCTTTTCCTCGCCAAAATACTTCCTAAATACCCTCCCAAGCTCCTTCCCCACATCCGGGGATTTCTGGTCTTTCCAAATGACCAAAATCAAAGCCCCTAGGAGGAGTCACAAAGAGTGGAGATCAAAGGGTAAGAACCCTCTTTTGTTTTCAAGTGTTTTGTTTTCATTTTCATTATTTTCTTATACCCTCTTCCCCTTCCCTTATCCAAGAGGCATGAAAGCTACAAAATCTCATATATTCTATATGCTAATAAAGTTTTCTGAAAATTTCAAGCATCAAACTTCTCCTCCTCTCCCTCATGTTCTATAATTAAAACATCGTTCGTGATGTGTCAAATTACCAACATCATGGATAATGTTTTTTAAAATTCTTTACTGTTTTGTTTCTATTAATGAAACCATT
Organism: Viscum album; assembly: GCA_963277665.1. NCBI lineage: Eukaryota > Viridiplantae > Streptophyta > Magnoliopsida > Santalales > Viscaceae > Viscum > Viscum album. The sequence continues at coordinate 1,531,933,659 of OY728163.1, read as the reverse complement.
TATGTTATTGTTGAACCATATTATTATATATGTTATATGTCCTATTTAAGGTTCTGCAATCCTCATACACTCATGGTATAAAATAATAATACAAAACAAGTCAACTATGTTCAAACGGTCCGGGCGGTTAGCCTTGGCTTGTGCTACTATGGGAAATGAGATTGGCTGTTAGCCTGGACTCATACTAAAGTCATGTTTAATGTTGTTGATACCTTTCTATGAAACAATGCTTATATAATCTCAATCTTATATGATCCCATTATTATTTTATTCCATGTTTTATGATCTCATGTTTATATGTTATGATTCCATATGTTCCCTGATTCCAATATCATTATGTCACGCCTCCTAACTCATGTGCTTAATGTTTATTCTTCTACTATTTCCCTTACTGAGATTTTCAGCTCATCTTTTTGATCATGTGTTCCCCAGGGTACCCTATGTAGATTTAAGGGATCAATGGAAGTTAGAATCTTATTACAAAGATTAAATAAATAAGTGTTTTAGCCCCATGTTTTGTGATATATGTACCTAGTAATCAAAAACACTAGACTTAACGATCCTTGTCTGGTACTCTGATGATGAATTATGTTAAAATCATGAAATGTAATGTGAAAAAGTCTAGGTTCTCTAAATTTGAGGTAAATATATATTTTTCATGGGAAATAAGACTTCAAATTATTAAGAATTCCCTTCCTTTCGAAATAAATTACTATTATTATCAATGATATATTTTCGTTGAAATTATATATAGATTTATTTCCTTTCTCAATTTATTGATTAAATGGAATATGTTTCCAGTTATTTACCATTCATTAATTTTTATGAACACCCTTCTTAATTTTTTAACTATATGGAATGTGTGTTTATTTATTACATTTATATTTTAATATTTCTCATTTATTTTTTATTACTAGCATTGAAATTTACCCTTACAGAGAAGTTGATCTAAACCTTACATTGTTTCAATTCCCTACAAATCCATGAAGTGTACTAACCATTATATGAAAATATATGCTAATTGAGAATAATGTAATTATCAAAAAAATTATATTGTAAATTTTTTTCTTATTTATAATAACAGACTCGTGTATATATCAGGTTTACCAAGACAACTAAATTTATCATTCATTTGGGATACATTTCCCGGTAATCATGCCATTTTAATGGATGTAAACACAAACTCTAGGATTTAGGGGGTCTGGTCACTACAGTTGGTACCAAAGGAAGTTTTATAGCATTATTGAAAACTATAATTAAAAAAATAGAGATTAAACAACAGAACCCTATGATACAAATTGAGGATAAGTAAATGTGAACATTATAAATTTTCTTGTTACATATATACATGTTGGTTTTACTAGAAACTCATAACTTTTTCTATAATACATGTGGAAATAGTTCATAAATAGATGTGCCTCAGGTAATAACCTTGAAAATGTGAGGACAGAACGACTCAGGAGTGACGGAGTACATGATAATTGGCCATACGATGTAATAGGGTTTTCACTATTTGGAGATATACTTTGCATAATTCACACTCTCATAATAAAATTAGTATTAAGGATTTTAATAGATAATGTCATTGAATGATCTAGGATAAACCTGAGGTGTCATTGATAAAAAAAATTGATTGAATATTTAGGCACCTAAAAATTATTATATTGTTTTCCCACTATGATAGTTGTTTATCACACAATGATATTTTGTTTTAAGAAATGGATAGAACCTGATGGAATCATGTTAATATTGAACATGAAGGATAAGATTGTGAAAATGAGAAACCATATGGGGTGTTTACAAGAGTGAATGATATCATGTTCATGCCCAATAAATTTTACCGAAATATGGTTAATAACATATACCATAACCTACTCTCAGACTCCATAAAGAAGAGAGGATGGTGTTTAATAAGAGATCAAGTAATAGAGACTAAGGAGGAAATAGATCTTTAATTCCATCATGTAATAAATGTGGAATGAGATACCCAAGATATTGTCTCAATGGAACGAGGAAATGATTTATGTGTGGGAATGAAGAACATAATGAAAATAATTGGCAAAGAGAAATGTAGGGTACGCTAGAATGAAATAAATCTCATCCTAAAGATCCATTTAGAGTTCATTTAATTAAATGTGGGGAACCTATTCAATACACAAGACAATTACATATTCTATAGGAAACTCTGAAGTGAAAAGAATCACCTAAGTGTAAATAAATGGTTGATGTATTTATGTATTCAAGTTGTATTGACAACCCTACCAAAAATGATACATATATATAAACCACAACTTAAGATCATCTCTAATAGTTTTAGGAACAACATTGTAATTACATTAATAGGAAAAAATTTATGTTGGGTGACAACCCATAATGTATGGAAAGCCCCAAGAACATGAAACTCTACATGAAGGATGATGAAGGTTTTGGGTATACTACTAGCCAACACAATGTCATGTTTAACATGTCATTTTTTTATCCAGAAATTATAATTAATAAATTTTAATGATGAAACAGTGGTATAACTTATCATTTTTATAGATTAATGTATTAACCATATTATTTTTTGTAAATAGTTTCTAATAAACATAAAGAATTGTTTTATAGATTTTATGATCATGGAAATTTAAATATTTGTACATAAATGTTTTTTTGATTATAAATTTCATGAATGGATAAATTTTATATTGATCAAATCCAAATCAAAAGGTAATATTATTTTTAAATAATTATATCATGTAAGTTTTTTTTATTAATTTCATATATTTTAAATTAATTACTCATTGTTAGAAAAAATGATCTAGAAATGAAATATTATCCTCAATAATAAATTTCTCTTGAAACAATGGTCATTTAAATTATCCTAGATTTATGGATTTGAGGAACGAAACCTTTCACTGTTCATTACATATTTTCTTTTTAATGGCCTCAGTCACCTATATAATTATTTCACAATCTCCAATAACTCCATGTTTTCATATTCCACTAATATTATCCAATATAGAGACCTAGTTATATGTTATTCCAAGTGACCTTAGTACTTATTTATCTCTCTTATAAAGATAATAGTTTTAACCATTATTGTGATGTGGGATTTCAATAAATTATTTTTCAAATATCAATTAATTTATTACCAAGACCAAATTTAAATTGTGAGGATAAAATTCATTTAAGGTCGTGAGAATGTAACTCCACAGAATTATAAATGGGTAACTTCTACTTGATAGTGCGTATGACACACAACATCAAACCTAAAAACGAGTATAACCTATGAATAAATTATGATATATTTAATAATTTTAATTTATTTTATAACTATAAATTCACACAATACTGATTTATCTTGTCTCACATGCAACAATGAATTTCTTTGATGACTTGTATTACCTGAAAAACATTGATTTACCAAACAAAAATATATTATTAAAACATTACTATTCAATATAATTACAAATAACCTAAAAATTATATCATATGTTATGAATAGTATTATTATATTCTAAATTTAGGTGGTTTATAAAAATATAAACAATTCATATGCTACCAATTAATTAGAAATTAATATAAAGACCAATTGAATATAATAGAAATTCTTTTATGATCTCAGATGTTCTATATTATATTAAAAAAAATTATTACTATCAGGGAATGATATTAATTAATTATATATTATATATATTAAATACAATATATTTTAAAATAATCCCATATATTTTACAGGCATAAGAAAGAAATAATTCATGTTTCACACTTAAATATTTTATTTTTCTAAAAGAGAAATTTTTCTAGCTTTAAATGAAGCATATATTTTAAAACTAAATTAATTAAAATTTATAAATATTAAATTTTAAAATAATAGAAATTTTTGGAATCATTAATTTAAAATTATCATAGGTTGAATTTTTGGTAATTTTCTATGATGATTAATCTTTTTAAGAATAGTGAAAAATATCAAATTCTAATTGCAAATAGAGTTTTTGTCTAATTTATTTATATTGATATATTTTATTTAAAATTTGGTTTAAAGTAGAATTAAATATATTATACATTAATAAATCTAATTTATTTCATTGTGAAAAACATAAATTTAAAATTAAATATATAAAAATTTCGATCTTTATATCATTTTTATCTTAAAAACCTACATTGTCATCCCATATATGAGATTAAATTTAAATTAACTACTTACAATTATTTGATTTGAATTTTGAAAAATAGATTTCATATTTGAAAAAAAAATTATAATTTATAATGATTTCAATTTTGTTGACCAAAATAATTAAACAAAGTAATTAAAAGTAATTAGAATGATTAAGTGAAAAATTAGTTTAAAATGAAGCTAAACCTTGAACTAAATGGCCAAAATGACCTAAGAAATTGTCCAAAATAAATTGGAAGGAATTATGTAGACCGCATAAAATATATTATACAATATCTTCCTATATTATATCCTTATTACATGGGAATGTATGGGTAAAATTCCATTTTTAGAAATTTAGTTGAATAACACTCCTCCTCCACTATAAAAAAGCACAAATCCCAACAATATTTTTACACCTCTTAGGACCATTAGATGTTACAAACATAGAAAAATAATTTCCAAAAATACGATACCATATCATATGATCCTCACCTTGGGAATAAATAAATTCAAAGAACTGTTTTGGAATAAACCAAAATGCGTTACCCAAAAAGAGGTTATACTCTTCAACACTAACTTTTTATTCATTTACTTCTTCGCACCATAAATTATTTTTATTATGATTATTATATAATAACTTCATTATATTAAATATTCTATGATGTCTTAATTCTTGTATTTTAACCAATACATTCACATAAAAATCCCTCAAATGGGGTACATAGTCATCGTTCTTATGTACAGTGGACTGCTGCCTCATGAACTGATGTCATTTGTTTATCCATTAACACCATTCAAGGTAGTAATAGTGAGAGATTTATAGATACTATATGTTATATATTATATTTATTATTAAATTATTATTATTTTATATAAAATATATACCTTTATTCTTTTCATTTTGTGGGAATATGGTAACATCACTTGTGGATGTGTAGACTAACGCCTCCTCAAAAACACAAGATTCGTTCAAGATATACAAGGAATGTTTTAAGGATAGTCCTAATTAAAATTGGTGAAATATTTTACAAAAATGTTATAATAGGATTATAATACAGATATATGTACCATTTTATTTTTATTATATTAAATACAACAATGAAGTAGATGTAGTGTTCATGCAAACATATAGCCTACTGTCTCCATAAATGGTGGATTTCTTTCCCTATATCCAAATATTATTGTTTATTTTATATAAATATATAATAAATATATAAGATAATAAAATCATGTTTTACATTATATAAATGTAGAAATCATTATCGACGCTAGAGGGGAAAAATTTACAAGAAATAAAATACAAAATAACTAGGAAAATATCTCCATAATTAGAGATTAAATAGAATATTCTTAACAAATGAGAAAGAAGTTATTAAATGAATATAATATATGATAATAGAAATATTATTATGGTTCTAGTATAATATATTAACATGTTTAAAACTATTATACAATAATTTAATATATGTTCTCCATAATTGAAACACAGGGTAAGGGACTTCCCCACAATTTCCATTCTTTGAGGCACACATTACTATTAGGAACCTAATTTCATATGTATGGTGTAAATAATTCCAAATTGACTTGTAATATCATGATTCCAGAATTTTTCAGAATATTATGATTTTTAATTTGATTTATTTTATTAATGTGGATTTACAATTAATGTTACCATGTGTTAATGAAATTTAACACAATTCCATTTTATTGGGTAACATTAATTTATTATTACCATTAATATTCTATGATTATATGTATTATTATTTTTATAAACTATTAATTTATTTATATTTCCATTATGAGTATATGTAGTTGATTCATGTAATCAATTAATTGGTTGAGTCTCACATTAATTTTATCTTCATTTCAAGTGCATGCTTCACAATATCAATTTATTCAATATTCTTTTCACTTGAAATTATATTAAATTAATTTATATTATTCCTGAAAAATAAACACTAGAATATTTTTCTCAAATGGTTATTCATGACCTTTTTCTTTCAATAGTACAAATTTTTCATTCATTGGTACTAATTTTTTTTTATAATTTTTTAAGAGAACCCAACATCATTTCACAATTTTGTTAGAGAACCTATTTTTATCTTAATACCAGGTTTTCTAAATTTGGTTTCAATATATTTATACATTCCAAAATTATAAAATAAAGAAAATTTTACAATTATTATCTATAAAAAATGTTTTCGAATGAATATTTTTGTCTCCTTATGAGTAAGTCAGTTTTCTATACTTTTACCTCACAAATATAATTTTCATTTTTACGATGTACGAATTGTATATAATTACCTATTGTCTTTTCATTGAATCTTACTTGTAATGTTTAAATGGTTAAATTTGATTTACTTTTTAAAATTAATTCCAATGAAAATGTTTTCAAATTGAAAACAGATAGTTTCCTTTAGAATGTTGTTAAATGATATTTTTATAGTATTTCCATTTATCAAGGACAAAACCTTATATTTTACTATAAATGGGATATGTCATTTTGATACCATCCTTATAATTCTTATAGATGTTTTTGATTTATTTGGATAAGTATAGCATTTTAAATCAATTAATTGATTCATTTTTGTAGTCCCTTTGAAATATTCACATTCTCGTGATCCTTAGAAATTGAATTTTCCCCAATTATCCATATCATTTATCATGGATATTTTCACAACCTAAACTAAACACCATTTTCATGTTATAATTAATTGGATAGTTATTTTATTTTATATCAAAATACTGATAAATTTTTATCCTATATTCAATATCTATATTTTATATGACTCATTGTTTATGAATTTAACTGATAATTCGATATATGATGAATTCTTTGTGAACTCACTATATGGTTTAATGACCAACAAATGAATGCCCCTAAATGCTTAAATAGTGTCATTAGAATAAACCTAATGTCTATCCTAGGCTAATGGGTTTTTACATAGTATGTTTTAAACTGTTTAGAGGTTAATTATTTACATTAAAGTTAACATGTTCCTGGAAAACAAGATGTCCAATAATTATTCATTTTCTTCATTGGGAATTTAGTAAATATTATTATCAGTGATATTTTATCTTTTTCATTATCTATGGATAAATATTAATTAATTTTTAAAGATTAAATGGAATAATATTCAAATTATTTACATTTCTATATTTTCTATACAGTTAAATCATAGTTTATTATGTATATGGCATTGAGGTTCAGTAACCAATTTTCCATAGTGATAGTTATCATTGATTAATTATTTCATCAACATTAATTTACCCTTACTATGAATTTTATCTCACATTTATTTTATTTCGTTTCCCCATGAATCCATGAAGTGTACAATGAAATATGTTGAAGGATATTCTATGTGGGAATAATGTTATTTTCAAAAAATAATTTTGTAATTAGTGTATTGATTTAAAATAAAATACTCATGTATGTTTGTGGTTTACAAAGACTACAAAATTGATTAGTCCTTTAGTCTTAATATACTTCTAATCGTGCTAATTTAAGGGTAGTAGACAAAATATCTACGATTTATGGGGTTTGATCACTATATTAATACTCTTATTTAATAAAACAAGAACATTATCTACAACATCCCATGTAAATAACGAATATAAAATTTTCATATTTATTAAAAAAAATTATTTAGATAGTATTATTTTCATAATGGGGATGTTATTTCTAATATCATACTTGACATGCGGCAATGGGTTTCTCTAAAATCATACATCCTTCAAAAGATTGTGTTACAGTAATATATATATATATATATATAGAGTAAATATGGTAGTTATCACGTATCCGATATAATGTAGGGAATAAATAGTGTTAACTAAATTATAAAAATACCATTTACTCATTTAATATATTGATTCTTTGGTTATAAAATTAATTAGAAACTAAAATAAAAACCACTTGAATAAAAAATGAAATGTTTTTTTGGAAGAACTATTTAAATATGAATAATTATATTCATTATAAAAATAATTTGGATCATTTTAATGATATAAAAATTCAATATAAATTTAAAATTTCACATTATTTATCATTATATAGAAATAATAAAATTTTACTGAAAAAATGAGTATTTTACAAAAAAGGAAATTGTACTTCCTTTTAATAAAGAGCCCCTTTTCAATCTATTTTATTAAAAATTAATAAGGTATACTTCTAAAAATATATTTATTCATTATAAAAAGTAAATAAAAAATTACTTTGGTCGATTCTTTGGAATTTTTTGGATAAAAATAATCATTTTACGAATAGTGAAAAATACATTATTATAGTTTAAAATCGCCTTTCAGTCTAATTTATTTATATTGTTAGAATATATATTTACATTTTTTAATATTATAATTATTTTTTTGTCATTTAATCTTATTTATTTTATTGGATGAAGTTTCAAAATAAAATTAAATAGAAAAACTATGTGAATTTTTAACGTTTTACATAAAATACATGTTTTCTCAAGCCTTCAATGAGAATAGTGATAACATTATTTAACCACTTCTATGAAATGAATTTTCAAAAATTAACATACATGGGTGTATGTAATATGAAAATTTTGGTGCAGTAGGATCAAAATAATTTTTTTGTGAATAGTAATCGTTAGTATTTAATTTACCATAGATAAATGTAAATTTGGTAATTAAAGGTAAATTTAATATTATATTATTATATATTTACCCTAAAACATGCACTAATACAATTTTTTGAGTTATTATAAACCATTTCCATAATTTGGGGAAAAAGATTGACACTTGTAATCCACTTGGGTGTGATTTTGAAATTTATAACATTTAATTTATAGTAAATGAAAATATGTCATAAATTTATCTCTTCATACTAAAACAATTTCAAAATGTTTTTATGTAAGTGATATATTACATTTTTAATAATACATACAAATATTAAAATATTCCCTAAATCATGGTAATTTATTTATTATTTTTAGTAATTAAATAATTAAATTTTATTATAACACAAAGATGATGCAGTTATATATTTGATACAGAAAGAATTAAATAAATGATATTAATTATATTAAAATAAATATAATTTGAAATATTTGATTCCATAAAAAAAATTTACGGATTAATATGACAAGATATGATTGAGTTAATGTAGTTTTTTAATGAATAATGTTGTTATGATTTTTCTAATAATGTCATGTAATTAATAGTGTTAGAATAGACATCATTCATATTTTAAAATATAAAATACTTAATTTAGTGATATGAAATTTCTAAATATATAATATTATATCAAAAATATAAAACACATGTAACAATTTCTTTAAAGAAACATTCATTATTTTTTTGGCATGATTGGGTAATTATTTTAAAACTTAATGTGCAAATTACCTGATAAATTTATAAGAGTAAAATAGTGTTAAAATAAAAATATAAGGATTAATAAATAATCAAAACATGACTATATTTAATTTTATGATGGGTAGTTGACCAAAAATTATCATATATTAGATATAAATTATATTGGGACCATATTTATTGGAAAATGAATTTATATTAATTTAATGCTTTTAATAATTTCAAGAGTACCCCTCCCCACTCTTATATAAGGACATACTTTACTCTCTATAACTCACACATAAAAAACATTTGGATAAACTGATCTCTTTAAATAACCCAATGTATAATACCTCCCACATTCTTGAGTTCCTGGTTTAGGTAGAACTCCCTACTTATAGGCGGTATAGTGTCATGGACGGTGTTCATCCAAGGGAAATGAAATGTTTTTATTTAAGGATTTATGCATTATTTCTTTTTTCACATAAATATAATCTTTTTCATCAAATATTAAATAGTAAATATAGTATCTAAAATATATTTACTTTTTATTATGTTAATGTCATCTCCTAAATACAACTCCACTTCTAATAAATTGGAAATGAATTAATAATTTGTTCGTACGTGTGAACTATCACCTCCACGAACTGATATAATTCATTTTCCACAACAATATCTCATGAATAGTTATAACAAAAAATTAATGTTCATATTTTATATTAATGACATATTAATCATTATAATATAATAATATATCAATTGTGTTCTTACTTTCCGTGCCCAAAAAAATGTTAACCTCATTTCTTCGTAACTTTGAATTATAATCTCCAAGAAGCGATATAACTTGTTTTACTAATTACATAATTTATGTAATATATATAATAATATTTAAATTATTAATATGATAATAATTATTAAATTATTATTTTTTAAAGATAAAATAATACTTACCTATTTTCCATAATTTTCAATGAAAAATAGAAATGTTTCTCATACGTAAGTATGACCATCTGTTTCCATGATTATAATGTTGTTAATTTTTCATTACAATAATTAATGGTTTTATTTCTATCATGATGGATGTATAAATTTGATCCTTATTTCATTAATATTATTCTTAATATAATATAATTATGACCACTGCACAATTGACATCATACCAAGATCATTTTTGGACTTAAGTACTGAATATCGACTAAACATCAGATATGAACATAAATAATTTTTTAATTTTTATAACATGGAAATAAGTAATATTATATACATAATAATAATGAAAAAGATTCTGAATAATGTAAAAAAATAACCTTTTTTATCATTAAGGAAGATAAATAATGTACCAGACAAGTCAGACGTAAGGTAAGGTATTTCGTCTCAATATCATTTCATTGAGGAAATTCTTGATAATATGTACCTTTATTCTTTTAAAAGGTGTATATATTGCCTCTAATACATTTCATATCGATAATTTATCAATAATAATGTATTTTAATGTTTTTTTAAATGTATAAAATCATGTTGAAGAATATTTAAATGTCAAAGTGTAATAGAACAACATGAACATTAAATGATTTAATTATGAAATCTTTTTCATCATGATATTATTTTAAAAAAATTTATATACGGATATAAAATGAATACAAATGAAATTTTATATGTATCATGAATTTAATTAAATTTTTTAATAGGGAATGTTTTTAAAAGAAGCATTTTACATTTATTACAAAATGTGAAAAGGAATGTTTTTCTTGTAAACAGTGACAACTAATTCTCCATCGTTATAACCATTAACAAATATTTGGATTCATATATATGTCTTAATTTCTTTTAAAAATAAAATAAATCCCAAATTACACTTTTTTGGGTATCATGGTATTAAAATTAGGTTATTAAATGAAAATTTTATAATTATTCAAAAATGTTTTTCAAATGGGATTAGAAGGCTTTTTCAAAAGTGTTTTGTGAGGAATAAATTTTATTTAAAAATGGTATTTGAGAATTATACGAAACAGTTGATCCCAATATATCATATATCGAGGTTTTAGACCAATTTTATCTCATTGGAGAGCCTAAAATAAGTTATACCTAGGGTTGATTTCCATTATAGCTCATGGGTGACCCCGTTATAGCTTATATGAAGGGATGCGCCCTACTATAGCTCACATGTGAGCCAGATATAAATTATATAAAGGATTGTTCCGATTATATATCTCCAATTAATTTGTTAATTGTATAATAGGAATTTTTCCATAAGGTTATTCAAATTGAGAATGGGTTTAAAATTGATTTATGTATATGATGCCTTAAATCTCCTAAATGAGTTTTATTTGATTTTTATTGGTTTTAATGTTTATTTTGAAAAAAAAAAGTTTGGGTGTTATTCATATGGATATTATATGTTTTATTCACTCAATAATCATTAAATAGTTTACAATTATTTTTTTATAATAAATTATTTATTTCTTTTATATCCCTTAATGATATTTTTATGCTCATCCAAAAATTTTAAAACTTTTCATAGCTCTTATGATTGGTAAAGAAAAAGAAGATGTCGTGATAAAAGAAATGATGATGTGTCTCTAAAATAAATATTGTTTTATTTCTAAAGGATTCTTGTGGTGGAAAAGGTGGGTACAGAGTGTAACTTTACACATGTAATGTATGGGTATACTTTGTATGAATTTTTCCTAGTTCTCTAAAATTGTATATCTAAAGGGTCATTGAATTCAATATTTCATTCAAATACACTAGAATAAGTTTTGTTTTAGGATATTTATTTATAATTAGTATGAATGGATGGGTTTAAAAACATTAGAGGTTTGGATGGGGATAATTGATTTTCCATAAAGGATTTTATGATATGATTTTACTGACATGACGTATTATTTTAGGAATACCTTATATTTTTCTTTTAAACTATGTTAGTTCTAAATTATTTTCTACATAGGAAATAAGAATGGAATAATGGGAAGGCATCTAGAGGAAAACAAAATTTCAAATCAATATTAAAATGTGGTTATAATCGGAAAAAATATATTGGTGATGTGATGGATCAGTTGACATAATAAATAAATGGGGGTGTAATCTATGGAAGAGATCATATTGATCAACCTTATACGGATATTCTAGTAGTGGAACATTTTATGAGTCAACATCCCCCATAATTTAATGGATCAGATGACCCAATGGTAGATAATGGATTGATCCATACCATGGAAAAGATAATTGATGTCCTTGGATGTTTCGAACATCACAAGGTAACTCTTTCCATCAATCATTTTGATAGTGATTTTTATCAATTGTGGTTGTTGGTTAATAATACTACGTAGAAAAATGATCATGAATCCATGGAATGTGAATAATTTAAGGATATTTTCCATGAGGAATATTTCACTATGTTTGTTAGTATTACGATGGAGAAAGAATTATTAGAATTAATGGAAAAGGATAATGATTTAGTTGACTCATATAAAGCGAACATCACAAAATTATCCAGGTATGTTAGGGATTTTATTTGAGAAATTGATAATAAAATTAATATATTTTACAAATTAATGAGTCTAGGTCAATAATTAATTTTGGAATCTAGTGACTCTAAAGCATATGAAAATTTCATTCCTTATACTGGGAAATTTGAAATGGAGTTTATAGGCACTTACATTCCACATGATTATAAGATTATGAAACAATCATTGTTCTACAAAATGGAAAAAAACCAACTATGAATTGTATAGGTATTCCTAAAAGTTGTTCCAAGATTGGTAAAATACATTTTGTTTAATTTATGTCAGGATATGGAATGTTTTACGGGTGTGGTAAGTTTGGTCACAAGGTTGGTGACTACATGGAAAAGGGTCCTGAAGTTTCAAATAATGAGTAACAAATATCAAATCTAAAAAAAGATGATTTAGCTGCAATGAGTTGAGACATTATTCAAATATGTTTCTGAAGAAAATATTATTGGGTGGAAATCATTATTATTGTAAACAAAAAGGAGCATGAATATATTTTCCAACTACTAATGTTTATGTTGGGACATATGAAGAATTGATGGAAGCTCCAGAGATCCCAGTATGTTTAGAATGATAACCCAATGTTTGTTAATTAAAGATACAATTTATAAGGTATTATGTGATGGAATAATAAGTAATTAAAGACAATTATGGGATATGTTTTTTGGGGTTATTCTTATATAAGGATGCACTTTAATGTAGAGTATACCTTTACATTGGGACCCCATTTTTAAGATATTGATAACCTTTATGGTTTTTATGATATTTGATTATTACGGTTATTCTTACGGAGGTTCTTCGTTATTATTGTAATATTATGAGGGTGTAAAATAAAAATATATTAAGTATGTATGGTTCCATATATTATAAGTTGATAAATGAATTTCTCAACTATATGAAATTTATTTTGTATGAATGATCTTGAAATAGAAGATGATATCATAGTACATTATTTTCTAGTGAATTAAATGGGACATTAGATCATCACATATGTATAGATTTTTTATTGTTACCTTTCTTCTAACAATGTTTTATATAACTCTCCATGAAAACCTGATGGATAGTTTTCTATTATATATCCATGTATTCATCTATGGAAGCCTATTATGTGGTGACCATTTTCCATCAATCAATTCCTTTTAAAGTATAGGTTTTATTAACTCGTTTTCCTATGTGGGGTTTCAATTATGTAATTTGGAAATGTGAAACCATAGTTACTGAGCCCATATTTAAATATGTGAAGATGCAATTTCCAAAAGGGGTAACTGATGAAACAACCTAGGAAATTATAGAATAATAATTTTTCATATTTAGTGATATTAATTAATTATATAGTAATGTTACCTTAATGACGATGTTATGTCCAATAGATTACTGGACACACAATAATGGGTTTCTCTGAAATATTGCATCATACGTGATACTGAGTTATAAAACAATATAATATATAGTAATTATGGTTATTATTACCATGATTTTATAATTGATGTAATTAATAGTGTTAATTGAAATATGAAAATATGGTTTACACATTTTTATATAATCATTCATTTGTTAGAAAACTAATTAGAAATAAAAAATAAAAACCAATTGAATAAAAATAATATATTTTTATGAAAATTTTAATTTATTATGAAAAATTCTGTTTATAAATTAATTAAATAACTTTATTTGTATTATATTAATAAACTATAAATTCAATAAATTATTTACGATTCATATTACTTGACATTATATAATGATAATGAAGTTGTACGGATAAAATGTGTACTTTTCAAAAAGGTAGTTTTACCGCCTTTTAATGGAGAACCCATTTATAATATTGAGTTTACACTATTATAATTTATAATTTAAATAAATAATTTTTTCATTGGAATTTGAACATCCAAATGTACTTTGATGTTTTGTTATTTTTTTAATAAAATTCCTATTTTAGTTAATACTGAAAAATACTGAATTTGAATTCAAAAAATTCTTCTTGTAAAATTTATTTATATTATAATATTATCCATTTAAATGGGATTAATGTATAATTAGATTAATTTTTTATCATTTAATCCAATTTAGTTCATTTGATGCATTTTCAAATTAAAGTTGGTTTGGAAAAATACGTGATCTTTTGAACGATTTACTTAAAAAACTCATTTTCTCAATCTGTCAACGAGGTTAGTGTTAGTCCTAATTTAACGCCATATTTTTATAGAATTTTAAAAAACCTTCATTCATTTTTGTACTTAGTAGGAAAAAAGTGTTCCAATTAGATAAAAATAATTTTGGGTGAAAAGTAACAATAGTATTTTATTTACCATAGTTAATGGTAAATAGGTTAATTAAATGCAAAATTAAAATTAAAATTTTATAAATTTCATCTAAAACATGACCAAATATTATTCGGTGAGTTATTATCAACCATTTACATATTTGGTCTGAAATTGTTACAATTTAAAGCCACTTGTGTGTGGTTATGAAATTTTTAACATTAAATTTAAAGTAATGATTAATATATCAAAACTATATCACTTCCTAAAAACAATTTTAATATATTGTTTTGTAATGGATATCTTCATCTAGGAAAATTCATTTTAAATATTAAAATAATACCTAAATAATGGTAATTTATTTAAATTTTTAGGAATTAAATAATTAATTTTTATTATGATGTAAATGTGAGGCAGAAATAGATTTAATAAAGAAGGAATGAAATAAATTATATTAATAATATTAAAATAAAAAAATTGTAATATTTTATGTCATACATGTATTTTCAAGAGAAATATAATATGTTTTGATTGATTTATTGTAAATTTTTTAAAGGAATCATGTTGTTATGATTTTCTTAAAAAATTATGTAAGGAATATTATCAAAATTGACATAATTTATTTTTTAAAATATAAAATATTTAATTAAATGATATAAAATTTATAAAAATATAATTATAGTCCATAAAAGTGAGATAATTCAAAATAAATGACACATTAATGGTTCTTTTTCATGAAATGGTAACTATTTTAACCTTTAAATTGTAAATTACTTGACAAGTCTGTAATACGTAAAAATGTGATAATAAAGGATATGGAATAATTTTTTTAAAATATCTATAATTTTAATTTTATGATGATTATTAGACCCAAAATCATCATATATTATAAATAAAATTGTTTGGGACCAATTTTATTATAACAAGAATTCACATTAATTTAATGATTTTAATAGTTCCGAAAGTGCTCCTCCTCTATAATATAAAAGGGAACTCATTCCCCTCTATTATTCGCACTTCCAAAACCTTTTGCTTCAGCAAAAATCATCCCAAAACCCTTCATATATTCCCTTCCAACATTATTTAAGCCTCATTTTAGGCATAAATTCCGATTTATTGGTGTTAATGTATTTAGAAAACTACTCATCAGAAAAAAATGAAATGTTTTTATTAAGTATTTATGTTTTATTTCATCGTCAAATTTCTTAAATTATTAGGTTTCCATGAATATATAATAAAAATAGTTTCCTAAATATAATTATTTGTTATTATTTTAATATCATGACCTAAATTAATCTCCACATCCATTAAATGGGAATGGAATTAATTTCTTGTCCGTACGTGTGAACTATCACCTCCGCGAACTACTCAAATTCGTTTTCCATAACAGTCTCTCTGGATTGGTTATAATAATGTAATTAATTTTAATATGTGATTTAATTAAATAATCAACATTATATGATAATAATATATCAAATATTTTCTTACTTTTTATGCCCATAAAATTGATAATGTCATCCATGTGTATATGTGAACTATTACCTTCATGAAGTGATGTGACCCATCATAATTAATTATTTCACATATATGATTTATATTATTATATTTTATCATTTAATAAGAAAAAAATTATTTTATTATCATTATGGAATGTTAAAATAATATTTACCTTCTATCCATAATGATCAATGAAAAATTGAAACTTTACTGAAGTGTACATACAATAATCTATCTTTATGATTATAACATTGTTCATTTCTCATAACTATATTCAATGGTTTATTTCAAACTATAATGGATGTATAGATGTGATAATTATTTCATTAATACTATATAGGATATGATGGAATTATTACCACATGGAATATAGACATCATTCCAAGTTATTTTTTGGATTCAAATACCAAATATCGATAAAATATCTTATGTGAACATAACTTATTATGTAATGGTGATAACTTGGTAATTAGTGATATAAAATGAATACTATAATTGATAAAGGTTATTAATACTATATAAATTAACCTATTTTTATTATTCATGATGATAAATAATTTATGAGACAAGTAATAGGTAATAGAATTCATCTCAATCCCCTTTCATTGATGCATTTCATGATAATATATACCTTTATTATTTTTTAAGGTCTATGTGAAATATCTACGACCGTTCATATCCATATTTAATTAATACTAATGTTATTTAATGTTTTATTAAAGGTATTAATTCTTGTAGATTAAGAAATAAATTCTCAATGTGGTATGGTACACCTTGAATGTTTAAATATTTAATTATCAAATCATTTTCATCATGAAGTTAATTTACATATTTATATATATGGATATAAAAGAATTATACAGGACATATTATGTATATATTGAATTAATTTTAAATTTTTTCATATCTAATCACTTTATATGATGTGTTTCAATTTCATTACAAAATGAAAAAAAGGATTTTTTTCCTTTTATACAACAACAAAGTATTCTCTGCCATTGTAACCATTATTTCATATTTGGATTCCTCTATAAGTATTAATGGATTATAAAAGTAAAATAAATCCCTTATTTCATTTATTTATTTATATTGGTATGAAAAATGGGTTCTTAAATGAAAATAGAATTTTTATATGAAAATTTCAATTATATGTGATTATAAGAGGTTTTCCAATGGGGTTTTTGATGAACATGTTTTATTCATCAAATGATAATTGAGTATTATATAAGAAGGGTGATCACAAAATAGATTATACAAAGGGTTGATCCCCATTATCACACATGCATGAGCCCCACATAGCATATAAGAAGGTTTGAGAGCCATTACAACTCGAGGTTGATCCCGTTATAGCTTATATGAAGGGATGAGCCCCATTATAGCTCACTAGAGAGCCATATATTGATTATTAGAAGGGTGATACCCATTATAGATCTCAAATTAATTAGGTAATAGTAAAATTGAAAATATTCTATATGATTATTCCATTTGAAAAGTGGATCAGAAGGGATTTATTTATATGTTTTTCAAAGTCACCTAAAGGAGTTTTAGTTGTATTATATTTGTTATAATGTTTTTCTTTGGTCAAAATGTATGAGTGTTATTAATGTGAAGATTTTTCATTCATTTCCCCAAAAAAATTAAATGGGATAGCATGTTTTCTATATAATAATGGTTTTATTTATTTTATTTTCCTTACGAAGATTTTTTATTCTCATCTATGAAAATTATCTTCTTTTATTATCAAATCACTTTTGAGGGAAATGCAAGAACCCATAAAATCCAAACATTACAACTAAATGAAACCATGATAGAATAAAACTCATATTAAGACAACAGAATCTTCCCCTTCCCAGCAATTTACATTGTGATGATAATCCTTTACCATAGCATGACGGCTCGGCTAGCTGTCCCCTGCAAGGATGCATAGACCTGGTACCGATGGTAGATCCATACCCTCCCAAACTTCCAAATCCGTATGGCATGCTAAAGTGAATGCTTCCTACTCTAGACCTCATCTGAAGTAGACCCAAGTTGTGTGATGCTTGAAAACACCCTCAATGTTTAAAAAGAAAATGACAAGCTCAATCCAGAAACCAAACTTCACACCATGTTCGCGTAACATATTCATCCAAAACTAGCTCACTCATAGCAAGATCGCATCCAAAGTAGAATACAGAGTCACCCAGAACGAACAACATAGCCAACCAAAAAGAAATCTCAAGCAGAACTTAACCAAATCAGGAAGATCATCCAAAATTCAAAAAGCATAAACCCTCACAATTGACAGCACCTAAAATCCAAATTTTGTCGGACATCCAAATCACAAACCACCAACGACAACCTCAAAAAACATCGGTTCACCTGGAACCTACAACTTATTCAACCAAAACAAAACATCAACTGAAAAATCAATAAATGAGAATCCAAAATCAAAATTAGAAGTCAAGATAAGAGAAAAAGAAATCATCAGGAAAAATTTGGCCACCCAAAGGCCAAGCTCGCTGAATCCCGCAACAGATCAGAATAAAAAAAACATCACCGCCATCCATGCTCACAAAGACCACAACGGCCCACACAACACATACACAAGAGATGGGGAAGCCATCCTAAAATACAAAAGCTTGATCTTGGCCGTTGTACCATCACCAAGCCGCCATGGGTAGCCCTATCTAGCGTAGGTGGAGTGAGGCGGGAAGAGGCCAGTAGTGATGAGACACTAAAACAACCAAGTCAATAGGGTCACTCGATGCCACCATAGATTGAGAAATCTCCACCACGAACTCACCAAAAAGGACTGAGGGGAGCTGGATTGACCTGAGATAGGTCAGAATTTTGGTAGGGAAAAAGAAGAGTCATGATGAAATAATTGAGGAAGTGTCTTGAAAATAAATCATTTTTTATTATAAAAGGTTTTACATCAGTAAAAAAAGTGGATACGTAGTGTAACTATCCACATGTAATATATGGGTCTACATTTTATGAGTTTGTCCAAAATCTCTAAAACTATAAATGTAATAGATCCTCAAATGTGATTTCTAGTTCAAAAACACAAGAACAACTTGTTTTTAAGGATGGGGCATTATATTATGGGTGATAGCATATGGGACACTCAATACCTAACATACAAGAAAATATAACACCGTGATACAATATGATATATTATTTTTAAAGAAATTAAATATTTTTAAAAATATTCATTACATGAATCATTCTGTTTATCTTTCATTTCACCCAATACTATGTTTATAATATGTTAGAAACAATGTTGAGTTTATATTATGTTATTTACGACACTGAGGTTAATGAAAAATGTGAAATATTAATAAAACATTATTATTTAACAAAATATTTATAAAAAAAATTAAATTATAGTGTTTTAATAATAATAACTAAATTATGAATGTTATCACTATATATTTATTAAAAATAAAATCACAATAATTTCAAATAAAAAGAATTTTTTCTAAAAAAAATTATTTCTCTAGAATAAGTTTTGAACAATAATTGAGTAGATTATTTTTTAAGAAATTAATAATTTTAAATGATTTATTTTTAAAAATTATTATTCATTTTTGAAAAATTTACCAAAATTAATTTACGGTTAATTTTTGTATTTTTTTACAATATTTATTTAGATAAATAGTGAAATCATATTGACTTTTAATAAAAAAATTACATTTAATTTGTATAGTTTATACAGATCAATTATATAAATTTTGGGTGTAAAAGAAAAAAAATCATCTATATAAACAATATTCTAATTTAAATTGTTGGAATGAATTTATTATTTAATTTTTATATGAAAATATTGCTAAATGTTTATCATTTTTCACCTCTAAACCCTTCTTTCTCATCCCATCCACTTGGTTAATTTTTTTATTATATTTTTACAATCATATGAATTAATATTGAAAAAATTGATTCAATATTTAGATTTAGTATCATAATAATCTAAAAAAATATCATCTGAATTTTTTACCAATATAAATAGTGAAAACATTATGGATTAATTATTCTAGTTAAGTTAAAAATGGATTTCCTGGGAGTTACTCTAAGAAGATATTGGTTAAAAATTACAAAAGTATGTCAAAACCAAATTTTGGGAAATTTTTATACCTTATATGATATATCTTTGATAAGGGACGTTTTTTAATATTATTTCATGATAAAAACGTTTGTATGATTTAATATTTTCAAAAAATTATAAGTGGACCACTCACCTCACTTATAAAAATCCCCCCACAACTCTCTTTATAAAACATGAGAAATAATTTGGTTCTAGACACCCCTATCCAAATATCTAACATAATTACCTCCAATAATCCTTTAATATTTATTTTGGGATAAAATACATTCAATGAAATCGTTATTTGAAACCTAAGGGGGATACTGAAAGAATATGAAATGTTCTTGAACGATCATCTTTATTTTATTTCTTTCTAAACCTCTTTGAATTATTATTAAACCATTATGATATATTAACCTAATTATAATAAATATATTTGGATGTTTTTATAATAAGTTAATGTCATAAAACCATCTCTTCCTACATTATATGGGTTATAAAATCTTCGTTCATCTATATGGAAAACGACCACCTTGTGAAGCGATGTCATTCGTGTTTCCATTACCACCATTCCCGGTTGGGTATGATGATTGTAATGAATTATATTATATACATATATATATATATAATTATTATACAATTTATGTTTTTCTATAATAGACATAACATTAATTTCCATTCCATATTGTATGTGATGTAATCGCTAGTGTGTACTACAGACTATAGACTTAGGAAGCGATGTTTTTCATCTTTCAATGACGCTTCCCAAGGAATATAATACATTAAGGCTAAAAAATATATGTAATATAAAGGAAAAAATAATTTTACTATGGAAATATGTTTCATTATAAATGTATAATAAACCTTCCATCATTTTCACACAATTAATAATTTTATCATCGTTCCTATATGTGTGGACTACTGCCATCAAAAAATAATGTGTCACAATTTTCCTAACAACTATAAATGTATGGTATATCATAGAATAATCAAATAAATATTATCATATATGTTATTTTATTATCATTATTTCAATATAAAATATAAATATACTCTTTTCTATAGGGATCGTTAAAAATTGAAACATTACTCATGCGTACGTAGGGCCTACCGTCTACATGATCGTTGCCTACATAACATTTCATAACCAAATTTTATGATTGATTTTAAAATTATTTTTTATTTTACAATTTGATAAATATTTCATTTTCATTATTCAATATATTATATAACTATATAATATGGGAAATTATACGAGCTTTCATGAAAAAACACACATGATAAAATAACACAATTATCCCCAAAAACAATAAAAATAATGAATCATTAGTAAGGAATGGGTAATAAGAAGTTATAAAAGGTTATTATATTATATTATAAATATGGTTATAGTATAGTATAATTACATGTTTAAAAATGATATACAAGGATTTAAATAATTTTCAATAAAAATATATCATGAGGTAATGGATTTCGTAACTCAATTTCCATTCATTCTATTAAACACCAACAACATTGATTATGTAATTATAAGATTATTTGTATGATTAATTTTCATTAACATTGTTAAATTTTTTATGTGTATTTGTATTTGAAAATGAACAAGTAATTGATTAATTCTAATTTAAATTTTATGATAATTTCAATTTTTTTACAATCTCATTCTAATCGAGTTTGTTTGTTCCTTAATTTCAGTTGATGGAAATTATTTGACCATTTCCAAATAAACCAATTTAATTTTTTACATAAATATTTATTCAGGATATTTTAAAATAATAGTACCATTTTTATACACTTTGTTATTTAAATTATTGAATAATTCATTTTGATAATCCGACATCATTTTAGTCTTTAATTAGAAATCAATTTTCTTCAAGAATGATGTTTTTCAAAAATGACTTTGTAATTTTTATCCTTTTAAAATAGATATATTAATATAATTTTAAATAAAATTCTATATAATTAGTTTTTCAAATTAAACTAATTTTTTTTTTTAAAAAAATTATAAGTTTTTTATCCAAATGTGAATAGAGTCATATTATTATATTCTAAACATGGAACTTTCCTTTCCTTTTAAATGTGTAAATGGAATGCAATTTTTAACTTTATTATATTTTATGGAATTAAAATCCATCCGGAGTATAACTTCACTGATGTTTTCTTAATGTTTATAAAGATTTTTTTAAGTAAAATCATTTTAAAATCTATTTTAAAAAAATAGTAATTTGAAGATGTATTTCAAAATAAAATGAATGTTTTCCATAGGAATGTTTTTAATTGTCCGTATATTGTATTTCAATTCACCAATGAAAACAAACATTATTTTACCTATGATACAATGGAGATATTTTGTATCAATACTGTCATTATTCTACATATAGATGGCTTATGGTAATTTTCACAAAGGAAATTACAAAAAATAAAATTCATGATTCATTTTTTAGTCATTAACATTACAATAAACTATTTAAATTCCTATGATAATTAGGCATTAAATCTCTCCTATGTATCCATTTTATTTATCATTGATATTATTCTTGACTAAACTATCTACCATTTGTACAAATTTTTTCACTTTGGAACTTAGTTTATTGACTGGGGAAATATTTATTTTCCGTGTTATTCTATAAATATAAATATTTATTGTAAATTATTATTTATTGACTAATAAAATTGATTATTTAATATATGAGGAATTCTATAGACATACAGTGATGGTTGGGTCATGATCATTATATATCCCATTGACGTATCAACATGAGTCTTGTTAAAAATTGGATGGTTATACCTAATGGGTTTGTAACTTGTAATTTTAAATTGTCTTCTAGAAGGCCTTTACATTAGTTGTATTATTGGGAGAACTATACCCTATTGTTTTATACTATCTTAATAATATATGTTGAAAATTGTTTTTATAAAGTGTGTTAGACTTGATTTAAACTAATTAAGAATTTACTTAATGAAAAATTCAATTATTATAATCCATGAGATTTAAACTATGATTTCAATTCCCCGAACCCAAATGCATGGAGCTGGGTAATTATTTGTTTACATTGGTATAATTACCTGGAATCAAATCGTAAGGGTCTGAATAGTTTTTTAGTCTTGGAAATCTATATTATATTTATGATACCCATAATACAATGGGACATATAAAATAAAAACTCGATATATAATAAAATAAAATAAACTACATCCTTCAACGCTTATTCAAAGACTTCTTATTCAAAACCTGGTGAAAAGAAAACACAATGGCGGTAAGCTCAAATTCATTATAATGGAATGTTTACTAGATGTAATAACTAATAAATTAATAAAAACCAATAGTGAATGTTAAATAATTGACAACACATTCCATTTAAAAGAAGATATATGAAAAATCCATATTTCAAGGTAAATAACTAAATCACATGCCATTTAATCATTGAACTAGAAATGAAATGTATCCATAAATACGTCAACAAAATATCTCATGGATGAATAATAACTGAAATATCTATGAATGAAATGATTACATATCAGAAATCATGTCTTTGAAATTTGAAAACATATACCATGAAGACTTTTCACAAGACGGGAAAAATCTAAGGATAGAAACCCATTTATTTTAGCCACCTTAATCGTCGCATGAGATATTATCAATAAATCAAGGCTCTATATAAAGTAAATTCCCCAAACCTCATTACAAATACATAGTCTTTATCATATCAATTAATGAAATTTAACAATATCACTTACTAAAAATTCATATTGAATAATTGATAAGGAATTATCCATAATTCTGTAGTTAATCAAATACTTTTCAAATTAAACACCATATGTAAAATTATTTATATTTTATGAAATAATAATATATATCATATAAAAATATATATATTCAATGAAATTTTAAAATAAAAATTAATAAAATAAAATTATTCTTTTGATATAAAGATAAAAATAAAGAAAGGAAGTGAGATTACACAGATAATCATTATGAAAATTCATGAGAAAAGTAATCTTTAAACATTCTAATGTGTCTCATACAACTTTGAATAATTTTAATCATAATGTCTAGAAGTGTTTAAAATTAAATGAAACATATAATATCATGAGATTCAGGGGTTCATGAAATAACATGAAAATTTTAGTATAATAACTAAATATAAGTCAATTACCTCATAATAATAAATAAGTCTTAATGAAATGTATGTTGAGACAAAATTACATTTACTTGTCCTTTTTTGTGTTATATATCCTCATTTAGTGTGGATTAAACAATTTTAATATATAATAAAAATTTTAATATGTAATAACAGTTTTCCATAATATTATATATTAACTTCATACAATATTTTATTACTCATATTTAAAAAAAAATTTCTTTATTTTTTATATTTCTGGTGTTAATTTTCATGTCTTCTCATGTATTTTTTTACATGTTATTTATTGTTCCTATTAAGTAGATAATTATTTAATCATATATAAAATATAAAAAATGAATTAATTATCAAATATATTCAGTATATGTGTATTTATAGAAGTCTATAATATTTGAATATTAGAAATGATGTGCTTTGTTCATGGATACAGTATGTTGTATGTACGCATGAATAATACATTCATTTTTTTATTAAATGAATGATAAATTAATGATACATATTTATATTATAATTCTATTATCGTATTTTTGTTATACATGTCACGGAGGTCTATTAAAACCATCCTTTATATGTTCCATTTATGGCATGAATGATTCATATCAATTTTAGGGGCAGTAGTCTACACTTCCTCAAATATAATTATCATATTTACACATGAAGGAATGAATAAATATATATTATAGGTAAAAATTTAAAAAAGAATAAAGACATTATAAATATGATATATATCATATATAAATATATTTTCTATCATAATGGCTGACATGAAAGGTGGTAAAGAGAAAATGAACAATCATCGTTTCGTTAGGAAGTAGTCCACCGTAAACAGAAGAAGTATATTAGTTACCCATTAAAAGGAGTTTTGTGTAATTTTTAATTGAAAACATTACTTAAAAACATCTTAGTATATATAGGATGATTTTTTTATATAAACATGGAATTAAAAGATTTGAGGGTTTGACAATGGAAATCAAACAAAATATCTTGAGAAAAGACATTACCTCTTTATAAAGTAACTTCAGTTCGTTTGAACCCCATGGGTTAATTTTTTGAATTTTTTCACAAGTTCATGCTTCTTAGATTATGTTAGGGATGTTGGTGAGATATTTTTCAAGATATTTTTCAATACAATGAATCTTTATAGGTTGGAAGAAGGGGTATATTTCTTTAATTTTTATAGTGGAGGGGGACCGACACTCTTGTAAATAACAAAACATATTAATTATTGGGAGGTAAACAATACCTAAGGTGATTCTATAGTGAAAAAATAATCGATTAATTGTGAATAATGGTATAATAATTCCTGCCACCCACAAAAATATGTGCATTTTAATAATCTGGTTCCTTAATGTCTATGATTCCCAAATTTTCTAACATTATTTTATATAAAGCATATAGTTTTCCATCCAAATTAATATAACCATTAAGACTAAAATAAATTGATATATATTTTAAAATATATATCCCTTTAATTATTAATATGAGATATAATTTAGAAAATAATAATCTTATGTTTTTTGTAAAATAATTTTAAAACAAGCGCATTTGACGCTCTAAAACACTAGTTAAACTCGGAGCGCGTTAACAATGTTTTTATTGTATATTAGTTAATATGATATTTATAAAAGATAAATTGTTCTATTAATATACCTAATATAATATTTACTAACAATTAAAAATTCCATTTTAGATAATATGATTTTTATTAAACCATTAAAAAATATCAACTATTGAAAAATTAAAATAATGTCAATTTTGAAATTATTTACTTAGTTTTAATTCTAAAATATGATGATAATGTTATAATTGAAATATATTCAGTTTATAGCTATTTAATATGATATATTAATCTAAAAAAATAACTAATTTCAATAATATGATCAATAAAATTATCTTTTTATATTTATAGTATCATCTATTTTAATTTTTTTACTAAATAATAATTACTTGGGTATTTCTTAAGAATTTTGAGTGGCCAAACCATCTACAAAAAATATTGATAAATTATTTTGACAAAAATAACCCATTAATATTTTTAATGGATATGTATAACTAAAAATATTATTATTTCTACATATCTCAATGTTTGATAACTATTAAAGGTAAGGAAAGATCATTTTTTCCTTATGTAACGTTTTATATAGGGAACATCCATTTAAATATATCTTAGTAAACCATAAAATTTTAAACAAGTTGGGAAATGGTCAATTTATTAGCATCCAAGGGATTTTGGGCATGTTTCCAGGTTATTTTGGTCCTTAATATTACGTTTTTCATTTATAAAGTTTAATATAACCTTAATCATTGCAATTAATTTTAATCACAATCACTAATATTGTTTGTCAAAAATTATGTTGATCTTATTAGAAGACAAACATTGTAGTGATTTCAATCATTTATGTATATTTTTCAATATTCAAATCTCTAATGTGTGAAAATTTGCATTCACGCTAATCTCACACGCATGGCGAGAAAGAATGTTATTAAAGTATAAATGTTCAGAAGTAAAATTATTTTTCATATATAATTTATATTTAAAATGATTCCATTGAAATAAAGTGAATTAAAATATATATAACTTACCTATTATGAATTTAAATTCAAAATATGAATATAAATTAACAATAATAATTTTTTAAATAAAAAAGGCTATATTTTACTAACATACAATTTTTTTATTATTCATCAAAAAATGAGGTTTGTTAGAAAAATCCAAAATATTAAACCAATAATAATTTCCTGAATAAGAATTCAAAAATTATTTCTATACATAACAATAAAACTGATAAAGGTGTCAATATTTAGTTTTAAAATAGGTTCTCTATTAAAAGACGGTAAACATATTCTTCCATGTAAAGAAAGTTAATTTAGTGTTATGTGTAGAATAATCTTAACATGGAATTTTTTATAATGATAGAAAAAATAATATTTATTCTGATATAAGTAAATTAATTTCATGGGGTTTAACATTTTCTCCACCATATTTAAATTTTTTCCTCACAATTTAAACATTATATTAGTAATCATGTAATTAATATTTTAAATTAATTTTGATGAAAACCCCGCGGCATGAATATGGTTAATAACACATATTATTAATAAGAGATAAAGGAAAGTAAAATGATCACATAAATTGGTTCCCTATAAGGATAACAGATGTTTGAAATGGAATCATGGATACAGAAGAAAAATATAACAATTATGTTTTATTAGAAAGTTCTAGAGAACGTGGTTATGACAATGTTAATAATCTAGATCCAAAAAACTATGATTATAAAAAGGACCATTACATCCATAATAA
Organism: Viscum album; assembly: GCA_963277665.1. Classification (NCBI taxonomy): domain Eukaryota; kingdom Viridiplantae; phylum Streptophyta; class Magnoliopsida; order Santalales; family Viscaceae; genus Viscum; species Viscum album. Next base: position 1,531,905,432 of record OY728163.1, on the reverse strand, counting down.
ATTACGGTACTAGGAAAAATAAATTCAAGATCATTTTTCTTGGAGTTTTGGTATTATTTCACACTCTAATGATATATGTTAATATACTTACATGGTAAATTTTTATAAGCACATTATTATCCTTTGGTCATGCCTTAAATTATTTCTACATAATCTTATAGAACATGATTCACCGAAAAATGATTTATTATAATAATTTATAAAACCAGATTCAAAGTTTCCGCATAAACCATATCATAAATGGTTAACTGCTCTAGATCATTATGATCCAATACATTAAAAATATCGTGACAGGATTTCCAAAATTAACATAACATTATCCTTTAATCAAAATGCTACATATCTACATTTTTAAATTCCAAACCTGTTAATTACTTCATCATGTATCCTATTGAAATATTTTAATAACTCATATAACCACAAAACTGTATTTAGAACATGCATTATTCAATTTTCTTTATGTAATAAACATGTTTTTGGATATATTACTTAATTAAAAAATGTATTTTAAACACCACCAATGATATCATAGACCACTTATTAACAATTCATTAATCACTTCCAATGTAGTCATAAATTTTACAAATCAATAATTTCTTTATTCTTATCTCATCATACGAAAAATAATAGGGATTTTATTTCCCTAAATCATGTGTTTTTTGAAAAAATTTTCTTTCTAATAAATAGTTTTTCGTAGTACCATTCAATAGATGATATAAAATACATAATGAAAAAGTATTGATGTAAAAACCATTCCTATTCCATAAGTATTATAACTAATAAATTTATGATAAAATATTGAAATTGGATAATTATTGAAATGGTATATTAATAATTCATCTTCATTGGATGTAGTAGCATAACATGATCATTATCAAAAGACATAATTTGGGTATATTCCTTTTATGTTTGCGACTTCCGTTTTTATATTGTCTCATCTTCTTGAAGTTGTAACACTAAATAGTTGCCTTTTTATTTTTCCATTTTCCCTCTTTAGAATGGTGAACCTTGTACACACAATTATAATAAAACTGTAATTCCCTTCATGAATTTTCTACGGTTATTCGTTCCATAATTATCACATATAGTAAAATCAAACTTTCCCTTCTTCCATTTATCCATCTTTTTCTCTAAAATCCTATTCTTCTCTTGATTCCTTCAATGTCATTGGTCTTGTATAAATATTTACTTATAATATTAACATATGATTCTATTTCACTATATGATGAGAATACCTGGGAGAATATTTCCCTTCAAAATTTTAGCGTTAGACTATGAAACATATGATACTTCTTAATCTATGGATTGTGTACATTGGTGAAGTTCTCATTTATTCTATTTTTCAATATTTCTAAACAATTTCATATAAATAATTAAATTATTACATAATTTATAATTCAAAAACTTGGGAAACAATTAACATAAATTGAAAATTCTAATATCCCAATCAGAAACATTGTTCCTATAAGGATATCTTTACTATATAATCCTTCATATTGGTTTGTAAATTAAACATTGATTATCCTAAATGTATCCCTCAAGAGTGTCACACCTAGTGCATAGAAAGGCTTATTGTCTTGGACCAGGATAACCTGAGTTAGGCCTGGAACACCTTGTTAGAGTTATTACTCCTTGGTACATAAGTTCAGGAACCACATCCTCTTGTAGAATCCATAGAGGGATGTACCACAAGGAATACCCATATAATATATTCCTTAAAAAATTATAGATTGTTATTTTATAAATATCCTCAATTTATATATAGAGTTGTTCCTCATATTCAATGTTTCGTAAATATAGTTACCATGTCTGCTGCTAAACATTCTTTTATACCAAACGTAATGCCCCTACCCTAGAAACCCAGAGGTGGGGCATTATTTTGTAACATCAGAATTATTACATTGAATAAAATCCAAAAGGAATGATTTGTTTAGCAGTATTAGAAAGTAATATTACATTAATGTTACCTATAATACAATGTGAAATAGAAAATACATGTATGATAGATAATAGAATGAAATAAACATCATCCTTGAAAGAATATTCCAATATTTCTTATTCATAACCAGAGGAATTAAAGCACAATAAGGGTGAGATAGAATTATCATTATGAGTAATTAAATAAGAATAAATATTTAATCAATATAAATAAACCAATATGGAATGGAAAATAGATGATAAACCATTCCATTAAAAACTAGATAATAAAATTATAATATTACAAGGTTCGAAACTGAAACACATGACATTGAATAAATGAATTGAAAATGAAATGTAGCCATAGATATGTTGATGGGAAATTACATTGGTTATTAATAACTAAAATATCTATGAATTAAAACTATTACGTATTAGACATCATGTCTATGTGACAAGAAATCATATACCATCAATACCTATCCCAAGATGATTTAAATTTTTGAATTGAAAGCTATTTAAATTTTCCAAAGTAATCATATCATGAGAACCTATAGATTCATTAGGGGATATATAAATTCTGGGCCACAACAATCATTACTAGTCTTCATAATTACTCAAATAATTTAATCAATTTATATAATACTCCTTATCAAATATCCACATTAAATAAAAGATACTGATTAATAAAAAATTCCCCAGTTAATAAAATAACATTTAAAGTAAAAACCATATGTAAAATAATATACAGTTTAGGAAATAATAATAACAATTGTAGGAGTATATTGATAATTAAGGAAATTTACAATGAAAAATGATAACTGTAAAATTGTATTTAAATGAAAAATTTAACGATCCCATAATGAACCGGGATTGCAAAGATAATCATTATGAAAATTCTTTAGGAGAATAATTTTTAAAGAGTTTAATGCGTCCCTTACCACATAAAAAAATTTGTATCACATCCTCTATAAAGGTATGACATTAAATGAAATAGAAAATATCTTCATAATAATGGTATTAATAATATAAAATTAAAAAGGAATAATATACACTAAATAAATGTGAATTGGTGCATAATAACCAATAAGTCTCAATGAAATGTAAATTGAGACGACATTCTCATACATTATCCTTACATTTTGTTATGATGTTTTTAGAATCTAGTATAGTCGATTAAAATATGCTACTAACTAGTACCATTAAAATATTCAAGTGAATAATTTCATATATTAACTTCTTACAATATTTTACTACCCATTTGTTAACATAATTTCATTATTTTAACTATTTTGTGTATTAATTTCCTTGTTTTGTCAAATTTGTTTTGAATTGTGATTTTTTCTTCCTATTAATTAGATCATATTTCATCGTCCTAATAATTTAAACCATGACATAAATATCATACATATTTAATATAAATGTATATATAGTGTTCTATAATATTTTTTGATTACAAATGAATTGTACCATTTTTGGAGAATGTAGGTCGTTCATATGCTTGAATGCTACATTAATTAATTTATTATATTGAATGAATAGAAAATAAATGATAAATATGCATATTAAATTTCTAGTAACATATATACGTTATAAAATATATATAGTTTTATTAAGTATATCTTTTATATGTTCCATGTATGTAATGAATGAGTCATATTTCTTTGAGGGGCGGTAGTCCACAATTACTCAAATGAAATTATAATATTTACAAGAAATGGGAAGTATAATGGTATGTTATAATTAATGAAAATACTAAATCAAAAATAAATTATAAATGTAATATATATAAATAAAATATAAATATATTTTCCCTTATAAATTCCACCACAATAGGTAGTAATGGAAAAATGAATAATCATTGATTCATGAGCCAACAATTCGTTGTACATAGAAACATTATTTTCATTACCCATTAGATGGAGTTCTATGTAATTGTAGGTAAAAAAATACATAAAAACATACTAGAATATTTATGTTACTTTTTTCATATAAAATCATGGATTACAGATATTTGAGGGGGTGGATAATGGAAATGAAACATGAGATCTCGAGATAAGATGTTACCTCTTAATTAGTGACCTTCTTTTGGGTTGTACCAAAGGCTTACTTTTAAGGATTTATTCCTAAGTGTAGGAATATATAATGAAGGGAGGGATTTTGGGGATCTGTTTCGGTAGATATTTTTTTTGGATTATATGTGTATTAAGAGGTTTGAACAAGGGTTAGAGTGCTTTCTTTTTAGAGCGAAGGGGGAGTGGTTCTCTTGTAAATACCAAAAGTTGTTAATTAAGGGAAGGAATAAATCACCAAAAGTAAACCAGAAATGTAAAATTAATGGATTAATGGTTAATAATGTTTTATTAAAACCTCTACCACCCAAAAATATATGCATTATTATAATTTGGTTCCATCATGTTTATGATTCCCAAATTTTATCATTATAGTTTTAATTCAAGAATATAGTTTCCCTTAATATGTTATTTAACCATTGAAACTAAAATAAAGTCATATTTATTTGGAAATAAATATTCATAAAATTATTAATATGATATATAATTTATAAAATACAATTCCCATGTCTTCTGGAGAATAATTTTATAATAAGTGCATGTGACGCGCTAAAACACTACATAATCCCAGACCATGTAAACATTATTTTTATAGTATATGGGTTAATATGTTAATTATAAAATAAAAATTGGACTATTTATAGTCCAAATTTAAAAATTATTTTCACTTAAAAATTACTTGTTAAAATATAGTATTTTTATTATATTTTAATCAGTTAAGAAACATTCATTTATTATAAAATAACATTAATATCAATTTTAATATTATTTATTTAATTTAATATTAAAAATATAAAAATAATATTATAATTAAAATATATCATGTTTTAATCTATTTAATATGATATATTTATTTACAAAAATACGTAATGCAGAAAATTCATCCAAAATACATCGCTTTTATTATTTATAGTATCATGTATTTTAGTTAATTATTTACTCAAAAATCAATATGATGGTATTTCATAATAATTTAATGTAAAATAAACCATATATAAAAATTATTGATAACATATTATGATAAAAAGTACACATTCATATTTTAAAAGGACATGAATAAACAAAACTATTATTCTTTTTACATAAATCAATGTTTTATAAATATTAAATGTATGGAGAATTCCCTTTTGCCTTTTCGTTACATAACCTTTTATATAGGATACTTCTGAGTAAATATTTCCCAATAACCCATAAAATTTTAACCAAGTGGGGATATTGTAACACCTCAATATTTCATAGTGTGTTATTTCTTCAAAATAATTCAATAACTTTCACTACATGCAACACCGAGTTCAATCACACCATGACGTACCGAAAAAATTCCATTCAAAAGAGGTTATGAATAGTATTAACTAAATTTTAAACTTTATATAATACTTATAATTTTAGAATCCACATTATTAATTTCTTAGACATAATGTAAGAACAAATTCAATTTCAGTATTGCACTTTTACCAACTTTTAATAGTAAACCCTTTTTAAATACAATATTTTAAACTTTTTGACTAAATTTGGACATAGAAAATTTAAAATGAAACATCCCAAGCTTCCACGGTACGCTTTCCGTTGAATAATACAGTAGCGTGTGTTGTACGCAACTTCGAGTTCTAACACACACTACAACCAATCAAACAAGCCGTTATGAATAGTAATACCTACTTTTTGAAATTATATATATTTTATATTTCAAAATGGACTTCATTTTTGGATTCGGAATATTGAATTTAGCCTAAGGTGAAATTTTTGTACTTTTCGGATAACTTTAATATTTTTATGAATAGTGAAAATTACTAAATTTTAATTAAAAACAACTTTTTTAATCAAAAAACATAATAGTGATAAATTATTAATTTGAGTGGTTTTAAAGTATATTTAGAATATATTTTTACCATTTAATATAATTTTGGTCATTGGACATAATTTTACAATTAAACCGAACATAAACAAGTGTCAATCTTTTGATAGTTATTATCTCTTAAAAACACGCTTTTTGTTTTGACAGTGGGAATTAATTTTAAATTAATTTCTTCCACTTCTGTGTTTAGAATTTGGAAAAAAGGATTCCATATTTGGAATCAGGATGTTCATATTGTGTAAATAAGTAACTTTTATTTTTAGACATTTTGAAAAATTACTGCGGTAAATATTTTATTTACCATGGTTAGGCGTAAATCTGGTAAATAAGGGTTAAACAATAATAATGTAATAATACTAAATTACACTAAAACGTGTCCTAACCTTATTGGTTGATGAATGGTCTACCATAGGCATCTTTGGGTCTATTTTGGGACCCCATGGTGCCACTTGTATGTGATAGGGACACATTATTTTAATTAAGTTAAAATGAATACAAAAATGACACAAGCATATATCGTTTAGAAAAACAATTTTTACATAGGGTTATATATGTTGGATGTTAAACTATAAATATTCATTAGAAAGATACAAAGATTTCCTACATAATTATATTTAATTTATAATTTTTAGAGATTATATAATATAATTTATTTATGTTACAATGATGATGCAGTAATTATCATAATAGTGAAAAATTAAAATAATTGATATTATAAATACCCAAATAAATATAATTTGAGACTTTTAATGAATTAAAATAATTTTCTAGGATAATATGACATATTATAATTGATTTAATTAATTTTTTTTGAAGTAAGCATTATTTTATGAGTTTCACAAAAATAAACTATTGAATAGTGTCAAAATTGACATAAAAGAGTTTTTAAAACAAATATTATATTATTAATTGATATTAAATTCCTAAAAATCTAAGGATCGGCCAAGAGACATATATAATTATATTTTCATCATTAATGGGCCACTTGGGGGTCTCGTGGATGTATATGGTATGTTTATTAACCATATAATATAAAAATACAAAGAGACATTGTAAAAGTGAAACTAATTAACTTAGAGTTAATATTTAAAGATAAGGTTAATATAAGTACCCAAACCTGTATAAATTCTATTTTATGAGTTGTTTTTGACCCATACCCACCTTAAACTTTGAATAATCCACTTTGGAGCCATTATAAACCGAATATGAATTTATTATAAATTAATATTTCTATCTTTTCCAAAGGTGCCCCTCACCCCTCTTATTAAAAGGAACTCCTCCTTCTCATTTTGTCACACCTTCAAAACCTTTTGGTTCGGCAAAAATCTTCCCAAATACTCTCCCAACTTCCCTCACTGCAACCTAGAGGCCTTAGTTTTATCAGAAAGCCATCCTAAGGATCCCTTTTGATCAAATCAAAAGGAATAACCCGAAGAAGAGGTAATGTTTTCACCACCCCTTTTCAAGTTCCTTTCTTCTTCCACTTCTTCTTTCTTTGTTATTACAATTATAAAATAATAACTCCAGTATCTTATATATACTGTGATGTTATTATAAATATGGTACAACCATATTCAGTCTTCTATCCACCCTTTGAATAACATTTCACCATATGTGCGTACGTACGGCTTACCGTCTCCACATCGTGGTGTAATTGTTATTCAATATATTATTATTTAGATGGGTATAATAATGATGTGTAACTCATGTAAATAATAAATATAACATGTTAATAATTCTTTATATATGATATACCATCCATTTATATATTATTTTAATATCAAAACAATGATATTGTCGCTCATGCGTACGTACAGACTACCGTCTCCACGAACGCGATGAGATTCATTCTCCATCGTATCCATTAAAGTATAATTATCATTTGATGATTTAAAAATGATGATTAAGGACTTGATATCATTATGGATATTAGTATTATACAACCTATCCATAACAAACACGAATTATGTAAAAAAACATATAAAAGAAAACGAGTAAGTTAACATCCGAAACGACGATAATTCAAAGATATTATTAACAAATAAATGTTAAAAGATCATATATGATATCATATTAATATATATGATTATTCTATAATTTAATAAAAGTTGTTTCACCATTATACAGGAGGTTAACCTACCCCACCCAAGGAAAAGTACAAGGTAAGGGGTTTTCATCTCACTCCTTATTCCCGTGAGATTCATGCCATATTGCCACCATCACCTTTTGTGTGGTGTATGCATTGCCCATAATTATATTCTTTGTGTAATACACTCTAATTTATTTGTATTTACATATTAATTTTATGATAACTCTTTCATGGGTTGTATGTTTCATAAGTTACCAAATTGGTAAGGGTTATTTCACAATCTCTTCATTATCCGAGGTTTTTTATACGTAATAATCTACTGGGATCTCTTTATTATCCACATCCATGTTTCTTAATAATGTATTTCAAAACATTTTACTATTTACAAGAATATGGGTTAATTCCATTTATAACCTTATGTGTTTCGAAAAGAATCTTTCCGTCGTTTTCCAAACAAGGCACTTTTAACCTTTTCGACAAATTTAAGGTATGAATGTTTTTTTAACTTATACGGAGGGTGCGGCTATTTACCGCCATTATAAAATCGTCAAAGCTTCACTTACAAGCTTATAAGAATATTTTCAAATTGAATATATTATTTTATAATTATGTTACATTTAAAATGATTTCAATAAAAGAGATATTTCTCTAAAATAGTTTTGATTTCATCTATATCAACATCCTTTGATGGATTTTAATCTTATTTGAAGTTGATTTATTATGATACAAAACATCCCTATTTTATTGAAGGTTTTGTGATATTTTTGAATGTGGATAAGTTATTCTTATGTCACTCATGGTTTTTGTTTAAAGTTTTTACATTTTATAAGTTATTTGTAATCCAAATGTTTATGTTCTATTTAAACCTTTCATTCAGATGAATGTGTTAGACAAGTATGTTCCGGGTTGGGGACCGGTAAAAGTAAGCCCTCCGGTTTGGTCTCCGGTTATTAGAGGAACTCCGGTTTGGTCTCCGGTTATTAGAGGCACTCCGGGTTGGTGTCTGGTTATTAGAGGCACTCCGGGTTTGTGTCCGGTTATTAGAGGCACTCCGGGTTGGGTTCCGGTTACAGTTAGCCCCAAGGTCTTGGGACGAGGCCTTGACAAAGAAATTAAAGTTCAGCATTATGCATTCCATCATTATGAAAGTGGTTATTGGTTTTTGCATTTGATTATTCTATTAGTAGAATATCCATGTGAATAGTTAAATGGAATTATTTCATTTTATTTATGTCATACTATGTTGAAAGTTCATGTTTGAAAGGCTTTTGTTTTAGTTATGCATTGCCTTAAATGTTTATTCTTATTTTTGAAAGTTTCCGCTATATTGTTATCTTTACTGGGCATTTGAGCTCACCACTTTTCTATGTTTTATTTTTTCCAGGAAATGAAGGAGTAAATTAAGAATGACCTGCAGGGATATTATGAGGGGTTAATTGTGTGGACTATGGAGACAATATGTTGTTGTAGTAGTTTTTCACTTTATGATGTAATGTAAAACTTTATGAATATATCTAGTGTTTCCAAGGCAACAAAACCAATCGGTCTTTCGAGATTTGATCTTTCTTGTGATCATGCCAATGTTATGTAATAATGCACCGACTCTGGGTAACTAGGTTCAGGGCATTACAGATGGTATCAGAGGAAGTTTAGTACAGACCTTGGAAGCTATATTTAGATAAACTCTGATTAGAGCACATAGATTTAAGATGAATTTTGATGATCAGTATAGAAGAACTTCCTAAAATTTTGGTATTGTAGATATTTTGTGAGTTTTCCGAGCAATACATGCCTGTCTGGATACGAGCAGGTAGAGGCAGCTCTGGCAAAGATGTACCTAGGGGTAAAACCTGAAAACACCGCTTTGAGCTAGACTCGAATGGGAACTGGTGCAGGACAACGGGCCTTGCTGCACTCTTGGTTACAACACTCCCGGGGGATATGCTTAGGATAACTCTCATTTTCTTTACAAATAATTATGAAGGGTTTATGAGTATATATTCCCCAAAGAATACATTTTTATTATTATGGATTATATCCATAAACTATTTAATTTATGTTATGTGTTTTACAAGTTTGGGATTAGGTATTGTTATTCATAAACTAATATAATGTATGCCATTGTTTATAAATGGCGCCCAGTAGAAGGAATGAGAACTCTAGCAATGCACGTGATACAAAGAGAAAGAAGGATCATATAATTCATGGTCTTAAGACAGAATTTATAAGAGAAATAGTCTCGTATGTATTATCATCATATGAAGAAATAAGATCATGTGTTGATAAGATAAGTAATGATTTTACTGAGTCCTATGGATTCGAAGGGAAACAAGAGAAGAATAGGATGGAAGAGAGAAAGATGGATAAAGGGAAGAGGGAAAAGAAGAATTTTCCCATATGTGATAACTGTGGAAAGAAACACCCTGGAACTTGCCTGAAAGGAATGGGAGTTTGTTATAAGTGTGGAGGAAAAGGGCACAAAGTACGTTACTGCAAGGGTACGAAAATGGTTTCAAATGTACAATGCTTCATTTGCAAGGAGTTTGGACACTACGAAAACCTATGTCCCAGTCATCAAACCATGCCGCAAATGATGCTATTGGATAATAATCAAGTTATGATACTACCACAGATGGAGAGGAATGATTTGAGTTCTTATGTTGATTATGTCAATTGAGTGTTATATCAGCAATGTACTTGCTATAATAATTATGGAGTATATAAGGATTGTACTGCAGTACTATTTCATTAAGGACTTGAGATTGTGTGGAACAAAGAAAAGTGACTCAATAGCAGGATAAATTTTTGGAAAATATATGGTTGAGAGAATGATAAACCATAATATAGTTCTGATACCGAGGTAGTTATTTTGGAATAATACATGATTGTTTTGGATAAATTATATTGGATATTCTTGACTACCTTGAAACTGATTAATGATTTGTATATTCCATCACTGTTGGGGTTTAAAACATGTTTGGATTGATGAAGTATATCTAGCATTCTATATGGAATAAGGGATCATGAATGTAATCAATAAAGAATATGGTAATTCAGGATGTTTCAGTGTATTAAAAGAATACATGATGAAGGTATTCATATGATATTATAGGGTAAAAATTATCTACATTATGTTTACCTTCCTTATAAATGTTGGACTGTGAGTTTGGATAGAAGTATTTTGGATAGTTCTAGTTTGGATTATTTTGGATTGCCATAAAAGGACAACCCGGAGGTCGGGCGGCAACCCGTCGCGTCCGGCAAGGCCGTGAGACTTGAACCTGCAACCGAAGGGCGACACGGGTGATCACCTACCACTGGCCCACGAGATGTCCTGGATTAATTAATGTAGTTTATTTTAAAAGATCTGGTAGATGAATTATAAATTCATTTATTTTGGAAACCTGTACGAATAGTATAAATAGAAAAAAAATTACGTTCTATTATCTTTTATAGTGAAAGATAAGTTTGTGGTAGAAATTTATTAATGGATAAAACTCTAATTATAAAGTAAGTATATCTCCTTATGATCTTATCCAATATCATAAATAAATTTCTCAACATTAAGAAAAGGATCTTAGAATAAAAATGTTGTCCTAGATGGTACCTTAAATCATCACTAATTTATGGATTTGGGATTGTTGGCCTTTTCATAGCCATGTTCTCTACCACTCTCCATCAGATAATTGATGGTTAGATTTCTCTTCCATATCCATATTTTCCAATATGGAACCCTAGTATATGTTATTTTCAGTAATCTTCATACTTTCCACTCTTTATTTAAAATAGAGGCCTCATTAATTCATTTTTCGATGTGGGATTTCAACTAAGATATTTTGAAACGTCAAAATGGGTTATCCCAATACCCTATGTTTTGTTGAACCGATGGTATTTCAAATAATCATAGATTGATGAATTTAAGGACCTCAATTTTATACTTGTTTGTGATTGATGACCTCAATCACTACCTATAAATATACACGTTTTCCGCCAATTATATGTCTCTAATTGCCACCAATGTTTTCCTAATCGAGATCATAATTTGGTGATGACACTTTCATTTCTCTTTTCCTCATATTAAGACGAAATTTTAGTAACCCAATTTCTGATGTGTGTTTTCCCACAAATATATTTTCTATTTTCAACATTTTATTTTCAAAGAACAATTTCAAATTGCGAGGATGCAATTTATTGAAGGAGGGGAGAATGTAACACCCCAAGATTTCATAGTGTGTTATTTCTTCAAAATAATTCAATAACTTGCACTACATTAAACACCGAGTTTAATCACACCATGAATTACCAAAAAAAATCCACTCAAACGAGGTTATGAATAGTATTAACTAAATTTTAAACTTTATATAATCCTTATAATTTTAGAATCCATCCTATGAATTTCTTAGACATAATGTAAGAACAAATTCATTTTCATTATTGCACTTTTACCAAATTTTAATAGTAAACCATTTTTAAATACAATATTTTAAACTTTTTGACTAAATTGGGACATCAAAAATTTAAAATGAAACATCTCAAACTTCCACGGTACGTTTTCCTTTGAATAATAGAGGAGCGTGTTTTGTATGCAACTTCGAGTTCTAACACACACTACAACCAATCAAACAAGCTGTTATGAATAGTAATACCTACTTTTTGAAATTATATATATTTTATATTTCAAAATAGACTTCATTTTTGGATTCGGAATATCGAATTTAGCCTAAGGTGAAATTTTTGTACTTTTTGGATAACTTTAATATTTTGATGAATAGTGAAAATTACTAAATTTTTATTAAAAACAACTTTTTTAATCAAAAAAATTAATAGTGATAAATTATGAATTTGAGTGGTTTTAAAGTATATTTAGAATATATTTTTAACATTTAATATAATGTTGGTCATTGGACATAATTTTACAATTAAACCGAACATTAACAAGTGTCAATCTTTTGATAGTTATTATCTCTTAGAAACACCGTTTTTTTTACAGCGGGAATTAATTTTAAATTAATTTCTTCCACTTCTGTGTTTCGAATTTGGAAAAATGGATTCCATATTTGGAATCAGTATGTTCAAATTGTGTAAATAGGTAACTTTTATTATTAGACATTTTGAATAATTACTGCGGTAAATATTTTATTTACCATGGTTAAGGGTAAATCCGGTAAATAAGGGTTAAAAAATAATATTATAATAATAATAAATTACCCTAAAACGTGTCCTAACCTTATTTTTTGATACATGTTCGACCATAGTCATCTTTGGGTCGATTTTGGGACCCCATGGTGCCACTTGTAGGTGATAGGGACACATTATTATAATTAAGTTAAAATAAATACAAAAATGACACAAGCATATATATTTCAGAAAAACAATTTTTACATAGGGTTATATATGTTGGATTTTCAACTATAAATATTCAGTATAAATATAAAAGGATTTAATACATAATGATATTTAATTTATAATTTTTAGAGATTAAATAATTTAATTTATCTATGACACAATGATGATGCTGTAATTACGATAATAGTGAAAAATTAAAATAATTGATATTATAAATACATAAATAAATATAATTTTAGACTTTTAATAAATTAAAATAATTTTCTAGGATAATATGACATATTAGAATTGATGTAATTAAATTTTTTCTAAGTAATCATTCTTTTATGAGTTTTGAAAAAATAAACAATTGAATAGTGTCAAAATTGACATAAAAGAGTTTTTAAAACAAATATTATATTATTAATTGATATTAAATTCCTAAAAATTAAACGTTCGGTCAAGAGGCATATATCATTATAGTTTCATCATTAATGTACCACTTGGGGGGCTCTTGGATGTATATGGTATGTTTATTAACTATATAATATAAAAATACAAAGAGACGTTGTAAAAGTAAAACTAATTAACTTAGAGTTAATACTTAAAGATAAGGTTAATATAAGTACCCAAACCTGTCTAAATTCTATTTTTTGAGTTGTTTTCGACCCATAACCACCTTAACCTTTGAATAATAAACTTTTGAGCCATTAGAAACCGAATATAAATTTATTATAAATTAATATTTCTAGCTTTTCCAAAGGGGCCCTCACCCCTCTGATAAAAAGGCACTCCTCCTTCTCATTTCCTCACACCTTCAAAGACTTTTGGTTCGGCCAAACTCTGCCTAAATACTCTCCCAAAATCCCTCACTACAACCTAGAGGCCTTCGTTTTATTATAAAGCCACCCTAAAGAGCCCTTTTGATCAAATCAAAAGGAAGAACCTGAAGAAGAGGAAATGTTTTCACCACCCCTTTTCAAGTTCCTTTCTTCTTCCACTTCTTCTTTCTTTGTTATTACCATTCTAAAATAATAAATCCAGTATCTTATATATACTGTGATTTATTATAAATATGGTACAACCATATTCAGTATTCTATCCACCCTTTGAATAACATGTCACCATACGTGCATACGTACGGCTTACCGTCTCCACATCGTGGTGTAATTGTTATTCAATATATTATTATTTGGATGGGTATAATAATGATGTGTAACTCATATAAATAATAAGTATAACATGTTAATGATTATTTATATATGATATACCATCCATTTATATATTATTTTAATATCAAAAGTATGATATTGTCGCTCGTGCGTACGTACGGACTACCGTCTCCATGAACACGATGAGATTCATTCTCCATCATATCCATTAATGTATAATTATCATTTGATGATTTAAAAATGATGTTTAAGGACTTGATATCATTATGGATATGAATAAGATACAACCTATCCATAAATAATACGGCTTATTTAACAAAACATATAAAAGAAAACTAGTAAGTTAACACCCGAAACGACGATAATTCAAAGATATTATTAACAAATAAATGTTAAAAGATCATATATGATATCATATTAATATATATGATTCTTGTATAATTAAATAACTATTATTTCACCATTATACATGAGGTTAACCTACCCCATCCAAGGAAAAGTACAAGGTAAGGGGTTTTCATCTCACTCTTTATTCCAGTGAGATTCATGCCATATTTCCACCATCACCTTTTGTGTGTTGTATGTACTGCCCATAATTATATTCTTTGCGTAATACACTATAATTTATGTGTATTTACATATTCATTGTATGATACCTCTTTCATGGGTTGTATGTTTAATAATTTACCAAATTGGTAAGGGTTATTTCACAATCTCTTCATTATCCGAGGTTGTTTATACGTAATAATCTACTTGGATCTCTTTATTATCCACATCCATGTTTATTAATAATGTATTTAAATTTTTTTTACTATTTACAAGAATATGAGTTAAAATCATTTATACCCTTATGTGTTTCTAAAGGAATCTTTCTGTCGTTTTCCAAACAAGGCACTTTTAACCTTTTCGACAAATTTAAGGTAAGAATGTTTTTTTAACCTATACGGCAGGTGCGGCTATTTACCGCCGTTATAAAATCGTTAAAGCATCACTTACAAGCTTATAAGAATATTTTCAAATTGAATGTATTATTTTATAATTATGTTACATTTAAAATGATTTCAAAAAAAGAGATATTTCTCTAAAATAGTTTTGATTTCATCTATGTCAACATACTTTAATGGATTTTAAGATTATTTGAAGTTGATTTATTATGATACAAAACATCCCTATTTTATTGAAGGTTTTGTGATATTTTTGACTGTGGATATGTTATTCTTATATCACTCATGGTTTTTGTTTAAAGTATTGACAATTTATAAGTTATTTGTAATCCAAATGTTTATGTTATATTTCAACATTTCATTCAGATGAATGTGTTAGACGAGTATGTTCCGGGTTGGGGACCGGTAAAAGTAAGCCCTCTGGTTTGGTCTCCGGTTATTAGAGGAAATCCGGTTTGGTCTCCGGTTATTAGAGGCACTCTGGGTTGGTGTCTGGTTATTAGAGGCACTATGGGTTGGTGTCTGGTTATTAGAGGAACTCCGTGTTGGGTTCTGGTTTCAGTTAGCCCAAAGGTATTCGGACGAAGCCTTGACAAAGAAATTAAAGTTCAGCATTATGCATTCCATCATTATGAAAGTGTTTATTGGTTTTTTCATGTAATTATTCGATTAGTAGAATATCCATGTGAATAGGTAAATGGCATTATATCATTTTATTTATTCCATACTATGTTGAAAGTTCAAGTTTGAAAGGCTTTTGTTTTAGTTATACATTGCCTTAAATGTTTATTCTTATTTATGAAAGTTTCTACTATATTGTTATCCTTACTGGGCATTTGAGCTCACCCCTTTTCTATGTTTTATTTTTTCCAGGAGGTGAAGAATTAAATTATGAAGGACCTGCAGGGATATTATGAGGGGTTAATAGTGTGGACTATGGAGACAATATGTTGTTGTAGTAGTTTTTCACTTTATGATATAATGTAAAACTTTATGAATATATCTAGTGTTTCCAAGGCTACTAAACAAATCCGTCTTTCGAGATTTGATCTTTCTTGTGATCATGCCAATGTTATGTAATAATGCACCGACTCTGGGTAACTAGGGTCGGGGCGTTACAGTTGGTATCAGAGAAAGTTTAGTACAAACCTTGGAAGCTAGATTTAGATAAACTCTGATTAGAGAACATAGATTTAAGATGAATTTTGATGATTAGTATAGAAGAACATCCTATTATTTTGTTATTGTAGAGATTTTGTGAGTTTTCCGAGCAATAAATCTATGTCTGGATATGAGCATGTAGAGGCGGCTCTGGCACAGATGTACATAGGGGTAAAACCCGAAAACACCGCTTTGAGCTAGACTCGAACGGGAACTGGTGCACGACAATGGGCCTTGCTGCACTCTTGGTTACTACACTCCCGGGGGATATGCTTAGGATAACTCTCATTTTCATTACAAATCATTATGAAGGGTTTATGAGTATATACTTCCTCAAAGGAGACATTTTTATGATTATGGATTATATCCATAAACTATTTAATTTATGTTATGTGTTTTACAAGTTTGGGATTAGGTATTGTTATTCATAAACTAATCTAATGTATGCCATTGTTTAGAAATGGCGCCCAGTAGAAGGAATGAGAACTCTTGCAATGCACATGATACAACGAGAAAGAAGGATCATATATTTCATGGTCTTAAGCCAGAATTTATAAGAGAAATAGTCTCACATGTATTATCATCATATGAAGAAATAACATCATGTGTTGATAATATAAGTAAAAATTTTACTGAGTCATATGGATTCGAAGGGAAGCAAGAGAAGAAAAGGTTGGAAGAGAGAAAGATGGATAAAAGGAAGAGGGAAAAGAAGAATTTTCCCATATGTGATAACTGTGGAATGAAACACCCTGGAACTTCCCTGAAAGAAATGGGAGTTTGTTATAAGTGTGGAGGAAAAGGGCACAAAGTACGTGACTGCAATGGTAAGAAAATGGTTTCAAATGTACAATGCTTCATTTGCAAGGAGTTTGGACACTACACATACCTATGTCCCAGTCATCAAACCATGCTACAAATGTTGCTATTGGATAATAATCATGTTATGATACTACCACAGATGAAGAGGAATGATTTGAGTTCTTATGTTGATTATTTCAATTGAGTGTTGTATCAACAATGTACTTGTTATAATAATTATGGAGTATATAAGGATTGTACTGCAGTACTATTTCATTATGGACTTGAGATTGTGTGGAACAAAGAAAAGTGACTCAATAGCAGGATAATTTTTTGTAAAATATATGGTTGAGAGAATGATAAACCATAATATAGTTCTGATACCGAGGTAGTGATTTTGGAATAATACATGATTGTTTTGGATAAATTATATTGGATATTCTTGACTACCATGAAACTGATTAATGATTTTTATATTCCATCATTGTTGGGGTTTAAAACATTTTTGGATTGATGAAGTATATCTAGCATTCTATATGGAATAAGGGAGCATGAATGTAATCAATAAAGAATATGGTAATTCAGGATGTTTCAGTGTATTAAAAGAATACATGATGAAGGTATTCATATTCTATTATAGGGTAAAAAGGATCTACATTATTTTTACCTTCCTTAAAAATGTTGGACTGTGAGTTTGGACAGAAGTATTTTGGATAGTTCTAGTTTGGATTATTTTGGATTTCCATAAAAGGACAACCCGGAGGTCGGGCGGCAACCCGTCGCGTCTGGCCAGGCCGCGAGAGTTGAACCCGCAACCGAAGGGCGACAAGGGTGATCACCTACCACTGGCCCACGAGATGTCCTAGATTAAATAATGTAGTTTTTTTTAATGATCTGGTAGATGAATTATAAATTCATTTATTTTGGAAACCTGTACGAATAGTATATATTGAAAAAAAATTACATTATATTATCTATTATAGTGAAAGATAAGTTTGTGGTAGAAATTTATTAATGGATAAAACACTAATTATAATGTAAGTATATCTCCTTATGATCTTAGCCAATCTCATAAATAAATTCCTCATCATTAAGAAAAGGAACTTAGAACAAAAATGTTGTCCTAGATGATACCTTAAATCATCACTAATTTATGGCTTTGGGATTGTTGGCCTTTTCATAGCCATGTTCTCTACCACTCTCCATCAGATAATTGATGGTAAGATTTCTCTTCCATATCCATATTTTCCAATATGGAACCCTAGTATATGTTATTTTTGGTAATCTTCATACTTTCCACTCTTTATTTTAAATAGAGGCCTCATTAATTCATTTTTCGATGTGGGATTTCAACTAAGATATTTTGAAACGTCAAAAATGGGTTATCCCAATACCCTATGTTTTGTTGAACCGATGGTATTTCAAATCATCATAGATTGATGAATTGAAGGACCTCAATTTTATACCTGTTTTTGATTGATGACCTCAATCACTACCTATAAATATATATGTTTTCCTCCAATTATATGTCTCTAATTTCCACCATTGTTTTCCTAATCGAGATCATAATTTGGTGGTGACCCTTTCATTTCTCTTTTCCTCATATTAAGACTAAATTTTAGTAACCCAATTTCCGATATGAGTTTTCCCACAAATATATTTTCTATTTTCAACTTTTTATTTTTGAAAAACAATTTCAAATTGCGAGGATTCAATTTATTGAAGGAGTGGAGAATGTAACACACCAAGATTTCATAGTGTGTTATTTCTTCAAAATAATTCAATAACATGCACTACATCCAACACCGAGTTCAATCACACTATGGCTTACCAAAAAAAAATCCATTCAAAAGAGGTTATGAATAGTATTAACTACATTTTAAACTTTATATAATCCTTATAATTTTAGAATCCATATTAATAATTTCTTAGACATTATGTAGGAACAAATTCATTTTCATTATTTCACTTTTACAAAATTTTAATAGTAAACCCTTTTTAAATACAATATTTTAAATTTTTTGACTAAATTGGGACATCAAAAATTTAAAATGAAACATCCCAAGATTCCATGGTACGCTTTTCTTTGAATAATACAGTAGCGTGTGTTGTACGCAACTTCGAGTTCTAACACACACTACAACCAATCAAACTAGCCGTTATAAATAGTAATACCTACTTTTTTAAATTATATATATTTTATATTTCAAAATGGACTTCATTTTTGGATTCGGAATATCGAATTTAGCCTAAGGTGAAATTTTTTTACTTTTCGGATAACTTTAATATTTTGATGAATAGTGAAAATTACTAAATTTTAATTAAAAACAACATTTTTAATCAAAAAAATTAATAGTGAATAATTATGAATTTGAGTGGTTTTAAATTATATTTAGAATATATTTTTAACATTTAATATAATGTTCGTCATTGGACATAATTTTACAATTAAACAGAACATAAAAAAGTGTCAATCTTTTGATAGTTATTATCTCTTAAAAACACGCTTTATGTTTTGGCAGCGGGAATTAATTTTAAATTAATTTCTTCCACTTATGTGTTTCGAATTTGGAAAAATTTATTCCATATTTGGAATCAGGATGTTCAAATTGTGTAAATAGGTAACTTTTATTTTTAGACATTTTGAATAATTACTGCGGTAAATATTTTATTTACCATGGTTAAGGGTAAATCCGGTAAATAAGGGTTAAAAATAATATTATAATAATAATAAATTACCATAAAACGTGTCCTAACCATATTGGATGATACATTTTCTACCATAGGCATCTTTGGGTCGATTTTGGGACCCCATGGTGCCACTTGTAGGTGATAGAGACACTTTATTTGAATTAAGTTAAAATGAATACAAAAATGACACAAGCATATATCTTTTTGAAAAAAAAAATTAAATAGGGTTATATTTGTTGGATTTTCCACTATAAATATTCATTAGAAAAATAAAAAGATTTACTACATAATGATATTTAATTTATAATTTTTAGAGATAAAATAATTAAATTTATTTAGGACACAATGATGATGCAGTAATTACCATAATAGTGAAAAATTAAAATAATTGATATTATAAATACCCAAATAAATATAATTTGAGACTTTTAATGAATTAAAATATTTTTCAAGGATAATATGACATATTAGGATTGATTTAATTAAATTTTTCCGAAGTAATCATTATTTTATGAGTTTCACAAAAATAAACTATTGAATAGTGTCAAAATTGACATAAAAGAGTTTTTAAAACAAATATTATATTATTAATTGATATTAAATTCCTAAAAATCAAACGTTCAGCCAAGAGACATATATCATGATATTTTCATCATTAATGGAACACTTAGGGGTCTCTTGGATGTATATTGTATGTTTATTTTCCATATAATATAAAAATACAAAGAGACATTGTAAAAGTGAAACTAATTAACTTAGAGTTAATACTTAAAGATAAGGTTAATATAAGTACCCAAACCTGTATAAATTCTATTTGATGAGTTGTTTTCGACCCATCCCCACCTTAGCCTTCGATTAATCAACTTTTGAGCCATTATAAACCGAATATAAATTTATTATAAATAAATATTTCTAGCTTTTCCAAAGGTGCCCCTCACCCCTCTTATAAAAAGTCACTCATCCTTCTCATTTTATCACACCTTCAAAGCCTTTTGGTTCGGCCAAAATCTCCCCATATACTCTCCCAACTTCCCTCACTACAAACTAGAGGCCTTAGTTTGTTCAGAAAGCTAACCTAAGGAGCCCTTTTGATCAAATCAAAAGGAAGAACCCGAAGAAGAGGTAATGTTTTCACCACCCCTTTTCAAGTTCCTTTCTTCATCCACTTCTTCTTTATTTGTTATTACCACTGTAAAATAATAAATCCAGTATCTTATATATACTTTGATGTTATTATAAATATGGTACAACCATATTCAGTATTCTATCCACCCTTTGAATAACATGTCACCATACGTGCGTACGTACGGCTTACCGTCTCCACGTCGTGGGGTAATTGTTATTCAATATATTATTATATGGATGGGTATAATAATGATGTGTAACTCATGTAAATAATAAATATAACATGTTAATGATTCTGTATATTTGATATACCATCCATTTATATATTATTTTAATATCAAAACAATGATATTGTCGCTCGTTCGTACGTACGGACTACCGTCTCCACGAACGCGATGAGATTCATTCTCCATCGTATCCATTAAAGTATAATTATCATTTGATGATTTAAAAATGATGTTTAAGGACTTGATATCATTATCTATATGAATAAGATACAACCTATCCATAACAAACATGGATTATGTAACAAAACATATAAAAGAAAACGAGTAAGTTAACACACGAAACGACGATAATTCAAAGATATTATTAACAAATAAATGTTAAAAGATAATATATGATATCATATTAATATATATGATTCATGTATAATTTAATAACAATTATTTCACCATTATACAGGAGGTTGACCTACCCCAACCAAGGAAAATTAAATGTTAAGGGGTTTTCATCTCACTCATTATTCCCGTGAGATTCATGCCATATTGCCACCATCGCCTTTTGTGTGGTGTATGTACTGCCCATAATTATATTCTTTGTGTAATACTCTCTAATTTATGTGTATTTACATATTCATTGTATGATACCTCTTTCATGGGTTGTATTTTTCATAAGTTACCAAATTTGTAAGGGTTATTTCACAATCTCATCATTATCCGAGGTTGTTTGTACGTAATAATCTAATGGGATCTCTTTATTATCCACATCCATGTTTCTGAACAATGTATTTAAAAACATTTTTACTATTTACAAGAATATGGGTTAAAGTCATTTATACCCTTATGTGTTTCTAAAGGAATCTTTCCGTCATTTTCCAAACAAGGCACTTTTAACCTTTTCGACAAATTTAAGGTAAGAATGTTTTTTGAACTTATACAGCGGGTGCGGCTATTTACCGCCGTTATAAAATCGTCAAAGATTCCCTTACAAGCTTATAAGAATATTTTCAAATTGAATGTATTATTTTATAATTATGTTACTTTTAAAATGATTTCAAAAAAATAGATATTTCTCTAAAATAGTTTTGATTTCATCTATGACAACATCCTCTGATGGATTTTAAGCTTATTTGAAGTTGATTTATTATGATACAAAACAACCCTATTTTATTGAAGGTATTGTGATATTTTTGACAGTGGATAAGTTATTCGTATGTCACTCATGGTTTTTGTTTAATGTATTGACATTTTATAAGTTATTTGTAATCCAAATGTTTATGTTATATTTCAACCTTTCATTCAGATGAATGTGTTAGACAAGTATGTTCCGGGTTGGGGACCGGTAAAAGTAAGCCCTCCGGTTTGGTCTCCGTTTATTAGAGGAACTCCGGTTTGGTCTCCGGTTATTAGAGGCTCTCCAGGTTGGTGTCCAGTTATTAGAGGCACTCCGGGTTGGTGTCTGGTTATTAGAGGCACTCCGGGTTGGGTTCTGGTTACAGTTTTCCCTAAGGTCTTGGGACAAGTCCTTGACAACGAAATTAAAGTTCACCATTATGCATTCCATCATTATGAAAGTGGTTATTGGTTTTTGCATGTGATTATTCGATTAGTAGAATATCTATGTGAATAGGTAAATGGCATTATTTCATTTTATTTATGCCATACTATGTTGAATGTTCAATTTTGAAAGGCTTTTGTTTTAGTTATATATTGCCTTAAATGTTTATTCTTATTTATGATAGTTTCCACTATATTGTTATCCTTACTGGGCATTTGAGCTCACCCCTTTTCTATGTTTTATTTTTCCCAGGATGTGAAGAAATAAATTATGAATGACCTAAAGGGATATTATGAGGGTTTAATAATGTGGACTATGGAGACAATATGTTGTTGTAGTAGTTTTTAACTTTATGATGTAATGTAAAACTTTATGAATATATCTAGTGTTTCCAAGGATACTAAACCAATCAGTCTTTCGAGATTTGATCTTTCTTGTGATCATGCCAATGTTATTTAATAATGCACTGACTCTGGGTAACTAGGGTCGGAGCGTTACAGATATGATCTAATTATTGGATGCCAATTGACTTTGAAAAAGTTTCCTTGTCATTTTTTCCTTAAGATTTTGGTTTAATACCTTATTAAGTTTAAACATACCTAAATCAACATAATTAATTTTTCACACATTCAGTAATTTTTTGGGTCTAAAATTAATTCCGTATTGTTAGACAAAAATATTGTACTTATTAAAACCTTGTATTTCCATTTCTGAAAATTAAAATCACAAACGATTGAAATTTATGATTAATGCTAATCCCGTACACCAGGTGAGAAAGATGGTTTTTTATATTGAAATGTTCAAAAGTTCAATACGTGTTTAGATATAATTTAAATATAATTGTCAAATCAATGATTTATTTGAAAGATATTTTTCATTTAATTTCTATTCATGCTTTGTTTGTGGGGGTTTATAATTATTTTTTGAGAAAGGGGGGTTACATCATGATTTGGGCCAAACTGTGAGCCCGTTTCGTGGTTTTTTAGAAAACCTTTCCTCTTATAATTCCTTCATTTTTTAAAATTTTTGACCAATTTAAATACAAACATGGCCTCCCAATAACTATTCAAACAACCACTTCCATTTGGACCCTTTACGAACTCATTATCGTTTTGGATTTGGGTGATTTAGTTTTTCATCAGGCCAAACCATGAGCCCATTTCCTGCGTTAAAAAAATTATTCTTTAAAGTCTCATTCAGTTTTTAATGTGTTATAGTGCATATACCTCTAAATTAATCCTAAAACTCTATCTTCAACCCAATTATCAATTTTTCTACTTTAAAGATCATTTTGATGACGGATCAAGTAAAAACTTCTCAAGGTTTCTCAAATCGTATAGATTTGAGAAGGTAATTGTTTTCATCCATAATTCATTAATTTTTAACTCTTTGTCCACCATTTTAGTCCCCACATGACATAATATTATTTATTAGAGTCTCCCTATCGGTTTTGGTTTCTTGTAGATTCAAATTATTTTGTAGTAGCGATGGTTTCTTCAAAATCTGTCATGTAAGTGTGTTTCCTTTCCTTCCTCCTCCCATTTTCATAGGGTTTATTTTATTTCATATTTAAGATCCAATTGTATAGAAAGTATGGATTCTATCCTAGGTTTTGATATTTAGTTTCTTGGTCTAAGCATGTGGTTTTATGTTTTATTGGACTCCCTTGAGGTGAGGCGGTAGTGCGAGAGAACTTTCGCACCAGGATTTGGGGTTTTTAAATTTGTGTTAGGTGATTCCATATGTAATAACTCTTGTATGATTTATTATTTCTGGATTTATAATTTTTTCATGTTTATATTCATTGGTCATTGGGGCTAAAACTATTTTTGGCAGCATTTGTTAAGAGAATTGTGCTAAAATGGCATGTTTTGTTGAAAATGGGTGTTTTTCATGGATATCACATGTTTGATCATTTGGGGTTGTTTTATAATTGATGAAAGTGTTAGATTAGAAAGATTTACTACTATTAATTCTTTTTTAGTTAAATAACAGTATGAACATGGTGTTCATTGTGGGGTTTTCAACAAATTTTATGTTAATACATTGTTATATTTTATGGTATTGTTTAATGGAAATTCCAAATATTTTATTGAGTGACATAAATGGTGAAAAGAATGTGTAGATAAAACATTGAAAGTGGGTGACCTAAACTGATGATTTTATGTGCACATGTATTTTGGTAACATGTAAAATTCGGTTGATCACAAAGAGTGAAACCCATAAATCTAGGTGTGCGGGTGTGTACTAGTACGATAGTGATCCAGATTGGTTTTTTCAGCATTTACCTAAGAAAGTTAGACATTAAATACAGTAAAAAATATGTTGATTATGTTTTTGGAACACTATGTTATGATTATATTCCCTACTAATGTCTCATTCGTTAAAAAAGATATTACTATGGTTAATTTACACCGAGATACGAGGTATATGGGGCCCGAAACTAACTAGTACTTAGGGGTGTTGCCGAGATTAGTTCTAATTGGATATTTTTTATTTATCATTAGATTAGGGTGATTTTGTATGAAATAATTCAATGTATTACATGTTTTAATTAAATGTGTTCGCTCTATAAAATTTCCCTTTGAAAATATTTTTCCTTTAAAAGTTTCATTCTTTAGAATTTATTTCCACAATTTATTTTTTAAAAAAAATGTGCACGCTTTTCATCATGAATTTTTTACTATATGGAATAATTTGGGTGGTATCATATTGGTATTATGGTCACACCCTATATAAACTAATTGGTTTTCAGAATACTTGATCATGTTTGACGTAGGTAAAGGAAAGTATGTGGGTGATGGTGGTTCAAGTTGCTAGTTTCTTCCCTTGGTGCACTATTGTGGAGATGGATTGTGGGTGATAAACCATTATCATGTGAAGTCCCTTGGGCTGTTTTTATTCTAATATTATCTATCTTTGAACCACTTGTGTCATGTTTAAACATATGTGTTCAGTTTGGGATTTTTTTAAGTCATGTTTGACATAAATTTTTAGATTTGGTTTATTGATGGTGTTTTTTTTGTTAAAGGATTTTAAACATGGGTAAATCTTTCCCAATCAATAATAAAAGATACATGAGAAATATTTCCTACCCTTGTGGATAGAGAACTCCCTTTGGGGATTTCCATGGGCCGATTTTTATGCTAGAAATGATGGAAAATAAATTCATTTTGTGATAAAATAGTAAAAGATGGGCCAATGTTTTTAGGATGTATTATTATTTTTGGATGAGTCTAGCTAGACAAGAGCTAGGAATGTCAAGGCTCATTGTTTTGGTCATGACTAAGGATTCTAGCCTACACCTCTCATGTCATACCTAATGTCAACCTGGGACATGGTAATTTCTTGTTTGACTTCACTTATACGGAAGACATTTTGGGATGCATACTACATGTGGGAATCAGGTGGGGGTGGATTAGTTGTTTCATACTTTTAATATGTTTGGATTATTTATAATTTATGTTATAGATGAAATTTTTATATTTTTTTGGATTTTGGTTCATGTGACTATTGTATTTTGTAACAATATGCCTTGCCAGAAATCTCTCATGCACCCACGGGAGAAATCCAGAGAGTGTTCCCCCTCACCGCTTGATCATAGGATAGTAGTGGTTCTGATTCGTGTTTTCAATGATCTGGGACATTGATCAGATCCAATTCTAGCTATTGTGTGGTAAGATGAGAGCATTCCTTGGAAGAAAAAATCTTGGTAATTTTTGTAAAACAAGCCTCCTACTTTCTGAGAATTCACAGAAACCTAGGAAGTAGAGTAGTGGATCGAAAAGATCGAGCACATGTTTGAGTTCCTAGACACACCTAAGGAGTTCAGGGTGAAGTGTGCCTCTTTCCTATTACAGGTTCCTAATAGATTGTGGTTGGAACCTGTGTTTCAAGCTATGAAGATTGATGAGATGAGCAGTAAGGACCTCAAGGTTGTCTTCAACGGCCAGTACTGCCAGGATGTTTTATCATATCATCAAACTCAATTGTTTATGGAGACTATTCAGGGGGATCTTTCTATGATGGAGTATACCCTCAATTTTTCTCATCTGGCCCAGTATGCTTCAGAAATGGTCTCTAATGGGTAGATGAAGGACTAGAAGTTTCATAGGGGTATGTAGCCATAGATCTAGTCCCTGGTCCTTATGTTCAAGATTAAAACCTCCAGAGATGTGGTTGACCGGGAATGTATGATGGAGATCAACCATAAGGGGAGTTGTGATTTTTCTGGGATGATATCAGGTATGGGAAGTGGCATTTGGTCTGAAAAGAAGAGGAAGCATTATGATAAGGGAAAGAATGGGGAGGGAGCTCAGGCCAACCATCTATGAAGTTTTCTTTAGTGGCTTCTGATGCGAGGTACGTCTTGTGACATAAGTGTGGGATACCAGGGTACATGCCACCAGTATGAAATTTTCATATGAAACCTTTGTTATCAGTGTGGTGGTATGGGAAACTTATAGTGCTTTTACATGATGGAAAATCCACTCTAAAGTGGGGAATGATCTGTGGATTTTAGGGGACTTCCAACATAGTCAGATCTATCAAGGACACGGGGGTCTCAGTTTGGGGGTCGTGGACATAGGGCCATATAATCTTCTTGGAAAATATAGTTTAGGGAAGAGCCATGCGTGGGATGTTGTTCTCAAGAAGATACTAGGAATCTTCAAGTGTTGGATCATTCCCCAGCATGATCAAAGGTGAGACCATTGACTATTCGAGAAACCATTCTGATTTTGTCATCTATAGTTTCTGCTCTTTTTGATACTAGTACATCTATTTTATTTATATATACTCATACTATGAACATGATGAATTTTCCAAGCATGTTATTTTCTTTGGCGATGGAGTTAGTGATGCCACCTAAAAAAAGAAGGAACAAGGTCTTAGGTGCCCATCATGTGCGCTTTCCGTGTCAGGGGATGAGATATAGTGGTACCACCTAGTCTTAGATATAAATCATTTTGACATGAAACTTGTAAATGATTAGATGTTACACTTTCAACCACACATCTATTGCTATAGGCGGTGGGTGTTTTTCACAACACCTAGTGGGAGTCGTCTTGTATATCTTGTGGAATGTTATCCACGGTTTGTTTGAGAAAGACCTCCAAACCCATTTTTGAGGAATATTACAATCATGTTATCATATCTTGTGATAGAGAATGATGGTAATTCTCCTGAAGGTGGACTACCTCTTGTAGTTAATGAAATTCCAATGCTATCCCCAAATGATTTTTCAGGCTTTCTTTTGGAGCGGGGTGTGGGGTTCTTGATCGATTTGGTGTAAGGAACGCAACTGATATCTCATCCATCATAGTGTATAAACCCCATCGAATTGATAGAATTAATTATTTAGATGGACGACTTAGAATCCAAAGGATCCATTCTCTTAAGTGTCTCTCTTTGGGTCACTGCTATTCTGTTTGGGAAGAAGGCCGACGGGTCCCTCCAATTTTTCATTAACTATCAGATGCAGAATAATTTAACTAGCACGAACAAATATCCTCTACCATGAATAAATGATTTGTTTAACCGCTTGGAGGGTTAAAAGTGGTTCACGAAAATATAATTTCATGCGGGTTACCATCAACTCAGGGTGAAAGAGTATGATATCACAAAGATATCCTTCTGAGGACGGTATGGCCACTTTGAGTATCAGGTCATGCCCTTCAGATTGACCAATTCTCCATTTGTATATATGGAAGTTGTGAATAGATTGTTTTATTGGTATATCGATTTTTTCATAGTGGTGTTCAGGGAGGACATCCTTGTTTATGCTGGATCTGAGGAGGAACCTGAGCATCATCTGCAGATCAAGTTGGGCACTTTGCAGAATCACTACCTCTATAAAAATTTGTCCAAGTGCTCTTTCTATATTAGGGATGTGATTTTTCTGGGGCATGTGATCTCGATGAAGGGTATTTAATTGGACCCCAATATTTTCAGTGTGGGTATGTCACGGGAGAAACCAAATATTGTGTGTGAGATCAGGAATTTCCTCCAATGGATGGTTACTACATGAGGTTTCTTCAGGACTTCCCTCAGATTGCTTCACCCATGACCGCTCTCCCCCAGAAAGGGGTGAAGTTTACATGGGCCCTGTAGTGTCAGGAATCCTATAAGGAGCTGAAGTGATGGTTGACTACATCCTCCATTCTGATTTTTCTAGAGGCTAGAATGGGGTATGTGGTGTATTGTGAAACATCGGGTAAGGGTCTTGGGTGTGTGCTTATGTAGGGTGATCAAGTGGTGGTTTGTGGTTCTCTCCAACTATGACCACACGAAATGAATTATTCAACCCATGACTTGGAATTAGCAGTTGTGACACATGATTTGAAGAATTGGTGTCATTATCTGTTTGGGGTGAAGTATATAGTCTATTCTGGTCACAAAATCTTGGTCAATATCATCTCTTAAGAGGACCTCAATTTGGGGTAGTGTCGTTGGGTAGAGAACATATAGGGGTGCAAAATTTATATTGTCTATACCCCATGAAAGGGTAGTGTGGTGGGATATTTTATGAGTAGAAATTAACCAATTCAATACTTTACTATGTACATTGATGACTGTACACTAATAGGTCTCATTGCGGATATGCATGTGGAGACCAAGGACTATTGTGAAGGTGTGTTCCTGGTGAGAAATTAGTTGAATCCTTCTCACGTTGAATTGATTCAGAATGAAAATCCCTGTGATGAGCTTTGTCAAAGATCTAGGGTGTTTATTAATTTTAGGGAGATGTCTTCTATTTGTTCATTTTATCCAAAGGACATCTTGTGATTCAAGGACCGTTCAGTAGTTTCATCATCTCTATGGAAGGTGATTATGCTGGATAGTCACCAGTTTTAGTAGACAGTCTATCGAGGTGCCACCATTATGTATTTTGATTCACGATAAGAGTTTTGGTAGCCACATATGAGATGGTACATATTTGACTTTTTGTCAGGAAGCTACACATGTCATTTGGTGAAATTTAATCACCAAAGGCCCTATGTTTTTCTCCAGCCATTACACATTTTTACTTGGGAGTGGGAAGAGGTCGACAATGACATTTTTGTTGGCTTAACGCAAACACCTCAGGGTATGAATTCCATTTGTGTAGTGATTGATTAACTGACTAAATCACCCACTTCACTCAGATCAATGTTTCTATTAAAGAGGATGAGTTGGGTTGTTTTTATCTCCAAGAGGTTGTAAGGCTTAACAGAGTGCCATCAGCAGTTGTCTCAAATAGAGACCCTTATATTACTTCTTTGTTTTGGGAAGGCCTTCTGAAGGCCTTCGGTTATAGATTAAGATGATCCTGGCATACCATCCTCAAATAGATGGTCAAACAGAGAGAGAAAATCAGATCCGAGAGGACATGCTCCATGGATGTTATTTGGACTTTAGAGTTTCATGGGATAAACATTTATGAATGGTTTAAAATTACTATAATAATAGTTACCAATCCTTGATTCAAATGGATACTTTTGAGGCACTCTATTGTCAGCCTTATTGTTCCCCCCTATATTGGGCTATGGTAGGTGAGACATCATTGTTGGGGTTGATCCTTGTGGAGGAGACGTTTGAGAAAGACATGGTGATTAAGAAGTGCATGTTGATAGCATAGATTCATCATAATTTTTATGCTTACCAAAGGCGTTGGGACGTAGATTTTTCTATGGGTGATAGTGTATTCTTGATAGTGGCCCCTCATCTAGGTCATCATCATTTGGGAAATAAAGAGATGTTTATGCCTTGGTATGCATGTTCTTTTAAGATCACTGAACGTTTTGGAAGGGTGGAATACATGTTGGCCTTTCATTCTCAGTCGAATTCCTTTCACGACGTCTTCTATATCTCATAGTTAAAAATATATATCTTGGGTCTATCCCATGTTTTGAATTGGGATGAATTGGAGCTAGAGCCAAATTTTTCACTATTTATGTAGCTAGTACAAATTGTTGACTCCCATGAAAAATTTTATCAAGGTAATACTATTCATCTAGTTCGAGTCCTCTAGATGCATCATACAGATGAGAAAGAGACATGGGAGAGGATGTATTGGGTCGAAGAGCAGTTTCTATTTCTCTTATCTAATCTAGCATCAAGAAAAATTTCCTCGGGCGGAAAGTTTTAATAGTAGTGAGAATTTCCACATACATAACTTATTCTGAAGTTATTATTCATTTAATTTCTTTTCTTGTATTGTTTTTTGGGGTTTCACATGTATATTTGGAGAAAGGGGGGTTTCATCATGATCTGGGCCAAACTCTGGGCCCATTTCCAGATTTAAAAACAACATTTGTTTCGTTTATAACACCTTCATTTTTTAACATTTTTCACCAATTACACTCCCCACTAGGCCTCCCCTGACCTATTAAAACCACCATGTCCTTTTGGATTCCATAGTAACTCATTATAATTTTTGATTTGGGTGCTTTAGTGATGCATTGGGCTAACCCATGAAACCATTTCCCTCTTTAAAAAAATAAATATTTATTATCTCATATAGTTTTTAATTTTTTTTGTGATTCCACCTTTCACTCTAAGAAAAACGCCCAAGGATTATCCCCATTATCTATTTTTCCTCATTGGAACTCATTCGCACCACAGATTAGGGAAACCTTTCTCATGATTTCTCAAAACATCCATATTTGAGAAGGTAATTTGTTTCATTGAAAAAGCTTTATATTTTCACTTTTATCCGAACATTTTAGTCCCTATATGACCTCATCAACCTAATTAAATCATCCCTTTCATATTTTGTTTCCTGGATATTCATGTTTTGGTTGATTTTGGGTGGTTTCTTCAAGATTTCTAAAGTAGGTGGGTTTCCTTCTTTCCTCATCCCATTTACTTTTGGTTTCATCTAATTCTTATTGAAGTTCCTCTTTTCGAGTAAGTAGGGATTCTAACCTAGGGTTTTATTATTAGTTCCACGGTCTAATATTTTGGTTTTAGCTTGTATTTAACTCCCTTGTGGTGCGGCGGTGGTGTAGCTGAACTTTCGCACATGTATTTTCTATTTTGACTGTTGTGGTCGGTGATTCCATGTCTATGCACTCTTGGATGACTTAGAATTGCTGGAATTATAATTTTTTCAGGTTCATATTTCATTTTCATTGGTGTGAAAACTATTTTTAGTGGCATTTGTTAAGAGAATGGTGCTAAAAGGGAATTTTTGTGTGAAAATTGGAGTTTTTCATGGATATACCTTGTTAAATCATTTGGGGCTGTTTTAAAATTAATGAAATGGATTGTTTAAAATTATTTAGTGCTATAAATTCTGTTTTTATGAAATATCAGTATGTACATGGTGTTCATAGTGGGGTTTTAAATGAATTTTATGTACAAAACATTGTTATATTTTGTGATGTTGTTTTATGGAAATTATAAAAGTTTTTATTGAGTGATATAAGTGGTGAAAATCATGTATAGATACTATTTATAAAGTGGGTAACCTGAACTTATGATTTAATATGCCCTTGGATTTTGGTAACATATGAATTTTTTTGATCTTAATGGGGGAAACCCGGGTATCTAGGTGGGTGGATGTGTACTAGTATGCTAGTTATCCGGAGTGGTATTGTTCCTATTTCGCTTAGAATGTTTGACATTGAAAACACTAACAAAACATTATTGATGATGTTTGGGAACCACTTGGTTGTTGGTATGTTCCCTACTACTGTCTCATGCACAAGAAAAAATATTACAATGGTTACTTTACAATGAGATACGAGGTACATGGGACCAGAAATTAACTATTGCATAAGGCTATTCCTGATATTAGTTTTCATTCGATATTTTTTTATTTATAATTTGATAAGGTTGTGTTTAGATCAAAAAATATTTTTTATTAAATGTTTTAATGATATGTTATAACTCTTTGAAATTTCCCTTTGAAAATTTTTTACCTTTAAAGATACATTGATTAGAATTTATTGCCACCATTTCTTATTTATCAAAAACATGCATGTTTTTTATCTTGTATTTCTTACTATATAGAATCATATGGGTGGTATCTTCTTGAGATTAGGCTCACACCCATATTACACCCCTTGTGTGTAAGTCGACTTGATCATTTTTGACATAGGTAAAGGTATGGCTTTGGGTGATGGCAGTTCGTCTTGCTAGTTTCTTCCATTGGTGCGGTATTGTAGAGATGACTTGTGGGCGATCACCCCTTGCCATGTGGAGTCCCTTGGGTTGTATTTATGAAACCATTTTGTATATTTAGACCTCTTTTATAATGTATAAACCAATGTGTTCAGTTCTAGATTTTATTTAAAGCATGTTTGACATAAATTTTCAGATAAGGTTTATTGATTTTTCTTTGTTAAATGATTATAAACTTGGGTAAATTTTTTCCATACCATAATACATGATATTGGAGCACTTTTTCAAGCCTTTGGGGATAGGTAATTCTCTTCATGCCTTAATAGGGGCTGAGTTTCGTTCCTGAAATGATGGTAACCAGATTCAGTTTGTGATAATAAAAATGATTCAATGACCCAAATTGGATTTATATAGGAATAATTTATCTATTATGACATTAAACACCAATTTAAAATATAATTTAACATTGGAAATTATTTAAATGAAAAGTCTATTTTAAACTAAATTATAGAAATTTTTACTATTCATCAAAAATAATGGTTCTCAGAAAAATCCAAAACATTAACCATAATCTATTTTCAATATTATTAATTAAAAAATGATGTTTATTTGTAATAATAAAATTCATAAAAGTTTCAAAATTTCGTTTTAAAATAGTTTTCCATTAAAAGACTGTAAAACTTGGTATTGCGTGTAAAACAAGCTAATTTAGTGTTTTGGGAAGTGTAATCCTAACATGGTATTGTGTTTAACGTGATAGAAAACAATATTAATTCTAAAAAAGAAAATATAGAAATATCTAGGGTTGTTTATATAATATTATCTATGGATACAATTAATTTTCATTTATTGATTAAATGAAATGTGTTTTACGTTATTTATCTTGTGAAATTGATATTTTCTTATCATGCTATGATTGTAAAGTTATTCAAATATCTTGTTTGTTCAATTATTTAATTTTCTATTTTGATTATTCTTATTGAATAAGGATAAGTTCCCTATACATAACCCTTAATAATAATTTGATCTCACTTTTATTTTCATTCTTTTCATAGGAATTCATTTAGTGTACTATGTTTGATAAGTAATGATATGGTAGAGTGAATAATTGTATTGTCAATTAACATTTATGTTGTAATTTGTATTTTAAAATATAATGTATACACATTTTTTTATTTAGTTTTCCATGAATAACAAACTATTTTTTTACTTTGGGATACGATTCCTGGGCTCTTATTTGAATGAAATAAAGCAGACACTTAGTCCAGGCTACAAGGGTTTGGGACATTACAATCAATGACCTATTTCATTCTTGAAAATTATTTACACTCACATTTAATGTTCAAAAATTCAATGTCCAACAATGTTATCCACCTAACAGACCAAACTATGTGTTATTCAACATGAACATTGTACTTCCATTTCCAATATTATTAGGACGATATTTTTTTTAACCATTTTTGGTTGTGGTATTTTCATAAATGATATTTCCAAATGTGAAACCATTGATTACGGAGATCAAGATTAAATTCCAAGGAAGATATTTATTTATGGTGGGTTGAATGTAGAACCCCTTTATTTTAAAATAATAACATTATCTTTAGTATCGTATGTGACACAAAATACTGAGCTTAAACAACCCATGTTTCATTCATTTTATATCTTCGATAGCTTGAGTAAAACGGAAACCAGTGTCAAAATGACCAAAAAATATTATATCATTATAACCTAGTTGTTAATTTTGTGGTCATAAATAGTAATAAATATAATATTAAAATTATTTAATTATATTTATTAGTAATAAAATAATATTCATTTAGGATAAAAATACATGTTTTCTAAAAAACATTATTTTTTCTATAAGATAATTTAGTCGTTTATTTCACACATTATTTAATAATTTTATTTTTTTAGAAAAATTATTATAAAAATAAAATTATTTATTTAAATAAAATTTTCAAATTCATCTTATGGAGTGTTTTTTTATTTATTCTATAATATTTTATTTTCTGATTAATAATGAAAAATACATAATATTAAGTAAAAACTAAATTTTCATTTAAATTATTTATAAATTTATATTGTATTTCAAAATTGTTTTAATGTAAATATACTTCAATTATATATCAATTAATCATGATTAGGTCATTGGAATCATTTTTAGATTGAATTTTGTTATAAAAATATTTTAAATGGTTAACACTTAATCGTTAAAAACACAATTTTTAATCACATAGTTGGGATTAATTTTTAATTAATTTTTTTTTAATTTTTCAATATTTTTAGAAATATTGATTATAGATTTGGAATAAGAATAATTTATATTTTATAATATTTTAAAATTAATTTTTAACCAAAATTAATAGTGACAATAAGAAGAATTATTTACAGCAATTATTGTAAAGATGGATTTATCGTGGCATTAATATAAAATAAATTGGGTTAAATTACCCAAAAACTATAATAAAATACATTTTATGGAAATATTTAGACCATAAAATTTTTAATACTTTAGATACTCTATTTTGACAGCTTTTTTATGTGAAAAACGTGGGTATATGTTTCTGTTTTAAAAAAATAAAACTGTTCCACTCACCTCACTTATAAAATGTGACCCCTCTCCAATGTTATTTAAAACATAATGACCATTTGGTTCAGATAGGAACTTCCCAAATATATTCCCAAATTCAATAATATAATCCCACTATCCTTATTTTTTTCACAACTCTAGCAAAATGAAGGCATTGGTTCACACCTAATTAGGATACCGTAGAAGATGTAACATTCGTCAGTGAGCATTTTTTCCTTCCTTCACCAAAAAAATTAATATTAATACATGATTATATAGGTTCACTAGTGTCTTAAATATAATAATATGTAGTTATAATAACTTCAAGACCTAAACCCATCCCCACTTCCATTAAATGTGATACGAAATCATTATTCATGTGTTCGGAAGACTACCTCTTTACGAACTAAGGTCATTTATTTTACAACTAACACCTATCACATTTGGAATAATGATGTATATATAGTATATATAATATATTTATAACACAATTATAACTTTAGTCAAAATATAAAACATATATTATTTTCATTTTGTATATTAGAGATTCAAAAACATCGATCTTCTCTATGGTGGACTACCACCTTACAAAGCGAGGTGATATAATTTTTTCACAAATGGGTTACACTGATGGTAAGAAGTATAAATTTAATTTATATATTTTTAATAAATGAAATAATTATTATATTAATGATATATTTATCATTTTAAAATCATAATACATTATTTTATTTGATTAAATGAAAGATGATAACATCATTCATGTACGTGTGGGAAACCACCTTCACGAAGCACTGTGACTCTCTTTTCATCATCATGCCAAATAAATGACATATGTAAGTATAGTTATTGAATTAATATGGTAAATATTATATTTTTATCATTACATAAAGATAATTTATTACTTATCTTCTTTATATAATGATTGTTTATAAATGGGACCGTTATAGTTGCGTACGTACGACCTATTGTCTACATGTTAATAACATAAATCATTTTTTATAACCATCATTCAGGATGAAATTTAATTATAATGTTTTTTGAAAAGTTCAATAATTTTATTTTAAATTTTATTATTGATATTATGGATATATATCATATTCATAGGAACATAAAATTTGAAAAATAACCGTGAATGATAAAACAAGGAAATTAAAAACCAAAACAAGAGAAATATTGCATGATTGTGAACGAAACGGTGATAATATGTGATAACATGATAATATATGATATTATAAATATTAATATATTTATGTATAAAGATAATAACATTTTTAAAACCACTATATATGAGTTCAAATCACATTCCACCAAATTAAGCATGTGGTAAGGGATTATGTCTCTATTTCCATCCATTGAGGCACATTATTATGTTATGTAGAAGTTTAATTTATATGGCCTACACATTTCCCATTAAATATGAAAAATCATTAATAAATAATAATTAATGAATTTTATATTTTAATATATAATCTTTTCAAACAAAGGGATGTGTATTAAAAGATACCATGAGGTAAATAATTTCATAACTCAATTTCTTCTCAATGAGACATGTCACTTCTTTACGTTCTTAAATATTATTATATTATATACATAATAAAATTTTATTATCTTAAAATATATTTACAATGTTTTATGTGGAATTATAGTTAATAAAAATAATATATTCAATGATTAATTCATTTTTCATCATTATGAAGACATTAGCGGTTTATTTCACAATATAATACTCCTCAATGTTATTTAGTTTGAAATTTCAATTGATGGATGTTTTTTTATAAATGTATAATAAAACTATTTTATATTATTCTAATATTTTTATTCATTATATTTTATTGTTATAAGACTATTTTTTCACTCATATGTACTTAATATAATTGAGAATTATTTTTTAATAAAATCATAGTTCATTTCACTCTTTAGTTAGAAATCCTTTTTATTCCAAAAGTCTATTTTCTAAAATTATTTTCACATTTTTTAATCATTTTAAAAAATAATTATTAATTTAAATTTAACCCATTTTATATTTTTTTGAAATTAATCATAATATTATTTTCAAAACAATTCTTTTATGAATTTTATAGAAAAAGTGAAATGAATAAATATTTAATGTGTACGAAATGAATAAAATTTATAGCTATCATGTACACTAAAATGTTTTAATGATTATTTTATATGTTTCAAAATTATGTTAAAAAAATTAAAAACATTTTGTGAATATAAATTTTTGAAATTTGACTCTGAAATAGAAAACAATATTTTTCACAAGAATTTTTATAATAATATTTTTATTATATTTATATTCATCATTAATGACACCCTTTTATACGTACAACACTGGGGATATGTTTATTTATTAAATCCTATATCATGTCTACATACTATTTTCTATATTGAATATTATTTGATTATCATGGTATGTACAGTTAAATCTATATTATTTACTCAATTCAGATATTTTATTATAAGGAACATCATTTATGAATTAAATTGATTATTTAATTTTGAGTAATTATTTGTAGATTCAGATGATGGTGGGTCTTAGTTATAGATATCTCCTCGATTAATATGTAGGTCTCATGAGATGAATGTGTTTTATAGCCATAGTAAAATGAGTTTCTATAAATTTTTTATAAATGTATTCTGGATATATATTAAGGGTAGAGGTATCACACACTTGATACATGGAATCTAATAATTATGAATTTCCTTTATTATGAATTTCATTATTATTATCAATTAGATTTTTATAAGTATATTATCACTAGATTATTTTCATTTTAATTTTATTTATTAAATCAATTTTTTTGTTATTTACCTTACCATTTTTATTATTTGTTATCCAATTATATTAATATCATAGGTATTTATTTATTTACCTTGGAATGTTGATTATGATAATTGATTCATCACATCTCCAAACATACATAGTCCATACTGAGGATTTGTGATCACCAATATTTTAAATAATTTTTATGTAACCCCGAATTTTACTATGTTCGATATGCCATGATATTCTAGAGGGAATAATGTCATTTAAAAATAGGTCATAAATTTTTTGATGACATGTAATGTATGATGCAAGAATGTTTTTATTTCAGTAATACTAAAAATTTATTTAGTACAGAGAGATGTGATTACTTTTATCACATGTGAATGTAACAATATAATACACTAGAAAAGGGTTACTTTGGTTGGGGTTCTTATAAGAGGGTAACATAGGACCCCATTAGTAATCACCCATATATACTATAGACAATTAAAAATCAAATCATTCATCTAATCATAATTAAACCATGGGAATAATAATATATTTAATAACTTTATGAAATGGTATAATATAAATTCTATTTTCAAAAAATTGATCATTTCATACCAAAAACACGGTCACCCAAAATTAATATTTAACACTAAAATATATAGATTGATTTACAAAATATTTATCAATCTAAAAATATACCAATATAATATTTTTAAAGAACATGATTTCCTACTTACATTCCAAAAATCATTTATTTATGTGGAAATGAAATCTTATTATAACGCTATATTAAAAAAATTTAAATAATGTTACCATAATAATAAATAAATTGTATGAAAAAATTTATATTAAAAGGGATGAATATAAGATATGGAAATGAAAATGTGTATGATTTTAAGATACCTATAATTAAAACCAGCATCATTAAAATAATATTGAAACCTTTTTTAAAAATAATAAATGAAACTATAATAATTATAGGAGGTTAAAAAATTAATTTTCCACTAAAGAAGGTAGAAAAATTGTGAGATGTAAATACATTTATTTTGTTTGGAATCCCTAAATAGAGATAAAAATTATTCCTATTAAATAATACATTTTAATGAAATGACATATTCGTCAAGGAAGAAGAAATATTTGTGAAACATGAACTCTCATGAAAATAAAGATCAAATAAAACATAACATTATCATAGGGTATAAAAATAAATAGTTGATATATTATAGTCTAATATGATTAATTAAGAACTAAGGAAATTTTTATTATTATGATAACCCCAAAAATTATTCATACTTTGTGAAATGTCATCTAACCTCATGTACAAAAAAAATCTTAATATTATATTTTAGAAAAATATTCAAATAAATTCTCTTTTATATACTAATTTTATTGTAACATGTAGATATTTCATTGCATTCCTCTATTTATTAAATTTAATCTTATCGATAGAATATATTTCACATAGCACTGTGTTTAAAAGAACAACAATATAGTATTATTTTAACATGATAGTTATAATGTAGCCATTGCAATGGAGAGAATTAATGACAAAATATAAATTATGATAATACATTTTAGAAGTTATTATAAAATTAAATCATTGGTTACCATTTAAATCGAAATGAAAAAAAAACCAACTGAAAACAGATGTCTTTTTATAAATAAACCTATTTGTATCCCTACAATGGAAACTATTTCTATGCCCACAATGGAATTTTATATTAATAAATTATGTTAATCAATATTGTTGAAATATAAATATTTATTTTATATGTTATATGTTCTATAAATATTTTTAAAATTGAAGAAAAATTGATAGGCTTAATATAAGAATAAATCTAATTTTAATTGTAAAAGTTATATTTTCCAAAATAGAAATTTTTATTCTTATTAATGGTGCACAAATTTTAAAACTAAATAGTGATAATTATATATATATATATATATATATTATTTATTAAAAAAATTAATTTTTTAAATTTGAATATTATAAATATCATAGGTTGATTTTGTTTTATTTCATAAGATATATAATTTTTTTATAGGGAAAAATAAAAAATTTTATCTAAAAACTAAATTTTCATTCAAATAGATTGTTATGTAAAATAATATTTTTAATTGGATTTCAATTCAAAATAATTCCAATATAAATCTATTAATATAATTTTAGTCTTTGAAATCATTTTCATTTTGAATTTTTATTTGAATACATTTCAAACTATAGAACATTTTCTCTTTAAAAAATCTTTTTCGCCTCATCTGCTGGATTAATTATAACACCAATTTTTAAAAAAAATTGGATTGAATTTGGTTAAAATGGATTCCATATATGGAATTCAGGGTCCAATTAACCTTTTTCCCATTTATTACTCTTTTCATAAATATTATTTGTGACAAAAAATATTAACTATAGTATATGTAAAATAATATAACGAGTTAATGTTAAAAGCTAAAAGTTTGAAATTAAAAAAATTACAAAATTATATAGATAATTTAAGTGTTTATAGACCATAAATATATTTTAAAAAATTAAATCGGATCCAAATCAGTGGGAATTAATTCATCCCAAATGTTTTTTTCTTTAAATTTATCAAAATCATTTTTTAATCACTTAAAACTACCCTCCCCGAGTATAAATACCACCCCTCACAACAAAATTTATCCAAAAAAAGCTTAAAGCACCTTAAATATCAAAAAAACCTACCCTCGCAACTCTTATTATGTATAGGTGATTTTTGTATCACAAAAATTCCATTTCCAATGTCTTTATGAGATCCTTCATGGAGGTGATATTCTTGAGGAAATTTTCTCAAACCATATAACTTATTTTCATTTCTTAATATAAAATCTCCTCAATTAAATCATACACTAAGGAATAATAATTATAATCATATACATATAAAAATTTTATATTTATAAAGGACTATATTATGTTAATAACTTTTATTACAACATATTATTCAATGTAAAGATACCATTATATAATTTATGAAAGTTAACTGTCTACATGATTAATGGTTTTTTAATTTTTCATTACACTATTAAAGGATAAACATGATGTTATTATTAGATTTATATTATACTTGAAAGTCCCATCATAACCTATTTCATATTCTAGAAATAATATATATACATAATATTAAATAAAATGAAACTAGTTCATGATGGTCGAAAAAACTCTCAAAAATAAACTAAACATCTATCATTAACATTTTATAAAATGAGTCGTAATCATGTCAGAATTTTTTTTATTTTGGACCAAATAAAAATTTTATTTATAGGAATTCCATTTCATTTGATTTTTCTATTTTTATTTCATTTTTCAATAAAATCAATAATGATTCCCAAATAAACTGATCGTGAAACAATGAAATGAACGCTCCCAAAATAATAAAAATAATGAAATATTATTAATGAAAGGGTGGTAGGATGTTATAAAAGTATCATATAAGGTATTACTAATATCATTATATTTATTGAATCAGTTAATGACATTCTTTAAACCATTATAAGTGAGGTTAAATTATGTAGCATTAATGGGACTTATGAGGTATGGATTTTTCATCTCAATTTTAATTCAATGAGATTAATTCCCTATTCATAACATATTTATTGTGTGTGGAGAATAATAATCTATTTGATATATTATAACATGAATCCAACAAAATTAAGGTTATTCAATGTATCATGTTATAATATTTTTCTTGGGGCATACGATTCGAGTGATTACTAGTGCATTGGGATTTCATAAATTAATTTTATTTTTTTCGGATACACATATAATTCATTCATTATTTCATGATAAGGTTGTGTGTGAAATACCTTTTCATTATCGTATATTATACAATCAATTTTTTATGTGTATTTTTATTAAATACACCTAATAGATTAATTTGATTAATGATACGATCATTGGAAGGGAAATCGTCTCAATATGACTTCATTGAGGCATATTTTAATATTATGCAACTAATTTCATTTCTATGGTGTATATACATCCCCTTTGTTTTATTTATGATCATTATTCATTTAAAATATGATTTTTATTAAATATAAATATTTATGCTATTGTGGATGTTATTATTTCCAAGGATATAGTCCATTTTTATATACGGTGTTTACGTTGATTGTCATTTGATTAACTAGG
Source organism: Viscum album (assembly GCA_963277665.1). NCBI lineage: Eukaryota > Viridiplantae > Streptophyta > Magnoliopsida > Santalales > Viscaceae > Viscum > Viscum album. The sequence goes on along the minus strand of OY728163.1, from coordinate 1,531,862,917 downwards.
GAAATAATGTAAAATCCATATTTATTACACAATTCAAATATTTTTTTCATAAGGAAAATTGATTCATGACTTAAATAAATTATAAAATATATAATTAATTCAATATAAAAGGAATAACATTATAGGAATATTTCTATAAAACCCCCACAATACAACAGTAATCGCATGAGGCAAATTAATAGCCCAAATAAAATTGGTTTTTACCCCTAAAGAGTAAACTATTTTGTGAAATGTCCTTACAGGGAAGGTATTTTATGTCGTGGAATCATGATGTGAAATAATAATTCATTTCATTTAGAATTCTGATATTTTTTCAATTACATTGTCACTGTGATATTATATTTGATTTATATTATGAAAATGTTATTGATTAAATGGCATGAATGTGTTCAATAATTTTACCTTTCCTTATTGATTATGAATTATTGAATCAAGTTATCTTCTTTTATACATAAACCATACTTCCCATTTTAGCTCACCGTTATTTTTTTGATTACCTATTTACAGGAAGATATTTTTGAGTTGGTTTTCAAGGAGGATTATTGTTAGATTCCATTTTATTTTCGAAATTATTTTATATTCCCTATATAAAATGGGTATCATGTTTTTAATCTAATTTTATAACGCTAATAATAAATTCCCTCTTATAGTATTTTAATCAAATATAAATTCCATTATAATAATATAGGGAACCAGCTCCACGCTATTTTGGTTGACGTCATTAGAGTTGGTATCAGAGAAACATTAGTAGAATCATTGGTAATTATATTTATGAAAGCATGGATTAGCGAGTTAATCCATATGAAATAATTTGTAAAAACATCTACTGAAAGAAAACATTTTATTTAGAGATTATTTATGCCTAAATATACAATTTATGTTATATAGTTTTGTGATTATATAGTATGTTTCATAATTTTATGACCTAATCTAGTGTATGAAATTATTTGAAAATTGACAATAGAACAAGGAATGGTAACCACATTAATTAACATAATCCATCTTGGGATTTCCATTTTACAAAATACAATATTGATAATGATTGGGATGCAATTTTAAAAAACAATTTATTACTATACCTAGAAAGCTAACTCGGGTTATTAATAATAACCTTACAAATATTGAATGGTATGATCAATAATGCAGTTTAATAATGTTGGATAGCATTATGAGACAAAAACCTCTATAATTAAATGAGACTAAAAATATATTTTTAGATGAGCGATATATATTTTCTATATAAAATATATTTCTATCATTGGGATCAAAAGTAAATAAGATGGTTTTCATGGTCTTAATCATATCTTGGGGTATGTAGATCAATGGTTGTCATCGATTCAAAAAACTTGGCATGAAAAAGTGTTAGAAAACCTGAAATGGAAGGATTTTATTGAAATTTTCATGGAAAAATGTTTTCCATGAAAATAATAAGAATATATGGAGAAACAATTCATGGGACCGAGAAAAAAAGGAGGATGGGAATGATTCTATGTAAGATTTTGAATTTTCATGTTTTTCAAGGAATTACAGATACTACATTGACAATCTAAATATGAATATTTATCATTTCATCAATGCTCATAGACCAATCATTCAGAGGCCACTAGACTCTCATACATTTTCATCATATGAGGATATATTATCATGTCATATCAAGAGAGAGAAAAAAATATCCAATTATTATTATTATGGAGGAATGAAAGAGAATAATATGATTAATGAAAAAAATGTGTAAGGTAAAGAAAAGAAAGGGGTATTTTTTCTCATGTGATAGTTGTGAATATTAATAGTCTGGTACATTCATGAATTAAATGGAAATTTGTTACAATTTTGGAGGTAAAGTCCTCAAGGTTCCTAATAGAAAGGTTAGGAAATAATATATAAATTTGAATTATTCCATTTATAAGGAGATGAGACACTGTGTAATCAAATTCCTAGTGTCATTGGAATGTACCATAAAAGATCCCATGGGATCAAGGTCAAACTTATGATATTGAAAAAGAAAATAGTATTGATTACTATTCCTATATTATTAGACTCAATAATCATGTTACAAAATTATCAATGATTTTATAGTTCTAATAATAAAAATATATATACATATTTTATGAAAATACTTCTTCATTAATTATTTTGATGCCTTTGATTAATTGTACACATAACCAAGATAACATACTCTATAACATGTTGATCATTTTCACAACACATGATTTGTAAAAGATAACCATAATTATGTTGTCAGTGTTGAGATAATAATTACAAAGTGGTGTTTATGGGATATTATTGGTGTGCATGATATTGGATACTTATTTTATAGTTTATGTTATCTTTTCATGTTTTACAACATGATTGGAAAATTTAAGTAAAATAATTTTATTGTAAGCATAAATGATTCCAATAAAGTTTTATAGTGATTAAATAATCAAAATACTTTCTATGTGTTAGTAAAATTACAATATACTATTTTGGGGAATCTAATGTTATGATGATTATGAAATTTAGTGATCCTACATCAAATTCTTATAGTGTTTGAATTTGGACATTAATATTTTTGGTGTGTCTTATGCTTAGCTGCATTGGGAATGTATTATGTTAGAATATGGATATTATATATTTTTCGATATTATATTATATACATTTTTGTCTTTATGTATACTTAATGTTTGATGGAATGACAATTGGATCTTATGATTCATTAAAAGAACATTTGGCATGAGAAATTCACCAAGAATATCCATTTCATATATAAAGAGATGAATTGGAAATAGATCAAAGAAATATCAAATAGTATAAATGTAATAATTATTTGAAATAATGTTAGTAAATCATCTCAAATGATTCCTAAATAAACTGTTATTATATTACCAAAATTTCTAATTATATCAATGACATTTTCAAACGTATTTTGTCTATGGTTTTGTGGTTGTGATCAATTAAATAATCATGTCATTGAGCATTCACCATTTGAAATTAATTGTTAGATATCTCATCTATTTACTCGTTTTCACATCGTATAAATATATTTCTATTTGATATTAAAATTTTGGGGTCACCATCACATTTTCCTCTCCCTATTATTAAATAGTTGTTTTATTAACCCTGTTTACATTGCGATTTTAACACAAATGAATTTCCAAGTATCAAACATTTATTTTTAGTGATAAATTTTATATTTTTATTAAATTATATATTTTACAATGGTAGATTTTAACACTTATATTGTCATGTCCAATCCTATAGGGCCCATGTAGTGACTACCCCAAACCCGTCTCCCGAAGGCCAAGGGCTAGAGACTAGCACCGAAGGCATCAACCTACAAGTGAGAGGCATTTTACTAATTACCTATATTACCACACACACCCAACCATATCCCAATATAGTGAAAGGGGGAAAAGAAAACCCCTATAACAAAGCCGAGTGAAAGTACAACTGAAAGTAATTGGGCCAGAATACAAACCCAAAAAAGAACAAAAAATTGAAAAATACAAAAGAAAATTTGATGACCATCCACAAAAAATCCCACTTGATCATGAAATTAGTGAAGCTATTGGAATCCAATTTAGTATGTCATTTCCACCTAGTTCTACTAGGCCCCACCTAGTCCTAGTCCACCATGTCCCCAATCGAAGCGTCTTTCATCTGCACAAGACACAAATCATGCAGGTGAAGCCTATGAAATGGTGAGAAATAGTAGCATCATCAGTAACATCATCGAACACCACGAATACTAGATAACTCCTCCCCTAGTGAGTAATGTGGGCCTACCAAGTCACGAAGAGATAGTTCCCACTAACCTTGGACTGCTTAGGACCTCCTCATCACCGCGTACTGTGGGCCTACAAAGATACATGGAGGTACGTACCACTATTAATGGCCAATTGATTCACTCCTGATCCGCATGTACCATGGTCCCACAAAGTCACAAAGAGGTGCCTCCCACCATGGGTTACATTGTCACAGAGAGGTGTTTCCCACTGACCCAAATGTCAGTCGTCTTTAGGTCTCAGCCCGTCGTAGGGTTCGGTAAATAGTGCACTTGGGAGAACCACTCCTCATGCCCTTCATCCAATATCAACTACCGAAAATGTTCTAAAAGAGTATGCCAAAAGATCCACCTCGTAGAGAGGGTCCCAATTCCACAAACGAATCATCAATCTTAGTTGTAGTTTGCATGATAGAGGTGTTTTAGTAACCTGGAGACTGGTTGCGATGGGGTCTGGTTCGACCCAGTCAAACCGACCTGACCAACCCAGCCCGGGGGTCCCACTTAAACCAGTTCATTTAGTAAAAACCAACTTGACCTAGAGAAGGTCACGGTGGGTCTTCTCTTGTCTGGATAGTGGGCCAGGCCCAACATGCCTCTGTGGACTCGGCTCGGTTGGCTTAGGGTCTTGCATGCCGGGTTTCACAGTGACCCGGTCTAGTTTAGCTCATTCGGAAGGGGGCACGGGTCTGGCCCGTGGGGAGTGGTTCTAGCCCATCGGTGTGGGTCCAGCCCATTGGAGTGGTCTCGCCCACTGGGCCCGGGTTCGTCCAGCTGGGGGCTCGGCTCGCCAATTGGGGACAGACCACACTATGCGGCCAGAGGTGTAGACCAACCAAGATGTGGTCTAGTTGCCGCATCCAGCTCCCCCATGGCCCTACAGGTGCTTGGTCCTTCCACTATCCATGGTCAATGGTCCACCGCTTTTCCAGCCATCCAGAATGCCAGAACGCGGGTTTTCCCTCCATGCAGCACCCCCACTGGTGTCGCATCCTCCAGTGCGCCGTTGCGGCTAATGATTCATGGCTTCCCAATCAACATGGCCCGCTGAGCCGGGCTTCCACCTCCACTAGGCCGGCAAGGGCAGCCACCGCCGCCGCTACCTCTACCAACACAGGCGCACCATCAGGGACTTTAGCAGACCATTGGACGCTCTCTGGTGGTCCGTTATTCAAGCCATCTACATTTGTGGCATTTGGGGAGTGCCCTCTTCACTGTGAGGATCCCAAACCTGCCTTCCCATCATTTCGAGTGTATGGACACCAAGAACGCACATGCGGAGGCCCTCGGGCTTTGTTCGTTTCAGCTCGGGGCCTCTGATTTATAGTTTTTTTAGAGACCCAAATCTTGACATATATGGAAATTACATTACTTTTTAGGAATAATTAATATATAACTAAAACAAACATTTAAGGACCGTAAATGTTTTGTGTGTTTGGAAACTCGGAACATAATATTCTAATCGTGGAAAAAGATCTTCAACATCTCCCATAAATATCTTCCCCTTCTGTTTTCTTAGCTAAAACTTTTCTATATATCCTAGGGAAAACAAAACATATAAAAGGTTATCTCAAATGCTCAATAAGGGTATGCATGGAGAAAATAAAACAAACCATATACATTTGAACATAAAAACATGAACATAATGTTTAAACATCAAAATCTTGAGCAATGACATTAAACATGGTAGTACGTAAGGAATATATCATAAGAAACACTAATCATGTTAAAATAACATGGGAATTAAACATGTAATTGTTGAAACCATTAAGCACATGTTATGATTTCCATATTAGCCAAGACATTGCTGCCAAGACCATCTTAGTGGACAAAGTCCCTTTCTGAATCGAGGTCACTCCACGTTCAAGTCATTTATCACTGAACCAGATTAACTTATCATTCCAGACATGTCTATCTCATGAGAAATAAATCATTACCCAAATCATTGGAGGGAGATATAGGTCCCACCCATCTCATAATAAAATCATTCTTACATCTTCCACAAAATAAACATAAATCATTCATCACAACCCAATGATTAAAATGGATTTCATAAACATCATCCGATCATAAAATAATCCATATAAAACAAATGGATATCATTTAACCATAAGAAAAGTGAAACCATAAAAATAATTGATACATTATACTTGAAACATACATAGATGAAATAATTTCATCTTAGATGGAAAATGATTTTTATAAGACACTTGAAATGAATTCTTGAGGAAAATATCCTTTCTTATTCAAATTTTTTTTTTCACAAAATGCCATGAAAATTTAAAATAAAATGATTTTGTTGAAAATATTCATGAATGTTTGTAGAGTATGCTTCGTGAAAATAAGGCATTATAATAACCGTAAAAATCGGTTCATTCCATATAAGATAAAAAAACATTCTCCTCATACTTTTTCGGAAAAGTCAAAAAGTTCATTATATGGTAAACAAATAAAATATTCATTTCATAAAATGTATTAAAAGTAAAAATCAGTAAAAATGACTTTAAAAATACATGAATACATTTTTAGAAAACACAGACATGGATGATAAATATAACACTAGTAAATACTTACGAATAAACAATCTCAGATAAAAATGAGATTGGAATAATTATCCCTTACTTTAGGTCTGTTATGCTTCATATGTATCTGATACTCCTGTATAATGATTTAAAATATTTTATTTACTTATTAAATAATCATATTAATTGTTATTATATCATATATGGTCACTTATGACATTATATTACCTGTTGTTTGGTAAATTCATGGTTAAAGCAGTGTTTTGGGTAAAATCGTTTTATTTATCATACTTGTTAGGAATTGTGGTTCATGATATTATTATTACTTATATCATGATTTACTTACTTAAAGAATTTAAATAATTATTTATATATCATATATATTCAGTATTTATATATATATAATAGATAGATGAATGAAATGAAATACACTGTTGATGGAGACGGTAGGTCGTACGTACGCATGAACAATGTTTTCCTTTCCTTATTGAATTGAATGGAAGTAGATGACATATATATATATATACATAAATTAAGTAGATTAATTATCTCATATATTTCATTATTATTAATTATATATAATTTATAATCATTCTTGAATGGTTAACATGGAGACTGAATCTCATCACGTCGTGGAGACGGTAATCCGTACGTACGCATGAGCGATGATATCATTCCCATAATTATTGAATGGAATTAGAGTGGATTATATAATACCTCATAATAAGTATGATTTTAAAATAACAATGTATAGTTATTCTTTACACCATTATACCGATCCAAGTAAGGTGGTGGTGGAAAATTTGATTACACCACGGCGTGGAGACGGTATTCCGTACGTACGCACGCGCGGTGAATTCATTTTCCGTAGGATGGATAAAAGGTGAAATGGGTTTGTTTCATATTTATAATAACATATAATTATATTATTGATACTAATGTTATTACTATATAACGAAATAACTAAATAAGTAGAAGTCAAAGAAGAAAGAAAACATGAAAGAATTTGTAGAAGAGATTACCTCTTCCTTGACACACCTCCTTCAAAATTCTTCTTAGGGAACTAGAGATGGTATTTTGAGGAGACCAGAACCTCTATGATATAAATATAGAGGATTAGAATAGGAATTTTCAGGGTATTACCGAGATTAAAGGCTCCAAAGTGTGTGATGAGAAGAGGGAAGGGTGCCCTTTTTATAAGGGAGGAGAGGGGCACCTTAGGATAACATAAAATATTATTTTATAATAAAGTCATATTTGGTTTTTAATAGCTCAAAATTGATTTATTTAGAATATCATGTGGGTATGGTTCTATAGACTCTCTACCAATAGGTTTTAGAGAAGTTTAGGGTTCTATTTTATTCTTATCATTTAGATTTAACTCTATGTTAAATAATTTAACTTTTATCGTGTCTTTACATTTTCTTACACTATATAGTTAATAAACTTACTATAACAAGAAAAAAGAACCCCAATTGATTAATTATTAATATATATATACTTATCTATGTCATTTTTCCTATCCTTATATTTTTAGGAATAAAATATCAAATAATAATATAATATTTGTTTTAAAAACTATTTAATGTCAATTTTCTAACTATTTGGTACATGATTTTTTTGAAAATCATAATAGAATTATTAGTTAGAAAAAATATAATTTAATCAATACTAACATGTCAAATTATCTTATAATATTAGTTTAATTCATAAAAAGTCTAAAATCGCATTTATTTGGGTATTTATAACATCAATTATGTTAATATTTCATTAATAAGGTATTTACAACATCATCATTGTGTCATAAATAAATTGACTTATATAATGTATAAAAATTTTAAATAAAATACCATTATTTAGTTAATCTTTTTATCTTTCTAATGAATATTTATTGTCGAATTTGTCTTATGTATAACCCTATATTAAAAATGTTTTAGTTATTAAACATTGATTTTAACTATTTTAATTCTTCTTTAAATAAAATAATAATAAATGTCCTAATCTAATCCAAGTGGACCTAAAGGGTAATATTTTATCCCAAGGGTTGTTTTTGGTCGAACTACACTTATCCAATAGAATTATTACATGTTTTAGGGTAATAATAATATAATTTTTACCCTTAATTACCCTATTTACTTTTAACCGTGTTAAATAAAAGTAAAAAGTTACTATTCACCCAAAATTACTTTTATCATATTGAACCACATTTTACTCTTTTATATTAACCGTGTCTCTAGGATTTTCAAAATTCCACTCACAGAAGTGTTATGATTATGTTTTATGTAAATTTTCAAACTCTCCTATGAGGTCGGTAAAAGACGGTGAAATGTTCAATAAAATTTTTGTACGACTAAAATTATTATAAAATGACTCAAATGAATTACATTGAACTTATATAGTTATTATGTATCAATTTTGACTTAAAATAAATTTAAATAAAATAAATAATTATTTAAATAAAAAGTCGGTTTTTAAATAGTAACCCAGTGTTTTAACTATTCATAAAAAATTGAATGTTTTCAAAAAAATTCCAAAATTTCACCCTCAGTTAATTTCGATATTCTGAATCCAAAAATGAGGTCCATTTTAAAAAATAAAATTTCAAAAAGTGGGTATTACTATTCTTAACAGATATTTTATATAATATGTCATTATTTAGTGAAACTCGGTATTGCGTACAACATACGCTATCTGGGAAGGTTGTGATTGTGTGTAATGCAAGAGAAGTCAGGGACGCATCTAATGCAATATCCTTTTGGTGTAGCATATAACATAGGACATCGATGATATTAAAAATAAAATTTTTCATAAAATCTCATGGTGTTACATTCTACCCCGCTTAAAATGAATTTCTCCCTCGAAATTTGTCGGGGTTATAAATGGTTTACTTCCCGAAAGTTTTAATAGAAATTCACATTGTAAAAAGGAATACCGAAACATGTCATTAGAAAATAATGTATGAAACATAATGGTTACCCAAATTAACTAATCACTGGGATTCCACATAGGAGAACATAGGTGAAAATATGGATATGGAAGAGAAATCTATCCATCAAGTTCTGATGGAGAGTAGTAGAGAACATGGCTATGAAAAAGACAACAATCACAGAGCCATAAATTTGTGATGATCTAAGGTACCATCTGATTCATCGAATATATGGGCACTAAGACAACATTTTTTGTTTTCAAGATGATTTCCCTAAAGTTGAAGAATTTGAATTAGAAGAAATAATTACTTTATTTCGGTATAATCTCACCGTGTTTCGTGACATGAGCAATTTTCACTTCATCTCTGAAATAAATGAAGTGGAATTTTAATTCGTGAAGTGTTAGCAGATCATGTGATAGAATGATGGGTCATTCTATATGTCTCAAACAAAAGGTTATAAAATGTTATCAAATATACATAAGTCCATCTATTGTGAGGTTAATCGTATATGATTCCAATAATGGACTTATACTTAAACAACCAAACTGATTAATAAAACTTGTTTCTACTAAACATGGACTTCCTGTAGGCCAGTGGTTGGAAATAAAGGCATGTCACACTTCGGTTGTGGGTTCGATTCCCATAGCTTTGTCCGACGTGATGGGTTGTCTCATGTCCTGCAGGTTGTCCCTTTTTCTAAAACTACATTATAATAACATTCCTGCAATAAAATACAAAAAAGTTTTAGCACTAAAAAATAAAATATTATGCCTAACATAATTCATTCCAATCTTTAGGCTTATCAAAATACTTTTGTCCAAGCTCATAGTATAAGGAAAACAATTACTAGAAATTTCATCTACCGAGCATGTGAATACCATCATTTATCCCCCATATATCATACAATATATCTTTTTGGTCACATTCCAAACATGTGAATACATTAATCATGTATTCTCTTAAACCATAGTGAAAACATGAATTCTATTACAAGGTAACATTTTACTTATACAAAAATCCCAAAAATTCTATATACTCAAACCATGATATCACTTTTTCCATATATTAATCATTAGCTCATTAATACTATCAAAAATTTCATTATCTCCATATTCCTTCATTATGCGCATATTAGGTGACTTCCAAAAATATATGAATAACCATTCATGTTTACTGGTACCATTCAACATATACATTCAAAACTAAAGCAAAGGCAACAGTGTAACAATCCTTAGATTTTTCGTTATTCCATAGTACCATACATTATTCTTGATTACACTACCTTCTAAAACCACTGACTGAGATTCATCATTTCTTATATCTTATATTTAATTTGTAGTATCTTCATCAACATCCACATAAATACTACCCATATAACCATTCTGATTCACTTTATGAGATTTTCCCTTAGGGAATTGGTTTTCATAATTCCCGTATATTCAACATTTAAAACAATTGACCATTGTTGATTTCTTAGCAATACCATTATCCTTGTCCATGGCGTTAACTAAACCATTTCCTTTGCAATTAATTGATTTTTGTCCTTCTTTTCCACACCCAAAGCATCTTCTAGTTCCTCTGAAGCATTCTCCCTTATGCCTCTTCCCACATGATTTACATGAGGAAAATTGAACATCCTTTCCTCTATGATCATCGTGAAACTCCATCATTCTATTATTAGCTGAGTCGGGAAACTTACCAAAGTTTAGATTATTGATCATATTATGAGATTGAAAAATAGGCATAATAACGATATGTGGACTTCCAGATCCAATTTTATATGGTTTCTCATGAAGAATATAATTCCATTGTCCTTCATATCCTCTATTATCGTGAATCTTCCTATTTCCTGCCATTTTCTAAAACCCAAAAATAATAGTGTGGGAGGAAAAAATTATAATGAAGGGGGAGTAACTTCAATATCTAACATTTAGGTTTAATTCTAATATCGTTATCATAATTATAGGACTATAAACTATACTTACACATAACCTTAAGGACGTCCCTAGACATACATTAGAAATATCTCTAGGGATCTCACAAATGTTATCGCATCCTAGTTTTCAAAGGTTGACAAAAACAATCCTCTGATACCAACTATAATGGTCTACAATTACTTCCAGTGGACTATAATTGATACCTATCAGGAAACTCCATGGGGGGATACACCCCCTAGGCAGGACACACTACCACCCCCAGTGGCAGCCATTTCCTCATGAAGCCCTTGGGTGGAGCGACATGCTTCGTCCAATGCTCACATGTGAGAGTTCCCAAGGTTCAGATTCATTCCTATGTCCTTATCCTTTGATACCAACTGTAGAGACCCAAAGCATGACATACATGAACATTACATTAATTTTTCATAATACTTAATAAATAACAAAAAAACACTGAAGTACCATAATAGTTTGGTGTCTTTGGAAACTTGGAACATAGTCTTCTAATCATGGTGAAAGATCTTCAACATCGACCATAAGGATCTTCCCCTTTTTTTCTTACCTAAAACCTCTATTTATATCCTAGGGAAAAGAAAACATATAAAGGGTGAGCTCAAATTCTCAGTAAGGGTAATCATGGAGAAATATAAAACAAACCATATACAATTGAACCTAAAAACCTGGATATAATGTTTAAACATCGAAATCTTCAGAAATGACATAAAACCTGGAAGTACCAAAGGCATAGATCATAATGAAATATTAATCATGATAAAATAACAAGGGAATAAAACATGTAATTGTGGATACAATTAAAAACATGTTATGATTTCCATAGTAGCCAAGGAATTACTGCCAAGACCATCTTAGTGGACAAAGTCCCTTTCTAAATTGAGTACACTCCTCGTTCTGGTCTTGTATCACTAAACTGGATTAACTTGATGTTCCAGCCATGTCTATATCATGAGATGTAAATCTCTACCCAATTCATTGGAGGTATATATAGGTCATATCAATCTCATAATGAAATCCTTCATACTTGTGCCACAACATAAACCTAAATCATTCATCATAACCTAAAGAATAAAATGGGTTTCATAAACATCATCCCATCATAACATAATCCATATAAAACAAATGGATATCATTTCATCATAAGAAAAGTGAAACCATGTAAATAATAGAGACATTATACTTGAAACACACATATATGAAATAATGTCATCTTAGATGGAAAATGATTTTGATAAAACACTTGAAATTAATTCTTGAGGAAAGTATCCTTTCTTATTCGAAATCATTTTCTTCTCACAAAATGCCATGATATTTTAAAATAAAAGGATTTTGTTGAAATATTCCTGAAATATTGTAGAGTAATATTAATGGAAATAAGGCATTATGGAAACCGTAATAATCCATCAATGCCATATATGTTAGAAAAACATTCTCCTCATACATTTTTTGGAAAAGTCAAAAAGTTCCTCATATGGTAAAAAAAAGAAATATTCCTTTAATAACATGTACTAAAAGTCAAAAATGGTTAAAAATGAATTTAAACATACATCAAAACATTTTTAGAATACACATAAATGGATGATAAATATAACCCCAGTAAATACTTACAAATAATCAATCTCGGAAAAAATGAGATTGGAATAATTATCCCTTACCTTAGGTCCAATATCCTTTGTATGTATCCGAACCTCCTGTATAATGACATAAATAATGTCATTTACTTATTAAAGAATGATATTAGTTGTTATTATATCATATATGGTTCACTTATGACTTTATATTACCCGTTCTTTTGTAAATTCCATGTTAATGCAGCGTTTTGGGTAAAATCGTATTATTTATCGTATTTGTTTGGACTAGTTGTTAATGATATTATTATTTCTTATATAATGATTTAAATACTTAAAAAATGTAAATAATTATTTCTATATCATATATATTCAGTGTATATATATATATAACAGATAGATTAATGAAATGAAATACATCGTTCATGGAGACAGTAGGCCGTACGTACGCAAGAATGTTGTTTTCCATTCCTTATTGACTTGAATGGAAGTAAGTAGATGAAATATATTAATTTATATACATAAATTAAGTAGCTTAATTATGTCATATATTTCATTATTATTCATTGTATATATATTTTATAATCATTCTTGAATGGTTAACATGGGGAATGAATCTCATCGCATCGTGGAGACAGTAATCCGTATGTATGCACGAGCGATGATATAATTTGTATAATTATTGAATGAAATTGGAGTAGAGGATATAATAACTCAGAATCATTATAATGTTATAATAACCATATATTTTTATTATTTACACCATTATACTAATCCAATTAAAGTGGTGGTGGAAAAACTGATTACACCCCAGCCTGGAGACGGTATTCTGTACGTACGCAAGGGCGGTGATTTCATTTTCCGTAGGATGGATAAAAGGTGAAATGGGGTTGTTTCATATTTATAATAAAATAACAGTATATTAGTGATACTGATGTTTTTACATTATAATGACACAACTAAAGAAGAAGAAGTTGAAGTAGAATGAAAACTTGAAAGAATCGGTAGAAGAGATTACCTCTTCCTCGACACACCTCCTTTAAACATCTTCATAGGGCACTAGAGTTGGTCTTTTGAGAAGACCAGAACCTCTATGATATAACTAGAGAGGTTGAGAAGAGGAATTGTCAGGGGTTTTATGAGTTTCATTGATCAAAAGGGTGTGAAAAGAAGAGGGAAGGGGTGCCCTTTTTATAAGGGAGGAGAGGGGAACCTTAGGAAAACATAATATATTATTTTATAATAAAGTCATATTCGGTTTTTAATAGCTCCAAATTAATTTATTTCGAATATAAGGTGGGTATGGGTCTAAATCCTATCAACAAATACGTTTTAGACAAGTTTAGGTTACTATTTGATCCTTATTATTTAGATTTAACTCTAAGTTAAATGATTTAACTTTTACAGTGTCTTTATGATTTCTTACACTAAATGGTTAATAAACATACTATAACAATACAAAATAACCCAAAGTGGTTCATGGTTAATATATATATCCTTATATAAGTCATCTGGACGATCCTTAAATTTTTAAGAATAACATAACAATTACAAATATAATATTGGTTTTAAAAACTATTTTATGTCAATTCTGACACTATTTGGTACTTGATTTTTGTGAAAATTATTACAAAATGATTAGCTCGGAAAAAGTTAATTAAATCAATAATATCATTTCATATAAACCCAAAAAATTAGTGGAATTCATAAAAAGTCTAAAATCATATTTATTTCGGCATTTATAACATCAATTATGTTAATATTTCATCAATAAGATAATTACAACATCGTCATTGTGTCATAAATAAATTTAATTATTTAATGTCTAAAAATTAAAAATAAACTACCGTTATGTAGGAAATAGATTTATATTTATAATTAATATTTATTGTCGAATTTATCTTATGTATAACACTATATTAAAAATGTTTTAGTTATTAAAATTTGATTTTAACTATTTTAATTCTTCTTTAAATAAAATAATAATAAATATACTAATCTAAACCATGTGGGCCTAAAGGGTAATATTTTATCACTATGGTTGTTTTTGGTTGAACTAGACTTATCCAAAAGAATTAGGACATGTGTTTGGTTAATAATAATATCATTTATACCCTTAATTACCCTATTTACTTTTAACCGTGGTAAATAAAAGTAAAAAGTTATTGTTCACAAAAAATTATTTTTATCTTATTGAACCAAATTTTAATCCTTGATATTAACCGTGTCTCTTGGATTTTCATAATTCCACTTACAGAATCATTGAAATTAATTTTTATGTAAATTTTCAAACTGTCCTTGGAGGTGGGTAAAAGTCGGTGAAAAGTTCAATAAAATTTTTATGTCTAATATTTTTTTTAAAATGACTCCAATGAATTACATTGAACTTTTATGGGTATTATTTATCAATTTTGACCTAAAATAAATTTAAATAAAATAAATAATTGTTTATGTTAATAGTCAGTTTTTAAATAGTAACCCAGTGTTTTCACTATTCATCAAAAATTGAAAGTTTTCAGAAAAATACCAAAATTTCACCCTAGGATAATTTTGATCTTCCGAATCCAAAAATGAAGTCCATTTTGAAAAATAAAATTTCAAAAAGTGGGTATTACTATTCATAACAGTTAGTTTATATAATATATCATTGTTTAGTGAAACTCAACATTGCGTACAACATATGCTATCATGGAAGGTCGTGATTGCATGTAATGAAAGCCAAGTTAGGGATGCATGTAGTGCATGCTCTATTTGGTGTAGCGTACAACATAGGAAATCGATGAAATTAAAAAAAATCATAAAATCCTGGGGGGTTACAGTTTTAATGATGGGGTAGGTTCAATGAGTTTCTGTTCAATCATTCCATTCCATGATTTAGACTGAAATAAAATAACCCTGAGAATAAAACATCCACCCACATAATGAAAAAATCATGGATCCACATGTCTGTGGGTTGATCTGTATTCATCGTTTATATAAAAGGATGGGAAATAACATCAAATCAAAAACACTTACCTCTTATGATGTCTAATTCCTCTACATTCGTCCTCGATGGATTTAGACGCCGACATTGATTATCGGCTCTAGCCTTCAAAAGGCATAGAAGATACTGAAGTTCTGCCAGTGTTCATCATTCTTCACTGGGGTGGATGTCCGTCAGAGTTTCTCTAGAAAATACTTTAAATTTTTCATCATTATTTCACTAGGGCATTGAATTAAAAATAGGATCACGTAGCAGTGTTACCATTATGATGAGATGTCGCATTATAACACTGATTTTTTTAAGAAATATAGTCATTGATAGGATTTATTAAATCATCATTACACAGCGAGTTAATGATCCATTTATGACAATCATTAATGCGCATCATCACTACCTCATCGCTACCCCATAGTGTCACCATTCGCCTCTCCAATGTTAAAAAGGGGAAAAAATAATTCTTTTAAATTATTCTATTATTTTTATAAAAAATTCTGAAAAATAACATTTCTTCTCGACCCATTCCATCTGATGTGAGGTTATTTCAATGAGAATCCAAATGTTTTGGATTCAATGGTGCCATTATATTTTGAATTCGGCCGGTGGTTCAAAATATTGAAAATCATACTCACATGTTTTCTAAACATACATTAAAAATGTTCAAAAAATTGTTCCGTGCTCTCTAGGCCTCATAACCACGTGTCATCAAATTTTTCTGTCTCAAAATAATTCCATATAAATAAAATAAAAAAATTACATAGAAATTCCAAGAAGTTACATTATCCAAACCTTATAGATTTACATCCCTGAAATCTGAAAACAAAAAATAATCAAAACTATGGGGGTATGAGCATGAATTTGAGCCTCTTTCCCTCATGTGATCTCTTAGAAATTCTCATGATACCATCAGATTACACAATAGGAATTGACCGCCTGCGTAGGACCCGATGCTATCAATCTTCAATCTCCACTGGGAAGTCCACAAACGTCGCCCAATCATCAATGCTTGTCTCGCCCCCCTTGATAACATACGATGGATCATGGAACTACCATCTCAAGTGCAACACATGGAAAACATCATGCACCCGATGCATTTGTTGGGGAGGAGCTAGGCAGTTCACCACATCGCCAACTCTACTCTGGATATGAAAATTTCTATTGAACGTCATATATAACTTTCCACCCTACCCAAATCTTTATAATCCTCATCGGTGTGAGACCTCAAGGAAAACATGATATCCCTCCTAGAGCTCCATGGGTTCCCATATCCTATCTTCAATATAATTTTTCCTGCTATGTGCAGTCCTAATTTGCTCATGGTTGATCTGCACATTCTCTGTGGTAGTCCTTACAAACTCTAGACCCATGAGCACCGAATCTCTTGGCTCCTTACAACATATTTTTGACCTTCATCCCACCTATAAAAGGCCTAGAATGGTTCCATTTCAATAGTGGAGTAGGATATATTGTTTTATGTAAACTGCACCAGTGGCAGGTGGTCCTCCCAAGTACGAACAATGTCAAAGATTCAAGTACAGAGCATATCCTCCAAGGTATGTATGGTCTTCTCTATTTGACCATCCATATGAGGATAAAAAAGTTGTGCTCGTGCATTGCTTCATCCCGAATGCCTCTTAAAATCCCTTCAATAAATTGGGATTTAAAGCAAGCGTCATGATCCGAGATGATTGTCGAAGGCACTCTGTGGAGTTTCAATATCTCATGGATATAGAGGCTTTCTAAGACCTCTACCCATCCCTGCTCCCGGATGGGTTGGATGGGACCTGCATTGGTGATTCAGTCAATGATCTCCCAGATATAGTCATGACCCCTAGACATACATGGTAACCTCATCCATACGCCCATTAGATACAATCCCATTTCCACTATGGTACCTCATGTGGATGATTCAGGCCAATGAGAACCTTGTGCCCAGCCTTCACTTGCTGACAATTGAGGCATCATGAAACAAACTCGACAACTTATTTCATCATCCCTGGCCACTTGTACTAATGTTAGAGGTCTTGGTACATCTTTTCCACACTAGTATGTACCCCCAAGAGAGATGTATGAAACTCCCTCATCAAATCCTTCCACAATTCCACTTGTACTATGTTGCGCCCTCTAAAATGGATGATGTGCTCCCCACCTAAAAAAATCCAGTAGGAGCCCATCTTGAGGATAACATAGCATGTCTGGCCACGCAGTAAATTTCCCCTAGCTGTGGCTATCTAACTTATAGTAAGAGTGGGGGAGTAATAGCCATTGATTGGCGGTAAACATGTTCACCATCATTCAGGAAGAAGATCTGCATTACTGCTAACTACTATGTCTCCTCCCTCAGCAGCTGCCACCCGGTCCTCCTAATGGGCGTGTCTCCCACTATATTCTCCTTTCCAATAGTATATACTATATCGAAACCATAGTTCATTAAGAACTCTAGTAATCACCATTGTATCTGGTTTAGGTCCTTCTAGGAAAAAATAAACCTGAAACTCTTGTGGTTGGAGTAAGCAGTGAACTTCTCACCCATCATGTTGTGTCCTCACATCTTTAAGGAAAAGACTACATCTGCTAACTCTAGGTCACAGGTCACATAGTTCTGCTATTGTTACATCATCTATCATGACCCATAGGTGATCACCGCTCTCTCCTTCATCAGGACACAATCGTGCTTGGTCCCTGATGTGTCACAATATATTAAATACCCAATGAAATCCTCGGGTAGTATCAATATGGGGGGAAATAGTCAGTCTCCACCTCAACTCTTGGAAATACTTCTTCAATTTATCAGTCCACATGAAGGGTTATCCCTTCTATGTCAATGCCGATAAGGGTGATGATTACATGGAAACTGTACGCATGAACCTCTAATAGTAACCAGCAAACACAAAGAATCTCTGCACCTCAGTCATGCTACTGAGTGGCTATAAAGAAAGCACTGCTTCAATCATCGCTAGATATACTACAACTTCTGACTCTGAGATGATATATCCAGGTAAATGGAACTTCCGATTCAAAAACTGAAACATTAAGAGATTACAATAAATTTGGTGCTCTCGGAGTGTATCTGGGACTTTCCACATGTTTATAGCATGCTCCTCCTCCGATGCTGGGTACAACAGGATGTCATCAATGAAGACAATGACGAACTGATTGAGGTAAGGCTGGAAGATCCAATTAATGAGTCCTACAAACAATACCGGGGTGTTGTTCATGCCAAAATGCATCACTAAGAACTCATAGTAGCCATTCCATTGCAGTAATGTTGTCATCGGTACATCCTCATCTTGTACTTGGAGTTTGTGATAGCCTGATCTGAGATCTATCTTTTAGAACCACTTCACTCCATTATTATGGTCGAAGATGTCATCAATTCTTGGCAGTGGGTACATGTTCCTCATGGTCACGTGGTTTAGGCACCCAAATTTAATCCACAACCTCAAACTCCCATCCGTGTTCTTGGAAAAAAGCATCAGGGCTACACATGGTGAAATACCGGGCCTTATGAATCCCTTCACCTGTAATTCCTCTAGTTGTACCCTCAGCTCGAGACGTAATTCAAGTGCCATTCAATATGTAATTGTGGATATAGATGTCATCCCAGGGTACAATTCGATAAAAATGTATACCTCTCTATGAGGAGGTATCCCTGGAACCTCATTATGAAAAACATCATTGTACTCGTCCACCACTAATGGGAAGCTGGCACTCCTCTCCTCCACTTTATTGAGGGTGAGGATAGCCAACTGGGGAGTGATCGGATGCACCCTCTTCCAAGAGAGTTTAACCTGCGCTGCAGGGGTTTAAATCTTGGCAGTTAATAAAAACATCATTTGATATCCACGGACACACTACAATGTACGTATAAAATACTCAATATAATCATGGAATTTAGATAACCATTCCATGCCCAAGATGACATCGTAAGGCCCTGACGGTTCTACAAGGAGATACCAGCTGAAACTCTCATCTCCTAGAATAATCATACACTCCTGAAACCAATGTGAAATCATCAAATCCCCACATGTAAATGTCTATAGCACTACGGATCAAGGAAGAAACTCAACCAGAGTCTCTAATATCTGAACAAGATTCTTGGATAAGAATAATTTGTTATCACCTATGTCGATAAGTACTACAACTACGGTGTGGAAGAAAAAAATCGTAACTCAGATCATCTCTAGAGTGTCGTGGTCTTTAGCCTCTACTACTTGGAACTAAGATCTCCCATTTACAACTACTCATTATGGTCGAGGTGGACCACCTAGGGGTAGTGGTGGTAATACCTAGAATTGTCACCCACTGTCAGCTGCTTAGCCAACTCCCCTGACATGTCTGCTGCCCAATGGACCTCCTCGATCGAACTGTTGTCTCTGCCTCGGCAGCCCCTCGATCATCTAATGGTCATATGTATGACAGGTTGGGAAGTTGAGTGTCATGTGTCCCTAGATGTCGCACGAATAGAAAATCATTTCCCCCACCCCACTCTATCTAGCCTAGGAGACTATCACTGTCCTCCCAGAGTCCTCGAGTTGGCCTCTAAAAGTCCTGTCCTTCTTTGTCCCTCATGTCTAATGTCTACTGCCTATCGAAGACTCTACTTCCTGGGGTCTGGTAGTATCTCTACCTGTGGGCACCTTCTCCTCTAAGAAGCTCTCCATCAGAAGGGCTTGCTCTATCACCCCGACCTGGGTAGTGATGCTGCGAGACACCAACGAATCCCTGATCTTATTCTTGAGTCCCTACTTAATGGATCGTACCCTGAAGAAAGGTCCTCACACCATATCTTTAGAGAATTGGGAATGGTCCATGAACCTTACCGAGTACTCAGTCACTATCATGTTGTCTTGGTGTAGGTGTACCATTTTCTGGATGCGCACAGAGCGCTAGGTCGCGGGGAAGACTCCTCTGGGAAAGCCTCTCGATGTCAACCTATTTCAATGTCACCTTATCATTAGTATGGATGGTCAAACTACACCATCTCCCTATTGATAGATACATAACACTCACTGACAATATCTCCATTTGGTCAGGTGGTTTCCTCACTAAGTGGATGAATCGCGTCACAACCACTAGCTAATACTCTGCAGCCTGAGGATCTGTCTCTACCCTGATCCTGGGGGGGTGGTCCTTGTCTCTGAAACTCATGTAGGCCACTGGTCCTACAAACATCCTCTTCCAGAACCCCCAGTAGTAGATGCAGACCATCAGGTGGTGGAAGTACCATTGCACCACCCTGTGGGGCTATCTCTAGAACTGGTCCCTGAACGGATGCATCATCGCTAGTTGGGCTATCCTCACAAACTGGTATCAGGATCTTGGGTGGTCAGCCAACTTGAATGAATTTTGAGATATATCAAGATATAACACAGTTATAAGGTTTTACCTAGTGAGATGACCCTTATTAATAAAATAAGGAGACACTTATGTAAGTAGTGTATTCATTTATTGAGCCGAAAACAGAATTAAATGTCTTGATGTATGGATACATCAGCCTCTGAAGAAACACTGGACTCCCCAAATTAGAAATTCTATCCCTCAACTCATATCAATATTTCCCCAAAACAAAAAATAGACTCCATATCTTTAAGGGGGACTGATCTTCCTTTGATACCCCTTTGTTGTGACCCGTCCCCCAGGGCACATGTCGTGACTACTGGAAGCCCACCTTCGGATGGACAGGGGCTGTCGACTAGCACTGAAGGCATCAAACTTCAAATGAGTGGCATTTTCTTGAGTACTTATATGCACACAAACGCCCAACAACATCCCAAATCACTAATAGGGGGAAAAGAAAACCACTAAAACAATGATGAGTGCAATTACAACTGAAAAAATGTGGGACATAATACAAACCCAACAATGAACTGAAATAAAAACTTCAAAAGTAAAATCTGATGTCTATGTATTGAAAAGCCCACCTAGTTGTGAGAGTAGTAAAACTACTAAATGATGAAGTATTATGTCTTTTCCAACCATTCATGATGCACCCTGACTGGGCTTAGTAGCCCAAGTCCACCATCTAAGTGTTTGCCATCAACACCAAACACAACATAGGAAGGCAAACAACCTGCAGGGGTGAGTAACACAGTACTCAGTAGGGACCCTAAAATAAAAAATGGAAGACCACACAAACATTACTCAAAGAGAATCATGAAACACAAGATAACTCAGTCTAATTATATCCTAGGGTAGTAATATTAGAATCATCAGTCACATCATCAAACACCTCGACACCTAGAGAAATCCTCCTCTAGTGAATATAGTGGGCATTCCTTGTTACGATGAGGTGCTTCCCACTAACTTGGACTACTTAGGTACTCTTACCCATCTTGTATTGTACGCCTTAAACGTTATAGAGAGGTGCTTTCAACTAGTCAGGGCCTTCTGAGGTACTCCTCCTCTTTGTGTACCATGGGCCTATAATGTCACAGAGAGATGATTCATACCATGGTCCTATAAATTCAAAGAGAGATGTTTCCTACTAGGCCAAAAGTCAACAGTCTTCAAGCCTCATCTAGTCACAACGTTCTATATATAGTGTGCTTGGTAGAACCGTTTGTATAGCCATTATTTAGATCTCAAATTCATAAAAAGTAAAAAAAGTGCATTCCAAAATATACTCATCATTGAGTTGGTACCAACATCACAAACAGACCATCAATCAAACGTAGAGTTTGCATGATATGAATGTTTTATTAACCAATGGACTAGTTGTGATAGGGCCTGGTCCATCCCAGTCAAAATTACCCGACCGGCCCATCCTGTAGGTCACATATAGCCTGTTTCATTTAGACGGACTCGAACCAATCTGGTGTGGTTCAAGATTAGTCTGGTCCGGGCTGGCCAGTGGGCTAGGCCTAGTAGGCCTCACTGGACCCGAACCTATTGGCTGATGGTCTTGGCCACCTAGTCCCCAGGTGACCCAGTCTAGTCTGGACCAGCCTGAAGGGGGTGTCGGTTTGGCCAGTTACTGCAGGTCTAGTCTGTTTTGTACAGGTCTGGCCCACCGTCCCAGGTTTAGCCCGTTAGTGCGGGTCCGACCCGACCCGCTGGGAGATTGGCGTGGTTGCTAGGGACCACCAGTGTAGTGCGGCCGATGGTGCTGACCAGCCAGGATGAGGCTAGGATATTGCATTTGTCTCCCACCATAGCATTGCAGGCGTGGGGCCCTTCTCCAAGCCATATTCGACAGACCGAAAATTTGGTAGCCATCCTGACTGCCCAAATGCGGGCTGTCCCTCCATGTGGCGCCCCACCTGGTGTTGTGTCCTCCAGCGCGCCGTCGCAGCTAATGAACTGTGGATTCCCAGTAAACTTGGCTAACTAGTGCGGGCAGCCTTCCCCACTCAGCTGGTAAGGCTAGCCACCTCTACCGCCACTGAGGCTGACATGCTGTTAGGGAGTATAACAGTCCACCAAACGTGCTCTAGTGGTCCATTTTTCAAGCTGTCTGCGTCTGTGGCCTCGGGGGAGTTCCCTCTTCACAGCGGGGATCCAAAACCTAATTTATCATCATTTCAAGGGTACAACCACCCATAACGCACATGTGGAGGTGCCCGGGCATTGTTCGTGTCATCTCGAGGCCTCTATGTTAGAGGTTTTAAGATGGGGGAGGTTTGTGGAGTTTTTATTCATTCATTCCAAGCCATGAATTGGACTCTGAATGAAATTACCTAGAGAATAAAACACACTCCTGTATAATGAACAAATCACAGATCAACATGTTAATGGGTTATTCTATGTTCATCCTTTTTATAGATGGATAGGGAAGAACATCAAATCAAAAATCCCTACCTCTTATGACGTCTGATGTCATAGCATTCATTCTTGTGGGATTAATATGTCGATGTCACTTCTCAGCTCCAATCATTGAAAGGTGTCAAAGATAATGAAGTTCATCCATAATTTTTCATTCTTTACTGGGGTGGAAGTTCATCAGTGGTTTTCTGGAGAATCCTCAATATTTTTAATCCGTATTTTCCTAGTACATCGATCTACAAATAAGAGCACATTGCAGGCTTCCCATTTTGATGTGATGTCTTGTCGTTACATAGTTTTTTTAAGAAACAGTGTCTCTATTACACCTCATTAATTTGTCATTATGTTGTGTGTTAAAAATCCGTTAATGAGCCTTATTAATGTGCATCATTGGCACCTCATCGCTACCCCACATCGTCAATGTCCTCCACTACAATGTGAGAATGAATATAAAATAAATCTTTTAAATTATTTTATTATTTTTCTTGAAAATTGTGAAAAATGACTTTTCGAATCAACCCTTATTGGTTGATGTTAAGTCATTTCTAGGTGAATCTCATCATATTAAATTCAATAGATCCCTTATATTTTTAATCCAAGCACTAGTTCAAAATATATAAAATTCCACCAACATGATTACTGAAGGTACCTTTAAAAAGTTCATTGACTTGTTCTGTGATCTCCAGGCCTCGGAACGACATTCCATCAAATTTCATGATCTTGAAATAATTCCATATAAATAAAAAAAATACATAGAAATTATGAGACATTATATTTTATTCATATGTGTTTTTTAATATAATATCTTTGATAGCATACGTTGTATGCAATATGAAGCTTAAATTAACCATAATATATTCTTATATTAATTTGAATTTTATCTGATAGCCATTTGAATGGTTGAAATTAATGATATTAGAAAAATTATAAAAATATGTATAATAAATTTTTATAAAATTTTTTTATTTGTTAATAAATTTTTAAAAATTAAAAATAAAAATCTATGGAATATAAAGGATGTGTTTTTATAAAAAAACTTATTTCCATTTGTATAATTGAATTATATCATAGTAATGTAAATTAATCACATTTTTTGAAATATATTAATGAAATTTATATGTTATATATTAAAAAAATTTATTTTAAAATAATTCAATACTTTTTATATGCATTGGGTAAAAATAAATCCAATTTTATGTATAAAATATATATTTTTCAAAAAGGAAATTTTGTTTCCTTTTAGTGGATCAAATATGTTAAAAATAAATTATATCACATTTCAATATTTTAATTGAAAAACTAAACATAATTTATAAATGTGTAACATAAAAATTATCTTGGCTGAATTTTTGGTATTTCTCTAAAAAGTTTAAATTTTTAACGAATAGTCAATAATCCTGAATATTAATTAAAAAAAATCATCGAATTTATTTATTTGGTAAAATTACATTTTAAATTGGTTTTACAGTCACCAAATTTTAATAACACTTTCATTAAAAAAATCTGGGAAATTTATACCATTTTCATATTATATTTGAAAATGAATGCAATTATAACTTATCAACATTTTCTATTTAAACATGAGTTTTTGTTTCGTCTCTGGGGTTAATTTTAAAAATCATTTAACTAATTTTGTAAATTGAAATTAGTAAAATAGATTAATTATCTGAAATAAATATGTATATATTCTATTGTATGGAAATTTTCGTTTTTATTCATATAATATTTCTGTGGCAAAAAATATTTTCCGCAATATTGTTAAAATAATATAATGGGTTAATGGTAAAAGGTAAAAGAAGAAAATACCTATAGAAAAAATCATTAAATTTTTTTAATGACCTTTATTGACATATACAAGATGTTTAAACGTTAATTATAATCTATTTTTATGGGAATTAATTCCTCCCAAATTTATTTTTCTTTAATTATAAAATAATCATTATTTAACAACATAAAATCACCCCTCTTTATGTATAAATTCCACCACTCATAAATTAATTTTTCCTCATCAGAATTTTTGCAAATATAATATTTTCCAAATCCATTGCTCCCCACTCCATCCATTTTATATTATTATTGTCTCATGAATATTCCAATTCCATTTTATTTAAGGGATCCTTCAAGGAGGTTTTATTCAAAAGGTAGTTATCTCAATCTAGAACTCTTATTCTCATTTATTCATTTACATTCCCCACTTCTCCTTCACCCATAAAAGAATAAAAACTATAGAATATTGTAAATAAAATAAATTTTTATTTATAATGGATGAAATTATGTTCATACCTTTTATTACCACATCTTATCCAACAAAACAAATCAATTGCCCATGTTATGGATACTAAACATATCTGTGAATAATGATTATCCATTTTCTATTATCATCTAATGGAATAGACATAAAAGTATTATTATAGTTAAATGTGATTTTAAAAGATATATTATGACCTATTTCATCTTCAATAACTAATATATAACCATAATATTAAATAAAATGAAAGTAGATTTTGATGGTCGGAAAAAATGACTCAAATACAAAACATGTATAATTAAAATTTTATTAAAAAATTCATCCTCATTTTAGAAAAAAAAATTATATATAAGAACATTTTAAATTATGTAATTTTAGTAATTCTATATCATTTCACTTAGGGGGTTTTATTTTCATTTAACAATAAATCAATAAATATACACAAATGGAAAAATCACTAAACCCTGGAACGAATGTACAAAAACCAATTAAAATAAGTAATATAATAATTTAATGTGTTGTAAGTGGTTATAATGTGCCATATTTTTTTTATGAATATTATTATACATATTAATTTAACTAATAACATTATTTTATTTATTATCATGAGGTTACATTATGTAACACTAAAGGTAGACGAGTGGTAAGGATTTCCTTTAGCACTTTTACTTGTGTGATATTTATTCATTACTCACCAATTATCTCATGTGTGTGGTGTTTATACATCCCTTTGAGAAATAATATCAATAATATCATTAAATTTATGTTATTAAATTTTTATTTTGATAATTATTAGATTTATGAGGCATATCATTCTACTGATTATTAACAGTAAGGTATTTGTTTACACAACGTTCATTTATTAGATTATAATTCCTTTACATTTATTATAGCGTTCTAATGTTGTGTGTTAATTGAGTTTTAATTATATAATAATGTATTTCCAATTTTACTATGTATATTTATAAAAAATAAAAACAATTTATTATTTTATTAATGATATGATCTTTGTAAGGGTCTTGAACTCAATTTCACATCATTGGTGGATATTTTAATATAATAAACCTAATTTCTTTTATATTGTGTATATATTTACCGTTTTTTTTATTTAGGATCATAATTCATTGGTAATTTAATTTATATTATATAAAAATATTTCTTGTACAATTGATTTAAATATTTCATTGATAGTATACCATTTTCATATGTGGTGTTTACTTTGAATGTCATTTTATTAACTATGGAAATAATGTTAAATATATATCATTTACTCAATATGTGATTTAGGTATTTTATTCCATGATATTTTTACAGTGATAATGTTATTTGATTCAAATTGTGTAAAAGTTGTTGATTAAATGTAATGCATGAGTTCGGTCATTTTACAATGCATTGTTGATTTTTCATTATTTATTTAAGCTAGATTTCACCGGAAAATACTGTATAGTGCAATTAAATTCACCCTCATTTTTTATTTTTTCTCTATATTATGAAGAAGTTATTTTTGGTGGGTTTTCTAGGATGTAGGTTAATAGTTTTTGTTATTTATAATGTTTTATTTTCTATTCCCAGAAAAAAATTAGTATCATGTATGTAATCTAGTTTTCTAAAACGGTGTTACTATCCAATCATATAGAATTTTAATCTTGTATCTAATCAACTATAATAAATTTATTCCCCATATATATGTTATTGGGGTTATGGTGGTCACATTTATGATATTTTATTATGAATATACTAGTTAGTTATCTGTTATTTTTACCCAAGGGTGTTTGAAAATTTATTACATTTGAGCATGCTTTATGAGGTCAATTTGGATTCGAATTACTTGATACCGTGATTATCAGTTCTATAGAATATATGTTACTATAATAGATCACATATATCTACTTATAATTATCATATCACATTCCATAATTCATAAAAATATTCTATGAGGAAATGGAATTATAATTTGCTTGTATGGGTAATTTTACTGATCGAGGATGATATTTTTATAACAGGTTAAAGAAAAAGAATATACATTCCATAAATATAAATTTATCATTATTTAATTATTAAAATATGAAATTATCACTAATTATGTTCCCACAGTCATCAATGTTACTGTTTTACAACATTTTTCATGTAGGATGTTAAACCAACCCAAACATGAACATACTATAATTCGATGCTTGAGTTTGGTTAGAAAATTATTTATTTTGACATAAAATATTTTTAAATGAAAAATACTGATCTTATGTATATTTATTAAAAAAATTATTATATTTTATGTGGTTTTGATAATTATTTAAAATCATGAAAAAAATGAAATTCATTATTTTTTCAATTCAGTTGTTCGCACAACAGACGGTTGACTTTTTAATTACCCAAAAAATTGGTTGAAATGAAGGTGTAATATAATTTTCCTCTTCATATATATAATAATGGAATATATTTCACGTTTTTTATTAGTTACATCCTTATAAATATTGAATATAGGTGGTGGTTAATAATAGATGATGTGTCTTCATTGTGGCAGTAGTTTTCACAACACATGATCGATATTAATTTGTTTTCAAATGGGGATGGGAAGTAAAAATTAATATATTTTTAAAAAATATAATATAAATTATGTATAACAATGAAAAAAAATTCATTATATTAATATGGTTATGGTAGGTTTCAAATGTATTAATTAAGAAAAAAATAAAGGAGTTAATAATACATACATCGAGACCTTGAACATCTTCTTAATGAACTTTATTGAACTGAAGGACATAAGATTAATTTGAATAAAAAAATTAGAAAATTAACGGGAATTAATGGAGTTGAATATTGGGTTGGTGTTCAATTATATGTCTAATATAGTGTATACAACTAAAATAGTGAAAGTGGTCCCCATTTAATTGTTAATATAGAGGTAGTTATGTGAATAATTGATATTTATACATTACATCATTACACTCTATATAGTTCAATGACTCTAAATATATTAAATAGAGTATTCATGGGTTTTAATGTTCTTAGAATTTATTATAAATATATTAAAATTATTTTCTAAATATAGTTCAATTCATTTACTCATGTATTATTTACATATAATTTTTTTCTTTTACCAAAACAACATGTTTTTAGACATGTAACATATAATTTTAAAAAATATAATATCAACTCTATCTAGAAATGAGTTTTCAAAAAAAAATTAAAATAAATTTATTCTAGTTCAATTCCAAATTGATATAAAGTTATGTTTTAAATAAAAAAAATTTTATATCAAAAATAGATTGTTGTAGAAAAATGATGTTTTCATAATTATGTGTTCCCAGTATTATTCAGAATTTATTACCATTTAAATGTGTGTTAATAAATTTTTATAATTTATTAAAACAAATATTATCATCATTGAGGAAAATAAATTAATATAATTTGTTAGATAAAAATTAACAAATATTAATAAATAAATCTTAATAAAATAGGTTCACCATTATCAATTAGTCGATCATAATCATATTAATCATATTATTATTCATAAAATTAAATTGGTATTTTTTATATATTTTTTACATAATTAATCCAAAAAATCAATCCATTTTGTTAAATAAAATTTATAAATGTGTGAAAATTTTAAATTTTAATATAAGCACACTTCATGTTTGAAAGTCATTTTTATAAAATGCGTATTTCCGAACATAAGATGACCATTGTGTTATTATTCCATTATTTATAATTATGAAAATGTGGTTACATCTTTTGATACCCATGAATTTTATAGCTCAATTTTATTTTTATTATAAATTTTTTTCTAAAAAAATAATTTTATTTTAGTTTAGTGTTTCTTGAGAGACAAACTACTCCAATATTATATAATTAAGAAAACGTATTTAGTAACAATTATGTGACATTAAATTAAACTCCTTTAAAAATATTTTTAACCTAGAGGTTTTCTTATTTCTATGAAAAATATAGTGTAATTTTATCTCCTTATGTCAACAATTTCGTTTATTGCTTTCTCAAACCAACGATTCTTCCAAAGAACTACTACCAAATGAGTGGTATTTTTTCACAAAACTATATCTCTATGATTTAGGATATCCACAAGTTATTCGTTATATAAAGGTTCATGTTCCAATTTCACATGTTTTGAGTTTAGTATATTTGAATATTCCTGATTTTACATCCTAAAAAGGGATACATGGAACATGCCAAGTACATGGGAGAGGCCTAGAGGTAGTGCAATGTGATCATATAATTACTAAAAATGATCAATAATATCAAATATAATGATGTACATTGATCTCGTATTCCATTTATTTCCATACCGAATAACATACATTTATAAAGATATATATATATATATGAAGATATTTTCATCAACTTCATTCTCAAGATCACCATGAAGATTGATTGGATAAACATTTTTTTGATATTTTAGTGCTTTAATATGCGACTGAATTGTTTGAACCTTCCCCATAATTTCTAGGACATGGTAAAAAAATTTTCATATTCCTCTCTCTAACTTCATGCCCAAATTTTGGATTCATACCTTTCTTCCCATATGTTTCCTCATATTGTTTGATTTGAATTCTAGCATGTAAAATGTTTTATAAGAAAACTATACTAGGGGAGGTGTTGGTCTCAATATCCTTAGAATTTCATCGAAAATTACCTATAAATATACTCATTATTTTTAATAGTTCTATCAAAATAATAATCTACATGATGTTGATAACCATAGAAAAACTCAATTGTACCTTCAATTGTTTTGGAATATTTCTCTAGGAACTCTCGGTAAACTGAGTATCCCAATTATATACAATGGAGAATGGTTCCTCATGCATCCTTACAACTTTACTTATTTATGTTTATATGAGTTGGTCTAAAGATAATTATTATTTAGAAGTACTAAACATATATCGAATATTTAAGGTTATTCTCACCAACAAAAATGGATTTATAGTCTTTAGAAATCTTGGGGAGTCTTATAGAAAAATTCAACGTATTTTTTCCCCACATCCATACTAGTATTGGAAGTAGTTTCAACATAAATTTATAATTTTTTCTTTCATACATAACCTCCAATTATAATAAGAGTTCAGATGCATATTTTTTAATACCCATATTATTTTTATCCCACTGGATGATTATGATTATATAGGTATACAAATACATTTCTATTGGATGAATATTGATGGATTATCTAAGAGAATCATCTATAATATCATGGTTCCATTATCGAATGGATGAGACACATATCTGAGTACCAAAAAATACAACTCCATCTTTACCAATGTTTAACTATAGAATATTCACTATCTGTTTTTGTATTTTTCCATCATCTATCTAGGACCAATTTACCATTACAATAATTGATTTTTTATTATTAATTTGGGAATAAAAGTAATCTTCTCTTTCCCATATGGTTTCAACATTCATCCATTCTAAATACATGGTTATTTAGACTATTTCAATCCCAATCTTGTAAAAATAGAATGATCATTATTGTTCAAATTAATATCTATGATTTTTTACTTGCATAGGTGTTAGTGTATTGAGTAGTAATAATAATTTAACAACTCCAACAATATAATTTAAATAATATTTTCCTCCTTCTATGTCAATATATATTTAAATCTCTTGTATCTAGTGTATATATCACACATTTCACTCTTGTGATAATTACACAAAATATTTAATGAAACATCCACCGCTTCTAACTCAAAATCATTTGTTGATTAATTCTATTAATTATGTATTAATTGAAATTAGTCATAATATATAAAAATATCACTTGTCATGAGGACACAACAAAATAACATTTTTAAGAATCACTATATGTTAAAAACCATTCCCCCATATAAGGTAATGTAAATAAAACCACAATGACCAGTAAATTATTTAGTTCCTCAAATGTATCTTCACATTCCTCTATAAAAAGGAAATTTAATCTCTTATGTATTAATATATTTAGTAGACATGATATTTTTTATAAGTTACTCAAAGGGAATCTATAGTATCATAATATTAAATGATAACTATGGATCTCAATGACTATGGTCAATGTGTTCTAATGCTAGATAAATAAATTGATTGATTTATCGACACATATTAACTTGATTATTGTTAGATGGACTATTATTTAAACATTATTCAATAATAATGTAAGCTTTATAATGATATAAAATATTTCTCCATTCATATGGTTTTCTACACAATCTATAAATGATCATAATTATTTCCTTAATCAATTAGTATATTATAGTACCATCTATAATGACTACCAAAAATGATCAGTGTAGTCTATTAAGACGATATTCAAAAGATCCATGATGATAGAAGTATAATTTGTAACTCCCATTTGAATCACTATAAATAAATACTAATAATATCTCATATGAAAAGTTGTGTTGGACATAACCTCTCTGTTGACAACAAAATGATGATATCTATATCGATGTTCAATCATTGAAGACTAATTGATCCACATATTTGGTCAAAAATGTTATCAATACGGCATAAGGGATACTTGTTCTAGATTATGATTTTATTAATCAGATGATAATCATTGAGAGAAAATTCAATTATCCACCCTTCGTGTTGAGAAATATGATTGGTGCACCCCATAATGACGAACTCATGAATAGAATTCCCATATCCATATTCTACTGAATCATTTTATTTAAATACTCTTATTGAATGCAATTATTACATAACAAGTCTATCTAATTTGAATGGATCTAGTTATGAGTTAAAATAATTAAACTCGTGCTCTGGTGGATGACTCGGCAATTCATCTGGAAATATATCAAAAAATTCATGAGCAATATGAATGTATTGGGATTGACTTCTTCCCATATCATTTCTTATTTAAATCCCTCACTATCAAGGTTTAGGAAACACCACATTTATTTTCATTCCAAATTGAGATTTTAATGATTCTTTCATCAAAATTTGATCATTGAATTGTTAAGGATATCATATGATATATCCAAATTATAACAATCGATATTTACACATTATAGGGAAATCCAATCCACAAAAAAGCCTGTTAAATTCAACCAAGGGTAGGAAAACAAGTTATTCATGAAATATCTTCCGTAAGAACCTGATTATTTCACAAGTTATGCATTCTTATACATTCCATTATTTTTTAGTTGAAATTCTTAATTATGTCCTGATTTTATTTCCCTTATAGGTCATGGAATTAACAATGGTTTTTAGAGATCATTTAGAGATAAAACCAATTGTTTTGGGAGAAATATGCATGTCACATGGTTATTATAAACTCTGATAGGAATGAAACATGGTTACTTCTAAACCGATGATGCCTAGGAAGAGAGAAGGATTGCCCTACATTTTTTGATAAACTGTGTGATTTTTGGTGCATGCCCATGCAAGAACTATGTATTTTTTAAAATATGAAATTTCATGGTTTGTGCATGGTTTGGAAAACCAATGAACCAAATAATGAAACCCATTATTTTTTGTGAAGTTTAGAATTTTACATTAATTATTCATTTAACTCATACTTGTTTTATCTTATCTCTTTGTGGATAATAAATTACATTGGGAATGATTTTTTAAGACTATTATGTACTTTCCCATCATGTATTCATCTAAGCTCAGAATCTAGATATGTTTGAAGCATCAAACACATATCAGCAATATCTTCACTCGTTTTGTGTTGTTCCTTGTTCTTCTTAGTATCACATATTCTATTTAGGTGCATGCTAAATTTATTGTTTTTTAGTTAATTCATCCAATAATCATTTTCTTACCATTCTATGTCAAATCAGGTGATGATATTAGATAAGTAATCTACTATTGTACTACGGTATATGGTCTCATGATTTTTCATAAAATTCACGGTGTTTGTACATATGCTGGGTCATGCACCTAATTATCATAGTGACTATAATAAAATGGAATATATTAATTGTTTAAAATGGATATGAATGACTTATGTCATTAATTAGACCCTTTTATAGATGATTATATTTTACAGAACAAGAATTCATAAAACACCATGGGTTAGTTGATTAATTAATTTGACAACCATTGGTGGAATTAGAATATAAAAAACCTTGTAGTGTGTCAATTCCCTATTCACATGGGATGTTAAATGAAGCCTCTTAATTTTTAAAAATTTTAATTGAATTTATTAATAGAGGTAGTTGAAATGACTGTGACACTTGTATCTATCAATGTAATGGATTTTTTAAGAAATAGTTCCATCCTATAATGAAATTATTATGTGAGTTACTTAAGAGTATAATCCTTTTTTTTCTTATTACTCACTATGAGAATCCTTTTGAGGTGAGATTAGAAAGAAATGATCAACGTGATGGCCTCTGATTTAATTAAATTATATGTATTGAATTCATGTTTGTTATGTCCCTTGGGTGACACGTGGATTCATATAAAAATTCCATATATGGACACATTTGGGCAGTTACATATGTACAAGTGAAACATAGAAACCCGAATGGGATACCATGGTCGGACTCATAGGGACTAAGTCACTAAATTTCTGAGTGACACTTAGGCTCCCTAGTGGACAGCCAAGTCTAACTACAATATGTTCAAGTGAAAACATCGAATCCTTATGGATTTACAATGATATAATCTGAGGGTATTTGAAAATATATTACATTGATGAATATTGGTCTCCCATAGTGGTCAGCCAAGGATGGAATCAAATGGAAATGATGTTATACCATACCTAGAGTGATACCAGTGTTCCCATAAGGAATTTACATGAATAGATTATAGGGATACTGATTTATGATTCTCTTAGAAGGATACATGAGTTCTCAAAAATAAAAACCAATGACAAGCTCATGTTAGTAAACGAATAATTAGGGGAATGGTTTATACGAAACATATTCAAACCAAAAAAATAATCATGGGTTTTTTTATTAACATACATAATATATATCACCAAGTAATGATTCCAAAATCTGATACCTATATGAGAGACGTAGGCCTACATGATTTTTCCTAATGCATACTATATAAAAGAGATTAATTAATTACATGGAAAATTTTATATGGGATATGGATGCTGGTTTATTCAGAGACATTCCATCAATGCTAAAACAGGTATCTGAGGATTGGTGTCTATGGGAACCCAGACCATTATGGTTTGTTTACTTTCAATACATATTTTACATATTTTATTACTTTCATAACACATTCATTATTATATAATCACTAAATTGTTGGAATTATACATTCTTGTGGTTTTTTGTTGTTATTGTATCTCACACCCAATTTAGGCCACCTTTGGACATCCAAACTGACTTTACAAATATAGAAATTGATAAAGATAATCAAACAACTATAGGTTTTTTGATTGCTTCTTAAGATGAGGGGAACATCGGACCAATCTAAGGCTCATGATATAGATTATAGATTTTTTGGTCTATTAGATATATTTTAATTTTTTTAAACCTTCCATGTATAACTGTTTTTTATTCTTTTTAGATACATGACATGCATAATCATCATATGTGTTTGAAATTTTTTTCAGGGTTTATTTATCTATTCATACCATTGATCTATTATCTGGTTATTATAATACATCGTATATTCGTTTTATCACCACTAAAATTGTGTTACGCAGTGATAAGAGGTAATATTTCCTCATAGACATACCTTAGGCCCATATTGGTAGTCGTAAGCCTTTGGAGTCTGGTGGTTGTGCTTCAAGCTATGTGGCCAACCAGGATCAAGGCACCTTGTAATGGAATCCAAGTCTGGTATATTATAAAGTGGTATTGGAGGATTATTTTTTGGTATGATTTAATTTTTTTATACAATATAAATGGATAGGAAGGAATTTGAATTTGGAAATGAGTTATTCTTGGTTGTAGCTTTTCCATGTAATGGAAAACTTACAAATTATATTGAATGAAATTGGTGTCTTCTTGATTTTTTCCATTACAGTTCATTTGGTTCCACAATTGGGTGATTCCCATTAATTGTTATATTATTATTGATTTGATTATGGGTACTTTTTTTTGGAGACTCAATGATATGGTGGTACTCCATCTCATGCATCATTTTAGGCACCTATTGAAATTCACATTCCATGAATTATTCTGTTTCATATATGATTATTTGCTTGATTTAATAATGGTTTGATATATTCCATGATTGATATACACTCTATGTGATAGATATTGTGTCTGGGGCATTGAAAACATACTCGGTACATAGAGTTATTATCATAACCTAAGTAGTGTTTTTATGATTAGGCTACAACAAACACCCTAAACATCCAATTATTTCATTTTGACTCATTCTCCATTATTCAGAAATCATGTAACATGTTTTGGTGTAGAATAGTTGAATTCTATATTTTTCTTTGTAATGATTATGGGTCCCTATGTATCATATTTTGATAACCATTAAATTAAATTGTATAAAATGATTTTTGATATCATAGAGATGAAAGAAGAATATAAATAAACCTGAAATTGTGTATAATAGAGAACATAGCCTAGAATCAAGCTTAGTAGTGGGAAGTATGGAGTATATTTTATTTATATATGAACTATTCATCACCAAAACCTAGATAAAGGAGTATAAAGAGGGGTTTATTTTTATATGGGAATGACTTTTTCCTTTCCTGTTTGAATATTTTTCTTTCATATGTGAACATTGATATCATTCTTGTATTAGGTATGCACTTGGAATTTTTAGAGTTATTCCACTGTGATATCCTCTAGTGGCACACTAGAAGGTGGTATTTATCATGATCCATATGTGGTGTTTCAATTGATACTAGTGGATCATTATATAGGTCCTGTTATAGAACCAATAGATTTACCAAACATAGGTTATGAGGAACAATTCCATGGAAGAATTATGCATTTTGTGAATAACATTCAGGGTTCACTGTAATCTATCATACATACAGAAGAGTTGATGTGTGAGTTTTAGGAGCATATTCTACCCAAGTATTTAGTGGATGTAAGACCACATGCATTGGAGTCACAAATAAAGGACATGCAATATATATTTGAAAATATCAATACACATCATAAGAGGAGGGTGAAGCTTACTAAATATTTGTTGTGTAATTCCCCTAACAGATGGTGGGATTTCATTACTCAGATATATCATCTACACAAGATTGTTGTGAGTGATTTTTGTATGGCCTTATATGATTACATCTATCTTGAGATGTTATGGGGTGATAGTGACCGAGAGTTCATGAACATAGACCATGGTGATTTATTAGTCTTGGATTGTTTGGACCATTTTATTGTCCTCCAGTTCTTCACACATATTTTGCGGGGTGGATAGTGATCTAAACCTAGGTTGTTTGAGGTAGGTTTTAGGTATAAAATTTGATCTCATTCCAATGTATTTCATCTGATTACAATATCTAGAATAGTGAATCAATAACATATCACATAGTGTAACTTGAGAGAGGCTTGGGGTGAGATCCTATGAGGTTTGGCACCTAGATCTATTTCTACATTGAAAGGTAGTTAGATGTGTCATCTATAGCTTCTACATGATAAAATTAATACATAGACCACATACTCAGGTAGCTATTTATAGTGACACCAGTACATTGTACTAGGACATATGGTACCTCAATATATGAGGTACACTATCAAGTGTTGATCTTGTGGAAAGATGGTCCATATTTAGCACTTATATATAAAATTACCTCTAGAATCCATTGAAATAGGGTCTTCATAAACCCCATATGGATGGACTGGGGTCATCAACATATCGTCATGTTTGGAGATGGAGTATAGATAGTCGATCAGTCTGAGGTGGTGGTCATAACCATTTTAGTAAAACTCTGTATTTCTAGCAGTGTTAGGGTGGATCTACTTATGGTATCCAATATGTATCACATAACTATAAATTAGGCCAGACATATACAATACATCCAACAATAGAGGGTTATAATCCCAATCCTTATACCGTGATAGGTACTACTCTAGCATCCCTTACATTAGCATCATCTCTTTTCAATAAAGGGGATTATCATATCATTATATCTATTCCCATTATGGAGATATTTCATCTAAGTGTTTAGTGTTTTGGTCGTCTTATATTGTTTGATTATTTATTTTGGATTATACAAAAGGATTTACATTAGATTAGGGAGTTCCCCATTGAGATTGGATGGTGTCACAATATATGTGACATCCTTTTTATCATGATGAAATTTTTTTACATCATTCTTGTGATATGTTTTTTGGTTTCCTTTCATCGTTTTATTACCTACAATCACTATATAGTGACCTTCATATCAATCGAGGTAAGATACTTTGTTCACAAAGGTGAGTGTGGTGTCTAGGAGAGTAGAGTTGTACCCATTCATAATGGGATGGGGGGATGATATCCAAGATTGTGAGCTAATGTTTAGTTTATCATGTAACATATCGTGAACATTTCTCTTTAGTGGTTGATCATTTCAGAGAAATTATATATTATTCCCTTTCCGAATTACCTCTAGTTAGAGTGGTAGAGTTCTCTATTGATCTAGTTCTAGGATTTGCACTAGTCATCATTCCTATTAACATGAAAACTATTACTAAGATGCCAGAGATCAAGAAGAAGCTGGAGGATTTAATTTCAAAGGGGTATATCCAAACTAGAAATTCACCATGTGTGTCCGTCAGAGATTTTTGGGAAAAAAGATGGATTTTACACTTATTGTATTTGATTCTTACGTTAAATTGAATGAGATTATGGTCAATAACCTATATCCTATTCCAAAAATAGCAGACCATTTTCATCTCTAATGAGGATTGATTTTCTCAATAACTTTTGTTGAGATTTGTATATCATCTTGTGTGTGTAATACCATCAGGAAAACCTTGCACAATTTCTCATAAGAGCAATGGCATATATTAGTATTTGGTTTTGAAGTTCGGTCTCAAATAATGTACTAGAATTATTCTTGACACTGACGATCTGAGTTTTCAATCCATATATGGATTCATTTTTCAGGATATTCATAGATAATAAATTTTTATGTTATCATAATCGAAATGGCCATTCCAATCATCTTGAGATCATATTGGATACAAAAAAATAGAATCAGTTCTATTATAAGCCCACAATGTGTCACCTCTGGATGAATAAAATGCACTTATTGGATCACATCATCTTAGAGAAAGGATAATTAGATGACAAATAGTATGTGAGGGATTTATTTTACAAGGAAAATAAAATGAATTTCATTGAGATACCGAGTTTCTTTGAGCTACCTGGATACTATAAGCCTTTCATACAGGACTTTACATGCTTAGCAGTTCCATTGTTATGGTTGACTAAGATAGTTGTCATGTTTTTATGGTCAGATGAATGAGATTCATATTTTATGGAGTTTAAAGAGATTTAATTTTTGGACCATAATAATGTTTTCAAATCCAAATAAGAGTTTCAATTTTAACAGTAATGAATATGTTATCTGATGAGGAGTATAAATTATGACAATGGATATATTCAATGCTTACGGGTCTTGAAATTTTAGTACACACAAGATTTTTTACCCAATGAGTGACGTAGATTTAGCTGCAATTTTATATTCATTATGATGCTGGAAACATTACATAGATGGGGAATGTTTTTTGGTGTCCATGGAACAAAAAATCCCTAAATACATATTTACACAGCATGATCTGAATCTGAGGTTGTGATGGTGGTTTGAATACATATAGATTTTTTGACTTCGATATTTCCTACATGTCGTAAAAAGGAAATGTATTGGACAATGAAACAAGTAGGAGGACTCTTATACTAGATGTTCTGTAGGCTAGTAGTGAGTGAAATCTTACAGATTTTTTCTCTATGGTGAAAATGGAGGTGAATGACAGTCAGGTATAGACATTTCATTCATCCATATGTTTTAAAAATACACATATGGATAGAGTAAGGATATGGCTTCTATTGAATTTAGAGGGCATAGTCCTATGGGTGAGTGTGGAAGATGAGGACCCTTCTATAAGTTAGACCACATGTGAGGATATGGTTCTAAAATTACATGGATTTGTAGGGGTTTCACTAGAGATGAATGAGGGGATGATGTGAGACCTTTGTTATTCATCTTAGGCAGCACACTCTGACAACAGTAAGAAGTTTGAAGATTTACATTTCTAATACCAATGGATAGGTATGAAAAGAAATGTTACTATTTTTTCATTACATATTCAAACAATTAGTAGTTGAAGGGGGAACACCATAAAATAACCATACATTTATAATAGATTACCATTCCCTTGTAGAAATGGAAGGATGTTTCAAATTATTTCATACTCCAGTTGTCGAGGTCACTAATAGGAAATGGTCTCGTATGGGTTTTTGTTAGTTGGATAAGAACGGTTTCTCGCACATGGGCCTTAGCCCGGTTGGTATGTACTCTGTAAGTGCATCCAAATGTCAAGGGATCAAATCCAGGTGGATGCATAATTTTCAGGGGTACTCTAGCAGTATTGTAGCAGGTGCTGTAGTGCGAACTGCGCAATACTGTAGCAGGTACAATAGAGGGCACTGTAGCTGACACTATTTGGCACTATAGCAGCCAGGAATATGCCCCTGTTTGAGCCTTCAAGCCACCGATTAGGTCCCTGAGTCCTGTAAGGCCTCCGGGCCACCCAGGCCTTTGGGTCAGTAAGGCTTTTGGGCCACCTCAACGCCATCGGGCCACCTTAAGTGCAGATGAAATGCAGAAAACCTTCAAGGAACAAGCTCTAAAAGGTCGATGAGTAAGGAGCTTTCACCATAGCCGAAGCTAAATGGATTGAATGAATGAGAGGGTATGGCACCTGCCATCGGGACAAGCTTGAGCATGCACGGGAATGCCTTTCCGAACAGCCATGGGAAAGTAGAGATATAATTTCACGATGAAGATGCTGGGGAGGAGCAGTCCCATGTAGTTAGTCTAGGTTGTATGTAATGTTTAAAGCCTATAGGAAATTAATTCCTCTAAGGCCTACGTGCCATGTTTTAGTTACACCTACGGGCCTTGTAAGGGTTCCACCATACCCCTTGAAAGGTGTATTATCAAAAATCAATAAAAATGAAGGCCTTCGGCCATTGGAGTGGATAAGAATGGTTTTTCATTTACTACCTATCAAGGATGCATTTTGAGTCGATTTTCTTAGATGATTTTATATCCCTAAGATAGTATGACTTAGCATCATCCATCATTCTATCATTTCAGATGGGGACTCCTTTTTTACATCATTGTTTTGGAAGGGTTTTCAAAGGGTGTTCGGTACACAGGTAGTTATCAGCACAACATACCTACCTCAAATAGATGACCAGTAAGAGCGTACAATATAGTTTCTTGAGGAACAATTGCGGTCCTGTATCCAATATTTTTGGGGGTCTTAAGAGAGTCCCAAAACCATGGTTGAAATCACCTACAACTATAACTTCCATGATACTATTTTTAATGAACATTATGAGTATTTTTATGGTAGGCCATGTTGATCACCAATAATATGGTTAGAGGTAGGAGAGTAATCTATTAAAGGGCCTTGTCTCTTGTAGGAATCTACAGAGCAAGTTCAGTTTCATCACAAATGGGTGGATACTATATAGTCTCGACAAACATCATATTCTGATAAATATAGATGTCTTCTTGAGTTTGAGGTTTGTGTTTGACTCTCATTATGGGTTTTACCATGACAATGATATAGATGGATAGATGACTGGGTAAATATTTACTGTTAAATGTTGGATCAATCATGATTCTAGAAAGAGTTGGTCTAAGATCCTATCAGTTGTAGTTATGTCAAATGTATCAGTCCACGCATGGCATATTACATTAATATCAGTTACATCACTATTATTCATACCCCTATAATTATTTATATACATATGAGGCTGACAAAATCGTATATTATTCCTTTTAGTATAATCCAATACATATTGTGGATCATATTAAAAAGGTTCTCTATGGTAGGCATGATTCCCAAGAATGGGTGTCATTATAGCACATCCATGTCTAGGATGAGTCCCAAGAGCGTGAGATAGATTTATGCGCATATCAGCTGGTGTATTTCATAGATTATACATCACCACACATTAAAGGGATTTTGGGGGAATATTATCTCTAAGAGAGAATTTTATTAAGAAAATAGTTATTTTGAGAAGTACATAATCTTTTTATATTCATCAATTTCAAGTTCAATTTCTTATGTATGGCCTAATGTTAATTCTATAAGATGTTTTGGAGGTAACAGAGGTGGCTGGGGCTGGTTCAGAGCCCAGAACCCAACTTTTAGTGAGGAACATGCTTATCGTATGGTTTGTATAAATTGTACTGGGTATGGTACATAGTAACTACAAACTATGCAAGACCTAGATAGAGAATAGAATATGCCAAAACATAATGATAAAAACTGAAATTAGAGGAACATTCCTATGAAGAAATACTATATATTTTGATAGGGATGTTTGGTTTTGGTCCGGTAAAAGATAGTCAATCTGTGTGCACTAATCATGGGAGTTTCCCCTTATTAAAATAGTGGGTGCGTGATTGGAACATGGTTTATCCAAGCATGGGTTAAAACCATAAAGCCCATTGTTTTGGGTAAGTCACAAAATTGAAGTTAATTATTCTTATAAATAAGAAATATTTTCTCTTCCCTCTTGGTGCACAATAGACTGATGTTTGGATAACATTCTAAAGCCAATTCTTGGATTTTACACAGAATCTCCATCCAATATCAAAATCATGATCTACCGGAAGCATCAAATCCATCTCAGTAAGATCTCTGTTAATTTTGGGTCATTCTTCAATCTTATTAGAGTCAATTATGGTATATAGTTGATATAAAATTTTAATTATTTTTTAGTTTTTTCATCTGCTCTTACTTTTTTTTATCTGAGTATAATGAAGAGATGATACTAGATGAACAGTCTCATATAGCCCTACGGTAGTAGGTCTCGTGATTTTTCCTTAATTTCAAAGTGATTATATATACTATTTTCTCTCCCATCCCAAATTATCAGTGTGATTCCCTTGAAATGCAATAGAATATTTGTTTAAAAAGGATACCCATGAGCTATGTAATCAATGAGACGCTTTGATAAATGATTATTAGTTATGGGCCTTGAAGTTTAACCAACCATTGGTTTATTAGTTTAGTTTACTGAACCATCATTGGAGGAATATGAAATAGACAACCAATGAGGTGTCCTATTTAACCATTTTTAAGGGTTTTTAATGTGTTATTTACAATTGTGATTAATTTTTAATTGAATTGATTGGATGGAATGTCCTTGAACATAGGTATTGGCCTTGTAATGGATTGTATTAGCATGAGTTTCATCTAATAATGAAATAACCAAAGGATTTAATTAAGAGGCTATGTCTTTTACGATTAGTCCATACTTTGATCCACCCTTTTAGGGGGAGGATGGAATGAAACAATCATGGTGATAACCTTTGATTTAATTAAATTATATTGATTTAAATAATGTTTTTTATATGCCATGGGCGACTCATGGGTTCACATACGAATTCCATGGATGGAATCATTTGGATACATCTTTTCTTATTGAGTTAGACTTGGACACCCAAGTGGATTACCAGGGATGTAATCATAGGGGATGACTCACTATATGCCTGAGTTACAATTAGACCCCCAGTGGGCTACTAAGGATGGAATCATAGTGGTTGACAACTATATTATCGAATGATACATTGACACTATGTGAATTTCAAATGATAGAATTAGAGGTCAGTTGATCATATACTCCCTGGGTGACACATGAGATCCCTTCATGGACTTCCAATGATTGACTCGAATGGAACTGAAGTTATACAACATGCATAGTGATACTAGTATTACCAATAGGAATTCCTATGATGGGTTTATAATTTTTTTTGATATTATTGAGAAATTAACTATATTCAAAATAATAATTGACATGAATGACATCAGTTTCTTAAATTAAAAATATGCTTAATGATTTTTACGATGCGTCTTCCAAGAGAAACCACAATATTGTATTCGTTCAGTGACTTATGCATTTTAGATATCTTAGTTAGCCATCCTTGAACATAGACATATGTTGGGAATTAGGAGATACCTGATAGGTCGTAAGATATATTCATTAAGAGGTTTTTATTAATTAAATGTTAAAATTAAAATTTTATGGGGAATATTTCTTATTAAGATACACTCTAGTCAACCCAATGAAGGTATCAGATGACTTGGGTCAAAGGGAACCCTTACCTTTATTGGTTTTTTTCTATACTTAAATAACATATTATATTACTTCTTTTACAATATTATTAATATATAATCACCGAATGAATGAAGTTATACCATAGAATGGTTGTCGGATGGGATTGTATCCCACAACCTATTCGGGCCATTTTGGGGTACCCAAACAGACTTTATAGATGCACGAATGGATAAGGTAAAGTTTCCTATTACTAGTTTTTGGTTTCTACTTAAGGACAAGGGAGAATGGGACTAGGATGAGGATCACGATGCTGAGTAGATACTTTTCGGTATTTTTTGTATTTTTTTTTGTGTATTTCACACTTTCCATGTATACCTATTGTGGATGATTTGTATAGACATGAAATGTAACATCATAACATATATATGACATTATTTATAAATTTATTTATCTATTCTTATAGTTGATATAATATTTTTTTTTATTAATTTTTCTATATATTTTATGTTTACTACCACGGTGTCAAATTATGATAAGATGGCATTGTGTCCCCACAGACACACCAATGTACCTCGATTTTAGTTGCTAGCCTGTGGAATTTGGGGAGATATGCTTGAGTCCTTGTGCCCAAATAGTCTTGAGGCACATATCAGTGTAATCCAAGTTCATGATGTTACAACATTATGTAAATCAATATTTTATTATGTGTAGGTATCTTTGTTGTTACCATCATTCAATAGGTTTTTCTCATTGATAGTTCGTTAAATATGTCATGAGCTGGTTAATTAACCTTCATATAAAACTTGTTTGATATTATTTTTGAATAAATAGAATAAAATAATGAATCCATGGATATGGAGTTGATAATGAGTGTACCATTCATCAGTTCCAAATCATGAATCACCATAG
Source organism: Viscum album (assembly GCA_963277665.1). Lineage (NCBI taxonomy): Eukaryota > Viridiplantae > Streptophyta > Magnoliopsida > Santalales > Viscaceae > Viscum > Viscum album. Next base: position 1,531,818,123 of record OY728163.1, on the reverse strand, counting down.
TATTAGTGATAAAGTATGATCTGTCATTGTCATTTGGTTTAGGTTGTAATAATGGTCTATGCTATTTAATATCTTTACTCATATGGTTATTATTTGAATAATAACAAAATTCATTAAACATAAATAATTGTAGCGTAGGTGGGGGATTTTGGGGATATCATTTCCTATGTAAAAATAATAAATACCTAGAATGAACGTTGATTGATTTTATATGGACTTACCTTACGCAAATAATACACATCATAGATATCTTGGGGTAATTACATGAGTTCATCCTCAAATAGTTTTAATAGAAAATAAGTTTTAATTTCATTTCCCCAGGTGGATTATCAAAAGATATTCCATGATACAACACCTTTCTTTTATTGTCACTAAATTTATGACAATACACTATATATAGATCTACCTTTATCACATATTGAACAATCACCTCATGGATTCAAAATCGCTTATTTATATTTTCCATAGATAAATTGGTTTAAATCAAATGAAGAAATAATAAATAATTATTTTAGAATAGGGGAATACATAAAGTCATAATTCTCAAACATCATGATGTTTTCATCATTAGTGAAAAAAGACTCATCCTTCATTTTATTATTCCCTAATCATTCTCACTCCATCGTTAAATAAAGATATTGAAAAAATATCTTCATGAAAAATACATTCTATAACTTATCCAAAATAATAGGGTCTATTTTTTTATGATTATGTTGTTATCTTAACAAGTGTCCACTTTTAGTCAACCTCTCTTTATAGTTGATAGACGTATATGACAACATTATTAAACACATTGAACTGTATAAAGAATTTTTTTACTATTTGAGTGATCCATTTCACAACAATAGGTGGATTAGATGAGCCACTCTAGGTGGGTGGGTGACATTTCAGAAAATACTCAATAAAAATTATCTTTTATCATATTGTATTTGGGTGCTCAATGTATTTCACACTATTATTCAAGGATGGTTATAATTGGATGGACATTTATAAATGGTTTTTAATATCATATCCCATCACATTATTCCATTCATTGGGATAAATTACACATTATCCATCACACTCATGTCTTCTCAAGTTATCTATATTTATTCCATTCACTCAAATAAAATTAGTTTTATCAACTAAAGATGATTAATATACTAAGGAGAAACTAAGACTATTATTGAAACAACTCCTCAATGATATACATACTACTGATTATCTATCTCTCAATTTTAGTTCAGGTTATTTGATGATGATTTCAATTAGATTCTATAACCCAAACATATTAAAATACCTTATTATGGTTTATAAAGACAATTGGAATTAACAAATGAATATCTTGCAATGTTTTTAATAAAAGTGAATAGTTATTCATCTTTTTCATACACCGGGTGTTGATTCTTTTAGTACAAAATATACCCCAATTAAATTTACTCCCCCTGAGTACATATTTACAAGGGTTGAAAATAACATTCTGTGTTAGTATACGTATTTATTTTCATGGATAACCACACGATATCTTCTTCCCCAAATTTTCATGGCGTTATCCTATACGTAGAATTATTACGTAGTCATGACACTAAGGTTTTCACAAATTTTCTTGAAACTAATCCCTCAAATAATTAAACCCTTTTATAATACCAACTAAGGATACCCAGGACAAATAAATATATTTATATCATTATTTTACATGAATACACATTTCATGTAAAAAATGTGACGCCAACCCAAAAAACTAGAGGTGTGGTTTTTTAGAATATTAGCTTTAAGAATACCATATTTTACCATATTCATAAATATTTATTCATAACAATTCAACATTAAACCCCTTATAATCATCTCATATGCAATACCCATGATCACATCATGGGGAATGAAAAAACATGAGTAGTGTGAACTCAAATGAATAGTAAAGAAAGTATATCTACTACAGATAATGATTAGATCATAAACATTAATTAAACCATACATAAGGGAGACATATATAATTAATAGTCATGAAATCACGTCTCGAAATCATGAATCCTTATTAAAAAATTATGGATTGTAGAAAAAGAACATATGTCCAATGGAATGTTATCAAAACATGTCTTATATGTATATAGTATTAATAAAAAAATAAATGAATTCATAACATTGTAATTCAGAATATCATTTGGTCAAGGCATGTAAAAAAATTTTATTGTAAATTCTAATCATATTTTGAATTTTTAAAAATGAAAATATATATGATCATGTTTTTTTCGTCTCTATAAATCATAAAATAGATATATTTTTCTAACAGATGATCACTGGAAATTTATCTCACCACTCTATATGTTCTAGAATTGGGTGGTGTCCCTATTATTTGAGTTTAGAGAAATTATGAGAATCTATAATTTTGGTAGAATTTAAAATATTAAATTAATTATAATTTTAAATTATTCGTGCAGTAATAGTTGGTGATATCTTTTGAACATACCATTGAATTAGGATTAGAACATATTAGTTGAGTCCAGATATGGATGATTTTCTTAGACGATGTGTAAACCCACATCAGGTTTTGTGACTATGTAAAAACATTTTAAATAGCCATTTAATTTAATACGTAAATAAATTGAAATAATTAAAAATATCGACCCATTTTAATTCATTCAAATGAATGGTGGGAGGGAGTGGGGTTCACCCTCACTCAATATCAGAATCCAAAGGGATGAGAGAAGGATGTTTCTTCATAATTCATCAATGATGGTGGTTGAGATCAAATTAAGGTACAGATGCTTCCATTTGAAAATTTCAACCCATTTATTTGGTTGTTTCACCCTGAGGAAATATTATTTATGCGTTTTCAGACTCATTCCACGTAGAATTATCTTTTTTAGTTTTTTATTCCACTTTATAACTATTAGTATCCCTATGTTTTAATTTTCTATTAAATGGGGAAACATGGGTTTTAGGAGGTATGTAGGGGTTTCCCACTCAAAAATCATGAACACAGAGATTTTGGATTCAAGAACATACTCCATGTGTTCGTCTAGTTTTTGGATGATGTGATTTGGAAGTATATAGTTTATACTTTGAGTACATGATTTAAAGGTTTAACATTCCATGTAACCATGTAGTTTTGATGGATGAGCTAAGGGACTACATGATCTATACCTTGATTACAAGTCATATAATCATGTAGGCCCTTTTGGTAGAGTACTCGGGTAAACATCCCATGTTAGGGGGGCATGGAGAAGTTTTAGTACATGACCAGACTCTATGATTTCATTGGCCATGTTGTAGTACTAGACCATTGTAACATCCCAACAATTAAATGTTTCTAAAAAGTGTTTATTTAATGATTAATTTGAGAATTGAGTGAAAATAAAGTGTAATTTAACATGGAAGATAAATTTTTTCCTTAATGAAATTTTATTTTGTTTATAAATTTATATAAAATATTAATGGTGAATATAAATTTATCAAATTAAAGTGAAAAAAAATTCATTGTTCCTAAAATAAAACAAATAATTATCAAAGTATATATATATGTTTTGAGAAGAATTATATATGTTTCAGAATTCATAATAGTTGAATGATGAATGAATATATGAAATATGAAAGTGACACATGAAATTTTAATTTGAAATTAAAATTACAATAAAAAAACTAATCATAACTAGAGAATAAATATTGAGATGCAGAGATAAAAAATGTGAAAAAATAATGATGGTCTGAAATTATCAAAATATGGCTAACCGAACATGGTAAAAAATAAAAATAATATTAATTACAAAAATAATGATTAATTTTATAAAAATAGACTATGTTATTTTAGAATATTTATATAATAAGAATTTCCTTTCTTAAAATTATAATTTTTAATTCAAAAAATATAATGAAAGTATATTATAATTTTGTGATATAATCAAACAATTAAGATTGTCTTATTTATAACATGCATATAGATATTTACCAATATATTTATATAATCAAAACAAAAATAGTATGTTAAATAATTAAATATTTATAATAAATTGATAATATTTCATAAACAAATACATCTGATATATATTTATTTGAACACACATCAAGTATACATCAGTACAATAAATAAACCTTTAAAATGAAATGAATTATATATTAATTGTATGTACATATATAAAATTCCACTACATAAATAAATGTATACAATATAAAAAAATAAAAATGGTAAAATGATAGAAAAGAAAGAATAAAACCAAAAAATAAAAAAAATAAAGAAATAAGGAAAGAGAAGTTGTCTTCTCCCTCGGGTACAACTCGACCACTGACTAGACCATGACCTCGCCACAAATACCGCAAGAGGATTCCCCGACTGATGATATCTCTTCCATAGTCAATGTTGATCAGCCTCACAGTCTCACCATTTCTCACTATTGACTAAAGTTTACTGTGTAGTTTGGTCACACCGTCATCTGCAATATATAACTAGGGAAGTTCTAACACCTCAATCATCCAAACAAATTAGATTGCGACCACACATCCATTATCAGATCCCACGTCATAAATCCATATAAACTCTTCACTATTAATCACCCTCACCTGAATGTTACAATGGATATGATAATTGAACCCATGGTATTCTATTACTCCTTCTTCCCCAAGTAACGTGAAGAAAAATACTATTCACGTTCTGTCATTTTTCATATCATCTCTTGGAAACTAAATGTGTACTTGTATATAAGTAGAATTCTATGTAGGGAGAACCCTGGGTTTGAATCCCTATATTGAAGCTGACATCATATATTCTACTTATTTCTAAACTTCATTGGGTTTAAGATACATTGATCAGGAAGTAGAAACTTCTATCAGTTCGAGTACCCACCGACAAGACATAAGGTCATTACCATCTTTTGGTTCAAACACATGTCATTTATTTTTTATCAACTAAATATATGTAAGTAAATTTGAGAATATACCTCATATGATATAATTATTTTTCATACTTTTGTTTAGAAAAATGTGGTAGGCATGAGATAGATTATTTTCAATATATTTTATGTTTATATTCAATATATATATATATGTGTGTGTGTGTGTGTGTTTAATTGTATAAAAATTATGAAATTTATTTTTTTTATAAGTATTACATCTTATTCAAATATAATTACTTGGAATAAAAGTTATTTAAATGCATGAAAAGTGTTTCTTTCTTTATATGTATATATATTTACACACACACAAACATAAATATATAAATATATATATATCCCTTTCCATCATTTCATTATTCAAAATGAATATGTAATTCATTTAAAAACATGAAATCATCCAACATAATATTTTTAAATTAAGTAATGAGGTATTATTCATTTTGAAAATATTACTTTCATATTTTTTATATGTGTTATATAGTTTTTATTTTAAGGTTATAATATTTGGGTATATTTAATTTTACATATAATTTCTCTTCAATGTCAAATTATATATATATATATGATGTTAATGTAAATATTTTGTAAAAATAGTAATTTTATAATTACTTTGATGAATTAATTTATTTTTATTTCTTATATTTTATATGATCATTAGAGATATAATAATGTGAAATTAGATGCCTATTATTTTATGTTAATTTTGATAAACTATTTATAATATTTTATATGTGTTATTTATTTATGCCTATCAATTTTTATACCTATTATATCATGTTAATTTCAATTTAAAATTCCAAAAAACATTATGTGAATGGTTTATATATTATTTAATCTGTCAAAGCATAAAATTGTGACATAATAAAATTGGAATTAAAGTCGCTTATTTAATGATGAGTTTCAAAAGATAATGTTTAACATTTTAATGAAAGGTAATTTATGGTTAATTTTAATTGGATAGATGATAATTATTTCTTTGGAAGGACATATAAAAGTTAAAAGACCCAAGACTTGGTAGTTCCAAATCAAACAAGTGATTATATAAAGGAAATAAATATTTATCTATTTATAAATGTTCATGTATATTCAATGCATTTTTATGTTTATTATTCAAAAACTCAACTGGAAAGTGTATATATGTAATGTATTCAAAATTTATTTTTATAAAATATTTCACTTGGATATTATACAAATGAAGGATATGATGAGTGAACTCATTCCAAAGGTAGTCGGTATAACCAAGAAATCATTCAATGTTTACGTGGCCACATTGCTTTTTTCCAAATAATTCATAGTATTTTTTGAAAACCCACTAGATTATTTTATAGTGTTTTCAATGTTCATGATTTTTCAAAGGAAATATAATGTATTCAAAAATTAACTATTTTAATAGTAGTTATAGAATTTTCAAAATCACAGATATTTTCTAAAAAAGTTTATTTATATTTTTTAAATCCGTAATTATTTTTAAAAGAATTTTTAAGATCAAATTTTAAAAGTATGTTCAAAAAATATTTCTAAAATATATTATATTTTGGGGATTATTTGTAAAACAATGTTATAAGAAATTATATGTGTTTTCAAAGGATTTCTAAATTATTTTAAAAACTATTATTTAAAATACCATTTATCATAGGTATTGTAATAATATATATTTGAAAAAGATTTCTCAAATTGTAAATATATTTTCCAAAATGTTTTTCATTGTATTTTTAAAGTCTCATTTTAGGGAATCATTTCTCAAAATATGTTTTTATAAATTGATTCTAGGATTATATAGAGCATTAATGGAGTTTTTCTTCAATAAGAAGCTTTCTTGAAATAAGACTTATTATTTGGTTTTCATTTATTATTTTAACTATGATATTTTGTAAGAGTGGTCCTTTTCCTCCAATGACTAAACTAGAAAAGATACTAAATTGTAAATGTCTTTATATTTTTCAGTTACTTTTAAATTAAATAATAAACTAAATTTTTGTACTGGATGGGGAAGCATTGGTAAAGGGATAAATAGTTGGTAAAAAATGAATGGTTTAGATAACTTTTGAGATTATGAAATTTGGTTAACATGTTTTTAGATTCGATGTTTGAAATTTTAGTAAAAATTCTATTTTATAACCTTTTCGATTGAGAAAAATCAATGATTTAGAAATATACTTTTTAAATTCTTGGATTTTAGGTAAAAAAATAAGAATATAGGACTCTAGTATTTATAGATTTTCAAACATTAAAAAATGTAATTTTAGAGTTTTCCAATAACATCAAAAAATGAATTTTTAGGAGTAAATTATTTTAATGGGGGGTATAATGTATTAGCACAGAAAGTCAAGGCTTTAATAAGTTTTTTTAGTGATTTATTTGATATTTAAACAAAAAACGTGTAATTTAACATAAAAAAATATTTTCTTTAAAAAAATTAATTTTCTTTATAAAATATAAATGGGGAATATAAATTTATCTAATTAAAGTGAAACAATATCACCATGGTACATAATATAAAAAATATTATATTAAAAAAATATATTTATGTTTATAGAAAAAAAATGTATGTGTACAATTACATAATAATATAAGGATGAATAAATATATGAAATATGGTACCAGTACATGAAATATTATTATGAAATTGAAATAACTATTAAAATATAAAATAGATAACAATAAGAAATGTAATATTAATATACACACAATAAAATTGTTAAAAAATTTATGATGGATTGAAATTATCAAAATATGTCTTAACAAACATGGTAAATATAGAAAATATAAATATCATTTTATTGTATAAAAATACAATAAATTATTCTAAGAATGTGAAATAATAATAATATAATTTTGTAAAATTATTGTTTATAAAATAACAAAGATAATGTAAATATGTTATAATTTTGGGATATAATAAAAAAATAAAGAATGTGTTATTTATTTAATGCATATAGATATTTACCTATATATTTATATAATCAAAATATAAATATTTTACTAATCAAACAAATATTTTTGTTGAATTTATAGTATGTGACAAACAAATATATGTGAAAAATATTTATGTGAAATTAAATCAAGTACACATGAATAAGTGTAAATGATCTGTTACAAATTGTAATAATTATATATTTCTATTAGGTATATATATATACATATACATATATATCTTAAATATAATATGAATATATATATATATATATAATATCAAAAAAAAAAAAGAATAACTGATATAAATGAAAGAATAAAATGAAAAATCAAAAAAATAAGGAAAGCCGGAAAGACTGGTTATCTTCATCCTCAGGCATAGCTCGACCACCTACTAGACCATGACCTTTCCACTGAAACAACGAATTAATTCCACGACTATCAATCTCCCTTCCTTGGATGATGTCAGTTTTCCTATTTATGTATCCCTTTCTCACCATCGAACATGGTCCTCTTCACATTTTAGTCATTCCATCATCTCAAAACAAAATCTATCGAAGCCCTAACACCTCAACTATCTGATCGACCTCGATCACAAAACCCTTACCCTTGTTGGATCCCACTCTCGAAATCCAACGTAGCCCTTCCCTATTCATCAACCTCACCATCAAGTTATGGTGAATCAAAAACACACACACCTTTTGTTTGACGTCTCCATCTTCTAAATATAACATGAATAAAAATACCATTTCTATTTATACATTTTTTTCAGCTTCTCCTAGAAGCTAAATATATACTAGTATATAAGTAGCATTCTATAGGAAGGAAAACCTAGGTTGGACAACCTACGTAGAATCTCCCTCCCTCTATTTTACGTCCTTCAAAATTTATTCTATTTCGTGTTCCCTGGATAAGTAAGAATCTACTTCCATCAGTTTGAGTACCATTAGAGAATACATGAGTCCATTTCCTTCTTTTGGGTGAAACACCTGAAGGTGGAATAGTTTTCTCCCATTGGTTTCTAGTCACCAAAATGTAGGTAGAATAATTATATTTTATATATACAGATATATATATATATATATATATATATTATATTTTCATATTTCAAGCTGAAACATGTATATACATATGATATGTTCAATTTATTCAAGTATAATTAGACATGTATTAAATTTACCTTACATTTTATTTCATTAAATCATAATTATAATGTTTTCATATTAATATGTAAGGGGAAAATAAATATTTGAATATTTGTATATATATTAATATACATATATAGGTTATGTATTCAAGATCATCATATAAAAATATTCTTACATGAATAAATTTTAATTTGTAATTATTATAATTCAATTTATAAAAAAATAATAATTTTTACTATATTTTATGAAAGTGTGTATTATGTTTTTATGTCAAGAATAAATTTTTTTCAATTATATATGTTCATGTATATGTATATATGAATTATTTATATCTTTATGTTTTCAATCATATATGTATATAAATATTATACATGTATGATTATTAATTTATTCGTGTTCATGTTTTACAATTTAAATATATGATATATATACATGTATATAATTTAATATTTATAAAAATATATATATATAAGTACATTTGATAATAAACATCATATGATATTATTATTTTTCATTATTATGTTTAAAAAATTCTCTACGCATGGGATAAAATATTTTCAAAATAATCCATTTTTTATTCATTATATATTTGTGTGTGTGCTTTTAAATGTGTAAAAATTATAAAATTCAAGTTTTTATAATTATTACATATTCTTCAAATATTCTAATTAGGGATAAAAGTTATTTAAATTTATTCAAAGGGTTTATTTAATTATATGTATATATATTTGTATAATTATTTGAATATATATATATATATATTTATTTATTTATATCATTTCATGACTCGAAATGAAAATGTAATTCTTTTCAAAACATGAAATCATCCCACTTAATATATTTAAATAAAAGAATAATTTTATTAATTTTTAATATATTACATTTATACTTCTTATATGTGTTATATATTTTTTCATTTAATTTTATATGTTAAGTGTACATTTACTTTTACTTATAATTCATCTTTAATTTAATATTATAACTATATATATATATAACATTAATGTGATTATTTTGAAAACAAGTAATTTTAAAATTACTATCACGAACACGATTAGTATAATTTCTTATATTTTATGTGCTCATGTTAAATGTAAGAAAGTGAAATTAGATTTCTTTTATTGTATGTGAATTTCAATATGTTGTGGATAATATTATATGTGTACTTTATATTTATGTTTATCATTATTTAAACCCACTATTTTACATGACATCAAATTTACAATTTCCAGCATTTTATGTGAAATTTTTTTCTATTATTTAATGTTTCAAACCATAAAATTATTACTTATGAAAATAAGTATTTCATTCATTTATTTATGGATGAGTTTTGAAATATAAAGTTTATCATTTTAATAAAAATTAATTAATGGGATATTTTAACTACATGGATGTTAATTATTTTATTTACTAGAAATGAAAAAGAGATATGACATGATATTTGGTAGTTCCAAATATAATAAGTGATTTTCCTAAGAAAATAAATTTTTATATAATAATAAATATGTTTTCTTATTAAAAGCATCATTATATTTTTAAATCAAAAACCACTATCGAAGATATATATATATATATAAAGGAAGATAAAAATGTTTTGATAAAAATTGAAACTCTTACATTGTAGATAAGAAAGGGTTGAATAGATAACTCACTCCTAAAGAAGTGGTTAGGCCCAAGATAGTATTCAATGATTAAGTCGACCCATTATTTAATTATAAATCTTTCATAAGATATTCTGAAAAACCACTAGAATATTTTAAAGTGTTTTTAAAGTATAAGTATTTAATAAATAAATACAATTTTTTCAAAAGAGTAACTATATTCATAGGAATTATATAATTTCCGTCAGTGTAGTTTCTTACAAAAGAGTGTATATTTATGTATTCAAATGTGTAAATATTTTCAATTGAATTTTTAAAATCATTTTTCCAATAGATTTTGAATATTAATTTGATAAGTGTTTTCCAAAAAAAATTTAAAAAAAATTAATTTGTTTCCATGAATTTATAAATTATTTTCAAAAAAATTACATTTAATTTATCAAATGTATTTTCAAAATACAATTTCAAAATTCATATTCCAAATGAATAAGAAATTTCAAAAAGGGTTTTAACTAGCTTTTCAAAAACCCTTTATTGGGAAATTTTTCTCATGCTATGATTTTAGAAAATATTCTCTGGTTCATATAGACCATTCATGGAGTTTAGCTTCTATAAATAGTATGTGCTTTTATAGTCATATATATTTATTTTTATTTATTTTTTTGACGATTATATTATGTACGAGTGGTCCTTTTTCCAGAATGATTAAACCAGAAAAGATCCCCAGTTATAAATGTCCATATAATTTTTTGTTACTTTTAAATTTAAAAAAAATATACAGTATTTTTAATAATAGATAAGAATGTATGGGTCTCGTTTTCTACAACTAGAGGACATGTGTACCATGTTCATGTGAAATTACATCACCATGTTAGATATTTGAGAGTACACACATTTTACTAACCCTTATTTAACTTTTTGAGTGTTTGGGGTGTTTTTCATCCTTATATCCTGAATCGGTCACAAAATGATTACATTTTGATTATATTCAACAAAGATTACTATGGAGTATATTCTAGTGAATTTTGAATAATTTTAATATGTGGTTCTTGGTGATTATGTTGTAATATATAGGAATTCCTATAATAACTAAAATTTTCCATCTCTTGTGGATGAAATGTGAGATAAGACCAAGGATAGGGTTATTATAGTGAATGGATGAAATTTAACGTGTTCTTCAGGACAGTAAATTTGTGTAAGATTGTTGTTTTACCAAGTTAGTGGGATTTATTTTTGACAAATTGTGATCGATATGTTTGGTTTTTAGGAAAACATATGGTGTCTTGAAAAGTTTAAATGCATTAGGCTACCTCTATTGTGATATTTACCACTATTAAGCTTGTGAATACATGAGATGCTAGAGACTAGGAGATGTGATGTGTGCCCCCAAAGTTATGTGTTTTGGTGGAGAAATGATCTATGAATGAGGGTCCCAAGTGGGATTTATATTCATGAATACTAGATTTTATTATCAAAAGAGGGATTCCTCTTCTTACATGTTGACCCATAAGTTCATATGGTTTCACTTCTGATAGACTGAACCAAATTGGTCATGTATGTTTGGGAAGTAATTGTTTCAACTATCCCCATGGGACCTGAACTGATGTAGAAGTATATGTGGAGGATATATTAATGATGTTCAAGGCCATTTATCCAAAACATGTTATGTATTCTCTTATTGTTTTGTTGAGAATTGTTTTATGCACAAATGGCTAGTGTGAAGTTGTTGAGAAAGTTAGACATGAAAATCCACTATGATGTTTCTATATTTCTGATGTGATTCTCCACAACTACAATAGAGTTTTTTGACATGATGTTCCAAACACATGGGATATAATGATGGATTTGATCCTTAGTATCGATACGTATAGGTGTTTTCATGCTTTCTGTTGATGGATCGAGGAACAATGACTATTTTATTTTTGATATCTTCGATAAGAGTGGAAATTTCAATCTAAAAATGATGTTAATGTCGTAGACTAAATCTAGATCCATGTATTGGGTAATATATGAATTAGGTTAATGAATACGACTCTAGATTCAATACGTACACTTTTTGGGAAATATTCTGGACTGACACTCTATGAATGGATTGGATATGAGTTTGATGGGTTTTATGGAATGGTTAATTACATTAATGGATTTTTTGATGAACATATTCTCCATGAAATATTATTTTGATTTATAATTTATGCTATAAAATAATGATTCATGCCCTATTTATAATGATCAAGGGGTGAAATTTTAAACTGAAACTTAGTGTAATGGTGGTACATTGACATGGTATGAATACCTATGGATTATGTTTCTAGAAACCAATAATGAGATAAAAAGCAAAATCAGGAGGAAATGATTGCTGATACAATATATTTAGAACCCATATAGTAGGAATATCATGGGACAGGTCCCTAGGGTTATGATAATTGGTTGAGTTATCCATTGATGTGGATATCACAAGATACATGGCATTCAAATTCATCAAGACATGCTCATAAACACTCTAAAAAGTTTGAAGCTGTTATGAATGATTGAATTCAAAATCCTAATGATTAACCATTATTTTTTCCATTATATCATTTTTTGGATGGTATGACAATATAGATTAACAGTGTACATTGGGATAAAAATTTAGGATTACCATTGGGGGTGGCCTATAAAGATTTATTTCTCACCCCCAATTCATTTACTTCATTTTTTTATTAAAACCAAATGTATACATTCTAGTTGAGAAGAAATATAGGATGGATTGAGAAAACTGCCAATATTTTATATTTTAGAATAGTCTCGTGATTAATGTAGGATTATTGGGATAATGTTGTTAGATGTAGTTATAGATACTAGGAATATGAAATGATTTTGAGTTGGTCGTAGATACTGGTGTATTTTTTTTTGAACTTTTTATATTTGATTTCCCCAGTGGTTTATCATTGAAATTTTTTTGTCATTCATATTGGATTTTTCCACAATATTATGTCATATAATAGAATTTATTTATTTAATTTTATTAATTATTTATATTTACTAAATTTTTTATGATTAATAGTTATTAATATATTATTTTTCACTTTTATATGGGGTAATATTCAGCTCTTAGTATCTCTCTTGGCCACCACTTCTAATTGACTGCTTCAAGTTTTTGAGGAGGTGCACCTAAGACCTTTTAGAAATCTTGTACAACTATTGTTCATGGAGAGAGTCAGATAGGGATCTTATGATATTGTATCAGAGGAGGTTTATTCCATCTATTTTAATATTTTTTATTTTTTAGATTGGGATATAAGAATGGGTTTTTTCATTTGATAGATGTCGAGTTGGTTCACTAAGAACACCTGTTTTTGTGGGATATATAAGCTTATAGTGAATGGGGTTGATGTTTTTGGTTTGAAATGTTACACTATTATATTATTTTCACATTGAGGGATGACGATTGTTATCTATATTTGAGGTTTTGTGATGGATTTATGGATCTCAGTGTAACACCCCTAGATTTTATGAAAAATATTCTTTTAATTTCATTAATGTCTTGTGTTGTATTCTACACCAATATTACCTTGCGCTATACGCAACACTGTATTAGCTTGCAGTATACGCAACACTATTCTTGGATCGTGTTACACACAATTTTGATAATAGTTATTCTACGCAACATTGAGTATATATATATATATTCAATGTATAAATGAAATATGGTTGGATTATGTTATATGAAACAACGAAGGATTCTTTCACAACACGCAACCCTGACTTGGCTTGCATTACACGCAATCACGACCTTCCTCGATAGCGTGTGTTGTACGCAATACCGGGTTTTAATAAACAATGTTATATTATTATAATATTGTCATGAACTAGCCGTTATGAATAGTATTAACTAAATTTTGAATTTTATAACATTATTATTCATCTTACACATTTCTGGAACATGGTATAAGAACAAAATAAATTTTTTCGGGTAAAAAAAGTATTTTTCAAAAAATGCAGTTTTGCCACCTTTTGATGGTGCACCTACTTTAAATCTAGTTTTTGACATGTTTATAAGTTCAATTTTAAAAAATAAAATTCTTCTTTGGAATCAAGAAATAAAAATTTACTTTGGATAAATTTTTCATATTATTCTGGTAACTTTCACATTTTAATGAATAGTAAAAACATGTAATATTTTAATTAAAAACAGCTTTTTTCATCATAATATCTTATGTGGTTAAATTATAATATTGAATGGTTTTAAAGTATAAATAGAATATATTTTTACCTTTTAATATAATGAATGTCATTAGCATTGATTTTTCCTTGAATTCGTAGGTTAAATCAATTCAATCTTTTGCAATGTTTTAAACAAAAAAACGTTTTTATTCGACAACGGGATTAATTTTAATTTAATTTCTTCAAATCTTGTGTATTGAATTTTAAAAAATGGATTCCATATTAGGAATCAGTGGGTCCAAATTATGTTAATAGGATACTTTTTATTTTTGGGACGTATGAATAGTAACTACGGTAAATTTTATGTACCATAGTTAATGGTAAATCGGTTAATTAAGGGTAAATATAATATTTTAAAATTACCCTAAAAATTTTCAAAATCCTATTGGATGACTAAAAATCGACCCATATCACCTAAGGGTCAGATTATATTCATTAAATTAAATTTTGTCAATGAAAAAAAATTAATTATTATTAAAACCAAAGAATGTGACAACATGTCACTTTCTTAAATATTATAAGTATAATAATTTTAATCTAGTGATAAACTTAATGAAAATTCGAAAATTAATAGTATCCAGAAATCTAATACAATTATCTAAATCATAGAAATTTATTTAGAATTTTTAGGGATTATATAATTATCATTTATTGTGACACAAAGATGATGTAGTAATTGTCTTATTAATGAAATATTGACATAATTGATATTATAAATGCCCAAATAAATGTAATTTGAGTCTTTTTATGACTTAAACTAATTTTATAGGTTAATATGACATTTTATTGTTGATTTATGTAACTTTTTTCGAACTTATCATTCTGTTATGAATTTCATAAAAATCATGTACCAAATAGTGTCAAAATTGACATAAAATAGTTTTTAAAACAAATATTATATTATTAATTGTTATTTTATTCCTAAAAATCTAAGGTTCGGCCAAATGACTTAGATAAGATTATATATATTAATAATAAACAACTTGGGATTATTCTGGCATGATATAGTAAGTTTATTAACCATATAGTTTAAGAAAACAAAAAGACACGGTAAAAGTTAAATTATTTAACTTAGAGATAAATCTAATTGAATGGGTTAAAATAATAACCTAAACTTGTCTAAATCCTATTGGATGAGAGGATTTAGACCCATACCCACCTTAGCATAGAAATAAATTAATTTGGATCTATTTAAAACCAAACTTGAATTTATAATAAAATAATATTATTAGTTATTCCAAAGGTGCCCCTCTCCTCCCTTATAAAAGGGCACCTCCTCCCTCTCTTCCTCACACAACTTTGAGCCTTAATGCTCGGCCAATCCCTGCCAAATTCTCTTCTCCACTTCCCTAGAAACATCCTAGAGGTTCTGGTATTCTCATAGACCAATTTTAGTGCCCTAAGAGGAGGTCTCAAAGATGCGCTTCAAAGAAGAGGTAATTTCCGTTACTGATTCTTTCACCTTTATTTCTTCTTCCACTTCTTCATATTAGGTTTTTTCATTATGAATTAATAAAATCAGTATCACTAATATACTGATATGTTATTATAAGTATGAAACAATCCTATCTCTCCATCTATCCATCCTACGGAAAATGAAATCACCGCGCGTGCGTACGTACGGAATACCGTCTCCACGCCGTGGTGAAATCTATTTTCCACCAACACCTTACATTGATGGTTATAATGGTGTAAAGAATAAATATAAATAGTTATTATAACATCATACTGATTTTTATATATTGTATCATCCACTCCAATTCAATTCAATAATCATGAAAACGATATCATTGCTCGTGCGTACGTACAGACTACCGTCTCCACGACGCGATGAGATTCATTCTCCACTTTAAACATTCGTGACTGATTATAAAGTACATATAATAAGTAATAATGAAATATATGACATAATAATGATACTTTATTTATGTGTATATATATGTATTTCAACTACTTAATTCCATTCAACTCAATATGGAAACGAAAACAGCGTTCATGCGTACGTACGGCCTACCGTCTCCATGAACGGTGTATTTCTTTCCATTTACTGATTTATTATATATATTTATATTATGAATATATATTATATATAAATCATGTTTTATATTCTGGAATTATGTAATCATGATCTAAGTAATCATATGAAGAATTACAAGTCAAAACATGGACAACAAATGAAACGATTTTACCCAAAACGCTTCTTTAACATGGAATTTACAAAAGAACGGGTAATATAAAGTCATTAGTGAACCATATATGATATCATAACAATGAATATGATTCTTGAATAAGTCAATGACTTTATTTAAATCATTATACAGGAGGTTCGGACACTTACAAAGCAAATCGGACCAAAGGTAAGGGAAAATATCACAATCTCATTTTTATCCGAGATTGTTTATACATTGGTATTTACTGGGGTGTATTTTATCATCCACATCCATGTTTTCTCAATATGTAATTTTATTTCCATACACCTACAATTTGATAAATCCAATTTTACCCTTCGGTGAGTTTTTTGTAAAAGATATGAAAGGAATATTTTGTCGTTTTTCTTACAAGGTACTTTTTTACTTTTCCGATAAAAGTTCGAGAATAATGTTTTTTTAACTTACACGGCATGAATGGATTTTTAAAACATTATTTCAAAGAAGCTTAATTTACAAGTTTTCAAGTTTATTATTTATAAACTTCTTCTAGTATAAAATTGTATGACATGTTAAGAAAAGAAATTGTTTTTAAAGTAGAAAGGATATTTTCCTCAAGAATGGTGTTCATGTGTTTTATCGAAATTACTTTCCATCTAAGATAATAAAGTGTTCTATTTCTATACCAATTATTACATGGATATTATTATGTTGTGATTGAAATATTTTTATGAATTCCTTTACCTTATATGAATTGTTTTATGATTTCACGATGTTTAAGATTTCCATTTTTATTACATGGGTTTTGCTATAATGTATGGTTTATGATTTTGTGGCACACATAATAATGGTATCATTATGAGATGGGTGGGACCTATATCTACCACCAATGCATTGGGTAAAGATTTTATATCTCATGAGATAGACATGGCTGGAACGGTAGGTTATACCGGTTCAGTGAAACAGGACTGAAAAGAGGAGTGACTCGGTTCAGAAAGGGACTTTTTCCACTAAGATAGTCTTGGAAATGAGTCTTGACTAACAAGAAATGATTCTCTATAATTATGTGTGTATGCCACAAAGTTTAATGTTTTAAGTTATGATTATTGTGATTACATTTCACTGCCATGAGTTATCACAGGTTATGATATTATGATCTTTTTTACAGGTTCAAATTTCCAAATGTTATGTTCTTATGTATATGATGTGATCGATATTTCATTTGTTTACCCTTACTGAGCATTTGAGCTCACCCTTTTATGTTTACATTTCCCCAGGATATAATGAAAGGTTTTAGGTACTAAAAAAAGGAACATCTTTATGGGGGATGTTGAAGATCTTTCACCAGGATTAGAAGATTATATTCCGAGTTTCCAAAGACTCTAAACTATTACGATCCTTGTGTGTGTGTTTTTTTATGTACTAAGTATTCCTCAAATGTAATTTAATTTCAATGTACACCAGGCATCGGGTCTCTATAGTTGGTATGAGAGCAAAGGATTAGTCAATCTTTGGAAACTAGGATGCAAAAACGTTAGTGAGATCCCTAGAGATATTTCTAAGGTATGTCTAGGGATGTCCCTAAGGATAATTATACATATATGATATAGTCCTAGAACTACGGTAATGATCATAGAATTTAACCTAAGAAATTAGATATTGAGGATACTCCCCCTTTATAATGTTGTTTTCCCTAGCATGATTTTTTCCTCTCACACTATTCTTTTTGGGTTTTAGACGATGGCTGGAACCCGAAGGAACCGTGTTGATCAATGCAATGGACAATGCAATGATTGCCCTCCTGAACAAACAAATGTTATGGGATATAGAGTGAAAAATATTATTGTTATACTTACACAAGATATGAATCATTCTGGACTTCCAAATGAGCAGAGAAGGGAACAATATTCTATTGAGTCCTTCATGAGGCAACATCAACCTTCTTTCAGTGGGTCTTCTGATCCACTTGTTGCTGAACAATGGATCAGTACCACTGAAAATACATTTTCAGTTCATCAATGTTCTGAGCATGATAAAGTCATCTTAGCAGTATATCGTTTGGAAGGTGAAGCTGATAAATGGTGGAATCTTATCAAGAATACGAGGCCAAGAGATTATATTGAGTCTATAGAATGGGAGGAGTTCACGAACTTGTTTTTCAGTAAGTACTTCCCTCGTATTCTTAGAACAATGATGGAAAAGGAGTTTCTTGAGCTGAAGCAGAAGGATGATGAATCTGTTGGTATATACGAAGCGAATTTTACAAGACTTGCATGGTATGCATCTGGCATTATCATCCAACCTGAAAGTAAAGTTGATCGATTTTTCAGTGGCTTAAAACCAAGTCTTCGAAGGGCATTAGCTATACGAGACTTCAGTAGCTATGAAGAAATTGTGCATTGTGCTATCAAGGTAGAAATGGAAGTTGGTGTTACATATCCATCTCATGGTTTGAGAAGAAACGAAAGATGGAGTTCAAGGAGAAATCTAAGAATAATGGTGAAAATATGATGAATGTTTCCTTATGCACAAAGTGTGGAAAGAAGCATGGTGGAGATTGTCTTAAAGGGACTAGAAAATGTTTTAAGTGTGGAAAAGAAGGTCATCGAGCAGCTGAGTGTCAATGTAATGGAAGTAGGGTTTCTAATGATGTGAACAAAGAAAACACTGTAGATTACGCACCACCAACACTTCAATGCTTCAAGTGCCAGGAAATGGGGAATTATGATAATAAATGCCCTAATCCAAGGGTTTGTGATGATCGACATGAGCAACCGCTTAAGGAAAAAGACAAAGGGAAGTCACATGCGATCACTATTGGCAATGTTGTATATGAAAACGATGTGGTGGAATGATTAAGTGTTTATGTAATGGGATTCCAAAATAATGTTGTATCATGGAGTATTGGAATATTTATGTATTGGTCTAATGTGTTATTCAATGTGATTGAGTTATTTTTTGAAATAAGATGATATGCGCATAATGAAGGGAAAACGAGAAAATGAAATGTTTAACAGTATACATGAGCTCATGATTGATATAAGGGCTAATTGATATCATGGTTTCAGTATATAGAATTTTAAGGATTTTGGTATGTGGAAAGTGTTAACTTTTAACTGCATTCATGTTTTCACTAAGGTTCAATGGGTATTCATTCTTCAAGAGAATACATGATTAAGGTATTCACATGTTTGTAATTTGACCAGCATGATATATCTTATGATATATGGGGGATAAATGATGGCATTCACGTAATTGTTCTGTGAGATTTCAAGTAACCATTTTCATTATACTATGAGCTTGGACCGAAGTATTTTAGATAAGCGTAGAATGGATTATGTTGGACAAAAGTTAGGATAAAACGTTTTTAATATTATTGATGGGATGTTATAGTAATATTGCTTTAGAAAAAGGACAACCTGTAGGACGGGCGACATCCCATCGCATCGGACAAGGCTGTGGGAATCGAACCCACAACCGAAGTGCGACTGGCCTTTATCGCCTACCACTGGCCTACAGGAAGTCCCTGTTTAGTAGAAACTAGTTTTATTATATTAAGCAATATGATATATGAAGTATAAGTCCATTTTAGGAACCATATATGATTAATCTCACCATAGAATGACTTATGTATATTTAATAACTTTTTCTAACCTTTTGTTTGAGACAAATGGAATGACTCGTCATTCTATCACAGGATCTGCTAACACTTCATGAATAACAAATTCAACTTCATTTTATTAAGAGATGAAGTAGAAATTTTTCAAGGCACGAACAATAGTGAGATTGTACCAAAATATAGTAAGTATTTATTCTAATTCAAATTCTTCAACTTTAGGGAAACTATCTTGAAAACCAAAAATGTTGTCCTAGTGCTCTTATATCTAATTAATCAGATGGTACCTTAGATCGTCATAGATTTATGGATTTGTGATTGTTGGCTTTTCCAAAGCCATGTTCTCTACCACTCTCCATCAGAACATGATGGTTAGATTTTTCTTCCATATCCATATTTTCATTTATTTGGAATCCCAGTGATTAGTTTATTTGGGTAACCGTTACATTTTATTCTTTTGTTTTTAAGGATTGGTTTTGGTATTCCTTTTTACGAGGTGGGTTTCTATTAAAGAAACTTTCGAGTAGTAAACCATTTATAACCCCGACGAATTTCGAGGGAGAAATTCATTTTAAGGGGGGTAGAATGTAACACCCCTAGATTTTATGAAAAATATTCTTTTAATTTCATTAATGTCTTGTGTTGTATTCTACACCAAGATTACCTTGCGCTATACGCAACACCGTATTAGCTTGCAGTATACGCAACGCTATTCTTGGATCGTGTTACACACAATTTTGATATTAGATATTCTACGCAACATTGAGTGTATATATATATATATATTCAATGTATAAATTAAATATGGTTGGATTCTGTTATACGAAACAACGAAGGATTCTTTCACAACATGCAACCCTGACTTGGCTTGCATTACAGGAAATCACGACCTCCCTCGATAGCGTGTGTTGTACGCAATACCAGGTTTTAATAAACAATGTTATATTATTATAATATTGTCATGAACTAGCCGTTATGAATATTATTAACTAAATTTTGAATTTTATTACATTATTATTCATCTTACACATTTCTAGAACATGGTATAAGAATAAAATAAATTTTTCAGGTAAAATAATTATTTTTCAAAAAATGCAGTTTTGCCGCCTTTTAATGGTGCGCCTACTTTAAATCTAGTTTTTTTACATGTTTATAAGTTCAATTTTACAAAATAAAATTCTTCTTTGGAATCAAGAAATAAAAATTTACTTTGGATAAATTTTCCATATTATTCTGGTAACTTTCACATTTTAATGAATAGTAAAAACATGCTATATTTTAATTAAAAACAACTTTTTTCATCATAATATCTTATGTGGTTAAATTATAATATTGAATGGTTTTAAAATATAAATATAATATATTTTTACCATTTAATATAATTTATGTCATTAGCATTGATTTTACCTTGAATTCGTAGGTTAAATCATTTCAATCTTTTGCAATGTTTTAAACAAAAACCCGTTTTTATTCGACAATGAGATTAATTTTAATTTAATTTCTACAACTTCTGTGTATTGAATTTTAAAAAATGGATTCCATATTTGGAATCAGTGGGTCCAAATTATGTTAATAGGATACTTTTTATTTTTGGGAATTATGAATAGTATGTACGGTAAATTTTATTTACCATAGTTAAAGGTAAATCGGGTAATTAAGGGTAAATATAATATTTTAAAATTACCCTAAAAATTTTCAAAATCCAATTTTATGACTAAAAATTGACCCATATCACGTAAAGGTCGGATTAGATTCATATAATTAAATTTTTTCAATGAAAATAATTTATTTATTATTAAAACCATAGAATGTGACAACATGTCACTTTCTTAAATCTAATAAGTATAATAATTTTAATCTAGTGATACACTTCATGAAACATTAAACATGAATAGTCTCCAGGAAGATAATACAATTATATACATCATAGCAATTTATTTAGAATTTTTAGAGATTAAATAAATATCATTTATTATGACACAAAGATGATGCAGTAATTGTCTTATTAATGAAATATTGACATAATTGATGTTATAAATGCCCAAATAAATGTAATTTTAGACTTTTTATGACTTACACTAATTTTATAGGTTAATATGACATGTTTTTGTTGATTTAAGTAACTTGGTTTGAACTTATTATTCTGTTATGAATTTCATAAAAATCATGTACCAAATAGTGTCAAAATTGACATAAAATAGGTTTTAAAACAAATATTATATTACTAATTGTTATTTTATTCCTAAAAATATAAGGTTTGGAAAAATTACCTAGATAAGATCATATATATTAATAATAAACAACATGGGGTTCTTTTGGGTTGATATAGTATGTTTATTAACCATATAGTGTAAGAAAAGAAAAAGACATGGTAAAAGTTAAATTATTTAACTTAGAGTTAAATATAATTGATAAGGTTAAAATAATAACCTAAACTTGTCTAAATCCTATTGGATGAGAGGATTTAGACCCATCCCCACCTTAGCCTCTAAATAAATCAATTTGGATCTATTTAAAACCAATCATGACTTTATAATAAAATAATATTTTTAGTTATTCCAAAGGTGCCCCTCTCCTCCCTTATAAAAGGGAACCTCCTCCCTCTTTTCCTCACACAACATTGAGCCTTAATGCTCGGCCAATCCCTGCCAAATTCTCTTCTCCACTTCCCTAGCAACATCCTAGATGTTCTAGTATTACTCAAATACCAATTTTAGTGCCCTAAGAGGAGGTCTCAAAGAGGCGTTTCAAAGAAGAGGTAATTTCCGTTACCGATTCTTTCACCTTTATTTCTTCTTCCACTGCTTCTTCTTAGGTTGTTTCAATATGAATTTATAACATCAGTATCACTCATATAATGATATGTTATTATAAGAATGAAACAATTCTATTTCATCATCTATCCATCCTACGGAAAACGAAATCACCGCGCGTGCGTACGTACGGAATACCGTCTCCACGCCGTGGTGAAAACTATTTTCCACCAACACCTTACATGGATGGGTATAATGGTGTAAAGAATAACTATACATAGTTATTATAACATCATACTAATTTTGATATATTGTATCATCCACTCCAATTCAATTCAATAATCATGAAAACGATATCATCACTCGTGCGTACGTACGGACTACCGTCTCCATGACGCGATGAGATTCATTATCCACATTAACCATTCGTGAATGATTATAAAGTACATATAATAAGTAATCATGAAATATTTGACATAATAATGATACTGTATTTATGTGTATATATATGTATTTCATCTACTTAATTCCATTCAACTCAATAAGGAAACGAAAATAGAGTTCATGCGTACGTACGGCCTACCGTCTCCATGAACGGTGTATTTCATTCCATTAACTGATTTATTATATATATTTATATTATGAATATATATAATATATAAATCATGTTTTATATTCTTGAATTAAGTAATCATGATCTAAGTAATCATATGAATAATTACAAGTCAAAACATGGACGAAAAATGAAATGATTTTACCCAAAACGCTTCTTTAACATGGAATTTACAAAAGAACGGGTAACATAAAGTCATAAGTGAACCATATATGATATCATAAAAATTAATATGATTCTGGAATAAGTCAATGATATTATTCAAATCATTATACAGGAGGTTAGGAAACTTACGAAGAAAATCGAACCAAAGGTAAGGGAAAATATCACAATCTCATTTTTATCCCAGATTGTTTATACTTTGGTATTTACTGGGGTGTATTTTATCATCCACATCCATGTTTTCTCAATATGTAATTTTATTTCCATACACCTCTAATTGTTTAAATCCAATTTTACCCTTCGGTGAGTTTTTAGTAAAAGATATGAAAGGAATATTTTTTCGTTTTTCGTACAAGGTACTTTTTGTCTTTTCCGACAAAAGTATGAGAAGAATGTTTTTTTAACTTATACGGAATGAATGGATTTTTTAAAAATTAATTAAAAGAAGCTTCGTTTACAAGTTTTCATGATTATTTTTAATAAACTTCTTTTAGTTTAAAATTGTATGACATGTTAAGAAAAGAAATTGTTTTTAAAGTAGAAAGGATATTTTCCTCAAGAATGGAGTTCAAGTGTTTTATCGAAATTATTTTCCATCTAAGATAATAAAGTGTTCTTTTTCTATCCCTATTATTACATGGATTTTATTATGTTGTAATGGAAATATTTTTATGAATTCCTTTACCTTATATGAATTGTTTTATGATGTCACGATGTTAAAGATTCCCATTTTTATTACATGGGTTATGCAATGATGTATGGTTTATGATTTTGTGGCACACATAAGAATAGTATCATTATGAGATGGGTGGGACCTATATCTACCTCCAATGCATTGGGTAAAGATTTTATATCTCATGAGATAGACATGGTTGGAACGGTAGGTTATACCGGTTCAGTGAAACAGGACTGAAACGAGGAGTGACTCGGTTCAGAAAGGGACTTTGTCCACTAAGATAGTCTTGGCAATGAGTCTTGACTAACAAGAAATGATTCTCTATGATCATGTGTGTATGCCACAATGTTTAATGTTTTATGTTATGATTATTGTGATTACATTTCACTACCATGAGTTATCCCAGGTTATGAAATTATGATCTCTTTTATAGGTTAATATTTCTAAAAGTTATGTTCTTATGTATATGATGTGATTGATATTTCTTTTGTTTACCCATACTGAGCATTTGAGCTCACCCTTTTATGTTTACTTTTCCCCAGGATATAAAAAATGTTTTTAGGTATTAACAAAAAAGGAAGATCTTTATAGGGGATGTTGAAGATCTTTCACCAGGATTATAATATTTTATTCCGAGTTTCCAAAGACACTAAACTATTATGATCCTTGTGTGTGTGTTTTTGTTATGTAATATGTATTCCGCAAATGTAATGTAATGTCAATGTATGTCAGGCATCGGGTCTCTACACTCATACCATTGGAAAGACTCCAGTTGTTTGTTTTTTATTCAAAAACAATGAATGAAAGAGGCATATCATGCATCATGATAGGAATAGAGATCAAAATATTATAGTAATTCTTATGTATGATTTTTGAGATGATAGAGGATAAGTTGTTTAAACTATCTAGAATTGCTCGTACATTATTTTCTAGAATATTTAGTTGGTATAATTCTACAAAACATGGTTCACTTGTTTATAAATATATATCTGAGGGAAGGTAATATATATCTATGGTGACACCATTAATGATGAGTTTTATTAGGTGTTCCTCATATATAACTACTATAGTGACCCCAATGGGTCATCATGGTGTATCACATTAATCAATTCCATCATTTTCTATGGTTATTATTCAAGGATTTTATCAATGGATAGTTCCTCCAAAGAGAGTACTGATGTGTAGATTCCTAGAGTGATGGCTTCTCTCGTATAGGATTGTGCTTTTGGTAGGTGATTTCATCATATGTGGGACCCCATCAGTGGGTGTTTTTCATGATGATGTGATGTGATGATTGGATTAGAGTGTTCATTTATCCCTATTAGGGTTGGTATTATGTGACATGGATTTGACCTAGGTCTTTCAACCTGGGGACCATTGGTGGGAATTAACCTATACAGCTAGGTGGGAATTCCAAGAAAACATCGTTAATGTTACTCTATTTTATGGTGTTTCATTCATGTGAACTTTGAGGGCTACCCATGAGAGGGTTCATCTTGGGTTGGTATTTTTGTTTTAGGTAGAAGCACATGTTGGTGCTTTGGTTTTTTAGGATGACACATAGTAGGTGATCTGAGATTTTAGTGTTGTGAAAATGATTCCTTTTAATGAATATTCACATAGAGTTATTTGGTATTGATAATGGATTTGATGATTATGAATATTTAAGGACCGGGACTTGGTGATATTTGTGTCGGATGGTTAATCCTGGTGGTTATGAGTGGGGTCAAGATTAATTGAGGTGATTGAGGGTTTGTGGTAAGTGATTGTGACACAAAAGTTTCGGTTGAGTGACAATCTAGTGTCAGTGTGGGTTTTCAGTTTGGGTTATGAAAGATCAGGTTATTTATGGATGTTAATGAGATTATGTATGAATGAAAATAAGGTTATGAGTTGTTATTTTTTTGGTTTATGTATTGGTAGAAATGGAAACATATGCCCCTAATTCTTAAATTATATAGGAATGATTGAGAAAGAAAAGAATCATTGTCAGTCTGATTAGTAGATTGAGAGAATATCAGCTTGAGGACCTCATGATGATATCATGATGTTTTTCCAATGGATGGGTTTGTAGTTTTATTCATTTAGGATATATATACAATTTCCTAATCAAGATACATTAGTGATTAACATCATACATCATCTTGAATACACAGAAAGAGAATTAAATATATGTCAAGATATCTAAATGTCACTTCTGGTTTGATGGAGGGCCACATAAGAGGTTATAATCATAGAGTAGTGTAAGTGAATCCAAATGGAAGGAAGTAAACCATTGTATATTTATGAGTGAGTTACACATGATGGACTAGATCACTATGAGTTTTTTGGATTAAATTTATATATGTTGGCAGTCGGTAATTGATGTCATTTTTATGTGTTGTTTGGGTGATAGGGAGGCGACTATATCCAGTTCTATGTTACGATAGTGATTAGAACATGGGCCATGGACGTCATGTCCAAATGGGATGAAAAAATAATTATACTGCTATAGTGGGGAGTATCAAATCAATCATGGAGGAGTGACCCTTCTGTGAGAAGTATTTATGATATAGTTTTAACCACACCGAGGATGTTAGTGGAACATTAAGGATGTGTTGGGAAGGAGACTCTGGTGGTGGAAAGTATCGTGGATCATAGATGGCTACTATATGGTGAGATATATGGTTGGAAGGTCCATGAACATGATGATGATTTTTGGATGATATTATGACGTTTTATGGTATAAAAGTATGACCATGAACCTTATTTTTAGTTTTTAGATGTTGGAATGTGGTTTATTGACCTTTTATAGGTTATACACCATATCCTTAGAGTTTTTCACTGTAAATAAGTTATCATCTAAGGTTTGGATTCGATTATTTAAGAAATATTTGATGATCTTGGATGGTAGAAATGTGTGGTTTTAGGACTGTTGTTTATTTATGAGGATGAGAAGATTCATTTTTGGCAAGTTGTTAGGACCAAATTTTTTATCAATTTTTTAATTTTCCCCGAAATTTTAATTTTTTACTTTTTGGTGCTTGTGATGTGTGAAACGATAATTTTGTCATATAAGGTGATATGAAATTATTTTTTGAACAACTTTGTTGGTAAAAAATAGGGTTATTTTCCTGTGATAGGTGTCTCATGGAATTCCAAGCAGTTTAAATTTAGTTATAATATTTAACATATAATGAATTAAATATTAAATTACATGTACATGTTTTGGTGGAGATGTATTTTGAATAGAGTATAAGAATGGGATTCAGACTCCATGGATGAGTCTGTAGTGGGATGTTTTTCTTAAGATTTGTGTATACCCTAATAGGGTTTTGAGAATTATGTTTACTGTTTTAAGTATCCATTTAATTCAATAAATTAATAAATTAAATTAATATAAATACTCCACCCTTACTATGGATTCCTACATTTAAAATTAGGTAGGGATAAGAATTATCCCTTGTGTAAGGGACATATCAAGAAGTATGGTTGAATTATATTCCAATGGATATCATCCATAATGGTGATCATGATCGTTCTGAGGTGTTGCAGCTTCTGAGCACAAATTTGAACCTGAAGCATCAATGGTTTCACCTTGAGGTATGAATTTTTATTCTATTCCCCAATAACCATATATTTATCATGAATATTTTATAATTCCCTTTTATGGCCTCTTAAGATCCCCTTGGAGTTTATCAATCCTTAATCAGTTAAAAATATGAATTTTATGAGTTTTGTAGGGGTTTCCCATTCAGAAATTCTGAACACATGACGTGTGCCTCAAGAAAACCATCAACATGATCTTCCTCTCCATAAAAGACATATTGTTGGAGGTAAAGTATGTGTACATGGATGAAACTCCATGTAGTGGTACTTTCCCATGTATTTTAATACATGATTTGGTGGTGTTTTTGCAATACATTTCTTGTACATGGATTACATACTATGTAGTTTTCCATGGGCATGTGGCCATGTACAAGGGAAAACCCCCCATGTGAGTAGACATGGCCATGAAGTATTATCCAATTGTACCCCAATTAGGAGTTGCCATTGTAGTAGTACACAACTAGGACTCGGGCATACCTATGCTATGTAGAAGTATATAGTTAGGTTAATGATATTGGAGAACACATTGTGTACTTGATGTATACACTGTGTAATTACCATCCTTTACGATGTTGTGAATGTTGGTTGATTGTTTACAAGTGATTCATAATCATAGACAATAGGATATGAATTGGAGTATTTTTCAGGTAAAATATTATGGTAGAGCCCATGGTGGATTTAAATGAATTAATAGAATCATTTTGTAGGTTTTAATATGTAATGGATAAGTAATCATCCTATAATTGAATCCATCTATCTCATGGGGGTGATACATAGGATCAGATCCCAATAAGGGTCATGAGAATGGTTGGATGATATTGAATGGGATCTATGAAGCCTTGTTCTACTGTTAGATTAAGAATTTCCCTGATTGGTGGGGCTAGGTTGCAACTCAAGGTGATTGATAGGTTGGGTGTTTGGGAAATCCTAGGGTGTCTCAAAAAGGGGATGGGATTTAATTCATCACCCTTGTGAATTTTTCCTCTTTTATGTTTTTGAATTTGTGAGACCCAATAGATTGAGTTTTATGATGTGTTCTCCACGAGAGATGGGTTTCATCAAAGAGATTATTTGTGAAAGAGGATACCAAAAGGGATTTATCTTCATGTATACTAGTTATAAGTATCCCTAGTAGAAAGAAGCATGTTTAATGTTGTCCTAGATGGCCCTATGTATTCCCAATTGATAGACTGACACTAGTACAGAATATATGTTTTTTAATGGATATATATGTCCAATTGGTAAAAGATCATATATATGAGCCGATGGGCCATAGATATTGACAATGTGTGTTGGCATTAAACCAATATTTGATATATTTTATTTTATATTTTTTACTGAAAATATATTTACACCCATGAGACTATATTCAAATGGTTGATAGTGTTTGGAATAATGATAAACATGTATAGTTCCATTTTTCACACATGAAACTTGATATTTTGGATTGAGATGTCATAAATCATTCTCTATGCCCATTAAATATGACGTTGTACATCATTCTCTATATTAGTTCTGTTAGACTTTTTCATTGTTTGGGTAACACATTAAGGTTTTGAAAATGTATTATTTTTCATATTTTCTAGAATGGTTGGATT
Organism: Viscum album; assembly: GCA_963277665.1. Lineage (NCBI taxonomy): Eukaryota > Viridiplantae > Streptophyta > Magnoliopsida > Santalales > Viscaceae > Viscum > Viscum album. The sequence continues at coordinate 1,531,788,240 of OY728163.1, read as the reverse complement.
GGAGTTATAAATATTTGGTTGATATTTCAGGATGATTCTACATGAATGGGTAGTACACTATATAGATTTGGTATCATAATGAGGCATTGGACACATTTAGTTCACATTATAGGTTATTTTAAAAACATATACTATAAATTATATGGTATACTATATGGAACTAAATGATGGAATATGGTACTACATCAATGGGTTATGTTCCAAATTGATGCACCAGATACTATAATTTTTTTTGTATGGCTTACGTGCTAGGGTTATTTTCCAAGAACTATTGTTTATGATACATGAGAAGAATGTTAGGAAAATAATATATGTAATGGTCGTTCATTGAAATGGTATGAATAACTATGACCGATGAATTTAGGTAATAAAAAATAAATAAAATATGGAGTCATCATGAAATGTTAGGGTATGACTTAGATTAAAAACATTTATAGTATGAATATCGTGGGATGGGTCCATATGGTTGATAGTCTTGGTTGGGGATGATGAGTATATGGAACCTAAATGATAATTGGGAAACACAGTCATTAAGATGTTCCCAATGAAAGTATAGGATTTTCCAAAGATGGTGTGCTCAATCAATCTTGATCCTATGGATTAGTGGTGCTTTTATTGTTTTAATAATAGTTCTACTTCACTAAGGATACGAATATGGAATGATAGAAAACTTATGAAAATATATCATTGGATCAGCATAAGGGGACTCAAACTAATATTTATTTCTCACCAGTTATATGTGGACCATGGTGTGAATATATAACTTATGTATTATTTTTATTTGATCGTTAATTAATAAAGTTTAGGGAGGAGGTACAATATTTAATTTTGGATCGGAGCTGCTCATGTAGAGTCTAGTGATAGGGCTAGTGCGGCTAAATACTCTAGAGACGCAGTCGATAGTTGCTTTTATATAGTGTCTTCATATTAAAATAAAATATGGCACAAGGATTCACATAATTAAGGAAGAAGTAGTTTACATGTCTTGGTAAACAAGATACACATATGATTACCATATTATCTTTGAATATACAAATTACAACATAATTTATTTTTGAGAATAAAATTACTCCTAGTTGAATATCTTTGAATTTTACTCGTAGTACACTTGATGGGTTCTTCAAAAATGAAACAAGATTAGGGAGATATTAAATTATTAGTAAGGTTTAAGTACATTTTATTTTATCAATAATTAGTAATGAATAATAAATAGTAATATTTTAATAAATGAACACACATTAAATTTATTAAATATCATGTATATAATAATTAGATAATTATTAATAAACATGGTAAGGAAAAAAACTACAAACACTGTCCATTAAATTAATAAAATGATAATTAAAACCATATTGAAATAATGTTCTTTTGGAAATATCATGGATAATAAAAACTAAAATCATCATGAAGTCAATTATTAATTAATAAAACTCATAATCTCATTAATCGTGATACCTCTACTGTGAGGACATTAAATTACACAATTTAAACTACAGGGAGAAACACATTTCTTTATAGATTAATTTGTTGTCTTTAAAGACATATTGATTCATTGAGGGGATACATAATACCAAGTCCCAACAATCACTCCGTGTACAACATATTTCTCATATATTGAATAATCAATTTAATTCAACGAAAATGTTCATAATCCTCAAATATTCATATTTATTAAAAAATTATTTTTTTCGATACTTCCCCAAATAAAGAAAATAACAGACAATGTAAAACACTATAGGTAAACATGATACACATACTAATGAATTATTATGAACATGATTAATTATATGTGGTTTTATGGGTAATTTTATGACTAATTATCATAGGAATGCGAATATTTCATGGGAATATTAATAAAAAGAAAAATGAATCAAGAAAGTGAATGATGATACTATCCTTGGTAAATATAATAATAAAACATCTTATATGAGAATAATTTTGGTATAAATACCACATAACCCCAATGGAGCATATGTAAAGTAAATGGTTATGTCATTTATTAATATACATACAATAAAATATTATTAAAATCATTCTTGATGAAAATAATATTTTCATTTTGAAAATCATTTTTTATAACATATATATTTCATAAAATTTATTTTAATTGAAAATAACATATTATTCTTATGATGGTTGTTTTAAAACATTTAGTTCTAAGGATGGTAGGATGTTATGCACATGTCTAGTACATTAAACCAATATTTCCTTTCAAACATTCAGTAAAAAATAAATGAGGATATATTTGAAAATGAAAAAATATTTATTTATGAAATATAAAAAAATGGGTAATAATTACTTGAATAAATGACATTAAATAGGGGAAAAGATTTGTTTTTTTTTAAATCATAGTTTGGATAAAAATATATTTCTAACCAAATAGTGAAATAAAGGCGGATTTTCATAAAAACATAGGATAAATTATTTTAAGTAATAATTAATATAAGTTTTGTAAAAGTACCTAAAAATATCATTAATAACTGGAGGATAATGAAATGAAATAATTTTACTAAAGAGTGGTCAAATAATTTTCAGTCAACTAAAATTCCATACAAAACACTCTTTATTATAATGATATTGTGAAACCAACCCTTTAAATCAACATAATGTTCAAGTTAAAAATAATAAATGAATTGTTTCTATTTATAATAATTAAATACACATAACATAATTTAAATTACATTAAAATATAATTAAAATTTATTATATACATAATCATTGAATATCAATGATAATGACGATGAAATATTACCCAATGAAATAAATTCATTTACGAAATTCATTACCAATTTGAAAATTTCAATTCAAATCCACAAGAATGAAATAACTCATTTTGAAACATAAAATTCCATTAATTATTAATATATAATTATATAAAAACTAAATTGGGTATTATATAGACAATATAATATAAATTAAGTAAAAACATTACACTATGCCTCAATGAAATTAAATTGAGTTGAAATCTATTACCTCATGATTTATTTTGCATTAACATTATTTACATCCTATATATTTGTTTTAAAAATGTTATAAATGAATTAAATAATGATATTAATATTTAAAAAGTCATATATGATCGTTTTAAAATATCTTAACAACCATTTGTTAATAATGTTTCATTATTATAGTTATTTTGGATGACAATTGGCATGTTTTCCCATGCGTGTTTCATCACGAATGATCCATTTTTTCACATGTTATATATTACTCTCATCCCAAAAATAAAAAAAATTCATAATTATAGTATTTATAAATCAATTATAGTTTTTGAAAAAAATCATAAATGATGGCTAAAAAATGTAAAATGTTATAATCACAGAGATGGTATGTCATCCGTATGCATGTGTAAGGGATCTATTTTTGAATAATCATTATGGACCAAAGGAATGTAATATTAGTTAATTTAAAAACTATCATAATATAATTTAATCAATACTATTTCAATAAATATAAATATATATATTATCCATGTGTTGTGCTTATGTAAAGTGAGTCACATTGCTTCCTGAAGGTGGTAGTCAACATGCACACGGAAGATATTATCATCTATTATTGAATAAAATGGTAATTTGATTTATTATCATTGCATAATGAAATATAATTCATGAATATAATAATTATTTCATTTATATCACATATAATCATTAATTTTTGTATTTTTTCATTCAATGTAATGAGTTGGTGAACGACAAACCGCATCGCTTCGTAAGGCAGTAGTTCACTATATACATGAGTGATGTTATTATATCTCCTACAACATGGAATGTATTAAAAGGTATGATTTATATAAAATCAACATAGGTATAATTATTTAATAAGTATCATAAAAATTATTTATATCCATCATCTTACCCAACTATGATAGGTGGTAATGGGGAAAAATAATGACATTGGTTTGAAAGGTGGTGGTCCACCGTAGATATGAATGGTTATTTCAAGACCCATTTGATGGAAGTGGACATGATTGTATTTAATTCTATTAACAAAAAAATATCTTTATATGGAATATAAATGTGTATTATTTCGTCATGGTTTATTAATAATTTAATTAGGTCGATCATGAAATAAAATAAAAAGTCTCATTGAAAACATTTCATCTTCTTCGGGTATCTTCCTTAGGATTGCACTAAATCCTTAATATGACATATTTAATACATTACTTTGAATCATCATATGATATAATAGTATTTGGGATGTTATTTGGTAAGGTATTAGATGATATAAAATGGTGTTATGGTGTGATAAAAATAAGTGGGTGTGGCACTTTATATGTTAGTTGAATGGTAACCTTGAATTTTTTTTAAAAATACTCAATCATAATAAACATTTATCCAAAAACACATTAAATAATGTAAAATTATCGAAATAATAATATATAATGTGGAAATATTTCTATCCAATTGGGTTTTAAAAAGTTTTTTGGTCAATTTATCCATAATCTACTTTGTTTAACTCCCGACAAATTTATTTTTACCTTATCCATGATAATTAATTTTTACTATTTTCACTATTTATTTTCGTCAATATTTATCAATAAACTATTTAAAAATGTAAATTATTTTTATTCCAAATATGGAATTAATATTTCTGAATTCTTTTTATATAATCTAAAAAAATTAATTTATAATTAATCGTGTATGATTGATGGGAAAAAGGGTTCTTAGAAAGAGATTGACCAGTAGTTTACAATGTTTTTAAATAGAAATAAAATTGAAAATAATATTAATGGTACAAATTGGATGAATTGATATAAAATTTTACTTAATATTCATTATAACCAAATTGATATATAATTTATCATTATAATTTATTTAATGTACAATTTGATTTTCAATTAAACATCATTATTTTTCACTACTCAACAAAAAATGAAACATTTTTTAAAAGTCCAAAAAATCAACCTAAGTAAATTTTTGTTTTATGATATCAAAAACTGAAATCTTTAGATTTTTTTTTTAAATTATTATAAATAAATTTTAAATTATTTTTAAAAATTATGAGTAAACCTACTTTTAGGATAAAAATGCATTTTTTTCATAAAATAATTAATTTCATTATATAGAATTATTATTTTATATAATCAATATATAAAATAATATTCATAATTTAGTAATTAATATTATTACCATTCATTCCAATGGCTAGGTGAAAAATATTATATGAAAGAATAATATTTTAATAATATTTTAATAATATTTCACATTTCATTTAAACACAGTGTTCCGTGCAATGGAAGCTAAACTGAGTGTTGTATACAACTCAAAATAAACATAGTATAGTGTGTAACATAATATAAACTAAATTATTGATTTAATTAAATATATATAAGAGATTATTTATTTAAAAATATATTGAAATTAAATTCGTGGTGTGTTATATTTTCTTATAATAATGTTGTTGCATATCATATATTCTCTCTAATAGAATGTTCTAATTTTAAAATATCTGGGTTTTACATTCAAAACATCTAAAATAAATTGTATTATCCCTATTTATACATGATATATATAAATTAATCCTGATATTTGGAAATAAAATTGCTCAAAAATCCACATCTAAAAAAGGGTTAATAAAATATCAGCATTATAAGATATATAGGAAAGTAAAAATGTCATATGGAATAAAATATAACTCAGTTTATATGAATAAAAATATTAGCGGAAATTTTTGTTGTGTGCATTAATGAATACTGAAAATAATTATAGGTACAAATAGTGGTCATTGATCACTAGTAAGTGAATGAACAATATAAATAACTACAACCTCTTAATCTGAATAATAATTTGGGTTTTCAATAGAACCCACATATGATGTTAAAATTATTTGAATTATTCCTTTTAGAATATATCCAATTGGGTTGTAAAAATTAAGAATAAATTTTAGGAAATTCTTGAAAATGTATTCATACATCATAGTGATTCAACATTTGTTTCTCTAGTTTTATTCAAAATAATGATCGGTTAATGTGTCTTTACAGAGGTTATCATGATGTTGTATAGATCACTATCATGAAGAATAATGATATACCCCACATTGATGTTTTTTAACCACTATAAAAATAATAATATTTCTCTTATAATGACCTTCACTCTAGTCATCACCAATTAAGGATGAAAATGTATGATATAACAAAGATAGCCAACTAGATAATGTATTTGAGTTTTAAATTTATACTTATGAAATGTGGAACTACTAATTCCCCTGAAATTTTAATTTATGAGAGAAATATATTCTATAGATATTCCCTAGAATAATTTAGGATAGACTATATGGATAATATTCGTTTGTATTCTAAGATAAATAAAGGAAATGAAGAACAATTTTTGATTGTATTAAACACCATAAAAAATATTAAGTTATATTAAAAAATTAGAAAGTTTGAATTTTGGATATATATATATATATGGTATCATTTATTGGTCACATGATAATGATGTACAATATATCTATTGAACCATCAAGATAAATATTATTAAAAAAAATATCGTAGAATAACCATTATATTTGAAATACATAGTATTCTTTTATTGGATTGATATTATTGACGGGTTTTAAGGAATTTCACATGCATATCAAATCCACTTACCAAGTTGAATCAAATGAATTTCATGATCCTTTGGATAGATGGATATTTTGTAAAATTCAAGAAGCTAAATGGAATGTTTATCTCTGCACTTGTACTCACATTACATTGTAGTGGGTAAAGGATTCTAATATACTGTTTTGTATTGAATAAGTAATTGAGTGGTTTTTTTATAGATTTACATGGTGGATGATTCTTAATTATACTGATTAAATGTTTATGAGATTAATTACACAACTCTTGAATGGATTTTGTTTTTGTAATTGTTTCCTTGAAAAAATAGAGGCATTATAACTATAGGGATAGGTCTAATCTATATACTATACAAAATAGTCCAAACAAAGTATTCAGTTAGAATGAGTTTAATATGATATGGATTTATTATTTGGAATAGGTTAATTATTATGAATTCAAAATACATAACACCTTTGAAAGGAAAATAAGGTAGGTGATGTTATAAGAATTAAATCTCATGAAATGTTATATACAATGAGAATTTAAAAAGATTAAATACTAAAGAACAATAAAAATATATACTTATAAATCGTACATGAATAAATTAACTCTTATCTTTCTCAAATGACCTCTCATCCATCCATCTATATGAATAATAAGGATGAACAGAAATACGATTTAATGTTTTAAAATAATTCAAAAAAACAATCCAAATTTTAACTATGATCATGATAGAAGTATTATATTCAGAACATGGGTGTGTGTTCTTTAAATACGATCATTGAATAAGGATATGTTGGAGGAAGAGCATTAATTATTATTATATTTCCATCATAGATGTTAAAATATATACAGATATTTGAGATATAATTTCTAGTAACAGAACATGAAAAAGGATATTGACGAGTATGTATCCTAATTGATGGTGTGAAAAAATGTTAATTAAGATAAAAATAAGTCTAAGGGGACTATGAAATTACTAAAATTACATTATAAAAAAGGGATAATATCCCCATGGATTTCATCATAGGATTCCCCAATAGAAAAAAATGATATAATATTATTTGGGTAATAGTGTATCACATTATGAAGTTTGAAGAATTTATTGAAATCAGATAAATTTTATTGATTCATCACCATACTAGGTAATATAATAAATTAGTAAGGGTGTTTCATGGAGTACAACCTTCTATTTTGTTTTATTGATACCTAATATTTATCTCAATGTTTAGTAAGAGTATTCAGAAAAAGACTAAGTACATAGTTTAACTTTAGTACTTTATATCATATTTAGATATAAGGTTACTATTAGATGACCATTCAAATACTATAAAATATGTTAAGATCATTATATAAATATTTCAATAATTTTAAGGATTAATACCATGCTTTGGTAAAATTTTCATACAATATATTCTTTCAATCATTCATTCAAATGAATCCTCATGAAGCCCTCTACTGAAAAAAGGAAAGATTCTAAAATGATTTGATAAATTTGGAGAAAGACAATATTTGGACCTTCACTTTTTGAGGAAATGTAAAACAATGTTTGATCCATTAAACAACATAATAAGACTCGTCATAGTAAAAATGTTGATCATGATCCTGATAGAAAATGTTTTTTCTAACTATCATCAGAGGGATATAGAGTTTGAACTGGTGATAAGGTATTACAATGAATATCTCCTTGTAAAAAATTTATAATATTTATAAAAATGTTGATCATGATCATGATATATATCATTTTATTTAATATTATTGATCATATTGGAATGGTAACATATCAAATGGAACATCATACAAACCTCTGTCAAGTTCATGATGAGTTTCATGTATATCTATTAAGGAATGATATACTTGATTCATCACATATACTGAAGTCAATGGATAAACCATTGGAGTATGATCTCCCTTATTAGAAAAAATATGTAGAAATAATGCATCATTGAGATATAGTGTTATGGAATATAAAAACTCACCTGGTTAAATTTTTAAGATGATAACCCAAATTCGAGGAATCTACAAGGGAAATATTATACTTAATGTGGAAGTGGTATAGCCATTTTTTATTTTACTAATAGAATTTTGAGGAAGAAATTCATTTTATGGGGGTATATTGTTATATCCAGGGACTTTTTATTATATTTTGAATATTATACAATTTTAATTCTACAATGTCATTGTTTAAACACAACGCAAAACATAAATGAACCATCACTTTAATATTATAATATTTAATGTGATTATTATCATCTTTTTGTTTGATTAATGGGTATGAATAGGAATAGCTAAATTGATAAATTCTTATATTCATTTTTCCTTTAGTATAAATGTATTTATTTCTTATTAATAGAATTAGTTCTCAGTTTTAAATGATAAGAATAAAAACCATTAATGTTAAAAGATCTATTTTCGTGAAATTAGTTTTCTGATATATTATGTATCATGATCACCAATTAACAATAATTTTGATAAAATATATTTTAAAATTTTAAATAATAATTCATTCAATAAGTATAAGTTTTATATAAATAAAGTAAAAACTAATTGGTTTTAAAATAGTTATTTCTCAATAAACAATTTTATTGAGAAAAAACTAATTTTTTAAGTAAACTAAATTAATCACTATTAATAAATGGTTTCAATTAAATTATATGATCATACATTTAATAAATTTTTTTCAAACTTATATAAAGATAGTTCCAAATAAAATAATTATTTTAATTTCATTATATCATTAAAAATTCATTTTTTAAAAACATGTTTTTTCCGTTCTTTTTTAAATTAATTCCTAAAAATTATAGGAATTTAATTTGATAAAATGGTTTTCATATTATAAATCATTTAATATAAATATTATAATTTCATTTTTATTTTATTTTAATGAAATATAACTGAGGTAAAACATTATAACAATGGTTGAACATAAATTGAGTTAAAATGGGTAAAAACTAAGATATAATGGTTAAAACTCATAAAACATGGTATTAAATTAAATTATTTGAACATATTTCAACCTTATCTAAATAGAACATAACTTTTATAAATGAAATTCCCTTTTGAATGAATAAATTCCTTATCAAGTTATCTATTTGGGTAAAAAACATGAACTACATTAGTTATTTTGGATAGTTATAGTTTGTAAGGTTACAAATTAATTATGAATCATAACTATTGATAATACAACCTTTGTATAATGATCATTAATATTATTATAGTAATATTTTTTAAATTTTCAATTAACACATATGGAAGAAGCAATGGACTAAAACTGTTGAATTGTACCATATAAATCCCATTTATTAGATCTTTTGAGGTAAATAGTGTCACTTGGATATTCCATTGACCAGGACAAAGAAAATATTCAACAATTAATGCATGAGAAAAACTCTTTATGGGATGATTTTAAACTCATCAACATAACACCCCAATCCATGTTTACAAAACTCCCCATTAAAATATATCAATCACACACCCTATCCTTAGAGAATTCACTAATGTAGTAAATGTATACATATCTCCACCTCAACAGAATAAATTTTTAGATTTTTATTTTAATAAAATAATTATTGTACATATCGATTTTTTATATAACTTTTTAAATGATTATATAGTGAGTTGGATAAAAATTATAAATCAATACAATGAAAAAAAGTTTTGTATTTAGGAAATATGCAGTTTCAATAAAACCACTCTTTTTTATTAATTAATTAATTTTTTAATGAAGTGATATTTAAATAAAATATTATTAGAAAATAATATTTATTAAAATTAAATATGATAATAGATTTTTTCAAACTCAAATGATATTTTTATATGGGTTAGGAAACACTTATTTTTAAGAACTAGTAATTTTTAATAAATATGGTTTTTTGATTTCAATGTATAAACATTCATGTTAAATAATTAAATAGAAGAAATAAATATTGTTTTCTAAATAATCATCTCAAAATTATCCAATAGTGAATTTCTATTAATTTTTATAGACTGTCAAATTTTTGGGTAAAAATTAAATCTAGACTGAAAAAAGTATCTGTTATGACATCATAATGACCCAAAATTGATATAATATATTCCATAAAAGGTATGTGAGACAAAAAATGTGTTTCCCAATTATAATAATTTATTTTATATTATTTATTAAAATTTTATACCCTTAATGAATCAACCATACCCTATATTATATTTTAGGTTTTTAAAATCAATTATTTACGAACACACCCCACATCAACCTCACCAATGGAATTAAAATAATGATATCAGTTATTATCCTTATAAATTAATAAAAATCGATCTTATATGCGAATAAATCATTGGAAAATGTCATGAGAATATTTGTGGGTTTGATTAAATTATCATATAGAGTTTAAAACCTAGGCATTGGAATAAATAAATAATTATCCTCCATTTCACTATATAAGCCTACCAAAAATCAATACACTTTTTAGTAAAAACTATTATAACAAAGATATAAAATTAAAATACCTCGATATAGACCTTCCAAGGTTCCTCTAAAATCTTAAGAAGCTCCTCCAAAGCATATAGAAGAGCCACCTCATGGTATTGGATCCTCTCTTGTCATTATTCAATCTCCTTCTTTTTATTATGCCTCTTAATTTATAATTGATTATGTTTGGATATGTTCTTGAACATACCTAATATATTCCATATGATTTACAAGTGATTATAGACCCCTTCAACTCACATTAATCACTTTTATGAATCATTATATATATCATTATATTTCATAAATTAACATATAACTTGTCTAGGTCAATCATTCGTTTAGTGAATATTCATCCCATTTCTATTCACCATAATATAAAAATCAAAACTTGATTGATAAATTTCAGGTATGTAACACATGCTCCTAAACATTGGGATTAGATTTTATGTAATATTATCTTATGTTGAATGATCTATATGGAACACTTATTCATGTAAATAAAAAACATTTCATGGGTATGCTTCGAAATATAGAGCCCTCCAATACATTGAGTATTAATTTTATCTCATGATATTACATATATGGTGCATGGGGTGTTAAAATAAGAACACTATGTTATATTTTCTTGGGTATTACCCTTGAATAATTTTTCTGATGTCTGGATTTATGTTGATTCAACATTCCTATGTTTCTATTATTTTATTATTTTAAATGATGACTCATTGTTCATGATTATGAATCTCATCCATAAAATGTTACCATTTTATTCCACTAGGATGACATGTACTACATTACATCATCCTATGGATTGATTATTCCCATACTAAGCTTTATAGCTCACCATTTTCTTATGTGTATCCCAATATTACCCTTTGGAGTATCATAATAATGATGGAATTTTTAGCACATATTATGGAAGATTGAAATAATTTCATTGTATTTATATTACTAGTTCTAATGATATATACATAATTTTTCTAATATTTTATTATTAATGAACATATGGGATTGAATAATGTCTACCTTAATTTAATAAATCTTGTAATTAATTATATAAATCATATTGTTTTCATATTTGGTATAGGAAGTGAGTCAAGTAATTTTAATGATTGGTATTAGGAAGCTCTTGTGAAACACTTAATGATAATTTTAAAATTAGGAAATAATCCCGAGTTTTTGTGAAGTATATATTATGTTGTTTCCAATAAAATTAATCCTTTTATGGATGCTACTTGTAAATGTGGCTATGGTAAAGGTTACCTGGGTGTAATAAGCACGAAATGGGCACATGGAGCTAGACTTGATCATCACTGGATTCAAGAAAATGGGCCTTACTACACAAATAGTTTGGCACTCTTGAGGGATAAGCTTTCATGAATTCATGATAACGTTTTGAACTTTTAATATTGGAAATAATTCCCTATAATATTTTCTTATGTAAAGAAATTAATAATGGAAAACATATATTTAAACCTGTAAATTCATAGGTTAATGAATATATGTCATTTTTTAGTTATAACTTCAATTTTTATATTTTCCTTTAATATTCTAAATAGAATAAAATTATCATACATGTCTCTATTTTTATTTAATTAAATTAATAGAACAATAGAAAATAATAAAATTTAGTATTATAATACACGATTCTATGCATTATTTTATGTCATGCTAGTTTATTACAACTATTCAAGCACAACTATAAAACATGGAAGTAGATTTATTTGTAAAGATGTCAAATTTTTAAATTATTTCATCCTAAGAATATAACACATTTCCTATGGAAATTCAACTAATGAATTTCCTAGAAAACCTTTTGAAAATCCACTTATCATAATTTGATGATATTCTATGAATGGATTGGATTTTGTTCTATAAGCCCAATTTCACAACCCGTCCCCCGAGGGCTGTTTCGTGACTACCCCAAGCCCACCTCCCATAGGCTAGGGGCTAGAGACTAGCACCAGAGGCGTATTCTTGAAAACTGGGAAGTCATTGCCTTTATTACCTATAAGCACATGTAACCAATCACACATCAAGATACGAACTCATGTAAACTAAATAGTAAATAGAGTGAGTTTAGTATGTATAAGGGGTTAGAATACAATCCCAACTGGAAAGTACAGGAAATTGAAAGTACAAGTAAATTGGAACAACTTTTATGAACACCCACCAAGGATCTTATGTGATGGGTAGGTATAGCTATCGATCGGTCGTCTCTAAAGTACGCCTCATCTACAGTCCACCTCTGAGCTACCTCCAGTCCTTGTACTCTTGTCCTCAGTCAGTTTTGTCCTTCGTCAGCACCAAACATAATGAAGTGAGGGCATATCCCATGCAGGGGTGAGTATAATGATACTCAGTAGGGACCCCAATAACCTCAAGGTTTCAGAAAATCCAAAAACGATAATCCAAAAAGCATGAAATAAACTGAAAACTCGACATAGGTATATTCCCATAAATATACCTTAGTTATCAAGCATACCCATCTCAATCTTGAGGAAACACAAAGTCAAACTCAAAATCCCAAAGCTCAACTCTTCAACAAATGAAGGAATACCCCAACTTTATATTCCACACATGTACACCACACAGAAGAATACCACAAATGTACTGACTCAACTCACACCAGGTATTTCTTATGTATATAAGTAGAGAAGATTAGATGTTACTACTGAATCATCTTACTCTATTAAGAGGCAGACCCACGAAGGATTCCTAATTATTATCAGAACCATGGTGGATTGTAGTACATTGTTAGACCCACATAGGATCATAGTACTTCATAAGTACGTCGTCAGACCCACACATGATCCGAGTACATCTCCAGTACGTCATCAGACCCACATAGGATCTCTGGGTGCTGACCCACATAGGATTTCTCGGTGCTGACCCACACATGATTTCATGGTGCTGACCCACAGAGTATCACTCAATGCTAACCTGAACAATATCACAATTTTATGACCTACACAGGATCGCTCGGTGCTGACCCACATAGCATCGCTAGGTGCTGACCCACACAGGATCTCTATTTATTATTCACATCACAGCCAGCTACTAGGTTCCCACACTAATCATGCTCGTCTCAGAGAGGTTCCTCTCCATCAAGCCATTATTCAATACTCTATCATCCATGAATTAACATGAAGAAGTTACCCAAAGGACTGCCACATCATAGGGGTCTCAATGAAACATACGGTGCATCAATTGGATGCTCAATCTGTAAGTTGTTAGCCATTTTATTCTTGAGGGCCCAGTTGGATTCATGCTCGATCCATCCCGACCACACCCCAACATTATCAAAAACTCAAATGGGGTATACCAAAGGGACTGTCTCACTTTAAGGTTTCTAGTGCCGCTGACGTTTTATTAGATGGACCCTCGGTGCCAATGTTATTGCCAAAAGAGCGTATATGGTTGAAGTTGGCCCAGTTTTTGTCCAACCCCACCCAACCCAGCCTGGGCCGACCCAACCCAGTTTGGGTCGACCCACCCTACTATGTCTGGTGTGGACCAGCCTGCGCTGGGCATCCCCTCCCACGCTAGGTCGTTGCAGTGTGGCGCAGAGGCTGTGGGGTCTATAATGTATGCGATATCCATGGGGGTCATTGTCGCCATGAGGCGGTGGAGGCCATGGGGTGACGTGAGGTCGTGGGGCGACAGAGGCCGCAGGGTAGCGGAGGTCGTGGCGACGCGAAATTGTGGGGTGGTGTGAGCCAGCAGGGTGGTGCAAGCCTGCGGGGCGGCGGAGGCCGCGGGCGGCACCGTTGTGTCGTCGCCTTCATCGCGCCCGATGGTTGTGTCAGCCACTGTTCTCATGCCCCACCGAGGTTGGTTGTCATCCTCCTCCATCGCAGTGATGACAACAATTAAACACAAGATTTGCGTAGAGGTCAGACTATGTTTATATGGTCCGCACTCTCCATGTTAGAGTAGTAGCTAGCGGCAATAATATCTTCCTGATTTTACAATGAATTATCAAGAATGGGTATGGGGAAGAAATTCAAACAACCACCCTATGTCAAAGGTTCATTGATGTTGGGGTAATAAATAATTTGAAGATGTCGACATTCATCGCGCCTGCCAGACACCTTTGATTTCGGGCTCGTTCATCTATTCTTCATAGTAAAAGACGTTCTTCATTTGCAAGAGTGTTCTTAGTTAGAGGATGAGTTTCTCCAATATTATCCAAATCTTCTCCATTTGCCAAAAGTTTCCCCAATTCCACCAAAATGAGTAATAACCAACTTATTAATTAAAATCAAGTAGATTAAAAATGTTGGCATAATTAAAAATCCTGACACATTTCACTAATTTTTGGTTGGCTCTAACAATTAAAATGAGGTGTTGGAATATTCAATTGTATCAATTTAATTGGATCAAATTAATGGAGAAAAAACAATTAATGTGGAGTTGATTGGTTTCTCTCCCATTAAGAGGGTTCAGGTGTACCCCACAATTAATTTAAAATTTGGATGTTTTAAATCTGGTGGTCCCTAGGTTTATAACATTCGCGTGGGAGTTTTTGTTTTAGGGGGTCCACACCACCATAACCCATGTTGAGGGGTTTTAGAAATAAAAATGTTAGGCATTTTTATTTTCTTTTATTCTTTCACGAAACGAAAAAAAATTATCTTTCACCGTCGACCAACTATGATCATGGTGAATCTCTCATTAAGAGAATATTGACGTTGCGAGTTCAACGGTTCCCTCAGATTTCAATTTCAAGAACCGGTTAAAAAGTTACAAAAACCTGTTTGTAGGTTTAATGAACGTACCTGAAAAAAATCAAAAATTCATTCCGGGTACACCAGTCCTCAGAATCACGCACTTTTAATTTTCTTGGACTTGAAAAATCCCCATTAATAAAAAAATAACATGGAAATTCTGGGTTATTACATTCTCCCCACATCAGGACATTATGTCCTCAAAACCCACATCACAAAACTAGGAAAACAAGTGGGGGTACTGGGCATGAATCTGACCCTCCCACTCCCATTTTCTCTCTTGGAGGTTCCCATGCTGCCATCAAATGCACACAAGAGGTATCAACCACCCATGAAGGACTCCCTTATGTCGATCCTCAATCTCCTCTAAAACCTCTGAAAATGTATCCCCATAGTCAATGTCCAGCTCTCCATGGTCGATGATGTGAGAAGGGTCATGCACGTATCTCCTCAGTTGGTTTACGTGGAAGGCGTTTTGCACCCGGTGCAACTGAAGGGGAAGTACTAAGCAGTATGCCACCTCGACAACTGTACTGAGGAACTGAACGGGTCCGATAAACCTTGGAGATAACTTGTCGCCTCGACCAAATATCTGTAAACCTCATCAGGGTGAGACCCATAGAAAGACGTGGTCTCCATCCTCACACATGAAAGGTCTCCATCTCCTATCTGCATAAGAAAAATTCCTACTCTGTGCAGTCTTCATTTACTTCTGGATGACTTGTGCCTTCTTCGTGGTAGACCATACCATCTCTGGTCCCACTTGTGCTGACTCCCCTTGGTCAGTCCAGCATAATGGTGATCTGCATGGTCGACCATACAAGGCCTCAAAATATCTCATCCCAATGGTTTAGTGATAGCTGTTATTGTATGAAAACTCTACCAAAGTCATATGATCCTCCCAACTATAACCAAAGTCTAGGGGTGCAAGCATGTAGCATTTACGTGGGGGTCTGAATGGTCTGCTCTGTCTGACAATCCATATAAGGATGGAAGGCGGTGCTCAAATGAAGCTGTGTCCTGAAAGACTCCAGAAACCTCTTCCATAGCTGGGAAGTAAAATGTTCATCACAATTGGAGTCAATTGTCGAGGGTATTCCATGTAGCTTCACAATCTTCTACACATACAGGCATCCCAAACTGTCTATTTAACCATGCTCTCTGATCGGTAGGATGTGAGCCAACTTGGTGAGTTGGTCGACGATCACCATGATAGAATCATGAAATCTTGATGTATGTGGAAGTCATGTCATGAAGTTCATGTATATCCCATCCCACTTCCACTCTGGTACATCTAAAGTTTTAACCATTCATGCTGGTGCCTGATGCTCCACCTTCACTTGCTGACAAGTGAGGCTCCAAGAGACAAACGTTGCAACTACTTTCTTCATTCTCATCCACCAGTGCTGTTGTTGGAGATCCTATTACATATTCACCACTCTTGGATGTACCGCTAGAGGGGATGTGTAGAACTCCCTCAAAACATCCTCCCAAAGAGACACTAGCACCATGGTACATCCTTTGAAGAGGATGACATGCTCCTCACCTTCAGGAAAATCCATCAGGTTCCTGCCCTGTGAAAATTTGAGCATCTTGAGCCTCGTAGTCAGTGTCCCCACACTCCACCTCCTTGACTCACTGAAAAAGTGGGGTTGTAATAGTAAGATACTAATGACAACATGCTCCATCCTGTTCCACAATGTATATCTACAAATCGGCCAGCTTCTTCATCACTTCGCCAAGCAGTTGTATACCAGACCTCATACTGAGTGCATCTACTACAACTTTCCCATTCCCATGAGTATAGACTATCTCGAAGTCGTAGTCCTAGAGAAAATCATGAAAACGTCATTTTCTTAGGTTTAGGTCCTTCTGATAGATGATATACATGAGACTATTGTGATCCGAGTAGACTTTAAAACGCTCACCCATCAAGTAATGTCGCCTCATCTTCAAGGCGGAGACTACTGATTCTATCTCTAGGTCATGGGTAGCGTTGCTCTGCTCATGTTGTCTCAGCTTTCAATAACCATATGCAATCACTACTTGATCCTGCATTAGGAAACAACTGATCCCAGTCCCTGATGTGTTGTAGTAGACTACATACCCAACTCCCTCCATCAGTAGCCTCAAGATGGGGTCACTAGTCATCCTTGACCATAGCTCCTGAAAACTACACTAGAATCTCTCCAAAAAAACGAAGGTTTTCCCCTTATTCTTCAATTATGATTGAGGTCTTGAAACTCTGGAGTAATCTTGAACAAACCTATGGTAGTATCTTACCATACACATGAAACTCCGTACATCCGTCACACTCATGGGTGCCTTCCAAGAAAGTACCACCTCAATCTTTGTTGGATCCACTGAAACTCTAGCCTCCGATATGACATGTCCTAGAAATTCAAACTCTCATATCATGAATTGTAACTTGGAGAGCTTATCAAAAATCGGGTGCTCTTGGAGTGTGTCCATAACTATCTACAAATGATAGGCATACTCCACCTCAGTATTAGAGTATATCATATTTTCCTCGATGAAGACTACTACAATGAAATCAATATATAGCTGAAATATCCTGTTCATGAGTCCCCTAAACACTGCTAGAGCATTGGATACACCAAATGGCATAGTAAAGAACTTGTAATGGTCGTACCGACATCTGAAAGTCGTCATCTACAAATCCTCATCTCGTACTCTAAGCTGGTGATTGCTGGATCTGAGGTCTATCTTCGAGAAACACTGTACTCCCTTCTGGAGATCAAATAGGTCATCAATCCATGGATACTGGTACATGATTTTCATAGTCATCGGGATCAGGAGGTGATAGTCAACACAATGTCTCAATCCCCCATCCGCCTTCTTGGCGAACATAATTAGGGCTTCCCAAGGAGACACAATAGGTTGAATGATACTTTTCCCCAATATGTCATCCAACTGTACCAGCAGCTCACGAATCTCAGCAGGAGCCGTCTGTAATGTTGGTGTAGATATCGGTGTAATCCCGGGGTAGAAGTCAATGTAATAGTCCACCTATCTTTAGAATAGGTAGACCTGAAACATCATCAGGAAGACATCTGATTACTTGTCCACCACTACAAGATAACTCGGACTCTCCAAATCAACTTCTCTGAGGGTAAGGCTTTCCCACTGATGGGTGATCAGCTGCACTCTCTACTAGGTAAGTCCATTTTATGCAGCAAAGGCTCCCTTCTCTCTAGTGAAGGTAAAACTAGTCCCATTTGTACGGAAAAACAACACATAGAACCTAATGAAATAAATCTGAGCATGGACTGTAGATGACCAGTCCATAACCAAGCTAATGTTGTAAGGCCTCTACGCCCCTACTAGGAGATCCCAGCCGATGCTCTCACCTCTTAGAGTAATCTCACACAACCTGCACTAGTGCGTAATTTTCAAATACACTCCCAAAAGAGTCTCTATTTATAAAGTTAAAGCCAACCACTTCGTCAGAATCTCAGAGCTCCGAACAAGGGAAGTGGAAATAAAGGAATGATTGACACCAGTGTTTATAAGTTCTGCAGATAAGGTGCAATAGACATAGATCGTACATCGTATCATCTCCGGAGTGTCATGATCATAGGCCTCAACTACCTAGAGCAAAGATCACCCATGTCCTCCTTCTCCTTACGATCGAGGTGGATCTCCTGGAGGTGGTGTCGGTAACATCTTGAATCATCACCCACGAACAGTTACATAGCCAGCTTCTCTGCCATGTTCACCTTCACCTTACGGTCCTCCTCGGTCAAACCTCTATATCTTCTTGGTTGGTCCTTTGACCATCTGCTGATCTTGGAGGATTAGATAGGAATGAGCCATGTGACCCGTCCCTCCACATGTGTAACACTGCCCACTCCTAGTATGATAGGTTCTACCTTGGGTACGAGCACAACTGACCCTGAATCATGCATTCGTCCACCAGTAGGTCTTGTCCTCTTGGACCTCTATGACATATATGTACATCCATCTACGGAAGACTCTACATAGTGTCATTCGGTGTTGGGTCATGCTATTATTGACTTCTCAGAAAGGAAGCTTTCTACTAAGAGGGATCCCTCTAACACCCCTGCAAATGTCGGGATGCTATGTGAAATCATCGATGCCCTAATCTCTTGCCTGGGTCCCTGCTCGACGGTCTGGGCCCTGAAGAATGGGTCCCGCACCATATATGTGGAGTATCATGTGAGGCCAATAACCGTGTTGAGTACAAATCCATATCCAAGTTTCATTTTAAGAATCTCTTGTATGCGCACTACGTGAAGAGGCACTGGAACAATCTCTGCCTAGAGAAGCATCATCTAGTCATGAACCTTGGGTATCAAGATCCACCATCTGTCTGCTGCTTCCAGTAGTATACTGGCATCATGGATCACCTTGATATCATCTGGTGTCACTACAAGTCTGAAGACTCTCAAAACGGTCTCTAGACAATCCTCAGCCACATGTGGGTCCATCTCTCCCCTGAACCTGGTTGGCCTCTAGCACTAAAACTCATGAAAAACGCTCAAGTTGCATGTACCGACTGCTGCTAGGGCCAGTGGTATCAGTGTCCCAATGGGTAATGCTACCACTGATGCCTCTGTAGGTGCCTCTACTGGAAGATGGACATGCAGCGAGGCCCCATCGCTCGGTGGGATATCAGTGGGTACTATATCCGGAACCCTATCTGGTTGTTTGTGTGGAGGAATCATGAAAAGAAACAGGTGCACCATGGTCAATAAGTTAAACTTAGTGAAATAACTCTAAGAGATCACAAAGAAAACTCTTCAAAACAGACACGCAATCAGTTTTTTCATTCACTAGGTCAGAAAATAGAATTCAGGGTCCTGGTGTATGGATACGTTGGCCGCTGCACCAACATTGAATTACCTAATCTAATAATCACACTCTCTACAAATAAAACTATTACCATTTAAAATAAAGATCAGATTACTATGTTTTATGGTAGAACCTACTCATCTGATACCAATTTTTCATGACCCATCCTATGGGGCCCATGTCGTGACTACCCCAAGCCCGCCTTTCATAGGTTAGGGGCTGGCAACTAGCACCGAAAGTGTATTCCCTTGAACCGAGAATGCATTTCCTTTACAACTTATATGAACACACAACCATGAAAACAACAAGATAAGAACTCAAGTAAATTGGATAGTAAACAGAGTGATTGCAGTGAGTAAAAGGGGCCTGAATAGAAACCCAAGAGGAAAGTACATGAAACTTAAAGTACAACAAAACTGGAATAGCCCCTGTGAACACCCTCCAAGGATCCGGGCTGCAGCATAGGTATAGCTCTCGATCAGTCATCTTTGCGGTACACTTCATCTAAGGTCCACCATCGAGCTACCTGAAGTCCTGGTACTCTTTTCCTCAGTCAGTATTGTCTGTCATCTGCACAAAACACAACGAACAGCAGACATAGCCTGTGCAGGGGTGAGTATAACAATACTCAGTAGGGACCGTGAGACCCTCCAGGTCTCACAAAATCCACAAAGAATAAACCAATAAGTATGAACTCAACTGACAACCCTACTTAGGTATATTCCCATACATATACCTAAGTTATCAAGTATACCAATCTCAATCATGAAGAAACATAGAGTCCAACTCAAAATCCCAAAGATCAACTATTCCACAAAGGAACAAATACCACAAAGGTAAGTGCTAGACAAGTACGCCACAAAAGAGAATACCACAAAGGTACTACCTCAGCTCACACCAAGTATATCTTAGGTACATAAGTAGAGGTGATTAGATGTAACTCATGAATCATCTTAATCTGTTAAGAGGCAGACCCACAAAAGATCCCTAATCATAATAGGAACCACGAAGGATCGTAGTACATCATCAGACCCACACAAGATCCTAGTACTTCATCAGTATGTCGTTAGAACAACACATGATCCAATTATATCTCCAGTACGTCGTCAGAGCCATAAAGGATCTCTAGGTGCTGCCCCATACAGGATCGCTCGGTGCTGACCCACATAGGATCGCTCAGTGCTGATCCACACAGGATCACTCAGTGCTGACCCACACTAGATATCTAGGTGCGAACCCACACTGGATCACTCAATGTTGACCCACTGAGTATCTCTAGGTGCTGACCCACACAATATCGCTATTCATTATTCACGTCACAGCCAGCTACAAGGTTCAAGCACTAATCTACCTCATCTTCGGGAGGGTTCTACCTCAATCCACTATTCTATACTCTATATTACATGAATTCCCATGAATAATTAACCCATAGGACTGCCACGTCATAGGGGTCTCAATGAAACAGACAGTGCGTCAATTGGACGTCTGGTCTATAAGTTATTAGAACTTTTAGTCCCGAGGTCCCAGTTGGATTCGTGCTAGATCCAACCCAACTATACCCAAAAGTTATCCAAAAATCAAATGGGTTATACCAAAATAAATCATATCCCTATAAGGTTTCCAGCGCTGCTAATGGTTCATCAAACAGACACCCAGTGACAAAGTTAAAGATAAAAGAGAATATAGGGTAGATGTTGGAATGGGTCTGGTCCGACCCGACCTGCTAAGTCATGTATGGACCACTAGGTCTGTCCTGGCACATGCTGGGTGTCCCGGCCCGCACGGGGCGGCTGTGGTGCGGCACGGAGGCCACTGGGGGGGTGTGGGGCGGCACAGAGGCCATGAGGACCGCTAAGGCCATGTGAGCCACATGGGCTGTGGTGGCCGCGGGGTGGCGCGAGGACGAAAGACGACGCAAGGCAGCGAGGCTATGGAGGCCACGAACGGGATGAGGCTGTGAGGCAGTAGAGGCCCTAGGATGCACGAGACTGTGGGCGGCGGAGGCCGTGGGGCGGCGGAGGCCGCGGGGTGGCGGAGGCTGCGGGGAGGTGGAGGTCACGGGCTGCATGAGCCCTCGGAGTGTCAAATGCTTTGGGTGGTAGAGGCCATGGGCGGTGGAGGCCGCTGATGATGCAATGGTTGCAGGGTGGCAATGTTGCACTGTCTTCTTCGTCACGGTCAACGGTGGTGCCATCCTCCATTCTCGTGCCCCACCGATGTTGGTTTCCATCCTCCTCCATCGCAAAGAACACAAAAATAAAACACAATATTTGTAGAGAGGTCATGACATGTTTTTTTGGTCCGCACTTCTATATTAGAGTGGTAGGAATAGCTATAATATCTTCCAGATTTTATGATGAATTATCATGAACAGATAAGGGGAAGAAATTCAAACAACCACCCTACCTTGAATGTTCATTGATGTTACCGCGAGAAAGATTTCGAAGATGTTGACGTTCATCATGTCTTCCACACACCTCTAATCCTGGGCTCGTTCATTGGTTCGTCGTAATTAAAGACATTCCTCATTGGCAAGCACATTATTCGTCGGAGCATGAGTTTCTGCAAGATTATCCAAAGCTTCTCCCATTTCCTAATGTTTCCCCAATTCAACCAAAATGAGGAATAACCAACTTGTTAATTTTTATTATGTAGATTAATAATGTGGTCACATTTAAAAATGATGACACATTTCACTAATTGTTTGTTGGATCTATTAATTAAATTGGGTGTTATCATATATAATTGTATCCATTTAATTGGCTCAAATTAATGGAGGAACAGAATTAATGGGGAGTTGCGGGGTTTCGACCCCATTCATAGGGTTTGGGTGTCCCCGCCATTAATTTCAAATTGATAGGATTTAAATCTGGTGGTCCACACCTTTATAACATTCACGATGTATTTATAGGCTCTAGGGGGTCCCCACCACCATAACCCTTGTTGAGGGTTTTCAGAAGTAAAAATTTTATACATTTTTATTTTATTTTATTATTTCATGAAAAGTACAAAAAAAATTATCTTTCACTCTTGACCCACTACGATCGAGGTGAAGGTCTCATTAAGAGAATACCAGTATTGTGAGTTCAACGATGCAATAAGATTTCAATTTCAGCACTGGTTCAAAAGTTACAAAAACCTACCACATGTTTACTGAACGTACCCAAAAAATTCAGAAATTCATTTTAGTCACACTGGGCCTCCGAATCATGCGCCATCTATTTTTGGGGACTCGTAAAATCCCTACTAATAAAAAAACATTTACATGGAAATTTAAGGTCATTACAGCCGATGTAAATTACCAATAAAAGTAAATCAACCACTATATCTGAAATCCCCTGCAGATTATATGAATATGTAAGGTAGAGGATGAATTTATATGGTACCAATTTTATATGAATGATATTATTTCATATTGAGCAAGAGTATCTAGTATAAATAATTAATAATAATGAAAATATTATAATTTATTTCATGACCATTGTAATGTTATTTACTGATATGTTTCCGAATGAATTTTATTATATTCCTTGAAAATATGAGGTTGAGTTCTCAATCAAGCTCAGAACCATATCATGGACAATTTCCAGGACACCATATAGAATTTCCATTTTTTAACGTGATGTGACAAAGAAGAAACTAATGGGTAATATAGATAAAAGGTTTATATTCCCTAGTGCTCTACTATGGGGTCCATTGGTTCTCTTAATTAATAAAAACTGTGGGTTAATGTGCTTTTCAATTGATTATAATGATCTCAAGATGATCACAATAATTAAAAATAAATATCTTCCCTATATTTATTAATTATTCATTCATCTACATTGATACACATACTTCTCTAAATTGGATTATAGGAAACGGTATTGTCATGTAAAGATGGATAAGGTGTAAATCCCTAAGACTATACTTTGTACAAGGTACAGGTACTATGAGTTTATAGTGATTTCATTTGGAATCGCTAGTACTCAAGGACATAATGAGCGTAATGAATACTATCTTTATGGATTACCTTTAAAAAAATTATACCTTTATAGATTTTATTCTTATTTACTACAAAATGAAGGAGGAACAAAATGAAAATTTAAATAATACTCTGTAGTATTTGAGAATGGAAAATTTAATTATGATGTACATTAAATGATAATTTCAGATAGAGAAAGTAACCTTCCTATAGAATGTCATCACCAATAAACAGATATCTATAAATACCTCAAAAATTGAGGCAATTGAAAGATGGAGAGGACCAATATCAATGAAACAAATATAGAGTAAACTTGGATTATCAATGAATTATAATTGATTTTTTTAAAAAATTCATATGATTTTTATCCCAATTATGATTACTACTCGGAAGATATTTGTGTTTGTTTGGACTAATATATATGAATAACTCATTAAAGAATGAAAAAAGGGGATAATCAATGCACATATTCACTCATTAAATACCACTGGGGAAGGATTTTATATTTATAGTGACGTGTCCAATAAGTGTTTAGGTTGTGTACTCATTAAAGATGAAAAAGTGATATTGCATATGCCTTGATCAAATTAATTATCCATGATTAGAACTACCCAATGCATGGATATGAATCAGAAGCAGTTAACTTCACATTGTAGATTTGGTGAAATTATATCTATGAAGGATACTATGATTTATATATATATATATATATGGATCATAAAACTCTATGATATATATTATCACTAAATGTACATAATAAAAAAAATTAACATTGTTAGGTATTATAAATTATTATGATTTTTCAATCAGTTACCATCATTGTAAATACAACAAAGGGAATGAAACTATGAATATAAATGATCCCAGAACCCTATCCATGATGATAATTTCAAGGTATCTTGTCTTCAAGTAATGTAAAGGATGGACATTGGAATCATAAATGTATCTTAATCCAAAATTTTAAAAATATACACTCAACCATATATTATTGATAGGGTCAATAAGTCCTTGTAAGATAAAGAGATTATATTGAAAAATCTAGAAAATATTTAAGAGTCAAACATTGTAAAAATAGAATTATAAGATTATAACCCATATATGTGGACCATACCACCATAGAAGAGGTAACCTATGTATTATGTTAATAGATCATCCTTCTAAAAAATTTTAAGAAGTGCTATGATGTATAAGGATTTTATCAAAAACTTATGGTGGGACGACATGAAGAGGTAGATTATAAAGTTTGTATCTCAATGCTTGGTGTGGCAATAAGTCAAGGTGGAACAATATAAGTATAAGGATTTGGAGAAATTATTTCGACACTAATGTGGGAATAAGAAAACATAACAATTTATGTCATTATATAACTCCCATGGACAACTAAAAGAGAAATCCCCATAAGGGTCGTAGATGGTAACCTTACAATGTGAGCACATTTCATCACTATCATGGAATATTTCTATATTGACCAAATCACCCATATAATGAAAAGGGGAGTGGTAATAAAACATGGAGTTAAACTATTTATTTTATCTAATCAAAATTCAATGTTTACAATAAGGTTTTTGAGAGTACTTCTTTACGAATTTGATATATAATTGAGATTCATTACTACTTATCAGCCTTGGATGGATGGATAGTCTTAAAGGACCATTCAAATCATGATGATATTTTGATATCATGTTATAAAGTGTTTCAATGATTTTGGGATCAACAGATTTCCCTCGAGGTGTATTTATATAAGAAAAGTTTCCATTATTAAATCCAAATGGATCCTTATGAGGATATTTATAAGAAGAGGTTTCCCACTCAAAAATTCTATGATCAAGATTGAGAGTGGAAGCTTACGGGACCTGATCATATCCAAGATATAACAAACAAGGATCAAATTATTCATCATAATATGAAATAAACACCAAGATAATAGAACATCTATGCAAAAAAATCATCAATGGGTCTTGGTGTATAAGGTTTGACAAAAATTGATCCATTGTATATCACCATGGAAGAATGCTATGTGGTTTGGGAAGAAGTGAAATCTTATTCCTAGATACATTGTCTCCTTTGATATCATTGGCTACGTTATAATGGTGTCCAATTGATAAGCACTCCCAGAAAACCTATCTCATGTGCATGATGTGTTTCATGTATCCCTATTTAGGAAGAACATAACATACCACACACATTTATAGATTCTACATGTGGAACCATTAGATAATTATCTTTCTTATGAGTATCATCGAGTGAAGAACATAGATTGTAGATACAAATTTCTATGAAATATGACAAATCACTTGGTCAAAATTATAAGACAGAATGATATTTTTGAGGAACCAACAAGGGAACCATAAGAGGTGATGAATTAGAAGTACCCTATACTGTTTATTCTATACAGTGAATTTTTTTAAGGAAAAAATTATGAAGGGGTGAATAATGCAACAACCGGATGTTTTATAAATTAAATTCCTATTTGAGAGAATAAATTCCTTATCATATAGTCTAGTTATATAAAACCCATACAATAATATTTTTATTATGGATAACTATAGTATATTAGATTTTAAAGAAAATTAAATTTCATAATTGTTGATAATATATCTTTTGTACAGTGAACATTTTGATTAGTATATTAATAAATTCATATTAGCACATATGAAAGATGTGATGGCCTTAAATAGTATGATAATAACAAATGAAGCCTATATATTAGAGATTTTTGGAGAGATAACATCATCAGGCCTTTTACATTGAATAACCCAATCCGAGAATAAATAGTTAAATCATGAGAGAAATCATTTATGGGAGAATCTCAATCGTATCAAGATTATAGCTAAAATCCTATTCATTGAACCAACCTAAGAAAATATGACAATTGCATGTCTTACCCTTATAGAATTCAGTGTTGTAATACAGATTTATGTTTCTTATCCCTAATAATATGGATCTGTATATTTTATATTTAGTAAAATAATTATTATATTTATAACTTTATAAAATAACAATTTAAATGATTGGATAATAACATTGATAAAAAAATATTTTGATACACAAAAGCCCAAGTTATATTTTTGGAAATATATAATTTCAATCAAGACACTAGTTTTTTGCAATTTTAATATTTATTTAATAAATTATTTTTTAATAAATTATTTTTAATATATATTATTTATAAAATTCAAATGATAATTTGGTTTTGTGAAGAAAAATTTATCTTTAATGATGATCAGAAAACTATTATTTGAACAAAACAATATTTTTAATTAATTGGGGATTGTTTATTAGTAATTATAAATTAACATATTTAAGGAATTATTTTTGATAAAATAAACATTATTTTTAGGATCATAATGAATAATTTATCCAATGGTGAGATATCCATAATTCTCTAAGACAGTTAAATTTTTGGGTAAAAATTAAATATGTTATAAATGCATGATGATTATTATGACATCATCACAACACAAAAGTGATGTGATATAATCAACAAATGGAATCCCAAAAAAATTATGTTTCCCCAATAAGATATTGTTTTATGATATTTTATTAATTTTGTAAACCCTTGATAAATCCTCCCCAAACAATAATATATTTTATGATTTTAAAATCCATTCCTTATAAACATGACTCGCTTCCATATCAGAAAGAGAAATATTTTAACGTGTTTTGTTAATAACACTATAAAACTAACAAACCCACTACTATTTTGAAGAAAGCATGGTCAAAAACCATGTGTTGTTTTGTTGTTTTTAGTACATTATCATATAGAATCCAAAACCTTTGTTTGGAAGTAAATAAAAAACTTATCCTCTCTTATTCTATATAATCACAGAGAAAGACCCATTTGTCTACACTCAAAACACTTTGATCATGATATCACTCTAAATTTAAGTCTATATATTCAACTCATGGTGACCGTGAGCACTTAAAAAGATATTACATTTCTTTTAGAATCACCCTATGAAGGTAAGTAATATTCTCTTTCCTCTCTTTATCCAATAACATTCATTATATTATTCTTTATAATTTCATAATTTTCATATTAGGGTGTTTTAGTACCAATCCATACTATCATCCATATTTTTTAAAAGTTATTATATACCCCTTCACTATCAATAATCCCTTTTTTAAATCATTATGTACCCTCTTTATGATTCCAAAAATATCCAGGGTCTTTTCCTTACCAATCATTTTTTAGTGAATAATCATCCATTTCCACTCAATAATGTAAAACTAGATGTACATATCCTTAATTAATAAGGTATTACCATTTAGATATCCAAATACCATTGACTGTGATATTAAATTTAATGAAATATTATCCTATAATGAATGATCCATGTGGAACACCTACGCATGTACATAATATGAATGGGATGGGTGGGACTGAAATTATATATCCCAAAAATGCATTTGTATTGTTTTTTGCTCATGAAATGTAATTTATGGTGAATTTGAGGCTATTCTAAGAACACTATTATATTATTCCTTGGCTATTATCCTTGACTTGTGTTTATGATGGCATGTTTTATGTTGTTTCCACATTACTATGTTGCCTTTATTCTATAATGTTATATAATACCTTATTTTTCATGATTATGATTCTCACCCCTCTTATGTTACCTGAATATTCCTATTAAATCACATGTACTCTGTCTCAGGATTTTATTTAACTATTCCTTTACTAGGATTTATATCTATCCCAATTCTTATGTTTGTCCCTAGGTTTTCCATGCAATTATAGAATAATGATATAATTTTATGATAATTTAATTATGGTTTCAATAATTTCATTTTATTTATATTTCTATCTTTTTTGCTATGTACCAAATTTCTTAAATATACTAGGATTCACAATAATATGAGATTTTATAATTTGAACCAATATATAGTAAACCATGAAATAGAGTTTATTAATGCTATGTGTGGTCCTATTATTCTTTTAATATTATAAAATACGATAAAATGGATATGCATGACATCAATAATAAATATATTATATAATATCATTTAAAGCATTTACAAGTGTGTCACTCCCCTCACTTATAAAAGTAAACATACTCCCATCACAACTTCACACCTACATGATCCACTTATCATAACCACACTATGTATAAATATCTTCTCAACATCCATAATCATGTTGTAGTTGTTTCTTTCATCTCAAAAGTCCAACCAAATAATCCTTAAGAAGAAATCCAAATGAGGTTTTTCAATGAAGATTTAGTCTACTTAACCAGATCCCATCAATATTATTCCATCTTCATCCACCTCTAGGCATTCATTATACACATTAATTATATAAAATAAAAAAAATTATATTACTAAAAATTATATTTCTATACAATAACAATTATATACATACAATCTATTATAAAATAATATGATAACATCATCATATGTGCATATGGACTATTTTACCCCTATGAAATGTATTTATTTTTTCATAATCAACCTACAGGGATTGATATAAGATTGGATTTAATGAATAAATTTGATATTAATGGACAAATTACGATTCATTCTATATATTTCACTATATTCATTTCATTTTAATTTTTTTTAAAAGAAGTAATGTCACTCATTAGTATGCACTGACTAATACCACCGTGAAATGATTCATATCATTTTTCAATAGTGTAATAAATATATTATTCTAAATTTTATTTAATATATAAATATGATAAGTATTTCCAGATAAAAAATTTCACGGAAACAAAATATGACTAATGTACAATGATTGAATCCATTTTATTTGAATATGTGTGGGAAAATAGATTAGTTATACCTTGATGATTGATTTTGATAATAAATGGGTAATGGTTAGACTACAAGTGAGTTTAATAAAAAAAATATTAATATTGTTTTAGTATAGACGAATAAAAAGATAAAAACATTATTCAATATGTTAGTGAATGAATGTCTAAGTTGGATATTGATATATGGGTTTTATATTAAAAACTCATTTTATTTCATGATTCATTATATCGTAAGTTGATTTAGGGAAAACTTTATGATATTAATTTATTAAACCACATATTTTTCTTATTATATAGTACATTTTTTATTTTATATTTCAATTTAAAATTTACTCTCTTTTCTAATGAATAAGTCATAAGGAAAATTATAAGTGACCTTAACCTCACCTCTTCATTTAAATCGTAAATATTTCACCTCAATACTCATAATATTTATACGATTTAAATAATATTCATATTTATACATAAATTATTTCATAATGTCATTTTCTAAAATAATTTTTTTATTTTAAAATATTTTAAAATGGAATCTTTAGAAGATATTTTTTCCGATTATTTTGACATCCTTTACAAAAGTATAAAAGTAATGATTTCTTTTTAAAATGAAAAACATGAATGGATTTAAAATGATATTGTAAATTCTTTATAAATAATCATTTACTGTATGAATCTATATTTTTTAAAAGAAAAATATTTTCCCATTATTCTGGTAATTTTTTATTTTATAAAGTAATTAATATGAAAGGGGTCTTTCTTCTTTATTTTCAATGAAATTTTCAAATGTTCTTATAAATACATTTTTATTAAATGTTAAAATAATTTAATGAATCTTATACTACACTGGTAACAAGATGTTATGATTCTTCCCACATTATTTATTTATATTCCATGGGATTATGTTTTTTGGAAATTTATATGAAACCCATTTCATTCATACATTTTAAATATGTGATGATTGAATAAAAAATGTTTAAATTTTATTATGCCAAGTATATGTATTGATTATCATTATAACAATGTTGTTTCTATTGTTGCCCATTAATGCATTGGGTGATGTGATATAGAAACAACATGAGATTAATATTGCCTAAATGTACATGAATATGGGTAAATATTTCTACATATTAAGGCATAAATATAATTGTTACCAGCCAAACACATTTGATTATATAGGTACATTAATGTGGGTAGGTATATTCATATGATTCTGATTGTCTATAATTATTATAGCACATTCTTATTTTATCACTCCAAAATGATTATTTTTTCTTGAAAACCCATATTATAATTCTAGATATTCCAGGATTATTGATTTATGGTCTATATTTTTCTGGGTATGAATAGTTTATATTTCAATGATACACTACATTATATTATCATACCATTATAATTATTTTTTACTCACTTATGATTGAAATTTCTCATGTCTACAATTACTAATCATCTAACCTCACCCATTATTATATTTCAATTCCTAAATTTATAAAGTAATTTTCAATATAGGATATATTTATAATGGTACATTAAATGAATAATTTTTATGGTTGATTTTGAAAAAAATTCATAAATTAGTTTAGTATTTATATGTTATCTAAATATACTAAAATGATATAGTTATTGGGCATGTAAGACTATCACATGTAATAAAAATACATCTGAAGTGATTTATTATATATGTAATTATACCACAATTTACCTTAAATACATTATTCCAAATGATGGTTATATCATTTCCCTTTATCCATCTTCTATTCATATATAATTCTTTAAATGGATTTTTGTACCTCAAAATTAACTAGATTGATTAAAATTGAGGGATGTTGACCTCAACATTCTTAAATATATCCAAAACTTATTTTTTGCATCACATATTCAGCCATTTTATGCATATTAAAAAAAATATTTGGAAATAAAAGGGGTTTAGTAGGAAAATTATAAATGTGATGCTTTCCTTAGTAATTATCCTTTATCTTCTCATCGATTAACCTTGAATACGGAATCGTTGAAGTAGAGGTGAATCTTGGAAGAATGATAGGACTCGGTATATTAATTTTTGTTTTCCCTAATCTTACTATGATGGACAAAGAATTCCCTTTAGAATTTATTTTTGGTTGTGAAGGATGATTTTTGGATTACTTTATTAATAAATTATGGTGGACACTACAATCCAGCTCATTTAAATCTTCAACTCCCTAAACATAATAATATGACTCTTAAACTAAATCAATTGACTAAAAATAATTTTTTTAGAAGACCATCTACATTAAAATATACATTTGGATTTAATAATCTATTTTCTGTTGGATTTTTTATTAGTGGTAGTCAACTATTTTCGATGTTTCAAAAATAATATTTGAAATGAGAAGGTTATTAAACATTTTATTAATAACGAGGCCTTTAATTTTCTTTATGTTATACCTAAAACTTATATGATCTTTACCTTCATGATATTAAATCTAAGTGAATTTGTTATAATTATTTTTTGTGAATTGGTTAATGTAACTAATAATATGGTCTCGCTAGAAATATGAAAATGTAATCCTCTATATCATATAATTGTGGTCAACAATTTTTTGGGTGGTTTAGTTTAGTACATATGGTAAAATCTATCATAGAAGTGGTTTTTGATGTATTTTTTCCATGAGAATATATCTCACAATTGTGGTAATTCTTTCTGAATTGTCATCAATAAAATTATTATAAAGATAATAAAGAATTTACTATTGTACTCTTATCACAAAAAGTGTACCTAAATCACCAAATTATTGAGAGTTTTGTGTTATATATTCAATTAATTCACATATATATATATTGGATTTTTTTCAGAAAATTACACTCCTGTAATGATTTTCACCATGATCCTCATCATAGGTGTGATTCTATTGTATAAATATTGGATGAGGAGTTTCTAATTGATTTGTAAAAGGGGGAATCTTAAACGAAACTACCTGAATCACTCCTAATACTCAAGAATTTACTTCGTATGTTCTTGATTGATCCATAAGACCTCCTTTAATATATAATTGCTCCGTGATAATGGAAATAAACATTATAACAGAAAAAATCTTTAAAATAAAATACATTTCATGTCATTCTAATACAATAAATATTTAGATTGTAAATAGTGTATTTAATCTTTTAGTGTTCCATTAAGTGAGAATTGGAATTCCCTTAGTCAAATTTAATTTTCAAATATATTGTTTTATGTCATTATTGAATAGAAAATATTTAATTTTTATAGGGTTTTATTTAAATCCACATTATATTGGCAATGAAATTTTTAAAAATGTTTATTAGTATGGATTTAATCTCAAATTGAGATTAAAATGTTGAAAACAAAATACATATTGCTGGATAATTAACATCAACAATCAAATATTAAATGGTTATATCAAGTACATTATTATTATTTTCAGCCACTTTATTATATTTAAATTTTATTCACTAGTGTTTCAACTATAAATGTTCAATGAATATAGATATTCCCAAATTGGTTAAATGTTGAAACTTCTCATTATTTGAGAATTTCTGATTTGAGCCTCAAGAATATATTTAATATAAAGTTTTAGATAAAATGGATCTTTGAGATGAGATCATTTCAGTAATCATCTCAAATAAAAAATAATAAATGTTTACCATAATATCATGATAATATCATTCAATTTATGTTTAAATAAAAAACATAGAAAAGTGAAATAATAATGAATTATAAGAGATAAAGATAATTGAATAAAAATAAAAATACATATAATTATTTAAATAAAATGATTTTACACCATAAAACATGTATAATTTTAAAATATCTTGTAACACCCTTATTTTTAAAAACAAAATCATTGTTCGATAATTTATATGACGTGTAACGCTAAACCTAAATGAGCAATGAAATATTATTACTTAAATATTAGTATTATAACCTAACAATTCAACTAGTCGGAATAAATAAGATTAAATAAATCTTTAAATATATATATAAGGATCCTACTTGATAAAAATTTATTGGTAAATTCATAAAAAACCCACTCTATTTTTAATGATGAAATTTTATTCATTAAAAAAATATGTTTTCATTGAAAATATTTTAATTTCCTTTTATTAGAAAAATTTATAATTAATTTCTATAATTTTTGGATAATAAAGTTTAAAATTTACTTCCTTTTCTAATTCATGATATAAAAATTAACATAGGTAAAATCTTTGGGATTTATTTTAAAATGTTCGGTTTATCAGTGACTTGGGAAAATTACAAATTTTTGAAATACATTAATTTATTTTTATTAAATTATGATAATTATAAGCCATGTTATATTTTTTAAAATTTGAATTAATGTGAAATAGGAACCATTTTTATATTTTAATATAATTAATATTATTTTAATCATTAATTTTCATGAATATTATATACGTTTTTTATGATTAAAAATTTTGTTTTGGGAAAATAGTACTTAATTGCATATGGTTTATCAATTTTTATTTATTAATTTAAACACATTAAAAAAATATTTTATAGAAATTATATATCTCTATATAAATTTATGTTTATTGGACTCTATGTAATTATAATATCGAGACATAGAGTTAATAGATAATAAACTATTAAATGAAAAAATGTATTTTCTGGAAAACCCACATCTCAATGTGCTTTATGGGATTATTATAAAACTCATATTTTCCCCTTATCCATCAAGAATTTGGTAAAATAGATTCCATATTTGGAATATGAATACATAGTATTATTAAAAAAATCAACTTAATTTTTGGTCATAATTAATAATTTTAACATTTAAAATTTTTCACAACGGTAAAATGGTAAATTAAGCAACCCTAGGTTGAAAAAAAGTGATAAGGCCGAAAAGATTCATATTTAGTATTATTGTGTTAATTTATTTAAAACTTTATCACCTTATTCTTGACATATACATTTTTATGGAAAACATGTTAATGAAAGTAACTGATAAAATGTTTTAAGTAAATAAAAAAGAAAACACATCACTCCCTTTTAAAATTATCTTATAAGTTGAAATATTATAAAAACAATAATTCAATTAATAATTATTATTATTTTAATAAAAAATAATTTATTTATTGATTATATTTTTACCCAAAATTCTTATGTAACACTAATATGATATCTATTCGACTAATAGGAAATAATGATAAATGATTCTTAAAATACTAAAAGTAATATAATTTTATTAAATTGTTGTATTAAATTAGTTTTTTAGATAAATATAAAATATTATGGAGGTTTTAATGTAGTATAATATAGTTATTTTTTATCATGTTATTTTAACAATTAAAACAAATGAATAGTTCCATAAATGATATTAATTTTATTTTATAATAAATAATATATC
This sequence comes from Viscum album, assembly GCA_963277665.1. Lineage (NCBI taxonomy): Eukaryota > Viridiplantae > Streptophyta > Magnoliopsida > Santalales > Viscaceae > Viscum > Viscum album. The sequence continues at coordinate 1,531,752,612 of OY728163.1, read as the reverse complement.
ATTAAATGATATAAATTTTCAAAAAAATATATTCCTTCATCCAAGTGATTGGAATTTGTTTGAAAATATAAATTATGGTTTATTTATGGATTAATTTTTCTTTTATTGTAATTATCATGTCCCTTAAATATTAAAATCATTATGATCACTATAATTTCCAATAAGGGTCAAAGTGAGTTTAAAAAAAGTTATATTGTTAAAAACCAAATCTAATATTCTAAATTTTTTAAGGAATAATAGGATTTAGAACCATTATATCCTATATTTTTATTATATCATTTTAAATAATTTTTTCTATTTTTATTAATTTATATTTATTTTATGTTTTGGAAATCCAAAAAGTACTCCTCCCTACTTATAAAAGGGCACATCCAATCCTCTTTTCATGACACTTAAAAAGACTTTTGGTTCATCAAATCCATACCCAAATCCCTTACATAATTCCCATAAAAAATAATATATACTTTTTTAGGGTTATTAAAACCTCCTATTCATGATTTTGGTGAAATTATAAAAAGGTTGTCTGATATAGAGGAAGATAATGAACTGATGAGGTGAATCAGACTTGGGGTAATCAATTTATTCTCAATGTCCCTTAACTAAAGAATATATAATTTTTATTCATAAAATTTATTTTTTATGGTGTATATAATAGCAATTTTAGATATTATACCATGATTATTTATAATTTTATATATTTTATGTAACATTTCATAAAATTAATCCAAGGGGTGTTGATTTGAAATTCACCGAAGTAGTAAAGTATTTTTGTTACAATCTCTATTCCTTTCATAATATTTTTTCCCTAGGTTTGTTTGGTGGAAATAATATAAAGTTATTTTATTTTACCAAAAACCTTTTATTATATGATGTCTAAGAATGTGGTTTACATGTGTGGTGCAGTTTCCATCTTTATTGAATAAAGAAACATCAAAAAAGTTGTTTGTAAGTAATATTGATCTTATATATTCTTTATGATCTATAATATTTTTCTTCCATTTTTATATTTTCATTAAAAAATGTAAAAAAGTATGTATACTATTCATTACTGATTTTTTATATAAATGTTTATCCATGTTTTAAGTTTTACAAAATAGTTTAAAAATAATCTTTTTGTTGTGTTTAGAATGAGGTATTTTTTGACATTTATTTACAAAAGTGTGAAATTAATGTTTTCTTTTAACACATATGGAATGAAAATAATTTCCACCTTTATCTCCACATAATGTATTCATGATTACATTTCAATATTCAATTGTTCATTTTATTGAATAAAAATCTATAAAATTTTGGAAATTTATATAATTTATAAATTGATATCCTAGTGAAAAGTGAATTTTTATCAAGAAATATTTGAGGTGTTATTTAAAAGATATTTTCATCAATGAATACAACCATTAATTTTATATATTTACTCTAAATTAATTTTTTGTTCCTCTTACATATATACCATGCCTATTCTCTCTTCCACTAACAGGGTAATACATGCCCTATAATCATTTATCAAATGAATTCCCTATGAAATATATTCTGATTAGGATATACTAAAAGATTATATAACACATTCTATTTTCATGGAAATTTATTATGTTTATTTATTATTATTAAATTCATTTTTTTAGAATACATAATCATTATCATGTAATTATGGGTTCACCCAAATAGAACTCCAATGAATTGGGAAAATCATTTATATCATTTGACATTATGTATGGGGTTACGGAGAAAACATAATACACTATAGGACTTTGTCATCAATGTGATGTTGTCTTAGAATTTATCCATAAGATAAGAAATTTTTTGTTTTTTATTGATACCATATTTCTTATGTTTACATTATCTTGTGATACCACGTTTTTTATGCTTCCATTTTCTTACTCATGAGTTTTCTCTTTTATGATTTCATTATATATCTCATTATCATGTTTACACCCTTAATATGATTTGTAGCTCATTTATTTTTATTATGTATTCCCAATAATACCTTATCATTTTTTAGGAGGTCAATGGGATTTAGGATCTCACAATATATATTAAAAATAAATATGTTATGTTTTAGTTTCTTTTGTATGTTTTATAAAACTAGTATTCTAATGATACTAGTCCTTCATATGTTTGGGTTGTATTTATTGGATTTTTATGCTTAAAAACATGTAATAATATGTGTAAAAGTATTGGGAAACTATTTTTTCATCATATTAAGGTTTATTTGTATGGGTTATTATGATTAGAAAAAATTAATTAAAAAGAGATGAATAATTCTAAGTATAAGATAGTGTTGTTATGTTTTAGTAAGGCACATATTGTATGATTTTATTAGGAATACATAACTGTTTTTATACTAGAGGTGGAATTTTTTATGTATTTATCCAAGTATAATATCCTACAAAATAGATTTTATGGTATGTTACAACCATCATTCTACTGCATGGTGAGTGTTCCCTAACTAAGCACCTAGTTTGACACTTCATGGGGGACATTCATTGATTAATTCATATATTATTTATGAAACATCATGCAGGATTTGAATAGATAGTGACCATGGATAAACTAGGTTAAAACTAAGATGAAATATATGGTAATGAAGTTGTTATGATTTATTAATAATATACATTATTATTTAGGATTATGTAAAAAATTACTAACACCATGGTTTTTTATTTTCTTAAACGGTCGGAATGGGGAGGAATTAAGTTAACACTGAATGTTTTAGAAAATATTTTGATGTTTAGAAACCAAATTGGATTAAAATTGAATTAAAATATATTGGGATTATTACTAATCTATAATCACTATTTTCTCCTCCTAAGATATTACCAATTCATCCCATCAATATTGTAATAGTATTTCTTGGGGATTGGTTGTTCCACCACAACATATCAGACTCTAATGTATCCTCTACCATGGAGGGACCTATCTTATTATACTAAACTATAGTCTTCTTTCCTACAAGAATTTGATCATGATCCATTAGACCCCAGGTCACACCCTTCTACTCACCAATTACCTAAATCAATGAAATTTCATGTACCACATGCATGTATCCACTAAATCCCCAAATAGAATGGGAATACATCCTCATACAACCAAATGATAAAACCCATATCATTCTCCTTTTAGCTTCATTCCATTAACTATATGTTTACTATGCTATATAACACATTAGTCTTGTAATTCTAGGAGATCCCCTAGACATCTTGTCCAAAATTGGGCACCACTCTTGTGACATGATCCATAAAATTTATGTACACCTCATGACATCATTCTTGAACCACATTTTCCCATCCTTATTTCATGGTGTTTCAACATCATCCACACATTCTGCTTCCACTTAGTGTCATTCTAGTCAGGGGTTCCCACATAGGTTTTGACCATTACACTAAATGTGTATCCACTATTCAACTGGTCAAACACTTTAACCATCATTTTTATCCATGCCAATATAAATACCTAATCAGTCGAGTTGAATAATTAGAATCCGGATGCATTACCCCAACTATGTTGAAAACATTATCTACTACCATGTATCAGTCCTAAAAATGAATATAACTACGATCACTTGCTCTAAAGGAACTAAAAAACCGTGTCCAGCCTTCTGATGGGTCACCCTCATATGAAAACCAATATATTAACCACTATGGTACATGAAAATATAACGGTCTCTAGGTCACCCACTTAATTATACTAGTCAATTATAATTTTAGGGAAACTAGGTTTGACAACTAATTACATAGTTAAAAGCCTATATAATTCCACATTCCATAGGGGCATTATGCATGCTCTTATCTCAACTCTTAAAATCCCAATTCTAGAACCACCACCCAAAACTAGGGATCCCATCCTCAAAATATTCCAAAAAGGGACTCCTTCATAGAGGATCATTTCACACAAATCAATGCTTTTTATAACCAATTCATACTCCCAAGATTATTATTATAATGCGAAAACAGAAATTAATATTTCAGTAATGTAAAATGTCTTTCTTGGATATAGGTAAGACACTATATAGGTTCATACATTTCACTTTAAATAACTAAACCTAAACAATAATATCCTCTATGGGTTTCATCATTTGGAATCCAATGTTTTAAAAACCCATCGATTCTCCACAACTCATGTCCATACAGTTCAATATCATAATAGTCATCGATGTGTGTCTCAACATATATTCACATGAGTTTTTATCAATGTGAAATACATACTCATGTCATCCCAAATGTGTATAATGAATCCATTTACTATAATGGAAATTTGTAGATGAACCATTGTTGACACTAAGTTAAACTAATCATCATTCATTACTTTAAAAATACACTAGAATTAAAATATGTCACATGAATACTATGAAACTGATATTATGAATGATACTAATCATTAAACTGCATCCTAAAAGTCGTGATTAATTTATAAAACTCTTGACAATGATCCATGATCCAATAAAAAACCAAAAAATCCATACAAAATTTGTGTCACATGGACTGAAAATCATATAAAACTGTAACCCCAAAACACAATACTTATACCATTCTTAGTAACATGGAATTCTAACATGGATTGGTGTTCTTGATGCATACATATAATATATAACATTGGATATAACATGTTCCTAAATTTTTGGTATACCATATCCAAAAATAATAGGATAAAATTGATACAATTATTTTATACCACATTGTAAGATCTTATCTTCCATACCATTGACTGATGTGGGGACCATGAGTGGCCATAATAACTCAAGCATGCCTCCCCGGACACCATAGGCTACCAACTAGAAGTGAGGTTCTAAGGTGGTACAATGGGGAAACAATACCCCCTATAATAGAGATAACAAAAAAATTATATAAAAAACACCATAAGAAGTAGTAAATAATAATGGTACTAAGGAATAAATAAACATCCAACAATAATAAATAAAATGCAGTAAAGCACCAAACAGTCATGTAATATATTAAACCACTCTCTTAACGGGTGGATTAAATAAATAAACCAAAAGTAAATGAAAAATAAACCTATTGGATCTTTCATATACTTGATTCATACCTCATCTAAAGATCCATGTTCAAATTTTTTCCATCCCACTCCATTAACCTCGGGCTATAGACAAACCTTTTTCCGTGACAAATTGTTCATCTTCTTGGGTACCCATGTTTAGTGGAGACTTGAGCATGGTGTGATATAATGAACCAAACATGGATTTCATCTACATCAGTGAACCAATTTGACTACCACAAATCTTAGGTGCATCCATGATCCTCTTAGGATGACCATAAGCATCAAACATACCAAACATAACTATTGGGGATGGTTTTACCCTCAATATCTAAACATAAACACCTAAAATGGCTTAAAAATAAAGAAGAAACGATACAATCCACATGATGGATTAATAAATAAATACATAATACATAGTTATAAAAATTTAATGGATGTTAAAATAATCAAAATGGAAGTCCAACTAGGCTAAAATAAACTTGATCCAACTGGCACTACAAAACCAATGGTTCAATAAACATCCCTTAATGACTCTAAAATCCTCACCATAATCCTAAAAACAACATTCTTCCAAAGGAAATTAGCATTGATCCAAACCTAAGGACCCAAAATTAAGAAACCTGCCAAAGAAATAAAGACTATATACTCACAAACATGTGTGTGTTGTGTATTAGGCGAAGCCACTATGATAGCATTATGATTCACTTTCATTTCATTTATAAACAATATAGTTATACTATTTTAAATACATGGTGTGGAAAAATAGCTTTTAAACCCCTTTTTGAGCTTGTAAATAAGAATAACATGATACAAAAAATTCCTAAAAGTGTTCATGTTTTAAAATTCTTTTCAAATGGATGGTTCTTTTCAAAATAATTCCAATTCTAACGATACACCAACCATTATCTATAAAACATAATTATTATGAGAAGGACCTACCCATGATTTCCCAAAATTCAAAATTTCTTAATAAATAAAAATCATGAAACCCAAATTTACCACATTTTCCATAGCCATTATACACCCACCAAAAAGGTAACCAAAGAAATAATAGAATAGAAATGAATAACAACCCTAAAATTTTTTATATAGTAACAAAAAGGATGGATCAAAACTACTTAAAATCAATAATAAATCTATAAAAGGATCATCACATCATTTAACAACATCTAAGTAATAAGAAAACCACATAGAAATATAGGAAACAAAATGAATAACATATTGTATATAGAATTAGAAAACACCATAAGGGATAATGGGATAACATGAGACACAAATAGGTGGAACTGATACTAGGTTGTTAACTGTCACACCTCCATAAAAAATCAGAATAACTAGTATCTAGGATGATAACCCGAAGATTTCTGTAATGTATAGCTATATAAGGACAAGAAAGATCAAAAATTTCATAAAGAAATACACAGTCCTAATAATTTTCAATTAGTAGCCTCGATTTTCTTGATCAAATAAATATAGTAAGTGGTCCAAGAACAAATAATGTCATCACAATAAAATAATAAATCCCTAAGGGAAAAAATAATATTTCTCTTCCCACTGAACATAATACCCTTATAAATAGACTAATCCCTAAAAATATCATGAATGTCACAACAAAACATCTATCACATGGCTATACATAAACAATATTGATAACATAGGGAGGCTAGAAAATGGAAAAATCAACATCACTTAATAAGTGATCACTGGGCCTTCACTTTTCCAATATATACATTAATTTTTACATAAACAAGTGGAAATAAACTTTTAAAATAATTTTAAACATAAGGAAATGTTTAATGAAAGAATATTATTCAACAATCACAAATAATCAAACCATGGGAACTCTATTTCAATTTATAATACCACTTTTCCTTTTAATAAAATTAAAACCCCTTTATACAAAATACAGAATCCCTCTTTGAAAAATATAATTTGAATTAAAACCAAACATATATGTTCTTTTCACATTAAAAACCATTGTAATAATTTTATCAAATATTAGAAATGACTAAACACATATTCACTCAGTATATCCTTTTTATATGTTGAATTACACCCTTAACCAAAAGAAAACCCAACAAAGTCATGGAATTATTTAATAAATCATTCTTGGAAAATTGACACCACAATTATCTTGGGTAAACATTAATTTATAATACCAAATCACTAATGTAACTTTTAAATAAATGAAAATGATATGGAAACACCAACCCCAAGTTGAGGAATCTTATCAACATTGATGAGATCTACTTGAAAGTGTCTCAAAATATTGATTAGAATCATTTTAGAACAAAATACCCAATTCATACCTACCCAAAAAAAAAGTGTAATCCAAAAAAAACCATTAGTTTTAGAAAAGTTATATAAAAAGAATGAAACAAAAAGAATATATATTAGAAACTCATACATCATGAACTTATAAAAGAATCACAATGAAACCACCTATAAATCACAAAGTAAGAGCCTATGAGAGGGATATAATGTGACGTGTTGGGGTCATGGGGTCTGAATGGGGTGTATTTTGCTGCAATCAAACATTTAAAATAATATAAAAAAGAAACAAAATAACTAAAACAAGTATATACACATTATTTTGTTATAAAATTTCATTTACATCACATATACCACTACCTCCATACACCAAAACCTCACATTGATTTTTTTCATGTTTTACATAACCATGTTCTCCCCTCTTTCCCACTACACTTTATGGATGTTTTACCATGAACCTTAACTATGCAGTCCTATTAAAACCACTAAAAATTTAAAACATTAATCTTATAAACCTTATAGCCAAAGGATAAAACATTCAATAAATTACTACTAATAAAGCGACACTTTGAAATGTCACAAAATCCCCGACATGCCACATTCTACCCCAAATGATTCCATTAAAATTTAAGGAATGTGAGAATGGTAAAATCACCTTTCTTATAAATTGAACTCATCAAACAACCAACATACCAAATAATTAAAACAAAGAGTTTCAGATACCAATAACACATCCTTAGGTTAAACCCCACCAAACAATTTTGAACTCACCAAAAATGAACACACTATAATCCCTTTGAAGAAGAATCTCTATTTAAAGATATTTAATGGAAAAAAGAATAATATGTTGGGATATCCACACCAATGATCTTAGTTGAAATATATATTATCAATAATTTCTCAACTACTCCGAACAGAATTTCATACACCAAACTACATTATAGGAAAAAATATAAATATGACCTACGGACATCCAATGTCACTAAAACCAAATGAATTCATAACCTTACTGAAGGAAACCTAAATAATCACTTAAGATGAAAAAAACGAGAAAACATGGTTTAAGACCTTTGTAATTATAAATTAATTATCACTGAACTATATTTTCCCACTTATGTGTTTTGAATTTTGAAAAACAGACATACATGATTGTAATCAGTAAGTTATTTGGAGTCTGATAAGAACTAAATTTATTTTTGGTAAATTGTAACATAACCTTATGAATAATAATGTTACCAGTATGAATAATAACATAACCCAATAAATAGTAACATCCCCTGTGATAGTATATATATATTATTTAATTAAAATTATTATATACCAATATCATGGAATAAGTAAATAAATGTTATAAAACATTAATTTTTTCAATAAAATATTATTTTGTTAAATAATTTACTTTCTTGTATAAAGAATTTTATTTTCATAAAATGGAGTTCATTTTTTGATTCTACAAATTAATAAATGGGCGGGGTGAATTTTTAGTAATTTTCAGAAATACATGATTTTTTGATGAATAATGAAATATGATAATTTGATAATTAAGATAAATACATGATTAATATAGTCATGGATGTAACACCACAAGATATCATAGTTCATTATTTTTTCAATGTAATTCAATAACATGCACTACACGCAACACTGAGTTCATGTGCATCACGACTTAACAAACTAACAGTTCAAATGCGGTTATGAATAGTATTAACTGAATTTTGAACTTTATATAATCCATATAATTTTAAAATCCATATTTTAAGTTTCTTAGACAAAATTTAAGAACAAATCCATTTTTTTCAAATAAAATAAGTATTTTTCAAATAAATTGCAATTTTACTACCATTTTATGGAGAACCCTATTTAAATCCAAAATTTTAAACTTGTATATATTTAATTTGACAAAATAAACTTCTTCTTTAGAATCGGAACATAATAATTGAGTTTCAATAAATTTTTGGTGTTTTTCTGATAACATTCATATTTGGGTGAATAGTGAAAAATAGTAAATTTTAACTGAAAACAACTTTTTTTAATCAAAATAAATTATATTCTTCAACTATACAACTTTAATGGTTATGAAGTATAATTAGATTATATTTTTACCATTTAATCCAATGTTGGTCAATGGAAGTAATTTCACTTTGAAATTGTACATAAAAAAGATTCAATCTTTTGATAGTTATTATTTCATAAAATATGATTTTTGGTTTTCATGACGGTAAATAATTTCAAATTAATAAATGAAATTTTTATGTTTTGAATTTGGTAAAATAAACTTCATTTTTGGATTCGAAATATTGAAATTATCTTAGGGTGATTTTTTGGTATTTTTTCTAAAAAGTTTCAATTTTTTGATGAATAGTGAAAAACACTAAGTTATTATTTAAACCCGACTTTTTATTTAAATAAATTGTTATTTTATTTAAATTAATTTTAGGTCAAAATAGATTCATAATACCTATATAATTTCAATGTAATTCATTGGAGTAAGTTTATAATAATTTTATATATATAAAAATTTTATTGAACTTTTCATCGTCTTTTACCCACCTCCTATGAGCATTTGCAAATTTACATAAAACATTATTTTACTGCTTCTGTGAGTTGAACTTACAAAAACCTAGAGACACGGTTATTATCAGTAAGAAAAATGTGGTTCAATAAGATGAAAATAATTTATGGTGAATAATAACTTTTTACTTTTATTTAACACGGTTAAAAGTCAATAGGGCAATTAAGGGTAAAAATGATATTACTATTAACCTAACACATTTCCTTATTCAATTGGATAAGTTTAGTTCGACCAAAAATAACCTTAGGAATAAAATATGATCCTTTAGGTCCACGTGAATTAGATTATGTAATTTATTATTATTTTATTTAAAGAAGAGTTAAAAGATTTAAAATCAATGTTTAATGACTAAAATTTTTTTAATATAGTGTTATACATAAGATAAATTCGACTATAAATATTAATTAGAAATATAAAACGATTTCCTACATAATGGTATTTTATTTATAATTTTTAGACATTAGATAATTAAATTTATTAATGGGACAATGATGATAGTGTAATTACCGTATTAATGAAAGATTCAAATAATTGACATTATAAATATTTAAATAAATGTGATTTGAGACTTTCTATAAATTACAGTAATTTTTTAGGTTAATATTACATGTTAGGGTTGGTTGTAAGAATTATTTTATAAGTAATAATTATTTTATAAATTTAGGAAAAATAAAATACCATATACTGTCAAAATTGACATAAAATAGTATTCAAAACAAATATTATATTATTAATTAATATAATTGTCCTAAAAATCTAAGGTTCAGCCAAAAGACTTAAATAATAATATATATTACATTAATTAACCAATTTGGGTACTATTGTAATTTTATAGTATGTTTATTAACCATAAAATATAAAAATACAGAGAGACATGGTAAATGTCAAACTATTTAACTAAGAGTTAAATATATAAGATAGTGTTAATATAGTGACCCAAACCTATCTAAAACCTATTTTTTCAGTGTGTTTCGACCCAAACCTGCCTTATCCTTTAAATAATTCATTTTTGAGTGACTATAAACCGAAAATGATTTTATTATAAATTTATATTTCTAGCTTTTCCTAAGGTTCCCCTCAACCTCGTATAAAAGGGCACTCCTCCTTCTCTCTAATTAACACATTCAAAGAAATTTGGCTTGGTCAAAACATACCCAAATACCCTCTAAACTGTCCTCCCTTCATCTTAGAGGCCTTACATTACTCATAAATCCAACCTAAAGAACATGTTTGATCCATTCAAAAGGAAGAACCTGAAGAAGAGGAATATATTTCATCACCACATTCAAGTTCCTTTCTTCTTATACTTCCTCTTTTTTGTTGATTCCATTATAAAATAATAAAACCAGTATCTTCTATATAAAATGATGTTATTATAAATATTGTACAACCATATTCATTATTCTATACATCCTTTTAATGACATGTCACCATACGTGTGTAGGTACGACTTACCATCTCCACGTCGTGGTGTAGTTGTTATACAATGAATTATTATTTAAATGGGTATAAAAATGGTGTATAATTGATGATAATAATAAATATATCATGATAATGATTCTGTATATATAATATAACTTCCAATTATATATAATTATAATATGAAAAGAATGATATTATCGCTCGTGTGTACGGACTTATTACCGCATCCACGAACGTGATGAGATTCATTCCCCATCATAATCAAATAAAGACTAATTTTCATTAGATGAATAAAAGTAATGTTTAAATAAATAATATCATTCTGAATATGAATAAGGTAAATCCTATTGATAAAAAAAATTACATACATAATAAAGAATATAAAGGAAAACGAATCAGTTAACACCTGATACAATGATAATACAAAGATATTATTGACAATGCAATAATATATGATATCATATTAATGTATATGATTCTAGTATAATTTAATAAAAAAAAATTCACCATTATATAGGAGGTTAAACTACCCTCAACCAAGGAAAAGAACAAGGTAAGGGTTAATTTCACAATCTCTTTATTATCTGAGGTTGCTTTTACATAAGTATATGCTGGAACATATTTATTATCCATGTTCATGCTTCATAAAAGTGTTTTGAAAGAGAATATTTTAAGTAAATGTTTTACAAAAACAACATTTTAAATGTTTAAAATATTTATTCTTCAAAATAATTCTCATTAATGTCCATGTTTTCAAAATGGTTTTTCATGAATTATCTATATCGACATGAATGTTTTTAAAATGTTAATTCCTTTCAAAAGTTTCAATGTGTATGGGAAACATTGATTCAAAAATGTCTTTACATGTCTTCCTTTGTAAATTGTGCGACTTTTAAATGTTTTCATGAAAAAAGGGATATTTCTCTCAATGATTTTTTCAAATCATTTTCATATATGTTAACATCCTTTGATGGATTTTCAACTTGTTTGAAGTTGAATTATAATGATAGAAATCTTCTATTTTGTAATGAAGGTTTTGTGATATGTTTGACTTTGGATGTGTTATTTTTATACTATTCATGGTTTATGGATAAAGTATTGACATTTTGTACGCTATTTTTAATACGAATTATTATGTTATGTTTAAAACTTTTCATATGAGGAATGTATTGGATTTAGTAAGTGACGAGTGGAGCCCGCTATAGCTCCTCGATGCATCAGTAGGTCTCATGAGACAAACTAGTGTCTTGGAACAAGGCTGTGACAAAATCTTATTTTTAGTCTTGCCACAAGGTCTTGAATATGTGGTTATGAAAGTCTAGCATTATGAATTCCATAATTATGAAAGTGGCTATTGATATTTCATGTGATGATTTGACTAGTGAAATATCTATGTGAATAAGTAAATAGAATTTTTTTATTGTATATTTTACATATTATGCAGATTTTGAAGTTTAAAAGGCTTTTTTAGTTTTATACATTTCTTTAAATGTTTATTCTTATTTATGAAAGTTTCTACAATATTTTTATCCTTAGTAATCATCTGAGCTCACCCATTTATATATTTTATTTTCCTAGGATTTGAAGATGTATGTTATTACTGACCTACATGGATAGTCTATTGGATCTCAATGTTGTCCATGAAAACAATGTTGTAGTGGTTTTCTATTTTATGATGTAATGTAATCCTTATGAATGTATCTAGTACTTCCAAGGATACTAAACTAATCGGTCTTTTGAGACATAATCTTTTGTGTTCATTCCAATGATACATAATAATGAACCAACTCTAGGCTTCTCGGGTCGTGGCGTTACGGTTGGTATCATAGGATGTTTATTATAAACCATGGAAACGAGTTTTTGGTTAACTCTGATTAGAGCTCATAACTCTAAGATAGAATTTGAGGATTTATATAGAATAACCTCATAAAATTTTGTTATTTTAGAAATTTTGTAAGTTTTCCAAACACTACATCCCTGTCTGGATATGAGAAGGTAGAGGCGGCTCTGGCACAGATGTACCTAGGGTTAAATCCTGAAAACACCGCTTTGAGATAGACTCGAACGGGGACTGGTGCATGACAATGGGCCTTGTTGTACTCTTGGTTACGACACTCCTTGGTTATACACATAGGATAATTCTCATTTTCCTTACAAATCATTATGAAGGGTTTATGATTATATACCTCCTCAAAGAAAATATTTTTATGATTATGGATTATATCCAAAAATTGTTCAATTCACGTTAGGTTTTTTACAAGTTTGTAATTATTCACTACAATTCATTAACTGACTTAGTGTAAGAAATTGTATAAAAATTGTACCCAGTAGAAGGAATGTGAAATCTAGACATACGTATGATCCAAAGAGTAAGAAGGATCATATATTTTGTGGTATTAAGACAACATTTATAAGGGAAGTAGTCTCCCTTGTATTATCAACATATGAAGAAATAAAATCATGTGTTAATAAGACAAGTAATGAATTTTATGAGTCATATAGCTTTGAAGGGAAGACGGAGATGAAAAAGATGGTAAAGAGAAATATGGATAAACGGAAGAGTGGAATAAATAATTTTCCCATATATGATAAATTTGGAATGAATCGCCTAGGTAAATACTTGAAGGAAATGAGAGTTTGTTATAAATGTGGAGAAAAAGGACACCAAGTACGTGATTAAAAGGGTGAGAAAAAGGTTTCCAATGTACAATGCTTTATCTACAAGGAGTTGGGACACTATGAAAATCAACATCCAAATCATCAGAGTATACCCCAAATGCTGATATTGGATAAGAATCATGTTATGATACTACCAAATATGAAGAGGAATGATTACGAGTTCTTATGTTTTTATTAAATCATTATGTCACATTGAGTGGTGTATCAACGATGCACTTATTATATGAATTACAGAAATAAATAAGGATTGTACTATAGTACTATTTCATTTTGAATTTGAGATTCTATGGTCCTAATACTAAGGTAGTAATTTTGGGATAAGAGATGATTGAATTGGATAAATTCTATTGGATATTATTTACTACCTTGGAACTAATTAATTGTTTGTTTATTTCATCATTTTTGGAGTATTCAAAAATTTTGGATATAAGTAATATATCTGGTATTCTATAAGGAATAAGGGACAATGATTGTAATAAATAAGGTTTTATGGTAATTCAGGGTGTTACCGTCTTTTAAAAGAATACAGGATGATGGTATTCACATGCTATTACGTGGAAAAAAGGATCTTCACTATGTTTTACATCTTTATAAATATTGGATTGTATGTTTGGAATGAAGTATTTTGGATAACTCTAAAGATTATAATGGATTAATTTTTACATTGGATTATATTGTTAAGATAATTGCATTTCTAAAGATTGTTTTTTTTTTATTTTTTATAAAAGGAAAACTCGAAGGTAGTGGAAAAACCAGTCGCGTCTAACAAGGCTACGAGACTTGAACCCACAACCAAAGGTCGACATGGGTGCATCACCTACCACTGGCGCACATGATGTCCTAGATTGAACAATTTAGTTTTTTTAATGTCTGGTATATGAGTCATTAATTCATTTTTTTGGAACCATAGACGAATAGGATAAGTAATATATTTTTTAAGTTCTATTATCTTTTAGAGTGAAAGATGAGTTTGTAGTGGAAATTAGTAAAAGGATGGAACTCTACTTGTCAATTATATATTTTTTTTATTCTCTTATTCTATGAAGAAATTAATTCTTAAACATTAGGTTATGGATCTTAAAACTAAAACTGTGTTATCCTAATACCTTATGTTTTGTTGAACATATGATATTTTAAATCATCATAGATTGATGGCTTTGAGGCCCTCAATTCTACAATTCTTTGTGACTAATGATCTCTATAAATCCCTAAAATATTTACATTATTCTTCCAATTATGTGTCCTTAATTGCAACCAATGTTCTTCTAATCGAGATCATAATTTGGTGGTGACTTTTTTATTCTCGTGTTCCTCTTATTAAGACTAAATTTTATTAAACCAATTTCTGATGTGGTTTTTACCACAATGGTATTTTCTATTTTCAACTTTTTATTTTTGAAGAACAATTTCAAATTGGGAGGACACAATTTATTGAAAGAGGAAAGAATGTAACACCCCAAAATTTCATAGTACGTTATTTCTTCCAATAAATTCAATATGTTGGACTACACACAACACTGAGTTCAAGCGCACCATAACTTACCAAACTAGCCGTTCAAAAGCTGGTCTTAATAGTATTAACTAAAATTTTAACTTTATATAATCCTTATAATTTTAGAATCTATATTGTGAGTTTCTTATACATAATGTCAGAACGAATTCTTTTTTTTCAAATAAAAGAAGTATTTTTCAAAAAATGCAATTTTACAGCCTTTTAATGGAGAACCTTCTTTAAATCCAATATATGAAACTTTTATATATTCAATTAGACAAAATAAAATTCTTATTTAGAATAGAGATATAATAATTTAGTTTCTATAAATTTTTTCTGTTTTTCTGATAACATTCATATTTTGGTGAATAGTAAAAAATATTATATTTTAACTGAAAACAACTTTTTTAAATCAAAATAATAAATAGTGTTAATATATAAATTTTAATGGTTTAAAATCATAATTATATTATATTTTTACCATTTAATCCAATGTTGGTCATTGAATGTAATTTCACTTTGAAATTGGACATAAACAATTGTCAAACTTTTGATAGTTATCATTCCTTAAAATATGCTTTTTGGTTTTGACAACTGGAATTAATTTTAAATTTATAAATTCAATTTCACTGTTTTGAATTTGGTAAAATAGACTTAATTTTTGGATTTTAAATATAAAATTATCTTAGGGTGAATTTTTGGTATTTTTCTAAAAACATTCAATTTATTTTGAATAATGAAAATCACTATGTCAATGTTTAAAACCGAATTTTAGTTTAAATAATTATTTATTTTATTTAAATTTATATTATCTAAAAATAGATACAAAATAATTATATAAGTTCAATTTAATTCATTGGATTCAGTTCATAATAATTTTATATATATAAAAATTTAATTGAACATTTAACCATCTTTTACCCACATTTTATAAGCATTTGAAAATTTACATAAAACATAATTTTACTAGTTATGTGAGTTGAATTTCAAAAATCAGAGAGACATGGTTAATATTGGTATGTAAAATGTAGTTCAATAAGATGAAAATAATGTTTTATGAATAGTAACATTTCACTTTTATTTACTACAATTAAAAGTAAATAGGGTAATTAAGGGTAAAAATGATTTTATTATTACCCTAACAGAAGTCCTAATTCTATTAGATAAGTGTAATTCGACCAAAAAGAACCTTAGGAAATTAAATATGATCATTTAGGTCCACTTGGATTTGATTAGGATGTTTATTATTATTTTTTTAAAAAGAGTTAAAAGAGTCAAAATCAAAGTTTAATAACTACAACATTTTTAATATATGGATATACATAAGATATATACGAAAATAAATATTAATTAAATGATAAAAATATTTACTACATAATTGTATTTTATTTATAATTTTTAGACATTGAATAATTATATTTATTTATGTCACAATGATGGTGCAGTAATTACCGTATTAATGAAAGATTAAAATAATTGACATTATAAATATACAAATAAATGTGATTTGTGATTTTTTATAAATTAAACTAATTTTATAGGATAATATGACATGTTAGGGTTGTTTAGATGAATTTTTTTCAAAGTAATAATGCTGATATAAATTCAAAAAAATACCAAATAATGTCAAAATTGACATAAAATAGTGTTTAAAACAAATATTATAATATTAATTGATATAATAGTCCTAAAAATATAAGGGTTGGCCAAAAGACTTATATAATAATATATAAAACATTAATGAACCAATTGGGGTTTTATTGGCATTTTATTGTAAGTTTATTAACCATATAATATAAAAATACAAAGAGAGATTGTTAATGCCAAACTATTTAACTAATAGTTAAATCTAAACGATAAAGTTAATATAGTGACACAAACCTTTCTAAAACATATTGAATGAGTGGTTTTAGACCCATCCCCTCCTTATAATTTAAAAAATTTATTTTGGATCCACTAGAAACAAAAAAGAATTTTATTATAAAATTATATTTCTTGCTTTTCCTAAGGTGCCCCTCACCCCTCTTATAAAAGGGAAATCCTCCTTCTCTCTAATTCACACATTAAAAGCCATTTGGCTCATCCAAAACCTGCCCATATACCCTCTAAACTGTCCTGCCTTTATCCTATAGGAATTACTTTAGTCATAAAGCCAACCAAAGTATCTCTTTTGATGAAATCAAAATGAAGAAACCAATGAAGAGGTAAATATTTCATCACATATTTCAAGTTATTTTCTTCTTTCACTTCCTCTTTCTTTGTTGTTTAAATTCTAAAATAATTACTCCATTATCATATTTATACTGTGATGTTATTATAAATATGGTACAACCATATTCATTATTGTGTCCATCCTTTGAATGACATGTCACCATACATGCGTACGTTAGGGTTACCGTCTCCACGTTGTGGTGTAGTTGTTATTCAATACATTATTATTTAGATGGGTATAATAATGAGGTATAATTGATGAAAATAATAAATATAACATGTTAATTATTAGGTATATATTATATACCATCTAATTAAATATAATTTTAATATCAAAAGAACGATATTGTCGCACGTGCGTACGTACGGATTATCGTATCCATGAACGCAATGAGATTCAGTCCCCATCATAATCCATTCAAGACTAATTTTCATTAGATGATTACAAATAATGTTTAAAGACTTAATATCATTCTGAATATGAATATGATACATCCTATTCATAACAATCATTACTTATGTAACAAAGCATATAAAGGAAAATGAATCGGTTAACACCTGAAATGATGATAATACTAATATATTATTATCAAACAAATCATATATGATATCATATTAATGTATTTGATTCTAGTATAATTTAATAACAATTATTTCACCATTATAAAGGAGGTTAACCTACCCTCGACCAAGGAAAAGAACAAGGTAAGGGTTCATTTCACAATTTCTTTATTATCCGAGGTTGTTTTTACATAAGTATCTACTGGGACATTTTTATTATCCATGTCCATGTTTCATGAAATAGACTATAAAGGGATTATTTTATGGAACTTTATTAATAAAAAATCATTTTAAATTTTTTAAATACTTATTCTACTAAATCATTTTCATTAATTTCCATGTTTTCATAATCTTTTTTAATTATTTATTTATATGGATATGAATGTTTTTAAAATTTTAATTCCCTTAAAAAGATTCAAAGTGGTATGGGAAACTTTGATTCAAAAATTTCTTTAAATTTCATCCATTATAAGTTGTGTAACATTTAAATGTTTTCAGGAAAAAAGGATATTTCTCTCAAAGAGTTTTAAATATCATTTTCATCTTTCTGAACATTCTTTGATGGATTTTAAACTTCTTGGAAGTTGAATTATTATGATACAAATCATCTATATTGTAATGATGGTTTTGTGATATCATATAATGTGGATGTGTTATTTTTATACCATTCATGGTTTATGGATAATGTATTGTCATTTCGTATTCCAGTTTTAATACGAATGTTTACGTTATGTTTAAACCTTTTCTTATGAGGAATGCATTGGACTTAATAAGTGACGGGTAGAGCCCTCTATATATCCCTAATGCATCGGTAGGTCTCATAAGACAATATAGTGTCTTGGAACAAGGCCTTGGAAATATCTTATTTGCAGTCTTGGCCCAAGGCCATGACTCTCTGGTTATGAAAGTATGGCATTATGCATTCCATCATTATGAAAGTTGATATTGATATTGAATGTGATTATTCGACTAGTATAATATCTATGTGAATAAGTAAATGAAATTATTTTATTGTATCGTTGCCATATTATGCTGAAGTTTAAGTTTAAAAGGCTTTTTTTAGTGTTATAAATTTCCTTAAATTTTTATACTTATTTATGAAATTTTCTTCTATATTGTTATCCTTAGTGAACATCTGATCTCACCCCTTTCAATGTTTTAATTTCCGAGGATGCAAAGAAGTATATTATGACTGACCAGTAGGGATAGTCTATGGGATATCAGTGTTGTCCATGGAAACAATGTTGTTGTAGTTTTCCATTTCATGTTTTAATGTAAACCGTATGAATGTATCTAGTATATCAAAGCTACTAAAATAATCGTTCTTTCAAGACATGATCTTTTGTTATCATGCCAATGATACGTAATAATGCACAGACTCTGGGCTTTTGGGTTCAGGGCATTATAGTTGATGTTTTTTGATGATGTAAGCACACATTCCTGGAACTAAAATGCACTTATTAATGTTTTTTTTTCTTTTATTCGTAACTATTTCTTGTCTTTTGGAAAAATATTAAAATAATGATTAAAATAAGGGAAACTCTTCCTTTGATCCATGATAAATACCACTAATTTCCCCCATCTTCCTCCCACACCTCTTAAGCCTTAATTCTTACCTTTGTTCTGCCAAATACTACTCTCAGTCCCCTCCCACATATCTTTGACCTTTTGGTCTCACTAGAAGGCCAAAACAAAGGGCCTTAAAAAAGATCTCAAGGTGAAGATATCAAGATGTAAACATCCCCTTTTTCATTATTTTCATTTCATTTTACATTATATTCTTCTTCTTTCCTCACCTCCCCTTATAAAATAGGAATGAATGGTCCAGTATCTTACAAATTCTGGATTTCGTCACGTTTATAAAAGATTCACCAATATACCTTTTCTCCTCTCCCACTTATTATAGAAATTAAAACATTATTTGTGATGTCTGGATTTATCGACAATGGGGACAATGTGATTTTAGTTTATTATACATCCTTGAATTATAGGCATGAAAACATTTTTATTGTTGAAACAGATTTTAATTTATGTATTATATCTTATGTAATGTTCTGTATTCATTTTTTACACAGGATATTAATTTACAAAACAAAATTATTTCATTATTATCAATGACCCACTAAATTGATCTGAACAATCATCATTCACGTTTTAGCTAGCGAATCTTAGTCATATTAGAATTTAAAATGATAAATGGAATAATAAAAGGATGATAAATCAATAAAATACCTTTCCATTACACTTCTGGTTTTTCTCTTACAACTAACATAAAAATCCATTACAAACCGCTCATGGAAACCATGTAATGCATACACCGTATAAAATCGAATTAACAAAATATTATTAATTAATGGGGGAAATTATGTTATAAAATGATCATGAAAAGTGTTATAAACATGAATATGTTTCTGAAAATTCATCATAAAGCTATTTCAACATTCATACAGAGGGTTTAAACACATTTGAGGGATGTAAAACCTATGTAAAGGGATCCTCTATTTCTCCCATTTATTCAAGAATCAACCCTATGTGATGCTCTTTAATTTTTAATTACAAAATATGTTGTAAGTTTTTCACCTCCCTCATACTTCCCTTATGATATATTAATGATGAGATACCCTATTTTTATCTCATAAATCCCTCCCAAGTATATCCATTACCACACAAAAATTTCATAAGTGGATTCTAAACCAAATTTCCATTCATTGGGCAAACCATCATATTCAATGGTTTTTATCATGTTAAGATTAATTGTGAAATTTAATTTGATTATATTATGTTATATTATGTGTACTTATAGTATAAATATATAATATATTCCTTATTCAATTATATCTTCAATGTTTAGGTATTTTTATAGAACGTTCCTCTTAAATCCTTTTAAATGTATCCTTTATGAAATGGAAAGAGATTGTTCTTTTTATTAATATAATAAGCATTTTATTCTAATTTTATGATTATTTTAATGCTATAATATCTCCATTATATGTTTTCATAGTTATTTTTGAATAATATATTCTCACTATTATCTATGTGATGTTTGTATTCTAAAACTATTATTATACAAAAAATGGCATGTGAAGTTGTGAATGTGTTTTAATCAAGGGTTTAAATGAGTTATGCAGTTTTTTATTCATGATTTATTCCTTAGAAATTATTTTTGATGGTTTTAGCCCATTATATATCAATATATGTTTGGTTGGGTCCATTATAGTTCAAGATATATGCGTGATTCCCATTATAGCTCTCAAATTCATTGGGTTCTCTGGAGATTGAAGATGACCAAAAGGTAATTCCATGTGTAAGGGTGAATTTATGGGTGATATGGTAAATATTTTCCGAGGAAACTACATGATGTTTCTATTCGTATTTGTTTTTATAATTAAGGGATTTATTGGTTTCTATGTTATCCCTTGACTAACGATTTCTTTCGTTCTAAACATTACTAAGGATTATACTCATCCCTTGATTTAAAATGTTTTTCACATGATATAAGCATAGGTAAGAGAAATAAGGGAGTCACAATGAATGACATGTAGTGCTGTTAAAGAAATCAAGTTTTAAGATTTTATTTTTTTATATTGTAAAAAATTGATACTTTTTTTAGATGTATACTCTTCTTATAAATATGGTATGTTATGTATGAAAGATATCCTAATTCATTATAACTATAAACTTGAAATTATCATCACTGTGTAATAATGTTTGTTTTTGAATAAAATTCACGATTATGTAATGTTTGAAAGTTGGGTCCTTATAGTTGGTATCCGAGGACGATATAGATAACATTAGGGGTTATAATGATGTTAATTAAAATCCATAAATGATTTTTTACATTATGGTTAATTTAAAATGATATAGAAATTGAATATTACCATGTAAATTATACCAGTATATGTATTTTCATAATGGTTTTCTATAGAATAAATAGTGAAGACCAAGTCGGAAGGCACTGAGAGGCTGATACCTGTCAGATTTTGTAGCCTGGAATGGTGGGAATCAGAACTGAGTTGTTTGTTATAGTAATGACATAGTTAAATCCGGCTATAAATGGTGGTAGTATCAATGCTAGAGAGGAACCATATCTACCATGAGTAAACATGGTTTTTTGGATCATTTCATGTGGATGAATCCTTAATCTTATAGTAGAACAGTAGATCTAGTGATAACCGAAGGATGGATCAATTATCTGGGGAAGATATTTGATGTCATGGGATGTTCAGAACTCCAAAATGATATAGTATACATGTATTATTTTGATGTTAAGGCATGTCCTTGGTGGTCTCTAGTTAAGAATAAGAGACAAAAGATGATCTTCATAGTCTAGAATGGAATGATTTTAAGAGTTTTTTTCAAGAAAAATACATTCCTAAAACTATTCGAATTAGAAATGAGAAACAATTCATGGATCTGAGGAAGAATTATATTGAATCTATGGGTGTGTATGATTCCTATTTTACAATATTGGCCAGGTACATATGGGATTTTACTCGGGACATTGATAGAGAAATCTGTAGATTTTACTTCGGTTTGAATCCTTTTGTATGAATTTCCTTAGCTTCACGAGAGATTAAAAGTAATGAAAAACTAGTATTGGGTGCTGAAAAAGATGAGATGTAGTTTTTTGACACATATATTCTTTGTTATGAAAAGAAAAATAAGATTTTAGGACGGAAGGAAATGGGTAATAGCACGTCAAAAAAATATATAGGTAAGAAAATTAATTTCCCTTCTTATGACAAGTGAGGTAAAAATTATCCTATAGAATGTCTTGTAAATTCTGGGAAGTGCTACCAATGTGAAACATTTGGGAACATGTCTCATGAATGCAAGGAGAATGATCTGATGAATAATTAGAATATTATGGTGAGATGATTTAATGGTATGGAAATGAGTTATTATTCTAATATTTGTCCAAATCTAGTCACTCAAGAAGGAAATCAGTAAGATCATAATGAGAAGGTTGTGGAAAAATCATGTACAACTACCTCAACAGATGTTGTGTCATCGAATAAGGGGTATTAGGTACATTATTTGATTAGTCATATTTTTCAAATGTTTTATTTTTCTGGGGTCTACACATTCTTTTATTCCTAAGAATTTTTTTTCCAAATTAGAAATTAAACCCTATGTAATGAGTCTAGAAAATATTATAAAAACACGTGGAGGAGATATGATGGTATAAGTAAATTATAAGAATCTATCTACCTTTGTATATAGACATATTATACCTAAAAACCTTATTGTATTTTCTTTAATAGGGTTTTATTTGATTCTGGTCATGGACTGGATTTTTGTTTATAATGCTACGATATACTATAGAGGTAAAAAAGTTGTTTTTGGGAATGATTTTTAGTTTTTTTACAAGAATGAAAACATATTTTTGATAACATACCAAGAAGATGAGAAACTGTTAAAATATGGAAATGAATGTTGTATTTCTCACACCGTTTAAAATATGGGTACTTTTTAGATTAATGATGTTCTAGTGGTAAATAAATACCTATATGTTTTTTCCTCATGAGTTTCCCAAGGTAATACCTGATTAAGAAGTAGAATTCAAAATTGACTTAGTTATTAATTCTAAGATAATTTTAAGACTCCCATATTGATTGGCCCAAATGGAACTCCTTGAATTGAAAACTCATTAGAAATAACTACTTGACATAGGCTTTATTTATCCTAGCACTTCACCATTGGGTTCTCTTATTTTGTTCATTAAAAATAAATATTGTTCCATGAGACTTTTCATTAATTGTAGATATTTTAATTACATTATAGATAACAATATGTATTCATTTACTCAGATCGATGACTTATTTGATCAGATCTAAAGAGCTTAGTATTTTTCCAGGATTGAATTGATATTCGGGTACCATTAGCTGAATGTGAAGGGGTATGACATTCTAAAAGTAGATTGGTGTACAGTATATGGTAATTATGATTTTATTTTGGTTCCCTTTGGGCTGAAAATTGCACATGTTGTATTCATGTATCTTATAAATTGAATATTTTATGATAACATGGATAAATTTGAGGTTGTGTTTATTGATGGAATTCTTTTATATTCCAAAACTAAGGGGGGAATGAAAAATATTTAAGGGTTGTTTTGGAAACTATATATGAAAATTAAATCTATAGAAAATTTAGTAAGTGTGAATTCTAGTTTCAATAAATTTATTTCCTTGGTCACATTTTTTCGAAAGATGAAATAATTGTAGATACCTCTAAAAAAGAAGCTGTTGAAGAATGACCAAGACCCATAAATATAACTTTGAATCATAGCTTCCTTGGTCTAACAGCCAATTACCAATGACTTTTTGAAATGTTTTCACGGTTATCCATTCAATTTACTAAGCTGACATGAAAACATGTAAAGTTTATATGGAAAAAATGTGATGATTGTTTTTAGAATTTGAAAATAAGATTTTTGAATTCACTAGTTTTGACTCTCCCTTCCATAAATTGTGAAATATTCATCTAAAAAAATTCAACATTGTATCGAAATGGTTGTGTTCTGATGTAGAATGTTCTGGTAATTGCTTATTCTTTTCTATAGATTAATCCTCATGAGTTAAATTTTCCAACACTTGATTTGGAATAAGGTTCTATTGTTTTTTGGATTATCAATATTGAGGCATACTTTATTTGGATTCAAATGTGAAATATATATTGACCAAAATAGATTGAAGTATATTTTAACATAGAAGGGATTGAAAATGAGGTAGAGAATATGGCTTGAACTGATAAAGGATTTTTATTACATGATCAATTACCATCCAAGAAAATAAAAAATAAGTGGATAATAATTTGAGTCGAAAACATGATCCATCATTTACCATGTTACATCTTGAACAGGACCACTTGATTAGGGATTTGATGAATTTTGGCATGGAAGTTGTTATTTTATGATATTCCGCTGTTTTGTTTTAGGAGTCACTGAATTCATATCTTTCTAACAGAATCAAGAAAGCACAGAAGGATGACAGTGAGTTATAGAAAAAAGTAAAAATGGATAAGAAAGTTTAATTTCTTGAATTTAGTGTTGATGATGATTTTTTTATAATATTTGTAAAGGGAGTATTTTTAACTTCTGATTACTAACTGAATAATGAATCGTTTTGTGAGGCTTATAGTTCTCCATTAACATTTTATGCAAGAAGTAGAAAGATGTATAGAGTCCTTAAAGATAATTATTGGTGGGATGTAACGAAAATATTTATTGAGGATTTTACAGGGAAATGATTTAATTGTCTATAGGTTAAAGAGTAGAGGAAGTTATCAAAGTGGATTCATCAGCCATTACTAGTACTAGACTGGAAATGAAAAAATATATCCATGGACTTTGTTGTGGGACGACCAGAGGCTTCTCAATGTAAGAATACAATCTAGGTTATTATTGAGAGATGGACTAAATTGGCACATTTCCTACGTATTTGAAATATAGTTTCATTGGATTATCTTTCTTTAATATACATCAGAGAGACTCTCAGGTTGCATGGAGTTCCTCTGTCTATTGGTTCTGACCGTGAACCTATGTTCACTTCTATATTTTGGAAAAGTCTTCAGAATTAATTGGGAATACAAATGAATTTTATCACTGCCTTTGATCCCCAATATGATGGACATACCAAGTGAATGATTCATACATTAGAGGATATACATATATCGTGTTCAATGCATTAACAAGGATGTTGGAATCATCATCTTACCTTAGTTTAGTTTTCTTATAATAACAGTTTTAATTCCAGTATACATGTTACACCATTTGAGCTATTGTATAGAAAGAGGTGGTGGACTCTGGCGTTTTGGGATGAAGACTGTGAAAGGATGTTGATGGGGCCAAAATGAATATAGGATGTGGCTGAGAAAGTGAATATTTTCCAAGAGCACATGAGGATAGCTTAGAATAGGCAGAAAAGTTATGCAGATAACAGAAGGAAAGACTTTACTTTCAAGGTAGGTGACCATGTTTTCTTTTAAATTTATCCATGGAAACATGTGATTCATTTTTGTAAGAAAGGACACGATAATTCTATCGTTCATCAGCCCTTTTGATATCTTGGAGAAAGCTAGACTAGTTGAATACAAAGTAGCATTACCTCTGAGTTTGTCTTAGGTATACAATGTTTTGAATGTTTTGATGTTGAGAATGTATTTTCTAGATTCATCTCATATTTTGAGCCCAAAATTAGTTCAGTTATAGATAACCTTTATTATGAATAGTAACCTTTTCATATTCTTGATTATAGAGACCAAGTACTATGGAATAAGGTAATCCACCAAGCAATGGTTTTGTGTAGAATCGACATGGTTGACAAGAATCATGGGAATCTGAATATGCTATGAGAGAAACGTATCCTCACTTGTTTAAAATGTAAATAATAATTTTGAATAAGCATTTTCTAAATGATTGGGAGAATGTTACAACCTGCGTAATTGTAAAATAATTATCACTGAACATAATTTCCCCTCTTCTGTGTTTTGAGTTTTGAAAAACAGACATACTTGGTTGCAATCGGTATGTTATTTGGGGTCTGATTAGACCAACTTGATTTTTTGTGAATATTAACATACCCTTATAAATATTAATGTTACCATTATGAATAGTAACCTCTCCTATGATAATATATATATAATAAATAATTGAAATTCTGATATACCCTTATCTGGGAATAAGTATATGATTTTTTTGAAATTGTTCTTTTTTGAATAAAATATATTTTCATTTAAAAATTTGATTTATCATATTTAAAATATAGTATTCCTAAAATAGAGTTCTTTTTTAGGTTCTAAACATCGAAAAATAGATGGGGTGTGTTTTTGGTAATTTTTTGAAATACTTTATTTTTTATTGAACAGTGAAAAGTATAATTTAAAAGTAAAGCTAACTACTTGATTTATGGATTCATGGATGATTTTTTGATGATTTAATAACAATTTTCTAGAACTCACATGAACTTGATACTATTTTTTGTCTTGTAATCATAACTATTTATTGTCTTGTGAAAAATAATAGAATAAAGATTAAAATAAGGTAAAACTCTTCCTCTCCACCACTCCAAACACCACCAATCTCCCCCCTTATCCTCCCACACCTCTCAAGACTTTTTCATTTCCTATTTTCTACCAAATAAATATTTGAATCCTATTCCCTATGTCCGAGACCTTATGGTCTCATCAAAAGGCTAAAACAAAGGGCTTTTAGAAGGATCACAAGTAGAAGATATGAAGATGCAAACATCCTCTATTATTTTATTTATTTTCTTTTTCATTTTCATTTAAATTCTTATTCTATCATCACCTACCCTTATCCAAAAGGAATTAATGATTCAGAATCCTACATATTCTATATATCATCTTGTTTATGGAAGATTTACCATTATACTTCTTCTCCCCTTCCACTAATTCTATAAATTTAAACATCGTCTGTGATGTGTTGATTTGCTAACATCATGGATCATGTGATTTTAATTTCTTTTACATCCATCTAGACCGATCATGACACCATTTTGATGGTTGAACCAGATTATAATTTATGTATTATATCTTATGTAAGATTTTTTAGTCATTTTGTACACGTGATATTAATTAACTAAACAAAAGGAGATTATTATTATAAATAAACCTCCAAAATTATCTAAACGAACATTTTTAATATTTTAACTAATAAATCATCCTCATATAAGAATTCAAAATGATAAATGGTTTAATTTAAGGTTATTTAAACCTTAAAATACCATTTTATTCCACTTTTGTAGTTCCTCCTACCAGTGACTAGAAAACCCGTTGCGAACCGCTCATAGATACCATGTAATGCACGCACCCGGAATAATGGCATTAACAAAATATTATTAATGATTGGCTGGAATGCTGTTATAAAATGATCATTAAAGGTGTTATAAACATGAATAGTTTTCTCTAAAATATTAATAACACTATTTCAAACTACATAGAAGATGTTTAAACATGTTTTTAGGAATTTCAAACCTGAGGTAAGTGATCCTCTCTTTCTCACTTTTATTCAAGAATCACCCCTATGTTATGCTCTTTAATTTTTATTTCCTAGGGATTTTGAATGTTTTTTACACCTCCCCTACACTTACCTTATGATATATTAATTATGTTACTCTCTATTTCTATCTCATTAATCCCTCCTACATACATCCATTATCATGCTAATATTTCGTATGTGGATTTTAAACCCAATTTCCCTTCTTTTGGTTAACCTTCAACATCAATGGTTTTCATCATTATTAGATGAATTGTGAAATGTAATTTTACTATATTATGTTTAATAATGTGTACATGTATTACAGATATATAATCCCTTTATTTAATCTATTCTCTCTCCAATGTTGTAGTATTTTTAAGGAATATTCCTCTTAAATCCTTTAAATGTATCCTTTATAAGATACAAAGAGATTATTATTTTT
Organism: Viscum album; assembly: GCA_963277665.1. NCBI lineage: Eukaryota > Viridiplantae > Streptophyta > Magnoliopsida > Santalales > Viscaceae > Viscum > Viscum album. Next base: position 1,531,723,973 of record OY728163.1, on the reverse strand, counting down.
CATAATATCATGAGGTTTCTATTCTGATTTTATGATGTTTTATTGCTATAATTTCTCCATTATATATTTTCATAGTTATTCTTTAATAATATTATTTCATTATTATGTGTGGGATTTTTATATTGAAAAATTGTTTTCATACAAACAAATGGTATTTGAAATTGTGTATGTGTTTTTCTCAAGGGTGTAAATGGTTTATGAATTTTTTTATTCATGATATGTTACTGGGTGATTATTAATGTTTGGTGGAGCTATTTATAGATCATCTTATTTTGGGATGACCCCATTAGAGATCATGTTATGTTGGGTTGATCCCATTAGAGTTCAAGATATAACGGGTGATCCCCATTATAGCTCTCCATTACATTGGGTACTCTAGAGATGGAAGATGACCAAATGTTTATTCCATGTGTAATGGAGAATGTAAGAGTGATATCGTAAATATGTACCATGTAAATTAATTGATGTTTCTATGAATATTAGTTTTTATGATTATGAGTTTTATTGTTTTTTATGTTATCATTTGATTAATGATTTCTCTCATTATATCCTTTATTGAGTTTTATACTCATCCAAAGATATTATTTTAAAAAAATCACTGGATATAAGGATAGGTAATAAAATTAAGGGATTTATGATGAATGATATAGCATTTTTTTTCAAAGAAATCATGTTTTATGTTTTAATGTTCTATATTTTGATAAATATGGATACCATTTTTAGTTTTATCATCTTTGTACAAATGTGGTATGTTTGGTATCCAAGATATCCTCATCCTATAAAACTCTAAACCCAAAAAGATCCTCAATTGGTAATAGTGTATGTTATTGACTAAAATTCAAGATTAATTAACGTTTTAAGGCAGGTTCCTTATACAAAGAGACATAGAAGATGTCTTCACACACAAAAAAGATTCTCTAATACGTTGAATCCTTAACAAAGTGCACCAGATAACTCAATTTAATATCTATATATTGATGGGTTTTGATATAAGAATTCATTAAATACTAATTAAATAATGTTTAGTTTCATGAAGGATATTAATGTTTTTTATTATTATGTAGGACTATAATTTGGATTACTATAAAAGAAAATGCCATGATTAATAAACAAAGTGTCACTTCACATTGATCCACGAAGAAGAGGGACATGACAACAAAAATGATTAATAAGATCTGGTTGGTTATTTAATATAAAAAGAGAAATAGAGTTTCTAGAGGAACAAAACTAATGATTCAAGATGAAAAAGTTGTTTTGGCATTGGAATTTAATAATACACCACTTGTGCATTATACATGAATTGTAAATATACAATTCATGATCCATTTTAATTTCATGACAATAAGAAAATAGACCCATAGTGAAGTTATTCTATGTCACAACATGACATTATGCATCACTTAGTGACACATTCCATGTTTATCTAGATAAATTTTCATGTCATGATGAATGCTTTAAAATCCTCAAAGGCCAAAATATTACACTTCATGTAATTTTTACATGATGTGTAAGCATCAAACATAGTATAAAAATAATTATTTTCTCCATATCATTGAATGTATTAAAATATATCTTCCTAGGAACAGCCACTTAGTTATTTTTTTTACCCATATAACCCAGTAACACATAGATGCTTATAAATAAGGGATTCGGCCAAGAGATAACCATTCCAGTCCTAGGGTGGAGTGGATTGACTGCTAGGAAGATGCCATAGGGTTCTGATCTATCATTCCCCATATAGAGGTTTCCATTTTTCATTTTTATCAGCTATGTAATGTTGAATTTTTTCTGGTTTTTTTTAAATCTATTTATTTCATTCATTATAATTGTTAATCATATAATTATTTCTAAGTTATTATTAAATTATTTTTTGAAGACTTTTCTAATTCATTTTCCATTATTCAAATTTTGTATATACTTGTTTCTAATTGTTTAATCTTTACGTAATGCATTAAATTTGTTTCCCTTATTTCATTTTATTTTTTCTTTTGTGGCTATTTAGTTTAAGGTCAGGTGTCCATAATTGGGGCACACATAATCATGTTGAATCTATAAATCTATCATTTGTAACTGTATTCCTCAAAACTAAGTTTAGAAAAAATTTCAATATTATTCTTTTGCATTATCCGTAACCATAAGTGGTGAAAATTTAATGACCATGACATAGTAATAGAAGATATGTGTTGAATAAATAGACTATAATTATATCTTCTAATAAACAAATATTCTTATGATAAGGTTTTCAATTACTCTAAACCATGGATTATTTACCAAACTAGGATGATTCAATTGGTTATAAAAATCTCAATTGTTGTTCTTTTCACCACATTACAGCCTATGCCATAGGTTTATGCCAAGTTTGATTTAAGATTTCCACTTTTCTTATACCCTAAAATTGACCTGAATCCCTTCCTAACATTCATCAGTAATTTTTTTTTAATAAAATCACATTTAATTTGGAGTTACCTAGCCTTTAGTTGAGAATTGCCAACACTATTCACCACTCTTTATGGGTTCGACCTCATACTTCATATTTGTAACAACATTATAGTTAGTATTGTTTGGGATAAAATTATATTTTTTGGTAAAAACAAAGGGAAATAATGATTCCTTTTCGGCCTATCATAAAGGGTCATTTGTTGGGGATCGTTGGATCATTTTATTCGACTTGATAATTACTTCTTAAGAAAAATTCATTTTTTGTCCTATACCTATTTACTAATTTTGGTTTATTTGTTTGTATTTTATTTATTTTTATTATTATTTTAATCATGTGGTTTTTTTTTTGTTTTTTCATGATGGAATACATGCCTCATCATTATTATGTAAAACCACCGTCAGAATACATTTAATACCTATAGTTTCATAGCACGTTGGAAATAATGAATTAAATATTGTGTTCATGTCATGTAATGAGATGGGTTGATTTGTATCCATTTAATTATGATAAAATTCAACATCATATGATGGGTAACACATAATATCAACTAGTTATATGAGACCCCAATTTTCCAGAATAACATGGTGAATTCTATGAAGAGTAGTAAAATTATAACCACACAAACATCCATTATCCTCAAGAGTATCACTTAGAAGAAAGGCTGAATAGGCTACTAAAAAATTTAAAAAAATGAGATATAAAATAAAATGGACTATCATGTATCCCAAAAAAAAGAAATGATAATTTATTAATCACCTTTTTCAAAACATTTATAATTTTAATAGCCTACAAATAGTTTCTAGTACATATACCGGTAGGTTTGGGGAAGATAGATGTCAAGAAGTGGAGACCGTCTGAGATATTTATATAAAGAAGCCACAATAGCAATACATTCAAGAAAACCAATCCTTCCAACAAACATAGTAGAATAATATAGATGATAGAAAATATTAATTTCTATCAAACTATATATCGTTATATGATAAGTGGATCGATGATCATGAAGCCTAACATAGATAGAATATAAAATTTTTTACTCACCTTTTTCATGATATCTCAAATTTAATTTCTATATAATGCAACATACTATTAAAATCAAATACATGGATATGTTGGCTTTAATATAAAGAAGAGAAAGAGGTGGGGGAAGTCAGTACTATAGAAAAAACAATGGAATAAAAATTGGAGGTTGAATATAATGAAAAATACATAGAACATGTTGAAAACATTGATAATGATGAACCAATGAATTTAGAAGTAGTTTCAAAAAATTATGTATCCCTTCTACACATCATGATGACCATGAATAATAGTGGAGGAAAAGGATATTGATTAAATATGCATCACCCTCAATGGAATTCTCCAGAATGAAGAAGAATGGGACTCCCTCATGTACTTTTAAGAAAAATAGTAGAACAAAAAGGATCTAATTCAAGACGTTATTCAAGAAACCTAAACTATGAAAAATAATTTAGAAGTTGTGGTGGTGGAGGAGAATAATAATATATAGACATATTTTAATTTCCTAGTATTTTTAGTAAATTTATCCTTGAATTTCATCCCAGAACAAGGACCACTCAAGATGAACCAATAGAGAAGGAAGTGAAGGGATACCTTAGTTTCACATCAAGATCAGAAGTGGTTAAAGATAAAATATTTATATTTATATAATATTCAAATTATCTAAAAAAGGAAATGTTATAAATGAAATACCCTAAAAATATTAGTTTCTAGGAGGGAACCCAAATTTCAAAAAAAAATTCTAATACATTGATATATTTTATTTTATGAGTTTTAAAAACTCTCCAGATGGACGATATCTTTATCTATTTGAAACAGATATATTACAATTTAAGTGTGTGTGTACTGTTACTTCCTATTTTAGTTATTTAGGCCCTGGATGTATGAATATGGAAGAAAATTAAGTGATTCACACTAGACTAATTATCATCATAATTCACATTCACATTCTGATATGACAGACTATATCGTGATAATTGTAAGATACTACATGATAAACTCATTCAATGTAATTGATAAAAAGGGTGTACTTTTTAATTTTTTATATTTCTTCCGCATAGTTTTTTCCTCATATGATTTTGAATGAAAAAAATAATTGGATAGTATCATGAACTGAATTGAATTATATTCATGGAAAAAAATACTTGAATTTTATTCTTTCACTTACTAATCTAGAAGACATAAATACCTAGGAGAATAATTTTGACATATTGTAAAATTTGAAAAATAACTACCATAAATTTGAATTATAAAAATGGAAATTTTAGATGTCACCTAGTTACATCAACTTTTTATTTCATGAAAATGATTACTGATGAGATAGATTTTAATAAAAAAAATTCCAAGAAGCATCCATTGAGTAAACTAATTATTTATAACAACCAGGCATTAAATAATTACATAATATTGAATTGAGTTAATAATTCAAAATGAGGATCTTTTTAGATTTATATATTTAGATAATTAGGTCATAATAGTTACATTACATCCCAAAAGTTACAAAGTATACACTTCTACTCAGTTCCCATTATTTTTCACAAAATAAAAACTCGTAAAAAAGAAACATGTCTACATCCATTTTATAGACAGTATGACTTTTCCATGATGCCATCCTTGACCCTATTCCACTTTATGTCTTGTGAAAAACATTTCAAAAACATGGGATTTGCATAAAAAACTCAGTATGGGATACATAGTGACGAAAAACAATTAGTTTTTCTTAACCACAAGTAAACCATGAATACTTTATCATAAGTGATACTTTTTACATTTATGAAGTACTAAATACTCTTTTGTAAATAAAATATCATTTCTTACCCTTCTGTAAACAAAATATTACTATAAACCCTATAGAAATCACACATATCATATATAGATACCATGGTGCATAAACATACCTAAATCGAATAAGCATATGGTTGACTTCCACACATATCGCTAAGTAGAATAGCCATACGGCCGACATCCATACCCAATGAATTGGAGGTTATAATGTAACCACCCATACTATATTATCATGTCACCACCCATCTTTTCGTTTATCATGTAACTACCTGTCAAATGTCCGAGTACCATTATAAAATCATAACACATAAAACAAATATAAAGGAAAGATAACATGTCCACATTTCAAATACAATATATCAATTAAATATATTAACAAAACATATACATTATAAAAACCATTTTCAATACCAAAATACATACAATATTATATGGTATTTGTTTTCCTTTAAAAATATTACGGGTTTTTAAGGATGAAAATGATAAAATAATACTCATGTTGGTGAAAAGGTCATTGCCACCACATACGTTAAAAAAACATTCCTTTTTGTCATTTAGTAAAATGATTTATAGAAAAATATTCCCTTTTAATGAAATTAAAGTAAAATTTGCTAATATATTGTATAAAATAAAGTCATATATTAAAACAAAATATTCCTTAATGAAAGGAGATTGAGACTAAGTCTCTTACCTCATGTTGACATGAGCCCTTCATTCATTAATCTATTGAATATTAAACTAAATTTAATTTATAATTTCTTAAGAACATTTTTCATGTTTATTAATCCTTTTATATAAATTATTACCATTTTATAAACATTATGTAATATTTTATGTTAACAATCATCATTTTGTCGATATTTGGTACTAGAGTCAAAAATGGACTTCTTATAATTACAAGTTGTTCATGTGGTCAAAATTTCATTATATACATAATTATAGTCATGATTTAGATATCATATATATCATATATATTCAGTATATTATTGTATTTATAATAGAAGATAACATTTCGAGATAAGAAATGAAATGCACTGTTCGTGGAGACGGTAAGTTGTACGTATGCATGAACGCTACTTCTATTTTTATTTCATATTGTAATGGAATGAAAACATAATTATAAATAATTATATTATAATTAAAATATAATATCATATATAATATCACTAACTCCATCCATTATACAGTCCAAATAAGGCATGAACAAGTCATATCACATTGAGGGGGCGGTAGTCTGCACTTCCTCAAATGAGATTATTGTATTTACCCACTATAGAAACCATGGATATATTCTATAAATGAAAAATACAGAAGAATATAAACAATATAAATATAATATATATCATATATAAATACAGTTCCATAATAATTTCCACCATGAGTGGCGGTCGGTGATATTTGAACAATCATCGTTTCGTGAGACAGTAGTGTATTGTCCACAGAAACAGTATGTTCTTTACCCATTAGATAGAGGTGTGTATGTGTTGTTCGAGTAATTCTCATAAAACCTTACTAGTATATTTATGAAACTAATTTTGTTATTAAAGAAAGGAATAAAAAGAGTTTAGTGTGTTGGAGAAGTAAAATAAAACAAAATAATTTAAGAGAAGCGATTACCTTTAATTCGGGTAACACCCTTTCGTTTGAACCAAAAGGGCTTCTTAAAGCCCCTTATTCCTTTGAGAAGGATTGTAGGAGGAATATAGGGATGTGGTAAAATTATTTAGTCATATTTTGGATGATTCAAGGGGCTTGAGAGGTATAAATAATGGGTTAGAATTGAGGGCTTTTTATAAGGGGGAGGAGGGGCACATTTTGAATGTTTGAATCAATTATTTTATTATAAACTTATATTCGGTTTAAAAAGGTCCATAAATCGTTAAAGTCTAAGATAATATGACTCATGGTAGAAGAAAACTCATAAAATAAGAATTTTATAGGTTTTGGATATTATTTTAATCATTATAATCTTATTTATTTATATCAATTATTAATGAGGTAAACACTGCATCATTATTGTGTCATTTATAATTTTATTTATTTGATGTCTAAAATTTATAAAAAAATAATATAATTTAAGAAATATTTTTATTTTTTAATTATTATTTATATTTTAGAGATATCTTATATAACCTCAGGTAAAAATTAATTTACTAAAAGATATTTGTTTATGTAATTTTTGTTTTTACTTAATGTTAATTAAAATAAAGTGTCATTATCACTCCCAAGTGGCCCAATGAGGTCACAAAATCAACCTAAAGATGCCCATGGTCAGATATCTATAAACCAATAACATTAGGACACATGTTAGGGTAATTGTATACTATTATTGTAATATTTGATTACCGTTATTTACCATATTTACCCTTAAACCATGTTAAATAAAATATTTACTGAAGTAAATATTCATAATGCCTAAAAATAAAAGATACCTTTTTACAGAATTTGGACTTCCTAATTAAAAATATGGAATCCATTTTTACAAATTCAAAATACAGAAGTGGAAGAAATTAATTTAAAATTAATTCCTGCTGTCAGAATAAAAGGCATGTTTTTAAGAAATATTAACTATCAAAAGATTGACACTTATTTATGTCCAATTTCATAGTGAAATTACTTCCCACTGACAAAATTGGATTAAATGGTAAAAACATAACCTAATTAAACTTTAAAAATATTTTATATTTTCATATATCCTTATATATAAATTATATTAAAAGGCGGTTTTGAATTAAAATACATAATTTTTTCAATGTACATTTAAAATGAATTTTATCATAAAAATACCAAAATTTCATCCAATGTAAATTTTGATGTCCCAATTCTAAAGAAAAATTTTATTTTGTCAAATATAACATATAAAATTGACCAAAACTATATTTAAATATGGTTCTCAGTCAAAAGGTGATAAATCACCCTTTTAATGAGTATTTGTATATTTATACTTAAAATCGGATTCTATCTTATGTAATGCCTATAATAATTATTGGATAAATGTAAAAACATTTAACAAACATGTATAATAATATTTTAGTTACATCAATTCATTATTTCTTTCATGAACCGTCCTAGTGGGGCCCGCTCCATGACACCCCAAGCCTGCCTCCAATAGGCCATGGGCTGGTGACTAGGACCGAGTAGGCATTTTACTACATGAGAGGCATTGCCTAAGAACCTGTACACACGGACACATATCTAAGCCCACAAATTATGAAATGTAAATAAAACAACTATGGAACAAAATCCATGCATACTACTAAACCCAACCAACAAAGTACGATGGAAAGTAAAGTACTAAAAGTAAAATGGGCCATAATACAAGCCCACCAAAAAAGTTTCTGAAGACTGTAAAGTCTAACCTGTAAACACAAAGATGTACTAGAAAAGCTGCTCAGAACCAATGGAATGCCTCGACCTGTAGTGAACTCTGGAAGCTCGGTCCTGTCCTGGTCTGACCTGGACTCCGTCAAATGGCTGGTCATCTACACAAGACACGACACGTGCGGGCAGAGCCCGTGCAGGGGTGAGTATAAAAATACTAAGTAGAGGAATCCAAAAAACACAAAGCAGTGCACAATGGAAAGGCACATTCATATCCACACAATGTATGCATATAGAACATATAATAGGAGAACTAAATCCAGATATACCCAAAACATAGACTCGTGGTCTAGAAATAAGTCACACAACCGCATAACTCTGCTAGCGATTCAGTTCGAAGATTTTCATGAAGAAATCATTCCAGGAGAGCACACTCCATGAGTCTGGTAGATCTGATGACATCCCCTCGACATGTAATGTTCATCTGGAAATGTCATGAGATGTATTTACACTCATTACTGGAGACACACTATAGAGTGGGGAAGATCACGATAGATATAAAGATGCACTCATTATGGGAGACACACTCTTGAGTGGGATAGATCACGATACATAGATGAGGAACACTGCTAGGGCCATGGAGGATACTACGGCTCATCCAAATTCACTAGCTAGCTAGAGGATCAATGCCTGGTAGTGTTTTTCATATCGATGTCTGACTCTATCTAAGGTCAGGAATGGATATAGGATCTCGCTCCGGGCCTCTCGGAGATTTGCTGACTCTATCATAGAATGTCCTACTGAAGGGATCATACTTCTATAGAGGTATATGAAGCCTCACCTTTATAAGAACAATAATAAGGGGTGCTAACCCAAATGAGACATGTCCAACATACGGTGCACAAGAGGCACATGCCATTTTCCAAAAAGTACACAATGTGTAGAGAAGTTACACACCGTGTCATATGACCCCGGGTACTACCAGTGTACAACAGCTCATGTCATAAGGCTGCTCATGTACAAAATTTATTACACAGTGTGTATTACGGTGTACACATCATGTCGGAGTGACTAGGGTTGGTTCCATGTACGCTGGCCATGTGCTCGTACATGGTCCTCAACCCATGTACTCCAACCCGTGTAACCGGCACATGGGGTGACCCACATTACTGGCCTCACCTAGCCGTGTGATGGAGAACATGGTCGTGTACTCAATCCTATGTCCATGTACCCATTGTATACACACTGAGTCCCATGTAGCAACCTCTTCCATGATGTGTAGAGAGTACATGTTGTGTTCTGAAATCGTTTAGTCCATCCCGTGTCTCTGTATTTTCCAAAATACACACTGAGTTTTGGGGAAGGTCCAACACACCATGTTACCAGGGTCACACACTGTGTGATTCTTATCTTACATCAAAAACCTTAGATTCTACTACCGCCGGTACTACAAATGGTGTTCTTTGGAATTACACATCGTCTATTCCGGAATTTTCCAGAAATGGTGCTTCTCACCAGCACTCCTCCGTGATGTCGTGGTCTTCGTTCTGACGGTCCGATCACTATAATGCTCCCAAATTTTGGTCTCCCTGACACCACGAAGCCGATTATTTTGTTTTTGGACCTGCGGTCAGCTCCATAAACATTTAAGGATCCACTCGCGTGAGGAATGCTCGAAGAACAACCTTTCCCGATCCGGTCTAATTCGCCATCCGCTATCGTCGTCGCACCTCCGAAAGGTCGTTGGGGTGTCGAGTCTTCAATTTGGGATCATTTAATTGTATAAAGGATTCTCAATGATCAGTTATTCCTCACCCCATGAAGAAGGTGAAGAACGCACGGGGAAAAGAAGTGGGGAAAGAAATCCAATGAACAAATCAAGGAACGAACCTCCGATGTCATTTGTCACGGCATTGATCCGCTCCCGTTAGTAGGATCAAATGGAGCAGGATCAAAATGAGGAACAATAATCATGGAATAATCCCCCAAAACATCCCAACATAAACCCTCCCGCAAGAATGCACAAATCCATGGGTCAGCTTGTTTGTGGTTTATCCGTGTTCATCGTTTAAATCAAAAGTTGGAAAAAGAAATTTAATAACAAACCCCTACCTCAAGAAGGGATTGATCACTGATGAAGGGTCGTGTTGTGATCGTCGTTGATATCTGTCAACTTTATTGGAACAATGATTCACAACATTGATCTTTCATCATTCTTTGCCAAGATTTTTCTCCAAAGCACCATAGATTCAGAGTTTTTTCATTCAATCTTCCGCCAAAGACCATTATTTGACTAACCCATTAAAAACGGGAATCATGATTTGGTATTTCATCATGCTGCGAGATTAATGAGTATATCATTTAATTTCTGATTCATTATGATGTGGCATTTATTAAAGAAACAACTGCCACACAGTCACACTATAGAGGATGTTTCCATATAAAATAAAATAAAATTTGTGAATTTATTTTTATTTTTACTTTACTAAAAACGTCAGAAAATTAACTTTTTCTGTCGACTCGCGCTGGTCGAGGTTAGACCCCTTAATTGGTAAAATAGTTATCCCAGATGCAACGGTGCCCTTGGATTTTTAATCTGGCATCCGTTTGGATACTGCCACAACTATGTACAAGTGTCGTCTCACCTAACATAATAAAATATCAAACCACCATTCTGGGATCACCAGGCCTTGGAATGAAGTGATGTCTCTGTGCTTAGTCTCGTAATAATTCCACATAATATTTCAAAATAATACATGGAAAAAGATAAGACATTATTCCTACCATTACAATGGCTAGGCGTTAACTCTTATATGAAATAATAATATTATATTATTAGTGTGCAGTGAAAGATTTAAAGAATACCCATTATTACGTATCAGGTACACCATAGAACATAGAAATCCCCTTTAAATTAAAATTAATATTTAATTCACAAATTGAAGTGCACTGTGTTGCATTTGTTGTCAATGAGGCATGAAGTTGTCTTGGAATGAATGGAAGTCAAGGAATGTCAAGATGTGAATGACAATGGTTATGACGGTGTTGGTGGTAAAGGAGAATGGCCATGGTACTAAGATGCATGTCACTTAGGAGATTCACTAAGTGGCATAGGAGATGTGGTTGAAACATTCTCTAGTCACATCTGACGATTGTTGAGCAGATCTTTAAGTTCATAGAACTTGTATCCTGATGATACAAAGTCACAACAATGTTAGAAGACCATGCATTGTCTTCACAATGCATGAGGAGATGAGGAGTTCCATACACATCTACTAAGTGGGTGATGTGCATTAATGAAGTCCATGCACTATCACTTAGTTCATGTGAATTGAAAAAGATCCAACTTGATATCTGATTAGATCAATGAAGTTTATTGAAGAATTATTTGATTCAGGAGCTTCGGTTGATAAAGAACCTTTGGAATTCCCTCCTAAGTTGTGAAATGTTGAAAAGTTATTAAGAACATGAGGAGGAGATGGGAAATTCCTAAGAAGAAGATGAATTATGAAGAAGATGGCTTGAAGTGGCATTTGACATATGGGGATACTTTGTTTTTATACAAAGTCTTTATTCCTATACTTAGCAAAAATTAGGCCAGCCAAGGCCATCCCACGGGTTCAACCCCAAGGCACGTGTGGGCCTAAGGCGCCACGCCCATGGGGGATCCCATGGTGCAAGCACAAGGCGGCAGGGGGCCGTGTATAAGCCTCGAGGGCACGCGGTGGTGAAACCTGCGCACCAGAGGATGCATAGTGGGCGCTAGGAGCGCGCCCGGTAGAGGCGAGAGTGGGCGCAGAGCGCGCCCGCAGGGAGAACACGGTGCGGGGCGGCACCGTGGAGGGAGAAGTTCCATTGTTGAGTGGAAGGCAGCGCTTGGGTAATAAGTCGCGTGAAAACAGGAGGCCGATTCGATGTGGGACGCGTAAATTTCACCCAGGACAGATCTGAGTCGTCCGTCTCATCATGCGCTGGATCGCAGCCGCTCATCTCATCTGCCGCGCGCCGCGATTTAATCCGGTCGTCCGATGTATCTCAAACGCTTGATCCGATGGCTCCCGGCTCGTCTCCTTCGTCGAGCCACCCCGAGGCCACCCGCGACGTCGCCTGAACCAGAGGCGCCATCCGAGGGATGATTTCGAGATTCCGACCACCTCTGAAGAAGCCGAAGACACCAATGAGCTCGTATGGCCACACCGAACATGTCCATGCATTAAAATGACTCTGCATGCGATGAGAAGAAGAATTCGATGAAGGCCGAAGGAAAACAAGTTGCCGAGGCCTCGGTTTATTCGTGCTTTGCGTGGATTGTTTTTAAACGAAGGTATGCATGCATTTGCATGCGCATGCACGTAGAGGAATGAAAAATAAATGAACCCGCGTGGAATCAGAGAGATATACAAGATTTCACAGAATCTTGACATGACCGAAATCTTCGGTAATTTAAAGATATCACATGCGGATGGACTGAGGCTCTCCTCGCCTATAAAAAGAGAGCCCGAGCACTCTGAATTTGCTTGCTGATCCTTTGTTGAAGATCTGTTGATCCGTGAGAGCCCACTGCCTCGCGAAGAAGAAGCCCCGTGTAAGTTTACTTGCACGGCTGGAGTCCCTTGCGTGCAACACCTTTGCGCGACAAGAAGAGTAGTCCCTTGTGCGCCTCCCTTGCGCAACAGGAAGAGCTCTCTCTGCCCGCATACTTGCGCGGCAGGAGTAGCTTGCGCGCCCAAGGTGTCCTCACCCTTGTGGCTTGCGCACCTCGTGGTGTTGCATCCTGCACACCCGAGTACTTGTGCACCCCGCGGCTCAAGACACTTGCGCGGCAGTGTGTGTGCCAAGTGGAGAAGAAGACCCGAGGTCTTAGTGCCTTGTGTGAAGTGAAAGAACACACCCTAGTGGTGTATGTGCAAAACAAGAAGGCCAAGGCTTACACCTAAATGAAGAAAAAAAAATGGGTTGTGGGTGTTAAACACAAGAGAGGAGGCCAAGTCATGTGTGTGCAACAAGTGAAGACCACAACTCAACCTATGTTGTGTGTGTGTGCAAATTAAATGAAGTGGCCGAACCTTAGTGTGTGTGCAAACCAAAGTGTGTACACACTAAGAAGAAGAGAAGACATCCACACTAGTGTATAACACACATTTATGTGTGTAATCAAACGAAAATAAAGTGTATGATGTTCAAGGAGTTGGTGTGTGCTTAAAGTGTTACAGCCTTTGTGGGTCTACTGCACCAAGAAGAGGAAAGGGAAAGTGCATGCATGCATGCATGCACGCGCACACTGAACAAGCTTAAATCAGTGGTGTGCGTTTGAGTTGACCAAGACTGAAAGTTCTTGAAGAATATTTTGAGAAGTCCAGGAACAACAGTTCTTGAATAATTTGAGAACCCATGCAATCAGTGCATAAAGATTCAGAGTTTCCATGCACTCAGTGCCTGAAGTTGATGTGAAGTGAGACTGAGCCAGACTGAAGTGAAAGATATCATTTGTCTGATTATTCAGTAATTGAGAAGAGCCTGATCAACAGAAGTGATCAGAAGTTGCTGAGCAAGACCAACAGACCTTTTCAGAGGTTGTTGAAGTTTCTTGAAGAGAGAAGGCCATGTCATCCTTAGAAGAAGGAGATAAAGCTTGAGCAAGACGAGAAGACCTGTTCACCACAAGTGATCAGAAGAAGAGCAAGGCCAGCAGCCTTTATCTCAGGCTGCTGAAGTTACTTGAAGAAGCTTACAGTGAAGAAGAGCTACTTGTGTGACTCGAGGAGCCAAGAGAAGACCCTGTGGGACTCAGGGAGAAGAAGTCTTCAGTGGGATTCTGGAGCAGGCCAGTGGGACTCTGGTAACACTATGGGACGCAGTATAAAGACCCTCCTGTGGGACTCAGGAGAGATACGGTGGGAAGCTGTATCGACCATTGTAATACTAACAGATTATAATGGGAGAATCTATGCTGGGAGAGCATGGAAAAGACGTAGGACTTTGGTGCCGAACCATGTATATCCTTGTGTCCTGTGCCTTTTCATTACTGCATCATTCAGGAAAGGTTGAGAGATACAAGAAGAGTGGATCGAGGCTTTAACCAGCCATAGAGGTTTAATTGATTAAGAATCAATTAGTAAAAAGTTTTAAGGGATCACTGATTCACCCCCTCCCCCTCTCAGTGATTCACACTGATCTGGGAACTTCAATTGGTATCAGAGCGAGGTTGCCTCTAAAAGATCCAAGAGAGTCTATATGAAGTGCAGATTTGAGGAAACGAGCGACCAGCCTCAAATGGAGATATCTGCCAAGACTTAGAAAAATAGAAAGAAGAAACAGGCCAAGAAGATGAAGAAAGCATGTCCTAGCTGTGATGAAGTTGAAACAATGAATGATCTTCAGAGTGCACTCAAATATCTTCAGAAGACAGTTCCCATGAAAGTGGAAAAGTGTATAGCTACAGGCATCCATGATCTTCATGAAGAAAAATCACAGTTAGAAGAAGAAGCCAATGCAATGGAAGATCAATTGGCAAAAAGGGTTGGCATAACCAACACTCTCAGAAAGCTGGTGAAGGCTAAAGATGAAACCGTTTCTCTTTGCAATGAAAGATATGAAGACACTACTAAAGAATTGCAAAGAAGCCTTTCTGAGAAAGATTTCTTTAAAATAATGGTCAGAGATGTTTTCCATGCACTGGAAAAGAGGCACAAAGTGTCAATGAATGTTAGAGATGCTCAACTCGAAGAAAAAGTCAAATTGGTGAAGGAGCTGGACAATTCATTGCAAGAATTGAAGAAGGTGCATGAAGACCAGATGAAACAACTGGTGGAGAATTGGGAAGGAAAGCTATGAACTGTTGAGGATGAGAAGAACTCCCTCAACATGAAATACTTAGAACTGGAGGTGATATTGAAACATCTGCAATCACCTAAAGCTGAATCCTCCCAGTCAGCTGGAAGAAGACATGTTTCTACTCAAGTATGCTTTGAGCAGGATGATTCTAAGAGAAAGAAATCCTCTAATAAAAGTGCAACATCTTCTAGAAAGAAGGTACCATCCATCTCATCTTGTACTGATGCTTCTAATTGTGTTTCCACAAAAAGTGCAGGATGGAAGAATAATTCCAAACAAATATGGATGAAGACAGTAAAGAAGCAGAGCTCTCCTGAAACAGCACAACAGGTCAAGAATAGTACCCTACAATCAGAAGGACTGAAGAGGTCAAGATTCGTGGGACAATGCTGGTGTTGTAACAAGTATGGGCATTGTGCAAAGGATTGTTGGTACAATCCACTGAATGCCAAAGCACAGAGGAAGCCCATGCCAAGGGGGAGCAATCCAGAAGGAAGGAAGCCACATCCACAGGTCCAGAGACATCTGTTTACTGCAAAGAGATTTGGATTACTTGAAAACATCTGAGATGGTTGCAAAAGTGGTCAAAGAGTTGATACATATCAATCTCCGAATGTATCCAAAGCTGGAATGAAGAGAAGATCACTGAACCTGGCTAAGAGAGATTCCTTGGGAAGCAGGCAGAAGAAAGTGGAAGATTCTCCCAAGAAGAGTTTGAAGAATGAAGAGAAGTCCTTGGAATTCAAATCCAAGAAGGGTGATTCATCCAGAAGGACCACCAAGAAATGCTTCTACTGTGGGAAGAAAGGACATATCATGGATCTTTGTAAAGAATCCATGAAATTAAATAGAAGCAGACTGGACTCAAAAAGACAATCAATCCAGAAGAAGAAGAAGGGATTGATTGAAAACAAGATTCCTAAGAAAGGTAGCTTGACAGCATCTAAGGAACCCTGTGGAACTTCCAGAACTGGGGCCACTCTTCCAAATGATTTACTTGTCATATGGCCACATCAGTTGCAACTTGCCAGAGAACTACAAAGAGTTGAAGATGGAGCTCTGGCAATTGCTAAAGAAAAAGGTAAGAAGAAGGTTTCACATGAAGATGTTTTGAGAACCACACCAGCACAAACATCATTGAAGATCAAATGTGCAAGTGTGAAGAATGGTGAAAATGGGACATCTCGTTTGAGAGAATCTTCTCAACCTTGTTGTTCACATTGATGAACCAAGGAGGTTCCATCTTATTCCCTAATCACTTGTATTTACATGTGCTAACATTACAGGGAATTGAAGATGATGATCATTCTCATTTGGAGAGTGGTTTGGAAGGAATGGAGTGCACCCCTTGAGGGGGAGCCAATCTGGAGAAGATGATGTTCTGAAATTAATATCATCTTGAGAAAGTAGATGAAAGGGGGAGCTTTATCTTTGCACCTGAACATTCTAATGTGTTTTGTGAAGTATGTGCAGGATTCAGCAATTCATTGAATATCTGAAAAAATTCATCCCCTATGCATGATCTCACATGTTTACAGTGAATGTGGACAGCATTGAGTTCCTTGGTTACATCACTCTTGTTTTCTACACCGGGTTAGCCCAAGTAGACTTAGAGTTGATTTACTAAAGGTTCTTTGCTATAGAGAACATGTGGAATCATCCCTCTCCTAGTGATTTTTAAAGAAGATGCTATTCGAAGGGAGGAAGAGATTTTTTTTGAAAGAGAACCACACCACACCTTTGCATTTGATTGCCAATAAGGGGGAGAAAATATTGGCACATATATTGACCCATTGCTATGTGCTGAAGTGGTGTATTGACAACAAATACAAAGGGGGAGATTGAAGTGCACTGTGTTGCATTTGTTTTCAATGAGGCATGAAGTTGTCTTGGAATGAATGGAAGTCAAGGAATGTCAAGATGTGAATGACAAAGGTTGTGATGGTGTTGGTGGTAAAGGAGAATTGCCATGGTACTAAGATGCATGTCACTTAGGAGATTCACTAAGTGGCATAGGAGATGTGGCTGAAACATTCTCTAGACACATCTGATGATTGTTGTGCTGATCTTTAAGTTCATAGAACTTGTATCCTGATGATACAATGTCACAACAATGTTAGAAGACCATGCATTGTCTTCACAATGCATGAGGAGATGAGGAGTTCCATCCACAACTACTAAGTGGATGATGTGCATTAATGAAGTCCATGCACTATCACTTAGTGCATGTGAATTGAAAAAGATCCAACTTGATCTCTGATTAGATCAATGAAGTTTATTGAAGAATTATTTGATTCAGGAGCTTCGGTTGATGAAGAACCTTCGGAATTCACTCCTACGTTGTGAAATGTTGAAATGTTATTAAGAACATGAGGAGGAGATGGGAAATTCCTAAGAAGAAGAAGAATTATGAAGAATATGGCTTGATGTGGCATTTGACATATGGGGATACATTGTTTTTATACAAAGTCTTTATTTATATACTTAGCAAAAATCAGGCCAGCCAAGGCCAGCCCACGGGTTCAACCCCAAGGCACTTGTGGGCCTAAGGCGCCACGCCCATGGGGGATCCCATGGTGCAAGCACAAGGCGGCAGGGGGCCGTGTATAAGCCCCGAGGGCACGCGGTGGTGTAACCCGCGCACCAGAGGATGCATAGTGGGCGCTAGGAGCGCGCCCGGCAGAGCCGAGAGTGGGCACAGAGCGCGCCCGCAGGGAGAACACGGTGCGGGGCAGCACCGTGGAGGGAGAAGTTCAATTGCTGAGTGGAAGGCAGCGCTTGGGTAATAAGCCGCATGAAAACAGGAGGCCGATTCGATGTGGGATGCGGAAATTTCACCCGGGACAGATCTGAGCTGTCCGTCTCATCGCGTGCTGGATCGCAGCCGATCATCTCATCTGCTGCGCGCCGCGATTTAATCTGGCCATCCGATGTATCTCAAACGCTTGATCCGACGGCTCCCGGCTCGTCTCCTTCGTCGAGCCACCCCGAGGCCACCTGCGACGTCGCCTAAACCAGAGGGGCCATCCGAGGGATGATTTCGAGATTCCGGCCACCTCTGAAGAAGCCGAAGACACCAATGAGCTCGTATGGCCACACCGAACATGTCCATGCATTAAAATGACTCTGCATGCGATGAGAAGAAGAATTCGATGAAGGCCGAAGGCAAACGAGTTGCCGAGGCCTCGGTGTATTCGTGCTTTGCGTGGAATGTTTTTAAACGAAGGTATGCATGCATTTTCATGCGCATGCACGCAGAGGAATGAAAAATAAATGAACCCGCGTGGAAAAAGAGAGATATACAAGATTTCACAGAATCTTGAAATGACTGAAATCTTCGGGAATTTAAAGATATCACACGCGAATGGACCGAGGCTCCCCTCGCCTATAAAAAGAGATCCCGAGCACTCTGAATTTTCTTGCTGATCCTTTGTTGAAGATATGTTGATCCGTGAGAGCCCACTGCCTCGCGAAGAAGAAGCCCCGTGCAAGTTTACTTGCAAGGCTGGAGTCCCTTGCGTGCAACACCTTTGCAGGACAAGAAGAGGAGTCCCCTGTGCGCCTCACTTGCGCATCAGGAAGAGCTCTCTCTGCCTGCATACTTGCGTGGCAGGAGTAGCTTGCGCACCCAAGGTGTCCTCACCCTTGTGGCTTGTGCGCCTCGTGGTGTTGCATCCTGCACACCCGAGTACTTGTGCACCCTGCGGCTCAAGAGACTTGCGCGGCAGTGTGTGTGCCAAGTGGAGAATAAGACCCGAGGTCTTAGTGCCTTGTGTGAAGTGAAAGAACACACCCTAGTGGTGTATGTGCAAAACAAGAATGCCAAGGCTTACACCTAAATGAAGTAAAACAAAATGGGTTGTGGGTGTTAAACACAAGAGAGGAGGCCAAGTCATGTGTGTGCAACAAGTGAAGACCACAACTCAACCTATGTTGTGTGTGTGTGCAAATTAAAAGAGGTGCCCGAACCTTAGTGCGTGTGAAAACCAAAGTGTGTACACACTAAAAAGAAGAGAAGACATCCACACTAGTGTATAACACACATTTATGTGTGTAATCAAAAGAAAATAAAGTGTATGATGTTCAAGGATTTGGTGTGTGCTTAAAGTGTTACACCCTTTGTGGGTCTACTGCACCAAGAAGAGGAAAGGGAAAGTGCATGCATGCATGCATGCACGCGCACACTGAACAAGCTTAAATCAGTGGTGTGCGTTTGAGTTGACCAAGACTGAAAGTTCTTGAATAATATTTTGAGAAGTCCAGGAACAACAGTTCTTGAAGAATTTGAGAACCCATGCTATCAGTGCATAAAGATTCAGAGTTGCCATGCACTCAGTGCATGAAGTTGATGTGAAGTGAGACTGAGCCAGACTGAAGTGAAAGATATCAGTTGTCTGAGTATTCAGTAATTTAGAAGAGCCTGATCAACAGAAGTGATCTGAAGTTGCTGAGTAAGACCAACAAGCCTTTTCAGAGGTTGTTGAAGTTTCTTGAAGAGAGAAGGCCAGGTCATCCTTAGAAGAAGGAGATAAAGCCTGAGCAAGACGAGAAGACCTGTTCACCACAAGTGATCAGAAGAAGAGCAAGGCCAGCAGCCTTTATCTCAGGCTGCTGAAGTTACTTGAAGAAGCTTGCAGTGAAGAAGAGCTACTCGTGTGACTCGAGGAGCCAAGAGAAGACCATGTGGGACTCAGGGAGAAGAAGTCTTCAGTGGGATTCTGGAGCAGGCCAGTGGGACTCTGGTAACACTGTGGGACGCAGTATAAAGACCCTCCTGTGGGACTCAGGAGAGATACGGTGGTAAGCTGTATCGACCATTGTAATACTAACAGATTATAATGGGAGAATCCATGCTGGGAGAGCATGGCAAGGACGTAGGCCTTTGGTGCCGAACCTTGTAAATCATCGTGTCCTGTGCCTTTTCATTACTGCATCATTCGGGAAAGGTTGAGAGATACAAGAAGAGTGGATCGAGGCTTTAACCAGCCATAGAGGTTTAATTGATTAAGAATCAATTAGTAAAAAGTTTTAAGAGATCACTGATTCACCCCCTCCCCCTCTCAGTGATTCACACTGATCTGGGCACATCACAAATATTAATAAATATTAAAATGTCATATTTATTTTATTACCTGGTATGTTACATCCTTCCCCCTTTTGGAAATTGGTTCCTCACAATTTTATTCACTCATCAAATAAACGGGGTTATTTATCCCTCATATCATTTTCAGATTCCCACATTTCCTCTTAAACCATTTGGTTTGTCCACAATCCATTAACTGGTGAAATAACTTTTTATGAAACACTTGCTCTTTATAGTCAAGAATATGGACTAATTTTTCCTCATAAGAGATGTTCTCTTCCAACTGAACTACCTCTGGGCTCAAAACATGAGAGGGATCTCGAATATACCTTCTTATCATTGTAAGATGAAAAAAATTGTATACTTAGAATAAACATGGAGGTAAACCCACTCTGTAAGAAATGGATACCACATTCACTAGGATTTCATATGGTCCAATGAACCCCAGACTCATCTTTCCTTTCTTACGATAATGCATCCCACTTTTCGAGGGAGAAACTTTGAGAATGACATGATCACCTACCTCGAAAGAGAAATCCTTATTTGGTTATCCGCATAACATTTCTACCTACTCAAAGATATTAACATGTTCTCATGAATCAAATGATCTTTCTCTGCCATCTCTTCTACAAATTGTATTCCCATAAACATCCTTTCACATACATCATCCCAAAATTCTGGAGATTTATACTAATTCACATATACTGCATCAAATAGAGCCACCTATATACTTGAATGAAAGCTGTTATTATATGAAAATTCAACCAATGAATCATGTTGGTCCTAAATTCTATGGTAATACAGTGAACAAGAACATAACCTATCATCTACGATCAGAATTTTTCATTCTGACTGCCCAACTGATTGTGGATGAAAAGTTGTACTAAAATTTAATTCAGTACCCACCGACTTCTGAAAGCCTTTCCAAAAGTTATAAGTAATCCTTGTATCATGATCATATACAATGGACCGGGTATCACCATGAAACCTAACTATCTCATTAACATATAATTGAGAAATATGATCTCGAGACAAAGTGTCTCAAAAAGGAATGAAATGAGCATATTTAGTCAATCGATCAATAATAACCCAGATTGCATTGTTACCTCGAGATGTATTTGGTAATTCCACAATAATGTCCATTGATATATTTTCCCATTTCCACTCTAGCAGCAGTAAAGACTAAAGTATCTCTTTTGGTAACTATTGCTCTTCTTTAACCTACTAACTAGTAAAACACCTCATAGTAAAATCAACAATATCTCTTTTCATTCCATACCTATAGTAATAATCTCGACGATCTCTGTACATCATAGTACTTCTAGTATGAGATAAAAATAGGGAACTATGAGTTTCACATAACAACTCATTCTTTAAATGTGAATCAAAAGGCACGCATAATCTTTTCCCAAACCTCAAAAAACAATAATTATCAATGTTAAAATCTGGAAAATTATCCTTATGAACCAACTCTACCTTTTTTTCCACTCATTATCCCCCTTCTTCACTTTCTTAATTCTGTCTGATAGAGATGATCTCACTGACACCTAAAACAAAGCAGAATAATTTCCTACACTAACAACTTCGATGCCTAATTTAATCAGATCAAAAACCAAAGGATCTCTTTTAAAACATTGCATATTCAATGATGCAATACTTTTTCGACTAAAATCATGAGCCTCTTTATTTGCCTTTTCTAGGTTATAATGATTCATGCAATCATAATCCTGGATTAATTCCAACCATCTCCTCTGTCTCATGTTCAATTATTTTTGAGTGAATATATACTTCAGACTTTATTGGATAGTATATATTACAAATTTTACCCCATAAAAATGATGCCCCAAAATATTTAATTCAATAAACAACATCAGCTATTTCTATATCAGTGGTACGGTAATTTAACTGATGAGGTTTCAACTCACATGAATCATAAGCAATTACCTGATTATTCTGCATAAGGACACAACCAAGTCCCTTCATATATGCATCACTGTAGATACGAAACACACCATTTTGGGAGGGCAATGCCAAAACTAGAGCATTCAACAATCTTCTTTTCAATTAATGAAAACCATCATCACATTCTCTTGTCAAAATGATCATAACACCTTTCCAAGTAAACATAGTCATTGGACTAGATAACTGTGAAAAATTATCAACAATCCTCTTTTAATAACCTAAAAACCAAAAAACTACGGATCTCAGTTTTATTTGTGGGTATTGGACATTTTTCAACCACATTTTTTTAGCAGGATCAACACCTATGCTATTTTTTGAAACAATGTGACCAAGTAAATAATTTTTTTGTAACCAAAACTCACACTTTCTGAATTTCCCATAATATTTCTTTTTCATTTATGGTTTTAAAGACAACCCTTAAATGAATTTCATGCTCCTCATTAATTTTAGAAAAAATCAAAATATCATCAATGAACACAACCAAAAACTTATCAAGGAACTCACGAAAAATTTGATTCATCATAACCATGAATACAAAAGGTGCATTGGTTAAACCAAAAGGAATAACTACAAATTCATTATTGCCATATCTAGTACGAAATGAGGTATTAGGAATATCTATTTCCTTTATTTTCAACTGATGGTACCCTGACCTCATGTCAATCTTTGAAAAATACTAAGATCCTAAGAGATGATCAAACAAATCATTGATATGAGGAAAAGGGTATTTGTTCTTAATAGTGATGTTATTCAATGCCTTATAATCAATTCATAGTCTCATTGAACCGTGTTTCGTTTTAACAAACAAGACAGGATTACCACATAGTGATGTGCTAGTTTGAAGGAAACCTTTATCAAGTAACTCTTGTAATTTCTTCATTAACTCTAAAAGTTCAATTTGAGCCATTTGATAAGGGGGTTTTGAAATTGGCTTAGCATTAGGAACTATGTCAACTATAAATTCAACTTCTCGATCAGGTATGATACCAGGAAAATCATCAAGAAAAACATCAAGATACTCATTTACCACTGGCACATCATTAATTTGAATTGTTTCTTTATTTTTACAAAATTTTAAAGGTAACATTCATTTCAATATTTTACTAGTTTCTCACCATCCCAATATTTTATCAAGAGTAAGGGTTCATTCTTGTACAAAAACTAAAAAATTAAGTTTCATACCATCAGACGTTTTTGAGGATATCTCCCCTTTTTCTTGCCTCATCAACCTCTTATTATGTTGTTTGTCAATGAACATCTGATCATCGGTGAAATCCATTTCCACCTTATCCGCACAACGAACAAGTTTTTCATTACTTTTGAACTCACGAGAAGCTAATGCCCATGGATACTTTGTCTTTAATACTGAGTAAAAATGGCTAATTTTACTATCAAGATCTCGTATGAAATTTGGAGAATACCTTTCCAGTCTAGTGAACTTTCCTTCATAAATAGCTACTGAGTCATCCTCCTACATATATTCCCAAAATTGTATTTCCATCCTAAGATGAACCACCTTTGGAAAATATTTATTAAGAAACATACCATTGAATTCATCCCAATCAAGGGCATTAATCTCCTCACTGTCCTTGATATTTTTCACCATTTACAACCACTGATCAGCTTCACCTTCAAAATGGTAAATAACGAGACTAACCTTTTGATGTTCTGAACACCCCATGACATCAAAAATATTATCTAGTGATTTAAACCACCCTTCCACAAGCACATGGTCATATGATTCTCTAAATGAATGGGGGTGTTGCCTTGTGAAATGCTCCACTACTGGCATGTTCCTCTATGGTTGATCTGGCTGATCTAATGCATCGATACCAACACCATTTTATTACCTTAGTCAATTGTGCCATCACTGCAACAAACTGATCAGTTCAAATATTGACAGTGTTAGGTTGTTGATTTGGAAGGTCATCTTCCTCCTGATGTCATCCCAAAATAGCTTCCATGTTTCCTCTACGGAAAAAATATTCTGAACACAGAAATATATTAGGTGGTGCAACATGGTAATCTATATATTTTATATCATTTTTATCATAACATAAACTAAATATAATATATGGATGTTAATTTAACTATATTCGAACTCCTAATGTTGTCTAAACTGACCTCTGATACTAAATATAAAAACCCAACCTTAAACATTTCATAATCATGAATTAAGTTAATATTTCATATTCATGATCTTTTCAAGTTTAGAGTTCTAGATAATTAGGTCATAAATATTACATTACATGCCCAAAGTTAGAAATTAGGAACTTCTACTCAGTTCCCATTATTTTTTACAAAATAAAAACTCATGAAAGAAAACATGTCTACTGCAATGTTTTAGACAACATGAATTTTCCATGATCCCATCCTTGACCATATTCCACTTTTTTTCCTGTGAAAAACATTTCAAAAACATGGGATGAGCATAAAAAGCTCAGTGTGGGATACCCAAAAGAGGAAAGCTGTTCGTTTTTCAAAACAACAAGTAAACCATTAATACTTTATCATAAGTAAATTTTTTTACCTTTATGAAATAGTAAATACTCTTATCTAAATAAAAGATCATTTCTTACCCTTTTGTAACCAATAGTTTACCAAAACACACATATAAATCACACATAACATATATAGATAGCTAGGGACATAAACATACTTAACTGGAATAACCATACAGTCGACTTCCACACACATATATAAATGGAATAGCCATACGGCCGACTTCAATACCCAATAAATTGGAGGTTATAACATAACCACCCATCCTGGTTTATCAGGACATCACCCGTCATTTGGTTTATCACATAACCACCCGTCAAATTTCCAAGTACCCTTATAAAATCATAACACATAAAACAAGTATAAAGGAATGATATCATTTCCACATTTCAATCAAAAAATATAACATAAATATATTGACATAACAAATCCATTATAAAAACCATTTTCCATACCAAAATACATAAAATAGTATATGGTATTTATTTTCCATTAAAAAACATTACGGCTTTTTAAGGAAGCCAAAGATCCAATAATACTCACAGTGGAAAAAAGGTCGATGTCACCGCTAACGTTAAAAGAAACATTCCCTTTTGTTGTTTAGTAAAACGATTCATACAAAAAAATTCCATTTAAATGAAATGAAAATTCAAATATTTTTATACAGAAAATAAGATAATGTCATGTATTGAAACAAAATATTCCTCAATGAAAAGAGATTGAGACGAAGTCCCTTACCTCATGTCTGACTTGACCTATTCATTCTTGAATCTCACGAACAATAACCTAAAGTTAATTTATACTTTCATAAAATCATTTTTCAAGTTTAATAATCCATTTATATCAATTATTACTATGTTATGAACATTATGTAATCATTAAAGTTAATAATAGTCATTTTGTATATATTTGGTACTTGAGTAAAAATGGACTTCTTATAATTAAAATTTGTTCATTTGGTCAAAATTTCATTATATACATAATGATAATCATGGTATATATATCATATATATTATAAATATCCACTATATACATTTATTTATAATATTACATAACATTTGGTGATAAGAAATGAAATGCACCGTTTATGGAGACTGTAAGCCGTACGTACGCATGAATGCTGCTTCCATTTCTATTTTGTATTGTAATGGAATGAAAACATAATAATATATAGAAATATTATAATTCTAGTATAGTATCATATATAATATCATTAACTCCATCCTTTATATGTTCCACATAAGGCATGAACGAGTCATATCACTTTGAGGGGGCGATAATGCGCACTTCCTCAAATGAGATTATAATATTTACCCACTACAGAAACAATAAAGGTATTCTATAAATGAATAATGAATAATAGTAGAATAAATATAAATATAATATATATCATATATAAATACATTTCTATCATAATGGCCACCATGAGAGGCAGTTGGAGATATTTGAACAATCATCGTTTCGTAAGGCAATAGTTCGCCGTCCACAGATACAGTATGTTCATTACCCATTAGACGGAGGTGTATGTAACTGTAGTTTGAATAATTCGCATAAAAACATCCTAACATATTGAGGATACTAGTGTTATTATTAAATAAAAGAATAAAAATAGTTTATGGGGTTGGAGATGTATAATAAAACAAAAAAAACAAAATAATTTAAGAGAAACTACCTTTAATTCGGGTAACTCCCTTTGGTTTGAACCAAAATGAAATCTTGAAGCCCCTTCTATCTAGAGGATGGATTTTAAGAGTCCGAGATAGATTTAGGGATATTACATAGGAAAAGGATGGATGGAAAAAACGGGATAGACAAGTTTAAGGAATGGGTTAAAGGTGATGGCTTTTATAAGGGAGAGGAGGGGCACTTTAAGAATGATTGAAACAATTATTTTATTATAAACATATCTTCGGTTTAAAAAGGTCCAAAAATCGTTGAAGTCAAATATTATATGACTCATGATAGAAATAAAATCATTCAATAATGATTTAACAGATTTTGGATATTATTTTAATCTTTATAATATTATTTATTTAAATAATTTATTAATAAGGTAAACACTTCACCATTATTGTGTCATAAATAATTTAGTTTTTTGATGTATAAAAATTATATACAAAACAAACAATGCAGGAAATAGTTTTAGATTTCAAATTCATATTTAAAGTCTATGATAAAATTTATATAACCCCATGTAAAAATTAATTTACTAAAAGATATTGGTTTATGTCATTTTTATCTTTACTTTATGTTAATTAAAATAAAGTGTCATTATCACTCCCAAGTGGCCCCATGAGGTCCCCAAATCAACACAATGATTCCCATGGTCGGATACGTTTCATAGAATGGGATTATGACACATGTTAGGATATGTATATATTATTATAGTAATATTATTTTAGGCTTATTACTGGATTTACCCAT
Organism: Viscum album; assembly: GCA_963277665.1. NCBI lineage: Eukaryota > Viridiplantae > Streptophyta > Magnoliopsida > Santalales > Viscaceae > Viscum > Viscum album. Next base: position 1,531,696,602 of record OY728163.1, on the reverse strand, counting down.
TAACCATAGTAAATAAAATATTTACTAATTTATATATTCATAATGACTAAATAAAAATTCACCTATTAACACAATTTTGACCTCCTTATTCCAAATATGGAATCAAATTTTTCCCAATTCAAAACACATAAGTGGAATAAATTAATTTAAAATTAATTCCCTCTGTCAAAACAAAAGCCTTGTTTTTACGAAATATTATCTATACAAAGATTGACACTTATTTTTGTCCAATTTCATAGTGAAATTACTTATAATTACCAAAATTGGATTAAATAGTAAAAATATAATCTAATTAAACCTGAAAGGCAATTAAAAAATTAATCTATCCTTATAAATAAATTATATTAAATAGCTTCTTTGAATTCAAATACAATATTTTTTCATTATTCATAAAAGATGAATTTTTTTAGAAAAATAAAAAAAATTCATCAAATGTAAATTTTGATGTCCCATTATAAATAATAATTTTATTTTTTCAAATATAGATTAAAAAAGTGAACAAAAATATATTTAATGATGGTTTTCCATCAAAAGGCGGCAAATCTACCTTTTAAGGAATATTTGAGTATTTATGCTTAAAATGAAATTCTTTTTTATTTTAAGCCACTAATGTTTATTGGATAAATGTAAAAACATTTAACCAATATGTATAATAAAATTTTATATAGTTCTATTCATTCCCACTAATACAAAGGCTAGACATTAACAACCATTTTAAATAATAATACAATATTATTAGTGTGCAATGTAAGATTCCAATGAAACCCATTGTTCCATATCGTGTATTACATCGAACATAGAAGTTCCCTTTAGAGTAAAATTAATATTTTATTCACAAATATTAATAAATATGATAAACTCATATTTATTTATTTACCTGGGATATTGCATTATTGGTTTTCATTCCATGACTTGATTGGATTATATTATATTCTCATTCTTGATTGGATTATGGATGATATATTTCACATCATTATGATCATATTTCTTGAGTGAAACATGGTAAATTTTACTAAAATGAAATTTTATGAATATCATTTCAAATACATGACTAAAACATAAACGTCCAAAATGACTAAGGAATTTTATTTGCAATACCTTTTTTCTTGAGACCGACCGACACATTGTTCCGTCATTTTACAAATGAAGCCATGTATTACCTTTTTTGTACTGAACCACATTACGAGCCAATATTTCTAATTCCTACCCTAATATTTTCATTTTTCATGATATTCAATTGAATATGTGCGGTGAGGGGTTATTCATTATGGATATGAAATATTTTTATTTAGAGGAGACTAAAGGGTGTTTCCATGGGAATTTTTGGGAAGGTTAGTATATAAATTCATTATAATTAATTTATTATACCTCTTTTTGTATGTAAATAATAAAGAAAAAATGGATTGTGACATTGGAAAATACAACATAAACAAATCTAGAATACTGAATTTTTATCATATGTGTTTTATTAGTGGATGTTAGTTTGATTTCATACATGAAATTGAAAAAAAAATTACAAAAATTATAAAAGAAATAAAAATGTTGGGTTGTTTCTCATTTAGGTAAAAAATCACCACTTCTAGACCGATTATCTAAAAAATATATGAATTTAGGTGGTTGATGTGATACTTATCATGTATATAACATTACAAAAAAATAAAAATAATCAAAAAAGATACGGTTATATTTAAATATTATTATATTTTTAATGAGCCTTTACCTGACACATTGGGGGTGTGCAAGATGATATGTTTTTATGAGGATCGTATCATTGAACTTTTTTTTTGAATATAGTCTATTATGCATTAGAATTTAGCCTCCTTTTAGGGCCTTACTTGATTTGTAATATTCTTGCATACATGCCTTTATCTAAAAAGTCATTTGATCCTAATAGAAAATCCATTGGTATTAATTGTGATATTTTTCATTACATGATGGTGACAGTGGATTCAATGCATTCATATGGTTATGATCGTGTACATGATGTATGATCATAACTCTATAATATTTTTACCTAGAGGGATTATTGGAAATATTAATGGAGAGATATATCATTATTGGAATGGGTGCTAATGGAAAGATTAAATCTATTAGGGAAAATAATTAAATGTATTGAATTGTACGTTATAAATGAAAAATGATTTTGGGATTTTTGTTTTGGGTTTATTTTATTCTTTAACAATAATTTGTTATATGATTTTTCTATGAGAATAATAAGTATAATTTTCTCTTGTTTATTTATGGATATATGGTGTTTTTACCATGAGGTTTTTCAAAAGTATGAGCAGATATTAGAGTGTGGGGCATCTGATAACTATATTTTATATCTTTATATTTATGGGGTTTTATATTTTATTTCATGGAATATTAATTGATAAATTTTTAATTCTATAATTGATATGAATTTATTGTTTGATATTATTTAGGACCATTATTTTTATAAATTTTAAGTCAAATGTGCCAATTAGAGAACAAATTGGCACTTCATGAGGAGCCATAGAGTGTCCCAACATTATAATAGAATATTATTGAGAATCCAAGGTTGATGATTAAATCCAAATAATAATATAGAGGTTCTATATAACACCTCATGATTTCATAGTACGTTATCTCTTTAATGTAATTCAATAGCATGCGCTCCATGCAACCTTGGGTTCAGACATATCACGAATTATCAAAATAGACGTTTAAAACGTGGTTATGAATAGTATTAAATTTAGTTTCTATTTTTATATACTCCATGTAATTTTACAATCCATTTTATGTGTTTTTATACATAATATAAGAACAAATCCAATTTTTCAAATAAGAGAACTGTTTTAAAAAAATGCAATTTTACCACCTTTTAATGGAGTACCATTTTTAAAAACCATATTTGACACCTTTATACATTCAATTTGAAAAAATAATCTTCATCTTTAAAATAGGGGAATAAAAATTTAGTTTGGATAAATTTTTGGTGTTATTATGATAATTTTTATATTTTGACGAAGAGTAAAAAATTCTAAATTTTAATTGAAAACCTATTTTTTAATAAAAATAATTTAATGATTTATATTATGAATTTGAGTTCCATTAAAGTATAATTAGATTATATTTTTACCATTTAATTCAATGTTTTTCATTGGATGTAATTTCACTTTTTAATTAGACATAAACACATGTCAATCTTTTGGTATTTTATACTTCTAAAAAACTAGCTTTCTGGTATTGACAACAAGAATTGATTTTAAATTAATTATGTTACCTTATTAAATTAATAATTTGGTAAAATAAACATCATTTTGGAATTTGTAATATCAAAATTATCTTTGGTTTAAGTTTTGGAATTTTTTTGAAAACATTCAATTTTTGAGGAATAGTGAGACATATTGCGTTTTTGATTAAAATAGGCTTTCTTATTTAAATAATTATTTATTTTATTTAAATTAATTTTAAGCCAAAATATATACACAATTAATATGTACGTTCAATTTAATACATTTGAGTAATTTTATAAGAAAATTAGATGTATAACATTTTATTGAACTTTTAAACGTGTTTTACCCACCTTTTTGGCACATTTGCACATTTGCATAAAACGTGATTTTACCACCTTTGTGAAATGAATTTAAAATATCTGAGAGACACAGTTGACATTAGTAAACAAAATGTGGTTCAATAGAATGAAAATAATTTTTTTTGAATAGTAACTTTTGCATTTTATTTACCACGATTATTAGTAAATATGGTAATTAAAGTTGGCAATGATATTATAATTACCCTAACACAATTCCTAATTCTATTAGATAAAGGGGTTTTATACCAAAATAAACCTTATTAATTAAATATTATCCTCTTTTATCCAATTGGATTAGATTAGGACATTTATTATAATTTTATTTAAAGAAGAGTTAAAATTTGTTAAATTCTATGTTTTATAACTAAAACATTTTTAATATATAGTCATACATACAATAAATTTGACTATAAATACTAATTAAGAAGATAAAATTATTTCATATATAATTTTATTTATTTATCATTTTTAGACAATAATTAAATAAATTTATTTATGACACAATGATGATGCAGTAATTACTATATTAATGAAAGATTAAAATAATTGATATTCTAAATATCCAAATAAATGTGAATTGATATTTTTGATGCATTAAACTAATTTTATATGTTAATATGAAATTTTAATATTGATATAATATATTTTATTCCATGTAATAATATTTTTTTTACTTTCATGAAAACCAAAAACTAGTGTCAGAATTGGCATAAATGAGTTTTTAAAACAAATACTATATTATTAATTAATATAAATTTCATAAAAATATAAGGTTTGGAAAAAGGAATTAGATAAGGTTGGATATGTCAATAATGAACCTCTTGGAGTTCTCTTGGATTTATATAGTAATTTTATTAACCATTTATTATAATAATACAAGAATACATGGTAAAAGATTAACTATTTAACTAGGAGAGAAATTTAAAATATAAGGTTAATTTGATGACCCAAAGTTGTATAAAACATTTTGGTTGGGAGTTTTTTGACCCATACCCACCTGATCCTCTAAATAAATTTTTTTTGATCCATTATATAAATAATGATAATTTATAATAATATAATATTTCAAGCTTTTCCTAAAGTGACCCTCACCTCTCTTATAAAAGGGTACTTCCCCTTCTCTAAAAATCACACCTCAAAAGCTATTTTTCTCGGAAAAAACCTACACAAATATATTACTAAATACCCTAACATAAACCTAGAGGCTATACTTTGATCATAAATCCAACCTAAAGATCTCTTTTGATCAAATAAAAAGGAAGCACTCGAAGAAGAGGTTATAATTTCATCACCTCTTTCAAAGTTCTTTTCTTCTTCCACTTCATATTTGTTTTTTGTTTCCATACCAAAATAATAAATCCAGTACCTTATATATAATATGATATTATTATAAATATGGTAAAACCATTTTCATTATTCTATCCATCCTATGAATGAAAAAGTCACCTGACGTGCGTATGTACTACTTAGCATCTCCACATCGTTGTGTAGTTTGTTATTCAAGACTTCATTTTTTGGATGGTTATAATAATGAGTATAATTGATATAAGTAATAAATATAACATTTTAATGATTATTTATATTTAATATACCATCCAATTATATACTATTTCACCATCAATTGGATTGTATCATCCCCCGTGCGTACGTACGGTTTACGGTCTCCACGACGCGATGAGATTCATTTCCACGTTCACTATTCAACGGTGATTATATATATATATTATTAATAAGTATGTAATATATAAAATAATAATTCTACTGGAAATATATAGATATATATATATACATATGTATTTACATATTTCTCATTCACTTACTTTCATTCAATATGATATGAAAACAAAAGCGGCATTTATGCATTTGTATGGCCTACCGTATCCATAAATGGTGTTTTTCATTTCATATATCTATCTATTATACATATTTATATTCTTAATATATATGATACATAAATAATTTTTTTTTCTCAAATTAATTAAATCATGATATAAGTTATATGATCAAGAATTATAAGTTAAAACACGTATGATAATGAAAGCGTTTATTACCCAAAATGTTTTTTAAGATTTAAATTATTATTAAATGGGTACTATAATGCCATAAATTAATCTAGTATGATATCATAAATATTAATAAGGGTCCTTTATAATTTAATAACCTACCATGGTCATTATATAGGAGGTGAAATGTACCCTCAACCAAAGGAATGTACAAGATAAAGGTTAATTCCTCAATCTCATTATTATCGATGATTGTTTATGTGTAAGTTTTTTACTGGGACAAATTTATTATCCATGTCCATGTTTCATAAAAGATTTTTCCAAATGAATTTTTTTAAGGGACTCTAACTAAAAAAACATTTTAAATGGTTTAAATATTTATTCTTCCAAATCATTCTCATTAATGTCCATGTTTTCAAAATGGTTTTAAGGATTTATTTATATGGACATAAATATTATAAAATTTTAATTCCTTTCTATAGTTTCAAAGTGGTATAGGACAATTTTATTAGAAAATTTCTTTTAAGAGTCCTCCTTTATCAATATTGTGACTTTTAAATGATTACATGGAAAAGGGGATATTTCTCTCAAAGAGTTTTACTGATCATTTTCAACTATGTCATCATCCTTTACTAGATATTATTCGTGAATGAAATTTTTTCACATTAATAAAATTTTCTACATTGTATTGAATGAGTTAAGATATATTTGACTATGGATGTTTTTTATACCATTCATGATTTATGGATAATGTATTTACATTTTGTATGCAAGTTTTAATTCAAATGTTTATGTTATGTTTCAACTATTTCATATGAGGAATGCATTGGACTTAGGAAGGGACGGGTGGAGTTTGCTATAGATCCTTGATGCATTTCTAGGTCTCAGGAGACAAATTAGTGTCTTGGAACAAGGCCCTTACAAAATATTTATTGGTAATCTTGGCATGAGGCCTTGACTTTGTGGTTATGATGTCTGACATTACGCATTCCATCATTATGAAATTAGATATTGAAATTACATGAGATTATTAGACTAGTAGAATATCCATGTGAATAATGAAAAAGAATTATTTAATTTTTCTATTCCATATTACTTTGTATATTTTGTATAATGGGGTTGTGTTTCATTTTTGTACCATCAAAAAAAATTGTATGATTATTTATGATTGTTTCCGCAATATTTTTTATCCTTACATAGCATCTGAGCTCACCCCATTTGTATGATTTCATTTCCCATGATGCCAAAAAGTATATTAGGATTAATATGCAGGTTTAAGATAAGGGAATAATGCCTTTATCAATGTATTATTTATGTTTTCTTTTTTGTTATAAATTATTATATAAATTTCATGTATGTAATATAATTTCGAAAACTGTTAAAATGATAAGTCCTTCGGGATATGATTCCTTGTAATCATTCCAATGTATTAAAATAATTCACTGACTCTATGTAACTAGGGCTAGGGCATTACAGTTGGTATCAGAAGAATTTTAGTACAAACCTTGGAAACTAGATTTAGAAAAACACATATTAGAGAATATTACCCTAAGATAGAATTTGAGGATTAGTATAGAAGAACATCCTAGAATTTTGGTAATGTAGTGATTTTGTGAATTTTACAAGAAATAAATCCTTTCCTAGATACTAGTAGATAGGGGTGGCTCTAGCACTGATGTATCTAAGAGTAAAAACTCAGATTAGTAGTTTCGAGCTTGACCCGGGGTATCCTGGTACACGACAATGGGCCTTGCTTCACTATTGGTTATGACAATCGTGGGGGATTTTCTTAGGATAATTCACATTTTCATTACAAACCATTATGAAGGATTTATGAGTAAATATGCCAGAAAAGAAACCATTTTCATGATTATGAGACTAGATGTATGAAAATATTGAATTAATGTTGATAATTTATCTTGTTTTTTGATAATACATTATGATATGATCAATCCTAGTTTATTTCATTAGTTAGAAATGGAGCGCATTAGGAGGAATGAGAACTCAAGAAATACACAGTATCCAAAGAGTAAGAAAGATTATATCATTAATGGTCAGAAGATAACATTTAGAAGCTAAATAGTCTCCGAACTATTCTCATTATATGAATAAATAATATCATGTATTAATAAGTTAAGTAAATATTTCACTGGGTTATTTGGATTTCAAGGGATTCCAGAGAAGAAGATGATGGTAGAGAGAATGTTGGATAAGGGGAAGAAGGTAAATAAGGATTTTGTCATATGTGATAACTGTAGAAATAATCACCAAGGAAAGTTCTTGAAAGTAATGGGAGTTTGTTATATGTGTGTAGAAAAATGATACCAAGTTTTTTATTTCAAGGGTAATAAAAAGGTTTCCAATGTACAATGATCAATCTTAAAATAGTTGGGACACAACACAAATCAATATCACAATCATTAGAGAATATCAAAAATGATGCTATTGGATAATAATCAAGATAATACACTACCACAGATGAATTGGAATGATTAGTGTTATTTGGTTGTTATTAAATAATTATGTCATTTGAGTATAAGTGATAATAATTATAAAGTATATAAGGATTGTACTGTAGTATGTTTTCATTAAGGATTTGAAATTTATCGTACCAAGTAAAGTGACACAGTTTCATGTTAAAAATTTTGGAAAATATTAGGTTAGGGGAAATATAAACCTTAATATGATTCTGAAACTAAGATACTGATTTTGGAATAAGATATAATTTAGTTGAATGAATTATATTGGATATTATTGACTACCTTAGAACTAATTAAATGTTTTTTATTCCTTAATTGTTGGAGTTGAAAACATTTTTGTATTTACGGATTATATCTGGTTTTATGTAAGTAATAAGGGTGAATGAACGTATTCAATATGGTTTTATGGTAGTTAATGGTTTTACCATGTTTTAATAGAATACACGATGATGGTATTCAAATTTTATTACGTGGGAAGAGAGATCTTAATTATGATTACCTTCTTTATAAATTTGGATAGTGAGTTTAGACAAAAGTATTTTGGATAAGTCTAATGGTTGGAATGAATTAAGTTGTACATTGGATAATATTGTATAAGTTTAAAAAATTTCATAAGATTATTTTATTATTATTATAAAAAGGACAACTCAGAGGTCGGGTGACAACCTGTTGCGTTCTGCAGGTCCATGAGACTTGAACCCGCAACCGAAGGGAGACAAGGGTGCATCACCTACCACTGGCTTACGTGATGTCCTAGTTTGTATATTGTTTTTTAAATGATCTGATAGATGAATTAGAAATTATTTTTTTGAAACCCTATACGGTTAAGATAAATATAATATTTTTGAGTTCTATTATATTTTAGAGTAAAAATGAGTTTGTGGTAGATATTTGTTAAAAGATGAAACTCTACTTTTCATGCATTTTTTCTTATTCTATGAATAAATTGATTCAAAAACTTTATGGAAATGATCTTAAAACAAAAAATGTGTTACCATAATACCTTATGTTTTGATGAACCGATGATATTTTAAGTCATCATAGATATATGTATTTGAGGCCCTCAATTTTCTATTTGTTGTTTAGTTGTTTTTTATTGATGACCTCAATCACCGCTGATAAATATTTTCATTTTTCCTCCAATTTTGTGTCTCAAATTTTCACTAATGTTCACCTATTAAAAATTTTAATTTGGTGGTGACTTTTTCATTTCCCTTTACCCACTTATTAAGACTAAATTTTAGTAACCCTAATTCCAACGTGGGTTTTCCATAATGATATTTTCTATTTTCTTCATTCTAATTTTGAAAATCATTTTTAAATTACAGGGATTGAATTTATTGAAGGAGGGAAGAATGTAGCACCCCATGATTTCATAGCATGTTACCTTTTTAAAGTAACTAAATAGCTTATGATACACCCAACACAGAGTTTAAGCTCATCATGACTTACCAAACTAGCTGTTTAAAAAGCATTTATGAAAATTATTGACTGAGTTTTGAATATTATATAATCCATATAATTTCATCATTTATATTATGGGTCTATAGACATAATATAAGAACAAATTTAATTTTTCAGATAAAAGAAGTGTTTTAAAAAAAGGCAATTTTACCCCCTTTTAATGGCAAACCCTTTTTAAATCCAATATTTGACACCTTCATATATTATTTTTGAAAAAATAAACTTATTATTTTGAAGCGGTACATAAAAATATAGTTTCAATATTATTTTTTTTGTCTGATAACTTTCATATGTTGATGAATAGTGGAAAATACTAAATTTTAATTGAAAATATCCTTTCCAATCGAAGTAATTTGAAGTGTTAAATTATGAACATGAGTAGTTTTAAAGTATAATTATATTATATTTTATGAATTTAATCCAATTTTGGTCATTGGATGTAATTTTAAAATTCAATTAGACATAAACACATGTCAATCTTTTGGTAGTTTTTACTTCATAAAAACTTACTTTCTTATTTTGAAAACTGGAATAAATTTTAAATAAATTAATGAAAATTAGATATTTTTAATTTGGTAAAATATACATCATTTTTTAATTTGGAATATCAAAATTATATTTAGATTATTTTTTTGTATTTTTTTTGAAAACATTCCATTTTTCATGAATATTGAAAAACACTACGTTATTGTTTAAAACAGACTTCTTACTTAAATAATTATTTATTTTATATAAAATTATTTTATATCAATATAGATACATAATACATATATTAATTCAATGTAATAAATTAGATTAATTTTATAATAAAATTATATGTATACAATTTTATTGAACATTTTAACGTCTTTTACCCAACTTCTACGCACATTTGCAAATTTTCATAAAACTTATTTTTACCACTTATTGGGAATTGAATTTCAACAATCCTAGAGACACAGTTGACATATGTATGAAAAATTTTGTTCAATTGATTGAAAATATTTTTTTGTGAATAATTATTTTGGAATTTTATTTACCATGGTTAAATGTAAATATGGTAATTAAAGGTAAAAATAATATTATAAATACCCTTCCACATGTCCTAATTTTAATGGATAAGTGTGTTTTCAGCAAAATAAACCTTAGGAATAAAATATTATACTATTCTTTCCACATGGATTAGATTAGTACATTTATTATTATTTTATTTAAAGAAGAGTAAAAAGTGTTAAATTCAATGTTCCATAACTAAAACATTTTTAATATAGTGTTACACATAAATTGAATTCGACTATAAATATCAATAAAAAGATATAAATAATTCAAACATAATGGAATTTTTTTAATAATTTTTAGACATTATATAATTAAATTTATTTATAACACAATGATGATGTAGTAATTAACATATTAATGAAATAGTAAAATAATTGATATAATAAATATCTGAATAAATGTGAATTGAGAGGTTTGATGCATTACACTAATTTTAAAGGTTAATATGACATGTTATGAATGATTTGATATATATTTTCTATGTTATGAAATTTTTTAAAATTTCAAAAAAATAAAATACTAAATAGTTCCAAAATTGACATAAATTATTTTTCAAAACATACTTTTTTATTAATTGATATAATATTCCTAAAAAGTATAGATCTACAAATTGATTAAGATAAAGTTAGATATTTTAATAATGAACCACTTGGGGTTATTTTAGATTTTTAATTTATGTTTATTAACCACTTATTATAATCATACAAGAATACAAGGTAAATGTTAAACTATTTAAGTAAGAGTTAAATCTAAAAGATAACGCTAATATGATGAAATAAACCTATCTAAAACTTATTGGTTGAGAGGTTTTCATCCAACCCCACCTTATTCTATAAATAAATATTTTTGGAGCCATTATAAATTGAATATGATTTTATAATAAAATAATATTTCAATATTTTTCTAAAGTGACCCTCACCTCATTTATAAAATGGTACATCCCCTTCTCACAAATTCACAACCCAAAGCCATTTGTCTCATCCAAACCCAGTTCAAATATCTTCTCAAATACCCTAAATTAAATATAGTGGAATTACTTTTACAATAAATCCATTCTAAGGAGCAATTTTTATCAGATAAAAAGGAATCACGTGAAGAAGAGGTATAATTTTATCACATCTTTCAAAGTTATTTTCTTCTTCCACATCCACATTCTTTTTTATTTCCATACAAAAATAAAAACATCAGTACCTTCTACATTATTTGATGTCATTATAAATATGGTACAACAATATTCATTATTTTATCTATCCTATTAATGATAATGTCACCATACGTGCGTACGTACAAATTATCATCTCCATGTGATAGTGTAGTTTTTTATTCAACACTTCGTTATTTGGATGGGTATAATAATGAGTATAATTGATTTAATAATAAAAATAACATGTTAATGATTATTTATATGTAATATACCATCCTATTACATATTATTTCACCATTACTAGAAGTATATCATCACTCGTGCATACGTATGTCTTACCCTCTCCACGACACGATGAGATTCATTTCCACGTTCACCATTCAACTATGATTATAAATATATATATTATTAATATGTTTTCAATATATTACATAATAATACAACTATAAATATATATATATATATATATAGGTTTTTTTACAAATATCTCATTCACTTTATTCTGTTCAATACGATATGAAAAGGGAAACGACATTTATGCATACGTACGGCCTGCCATCTCTATAAACGGTGTTTTCCATTTCATATATCTATCTACTATACATACTTATATTCAGAATATATATGATATATAAATAATGATTTATATTCTAGAATCAATTAAATTATGATATAAGATACCTAATCAACAATAACAAGTCAAAACATGTTGGATAAAGAATGTGATTATTACCCGAAATATTTTTTTAATATAGAAATTATTATTAAATGGTTAGTATAATTATATAAATGAATTAGTTATGAACTTGTAAATATGAATATGATTTAGTTATAATATAGTAACATACTATTGTCATTATAAAATAGGTTAAACGTACCCTCAACCAATGGAACGTACAAGGTAAGGGTTAATTCCTCAATCTCATTATTATCTGAGATTGTTTATGTGTATGTTTTTATTGGGACATATTTAGTATTCGTGTACAGGTTTCATAAAAGAGTTTTCAAAATGATTCTTTTTAAGGGACTCTAGATAAAAAGTCATTTTAAATGGTTCAAAAATTTATTCATCTAAATCATTCTCATTAATGTCCATGTTTTTAAAATGGTTTTAAGGATTTATTTATGTGGACATTAATGTTTTTAAGTGTTAATTCCATTAAAGAGTTTCAAAGTGGTATGGGACACTTTGATTCAGAAATGACTTAGAAATGTATTCCATTCAAAATTTTTTGACTTTTAAATGATTACCTGTAAAAGGTATATTTCTCTCAAGGAGTTCTACAGATCATTTTCAACTATTCCAACATCCTTAACTTGATATTATTCATGATTGAGGTTTATTTATTTTAATAAACTTTTATATATTGTATTGATTGAGTTATGATATGTTGGACTATGGATGTGTTGATTTTATACCATTCATGATTTATGGTTAATGTATTGACATTTCCTATGTCCGTTTTTATAAAATTGTTTATGTTATATTTCAACCATTTCATATGAGGAATGTATTGGATTTAGTAAGTGATGGGTGGAGCCTGTTATAGCTCATCGATGCAACAGTGGGTCTCATGAGACAAATTTCTATCTTGGCATAAGGCCTTAACAAATTTTTTATTTTTAGTCTTGGCACGGGACCTTGACTATGTAGTTATGTTGTCTGGAATTATGCATTCTATCATTATGAAATTATCTATTAATATTACATGTGATTAATTGACTATAAGAATATCCATGTGAATATGTAAATGGAATTATTTGATTTATATTTTCTATATTATTCTTTAGTTTATATTTAAATGTCTTTAGATTCAATTTTATACCTTTCCAGAAATGTTTATGATTATTTATGACAGTTTCTACTATATTGTTTATCCTTACTGAGCATCTGATCTCACCTCTTTCTTATGTTTTATTTTCCCAGGATGCCAAGAAGTATATTATGAATTATATATAGGTATATTCTAAGAGAATAATGGGGGTTTTCAGTGTTTTATTTATGTTGTGTTTTATGTTAGAAATTGTAATGTAAATTTCATGTATTTAATCTATTTTCCAAGACTGCTAAACAGATTGGACCTTCATGATTTTATTCCTTGTAATTATGCCAATCTATTAAATTAATGCACTGACTCTGTGTAATTGGTTTCGGGGCATTAAATTCATGAAAAAAAAACTGATGAAGTCAGAAAAAATGTAGGTTCTCATTCTAGTTGTTAAATATACATCATCATCAATTATTTATGTATAAATTAAAGAGGGGTAAGGATAGAAAAGAACAAACACCTACAGGGAAAGCGTAAAAATAGGCACAAGCCTAAGGAGGTCTAATGTAATGTAACCTAAGGTCATCCCGTTTATGAGATCTACACCCTTCAGTTTCAATAGGTTCACATTTGAGACAAAGTAGATGTTGCAGTGGGGCACGGCCAAGGAGGCAAGGTTGTCCACCACTTTGAACCCTTCATTCCACGTGTTAAGAATTTCGATATTGTTATTGGAATGCATATAAATGAACATTCTAATGGTGTAGGATATTGACCATGGGATAGAACCAACACCCTAAAGGGAATTATGTAGAATCAAGGAGTCAGTCTCCACCTCAAAGAGAATGATATTGGCATGTTAGCAAAGGGTGAGGCCAGTTAGAGTGGCCGTGGATTCTTCCCGAATAGAAGACTCGCTGTCTAGATAAATAGAGAAGGCCATAATGACCACACCTATGCAGTCTCGAATAACCCCACCTCTTTAGATGGATCCCAAGCAACAGGAACCATCTGTGTTAAGTTTCATAATGCAAGTAGGATGAGTCCATCGCACCCTGAGGGTTCTGAGGACAATACTAGGAATATGGGAAACTAGAACATTAAGAAGAATGATCCGTAAGGAAGGAGTCACCTTCCATGCATCAATGATCTTGACCATATTCAGAAGTAGGTTCGAGATGCACACAATGTGTAAGTGTCATACATATTATAAGAATGATGATTTTTAATATAAAACTGACAAAATTGAAATATATAGTCTGAGGAATGGCAACTAAATTATTATTTTAACAGTGGAAGTCTACTGATGTCCTAGGGTCTTATAAATTAGAATCGTAACAAATAGATAATCATTACATTCTAGTTGTTGAGAGGATCAACTGTACATAGGTTGTTGTATGGTTCCAACAATCTATTCTTTATATATAGGATTCTATTTTTCGATTCGTTCATTTATGTAATGTTGAATTATTTATAGTGTATTTTAAATCATTTCTTTTATTCATTATCCTTCATAAAAATTAATTTTTTTATTCCTTATTCATTATTTATTTAATTGAGTAATTAGTTAATCAATTATTTTTTATTTCAATTGGGGATTTATTTATTTTTAATTGTTAAATATTTATGTTAAAAAGTCCATTCATTTCAAGGATTTCATTCAATTATATTATGCGTGGATAATTCTCGTAAGGATATAGGTCAAGTGTATAGGTGCACATATTCATGTTGAATCTATAAATAATAATTGGGCAACCCTATTTCTAGTCACTAGTTTCACAACAATTTTCATACTCATTATTCATTATTATCCCAGACCATTAGAAGAGAAAATTAAATTGACATGACTTAGTTTGATTAGGTTAGCATTGGAACAATTCCCATAATTATTTATTCCTATAATCCGAACTTCTGATTCTTAGGGTGCCAATTACTCTATAATATAGAGTTGTTGACATCTTGGGTTGATCAAATTTGTTGGATAATGTCCAATTAGTGTTCATTTCACCAATTTTCAACCTACACCATTGGTATATCCCTAGTTATATATACGATTACCCCTTTACAAATACCATGATATTAACCCTACTCTTATTTTCAATTTCTTCCTACTTTTAAATTATATTTTTCATTTAATTGTTTTAATTAAATTAATAAATGGATCAAGTTGACCTTTTGTTAGGAATTGCCTTCCATATTCTACACTCTATTTGGTTTGGACCCTAAAACCCTCTTACTACGCCTTTTTAGTTGTTTTTGTTTAAAGTAAAATAAAATTCATTTAATTATAACTGAGGGAAATAATAACACATTTTAGGGCTATTATCACCTTAAAATGACATACTTCCACTAAAGAGACATGATACCACCAACCCCAAAAACCAAGAATTGGATAACCCAAACATGAGTAGACCAAGTGTTGGCTTCCCTATAACTTATAATTAATCTAAAATTTTGAAAATGTTGATATCTCATTTCTAGGAATCATGTCATTCTATTAAAAACTTTGTTTGCAATCTCTCTAAACGAAATGTGACAAACATCAAAGGATAAAACAAGAATATGAAATAATCCTCACTAAGAAAAAATTTCTCCATCCAAAGGATCTCATCCAAATTAAAAGGTATTCTAAATATGAAACCTCAAAATACAATCCCATAGTATTTTTGATAGAAAACAAAACCTGGTGAAATCCATATCCTAACAAAATATAGTACCATATGAAAAGTATCCAGGAATTCCCCTCAGGTACTTCCTATGTATAAACCCATGTATTCCAAACATAAAGGGAAATAAAGAATTAGTTATACCTAAAATTATCAAAATATAAAAGAATATGGTCAAAATTCTTTATAATCCATTATAAATATAAGAAATAGATTCAAAAAAGATGGGAAAACCCGTAACAAAAAAAACTAAAAAAGGGATGCTCCAAACACAAAGCTCGTCTTTAAAATTGTTTATGGATAAAAAAACATAGGCCACTGACCAGATCTATAATGAGCCTGATTGTTATTCTTCCAATGGATGGACATCTAACAAAAACCTCTACTTTTGACTAGGATATCCTCAATGATAGTAGGTTTATAGATCTAACTAACAAGCATGAAATATTTTCAGGGACCTCGAAGACTAGAAATAAACCACTGGAGTTTACTTTATTGAAATTGAAATAGTGCAATCATAAGATATCTCCCATCACTATAACATTTTAAATTTCTACTCACATTAGTAATATCTTATTTACCATGTATAGAGGAATCTTAAGAATCTTCCATCATAGGTTCCCTGCTATGATTGATTCAACATCGAAGGCATAGTAAACTAGTTCCTCAAAGATAGTTAGGATATACTAAATAATTTATGAATGATGCTTTATAACAAGACCCCTAATAAAGATCCAAACATTATTTGAATATTGGGAAACCACCTATGTTGATAAAGTAACCAAGATATTAAAATTCTCAACATAGAGTTTTAGGGACTGATTAACTAGTAGAATACTCAAAACTCAATCAACTTCTCGACTCTAACTTATTTAGGATAAAACCACTAAAATAAAAATACATGAACTATCTCCCAGATATTGTCTCAAATGGTTGATTATGGATTGTGAACTTCCACCACCTTAATCCCAATCCTTTTAACAATAAAATGGTGCACCTCACCCTAAAACAATTAAGAGATTACAGCATTTAAAAAATCCATTCAACATTGGCAAGAAACTTGATTTCTTCATGAGGTCCCCAACAATAATAGATGATTTGAGGGTACTGGTTCTAGAAGACTCATTCCTTGTCCATGACCTGTGAGGAGAATGAAACAACCAATCCATAAAGAGTTTGGGTAGATTCTAAAACTAGAATTAATACTCCAACATTACTAGGAATACCCCTTCATGCATTCCACCCCTAACATTCTGGTTCTTTATTGGGTTCATATCCTAAAAAAATACCAATACCTTAATCAATACACTTTTAAATTCCCAATAATACTAAAATGACCATAAAAATTTCAAGGAAAACAAAAAAGAAACAAAAAAAACTCTATAATTCAACACATGCAAATAAATCAACTAAAACTAATCGAGGTAAAATTCTTATCTTAATGATTCCTCCAAAAATATTTTGAAACAATTAATACAACCAAAAAAATTATTTTCAAGCAAATCAAAACATCAATATTGTTTTTTATTAAAATCACTGGAATTTCAGTTCAAAAATATTTCACAACAACACTATAATTTACCCAAAATAATTAAACAATTTCATCACATTGTTTATATAAATTTATTTATTTGGAAACCATAGAATCCCTTAAAACATTCTATAGTTGAAATATATTTTCTCCCTAAGAAACCCAAGAAACCAAAAAAATATTTTTAAAATAAGTCTCAATACCAGGGAATAAAACATTTCATTTAACCATAAGATAAAATATTCACTCAAATATCCATAGGAAACCCCAATAAACACAATGAGGGATAACATCAACAATGTAGGGAAAACAAAAAAACCCAATTTTCTCTGTTGAGAATGGTTTGGCCTCAGGATTTATCTTACCATGACTCAACCATCGGAATCTTATTGGATGTCATCCTGAGTAGTTTTCAAATATTTTTCATGGTTTGATAAACTTTTCTCCCAAACCATACACCACTAGGTTCCTTAAAATTCCACTCAAAATTTAAGAATTTTCTAATAGGTCTCTTGATTTTACACTACAACTCAGTGTAATAAAATTCTACTTGAAAATATCTTATGAACAAGCCACCATAAATCCATATGTGAGAGAAAACTTCATAAAACCCCATGAAAAATTAATATCCAACACAGGAGGCCATGATATAACAACTCGAACCCACACTCCCATATTCTGTTGTGAAATGGTAAACATTACATTTCAAGATTTGAGGCCAATAACTATTAAAACGTTTCACCCCATTAAAACCATACAATTTAAAATGAATAATTGGATAAAATACTTCTTCTAGGCCCTTCTGGATTATAGTTTTAAAAATTAGGAAAAATACAACCAGATGAATTAACATAACAATATGTCAGCATTTCTTCCACTTATTCCAGTTGTTATTTTTCTAATTTAAACATGATAATCATCCATGTAAAATATCCTCTTGACATAACTATTTATGATATCAATATTCATAGTATGGGTAAAATTAAATATAATACGGGTGGGCATAAAATATTGTAAAGGTAAAATATAATAATATACAAATGAATGTTTTTAGTGATAATAAGTAGAGCATAATGGGGTGATGGAATAATAAATGTTTGTGAGTATAACATTAGAATATTCTCACCTATTGAAACTATTATTAAAAAAAATGAAAACATGTTATAAGATTTAAAAAAAATTAAGGATTCATAATAATCCATACTCCTGAGCCATATGATATCAATCTTGATCAAATGAGAAATCATAATCTCATAGAAATCATAGATAAAATAAATGTCTGTCTTGGAAAAACATCTCATAGAACCCAGAACCCTTAAAAATTGAAATAACTATACAGCCAACATCCAATATAATTATCTGGAAAACATAATTATTACCTAATGAATTATAACATTATCTACATGCACCCATCATATAAGATATAACGGGTAACTCAGTGCAATCTATGTTCACTTATCATATATAATGCTCATGAATCCAAAAATCATTAAAATTACATAGATATTTTCACATAAAAATCATATAAAACATCATTTTTATTATATAACATGATTAACCCATAGAAATTAAATGGTTTTCATTTAAATCTGTTTGAAACATTATTATACCATAGAAATGAAATGGGTTCCATAATAAAATATTTGAAGCATGAATAACTTCTGTAAGAGAAATGAGTTTCATTACAATGCCACTAAAACAATAGTATTCCATCCATCCAAAGAATGAGTATTATATCAACTATAGATATTAAAAGTGAAGGATATGTAACAAAAGGTCTGTTTACATTGAGAAATGTAAATATAGTTAAAATTTCATTAAAAACATTCTTAATTAAAATAAAAATTTTATTTTGAAAATCACTTTTTAAAACATAAAATATATTGAAAATAACATTCCTTAAAAATATTTTGTATAACCCAATAATTATCAGAATATTAAGAATAATATTTTTTATAAAAAATAACCCTTCCGTATTTTAATGTAATCTTAAAATAAATAACGGTCTTGTCGGTGGTTAATTCTGTAAATGCCATAATGAATATTTTTTTCTTGGTAAAAAGTTTAGATAAGTTCATTGTTACAAATAGAAAAAAATATAAATTTAAAAATTTCATTAAAAAACTAAATTTGTTAAAAAAATATTTAATAATTTTTTTGAAAATGGTAAAAACATTATTATAAAATCAGTTTTAGTGGAAAATATATTTTTCACTAAATAGATATATGTAGTCATATTTTCAAAAAAGTATTTTACAAATAATTTTATGTAATACGGATTGGAAAAATGAAAATATTACTTGTAAATATCATTAATAATAAAAACATAAAAAATATCAAATATTTTATTGTGATATGAATCATAATATCTCATCATTAGTATCATAATCATAAACAATCTAGATTAAAATGATATTGTAATAAAAGACTCTAACCACTTTGGTAAATTTGAATCATAATCCCCATGAAATAATACCCTTAAATTAATATTCTAATATCATGAAAAAATGATATCCATTATTTCAAATTTAAAATGTTATATATACATGCCTCATAAAATAATATAGGTGAAGAACATAACATAAGTCTCAAGGAATGAAAATTGTGACAAAGATCCATTACCACATTGATATCATTAAAACCATACAACCCATTAAATTTATATCATAAAACGGATATGTAAGTACCCAAAAATATGAGGATAATAATAATAAAATAAATTCATCAGAATTATATACACCGCACAAAAAATATATGTGCTGAATGTAGCATAGATCTCAATGAAAGAAAAATGAGACGAGAAAACACATACATTAAGTATGACTATTTATGCTTGTTATTTAAAATCATGAATAAAAAACATATGTTAATAATTTTCAAGATTTATATTATTATTAATATTTATTATTACTTTTATTTTATTTGTTATCATGTTATTTACAATTAAATAATTGAATATGTTTTCATTGGGTGTTTTGACCATATTCAGTTTATGTTTTAAAAATGAGGATGGCAGTTGACTATTGTAAATGAGGTCATTAGTTAAAAATATCTAGAATAATAAACCATAAATAATTAACGTATTTATAAATTAGTTATAATTTTAAAACCAATCATGAATTATGGTTATCAAAAATTTAAAAAGGTTATGATCATTTAGAGGGTAGGTCGTACGTACGCATGAGTAATGATTCTATTTTGCAGTTGTCATTATAGGAAGAAGTTATGTAAAATTAATCATTATAAAAATATAGTAATATCATAAATACTATTATACATAAACATATATAATTGTGTATATCATTTTTGTGACGTGGTGATTAATAAAACAATAACATCGCTTTGAGGAGGCAGTAATCCACATGTCAATGAACGTCATTATCATTTTTCTCAATGAGAGAAAAGTTAAAATTAAATGATATATTATATTTACCGAATAATTAATATTTCATTAATATAAATAATATTCATTTATATCACATATATTTTATATCATTGCCATTTTTAGCACCATGTACCACTTTATTGTAAATTGAATCAGGTCACGTTGCGAGGCGGTAGTCCACAGTACACATGAGCAGCGTTACCATATACATAAAGTAATTGTACATAAAAGTTATATATAATATAATTAATACATAGTTATTATTATGTCATAAATATTACATATGAACTGTAGATAGATTATTATAGTCAATAGTGATAGGTTGTAAAATAATGAAATGTACATCGTTTCATGATGTCGTAGTTCACTACACACATGAGTGATTATTTCCTAACCCATTTGATGAATCTGAGTGCGGTTATAGTTCATATACTAAACATAAAAACATATATTTATATTAATTATAATGAGGATATTATATCATAATGTTATACTAAAAACTGAAATAATTGTAGGAATAAATAAAATAAATAATTTTGTTGAAGAACACCACCTCTTCTTCAAGTATCTTAATTAGGATTGCACTAAATCATCAAAAATGATGGCTTTATTCCAAATATAATGGGTCTAGGATTATGTTAGAAGATTTTGAAATTGATTTTGGTAGGTATTGCATGATCTAAATTCCCATAGATGTGTGAATTTACCAGTGGAGTGAGTGTCCCATTATAGTTGATGAGGAGTAGTATTTCTACAAATTATAATAATTATTCACTATTAATATGTACGTATAACTTAATGTTTATAAAATATTGATAATTAATAGTTTTAAAGAATGATATGGTCAATAAAAACAGCTACCACATAATAATAATAAAAAATTCATATTTTTTTTTAACTCATATGCTTATATATTTTTATTATTTGGGTTTTTCATTATAATAACTAGATATCTAAATGTTGTAATTTATCCATCAATACTAAATTAAATTTGGAGTTATTAGATAATTTTTACCCACTGATTTCATTTATTAAATATTTTTTATCAAATAAAAATCTTATGTGTGTTGAATGTTAAATTTAATACTACTGCATGTAACGTGCAAAAAAGACCTTTTTATATTATCCAGACTAACATAATTTTTTTTACTATTTAGCAATCAAAATTTTCATTATAAAATAATAAATTTTACATGAAGAAAACATTTTTAATATTTATTAACATTTAAAATAAACTTGGAATATTGTATTATTCAATTAATTTTGTACCATTTAATAAAATATCTTTCATTATAAAATAACATTAATGTCAATTTTGGAATTATTATTTAAATTTAAATTTAAAAAATATCATGACCATAATGGAATTAGAATATATTATTCTCAAACCTATTTAAAATGAAATAATAATATTCTAGATTAATGTAAGGCAAAAATTAATTCAATTTACACAACTTTTATCATTTTTAATGTCATTTATTTTAGTTAATTATTAACTAAATAAAAATTTTGTTGGTGTTTCCTATGTTTTTAATGTAATTGATTCATCTCAGTAAAATTAAAAGGAATTATCATGATACAAACTCATTATATTGGTAGTATTCGAGGAATAGTGTCATAAAAGTGATAATCATATATCCTATGTTTTTAAGGGTCTAAATATGGAAATATAATTAGTTTTGGAGAAGTCACTATGTCAATTAGAGCATTGCGGTTAAATATTAATCCCACAGTAAACCTATTTTAACCTTAATCATAGGGATTAATTTTATATATTTTCACAAATTATTGAGGTAACTTGAATTTTTTTTAATTATTAGAAATTATAAATTATTAAAAATTAAAATATGGTGTCCATTTTTTCAAATGTAATTACAATAATTGTAGAACATTAATTTAAAATTAATCCTATATACATGGAAAGACAATGAATTTTTAAGAATGATATTAAAAAAATTGATTTCACCTTACCTATATGAATTATAATAATCATTGTATGAACATAAAATACAATTTTGTGATGTATATTCTATAAATTTAATTTAAAAAATGCATAATAATCTATTATTTTAATTAATTAAATTGGATAAAAATTTTCAATTTTAAAACATCTTCTATAAATACTCATTTTTAAAACCACAAACAAACTTATACTAAAAACCAATAAAATTTTGATATAATGTAATTTAGCAGATTAAATATAACATAGGATAAATTAAAACTTATTCAAAACATATTATTAGTTATTAATTAATTAATCTTTGAAAAATAGCCTTTTTACAAAAATTGGTATTTTCACCATTCATTGAAAAATCAATATTTTTTAAAAATATTAAAAATAGACCCAAATTTAATTTTGATATTCTAAATTGAAATATAAATTTAATTATATAAATAATATGTTCAAAAATTTTAAATTTTTTTTTAATATTCTATTAATGAAATTAAATAAAAATTCTTATTTGAAGAAAACATCTACTCAAAGAATAAAATCACTTTACTAAAAATTGATTAATCAATTACCGTTTCATAATAAATTATATTGAGTAATACCTTAAATAAAAATTTATTTATTTATTTGTTAACTTAATAATGTTTTTAATACTATCCATAACCAAATATCTAATGGAAAGGTTATAATTTTAATTTATATAGCATGGGTCATTTATGTTTTGTGTTGTATGTTTAATGCGCTATCAAACTAAAAAGTATCAGGGTTTTGGGTGACACAAGATAATCTGCATGTTAAATGCAATGAAAGATAAACAAAGTAATACATGTCATTTAGGCTATCAAATAAAATTTTATTCTTTTATAATATTATGGTGTTATAACCTCTCCCTTAAATAAATTATGTCCAATCAATTTGAAATTTATCTCAATGATCAAAGGATTGAAATTTGAAAATAATATTTTTCACCTACATAATAAAAAGGGTTTATAAATCATATTCTTAATAACATATAAATGGGAATTAAAAAGTTAATATGGAATTAAATATAACCATATTTCTAAATATGAAACATAGGTGGGAATAGATGGAATAGGTAAATAACTATAGAGAGTGATTCGGGTCCTTGATCTGAAGAAATTGAATAATCAATGGAAATTTGAGGCCTCAAAATCATAATTATGTTATGATAGAAAAGAAAATTATTTCAATAGATTTAAAGTTACTAGGATAATTCTTTTTCAACATCATTTTCCTTGATTAGTGGAATTATTTTACCATCTAAAACATGATAATATTGAAATATAAATAATTATTTAGTATAATTTCATCCATTAATCAATTTCCAAAAAAAAATATCATCTTATTTTCCAAATGATCGGTACTCAAGATCAATTTTTTTTGGGTTGATTCACTAAAAGTCAAATTTTAATGGATCATATAACCATAAAGGAAATAAATATTTATTCCAACTATATTTTTACATCAACTAAGGAATAATGGTTATAACAAGGTATGATAATTCAAATAATTTTTAAACCTTCATATGATACATTAATGATCAAAATTCAAATGTAATACCCTATGATTTAAATAAATTAGTCCTAAATAGACTCAATAAAATTGGGTGTTTCAACCTCAAATTTTGTCTCATACCCATCATCTTTAAACCCCAAAAATATTATGATATCTCTTTTTTAAATATCATCTATCACTCATTAACAAAATCACTTTTCTATCTCATGGTTATCTATACAATAAAACATTTGTTCCTGTAATTACTTTAATATCCAAGATTATATAAACCATAATGGTTATCAGTATCTTAAATATATTCCAATAAAATGTAAAGGAATCATTCATATTAAGCCTAATCCTTAATACACTTTACCCCAATAATTCATTTAATAATGTGTCATCAATCACATTAAAAACTCATTTTGTATAACCAAAAAATGGGCGTATAATAATGTTAACTTAAAATCATCCATAATATTATATATATATGATTTCATGCATTACTATTTATATAACATCACATGAAAGCACCTGAATCATCAATGCTATTATAATCTTTCATTTTAGTCCAACTATACCATCTCAGGACCAACATTACTAGAATTGGTGTTGAAATCAGATCCATTACAGTTCCTAATTTCATACCAATAATTTCAACTCAATTTTTTCCCATCCAAACCTTACAACATCTAAAGGAAAAATTATATCACTTACATCCTCAATGAATTTTTAGGTACATAGTTTTATGGAATTATGAAAAAAAATACTATATGAACAATTCAAATGAATTTAAATAAGAATTTATTTCACTTAACCAAGATGTTATTTTCCACAATATGTTATAATTATCATCCATATGACATCCCTTCACGAAATAACACTTTCGATATCATTAGTTATAACTCGAGGAAAGGGAAATATAAGAATTGCGAGCTCAAAAGACCAGTAATGGAAAATGAAATAATTAATAAATGAATGTCATCAATGATCATAAGAAGAGCATAAGTGTATGATGATATAATCAAATTAAATGAGTAAAACATAAGAATATTCCCAACAATCAATACATAGTTCATCAAAAATGAAAACATGGAATAAGGAATTAAGAAAGGATATAGTCCAAATAATCAGAAATCATGATCAATGTGATATTAATATTTTTAAAATAATACATCATAACCCCATAAAAATAAAATATAGAACATATTGGTATCATGGATCATCGTCTGATATAATCGTTATAGAACCCTTATAAATTGCAATACAAAAGTCTAACTATCACTACAATTATATGGATAACATAATCATTACCCAATGCATAGAAGCATTATCTAGGTGTACACATGATATATAACAACATAACTTTTTAAAAAATATATTTGATATCATAATGAACACGAAATAATGATTTTATCATTCATTTCACACAACCCTCAATTAAGATCGTGTTACACTCAGCTACAAGATTTTTATGTTTGATGGAATATTCAATAAGAAACATAGAACTTAAACTACCAGTGATATATTTTTTTGTTAAAAACTAGAAATTAAATTAGCAATTATGATTTGTATAATATAATTTATGAAATATATATTTTAATGGTACATACCTCTTTAATCCAATCCATTGTGAAAATCTACTATTGGATGTGTTTTTGGTAGTCATCGCGACTCATTCCTAGAGTTTTCCGGTTTTTTATTTTCCAACGGTGACTCACCGAATGATATCACCGAACAGTAGCTCACCAAATAGTGACTCACTGAATGGCTACTCTTTGAATGGTAGCACATCAAATGGTGACTCACCAAATTGTGACTCATCAAATGGTAGCTCACCGAATGTTGACTCACCAAAGGGTACTTCATATAATGGTAGCTCACTAAATATTGACTCATTGAATGGTAGCTCAACGAACAGTAGCTCACTGAATTGTAACTCACTGAATGTTGATTCATCACTGGTATCTCATGACAGTGACTTATACAACAGTGATTAAATTCTTGTTTTTTTCAGTTTCTACCATGTAACATTTTATTTGACATAAACCATTATTAGGACCATGTTTTAGTGTTTCAAATTGTTTTTCAAATGACATTAGTTGTATCTTAATATCATAACACTCGGGGGACCTCAAAATAGCCAAGCTGCGTAGTCTAGCCATGATCAGAATTTTATGTACATTGAAATATTATCCATAATTTAATGATATTAACTTTTCATAATCCGAGATCCTATCTCCATTGAAACATTATGATCCATAATATTGGGCATATAACCATTCTTCACAAAGGATTCTTGAACCTCAATTATAACTGCATGTTTAATTTTCCTTTGGATTCCTTCTACCTGTTCGTGCAACCCGATTTTTTGGATCAAGGAAGAATCATTGGTCTTTTGTTATTCCAAGTTGGTATTTTCTTCATCTCCCCTTTCATTGTGAATCATAAAGGGTGGGTGTACTCATGTGGCCTCATGATTACAGTTTGAACCAATTATTAGTGGATTACGATAGAATTTACGTGTTACCTTTAGTAATAAATGACTGAGGGAGAATATGATTTTGTTGATAGGTTGTTTTTTGTTTTATCATTCATTTTCATATTATAATCTTTTATGGCCACATAACTTTTGAAAATCTTGGTCGTTGGGGGTCTTAGATTGTACACCTTAACTAGCATGTGAATTATTGTGGTAAATATCAATATTTTTAATCACGTATACCCGGTTAAATTAAAAGTATTCATAATGTTCAAACTTGTTTTTTGTTCACCCATGTTTATCAAAGAGGAATTAAAGCACCCTTATTAGAAAAATATTAATACAGTTTTCTTGTCGGTGCAGTTGTGTGATTTTATTTATTGTGTTTTGTGCCTTATGTGGGTCATATAGTGATGTTGGTAGAATGGTTTTGAGTACATGGGTGGACAGAGGGGGTGGTTCTGTGAGTTTTGTGTGGTATGTCTATGTATCAGGGTTGGGGTTTTTGTGGTGGTTCTTTTTGTATTTGTGTATGAGGTGGTGAAGGAGCTATGATGGAATCTCTGGTTGAGAGATTGATTGATTATGGAATTGATGAACTTGTAGAGAAATAGGACAACTTCTAGGTTGTGTTACATTTGTTAGGCGTGTTGTATGTATAATTGGATTGTAACCAGGTTTTTATTGTTTATAATTTATTTATGATGTGGTTAGGTAGCAGGGGTTCCAAAGGTAGTTGGGACGGAAATGTGTAATGGGTTTTTTATGGTCCTTTGAAATGGAGTGTTTTATGCAATATGGCCATTTCAAGTTGTGTGTAGTGGTTTTTAGTTTCCCATGTAGGGAGGGAATTAATAATAATTTTATTATTAAGTAATTATTCTTAACTAATTGAACTTATTGGGTGGTTATTCTTTATAGTGTGGTTGGTTGTGTGGTTGTGCATGTAGGGGTAGCATCCAAGGTGGTTCTATGTGGGATGGTTGTTTGTTTAGAAACCCATAGGTTGGGATGAGTGTTTTTTTATCTATATGTATAAACATTTTGTTCCCTGTATTTTCTATGTGCACCCCACAAGTGTTGAGAACATTGTGTCGAACACCGCCATTGATATGGGGGAGGGTGTTTTTTTCAACATCCTAGTGGGAGAATGCATAAGTAGTTATTGGATACATTTCTCCATCTTCAATGCATTTATCACACAATACTCATTAGGTAGGATGTAATGTATTGAGGTTTGTTACCAGATCTATGGTACTGGTTATGTGAGAGGTGGTTTGTTTCCAAGGTGTATTTTGGATGAGGCACATGTGCTTTCGGGAGAGAATATTTATGATTGTGTCCTAGGTTTCTGCGAGCAGGATGTGATGTAGTTGTGGCCCATGTGTTTTAATGCAGGATGTGATGTGGTTTGTGGCTCAGGTTTGTGTAGGAAGGTTGAGATAGTGGGGCTTGTGGATGAGTGGTATCTCTAAGGCATTCACTATTATAGATGAGTAGTTAACTATTGGGATGTGGTGTGGGGGTACCCAATCATTTATATGCTTATTTTATTACATTATGTGTCATATGTTATTTGGTGGTTGTTCCTTCATGAGGAAACAGTTGTTAGTATTCCTTGTTAGGTGAATTTGAGGTTTTTTTTTGTTTTTTCACAGGGGAATTAGTTTATTCCTTCATATGTGCAACAATGATTTATGTTTTCCCTTATTAGAATACTTGTATGCTCACAATATGTATATAAAAATATTTTCAAGTTTCCAAGAGGACTTGAAGGACTATGTTGGACCTTACTAGCTCAGGCATCGGGATAGTTGTTGTGTTCTTCTTAGACTAGTATTTTGTACTGTACATTGGTGTTTTTCTTGTACTGTGAGGTAGTTTTATTTAAATATTCATGGGGTTGTTTTCAGTTTATTATTCTTATAAAATGTTTTGATTTGTTTGGAATTTTACATCTTATCTCCTGGTCTTTTTTTCATTAAAAAATGTAATGACTCCAATCATGCATAATTTTTTACTGATCCATAGTGCTACTCACCACCCTAGGGCCTGATGGAGGTAGTACTCTGGGGTTATTATCTCTCCATCACCTTAAAGATGGTGGGTTGTGACAAAATGGTATCACAGGTTATGGTTGTGAGAAAAGATGATATTCAGAGTTAGGTGCACCGAAGGACTACACGGAATGGAAGGGTAGTAGTTTTATGTGATCTCGGTTTGTGAAATAGGCTTGAGAAGGCCGACTAGGACACATGATTGTGGAGACCCCATTGATCTGATGCAAGGAATCCGAGCTTAATGAACAACCATGTGAGGCTACACAATTCTAGTGGTATATACCCAAGAGAAGGTACATAAATCATGATGACTGGGGTTATTGAAATTTTGGGAGTTTTTGGGGAATTATAGTAAAAAATGAGTTAAAATTAATTCTAAATAAAATTATATAATACTCGTTCCTAGGATATACCTGTTTACATTTCATCTATAGAACATAGTCATAACTCGAATGTGATAAGACTAGTGGAGGCTCAGTAGGCCAATCCAGCTGATCGTAGGAGGGTTGATCTAGTGGAGGAAAACCAATGACATAAGACACTCCATGCTTTCTAGTGAAAAAATCTAGGAAATTACAAAGGTATTTTTTTAGATTTAGAGATAGTGATTTTACATGAGGAGTTGGTGATCACATTCATCACGATCCGGGATCTGACGGAGTACTAGGTTCCTCTAGTAGTGAGCCAGATTAGGGGAGCAGTGCATCAGTAGTGGATGCTTTACCTCAGGGAGAGAATAGAAATCATTATTCTATGGGATGACATTGAGAAGGAGAATCGGGAGGAATTCCATTATTCGATGATGAAAACTTTGAAGAGGCAATAGATACAATCCCTCTATCAAGGGATTATCTTGGTGAGGGAATGTTGGATCATATTCAAGGATCTTTTTAACTTTTCCCTAGATCACTTTCTAGATGAGGATTCTCGGGTGAGATGCTTATAAGAGGCCCTTCATCATTCTCTTTAGTATTCAATTACTCGATTCACCCTACCATCAAACATAGAGGTTCATAATAAGGTTTAGGTAGTGTAAATGATGAACTCTATAGTAGGCTTACTATAAGAGGGTATCCATATCAGTTATTCAAATGGGATAGCTATCTGAAGTAGGTCTTCCATGTCAAGACACTCCAAGTATCGGCTTGCGGGGAGACAACCCTAGTAGTTTTATTTATGACATTCTTGTCCTTTTCATTTTCCAATAGGCTTATGGATAATTTTTTCCTTGTATAGGTCATTGGAACCATCGGAATTAGTTCCCAGTTCAACATCAGAATGAGTGATGTGGCCTGGTTCAATACCTGCCACAGTGGTAGTTTCTTTTCAGGCCCTTCCAGTAGTATGGAAAACAAGCTCCCACTCTACTAAGGGGGTACAGTTTAGTTAGAGGCCGACCTCATGGTTCTCCATATGGACTTCGACCATGTCATGGTCGGGGAAGCAACTGATAGATGAGGGGAAGATGATCTGAGCATGGAATGTTTCTCTCAATAGAGGAATAAATTCCAATAAGACCAAAGATCATCCAAGGAATAATCAGCTTGTCGAGTACTCTTGTTTGTTCTTTGATTGATTCAGAATCTTTACACTCCTTTATTCCCCCTATTATTTCCCATTCCATGGGACTAGACGTAGATATAATTTCTATGCCCAATGTGTTATGTACACTGGTCCGAGGTTTGATCAACATGATTGATGTTTTTTGGGGATGTGGACTGATGATGGGGCCACATAATTTTTGTGGGGATCTATTTCTACTACATATGTAGTCATACGATTTCATCCATGGAATAGACTAGTTGATTTTAGTGAATTCTATTATCGATTGAATTTTTATGAGTGTTGTGTTATTATTCATAGATATCCAATTTATTGCATTCTTTGGAGAGCAGAGTAGTCATGTGGGTAGACGGTGTGGGGATCCTCTTCCTTATTTTTTAGATGCGATATCAGTTGAATCAATGGATACTGAGATAGTGGAGGTTTAGAAAGATTTCAGATAGTTTTAGGATGTTTTCACTGAGGAGGTTCAGACTCTACCCACTCTACTTGATTCTGAGTTTATGATAGACTTATAACTCGATACTCATACAATTTCTATAGATCCTTATCATATCACACATTCTGAGTTGCAGGAGCTATGGATTCAGATTGATGATCTGATGAAGAAGGCCTTTATCTGACCTAGTGTATAACAAATGGGTGGTCTAGTGTTTTTTGAGTAGGAAGCTGGTGGTCTGAGACTATGAATTGACTACTAAAGTCTGAATTACTAACATTCAAGAACCATTAACCACTACCGAGGATATAAAATCATTTCACCCAGCTATGGTGAGTAGGTGGGTTCTCTATGATCTATCTATGGTCCTGGTATCACCAATTAAGGGTGAAAGAGGTTTATATCATGAAGATTGATTTAAGATTTAGTTATGGGCACTTTGATTTCATGGTCTTCTCGTTCATAGATGAGAACAAACAAGTCCTATTAATGGGGCACATGAAATCTGTCGTCTATGATTTTTTGGACCATTTCAGTGTTGTATTCATCGACGACATCTTGATCTACTCAAAGTCAGAGGAGGATCACAACAATAATATCGTGAATGTCTTAGAGGTCCTTCGATGCACCCATATCTATGGGAAGTTGTCAAAGTGTATGTTTTGGACACAATAGGTTCACTTCCTTGGATATGTGGTGTCATAGAAAGGAATACTAGTGAAACATTGATGAACGAGGTGTTAGTTTCTTGGTAAGATCCCATGAATGTGGTAAAGGTTCATAAAATTATTGGTCTTGTAGGCTATTAATAGATATTTGTACCCTAATTCTCTTAAGTTTCATCTCTGTTGACATATTTGAATAGAAAAGACTAAGACTTTGTGTGGAGTGAGAAATGCTAGGTGGATTTTACCTATCTAAATGGAGAGTTGGTATGTGCCCTAGTTCTCATGTTTTCAGAGGAAGGGTTGATGTTTGAGGTGATCTTTGACACATTTGGTCTCAGTTTGGGATGTGTTCTAATGCAATAGCAAGGAGTGATCTATTATCAGTCTAGGAATTTATTTGCCCATGGATCCAACTATGCCACCAACAATATGGGGCTTGCTGTGGTCATATTTTTACTAATGTTATGGAGACATAACTCCTTGAGGAGTACATTATAGCTTTCACAGATCATGGGATATTTAGTTAAATCTTTACCCAGTAAGACACCAACTCATGGTAGCATAGGAATATGGAGTTTCTTTAATACTACGACTTTGAGCTCTATTACACATTAGGAAAGTGGGATTTTGTGGCTAATTACATGACTAAGAAGTCATATAGAGATGTTTTCTAGGAATTTACAGATACTTGGAGGGTGATGGGATATTTGGCTTCCATGAACCTAGATTTTTTAATGTATAGTGGTAGGGGAATTCTATTATAGAAGACAATGTTGTTATATCTGATGTGGTAGGTGGATGAGTCTCAATGGGATGAATCAGAGGCTAAGGTCTTCCACAATCACATTAACTAGGGTAATGATCTGTACGGATGGTTGGAGGATGGTCATAATAAAATTTTGTTCGATGAGAAGCAGTTTTTCCAAGTGATGATGTGGGAGGGGGTTCTCCATGAGTTCTATAACACACCTATATCAGTGCACCCATGACATCCAATGATGTAAAAAGGCTTGAGGAAATAGTTTTGGTTTTCAGGGTGATGTAGGTAATGGTTCAGTTTGTGGCAATATACCTAGTGTGTCTCCAAGTGAAGGATGAGCATCATGTTCTAATGGTCTGTTGCAGCCCATAGATGTCCTTGTCTGGAAGTGGGAGGACAACTTAATGTATTTTTTTATAGGGCTACACTAGTCTTAGGAAGGGTATGACAATATCTGTGTAGGGATGATCAAGTGACGAAATCACCCCATTTATTAGTGACAAGGAGTCAAGCATAGTTGAAACCAGGGAAATGAGGTATGTGGATGAGGTGGTGTGGCTTCATGGGGTTCCAAAATCTATAGTATCGGGCCGAGATGCATGGTTTACCTCACGAGTCTAGATGGTATTTCAACATTATTTTGGAACTCAATTTTGACCTAGCACCACTTTCCACCCTCATGCGGATGGGGAGATTGAGTGGACCATCTAGACACTAGAGGATATGCTATATACATGTGTGCTAGACTTTGGGGTATCATGGGTATGAAACCTTCCCTAGGTAGTGTTTTCTAAAAATAATATCTATCATTTTACCATTGGCATGGAACTATTTGAATCCTTGTATGGGAGATTGTGTCGTTTAGCCTTGTGCTGAGTAGAGGCTGGAGAGGAAGGTGTTTTTTTGTCTATAGGTAGTTCAGAGAATGACAGAGAAGGATCAACTCGTGAATGAGAGGATGAAGGTAGTGTATGACCCGTAGAAGTCATATTCTAATCATAGGAGGAGGCCCATGGAGTTCGAGGTTAGAGACCACGAGTGCTTGATGGTTTCTCATCGATGTGGCTAGTGGAGGTTCTATAGGGGGACAATGCTCTCTCCCAGGGTCATCAGAACTTTCCTGGTGTTGGGATGAGTTAGTGAGGTGGGATACTTTCTAGCACTGCCACCACTGTTAGAGAGGATCCACAAAGCCCTCCATGTCTCCCACCTACATAGTTATCTACACAATGACACATGTGTCATTCATTGGGGAGGGTTGGATTTAAGGAACAATACTATGTTCATGGAATGTAAAGTAGTGATCTAGGATCATCATGGTATGGTGTTGCGTGGATGGATGATTACCTTGGTCGGTGTGCTGTGGTGAGATGGTGGCCTTGAGGATAGTTCCTGGGAGTAAGAAGTGTAGATGCATGCCTAGTACTCAGAGCTATTTTGAGTTTTTATTTTATGTTTTTCTTTATAATTTCAGGATTGAACCATTTTTTCTTTGAGAAGTGTTGTTTCCCAAATCTATAATATGTGAGGAAGAGTCCACAGACGTGGGAATGGATGGACATGATCCCTGATCAGGACGCATTAATATGGATCTGATTAAACCAATGTGGGCTTGTCAGTGGCATCAAATGTAGATAGTATATTGAAATTGTGGAAGGATTTCATTGATCCATTTTTCTAGATAGTTTTACCATTAGTGTTTGTGTTTTTTATTGGTGAATTATTTTTCTAAGAGGATTTCATGGATGTGGAGGTTCTACTTTATCATTCGAACAACACCAGGTGGTTTATCATTGAGAGTTATTTTATGGGGTGTTTGTTCAGACCCCACTTTATTCTTGGTTTGGTTTTATACTCTTGGGGTGAGAATAGTTTGAGAGGTTTCTGATATAATGGCATGGACCTATCAGGTCCAATCGTTTGTAAAATTCATGTGTTGGAGGTCTTTTGGGGAGTTTCGGTGACTCATTCAAAGAGTTTTATATTTTTCAATTTTCCAAAGGTGACTCACTGAATGGTTTCTCACTAGATGGTTTCTCACCGAATGGTGAATAACTGAACTGTAGCTCACTGAATGGTGACATAGTAAATGGTGACTCATTGAACGACATCTCCCCAAATAGTGACTCACCAAATGGTAGCTCATCAAATGGAGCCGCACAGAATGGTACCTCACAGAATGTTAGTTCACCAAATGGTCACTCAAAAAATGGTGACTCACTAAACGGTGACACATCACTGGTATCTTATGACGGTGACTGGCCCAATCGTATGTAAATTTCAGTTTTTTCCAGTTTGTCCCCTATTACCTTTAATTTTGTTTAATCTGAGTTTAAAATCAAGATTAAATGTTTCTATGTTTATTTCCAAGCACAATAATTATATTTAAATATACTAATGCTCCAGGTACAATGAAACTTCAATTCCACGTAGTCAAACAATGATCCAAATTTTAAGTACAATGAAATAATCTACATAATTTTAGTGTCTTTCATTTCATTAAGACAAGATTCTCATTCCCTTGAATCCATCTATTCCCTCTTAGAATTCTTACAACCATTATTCATTGAGGAGTCAGAATATTATGCTATAATAGCCTCTTCAGTGTTCCCTTGGAGTCCTATTCACTACTCACCTGACCCTCTATTTTGGCATAAGGAAGAAATTTTGGTCACCTATTATTCCATGTAAGGATTTACTTTGTCTCTCTTTTCATTGTTAATTATGTTTGTGGGTATAATCATATGGAATATTGATCATAGTTGGAACTAATTATTAAGGTTGCTGCGAAAAAATATACTCGTTATGTTTAATAATAAATGATTTATGGGGAAGATGTCGATGTTTATTGCTTGGTTTACATGTTATCGATGTTTTTCTTATTATGGTTTTTTCTAGATCCAAGCCTTTATAAAATCATGTTTGTTAATGGTATTTGTTTGTAACCCATAATATCTTTGTTTGTAACCCATAATATCTTTTAAATAATTGTTATAAATATTAATCAAATTATTCATGTATATCTAGTTAAATGAAAAGGATTCCCAATGATCATACTAGTCTGGTGATCACACTTATTTATCAAAGTTGAATAATTAACTCTTTTTGGATAAATATGAATAGAATTTTCTTGTTGGTGTGGGTGAGTGATGTTTTTTCTAGGGTTTTGTTCCATGGGGGGGTTGTATGGTGCTGCACTTAGTATCTTTGTTGTGAGTATACTGTTTGATAGAGGAGTTAGTATTGTGGGTTTTGTATGCTATGATTGTTCAACTAGAATGTTTGGTGAGGATTGTTGTTGGATTTGTGTAGGAGGTGGTGTAGGAGGTGTAATGTAATCTTAGGTTTAGAGATTGATTGATTATATAATGGATAAATTTGTAGAGAAGCAAGACATATTCTATAATGTATTAAATTTTTTATAAATGGTGTTTGTGTATTGGGACTGTACCCTGGTTTCTTATGTCTATGTTGCTGGTATGGTGTGGTTAAGAAGTGAGGCTGCCAAAGGTGGCTGAGAAGTTTGTATGAAGTAGGTTTATTTGTCATTGTTCTTCTCATTCATGTTTTATATATTGTGTCGTCATTGTTGGTGGTGTGATGTGGTTGTTACATTCCTTGGTAGTTTTGGAAGGAATACCACTTTTATTAATAAGGAATGATTCTTAATGAAATTAACTGGTTGAGGGTTATGCTTTATGTTGTGGTTGGTTGTGTGGTTATGCATGTATGGGTTTCCACAAAGGTGGTTTTGTGTGGGTTGGTTGTTTATTAGGAGACCTATAGGTTGGGTTGAGTGTGTAACATCCCAAGGAAGTAATGAATAATAGATATTTTTATCGATGTCTATTAATGAATTAGAAAGTGTTCTAGAGGCTTAAAATAAATATATATCCAATCTTAAGCATGGAATACACTAATATTTTTAAAAGATTATTTTAATGCCTTTTGATGGAAAACCATTTTTAAATATATCTTTTGACAATTTTATAAGCAATGTTTGTAAAAACAAACTTATTATTTATTATTGGGACATAAAAATTTACTTTGTGTGATTTTTTGGTATTTTTCTGACAATGTTCATTTTTAATGAATAGTGAAAAATACTACATTTTACATCAAAACTGCTTTTTAATATAATATATTTATATGATTAGATTATCTTTTAAATTGGTTTTAAAGTGAAATTATAATATATTTTTACCATTTAATCTAATAGTGGTCCTTGGAATTAATTTCACTATGAAATTGGACTTAAACTAGTGTCAATATTTTGATACTTATTGTTTCATAAAAACACGATATTTGCTCTGACAGCAGGAATTAACTATTAAATTAATTAATGCAACTTATATGTTTTGAATTTTGTAAAATAGAAAACATTTTTGAATTCAGAATATCAAATATAACTTAGGGTGATGTTTTGCAATTTTTCTAGAAAACTTCAATTTTTGATGAATAGTGAAACCACTAAGTGGTACTTAAAATACTGATTTTTCGTTTAAATGAAATTTTACCACCTCAGTGTTTTGAATATCAAAAATCAGACCTTACTGGTTGTCATTAAGAAGTAAAATGTGGTTCAATGAGATTAAAATAATTTTTTTGTGAATAGTAACTTTTATGATTTTAATCGCGATTAGTGGTAATTAGTGTAGTTTAAGGTAAAAATAATGTTTTAATAATATTAAATGACCTAGAAACATGTCCTACCCTTATTGGATGTGTTATGGCCGACCAATACAATCCATGGGTCAACTTGGGGACCCCATGGAGCCACATTGGTAGAAAAATGACATTAATATCTTTTTATTTAATGTTAAAGTAAAAATGACACAAAATGAGTTATTTTACTAAAACAATTTTTACATGGGGTTATACAAATCATATTTTTGATTATAAATAGTAATTAGAAATATAAAAATATTTCCTACATCATAGTATTTTTTTATAATTTTTAGACTTTAAATAAATTATATTATTTATTACATCATGATGATGCAACAATTACCTCATTAATAAATGATTTAAATAAAATGAAATGATAATGTAAAATCTATGACCTAAACATGTCCAAAAATTATTGTATGGGTGGATTTAGAACCCTTATCACCTTACCCTCGAATTATACTAATGTGGGACCTTTTTAATCCAAAACTCATTTTAAAATAAAGTAACATTTCTTTACTTTCCAAGAGTGCCCCTCCTCTCCTCTTATAAAAGGCCCCCACCTCTACCTCCTCACCCACACATCCAAAGCCTTTGGCTCGGCCAACCCCTGCCCATTTTGTCTCTCCACTTCCCTCTCTTACTCCTTGAAGCCTCACATTGGGCAGAAGTCTTCCCAAGGAAACCTTTGAGCTCAAACCAAAGGGAGTTACCCAATTTTAAGGTAATGTCTTCACTTGAGTCCTTTTGTTTTATTTTGCTTTTCCAATCCCCTAAACAGTTTTTATTCATTTCTTTTGTAATAACTCAAGTATATTCAATATACTAGGATGTTGTTATAAGAGGTATTCGAGCTACACTTACACACACCTACATCTAATTGTTAAATAACATATTGTTTCCGTGGATGGTGAATTTATGCCTCCCGAAACGATGATTGTTCAACATTCTTTTAACACCTTCAAAGGTGGCCATTAAGATGAAAATATATTTATATATGATATAAAATATGTTTATGTTTTCCTTATGCTTCTGTATTTTTCATTTTGGGCATTCCTTTATGGTTTCCATTATGGGTAAACGTGATATCTTCATTTAAGGAAGTGCGGACTACCGCCCCCTCAAAGTGATTTGATTCGTTAATACCATATGTGGGACATATAAAGGATGGAGTCATGATATTATATATGATATTACACTGTAG
The DNA here is from genome assembly GCA_963277665.1 of Viscum album. Classification (NCBI taxonomy): domain Eukaryota; kingdom Viridiplantae; phylum Streptophyta; class Magnoliopsida; order Santalales; family Viscaceae; genus Viscum; species Viscum album. Next base: position 1,531,658,253 of record OY728163.1, on the reverse strand, counting down.
TTAAAATATAACTTTATATCATTATGATTCCATTTCATAAAATATGAAATAGAAATGGAAGCATCGTTCATGCGTACGTACGGCTTACCGTCTCCATGAACGGTGCATTACATTTCTTAACTCTAAATGTTATATAATATTATAAATACATGAATGTACTGGATATATATGATATATATTATATCTACATCATGAATCCCATTCTGGATATAATGGATACATGAACAACTTGTAATTATAAAGTGTTTATTTTTGACTCAAGTACCATTGATCGTTAAAATGACCGTTATTAACTTAAATAATTACATTGTGTTCATGACATGAAAATAAGTGATGTAAAAGGAAGAATTAACTTGAAAAAGGTTCTTAAACAAGTAGACAATAACTCAAGTTTATTATTCATGAGATTAAAGAACAATCGATTCAAGTCAGTCCCGAGGTATGGGACATCGTCTCAATCTCCTTTCATTGAGGCATATTTTGTTTTATACACAACCTTCTTTTATACGGTGTATATACCTCTTTTACTTTTATGTTTATTCAAATGGAATATTTTTTATACGAAGCGTTTAATAAACAACAAAAGGGAATGTTTTTGTCGTATGTCTGTAGTGACAATGACATCTCCACCACTGTGTCCATTATTTGAGTTTCGGCTTCCTCTACAAACCATTCCTTTTTTTAAAGAAAAAAAAATACCATGTTTTACTTTTATTTTATTTTGGTATTTAAAAAGGTTTTGATAATGTTTTTATTATATCACTGTGTTATTGATATCTTGTGGTTAAAATTTGGAAATTTTATGTTTCCTTTATGTATGTTTTATGTGATATGATTATGTTATGGTTCTTAGGCATTGTTATGAAGACGGGTGGTTCCGTGATAAACTAAGGGCGGGTGAGCCCGATATAGCTCTCCAATGCATTGGGTAACGCAAAAGAGTGAAATGTTAAGGTTTCTCTGAAGAGTTTTAGGGAATATACTATGATGGGTATTCCAAACGTAACCAAGATGGTTACTCCCTACGTAAGAATGTTATGAATGCCTCAAGTTACCTTTATGTCTTATGATTTCAATGATTTATTCATGATTTGATGAGGTATGTTAAAGTCCTTATGTTTTATGGGTAAATTATGACTTCATTCTTATGTATTTATGAACTTATGTTTCGTTTCCATATTTTTATAACCCATACTGAGCTTTTTATGCTCATCCCATGTTTTTTTGAAATGTTTTTCACAGGTCAAGGGAAAGGTACATGATATGATGATAGTGTCAAGGAAGTGTCAAGAATGAATCCTTGTTTTATTTTAAATATGTTTCCATTGATGGGAAAAATGAATACTATCTTTATGTAACCACTTTGTTTAAATGTGGAATGTAATGAAAGTTTTATGTTCTAATTCTCTAAAACTCTAAACCTAAAAAGATCTTCAATGTGTAATCTTGTAATAACTCATGATTAAGGTTTAAGTTCGTGGCCTTATAGTTGGTATCAGAGGTCGGTTTAGATATCATTAGGAGTTAGAATTCTATTAAATGATTATCTAAAAATATTTTTTTTGTGGTAAAATTGAAATGATATAGAATTTGAATATTACCATGTTGCTTCATCTAAGACATGTTTGTTCAGAATGGTTTTCAACAGTGGAAACAGGGAAGCAGTGCTAGGAAGGCATATAGATGGAAATAACCTTCTGAATCAGTATCCTGAGATTGTCAGAATTGTAACTGAATAGTTTGTTGTAGTAATGGCGCAGTTGACTCAAGCGATAAATAGTGGTGGTATCCATGCACGAGATCAGCCAGATCAACCGTAGAGGAACATGTTAGTGGTGGAACATTTCATGAGTCAACATCCCCCATCATTCAGAGGATCATCTGACCCTGTGTTAGCTGAAGGGTGTATTAAATCACTGGATAAGATTTTTGATGTCATGGGGTGTTCAGACAATCAAAAGGTTAGTCTTGCTATTTACCGTTTGGAGAGTTAAGCAGATCAGTGGTGGTCGATGGTTAAAAATATCAGGGATTCCGATGAGATTGATGCTCTTGACTGGGTTGAATTCAAAGTTATGTTTCTTGAGAAGTATTTTCCTAATGTTATTCGACTTAGGATGGAATAGAAATTCTTGGAACTGAGGCAAGAGGAAGACTCGGTGGCTGCCTATGAAGAATGGTTCACTCGATTGGAAAGGTATGCTCCAAATTTTATCCAAGACCATGATAGTAAAATCAATCGTTTTTACTCAGGAATAAAGCCAAAATATCAAAGGGCATTAGCTTCTCGTGAGTTTAAAAGTTATGAAAATATTTTTCGATGTGTTGAGACGGTGGAAATGGAGTTTGCCGATGATCAAGTGTTCTATAACAACCAGTAGAAGAATAGACCGAGGTGGCAGGAGAAAGGGAAGAATTCTTCAAAAAATTCTGATGGTGAGAAAACTAAGTTTCCAGTTTGTGATAAATGTGGTAAAAGGCATGCTGGGGAATGTCTTCTGAATTCTGGAAAGTGCTGCCGATTTGGTAAGATGGGACATAAGGCTTGTGATTGCACTGAAAAAGATCAAGGTGATTGTAAGTTCAAATTTGATTTACAGTTAGTGAAATGTTTTAAGTGCAATGAGATGGGTAACTATGCAAACGAGTGTCCGAAAAAGAGCTTGAGTGATGGGAAGAAGTTATACCAGAAAATCCAGGATCCGGTGAAAGCCGGTCCTAAAAGATTGAATAACAAAAATGAGAAGAGTCAAGCAAACAAGGGAATATTACATAAACGAGTGTGCACAACCCCACACCTATCTGCCTCCACCAGTGAGACACAATAGTCTGGAACCGTAAACAACCACATCTCTCCTGTGTCATTGAGCGCCTGCTTCCCCAACGCATCCGCAACCTGATTCGCCTCCCGGTAGACATGTGAAATCACCACCCGCATCCGGCCAATAGCCTTAAGGCAATCAACCCAATGTGGAAGTATGCGCCAAGGAACCTGGCGCGTCTTTGCACTCAGGGCATGAACAGCGGTCTGGGAATCAGATTCAATCCATAAATCCTCCCAGTTAAAACGGATGGCATACCTGATGGCAAAGACAATTACCCAAAGCTCCGCTTCAAAAGCAATGCCAACCCCGACAGCGTGATGGTAGCATCCTTTAACAAATCCTCGGAAAGTGCGGAACACTCCTCCACACCCCGAAGTACCTGGAGCACCCAACGCAGCTCCATCAACATTCACCTTGATGCAGGATCCGATGGGTGGTATCCATCTAATATATTTCAGCATCCGGGGCAAACGCGGTCGCCCCGCAATCCCAAGTGTGTGCAAGATTTGAAGGTCTGAAACTGTGTTAGACATTGATCCAGCCTGCACACAAGAGGCAGCATAAACATCCCTGTGAATCGCCATAATTCCTTGCTGAATAGTGGGGAAAACACCAGAGAAAGTAGGTCCATTCCGAGCTTCCCAAAGGAAAGCAACGGTAGTAGAATTTGCAGCCAAAAATAGGTTAAAAATCTGCTCACTAAATCTGCTCTGTGCGGCAGCAGAAAGCCTTTGGGTAACCGAACCATATGGACTCCAATCCACCCCAAAGACAGAGTAAACATAGGCCCAAAGCTGCTTTGCATAAGAACAATCCATAAAGATGTGATGAGAGGAGTCCTCATCAGACTTACCAATAGAACACATGGAAGCCATCTGAACTCCGGTCCTTTTGAAAGCATCAGATGTGGGAAGACGGTTTTTCCAGATCCTCCAAATCAGAAAAAATCTGGAGGGTCTGATGAAGCGCGCCCAAAATTTCAGCAGCCAAGAAGGGGAAGAGGAATGACCTCCACAGATAGTCCTGTAGTAGTCCCTGCTGTTGAACTGTCATGTCCTGCAAATTGTCCAGATCAGGGTATCCTGCTCCATAAAGACATAATTAGTGATTTCATGCTCCACCTGCACATGAACAGTAAGAGAGGCAGACTGTATTTTTGAGAGAAAACTGGAAATTGACAAATTCGCTGCTTCATATGGCACATTTAAATCACATAGGGGTTGTGAGAGCCACTTTGTATTCCAGCAACTCAGAGTGGATTCCCTGAAAACCAACCATCGGGTATCATGCATAATTCTGACATAGGCATGTTTGATAGAGGCCGAAACCGATGAAGCAAGGTGCCATTTGTAACCATTCATCAGCCTCCTTGTGAATCTATTTGACAGGAAATCATCCTCAGCTTCAGTAGAGAGCAAGCTCAAAGTGAACTGCCCAATCAGTCCATCATTGAAAGTTCGAAGAAGTTATACTACAAGAAGAAAGGGGTGGTGAAATCCCTTGAAACTACTTCAGCAGATGTCGGGCCATCAAATGAAGTTGTATCAGGTACATTGTTTGTTTTTTCAGATTATGTCCGTGTGTTTTTTGATTCGGGGTCTACGTAGTCTTTCATCTATGAAAACATTTCTAGTAAAATGGGAATACCATCTCAAGAAATGACTCATGAACTTTTGGTAAAAACACCTGGGGGGAAATGTTGAGGCAAAAAGAATTTATAAGAATCTTCATCTCCTTATCTGTGGAAAGAACCTACTTGCAAACCATATTGTTCTACCTCTAGTATAGTTTGATGTTATCCTGGGTATGGATTGGATCTCTATTTACCATGCTAAGATTGAATGTAGAGCTAAAGAAGTTTCTTTTCAGAAAGAATTTCAGTTTGTGTACATGAATGAACCCTTACTGTTGATAACATATCAAGAGGCTGAGATACTTGTAAAAGATGGAAATGAATGTTACTTTTCACACATCGTTGAAAATAAAAGAATTGTTCAGATTAATGATGTGCCAGTGGTAAATGAGTATCCTGACATTTTTCCTGATGAGTTGCCTGGAATAATACCAGATCAGGAAGTTGATTTTACTGTAGACTTAGTTCCTGATGCTAAGCCAATTTCAAAACCCCATTGTCAAATGGCTCAAATTGAGCTCTTAGAGTTGAAGGAGAAATTGGAATATTTATTAGATAAAGGTTTCATTCGACCTAGCACGTCACCATGGGGTGATCCTATTTTATTTGTTAAAAAGAAAGATGGTTCTATGAGACATTGCATTGATTATAGAGCCTTGAATAACATCACTGTTAAGAACAAATAACCTTTGCTTCATATAGATGATTTGTTTGATCAGCTTTAGGGAGATCAGTATTTTTTAAAGATTGACCTAAGGTCGGGGTACCATCAGCTGATGGTAAAGGAAGTATATGTTCCGAAGACTACATTTCGAACAAGATATGGTCATTATGAATTTGTAGTGATTCCTTTTGGGCTAAACAATGAACCTGCTGTATTCATGGACATAATGAATAGAATTTTCCATGAGTTCTTGGATAAGTTTGTGGTGGTTTTCATTGAAGATATTTTGGTGTTTTCTAAAAGTAAAGAGGAGCATGAAAGACATTTAAGGGTTATTTTTCAAACCTTAATAGAAAATAAATTGTATGGTAAATTCAGAAAGTGTGAGTTTTGGTTGCAACAAATTTCATTCCTTGGTCACATTGTTTCTAAATATGGGATAACTGTTGATCCTGAAAAAACAATGGTTGTTGAAGAATGGCCAAGACCCACAATTTTAATAGAGATTCATAGTTTCCATGGTTTGGCAGGCTATTACCGTAGGATTGTTATAAATTTTTCATGATTATCTAGTCCAATGACTAAGCTAACTCAGAAGGGTGTTAATATTATCTAGACAAAAGAATGTGATGATTGATTTCAGGAATTGAAAAGAAGATTGGTGAATGCTCCAGTTTTGGCACTACCTTCCAGGAATGGTGAGTTTTTTATATACAGTAATGCTTCATTGAAAGGACTTGGTTGTGTCCTAATGCAGAATGATCAGGTAATTGCTTATGCTTCACGACAGTTGAAAACTCCTTAGGTAAATTACCCTACACATGATTTGGAATTAGCTGTTATTGTTTTCGCTATAAAAATTTGGAGGCATCATTTGTATGGAGTAAAGTGTGAAATATATAATGATCACAAAAGTTTAAAGTATATATTCACTCAGAAAGAGTTAAACATGAGACAGAGGAGATGGCTGGAATTAATCATGGATTATGATTGTACAATTCATTACCATCCTGGAAAAGAAAATAATGTGGCTGATGCTTTGAGTCGAAAAAGTAATGCTTCATTAGGAATGTTGCTTTTGGAACGTGATCCTTTGGTTAAGGATTTGATGAAATTTGGCATAGAAGTTTTTGGTGCAGGATGTTCTTCTGTTTTGTTTCAGGTATCAGTGAAATCTTCTCTATCAGACAGAATGAAGCAAGCACAGAAGTAATACAGTGAGTTGCAGAAAAAGATAGAGATGGTTCAGAACGGTAAGTTTCATGAATTCAACATTGATAATGATTGCGTTTTGAGATTTGGGGAGATATTGTGTGTGCCTTGTGATTCACAGTTGAAGAGAGAGTTGTTATGTGAAGCTCATAGTTCTCCGTTTTCAGTTCATCCTGGAAGTACTAAGATGTACATTGATCTGTGGGAGTATTTCTGGTGGGATGGAATGAAAAGAGATATTGCTGATATTACTGTGAAGTGTTTGACTTGTCAACAGTTTAATGAAGAGCGGCAGTTACCGAAGGGGATGCATTATCCTTTACCAGTGCCAGAATGGAAATTGGAGAATATATCCATGGACATCGTTGTGGGATTGCCGAAGACCCCTCGAGGTAATAATGCAATCTGGGTTATTGTTAATTGCTTGACTAAATCTGCTCATTTCCTTGTTATACGATATACTTTTTCCCTAGATCAACTTTCCCGTTTGTATCTTAAAGAGATAGTTATGTTACCTAGAGTTCCTCTCTCCATTGTATCTGACCGTGATCACAGGTTCACTTCTAACTTTTGGAAAGGCCTTCATAAGTCGTTGGGTATTGAATTAAATTTTAGTACAACTTTTCATCCTCAATCAGATGGGAAGTCAGAACGAACAATTCAGACCTTGGAGGATATTCTACGAGCTTGTTCGATTGATTATCAGGTAAGTTGGTACCAACATCTTTCTTTGGTTGAATTTTCATATAATAATAGTTTTCATTCTAGTATACAGATGGCACCATTTCAGGCATTATATCGGAAGTGGTGTCGAACTCCATATTTCTAGGATGAAGTGGGTGAAAGAAAGTTGATGGGACCATAATTGGTAGAAGAGTTGGCATAAAAAGTTCAGCTTATACAGAAACACATGAGAACAGCTTAGAGTAGGCAGAAGAGTTATGCGGTCAAAAGAAGAAAGGATCTATCTTTTGAGGTAGGTGATCATGTTTTTTTCAAAGTCTCACCTTGGAAAAGTGTGATGCGATTTGGTAAGAAATGAAAGTTGAGTCCATGGTTAATTGGACCATATGAAATTCTGGAGAGAGTTGGATCAGTTGCATACCGGGTGGCTTTACCTTCGAGTTTATCTCAGATACACAATGTTTTTCATGTTTCGATGCTGAGAAAGTACATGCCAGATCTATCTCATGTTTTGAGACCAGAGGTAGTTCAGCTGGAAGAGAACCTATCTTATGAGGAACAAACGATCCAAATTCTTGACCACAGGGAGCAAGTGTTACGGAATAAGGTGATTAATCAGGTAATGGTTTTTTGGAAAAACCACATGATGGAAGAGGCAACATGGGAATCTGAAAATGCAATGAGGGATAAGTACCCTCTTTTATTCGATAAGTAAATAAATTACGGGGACACAATTTTCTAAAGGGGGGAAGGATGTAACATCACAATTAAGTAATGAATAATATATATTTTTATCTATGTATATTAATGAATTTGATAGTGTTTTAGAGGCTTAAAATGAAAATAAATTCAATCTTAATCATGGAATACAATAATATTTTTAAAAGATTGTTTTACTGCCTTTTTAAGGCAAACAATTTTTAAATATATCTTTTGACAATTTTAAAAGCTATGTTTTTCAAAATAAACTTATTCTTTATGATTGGGACATCAAAATTTACTTTGTCTGAATTTTTTGTATTTTTCCGACAATGTTCATTTTTTAATTAATAGTGAAAAAATAGTGCATTTTACATCAACACTTCTTTTTAATCTAATTTATTTATATGATTAGATTTTATTTTGAATTGGTTTTAAAGTGAAATTATAATATATGTTTACCATTTAATCCAATACTGGTCATTGGAATTAATTTCAATTTGAAATTGGACATAAACTAATGTCAATCTTTTGATACTTATTGTTTCATAAAAACACACTATTTGCTCTGACAATGGGAATTGATTATTAAATTAATTAATGAAACTTATATGTTTTTGAATTTTTTAAAATAGAAAACATTTTTGAATTCAGAATATCAAATATAGCTTAGGGTGAAGTTTTGGTATTTTTCTGAAAAACATAAATTTTTTATGAATAGTGAAACCACTAAGTTGTACATAAAAACTGATTTTTCGTTTAAATGAAATTTTACCTCCTCTATGTTTTAAATTTCAAAAATCTGACACACATGGTTGTCATTAAGAAGTAAAATTTGGTTCAATGGGATTAAAATAATTTTTTGGTGAATGGTAACTTTTATGTTTTTAATCGCGATTAGTGGTAATTAGTGTAGTTTAAGGTAAAAATAATGTTTTAATAATATGAAATGACGTAGACACATGTCCTACCCTTATTGGATGTGTCATGGCCGACCAAGACAATCCATGGGTCAACTTGGGGACCCCGTGGAGCCACATTGGTAGGAAAATGACAATAATATCTTTTTATTTAATGTTAAAGTAAAAATGACACAAACATGAGTTATTTTACTAAAACAATTTTTACATTGGGTTATACAAGTCATTGTTTTGATTATAAATATTCATTGGAAAGCTAAAAAGATTTACTACATCATAGTAGTTTTTTTATAATTTTTAGACTTTAAATAAATTAAATTATTTATGCCATCATGATGATGCAGTGATTACCTCATTAATAAAGGATTTAAATAAAATGAAATGATAATGTAAAATATATGACCTACACATGTCCAAAACCTACTGGATGGGTGTATTTCGAACCCTTATCACCTTACCCTCGATGTATATCAATGTGGGACCATTTTAATCCGAAACTCATTTTAAAATAATGTAACATTTCTTTACATTCCAAGAGTGCCCCTCCTCTCCTCTTATAAAAGGCCCCCTCCTCTACCTCATTACCCACACTTCCAAAGCCTTTGGCTCGGCCAACACCTTTACATTTTGTCTCTCCACTTCCCTATATTACTCCTTGAAGCCTAACTTTGGTCAGATGTCTTCCCAAGGAAGCCTTTGAGCTCAAACCAAAGGGTGTTACCTGATTTTAAGGTAATGTCTTCACTTGAGTCCTTCTGTTTTATTTTGCTTCTCCAACCCCCTAAAATATTTTTATTAATTTCTTTTGTAACAAATCCAGAATCTTCAATATACTAGGATGTTGTTATCAGAAGGATTCGATCTAAACTTACACACACCAACATATAATGGTTAAAGAACATACTGTTTCTGTGGATGGTGAATTTATGCCTCCCAAAATTATGATTGTTCAAAATTCTTTTAATACCTTCAACGGTGGCCATTAAGATGACACTATATTTATATATGATATATAATATGTTTAGGTTTTCCTTAAGCTTCTGTATTTTTCAGTTTGGTCATACCTTTATGGTTTCCATTATGGGTAAACGAGATATCTTCATTTAAGGAAGTGTGGACTACTGCCCCCTCAAAGTGATTTGATTCGTTAATACCATATGTGGGATGTATAAAGGATGAGGTTATGATATTATATATGATATTACACTGGAATTATAATATACCTTTATATCATTATGATTCCATTTCATAATATATGAAATAGAAATGGAAGCAGCGTTCATGCTTACGTACGGCTTACCGTCTCCATGAACGGTGCATTTCATTTCATACCTCTAAATGTTATATAATATTATAAATTCATGAATGTACTGGATATATATGATATATATGATATTTTTATCATGAATCTCATTATGGAAATAATGGATACATGAACAACTTGTAATTATAAAGTGTTTATTTCTGACTCAAGTACCATTGATCGTTAAAACGACCGTTATTAACTTAAATAATTACATAGTGTTCATTACATGGGAATAAGTGATATAAAAGGAATAATGAACTTGAAAAAGGTTCTTATACAAGTAGGAATTAACTCATGTTTATTATTTAGGAGATTAAAGAATGACAGAGTCAATTCGGACCTGAGGTATGGGACTTCGTCTCAATCTCCTTTCATTGAGGCATATTTTGTTTTATACACAACCTTATTTTATACGGTGTATAAACCCCTTTGACTTTTACGTTTATTCAAAAGGAATATTTTTTATACGAAGTGTTTAATAACTAATAAAAGGGAATGTTTTTATCGTACGTGTGCAGCGACAATGACTTCTCCACCGCCGTGTCCATTATTTGAGTTTCGGCTTCCTCTACAAGCCATAACTTTTTTTTAAGAAAAAGAGATACCATGTTTTACTTTTCATGTATTTTGGTATTTAAATGGTTTTGATAATGTTTTTATTATATCACTGTTTTATTGATATCTTGCGATTGAAATGTGGAAATTTTATGTTTTCTTTATGATGTTTTATGTGATACGATTATGGTATGGTTCATGGGCATTGTTATGAAGACGATTGGTTCCGTGATAAACTAAGAGCGGGTGAGCCCGATATAGCTCTCCAATGAATTGGGTAACGCGAAGTAGTGAAACGTTATGGTTTCTCTGAAGAGATTTTGGGAATATACTGTGATGGGTATTCCAAACGTAACCAAGAGGGTTACTCCCTACATAAGAATGTTATGAATTCCTCAAGTTACCTTTATGTCTTATGATTTCTATGATTTATTCATGATTTGATGAGGTATGTTAAAGTGCTTATGTTTTATGGGTAAATTATGATTTCATTCTAATTTATATATGATCTTATGTTTCCTTTCCATATTTTTATAACCCATACTGAGCTTTTTATGCTCATCCCATGTTTTTTAGAAATGTTTTTCATAGGTCAAGGGAAAGGTACATGATATGATGATAATGTCAAGGAAGTGTCAAGAATGAATCCATGTTTTATTTTAGATATGTTTCCATTGATGGGAAAAATGAATACTATCTTTATGTATCCACTTTGTTTAAATATAGAATGTAATGCAATTTTTATGTTCTAATTCTCTAAAACTCTAAACCTGAAAAGATCCTCAATGTGTAATCTTGTAATAACTCAAGATTTAGTAAGGTTTAAGGTCGGGTCCTTAGAGAGTGATTTTTATCTATATGTATAAACTTGTAGTTCTTTGTGTTTCTATACACACCTAACCAGTTTTGATCACTGCGTGTCGAACAACACCATTTTTTTGGGGAGGGTCTTTTTTTCAACATCTTGGTGGGATGATGGATTTCTTATTATTGGATCTCATTCCCACTATTCTAGGAATTTATTTTACAATATTCCATAAGAGGGCTGTAATGGATTGAGGTCTGTTACCAGATATATGGTACTAGTTGTGTGTTAGGTGGTTTATTTCCCAAGTGTATTCGTGATAAGGCTTAGGTGTTTTCAGTTGAGATAAGATGTGGTTGTGGCCTAGGTGTTTGTGGGTGGGATGTGATGTGGGTGAGGCCTATATGTTTTATTTAGGATGTGATGTGGTTTTGGGTATAGGCATGTGCGGGAAAGTTGTGATAGTGGGTCTTTTGGAAGAGTGGTAGCACCATGATGATCTATGTTAGGAATGAGTAGTTAACCAGTGGGAAGTGTTGTGGGGTGACCTATCTTAGATATGATTATATTATTACATAACATGGATTGTTTTATTTAGTGAGTGACAATTGGTAAGGATGTGGTGGTTAGTATTCCTTTTCTGGTTCTTTTGAGGATCTTCTATTCTCTCATAGGGGAATTAGTGTGTTCTCCCACTTGTGAACAAGTGACACAGGTTTTTCCTACTAGTTAAATTCGTATTTCACCCTATATATATAAAACTCTTCTCAGGTTTCCACAAGGAAATTGAAGACCGTTGTGGACCTTACATTCTTGGGCATCAGGATAGTTATTGTGTTGATGATCAGAATAGTCTTCGGTACATTACTTAGGAGTTTATGTTGTATTATTTGGTAGTTTTCTTTTAACACCAATAGTGTGGATTTTTTTTCTTCTTATAAAATGATTCTAGTTGTTTTGGATTTAAAATTGTGTCTCTTGATATTTTTTTCATTTAAAAGGGTAATGCCTCTCATTATGTGTGAATGCTTTCCTACACTTGTTTCTAGTCTCCACCCGGCGACATACTGGAGGCGGGACTCATTGATCATTATCTCTCTATAATCTTAATGAAGGTGGGTCATGACATATATAAATGTATCACTCGATATAAATAATTAGTAAACAATCAAACAATATTTACTAAAATTATTTTTTTCCTACAAAATATGTTTTCTTAAAAGAAGTTTTTATTTTCGTGAAAAAAATGAACAATTTTTTTTAACATTTGAAAAATTTATTTTAAAAAATAAGTTATTTTTTTCAAATAATCATATCAAAATTTACTTTCGGTTATTTTTTTTGGATTTTCCTAAAAATATCTATTTCTCAATGAATACTAAACATACCAAATTTGGTAAAATTTCTTTTTTTCAATGAAATAATAAATTTAAAATTATAAATATCTATTAAATTTTCTTTAAATTAACATAATTATTATTTAGTTATATTTGATACAATTAATTACTTTATAATAATTTTAATATTGGTTTTAGTGTAACCTATTTAGAAACATGTTTTTTTTAAACTATTTTGAATGAATAATTTTTTTTCTTTTTAATTAATTAAACTAATCAATAATGATAAATATTATAAATGATATGTATGGGATGTATATAATGAAATATTAATTTCTTTTAATACAATGATTATTATTTGTAATTAAGGTAATATAGTTTCACATATATCTAAAATAAAACTCTTTTAAAAAATTGGTGTCTTATTCTATCTGTAGGATTTATTTTTAATTTTTTTTTCCACATATATAAATTGAATTTTGGAAAATGGAATTCATAATTTTAATCATTTTTGATTACAATTTATAATAATGGAAACTTAATTTTTTACCCATGCGATTAGTGAAATTTGATAAATTTAATTACAAAAATTATGGTTATAATGAGTTTACCGGTGGATTAAAATTTAATCTTAATGGGTAAATGACCTAAAGTATTTTCTTAAATCTAATTTATTGTATATATGATGACTCATATTCCCTTAGGATATATTTTTTATGTGTATTTGGGATACAAGTCCACCAAATTTGCCCATATAATAAGTCTATCAAATAAAATGTCAAAATAGAACCCATTTTGTTTTTAATATCTATAAAGCATTGGGACAGGGAAGAAATAAAATATTTTAGGATATAATTTTCATTTGGAAAGATAAAATATTTTTTTACCCTGATAAATTTTCATTAATTTTTAGATATGAAATAATTACTTAAAATGATTAATAAATGTCAATGTAGTAATAATTTATTTAATAATTAACTAAAATAATGATACTAAAAATTTAAAAGGTGAAGAAAATTAAATGAATATTTGTCTTATAATATTTTAAATAAATAATATATAATTTTACTTAGGATTGAGTTTAATATATTCATATTTTATCTTATTCATTATTTTTATTTAAATTAAAATCTAATAAATATTGTCCAAATTGACATTAATGTCATCCTACATTAAATTATATTTTATTAAATTATTTATAATTTCTAAAAACCCTGTAAATTTAATATTTATTTTAAAAAGTAAATAAATATAAAATATGGTATTTTAAGGGAAAAATTATCCGTTTATAATGTACATATTTACCCCTAAATAGTAGAAACATCGTTGGCATCGTTATGGTTAAATGTTGTTTTTGTGAATTATTTGTGATTCTGTTAAAATTAATTTCTGAAACACATGGAATTTTTTTATGGAAATTTTTTTTTTATAAAAAATCTGAAAATTTAACCAAATGTAAATATATATATTTTGATTCGAAAAAAGTTAATTTTAGTAAATTAAACTTCTTAATTTTTCATATTAATTATAATATTCTTCTAATGATAAGAAATAAAAAATTGAAAAATAAAATCACTTTAATAAAAATTGATTGATTATTTACTAACGATTTGCCCATAATTAATATTTTGAAAGACATATATATATATCATTAATTATTAAATATTATTTATATGATCCAATTTAAATTCTAATTTATAATAAAATTATATATATCAGGGGTTGTTCATGTTGGGAGGTGTGTGTTGAATAAGTTGTTGAATATTAAAATCACTAGGAAGCATGTAGCTTAAGATAAACTAAGTGTTTTATGTAATGAATTCTAAACATATTGTTCTATGACATTTACAAGATCAACTTTTATTTTATTCTTTTAATGTCTCAAGGTGTTTCATAAGCACTCCCTGGGACCTACCATCCGAGTCTCTACGGTCATATCTTCTTTCATCCATTTTACCCTAGAAAAGAGGAATATGACTCATAGATCCTTTAATACTGTTTTTTAATGAACCAACCAATACCACCATCTAAACTAGATCCCGAAACATCCCACCACATACATGTGGAGTTCCCTTGATCCCATCAGGTTGACAAAAATCATAATGGATACTAAACATAACAGTTAGGGATTGTTTCACCATCAAGATATAAAAATAAATGACCAAACATGGAATAATAATAAATATGAACATATTAAATACAAAGGATAACTAAATAAATAACAAAATAATAAAATTTATAAAACTACAATGGAATATTTAATACAAAATTGGTAGAACCAATATTCTAAACAAACCTGAGCCAACCAGTCCAATTAATCGCATGGTTTATTAACCATCATCATGTCACTCATAAGTAACCATCATGATCCCAAAAAATTCCTAATTCCCACGGAATACAACATCAATCCATACCATAGGGGCCAACCTATAGAAACCAATAGAAGACATGAATATTACATACATAACAATGTGATCATTTATTGTGTGAAACTAAACTATTTGGATACCAACAAGAGCCTTTATTATTTATTTTATAAAGAAACCAATTATTCTAGTTTAAGATACTGATTTGGAAAATATGATTTCATCCACTTTTTTTTCATTTAAATAAGTAAAAAATTAATAATTCAATCCCTCATTATTTTAATTTTTTCGAAGAATCATTTCACAATGATGGATCCTTTAAAAAATATTTCAAATTACAAATATACTTGATGCATTATCTTCAAAAAAATCAAACATCTGAAATTAAAACCACCCAATGTTTTACATAAATAAAAACGTTCCAACTATAGAAAACATTTTAACAACCATTTTCCAATTTTTCAATAAAATATTTTAAACACCAAACTCCAAGGTCGGGAATGAAACAAGGTCACAATACTAAATCATAACCATGGTAGTTTATAAATAACGATAAGAAAAATATAGATCCAAATTATTCAACATCAACCAAAAATCCAAAAAAGGATCATCTCATTAAGTAAGAAGGTCTAAGAGATAACCATCAAAGATTTAAATATATATAAAAAAGGTATAACCACTGAAAATTATAATGACGCAACACCATAGGGGTTAACTAGACAACATAAGACTTCTACAAATGTACATACTATAACCAGTTTAATAGTCACACATTCATCAATCATGCCACTATAACCAGTCTCCTGGGTGATATACCCATATACTTTTTTACATAAAACTGATAGGGGACTATCCATTATGTAAATATCAACTCACTATACTTCCCACTTATTAGCCTCAGGTTTTCCCATGGAATATACATTTGATGTGTACCTTGAAGTGACAATATCATCTGATGAAAATAACAAAGACCCAAAGGGTAGCCCCACAATCATGTCCTCCCATTCACTCATACTTCCCTTGTAAATATCCAAATCCCTGAACATAACCTGGATCCCACAAAAAATTATCTATTTCATAGATAAGGATAAACATCATCAACAACACTTGGGGGATCCACAAGGGAACTATCAAAATTACTTAACAAGTGTCAACCGAACCTTATATTTTCAAATATATACATATATTTTTACATAAACATATAAAAGTACCATTTTTTAAATATAACCAAATCATAATTACAAAAAAAACATGCATCAATAATCATGACCAAAAAAATCAAGGGAAATCCTTTTAACTTATAAAATCACACTATCCTTTGAAAATAATTAAAAATAATTAATACTCAAAATGGTATCCCTATTTGAAATGCCTCATTGGAATTAAAGGAAAATGGTCATGATATACTCTCATTAAAAAATCAAATAATTTTATAAAACATGAAAATTTCATAAATCAACCATTTACACAAAACCACTAATTTAAATATTGATTAGTAACCAATGCCATATGAAAACCAAACATTGTAATGGGAGGATTCAAAAAACCGAACTTATAAAAACTAAAAAACCCTTATATAGGATAATCATGAATCTGGAAATCCCAATAATCAATGTAACTCTTAAATAATATCAAAATAAAGAGAAACACCTACCTTAAATGGTGGAACCTTTTTACCTTCGATGAAATACTCTTGAAATGGGATCCTACTATTGATTACATTCATTTCAAACCAAGAGCCCAAATTTATACCAAACATAACAAATAACAAAATCCAAGAATGACCACTAGGGTCAGTGGTTTTTGATAAAAGAGTGAAAATATGATTAAGAGAGACGAGGGACTCATTAATCATTAACTGAGTAAAGAATCCCAAAAAAAGTCACCAAGTTATCCCCCAAAGGGATATTGGGAGAGGGTGAGATCTCCAAGAGAGTATTTGGGATTGTGGGGATTTAATGGGACGGATTGGGGTGGAATAACCAATTAAAAATAAGGTTAAAAATACCAAAATAGCGCAACATGTTAAGATTCTTGGTTTCCTTATCCATGTGTATACCAGACACCACCCACTACCTCAATGAAATCAGACATCACATGTGTTTTCAGCATGGTTTCCTTAATTGTGTGTTGTCTATACACACACCTCTATCCTACATTATAGGTAACATATTATTCCCTTTATAGTTTCTGATCGTGGCACCTTAACTAAGAAACTATGTACAAACCTACAACAATATTAAAAATTCTACCCGGGACACCTTGAAACCTTGGGGAAAACAAACACCACATTATTAAAAATAAAGGGGCACACATATGTGCCAAATAAGTGTAAAAAAACTCTAGGGAACCACCAACTAAGTCACATATCAAACCAAAAATGTCATCATATGTTCATGTGATACTATTTTCGTAAATAACAATATAAAATGTAGAAAATAAAGAACCATACTAGTTTGTTTAGCCTGTTTCAGGGTGTCTGTTACTATATCATGAAATTATTTCAACCAAATTAATAATGTGGAATCTATAAGCATGGAATCACCAAATTATATCAAACACCTCCCTCCATGGGATGTTTTCTTAGCCATAATGGTCCTCCCCTATAAGAGTTTTCATTATAAGTCATCACAGTAGTCTCTTAGTGGAGTTTTATCATCCAAACATTATCCTAATTTTTATAAAAATAATAGATCCATGATCACCCTAGTATACTATACCAACAACGCCTTCAAAGATAGTATGATCCTAGTAGATCGTGGGCCTAAAGCCCCCAATGTAACACCCCTTTTAGGATAGCATGCGAGGGTCCACTTCAGAACAACCTAGCTCCAAATCTAGGTTAGTATAACCTAATTTGAAATAAAAATATGTGGTAGATCTATCCATATTCATATCAAAATCATGGTATCCCAACTAGTATCTCATACCTACACTCTAAATATTTAACATCCATGTATACACCCTATATGTATTTCATTCAATCATTATTGAATTTTCCCATCCATTCAAAGAATCTATAAGAATTTTATCCATACTCTATTGGGTTTTCCCATACCTTCCAAAAAACTATAATGGTGTATATTTTTTGATGAATTAATCGAGAGAACATAAACATGTGTAGACATATTCCCAACATTATTAGAAACCCAAGTTTAGAATCACCAAACTGCATCCTCTGTAACCATATCCTACACAATCTTGAATCATCAATCCAAATATTAATGTAACTCCCGCAATCATTTCTACCCATTTCTATATCCACCCACTCATAAGAGTCTTTCTTGTCAACAAATAAAGAGGCCCTCCACTTAGAGTCCATTTTCATAATAGGTTATTGGGTAAACACCCAATTCATTATGGAAATCATGTCCCCTAACATTATCATAAAAAGGGCAACACTTTTCTAACTACAGATTGTCCCCACAAAAGGGTAAAAGCAATGAGCTATATCATGCCCCATTTTATACTACAAGATTTCTCTATGTCAGTCTGCCCAACCAACCCGATCTGATCTATGTATATGGTCTATTTTTCTAGGATTCATCATGGAAGATAAGTTACACATAGCCTGACATCACCTATCAAGAGATCTGTAAGAAACTAAGTGTCTCATAGATCCTGCCAACCCCTCATGGTTTGGACAACTCTAGTCTCAAGAACCCTTCTTTAAGGGGTGATCAAGCCTTCTACACTAGGATCCCTAGTTCCCAGTTGGTTTGATCTCACATATCAAAAGCTCATGAGGCCTCCAAATATCTTAACAGTCCTACCCTCATCTAGTAGTGGTTGAGGAGACAAGCTAAAACCGAAGGGTTATTCATGACCCACAGTTATCATTCAGTGTATTTAAAAAATTTAATTTAATTAAAAGGCTATATTTCATTAAATTGACTATGGGATCCACCCTTACTATCATCCCCAGGTACCCAAACATGTAGAT